>JAUPFT010000018.1:7294438-8719438 GCA_036936625.1 Parnassius smintheus behrii
TAAATGCGGGTAGATGAGGAAATCGGCAAAAACTAATGCCTTCTGTATGTAACTACATGGTAAGTTAAAAGAAAACTTATAAAAAGAATGAAGAATACAATGAACAATACATTTATATTCTTGCTATAAATAATAATTAAAATGTTGCGGCATTATTACAAAGTTTTAGAGGAACAAAAACAGTTACAAACAGTTATAAAAAAATCTTATGTAAAGTTTAAAAAAAAACTAAGTGCTGAGGAAAATGAAAACGATTATTTACGCATCTAAATGTAGTACAGATTATAATAAAGAACTAAAATATTACAATTGTAGTAAAATGGATTTTGGACCGACGAACCGCGTAGTGACGGTGGAAGAATATCCACTAGCTCGTATAGTCCCGTGGGTGTCGCGGGAGGCGGCAGCGGGAAACTAGAGCAGAAGGAGGGCAGCAGTATCTTCCTAATAAGAGCAAATAATAAAAAATGCAGTTGCCAACCCCCATGCTATGCGTAGCAACCATGGCAAAATCCTCTCCTCCTCATCCTCTAGGTCAATAGCCTATGTTCAGGAGTGGACGTTTTTTGGCTGTAATGGAAAATGGTTCTCGATTGGCAATCTCGTAACAGTAATCGATGTGCAAGGCGGCCCCTCAGTAGAATAAGTGACGAGATGGCAAGATATGCAGAAGGTTGATGAATACCGGTTGGTCAATACCGTGCTCTGTGTCAATCACTGGGATGGGCCTGTGTTCAGGTGTGGAGTTGTGAATGATGAATGATTAAGCTCCCTTAACCGATGAGCATATATTCTTCGTTTGTATAATCTCGCATATTCCGGGGATGCTAGAGTACACTTTGATATATGTATGTATTATACGGTGACAAACGAAACAAAAATCCTGTAGTCTACTCCAAGAACAAATAATTTTATCAGTTCATAAACAGTAAATTGTATATTATACAGCCAATTAACAGACTCAGGCGTTACTTTGCGAAAATCCATTACGTTAAAGTCGTTAAGAATTACTTCACCCACACGCGCTCAATAAAATAAAATAATGTGTCTTACCTAGTTTGAAGAGCTTCTCCCGCCCGCTCTCAATTGCGTGCGCTAATCTCGTCATCACTAACGCCAGCACCACTACTCCCAACACCACTACACTAGGAAAGATTCACCATCGACGATAATACTACACGAGGCATCCTCAAGTGATGTAAACTGCGGAGGCTAACCGCTGAGCCTAGCTCACATAGCGTTGAACTTAACTCTTATTATCGTCGATGTTATGTCTTTCCTAGAGCAGTAGAGTTGGGAGTAGTGGTGCTGGGATTAGTATTGACTGGATTAGTGCACGCAATTGAGGGACAGCGGGATGTGCTCTTCAAACTAGGTAAGACACATCAATTTATTATATTGAGCGGATGTGGGCGAAGTAATTCTTAACAACTTTACTCTACAGTCATTTATTCATCACAGCCTGTCAAAACTCCACCGCTAAACACAAACCTCCCCGTATATTATCTCTAAGCGGATATATGTGGCATAGTTGACACGATGCTGCTGCCGATCTCCTGTTTCATTTTCATCCATCGCTTCTTACGAATATTGAGAAATAAGCTTAAAAATGATATTGGTCTTTTGTAACTTAAATTCAGTGTTATGAAAGCTATAAACGGGAGGCCAGGTGAACAGCATGCTCGCTCGCTTTAAAAAATCTCTCAGCAAAATATGCTCGAATAAAACTTATTTAACACGTTTTTTTTAAATAGTAACCCTAGTAATATCTATTTGACGCACCGGCGTTTTTCTTTAAACATTTCCGGAAAATTTCAACAGAGCTGTACAAGAATAGAATTCAGTAAGACTCAAAATCCAATAAGAAAACATTTCGCTAAATCTAATAAGTTGATGTACGGGCTTCGGTATACGTTGGGGTCGTTGATCGCGGGTTGGCTCGCGCCACGGAGATAGTCCGTAGTGGTGGACTGCGGGGGTGTGCTTTACTGCACTGCCGTATTACCGTGCGTTGGACTTGCGCTGTATGTGGCATCACTAGTGTTGCCAGGTCTAGCCTAATCAGTTTAAGGATTGTCTGCAACAAATTCACATTTTTTTCCAATTAGAACTTTCAAACCTTTTTCATTTACATTTTATTTATAATTACTATTAAAGTTAAAATGTAATGGTAATGTAAACTTTTACCTATGGTGAGTGCATTGGAAAATACAACACCCCCATTTGTCCCATGGACGTTGAAAGAAGCGACGACGGCACGTGCCGGAAAATCTCTAAATCTGAATAATTGGTGCCGATTGGTTGATTGTTATGACATCTTCTTTACAACTAGGGTTGCCAGATGTCCGGTATTTAAGCGTACAGTCCGGTATTTTCGAGGCCTGTCCGGTAAAATATAAATGATCATACCGGACAGAACAATGTCCGATATTTTGAGGAAAGTCGGTACTACTGGTCACAAGTGCCTACAAAAGTAGGCATATGAAATCCCTAAAACGCAAAACTCGCGCGCGCTCCTCGCTCGCTGTTTGTATCTGCGTCTGCGGGTTCTCACTTCACCACTGTATACCCGTCTCACTCACTCGTACTCGCTGCCAGCCTTTATTTTGTTAAGTAAGTAGTAGATTATGATATTAAGACCATTGTTTGATAAAGACTTTCTCAAAGTAAGCATAGTCTTGGCGACCACAATTGTATGACTGCATTATATTTTGTTACTAATTAAGTTGATTTATGCGATGTAGATTAATAAATAAAAACTATTAGTATAAAAACCCGTATTTTGTTCGAACTAGCTTACAACCCCCCCCCCCCCCCTCCCCCGTTTGGGGTTGTCCGGTATTTTTATGCGACTCACCTGGCAACCCTATTTACAACGGTAGCTGTCCGAGGCCCGTTGTAGAGTTATAGAGTGTGATGAAGAGGTATACGGGTCTTACTAGAATCGAAGAGCTTCTAGATTTGCTTAGATAGATACGTTGACTGCTAAGTCAGTTTACAAGAACAGTTTATAATAAAATATGATTTATATGCTCTTAACATTATAAATATGGGGATTAATAAGCAGGCTAAGTAAGCTAATAATCTTTATTTCCGAATAACTAGTGGCTTTATAAGTTTGCCGACATGTAGTGTTTTTATTTCTTGGGGTCGACTCTTGAAGTGCGTGTATCGTCCAGCCCTGCACTGGCCACTTATAAGAATAACATTAAACTTTAAAAAATAGAAGCTTTGTTTTTGTTTAATACATTGAGTTATATGTACTACGTACTAGAGAAGCTATTCCAAACAAAAATGTGCACTACTCTGTATCCGCACATGCGCGGGAAACAGTAGAGTTGCGCATGCGCAGTTAATATAAACGCGCGGAAATTGTACTTACTTACTTACTTATCGTCACGCACAATCCCTAACAGGGTAGCCAGAGAGAACAGATCGCCAAGTGTCACGATCCTTACATACCTCTTTCGCTTCTTTCAGGTTCATTAACTTCTTCATACATGCACGTCTAGGTATCCGAGTACTCTTGACCCTCCCCTCTTCGAGCAATTTGCTCACATGGTCTTCGAAAGTTAGTCTCGGTCTACCTCGACACCTTTTAATATTTACTTTCGCGCTATATATTTTCTTCACCATTCGGTCTTCACTCATTCGTTCAACGTGTCCAAACCATTGGAGTACGCCCCTATCAATTTTTGTGATAAGGTCATCTTTCAATCCTGCCATATTGCGAATCTCTTCGTTTCGCTTTCGGTCGGCTATGGTAACGCCACACATTTTACGAAGAGATCGCATCTCCACTGCATTCAACTTGCTTTTATGCTTCTTCTGGCATACCCAGGTTTCGCTGCCATATAACAAAGTCGGTACCAACACTGCGTTATGTATTGCAAGGCGTGCACTCTTCACCACGCCTTGCCTTTTTATTAATGCATTCAGGGCACCATTGACTTTGTTTCCGGCAGCGACACGCCTATCCACATCTAAATCACATCTTCCATCCCGGCTAAAAGCACTCCCCAAGTATACAATTTCATTTACCTGTTCTAGACATTCCTGATTTACCCATATTTCACATTTCGTTCTCTCTTCGTCCTTTTCAAATACCAGAACCTTAGTTTTATTAGCATTCAAACGGAGACCTTTAATTTCACATTCCTCTTTCATACACGTGACTAATGCCTGCAGTTCTGCTTCTGATGGTGCAATAAGCACTGCATCATCAGCATATAGCAGACAATTAACTTTTATGTCACCCAATTTCACACCCAAACAGCTATCTTTCAGCTTCTGTAAACAGCTGTCGAGATACAGTATGAACAGCCAGGAAGACATGACACAACCCTGTTTTACGCCCGCTTGGACGCTAAACATGGGTGACAGGTCATGCCCTACCCGCACACAGGCTTTACAGTCATAGTAGAGTGACTGCACAGCCCTTAACAATCGACCATCCACACCATATCCCGGCAACAGTTCCCACATTTTCTTCCTTATAACCTTATCAAATGCTTTCTCCAGATCCACAAAAGCACAGAAAATCCTCTGGTTAACACTCAGAAGCTTCTCCGTGATCATGCGGAGAGAAAACATTTGATCCGTGCATCCTCTTCCAGGTCTAAATCCGCATTGTGCCTCCCATAAGAATCTTTCCGATTTCTCTTGCATCCTGCGTGTCAAAACCTTCGAATAAACTTTACTTGCTAAACTGGTCAAGCTGATCGCCCGATAGCTCCCGCAGTCAAAATGTGAACCTTTACCTTTATATAAAGGCACAATGACCGCGGGTCGCCAATCATCCGGGACATCTCCCGTCCGCCAGCACAAATTGCACAGCAGATGAAAGCTGTCCCAGACGCGAGGCCCACCGTACTTGACCATTTCAGCAGTAACTCTGTCTAGTCCCGCAGCCTTACCACATTTCAAACTTCGAATCGCACGTTCAATCTCTTTCATGCTGATGACCTCAGTGTCATCGAGGTCCGTGTCTGGCGTGCCAGTCACGGCGTCACCCCCGGATCCTTCACTAAGATCATGACACGCATACAATTCTCTATAAAATTCACTCCATCGCTGCATGACGTCCGATTTTTCTGAGAGGACGTCAGAAATTGTCATAATAAATAATTGTTTACTTAGTAGTATTGTTAATCGAGTACATTTTATTAATTTTCGTTTATATTGCATATGTGTTTGCGTTCCGCACTGCATGCATATCGAAGCCACAATAACAGGTGTACGGATTGCAGGACAGTTCAGTTGGACATAGTGATTGTTCGGAATGCCATAATAGCGCGTGGTGCATATATATATCGATGGTTTAATATTTGTATTTTGTCTACATCGATACAATATATTTTATTCATAGGAATCCCGACCCTTCGACATGATAGCGTGCTGTTCCCTTTTTATGCATTGTTATTGAAAATTGTGCCATTTGGTGCTGTCCCGGTGCCATTCCGGGCATTGGTATTCGTTGGTGCGGTGTTGTTTTCGTTTGGTCGGTCACGTCGTGTCACGCTAGTGTACGACATACGAGGTAGAATTTTTATGTTAATTGATTTAAATGTTTGGTTTACCCTCTTTTATTTTCGTTTTTTTTTGAAAACCTTGTTAAGTATACATGGCCATCTTTCTTTGCTTGTTGTCATTAAATTTTCCAGTTATTATCAATCTTGAGGACTAATATTGATACAACTAAGATTTTTTACTAGTTATAGTTATTTTTTGGATTCATGACGCTCTTGGGTGAGTGGGGAATTTCAATAAAAGAGCTTACTCCTTTCTAAAGGGCCGGCAACGCACCCGGCGGTAGTCACTTAACATCAGGTTAGCCGCATGCTCGTTGCCCTCCCTCTTCTATAAAAAATGTTTTTAATTATTATGTAACGAACGTGCAATCAACCTAATTGTTAAGCGGCCAGTGCACACTGTATGTATACATGTAGACTGAGGTGGAATGTCGAGTAGCCCGAAATCTTTCTGGCTATCTCTCAATCTGTCTACAATATTAGTACTATTTTGTATTTCTAATAGTACTATTTCGTAGTGGCAGAAAGTGAAATGGCGATAAATATCCATGGTCTGCTAGGCAAAAATGGAACCATGACTCTTATAATATTGTATTATATACTAAACGTTGCCCTTGATGACACGGTTTCTCTTTCATATTTTTATTTTTTCATCATATTTTCAACTTATAGTATTTAGACCATAGCGTCCTGGTCCATCGGTCAGGAAAACATCATTAACTTTACAATGTATCACAAAACTATTAATTGCGCTGCTCGCCAAACGTACTAAAGCTGTTGTAAGAACGAACTTAAAAAAATCACCACAGACAAAAAATTACAATCCACACGAGCGTACACACAGACAGCATAATCGGCGACGTGTAGAGATAATCAAGGCGTTTATAATATGGCTAGATATCTACGATGGTCAGGTGAACGCTCTATTTGAGTTGAAGGCCAGCGTTCGTTTGGACGCTTGGTCAGTTTTTATATATTATTGACTACGTATGCTGTACGGGGTAACGACCTGCTAGAAAAAGTCAGCTGCGAATAGTCAGACATCTTAGATTTTTAAGGGCCTTATGTAATTGTCTGAACATTGTGACTTGGCAGCTAGATTTGGACTACTGGATGAAGTCCTTGGCATGTGAGCTCATCCATTCGTTTTTGTTTAAAAATTACAAAAGAACCGAATAGTAAGTGGCTTTTGCAGTCCGTGGAAAACGGGACAACTTCAAACAAAGAAGGCTATACGTGAGTTGTTACATCTGGAGTAATATGAAATGTCTCATAGTTTGTAATTATTGTTTTTAAAAAAAATAAGGGTCACAAACGAACACACAGTCCGCCTAATGGTGAGTGAATGCTCATAGACATTTATTTAAAAAGAATTTTAGAAGATTATAATATAATAACAATAATATTCCACAACTATCACACAACGCCATCTAGTCCCAAGCTAAGCAGAGCTTGTGTTATGGGTACTAGACAACTAATAAACATACTTATATATTTCTAAATACATAAATATTATAGATAAATTACACCCAGACACAGAAAAAATGATCGCGCTCATCACACAAACATTTGTCCTGGGTGGGAATCGAACCCACGACCTCCGGCATAGCAGTCAGGGTCACTAACCACTAGACCAACAGGCCAGGATTTTTAGAAGATTAAGAATCAAAATGCAAATGCGTTGTCACCAGTTAGGACTTAGATGGTATGCCTCGTTTCCAGAAAAAGTGGCCTCCGGTTCTCCACACTCACCATACGGTACCAGCAGCATTAAGCTGCTATTTTACGCTGGCATTCTGTGAGAGCGTAGTCCTTCCCCAGTCGAGTCGAACTATTCATGCTACACTCATAATATAGCAATTCGTAATGCTCCCATTGCTAATATAATCAGACTACTTAGTGATAAAAGATAATACAATCCCAAATGAGCTACTAGCCAGAAAAGGAGTCTGGACTCGAGATCTGGATGGCTATGGAATTAAGACATGGTCCTTGACTGAAAAGCAATGCTCGGAATTCAGGGTTTGCCGAAAAGCTACGAAAAACAACATCCTCCATTTATGTCTTTCCAAAATTGGGATTGTCAGTAACAGTACTAGACTTTGAGTACTCTTAACGCTACTCTTAACCTGTAATCCATTACAGTCTGTCAAAAGTCTACTGCCGAATATAGGCCTCCACCATAGAAAGCCCCATAAGAGGATATTTGCCGTAGTCGCCGCGCTTGGCAAGTATGTAGATGCTGAAAATTATTCGAATTGAACTAAACCTGCGGGAAGGTACGGATGGTGAATAAAATGCCACATTAATATTGGAAGTTTTTAAGCGACTTCACAAAAGGAGGAGGTTTAATTGGTCTATTTATATATTTTTATGTACGAGATGAAGTTGCCTTAATTAATCGGCCTGAGCGATGATCGTCTTTAATTGAATCTCTGCCTTGCATGAAAAGGCTATACCTCTTATAAATCATTGTTTTTTTCAGGGCAAGAGTTTCCGTAAATAGGTGACATCTTTTTCATAATGATATGTGGCGTTTTTCCTTGCTTGGTGAGGAACTTAACCACGTGGACTTGTGAAGGGCTGTAATGATGATGATGAAATAAGTTATACTTGGTGGTCCCACATACATTTCAAGAAAAAGCTACATTCATTAGTAGTTTCTATAACAGATAATGAAGATTGTAATGCGACGATTTAGATGACGTTCCAGTTGTTACGACAGACTGTGTCCTAGCACGAAAAGAGTCCTAGTCCTAGTACATAAGTCCTACCACTTATTTAACATATAGATCGTATTGGTGGTCCTATACTGCTGCCTGTATAAGGAATCGCTTAGCGAGCTGTGGAGATATGCTCGGAGTTTCTCTGCGTGAAAGACTTCGTATATACTTCGTAATCATGGTATCCAAAATAAAATATGATTAACTGACATAGTCAAATGGATTTTTTTATAGGATGGGGTGACAAACGAGCAACAATCCACCTTGTGTGGTAAGTGGTTGCTGCGGCCCATAGACATCTACATCTATCCTCGATTATAAATCAAAATGCAAATGCGTTGTTACCCGTGAGGATTGAGATGGAGTGCCGCGTTTACTGTAAAAAGAGTCTCCGGTTCTCTACACTCACCATAAGAAACACAGCAGCATTAAGCTAATATTTTACGCAGGTATTCTGCAGAAATGGGCTGGCCATAAAGGTACCGGTATACCCAAAATACCGGTACCAGAAATCGATATATGCAGGCTTAGGACCGTGCTTTGCGACGTTCCTTTGGGAAGTCTTTGTTTAACAGTGGACTTGTCAGGGATTATAATCATGATGACTGTTGCTACTTGAATTTTTTTAATTATATTAATATCAAATATAAATAAAATATCGTAATAACTGCCTTCTGTTGAGATAAGAGGATTGTTTGCAATCTGTTAAGATATGAATAACAATTTACGTGGTACGTTATAAGTGGTAGAGCCATGCTGCAGTTATATTAGTACTATAAGTTGTAGCACGAATGGTTCGGCTCGACCGGGGAAGGACCACGCTCTCACAGAATATCAGCGTAAAATAGTAGCTGAATGCTGCTGTGTTTCGTATGATGAGTATAGAGAACCGGAGACTCTTTTTACAGTAAACGCGGCACTCCATGTTAATCCTCACGGGTAACAACGCATTTGCATTTTGATTTGTACTCGAGGATAGATGTAGATGTCTATAGGCCACAGCAACCACTTACCATCAGGTGGACATACAGTCCACCTGATTGATGGTAAGTGGTTGGCTCGTTTGACACCCTATAGTATAATTTTTTTTGTTTTTATGTGTCTGTCTGTCTGTCGTTAATTTGCTGAACCGATTGCAATGACTTGAAAACTTGACGAACGGATAGAGAGCAAAGCCAGTTATATTTTATCCGAATAACTTGAACATTTTTTTATGATAATCTAAAAAAATTGATGATCACCCTAAATCTAAAATAACACCATATTTATAGATCCTACTCAAGCGAAGCCTTGCTAGTTATTTATGATCGTCGCTGAATAAAAAATATTCTACTCCAATCAATAAATAGCGAGGGAGATAGTTCCCAAGGATGCTTCTTGTATAGTACGACTGGAAATCATCTAGATAAAATTAGACTTACGTCTCACACAACTTCAGTATTAGCGAATGCTGCGTAAACGGTGCTAATTGCGTTCACCTCGATCTGCGGGGCTCCGTAGGGATTAATCAGACGGCTCGCTTGTTGAGGCATTGTAAATATTTGACTCTGGGCGACCCTGCGCAGGTTTACGATGCTGAGACCTGTCCTGGTATAAATTTGGTAACGAAGTATGAAATATTGAAGCGGTTTTCTTGTAGAAACGATAGCAAACTTGTCTTGTAGAAAGAACAATTCGCAAAAATGTCAATCCTTCTATGTTTTTTTTTAAATATTTACTTAATTATACATATTTCGTTTAAGACTTAATCATTACATCCTATTTAAACCGCTGAGCATCATAGGCCTCGCGATAGACTGCCTCATACGGGGGTTTTTCCGCACTTGGCTAACGGGTTGGTTCGTTTATTTATTAAATAGTTATTCAGCTGTTATCAGGAAGAGACTGCTGCTCATCTCCTGGGTCAGTTCCATCCTGTCGGCGGGATGATATCGGGTTGTGGATACTATGGCAAATAGGTTCGTTTATTGAACTAAAATATTTGCATGGATTTTTAATTTTTAATTTACTTTGAATTTAACTTTGAATATATTGCTGCGTAGTTTATAAATAATTAAATATTTATAAGCATTTATCGGTTTTATTTAAAATTTATCAATATAATTTTTTAAGATTACGCAGGTTTTTACGTGGTGTTTAATAATGGAAGATAGGGTGTACACTGCACTGCTCAGGCCTATTACCCTTTTTTTTTTTTTTGCGGATGGAAAATCATCTAATGACCCCTTTCGCTCTGGGTGGAGCGTAAGGGAGTGTCAGACTTTTACTGACTAAAAACCATCCGTGTTCCTTCAGTGCCCTTACGTTCCGGAGCCGCGGTATCTCTTTCGAACAGCCCGCAGCCCCGGCAGGCGTCGGCCCTTGCGGGCCCCTTCACGCTGCTGACAGCTCTTGGAGGCGCGCGTGGAACAAAACGCGCCGTCGACACGGCCTGTCGTCATTAGACGGACGGACGACGAGCTACCCATTGCTCGCCGTCCACAGGCCCGCGCCTACGGTGGCCGGGGGCCACGACGTAGCCCCCGACGCCCGGGGCGTCTCCCGCGGCGGCCGGGGAGGAAAGCTGCTGCTCTCTCCTTCTCCCGCTCCGCCACCTCCTTCGCTAGCATCACTGCTTCGCAGAAGGTGGTGACGGCATCCCATTCCGTCTCGCTCCGGACCATGGCTTCGACCAGGGCCGGACGCGAGAGGTCGCCGCCGCCTATCGCCGCTACGAGGACACGGCGGTGCTCCGCCCAAGCAGGGCACACCTCCACGGTGTGTTCCACCGTGTCCTCCGGTCCATCCTCGCAGTGGGAGCACCCGGGCGTTTCCTCCCGCCCGATTCGGTGCAGGAACCTCCCAAACACACCGTGTCCGGTGAGGACCTGCGTCAGGCGGAAGGTGAGGATGCCGTGGCGTCTCTCAAGCCACTCCTCAAAGAGGGGTCTTATCGCCTCTATAGTGGCGTGCCCAGCACGGGGTTGCGACAGTCGCTGTCTCCATGTCGCCATGAGATCGTGCCGGAAGTCTGTCCGCTGCGCGACAACTTGCCGCGGCAGCGGGGTTTCCCCACGGCATAGTGCCTCCGCACGCCATTCGTGCAGGCGCGCGAGGACTATCGCCTCCAAATCCCATGGCGGCAATCCGGCAAGGAGGCTCGCCGCCTCGCGGGAGATCGTGCGGTAGCCGCGAACCATTTTCACGGCTATCACCCTTTGGGGTGCTATCAGGTGGTGGACGGCAAGCCGCGCCAAACCACGCGCCCACACCGGGGCCCCGTAAAGGGCCATGGACCGCACGATCCCCGCGTAGAGCCTCCGGCAGGAGGCGTTTGGCCCTCCCAGGTTCGGCAGGAGCCGCCTGAAGGCAGCCCCGGTCCGTTCCAGTTTGGGAGCCAAACGTCGGAAGTGCTCAACGAAGTTCCATCGGCCGTCGAGGACGAGTCCTAGGTACTTCAGCGTCGACTCGACGTCGATGGATACCCCTCCTACCATCACTGAGGATCCCGGTGGTGGCCTGTTCCGAGGACCATGGAAGTGCATGGCCTCGGACTTGTGCAGAGCCACCTCGAGACCCAGTTGCCGAATCCTCTCAACGACTATCGCAACCCCGCGTGAGGCCTATTACCCTAAATATGACTTTTTTTTTTTGTTAATGTTGCGTATGTATTTTCAGAGTATTCGAAAGGGGATTGTAATTTGTCTAAATTTTAGTGATAGCAAAATAAATAACTAATTATCTTTCATTGAAAAAATAGATATTTCATTAAATTTAAAAAATTCCTGAAATTTTAAAAATTTCATAATTATTTTTATTAGACAACATTGTAAACAATAAAATGATCTCAGAATGACTGACTGAAAATGTCAAGACCTAATATATATTAAAATGATCTCAGAAAAACTTAAGGGTTATATCTCATTCCTAGGACCTCGTTCTAGAAACCGTAACACAATCATTAGCATTGGAAAAACGTGCATAATATGTAATATATATATTGGTTCACCTTGATATATTTGATGATTTTTTTTCATTAAGAAAAAGTATTTTTTAAAGAATTTAGATCACTTCCCGAAGCGTTATTTTGTTGTTAAATATTTATTTCAATGAACGAAACATTGAAATAAAAAGTTATACGTGGTAGAGCCATGCTGCAATTATATTAGTAGTATAGTTGTAGCACGAATGGGTCGGCTCGACCTGGAAGGACCACGCTCTCACAGAATACCAACGTGAAATAGTAGCTTAATGCTGCTGTATTTCGTATGGTGAGTGTAGAGAACCGGAGACCCTTTTTATTGGAAATGAGGCATTCCATCTCAGTCCTCACGGGTGACAACGCATCTGCATTTTGATTTGTAATGGAAGATAGATGTAGATGTTTATGGGCCGCAGCAACCACTTACCATCAGGTGGACTGTGTGCTTGTTTGTCACCCTATTTTATATAAAATAAAAAAATATATTTTTTATAATGTAGGAAATTTGCTTTTTTCGGCGTTAGAAAGGAAAACATTATCTAGATACAAAATGTCTTCCAAATCGTTAGAGCCGTTTCCGAATAACCAGTTACATATTTAACACAAGAATTGCTCACTTAAAATAGGTCCCTTAAGGTAGGGTAAATAAATTCCACCTGAGCAAGTTTCTTCACATTAGAAATCTCTTATAACGCGTTGAATATCAATAGCAATTAGATTTATTTTATCCCTCACCTGTTGGTAAGTGTATGTTGTAGACTAAAGGCACATCTATGTATCTCTGATAAATAATTAAAATGCAGGCGCGTTGTCACTTGTGAATTCAAATTCAAATTGTTTATTGCATGTCACATTAAAAATTTAAGATGGTACAATTTTGATAGGTATACATGTGACGCCCTGCAACCCTAGAGGGCTAACTATTTTCGTATTATCTCATTTTTAAACATAAATTACAAATTATCATATCATCAACATTCAATATTATTTTATATAGATTAATTTAATTTGAAACACAATGTACCTAGTCGAAGTATTCTTACTTTGTCATTATTTATCGTCAAAAAATTCGTTTAATTGTTTATTAAATTGCACAGGAGTTTCCAGGATTTTTATGGAATACGGTAAATGCTTATAAATCTTTATTGACATAGCGTGAGGGCTGTTCGAAACTAATTTTAATTTAAAGACTTTTTTCAAAGACTTGAAGGAAGGCCTCGGAACCAGTAAAAAGATTCTTCGTTGCTCTATACTTACAATACGAAACACAGCAATAATGTGCTGTTGTAGGTGTGTATTCTGTAAGATCGTGTTGTAATTCTTCCTCATTTGAGCCGATCTCCATATGCTGCAGCCGTAATAATCGTGATTTGCCATCGTCATTCAAAGAAAAAAAACCAGGGGATTTCTTTAGCAAACTTTGCCAAGGAAATCCCCTCTTTTCTTTTGAATTATGGCTTTGACAAATTAATTGCTTATACTATATATACTATGTGGCTTCTAATCAACTGAATCCCGATACGCTAGCGAGCGGCTGTCTGAGAATCTAGGTTTAGGGTCATAACACTCTGAAGGGGATCTGATGCCGAATCTGTTCGTATAAGGCACCAGTGAATCGGTCTTAATTGCGTACACTGACGGCTGTTCGATGCGAATTTGGAGTGCACCATTTACGGAGACTTTTAGATCTTATTAACTTGAATGAATGTGTCATTATGGACGCTGATATATTGATACGTGTGATTAGGTGCTTACTTTGTCGGAGTTTTTTTTTCTGGATGTAATGGCGCCTCATTTTTTTTAGGATGTACGCTTGAATTGGACTTCTTATAGGTTTTTGTTTTGGTTAAGTTTAAGAATTATGTATTTAAATAAACAAAACTTTATAGTGTAGTTACTTGATTCTCAAGATAATTCAAATACCTTTTAACAGTTGTCAAAATAAACATACCTCCTGTATGCTTGTATCCTCCTGTACGAGTTTCTGCGGGGCGCTAGAAAGGATAAGTTTTTTTAGAGACTAAGGTTCAAAAAAGAGCACACAGTCCACGTGATGGTAAGTGGCAGCTGTATATATATCCTATACTATTAAACGAGCAATTCTTGTGTGTATATATATATATATATATATATATATATATATATATATATATATATATAATCGGGATCTCGGAAACGGCTCTCACGATTTTCATAAAATTTAGTGTCCAGGGAGTTTCGGGGATAATAAATCGATCTAGCTAGGATTTATTTTTAGAAAATTTCTTTTTGTCCGTGTTTTAGGCAATGAAAACATGCTACAATATCGTTATAATAAGAAGGTAAATTTTGACAGATTGTTAATGATTATAAATAGCTTAATTGGTATAATGGGCGGTCACAGAATCGTAAAACCCCGGTTCGAGCCCAGACCGACCGACCGACTTTTTTTGATTTAATCTATTTTTTCGAGCCCCTTTTTTAGTATTTTTTAAAAACACGAAAATTTAAATTAAAATAATTGCACTCATGATTTTTTATTCAAATAACCAGTTCCGTTTTTTCTATTATGTCGCTAAGATCAAAAATATTATTTATATTTCATCAGTATGTATATTTGTACATATATATATATATATATATATATATATATATATATATATATATATATATACATATATATATATATATATATATATATATATATATATATAATATCTAATATAAAATAAATATCTATATATAATAAACATCTACATTTGTCTTCGATTGAGAATCAAAATGCAGATGCGTTGTTACCTCTGAGGACTAAGATGGTGTACCTTATTTTCGGTTAAAAGGTTTCCTACGGTTCTCTACACTCACGCCGCCTTAGCCTGCTATTTTACGCTGGTATTCTGTGAGAGCGTGGTCCTACCCCGGTTGAGCAGATCTATTCATACTACAACTAATATGGCTGCAGCGTGGCTCTACTACGTACAAAGTTTGTACATGTTTATACATCTCAAAATTAATTTTAAAGATGATTATCGAAAACTATTTGCATTTTGTAAAATTATACCTATTCACGACAAAGTTGAACTAACATTACTAACTGAAAATTACTTTACTGAAAATTTTAATAAGGTAGATAAGTTATTATACTCCACACGCAGAACTGATAATCTAAAACTGCAATTACCTAGATATAATAACTTATACGGAAAAAGAACTTTAAACTATGTTATACCTAATCTAATCAATCATTTACCTAAATCTTTGAAAGACGTCATTACACGTAAAAACATAAAATATAAACTAATTTTTTTTATATACAATTAACTCTTACTAAATACTCGTAACACTTTAAAGAACTTCTCGTTCTATATTATTGGTTTACTTTATAATAATAATAATAATAAAGCCTCTTTTATTTCCTTAACTTACAGAGTTATAAAACTAAATAAAATTTTGGATTATAATAACATTGTACATATTATTAATATATAATGCACATTTGTATATCTAAGTTAAGGCCCCTGGCGGCTATAGGCCTCCTCCAACAGTTTCCAGGTTTTTCTCTTCTTTGCTTTCTTTGTCCAGTCGTTTCCGGCATATTTTTTGATTTCATCTACCCAGCGTTCCTTAGGACGTCGTTTAGCTCTCTTGCCACTTGAACCTGCCCACATTGTAGCTAAATGCGTCCACCTTTCATCTGACAGTCGTGCCACGTGGCCAGCCCACTTCCACTTGAGCTTTCTCATATGTTGTAGAGCATCTATCACATTGGTTTTTTTCCTTATGTTTTCTGATTTTATTTTATCCTTCAGCCTAATATTCAAGATGCTCCTTTCCATAGCACGCTGCGTCTTCCGTATTCTGTCTGTCGCATATTTGTTGTAGATCCAGAATTGTGATCCTTATGACAAGCAGGGTAGTAAACATCCATCCATGACTTTCTTTTTCAGTTTTGCAGGTAGATTCGGCTTAAATATTTCTTTTAAGCTCCAGAACTTTCTACATGGCATGTTTATTCTCCTGTCAATCTCATCTTTGTTTCTAGAATTAAGAAATGAGATGGATTTCCCTAGGTATATTTAGCTCACTATGTATTCTAAGCTCTGTAAATTGTTAACGTATATAGGCGTTTGCCTGTGGTTAGTCATCACCTTAGTTTTTATTGTGTTTAGTTGTAGTCCTATTCCGTTACTTATTTTGCATAGTTCTGATATCATTTCTTCTAGTTGTTTCGATGATCTCGAGAAGCGTATAATATCATCGGCGAATCTAAGGTTACTCAAATTTTTTCCATTTATGCTGATACCTTTATGTTGCCAATGTAAGTCTTTCATTATATACTGTAAGACAGATATAAATATAGTGGGAGATAGCGGGTCCCCCTGTTTCACGCCTCTACGTATTCCAATTTTTGGTCCAAGCCTATCGAGCTTTACACGGCTTACGCTTTTGCTGTAGATGTCTTTCAGGATGTTTATAAAGGTTTCTGGAATATTTTGCTTTTCTAGCGCTCGCCATAAGCTGTTATGTGAGATAGAGTCGAAGGCCTTTGCGTAGTCGATAAAGGCTAGATATAGGGGCTGTTGATATTCCTGGTGTTTTTCAATTACTTGTTCCAAAGTATGTATATGATCGATTGTGCAAAAGCCTTTCTAAAGCCTGCCTGTTCTATGGGCTGATGTGACTCTATCTCAGTCTCTATTCTCTTATTTAAGCAGGCTGCAAATAATTTGTATACAGCAGGAAGTAAGCTGATAGGCCGGTAGTTGTTCATATCCGATGGGTCGCCTTTCTTGTAAAGAAGTATGATTCTCGACTCTGCCCAATTCAAAGGTACTTTTTGTTCTAGCAAGATTTTGTTAAAAAGATTTGTAAGGGAACTAGCCAGTAAGAATTTTCCTAGTTTGAGAGCTTCGTTGGGTATATTATCATGTCCGGGACTTTTCTCTTTTTTGAGCATGTCTATTTGCCTTATTATTTCCTCCTCTTCAAACGGTTTGACTGGTCGAGTTGGTAGTAGAGTTCTTGAGGTGTGAACTTGAGTGTAGCTTGTTTCGATTTCTTTGCTACAGTTTTGGTAGCTATATAGATTTTTGTAGAAATCCGAGGCAGCTTTAACTATATCAATTCTTGTTAACGTATGCTTGTTTGGAATTGTTGATTGTAGCTTTGGAATCCATGTTTTGCTAGTATTAAGTTGTTTGAACGCCTTTTTTGGCTTCCAGACTTTAATAAATTTGTTTCTATAATTTTCATTCTATAATTATTGTAGTATTTTTTTAAGCTCATGTTTGTACTTTTATATAGGTTAGAAAGTTCCTGCCTCTCTTTTCTATTTTTAGGTTTTTTACGTTGTAGCTCTATTCTTCTTTTTATCAATGTCTTTGTTTCTGCTGATATTATATCCTTTTTTTCTTTTTTTGAGCTTGTGTTATTTATACTTTTTAATATCGCTGTTTCTATTTTACTGTAGTAGGACTCTATCTACATCTTCAGTATCACATCGAGATATTTTTTTTATTTCCTTATCTAATGAATTTAAGAAGGCTTTTGTATTTTCTTTGCCTTGTATTAGGGTTGGAAAACTGCGAAACATAGCTCTACTTTTCTTCTGTTTCCCAAGGTTATATGTACCACGTACTAATTTGTGGTCACTTGTGAATATGTTGTTGTTTAATGTTTCTATATTTAAGAATTTTTTAGGGTTATTACTAAGAATGTAATCGATTTGATTTTTAATCGTTCCATTTGGACTTGTCCAGGTCCATAAGTTTTTTTGTTTTTTCTTAAAAATGTATTTATTATATACAGTAAGCTTATTTTCTAATGCATATTGTATTATCCGATCGCCTCTATCATTTCTGATGCCATAACAGTATGGTCCCATTACTGTATTTTCTCCTGGTTTCCTTTGGCCAATTTTGGCGTTTAAATCTCCCATTACAACCAGTGTCTCGTAAGCGAGTGAGTGAGCAGTTTGAAGTTGATCGTAGAAGGATGTCACTTCTTCATCACTTGCGTCGTGGGTAGGTGCATATACCTGTATTAATGATATTTTTGTTGTTTCGAATTGGAGATTCATCATGCATACTCTTTCCGATAATCCTATATAGTTCTGAATATTTGATTTATATTTCTTTTTGATCAAGAAGCCAACACCGTGCAGACCTTTCATTGTTCCTGTATAGCAGAAAATGTGTTGTTCGAGTTCTATGATGTGGCTACCAGTTCCTCTTATTTCTTCCAATCCAATAATGTCATATTTTATGTTATTTAGGGAGTTTTTAAGTAATATCATTCGTTGCGGTGATAACAGCGATCTTACATTATACGTGCATATATATATAGTAGTTGTTGTGTTGGAGGGTTGTAGTCCTTATCTCCTGCGGTGACAAGCCGTGATAGGAGATTGAGAGGGGCCTTTTGTAATTGCTAATTTGTGTGCTCATTATTGGGTGTAGAGTCGTGTGTAGTCTGTTCAGAATTTAGTATAAATTTTGGTTTATGTCCAATGTATTCCTTCATTGTTGTTGTTTTGCTCTTCTTAACTGACTGCTTTTTATTTTGTAAAATGTTAGAGGGGTTTTTTAACGTAGTTTCGGGAGATTCAGATATTGGTCTTTTGTTGGTAGGGTTTTGTGTAGAGGTTTTATTTTTTCTAGGTAAAACTATGAGCTTATCATATTTTATAAAAGCTGTGTTACCTGCTTCTTTTTCCACCTTCAACTGGGGCTGTAATTCTCTACGTTTTTTCAGCACTTTTTTCGGAAAATCCTGTTTAACATAGTAGGGGGTACCTTTTAAGCATTTTTGATTTTGTTGAATTTTCAATTTGAATCCCATTGTACTGAACGTGACAACAACAGGCCTGATTATTATATTTTTTGAAAACGGGTTAGAAACCGTTAAAAGAATTGGTTTACTTTACCAACATATTATCTTATTATAAATTTATAAAAATATATTTTATAATCATCCTGTTTCACGATTATTCACAGAATGTAATAAGTTCACCATGTGATTTTACGCTCGTCGCCTAAGACTATTTTATATTTTTGTACCCATAAATAGTTTGTCAATTAGAAACATAACATTTAATGCACCTAATTTAAGTTGGTAATAATATTAATGTAACTTTGGTAATGTAATGTATTATAAAGTGTTAATTAGAATAATGTGTCGACAGCAATGGTGTACGGAAAAACTCTAATGAGTTTGTGTTTACACTAAAACTATTCATCTTTGTAATCATAAATTTCTTAAATAAATAAATAAATAATGTATTGGATACTCCGCAGTCAAATACTTAATAGTAATAAAGTAAACTTTTCTACAGAAATTGTATGTGAGGTTACTGTATTATGGGAGAACAATAATAATAATGTCCTCCGAACCGAATTCCGGCCACGGCGGCCAGCCTCAACGAAGGCTAGCCATCGGCGCAGGACAGGATTATAGTGCCCAAGTGTATGCGCAAGCACAGGGCACTCTCTATTCCCTCACTCTCATAATACGATGGGACGGTAAACCGACACACGACCGGAGAGAGATCAGGCGCAGGACCAACGGCTTTACGTGCTTTCCGAGGCACGGGGGTGAGACACCGCCAACTTCCTGACTTCGGGCAACTACTGAGAATTTCTTGACGGATAAACTCAATAATTAATTTTGGCCCGACCCGGGATTCGAACCCAGGACCTCATGATCAGCACTCGCACTACTACAACCACTAGACCAACGAGGCAGTGTGAGAATTAGTATAAATGATGTTAAAGTTGTTTCGTTGAAAGTCGTTGACGGATGCAAGTGGCCCGGACCGTACTTAGAGACAATTATATGAGAAAGGAATACGAAGAAGAAGAAGCTGTAGCAGAGAAGCTAGTGATTACGGCGTTTCTATTTGCTTCTACATAAAGTAGCGAATGTGATGTTTAATTACTTTTAATATAGTTCTTTATTTCAGTTATTTCAGCCAAGACGACAATATTCGAGAGATTTCATCGTCCCAAATGGATAAACACAAACAAGCAATAAATAATAATAATAAAAACCTCTTTTAGTGCTTTTCTAGATGGCAAATAAGTTTATTTATTACGTCGAAGACTATTTTATATAAGCAGACGCGAAATGTGACCTCCAAAGGTCGTTTCAAGAACTTCCCGACTAGGACGTGTCGCTAAAAAATTATACAAAAACATAAAAGATAACATCAATTGTGTTTGAAAATTACCGCTGGACATAGGTCTTTTTAAAAATGCGTCATATGGCTAACATGATTTTATTTAATTTATCGAAACGAATCACGCTGGATTGGTGAGTGCGGAGCTGACCCCCTTGTTTTGGAATAAGGGTGCCAAACGGGCACGCGGTCCACCTGATGGTAAGTGGATGCAGTGGCTCATAGATCTACGTTTATCCTCGTTTAAGAATCAAAATGCAGATGCTTTGTCACCCCTGAGGACTAAGACAGAATGCCTCGTTTCCAGTAAAAGGCGTTTCCGGATCTCTACAGTCACCATACGAAACACCGCAGCATTAAGCTGCTATTTTACGCTGGTATTCTGTGAGAGCGTGGTCCTTCCCCGGTCGAGCCGAACCATTCGTGCTACCAACCAAAATATAGCTGCAGCGTGGCTTTGCCACGTATAAAAAGGTTTTTACAACGTTTTCCAGACAGAAGAACCTGATTTTGATTAAAACTAGGACTAGTCCCCCCCGTGACCATGGGTGCTGTAAAGTACTCGAATTTTCAGGAATATAAAATAAGCTAAAATATGCGATAAAATCCATAAAAACGAGTTTTGTTTGAATGTGTAGTGTTCTGGTAAATATTATAAGAAATCATTTTGTAAACCTGATTTTTTAAAAAAAAAACATACGTAGACGTTTTACAAACGAAAGTTTAGTTTTATTTTTCTGGTGTTAGGTCTTTTTCTGACTATCCGTACGGATAGATACCACACTTTTGCCTAATGGCAGTGCTTAAAATGACTATATATATTTTTTCGACGTAAGAAAATAAAATTTTATTAAAAGATTTTTCAAATCTTTTAAAACTTCTACTACCGTTTCCAAACCACTTGCACTGCTGTGTTCCGATCCTGAATATTATGAATTTAAAAAATGTGTTTATGATCATGATTAATCACATAAAATATACACGCAATGAGTCGAAACGCATGTGGCCCAATGCCCTTCTTTCCGCTATCGGAATAGTTTTAAAAACCGGCCTATCGACACCACCGTCGCCTTTTCCAACTATATCCTGCGCTACTGGTTCCATTGAAGCAGGCTCATTCGCGGAATATTTACGATACAAAACCGGAGTGGACATAGGCGAACACTTTTGATTTCCGCGGCCTCATTTGCGTAGGTTATGCTAATGTCGGTTCCGGTTCTCATAGTGTTACGTGATCTTTATTGAAGATGTTCACTATTTCTGTTAGTTTTGTGTAGTGTTGAACCGGTCAACGAGTCTTTTTTATAATATACCTGTATTGAACGCGGCGTTTCAGTAAACTGTTTTCGTAATGATTTCTTAAGTTTATGCGAATACAATTGAACTACACATTGAATAAAACTATATGTGTATATATATATATATATATATATATATATATATATATATATATATATATATATATATACGAATTTTATCGCGTTTAATTAACTATTTTTTTTTAATTATAATAGCCGGGTTTAACTATGATGATATTCGGAAGTCAAACATCTCAGTCCCTGACGTGACGTAAAGCAAAGCGTGTTGTAAAAATACCCGAAACATCGGGGATTAAAAAAAAGTTAAAATAGTTAATTAAACGCGATAAAATTCGAGTATTTATTCAAATCTGCTTTCGTATTTGTGATGACTGTATTATAGATTGTGTGAGATTCATATTATTAATTACACAGGAAGTATTAATTCAGTATTAACTGAAGTGCGAAATAAACTTACACTCTACCTGATGGATGATAAGTGGCTGCTGCAGTCCGTGGACATCTGCAGTCAACTTTAAACAAAGAAAGCTATATATATATATCGCTCACCCAGTAATATATTGACACATCTACGATTTTCACATTTTACAGAAATGAGCATTAAAGATTTTATAAATGTTAAATATTAATTTATGGGTTCATTTTTCGTTTTTTTGCAGATTTTATGGGTTTGTTTACTAGTATAGACGTTAATACATAATTAGGGAAGAAAATTTCCACTTCAGGTTTTCAGGATATACTTTATAAAGATCAACGAAGTGGAAGAGTCATGCATTTGTGCCGTTGTCACTTTGATCAAATTCCAAAAATGTCATTTGTTCACCCGGTAGCTTGCAAAATCCTGTGTGAAAGGCAATAAATAAAAGAACTGGTCGATGGAAAATAAACGTTTTATTTTGTAAGAATCACATACAAAAGCATTTGTTCTTAATGTCAATTAATGTAATATTCCTCTACAAGATGCAGGTGTGTACAAGCTAGATTGTGAATGTGGTCTCTCTTACATAGGTCAAACAAAGAGGTCTATAAAAACCCGCGTGAAGGAACATATAGCTGATGTGAAGCACCGACGCTCCGGGAAGTCTGCAGTCCGCGAACATGTTCAAGATCGTCCCCACCATTACATTAGATTTGATAAACCACAAATTCTCGCAAAAGAACACCGATTCCTACCAAGGATGATACGCGAGGCTATTGAAATTAAAAAACATCCAAATTTCAATAGAGGAGATGGTTGGGTGCTACCATCTGCTTGGGATCCTATAATTAACAAAATTAAACCCAAACCCAAGCATACCACTGCAAGACTTCATGATACTATAAGCTCGTTTTGCGTAAATCGGACCAAAAATTAATATTAAAAAACTGAAGGTAGCCGGACTAACTATGACATTGGGACGTCAAACATCTCAGTCCCCCCCGTGACCATGGGCGCTGTAAAGCACCCGAAACGTTGGGATAATAATAAAAACAAATTAAAGTAATTAAACGCGATAAAATCCGTAAATAATAGTTTTATTCAATAAGTCTCAATAAAAAAAAAATACACAAGTACTTAATAGTTATTAATGGCACTTGAAGTTACAAACTATAGTCTTTTAAGTAAAATCCAGATTCAAATCAGATTTGACTTAATAGATTCAATAGTTTAAGGCTGTATAACTTATCTTTATAGTATCTTTATTAAATGAACAAGCACTTAACTTAACTATAACGTATACTAGGAATTTGTTGGATTACCCAGTTTAAAGTAAGTTTTAAATCACGTACCTACCCACATTAATAAAATAAAAAATAAATCAGTCTTTAATTAATACAATAATTATTACTAAGGGCTGGTTTTTCAATCGCCAGTTAACTTTTATCCGACGAATAATATTGTCATTTTGACAGTTTTTGTATTAACAATCTGTCAAAACGTCACATTTATTCCTAAGGTGAAAGTTATGATTGAATCTAATCAGCCCTTAGGGTCGATTTCAAGATGTCCGAATTAAACGACTACTCATTGAGGAAATAAAAAAATGAAATGGAATTTGTATAAGGAACTTAAACGTAGTTGGTGAAATGGGCCCTTAACTATATTTAATTAAATACTATTATAGAAGCCTTTATAATAGCTGGGCACTATGTCAGACCAAAGTAATTGTATCAGATCTCTTTTCTTTGCATCAGAAATATTAATTTTTGATTGATATGCTGCTTTTAAATTAATTTCTATTGATTTTACTTATTTTTAATTCCCGACGTTTCAGCAGGCATGTTGTTATCTTCTAGCTTCCTAGTTACAATTGAGATGCAGTCTTCAATAGGTAGGCATGTGAATAGTGACTGAACATCAAAACTGACCATAGTTTCATTGTCAGCGAGATGTAGATCTTTTATCTCACTAACAAAATGGTATGAATCCTTTGTGTGTGCTCTGGTATGTCCTCTCAGTGGTGACAGTATTTTTGCCAAGTGTTGTGCCAGCTTATAAGTTGGTGCTTGGGATCCTATAATTAACAAAATTAAACCCAAACCCAGGCATACCACTGCAAGACTTCAAGATAGTAAGTTCGTTTTGCGTAAATCGGACCAAAAATTAATATTCAAAAACTGAAGGTAGCCGGGCTAACAATGACATTGGGACGTCAAACATCTCAGTCCCCCCCCCCCCGTGACCATGGTTGCTGTAAAGCACCCGAAACGTCGGGAATTAAAAATAAGTAAAATCAGTTAAATAAACGCGATAGAATCCGTAAATTTAGTTTCATTCAATGTGTAGTGTTTGCGTAAATTTAAGAAATCATAATTTCTATTCATTACATTTGTCAAATGTGCCATTTTTTACTTATTAACTTAATTTACCAAATGATACAACTGTTACTTACGTCAACGCAGTTCTGGAAGCGGCTGCACCTAGCGGAGAGGCCCGCACAACTGACCAATGAGCCGTTGTTTTACGTGGATGCGGGGGGAAACAGCAATAATGGTATAATGACACTAACGACCTCTCTCGATGAATACGGAAACTAGCGTTGTGCCGTTTTACCATAATGTAGATTATGCACTTTTAAACATGTATGCCGTATAAACTCAATTTCACATTTTTTGCAGATGTGCCATTATATTACTAGGTGAGCGATATATATATATATAGCCTTTTTTGTTTACCCATTGAGGAATCTTTTATGTAATAAGGGTTTAAAACGAGCACATAGTTCACCTGATGGTAAGTGGATGTTGTGTGTGTTTCGTATGGTGGTTGTAGAGAACCGGAGAACCTTTTTACTGGAAAAGAGTCATTCCATCTCAGTACTCAGAGGGGTGACAACGCATCTGCATTTTGATTCATAATTGAGGGTAAATGTAGATGTTTATGGGTTACAGAATTCATGTACCATCAGGTGCACTGTGTGCTCGATAGTCACCTTCTAGAAAAACATACATTCCACAAAAAACAAACCTTTTTACGAAAAAAGCCCTTGCTTCTATAATGATTTTTATATTTACGCGAACACTATACATTGATTGAAACTACTATTACGGATTTTAACGCGTTTCATTTATTTGATTTTTTATTTTCGACATTTCCCATCCACCTACAGATGGAATCACCCATCCATCTTCTCTATTAAAATTAGGATGGTTTTTTTAAATTTCAATAGTCTTACGAATTATCCTTGGTAGGAATCGGTGTTCTCTTGCGGAGATTTGTGGTCTATTAAATCTAATGTAATGGCGGGGGCGATTTTGAACATGTTCACAGACTACAGACTTCCCGGATGGTTTCAACCTTAGAAAGCACGTATTCAATCAGTCCGCCGTGACCATGGTTGCCGGAAACCACCCGAAACGTCGGGGATTAAAAATCAAATAAATTAAACGTGATAAATCCGTAAAAGTAGTTTTAAACCTTGCTTCTATTAAAAACCTATTATTTCGTTTACTTGACCCTGCTGTACAGTCGACCCGATATCTGTCACTCAATGTTACGTGGGAAATTATGGTGTCAAGCGAATACCGAATTTCAGAGAAATTGAAACGATTTTACTTGATCATACATTCATAACAATCTTTCAAAGTCCACTGCTGAACATCGCGTACTTTGCACATGGTTTTACTTAAATGCTTTATATCCCCCATATTTGCCACAGTTGACACGCTTGGTGAGCGGATCGCCAACCGCAGATTTTAATTCATCATCATCATCATCATTACAGCCTTTCACAAGTCCACTGCTGAACATAGGCCTCCCCCAAGTAATGCCACAAAGCACGGTCCTGAGCCACCTGCATCCATCGACTTCCTGCATGTCTTACCAGGTCGTCACTCCATCTAGTGGGGGGTCGCCCTACACTACGCCTACCGGTACGAGGCTGCCACTCGAGAACCTTTCTTCCCCATCGGTTATCGGTTCTTCGAGCTATATGGCCGGCCCATTGCCACTTCAGCTTACTAATCCGTTGGGCTATGTCGGTCACTCTGGTTTTACTGCGGATATCCTCATTTCTGAGTCTATCACGCAGAGAAACTCCGAGCATAGCCCTCTCCATAGCTCGCTGAGCGACCTTAAGCGTCCTCATACGGCCAGCAGTGAAGGACCACGTCTCAGATCCATAAGTCATCACTGGCAACACGCACTGGTTGTACAATCTAGTTTTTAGAGATTGAGGTATACCTGACGAAAAGATATGTCGTAATTTCCCGAACGCTGCCCAGCCGAGTTGAATCCGTCGATTGACCTCTCGGTCGAAGTTGGACTTACCTAGTCGGACTATTTGTCCCAGGTAAACGTACTCGTCAACAACTTCGAGCATAGTGCTCCCAACAACTACCGGCATAGGTGTGACATGGACATTGAACATGATCTTTGTTTTGTCCATGTTCATCTTAAGACCTATCCGTTGGGAGGCACTATTGAGGTCATTGAGCATAGTGCTTAAGTCCTCCAGCGATTCTGCCATAAGGACTATATCGTCGGCAAATCGAAGGTGAGTGATGTACTCGCCATTGATGTCAATACCGTATCCTTTCCAGTCCAGTAGCTTGAAAACGTCTTCCAATGCAGCGGTGAAGAGTTTCGGGGATATAACGTCACCCTGTCTTACACCTCTCTGCAGTTGGATAGGTTTCGAGCTCTGGTTCTGTACTCGGATAGCCATCGTAGCCCTACTGTACAAACACTTCAGCACTTCGATATACCGACAGTCAACTTGGCACCGCTGAAGGGACTGTAGCACCGCCCAAATTTCGACGGAATCAAAGGCTTTCTCATAGTCCACATACGCCAGGCAAAGTGGCAGATTGTACTCTTCAGTCTTCTGTACAATCTGCCGCAGGGTATGTATGTGGTCTATGGTACTGAAGCCTTTTCGGAAACCGGCTTGTTCGGGAGGCTGGAAGTCGTCAAGTCTGCGTGCGAGACGATTCGTAATGACTCTCGAAAACAGCACGTAGACGCGGCTCAGAAGGGAAATCGGTCTGTAGTTCTTTAAGAGAGCGTTGTCGCCTTTCTTAAAGAACAAGACCACCGCACTTCTGCTCCACGCCTCTGGAGTAGTGCCACCATGGAGGACGGAATTGAAGAGCTTCTGAAGGACTACAAGTACCGGTGTTCCACCCGCTTTCAGAAGCTCCGCTGTAATTCCATCCTCGCCTGGATATATTGTCTTATATTTTGTCTACAAAAAATATTAAATATATAGTTCATCATTCTCATATTATATACGTCATTTAAAAAAATATATAGAAAACAAGCATGCGGCTACCCGATGGTAGTGTCGAGTATCGTCCTTATGGACGATAGTAACTATTAAAAGGGATCAGATAATCCAACATTTGTCAATTTACAGACTGATGAGAATGAGATGTTTCAATTCTAAAGGTTAGTCTAATGTTTTAATTATTTTAAGTTAATTATTTCTGAGGGGGTTTTTAGGGCAAGGAAGTGTCCGCCGCGCTGCAAAGCGTTTTGGCGAACTTCACATGTCCGCGAAATAATTTTTTTCTTATATCTCAGATATGCAGGTTTCCTCACGATGTTTTCGTTCACCGCTGAGCACGTGGCAAATCAACACTTAAAATTACAATTAAAAATTTCATTTGTACCGTTGGGGATCGAATACGGGATGCTCGCATACTGTGAAATTTACAGCGAGCGCTAACCATCTGAGCTATCACGGCTCTTAAACCCTCTCAGAAATGAGAGGAGGCCTGTGCCCAGCAGTGGGACGTGTATAGGCTGTAACTTTAACTTTAAGTTAATGATTAGAATCAGGCGTTACTTTGCGGAAATCGATTATATTAAAGATGTTAATCATCTTATCCAAAAATTTTTACATCTTTGTTATTTTAAGTTCTTAACAGGAAGATGCTACTGCCGATCTTCTGTTTTAGTTCTTCTCTGTCTCGCCTTACAATAAGCAATGACTTAGAGTAGTGGATATTCTTACACCGGTACTACACACGTTCAGTTACTTGGTCATATTATACGACTATACTTTCACGTTTAATTGCGCGTCTACTCTCAAGACGTGCTATTGAGTCAGGTATGCGCTAATTATCTTGTATTTATTATTTGTACGTTTTTCATGAGGGACTAGGATGGTATGTCTGTAATAACAATTAAGTAATTCCAAAGAAAACTGGGGGTAAAGTTGCTTGCACACCACAGGTGTGTTTATACGTGGTAGACCAACGCTACAGCTATGTTATGCTTGTATCACGAATAGGTATACAACCAACACCACCAACAAAATGGGTATGGAATACCAACGTGAAATAGCAGGTTAATACTGTTTCGTATGGTGAATGTAGAGAACCGGAGACCCATTTCACTGAAAACAAGGCGTTTCGTCTTAATCCTCAAGGGGTCACAATGCATTCAGCATTTTAATTCTGAATCGAAGATAGATGTAGGTGTCTATGGATCATAGACGGTTGTGACAATCAGTTTGTCACTCTTATTCTATTAAAAGGGGAAGTGGAGAATTGGTAAATCAGGAATGTCTAGAACAGGTAAATGAAATTGTATACTTGGGGAGTGCTTTCAGCCGGGATGGAAGATGTGATTTAGATGTGGATAGGCGTGTCGCTGCCGGAAACAAAGTCAATGGTGCCCTGAATGCATTAATAAAAAGGCAAGGCGTGGTGAAGAGTGCACGCCTTGCAATACATAACGCAGTGTTGGTACCGACTTTGTTATATGGCAGCGAAACCTGGGTATGCCAGAAGAAGCATAAAAGCAAGTTGAATGCAGTGGAGATGCGATCTCTTCGTAAAATGTGTGGCGTTACCATAGCCGACCGAAAGCGAAACGAAGAGATTCGCAATATGGCAGGATTGAAAGATGACCTTATCACAAAAATTGATAGGGGCGTACTCCAATGGTTTGGACACGTTGAACGAATGAGTGAAGACCGAATGGTGAAGAAAATATATAGAGCGAAAGTAAATATTAAAAGGTGTCGAGGTAGACCGAGACTAACTTTCGAAGACCATGTGAGCAAATTGCTCGAAGAGGGGAGGGTCAAGAGTACTCGGATACCTAGACGTGCATGTATGAAGAAGTTAATGAACCTGAAAGAAGCGAAAGAGGTATGTAAGGATCGTGACACTTGGCGATCTGTTCTCTCTGGCTACCCCGTTAGGGATTGTGCGTGACGATAAGTAAGTAAGTAAGTAAGTAAGGAGAATTGGTCAGTATATCTCTGCTTTCTCCACTTAGCTTACCATAGCAAATCATTCTAAATTTATCACAAATCTAGGAACAAAACAAGCACAATCACAAAATCTAGTACATTATTTGTGACTAATGACCGCTGCAGTTGAACAACACCCTTACTTATAAATTTATAACTTTCTGAGCAAAGGGCGTAAAGGTGCAGTCTTCGCGGCAGCATTGTTGCATTATTGCACCGCATGCAATCGCAATCGCGATCGCCTCGTTACTTCAAACGGCGACGTTCTGTGAAATTGACGTGCTTCGGAATTGTTAAGAGGAGCATCACACGCGAGCTTTAGCAAATGTGCCTTAACTAATTAAAGCAATTATATTTTGCTTATGACTGCCGCGCTAGTCTAGTGGTTTGTACGCGATTGTTGTACCATGAGGTCCCGGCTCGAGCTGAAATCAGTTATTTGGTTTTCCTGAGAGAATCTGAGAATGTTCTGCCCCAACGGGCCACAGCTTCCGCTTACTATCAGGTGGACTGTGTGCCTCGTTTATCATCCTTATCTTATATAGAAAAATGAGTGCATCGTTGGGCTAGTGGCCCTAAACGTGACTCCTGATCCTGAGGTCCCGTGTTCGAATCTCTGATCGGGCAAAAAAAAAACGGTTATTGAGTAACGATTTTTTACATTAACGCGAACACTAATGTCCTCCAGACCAAAGTATCACGGCGGCCAGCTTCAACGGAGGCTAGCCATCGGCGCAGGATAGGATTATAGTGCCCAAGTGTATGCGCAAGCACAGGTGCACTCTTATTCCATCACTCTCATAATCCGATAGGATGGTAAACCGAAACGACCGGAGAGTGATTAGGCTCAGGACCAACGGCTCTACGCCCGTTCCGAGACACGGGGTGAGACACCGCCAACATCCTGACTAAGCAGCTACTAAGAATTTCCTAATGAAAAAACTCAATAACTCATATTTTTGGCCCGACCCGGCATTCGAACCCGGGACCTCGTGATCAGCAGTCGCACTACTACAACCACTAGACCAACGAGGCAGTCAGAACAAACACTAAACATTCAATAAAACTATTTTTACGGATTTTATCGCCTTTAATTTACTTAAGTTTACTCCCGACGTTTCGGGTGCTCTGCAGCACCCATAGTCACGGCGGTGACTGAGGTAATTGACGTCCCAGTTTCAAAGTTACCCCGGAGTACCTTCAGCCACAGAATAAATAATAGTAGTACTATGCACACTATAGGCAGATGGAAGCTCCCATCCATCTTTTCTATTGAAATTAGGATGTTTTTTTATTTCAATAGTAGTACGAATCGGTGTGCTTTTGCGGAAATATGTGGTCTATTAAATCTAATGTAATGGCGGGGACGATCTTGAATATGTTCACAGAATGCAGACTTCCCGGACGGTTTCTACCCCGTGCCTTAGAAAGCACGTTTAGCTGTCGATCCTGCGCCTGATCTCTTGGATCATGTCGGATTGCCCTACCATCAGACTAAGAGAGTGACGGAATAGAGAGTGCACCTGTGTTTGCGTATACACTTGTTTAATGTAATCCTGTTCTTCCCAGGTGGCTAGTCTACGTTGAGACCGACCGCCGTGACCGATCCGGTCTGGAGGATTATAGTTACATATTTACATATATTGTCTTATATTTTGTCTACAAAAAATATTAAATATATAGTTCATCATTCTCATATTATATACGTCATTTAAAAAAATATATAGAAAACAAGCATGCGGCTACCCGATGGTAGTGTCGAGTATCGTCCTTATGGACGATAGTAACTATTAAAAGGGATCAGATAATCCAACATTTGTCAATTTACAGACTGATGAGAATGAGATGTTTCAATTCTAAAGGTTAGTCTAATGTTAAGATGTACCTCTGCTGGAATTATTTGAAAGCGATGGAACGGCCCACACTGAAAAATAACGGCCTTGGTTCGTCACGCCAAAAGCTGAGTACGAGTCCATCACTCGGCATCGTCTATAATAGTCTCAGATGAAGTAAAAAAGGTAGATATCGCACCTAGAACAAGAAACTGTAACCAATTTTATAACTATGTGTGAGTCAGAGAAGTGTTGCCACTTTTTTAAAAGTCCCTGAAAATCGAGATACAATACTACAACTATAAGAGTAATATGCGATGCGAATGCGAAAGTATAGTTGTCTGTTTTTAACAAATTTCAACAATTTGACAATTCAAAAAAGGATGAAGCACGTAGGAGGCGTCTATATATTATTTAAAAGTCTTCTTGATAGATTGTCCAGTAAGCATGTAAGCATCGATAAAATATACATTATATGTAATGTAAAACATGTTTATTATAAAAAATAACTTAATACTAAAAAAACTAGTTGGAATAAAAAATAAATTTCCATGGAATTAAAAATATACTTTATTAAACGAAAAAAACTATATTTTAGTAAATGCAAAATAGAACAAACTCCAGCCGGGGGCACAAAGGTGTGTTCTAACAACTGGCAACATTCTCCCGTTACGTAATCTCGAAGCATTGACATTCGTGGTTCGAATAACCTTCAAAATTGTGTTGGAATAACAAATTAAAATATAGTTAAATAAGTGTTTACGAGTGAAACGATATTGCTTCAGACTTTTTGTTCACTTTAGTATTGTTTTTGCATCATTTAACTACAGGCAAATTTACCGCACGACGCCACGAGAAGTATTGAGCGAAAATGAGCGTAGTTTGATGCATGTGTGTGCGTAAACGCGTGTGCTTACATAAAGGAGCGGAGTTTTTTGACTTCACCAATAACAAAGGCCGTGCTGTATCTACCTTTTTTTACTTCATCTGAGATAATAGTATTATTTATGAGACCTTTATGTTCAATATTTATATGACATTGTTATTATGCGAAATAATTACATTTCTTTCTTGCTTCAGACTGTACTCGTATAACTTAATGTGGATAACATTTGTAGAAACACATGACTGAACAACGAACTTGCAACGGACTTCAATATTTGTAATTTGTCATATAATATTCCACTCGATAAAACATCGTTATGAAATTTCAGAAGTTCGTTGCCAATGAATGCAAAAGTAGTAGAAAATTAATATCTCTTTTCTTTATATTTTAACATAACCCTCTGTAAATAATTAATAAATAAATATTATCATAATTGTAGTATATCTTTCAAGGAGCGTGCCAAACCATTTGCAAACTGGAAGTAATATCCATTTCTCAACAATAAGATACGTTTTCTCTTCTAAATATATAATCTCTTTTAAATATTAAATACCAGGATTGCATGGAGCGAATTCCCAGAGTGACTTAGAGCATCACTAGGGTGCACCGACACCGTAGCGATGCTGTGAATTTCTCTATAACAAATTAGCTAACTCTCATAGACACTATCGGGACGCTAAAAGAACTTGGTAACCAAAACTTCTTTAAAACCAATTTCCATTGTTCATGTAACGATATTGATACATGAACAATGGAAAGAATGGATGACGGCGCAGTGGCGTACCAATTGCAGCGCTGAGGGCCGCGGGTTCGAATTTCGCGCGGATCAAGTGTTTGTATGGGCTACATATAATTATTCTGGGCGTGGATGTTGGTCCTCGTGAAATTATTGAATGTTAACTGCCTACATAACTCAGGAGAAAATCCTATTGTGTGGGTAACGTTCTATTAAAGAAAAGAAAAGATAGTGTGAAAGGGCACATAACATGTATCGGTCACCGGACCAATTAGCATAAGAAATTTCTGATAACTGGAAACATTTGTGAACATTGGATTCCGTTACGCTTAACGCACCGTTCGCAGCGCCGTGATACCGTTACGGCCCATTAAAGTCCACTCCTGAGCCTGAGCACAGGCCTCTCCCGTAGATTACCTCATGGGGGTGATATTTGCCATAGTTGCCACTCTTGGCAAGCGGTTCGGTAAACACAGTTCTCCATTTTTAATCCTTATTATGAGGACGCTGCTGCCCGTGTTCTGATTTGTTTCCCTCTGTCGCCTCCAACACCCACGGGATACGGGATGATACGAGGCAGTGGATATTCTTACACCGCCTTTGCGCCGTGTAGTACACCATGCACGTGAATATGTTCGGTGATTGAGCGTTATCGATAACTTTGCGCCGTGTAGTACACCATGCACGTGAATATGTTCGGTGATTGAGCGTTATCGATAACTTTGCGCCGTGTAGTACACCATGCACGTGAATATGTTCGGTGATTGAGCGTTATCGATAACTTTGCGCCGTGTAGTACACCATGCACGTGAATATGTTCGGTGATTGAGCGTTATCGATAACTTTGCGCCGTGTAGTACACCATGCACGTGAATATGTTCGGTGATTGAGCGTTATCGATAACTTTGCGCCGTGTAGTACACCATGCACGTGAATATGTTCGGTGATTGAGCGTTATCGATAACTTTGCGCCGTGTAGTACACCATGCACGTGAATATGTTCGGTGATTGAGCGTTATCGATAACTTTGCGCCGTGTAGTACACCATGCACGTGAATATGTTCGGTGATTGAGCGTTATCGATAACTTTGCGCCGTGTAGTACACCATGCACGTGAATATGTTCGGTGATTGAGCGTTATCGATAACTTTGCGCCGTGTAGTACACCATGCACGTGAATATGTTCGGTGATTGAGCGTTATCGATAACTTTGCGCCGTGTAGTACACCATGCACGTGAATATGTTCGGTGATTGAGCGTTATCGATAACTTTGCGCCGTGTAGTACACCATGCACGTGAATATGTTCGGTGATTGAGCGTTATCGATAACTTTGCGCCGTGTAGTACACCATGCACGTGAATATGTTCGGTGATTGAGCGTTATCGATAACTTTGCGCCGTGTAGTACACCATGCACGTGAATATGTTCGGTGATTGAGCGTTATCGATAACTTTGCGCCGTGTAGTACACCATGCACATGAATATGTTCGGTGATTGAGCGTTATCGATAACTTTGCGCCGTGTAGTACACCATGCACGTGAATATGTTCGGTGATTGAGCGTTATCGATAACTTTGCGCCGTGTAGTACACCATGCACATGAATATGTTCGGTGATTGAGCGTTATCGATAACTTTGCGCCGTGTAGTACACCATGCACGTGAATATGTTCGGTGATTGAGCGTTATCGATAACTTTGCGCCGTGTAGTACACCATGCACGTGAATATGTTCGGTGATTGAGCGTTATCGATAACTTTGCGCCGTGTAGTACACCATGCACGTGAATATGTTCGGTGATTGAGCGTTATCGATAACTTTGCGCCGTGTAGTACACCATGCACGTGAATATGTTCGGTGATTGAGCGTTATCGATAACTTTGCGCCGTGTAGTACACCATGCACGTGAATATGTTCGGTGATTGAGCGTTATCGATAACTTTGCGCCGTGTAGTACACCATGCACGTGAATATGTTCGGTGATTGAGCGTTATCGATAACTTTGCGCCGTGTAGTACACCATGCACGTGAATATGTTCGGTGATTGAGCGTTATCGATAACTTTGCGCCGTGTAGTACACCATGCACGTGAATATGTTCGGTGATTGAGCGTTATCGATAACTTTGCGCCGTGTAGTACACCATGCACGTGAATATGTTCGGTGATTGAGCGTTATCGATAACTTTGCGCCGTGTAGTACACCATGCACGTGAATATGTTCGGTGATTGAGCGTTATCGATAACTTTGCGCCGTGTAGTACACCATGCACGTGAATATGTTCGGTGATTGAGCGTTATCGATAACTTTGCGCCGTGTAGTACACCATGCACGTGAATATGTTCGGTGATTGAGCGTTATCGATAACTTTGCGCCGTGTAGTACACCATGCACGTGAATATGTTCGGTGATTGAGCGTTATCGATAACTTTGCGCCGTGTAGTACACCATGCACGTGAATATGTTCGGTGATTGAGCGTTATCGATAACTTTGCGCCGTGTAGTACACCATGCACGTGAATATGTTCGGTGATTGAGCGTTATCGATAACTTTGCGCCGTGTAGTACACCATGCACGTGAATATGTTCGGTGATTGAGCGTTATCGATAACTTTGCGCCGTGTAGTACACCATGCACGTGAATATGTTCGGTGATTGAGCGTTATCGATAACTTTGCGCCGTGTAGTACACCATGCACGTGAATATGTTCGGTGATTGAGCGTTATCGATAACTTTGCGCCGTGTAGTACACCATGCACGTGAATATGTTCGGTGATTGAGCGTTATCGATAACTTTGCGCCGTGTAGTACACCATGCACGTGAATATGTTCGGTGATTGAGCGTTATCGATAACTTTGCGCCGTGTAGTACACCATGCACGTGAATATGTTCGGTGATTGAGCGTTATCGATAACTTTGCGCCGTGTAGTACACCATGCACGTGAATATGTTCGGTGATTGAGCGTTATCGATAACTTTGCGCCGTGTAGTACACCATGCACGTGAATATGTTCGGTGATTGAGCGTTATCGATAACTTTGCGCCGTGTAGTACACCATGCACGTGAATATGTTCGGTGATTGAGCGTTATCGATAACTTTGCGCCGTGTAGTACACCATGCACGTGAATATGTTCGGTGATTGAGCGTTATCGATAACTTTGCGCCGTGTAGTACACCATGCACGTGAATATGTTCGGTGATTGAGCGTTATCGATAACGATACAGGAACAAATTTAATACCTACCTTAATTTCTTTCATAAATAAATCTTTACCCGCCTCACGACCTGACCAATAACGTAAATCTCTCCACCTAACAACACAAACATCGCTCAAATTATTTTCAAATGCTAGATACGGTTCAACGATGATGCTTGATTCATAGGCAGTGCGGAATTATGATGCTTCCCTTGTGCATTTTCTATCGCATTTACCACGGGCAGTGCTCAGAGGAATTGTTAGAATAATTCCAGCCGCAAAATGTCACTAACGCATATCACAACAAAAATACATTTTGTAAATATTAGGTTGAGATAGGTCGAAGCAATAAAATTTTAGTCAACAAAGTCACCCATTCAATAGCTGACTGCGCCAAATGTTACGCTTAATGTACCCATCATATCATTTAAATCACCAGCGCCTCGAAGCTGCAAGTACACCAACTTTGTATTTTACGTTGGTTTCACCTGTGTTTATTATTTTTCTCAGAATGGCTGCTATGTTGCGTTCATATTCTAGCAGAACTACTTTCTTATTTTAGTTCCATCGCTGACCGTTTACCTAATGAAAAGTATTATAGTAAGTGTTTTATTTTGTCCTTATGTTGAGTCAATCTATACCTAATTGTAAAAAATCTATACTAATCTAGTTAGTCTTTTTAATGAAATAAGGGTGACAAACGATCACACAATCTAAACTAATGGTAGATGCTGTTTCTCATAGCCATCTATATCTATTCTCGATAAATAATCAGTCTGCAGATTCGTGTCACCCCTGAGGACTAAGCTGAAATGCGTCGTTTCCAGTAAAAGGGGTCAGTAAAAGTAAAACGGCTGCTATTTTACGCTGATATTCTGTGAGAGCGAGGTCCCACTCTGGTCGAGCCAACCCATTCATGCTACTATCATAATATAGCTGCAGCGTGTTTTTACCACGTAAAGAAAGTTACAGTTTCTAAAATGTATAAATATAGCTGTGTTTTTACGTTTCTTTATATGGTAATGGTATTCTCGAATTTATAGAATAAACTGACAAACTATTAAAACCCGTAACTCGCTGTATCTGCTATCATGTGTAACCAGTTTGACAGTTTTTATAGTTCGCAGTTCGACGTGTGGATTTAGAAACTAATCACTTATTTATGTACGGTTTTTTCCATCGACGTGCCATGACACTAATAAGATTGTGATATTGCATTCGTATATTAGCAATGAGAGCACCATACGAAACACAGCAGTATTGAGCTGCTATTTTACGCTGGTATATAGTCTTTGGAAAAATACGTTAACGAACTTTAACGCCTGAATAACGCCGGTATATATGCACAGGTATAGACACGTTCATTATAAAACCCTTATCAGAGGGGCTGATAAATTCATTAACGCTACCAATGAGTATTCTTATTAACTGCCATGCTTCAGTTATTATATATATATATATATATATATATATATATATATATATATATATATATATATATATATATATATATATATATATTACGATTGAAGCACGAATGTGTCTACTAGACCGGTGAAGAACCAAGCTCTTACGGATCACCAGCGTTTTTTTCATGCTATTGCAGCTTAATGCTGCTGTGTTTCGTAAGGTTAGGGAACCTGAGACCCTTTTTTACTGGAAACTTGGCATTCGTCTCATCTAATACCTTGTACCTTGTACAGAATACACTTACCATCAAGTCAACGAGCACACAGTCGTTTGTGGTGACAATCCTATAAAAAAAGAAAAAAAGGTTCATTTCTTTATAACTCTATAAACTTGGCCAACCACTGTCTTGGCCTCATTTTTCTGCGTACGCGAAGAGGACAAACACGAACGAAGATCGCAACACGACTGAAGAACCAGCCGGTGGTGGAAGAAACACGCGCACAGTTTTACCTGATCAGTTCCGTCATTTCAGCTAAAAAATAGGTATCAACAATAATATCATCAGTTTTAACTGATAATTAAAAAAACTGACAGTTTTCATCGTACACACTCCGTTTTCACTGTCAGCTAAAACTCGTTAGTCAAAACTGATCTAAGTCTATCCTCGATTACAAATCAAAATGCAGACGCGTTGTCATCCGTGAGGACTAAGACGGAATGCCTCGTTTCCAGTAAAAAGGATCTTCGGTTCTCTACACTCACCATACAAAACACAGCAGCATTAAGCTATTATTTTACGCTGGTATTCTGTGAGAACGTGGTCCTTCCCCGGTCGAACCGACCCATTCATGCTACAGCTGTACTATATAACTGCAGCATGGCTCTACCACGTAAATAAACCTTGCTTATAACAGAATATTTTTTTTATTTTTTATTCTTATTTTTTAAATATTAATAATCAAGCAGGGCTAGAGCGTCGTCGTCGGCTGATAACATCTTGAAATGAAAATGTTTGTGGTCTAAGAGAACAGTTATAAGTGAACGTGTGTGGACGCAAAGGACATTTAGTTTTCACTGTCATTTAAAACTGATTAGTCAAAACCGACAGTTAAAATTGATGAGTGAAATGAAAAGATGAGTCAGAGAGAAAGTCAGGGGTAGCCCCTCGGCTACCCCTGACTTTGTCTCTGACTCATCTTTAAAATAAAAATGGAAATTTCAAATAAAATTTTTAAGTCCCTTTTCTTTGCGTATGGTATATATCTTATATTTTTGATACGCGGATTGTCAAAAATATCCCACTAGTTAAAAATACTATCACCTATAATATATACATCATGGGGGCCCCCATGATGTATATATATATATATATATATATATATATATATATATATATATATATTTATACAGTATGATATAGTATTGTAAAGAATTAATAAAGTAACTCAAGGACGTATTGCATCGTCAGAGCGATAAACAAAGTCAAAATTAATGCTACGAATGTCATTTTCAAGGTTCGTTATATGGACTTTAGTGTAACTGTGTATGCAGTTTTTTCTAGGTAATGTTAATTGCAATGTTAGTAAAATTGCTTGATGATCTGTAAGCGAGCAGTTAGTAACTAATGGCAAAGAATATTTATTTGATTTAATCACATATTAACAATTATTTATATATATATATATATATATATATATATATATATATATATATATATATATATATATATATATATATATATATATATATATAAATATCCATATATATATAGATTCACGCTCAGATACATCTAACTAAATGTGTCTGAGCGTGAAGTAACGCGAGTTCAGTGCTTTTTCCCCAGCCCAAAAGTGTCCAACGTGCCTAATGAGGATTTTTCACTTAAATAATCAAGGCATTGAGTACAATAATGTTTGAAAATTATCGCATTTGCAGATACTCCTGCCACTGAAATATTGTCAAAAATGACATTTGAAATAATATTATTATACATGCATCACCTGTGTGGGGTCTATCAATACAAGACTATTATTTTAATGTGGCATCATCCAGAATTTTTAATCATCAATTTATTATTTTCAATCATCTATGTATTTATTTGATCAATTTTACCATTTTACAAAAAATAACCTCCAAGTTTTTCAGATAAAATGTAAATAAATGAGAGCGCTACTGGCATGACTCTGTGTTTTTTTGAACGGACAGGCAGACAGACAACAAATTTTAAAGAGGTTATTTTAAGTTATTTTGGTATTACGAATTAAATATATATACTGGTTGATTATTTTACCGTCTGGAAAAGGTAGGGTGTAACAGGATAACGGCTACAAGCCTATGGCATTAAAATTTACCATTTTTCTTTTCATTAACATACGAAATTGATCCATCAATAAATACTACTAATTTGAAATAAACTTCGGGACCTTTAAATTAACAACAAAAATTTTAACTAAATAGATTTACAATTAAAAACTTTATCGAAATTAAAATAATACGTAGCCAATTAGTAGTATTTATTGATAGATCAATTTTATAATATGTTAATGTAAAAGAAATAAAATTGTAAAATATCTGTGCCGTAGACTTCTATTCCGTTCACCTGTAACATTTTATTTTTGTCCAGACGGTAAAAAATTATCCAGTATATAGATTTGGCCCCAATCCATATAGCTCGAAGAACCGACAACCGATGGCGAAAAAAGTTTCTCGAGTAGGTAGGCCTTGCCGAAGTGTAGGGCGACCCTCTTCTAGATGGAGTGACGACCTGGCAAGACATGCAGAAAGTTAACAGATACAGGTGGCGCAAGACCGTGCTTTGTGGCATTCCTTGGGGAGGTCTATGTTTAGCAGTAGACTTGTGAAGGGTTGTTATAATGATGATTGAGAGATTTGTTGTGATGATGAGATGAGATGGCTAGGCATTCTGACATCAAGCTTAGGGGCTAAGCGCTTGTCACAATTTCACTGTAGGCGAGCTACAATCGAGCTCAATCCGACATCCATCCGTCTATTACAGTTTATAAAAGACCACTGCTGAATATAGGCCTCCAACATAGATATCCTCATAAGGGATATTTTGCGATAGTTCCCTCGCTTGGCAGGCGGCTTGGCTAGGTACCGCAGGTTTTTACTATTTTGAGTTCTTATCAGCATCATGTTGCTGCTCACGTCAGAAACACTAACAGGAACTTTTTTATTCAATATAGAGTATAAATAATACTTATTGAAAGTATTAGTATTATTATATTAAGTACTTATTGAAACCTATAATACTCTTTTGTTTAATTACCACTGGTTCGGATAAAAACCAAGCGGGAATTTAAAAAAAAAATAAAGCTTCCAATCATGTACGACACAATTAACAAGACAGTGCAAATTAGAAATAGCTTGCTGGCGATCACCTCATTCCCGGTGGTTATTATTATCAATAAATTCTTAATATTGTAATAGCTACTTTTATACAAACTTAGTTTATTAAAGTTTTTGAACTTTTAAGATACAGCCTATATACGTCCCACTGCTGGGCACATGCCTCAGCTCATTTCTGAGAGGGTTTTAGAGCAAGGATTTGTCCGCCGCGCTGCCCCAATGCGTGTTGGCAGGTCAAATTTTGTATATTTTTATCCTAATGATTTCTAATATTTACGCGAACACTACACATTTTAATAAAACTACGTTTTTTTACTGATTTTATCGCGTACATTAACTTATTTTATATTCCAGATGCTTATACAACACCCATGTTCACAAGAAGGGGCGGTGGGGGGGGGGGGTAGGTGTTTGACGTCCCGATGTCATAGTTAACCACGATTACCTCCAGATTAAAATTATTAATTTATGTTCTGATCTATGCAGTACGAACTTATAGTATCTTGAAGTCAAAAGTAGTAAACAGTAGTAATGTTTGTACAAAGGCAAAGCTAATCGTGTAGCAAACTTTGATGTGGTGGCCGGGACAAACTACCCGGACACCACTTAATTTACACTTGTTCTAAGCGGGTAAATTAAAATATATAGTATATTTTTGTAATTCTCTTATATAATATTTTTCTACATTCGATCTACGTGATGAGATGCTCGAGCAAATAAATGAATTTATATATTTGGGATGTGTATTCAGCAGGGATGGGAAATATGATAAGGATATTGAACGACGAGTGAATGCAGGAAATAAAGTAAATGGGTCTCTACACTCTATTGTGAAAAGTCAGAATGTGTCAAAAACGGCACGCATGGCAATTCACAATGCTGTATTAGTCCCTACTTTAACGTATGGTAGTGAAAGTTGGGTGTGGCAGAAGAAGCACGAGAGTAGAATAAATGCGGTAGAAATGCGGTCGCTAAGGCGTATGTTAGGGCTGAATCTGAGTGACAGGGTGAGAAACTGTGTGATAAAAGTAGAGTGTGGTTTGCAAGATGATTCGGTAACCACGATTAAGAAAGGAGTGCTTCGGTGGTTTGGTCATGTAGAAAGAATGAATGAAGAAAGACTGACAAAGCAAATATATGTTGCAGAATTGAATGGAAGAGTCGAAAAGGGACGTCCTAGGCGAAAGTTTGTCGACCAAATTGGCGATATAATAAAAATGGGTTAAGAGTACTCTTAACTGACGAGCATATATGCGTAGGTATATGGATGTGGAAGAGGCGAGAGAGGTATGTCAGGACCGTGCTAAATGGAAGTCTGTAGTCTCTGCCTATCCCTCTGAGTGACAGGCGTGATTGTTTATGTTTATTGGTCTACATATTTTTTGGTTTAATGTGGTTCGAGTTATTCTCTACTCTTTCGATTGTGCCTTCCGCCTCGGGTTCACAGACGTGATACGTATGTATGTAAATATACTGTTCATATAGTCTTTTCAATATAGCAATCGATATCTGGTTATGTGCTACGATACAGTGGCATGTCACCTCTATGGTCTTTTCTTTAAATTTGTATGCAAATAATCAATCGTTAGGGTCGTAGTCCTCTGCGGACATTGTAAGGTGAAGGGCGAAAGAGACGTCTCTTGAATACTCAAAGGGATCGACCGATTTCCTGTCAGTTATACCAAGTTGAGCGACTTCCGCCGGCTGCTATCTATCCGGTGATGTCACTGTATTTTGTAATTTGAATGTGCCTTATATAAATTCTTTGTAATAACTTTCGTAAGCTTGTAGAATTAATTGTTTTGTAAATTGACGCAAGATTTGGACAATTTGACTAAATAAGTCGAATTTAGGTTTCTTTTAAGTCCAAGTAAATCACTTAAGTCGTGTATGCGAGTCTATCTGTGTGTTCACATAAAATATAAAAACTACGACTGTATGCCAAGTAGAAGAACTAACATGTTATGTGCATTGCTAGTATCAATTTTCATTATGTACGTTTATGTATATTTGATAACCGTGTATAGACAACTCTTCCAATAACCGTCTATTTATTACCTAAAAAAGAATAAACTGATCGTTCCATTTTTATAAGTGTAATTATATTTTTAATTTTTTATATTTTATTTGTTTGCTTTATTGTGCAATTCCTTCAGTGATCTATATTTTTGTTTATAATTTTACTTTGCTTTGTTTCCTCATGTGCTGTTAGATTTTTAAGATATAATCTCTATCGTGTGAAGACAAGAACCTGCTGATTTCTAAGCGTATGTTAATATAAAATGAGCTCACTTTATTACGTTATACTGAGTAAGAACTAAAATTAGAAAAGCATGGCGGAAATCTAGTGGATACAGAAAGTCATTCTGTATTAGAAATGCGATAGGCGGCAAAGATGCTGACTTAAAACGATGTCGGCATTTATTGCCCGATTATTTTTAATCCATTTCTTCATAATCTAGCTCACCACTGGACTTGCCAAGCATTGCAGGCGAAATAGCAATCGCACAGTTGATATAATATGTACTCGGGCAGGTCGTTAAAGCAGCTATATTATGGTTGTAGCACGAATGGATCGGCTCGACCGGGGAAGGACCACGCTCTCACAGAATACTAGCGCAAAGTAACAGCTGAATGCTGTTGTGTTTCGTATGGTGAGTGTAGAAAACCGAAGATCTTTTTTATTGGAAACGACGCATTCCATCTTAGTCCTCAGGAGTGACAACGCATCTGCATTTTGATTCTTAATCGAGGATAATAAACTTATTTTACAAAAATATATTCGCGTTTTTACATTATTTTCGTTTGGGACGCCTCACTGCTTCCAATAACATAGTAGATTCCTCCGTGACAAAGTTCCCGAAACGCCGGGAACTAAATATAAGCTTAAATTAAATACGATATAACATAATATTACAACTTGTCCAACTGACAACCCCCCTGCACGCTGCTCACAGATGTGATATTTCCATTCGGAAATAAATTAGAAATCTTTCACAGTATGCCAGCGTAAAATAGCAGTTTTACGCTGCTGTGTTTCGTATGGTGAGTGTAGAGAACTGGAGACTCTTTTTACTAGAAACGGGGCATTCCATCTTAGTCCTCACCGGTGATAACGCATCTGCATTTCGATTTTCGATTCGTAATCGAGGATAGATCATCAGGTTGACTGTGTGATCGTTTGTCACCCTTATCGTATAAAAAAATTCTATCGGACTGGTTAACAGGACTGGATCAACAGTGTTTGCCTAGGGTGGTAATTATAGGCACATTTTTCATGACTCACGATCGGTCGCATTCGTGAAAAAATTTATATCCAGTAGTGTATTAAGAAAGACTTTCAAATTATAGGAACGCAGTGAACTCGCTTCTTGCTCGCTATAGACCGGTATATTTTAGTACCCGCACACACTATTATAATAATTATGGAGGTTGTTCTCACGTAAGTGACAATTTTCTTAAGAAAATTCTTTAAACTGAGTTTAATTAAAAGGCAAAGCTTAGAATCAACTTTGTTGTCACACCTAAGGACTTTACTCTAAACGCCTAAGAGAAAGTGTAATAATACAAAAAATCAAAGGTTGGTTTTCTTGCTGGTTCTCTCCAGGAGGAGGTTTTATTCTAACTAGTGATAAAACATAAATGACATTCCATAAGTATTAATGTAATCTATATTGAATAAAATATATTCTATTCTATTGTCAAGGTTGCAAAATATTACTGTCTCGTGAAAAGCGGGAATCGTTGTTGCTTTGTTATTGCCTACTTTTTATGGAATGGGCGACGAACCGGCACACAGTTGAGGTGAAATATATGCTGTGAACCATAAACACATCTTGGTTTAAGAATTATTTTACTGGTAATGAAGCATTTCATTTTTCGTCAGGGTTCTCATAAGTCACCTTTACCATCAGTACCACCGTTATCTGTGCTGCAATGATATAATTTCCAGGTTAATTAAATCACGTTAGCGAAATCTCAGGGACCAGACCATTTGTACCTTTCATATAAAGCTGCCAATGCGGTTGCTAAGTGAATGAAATAAGGCGATAGTATGGCGTCAATTGAAAGCTTGTGGTTACGCGGCCAAGTAATATGACTTTAGAACTCGGCCTTCGCCACGGCGGCTTGTCTCCGCCAAACTTTGTTGCTTAGAGTAGTTTTATGGTAGAGACTGTTTATGTTTATTGTCATAATAAATGTTATACAGCGACATAAGGAAATTCTTATTCGCAAAAAACGACCATAGATACTCAGCTAGTATCAACTCCTTTATTGTCGACATACCACACATTTAAACCAAACATTTTGTTTTGTTGTTTGTGGTGAAATACTACATTGATAATATAACTATACAAATAAATAAAATTGAAGTGTATGTTTGTAATGTCAAAATAACAGCTTTTTACTAAATGCATATGAAAGTATATACGGTACTTATATAAAAAAAAAACAATTTTTAAATATTTTGTCTGTCTTTGTGTCTTTTTGTCCCCGCTAATCTCCGAAACGGCTGAACCGAAGTAACTTAAGCTACTTTTATTTAAGAAAAAGAATAAGGGTTCCGCGCAAAAAAGAAAGTCCAATCGTAATAAATTCCACGCGGGTGAAGTCGCAGGGAAAAGCTAGTAAATGATAAATACATAGAAATAATTGACTGCGTTTAGCAGAAAAAAGCGCTAGGAAGCGCTTGTAAGCAAAATGGCGAAACTAAACAGTTTTCGGCCAGGACACGTTTGCTAACTTCAGTAGCGCTGGCACAATCCGCCATTTTGCTTGTTTACTTTGTTTTGAAGTAGAGTTTATAAGTTGTTTTGTACAATATTAGTTTCCAAGTAAGTAAGTAGGACATGAATAAACATATACGTGTTATTAAAAATTCATGATTGGTAAGTTTTTAATATGAATACTTTACGAACATATATTTCAATTAGGTTAGGTTCCCCAGTTAAAGCTAACTTCGTGTCCTAGAGGAAAATAGCTACTTACGATTTGACAGCGCTTACCGCTTACGATCGCCATTTTGCTTACAAGCGCTTCCTAGCGTGTTTTTCTGCCAAACGCAGCCATTTGATAGTGTCTACTCGTATATTTTCTCTTGCGTTGAAGACACCCAATGTGAGTATTTTGTATTCGTTGATTCAGCTTAACTAAGCCAATGTGTTTTACCATCTTTGGATACTTCCCCAATGATTACCATCGGAAGCCATAGTAGTCAATAAGTAAAAAAAAAGGATTATTTATCAACAATTTTTATATATTCGTTAATATTTTTAAATACAACAATACTAAGTGATTTTTCAGAGTTATTCAATAAACTTGTAGTATAACACTGGGTGTGGAATTTGTAATTGTAAATATTGTAAAGGCTTTAATTATAAGCAAACTTCGACGCCGTCTTGACTTTGTAGTGGGTGTCTTTCTTTTTAATATTTATGAGACGTGATGATGGATTACATTAAGCTGCATGCATTCAACTTTTGTTAAAGAATAAGACTGACAAACTGGAGCACACAGTAAGTGGATGCTGAGGACCATAAATATCTATGTCTATAATCGATTAAGAATCAAATTTCAGATGCGTTGTCACCCCTGGGGACTAAGATCGTTTGTAGTAAAAAGGTTCTCTGATTCTCTACATTCAGCACACGAAACACAGCAGCATTAACTTGCTATTACACGCTGGTGTTTTGTGAGAGCGTGGTCCTTCCCAGGTTGAACCGGCTCGTTCTTGCTACAAACGTAATATGGAAATATGGAATATATAAAATGGATGGGATACATAGAAATATTTAAATGAAGAATGGCTTTATCACGTAAGGGAAATATAAGTAGGTAATCTTATATCCACCCTTTTTTATTACTTCTAAGACAATGAAAGAGATGTTTAAATAAGCTTAAAGTATAATGATTTATTACATTTACGTGAACACTACACATTAAATAATGATTTCTTAATTTTACGCGAACACTACACATTGAATAAAACTATTATTTACGGATTTTATCGCGTTTAATTACTTTAATTTATTTTTATTATTATCCCGACGTTTCGGGTGCTTTACAGCGCCCATGGTCACGGGGAGGACTGAGATGTTTGACGTCCCAATGTCATAGTTAGTCCGGCTACCTTCAGTTTTTTAATATTAATTTTTGGTCCGATTTACGCAAAACGAGCTTATAGTATCATGAAGTCTTGCAGTGGTATGCTTGGGTTTGGGTTTAATTTTACCACGCATTCCACTGCAAGACTTCATGATACTATAAGCTCGTTTTGCGTAAATCGGACCAAAAATTAATATTAAAAAACTGAAGGTAGCCGGACTAACTATGACATTGGGACGTCAAACATCTCAGTCCCCCGCGTGACCATGGGCGCTGTAAAGCACCCGAAACGTCGGGATAATAATAAAAATAAATCAAAGTAATTAAACGCGATAAAATCCGTAAATAATAGTTTTATTCAACTACACATTAAAATAAAACTAGTTTCTAAGGGGTTTATTGCGCATATTAACTTATTTTGACGTTTCGAGCACTACAACACCCATAGGTCACGGGGGTACTGAGGTGTTCGACGTCCCAATGTCATAGTTAACCACGGCTACCTCCAGATTAAAATTATTAATTTTGTTTCGATCTACGCAGTACAGTATGAACTTATAGTATTTTGAAGTCTTACAGTTGTGTGCTTTGGTTTGGATTTAATTTTATTGAAATTATGATCTGCCCCCGCGAATCATCCATGGAAAATGAGGATTTGTGGTATATCAAATCTGATGTGTCGGGGGCGATCCTGTACGTGTACAACTGCAAGAATTCAAGAGAGATTGGGGGCAGCGCGTTACATCTTCGAGCCACGTTGAGTATTTTTGTGTGCTCTGTCGGCATATACTCTGTACGGCGACATGTTATTAATTTCGTGTTGTTGTTTCATCTGCGCGGGGCAGATTGAAGAAATTTTCCTTAGCGACGACGTGGGTGGTGAAACAAATAAAGTTTCCCGTAACGCCTTTGTAAGTATCGTAGCCATTAACCCGCCATAACTTCAGTGGTAGGTGGGGAATGGGGTGATCGAATATGTTAACAAAGTTGATTTGTTTACACAAACCAGATTGGTTACGGCTAAAGGCTGACTTTATTGCAACATTACATAGACTAAGTTAATTAGTATTTTTTACTTATAAATTACAATCTCACCTGGTTATTTTATTAGTATTTATGTTTGATATATTTTTGAAACGGCACATTCTGTATTTAAAGTTTTTCCTGTCTCATGGAGGCGTTACCTGGCACGATTATTTGTAGGCCATACAAATACATGTCTTACGCGGGATTCGAACACGCGACCTTGCGGTAAGTATTGTTTGTATTTAGACCAGCGAAGAATGGGGAAAAATATTCTCGACTGCCAGTCTTGTACCGGCAAGCGTGGCTTAGGGCGGTACCACACCAAATGTCCATGAATACAGGTGGTTCAGAACTGTCTTTTGTCCCGATGCCTATGTTCAGCAGTGGACTTGTGATGGGCAGTATGATGAATAATATGTCTTATCTTCAACCGGCGTGATAATAAGATAATTATAATATTATTATTGTATAATAAATAACCTTTATAATTGCCTTTAAATAGGCTAATATTACGGTACATATATAAATATCCATTAACAATATATTCCTCCTGCTGGGACTGATAAATTAATAATGCATATAGTCTATGTTCCATTTTCATGAGTCATCAAAAAACCTAGTGCATAGCTTGAGTTAGTCATTGCAACCGAAAACGCGCTCGCGAGCGATTGGCCTTCAACAATTTACTCGTGCCAAATAGGTCAATATAATTCACAACTGAACCTACTCATTCCGATCATACTTCAAATATTTGTCATCGTAGTGCCGGTAGTTCTGCGAATAGGCTATGTTTCTGTGCTCGGTGCTGACCGCCTCGTTGATCCAGCGGTTATAACAGCGCGACTGCTGATCTTGAGGTCTCGGGTTCGAATCCCGGGTGGGGCCAAAAAATCAGTTACATTGCGCTTTTTCATCAAGAAATTCTCAGTAGCTGCCCCGGAGTCAGGAAATTGCTGATGTCTTACCCCCGTGCCTCGGGAAGTACGTAAAGTCGTTAGTCCTGCGCCTGATCTCTCTCCGGTCATGTCGGTTTACCGTCCCATCGTAGGTACTATGAGACGAGGGAATAGAGAGTGCACATGTGCTTGCGCATACACTTGGCCACTATAACCCTGTCCTGCGCCGATGGCTATTCTCAGTTGAGGCGGTGACCGAAATTCGGTCTGAAAGACGTTATTATTTTTATTCTCTGCAAATTTTTCGTTAATGGCAGTAGCTCGTTTTAACATGAGTAACAATTTCATGATTCTGTCATACTTGAAGGTCTCTGTCTTTCGTGTTCTGTCTCACCGGATGGTAATCCGCACCGCATGGTTCATGAAAGTGACTAGAATAACCGAAACTGTCTAACTGTCTCCGTCTCTCTATATTAGATCTACTATACCATGAAAAGAATCAACAAGAGAATCTCATTATCCCATTTCCTTTCGTTGGTGTCGTAACAGGTCACTATGGCAAGCACGTCTCACGCCAAACGTGAAATTACCAAATCCGGCGACTAGCAGGACCTTCAAAGATCCGAGACTTCGATCTTTAACGACGTACGTAGTAGCGAAGGTACTAAGCGTAAGAGTATTTGCCGTGGGTACGAATCTCGCAAGGTAACAAGTATTTGCATGGCTTACAAAAATTTCTCCCGTGTCTGGCTGCTTGTTCTTCTGAAATTTTTGTATATCGAACGCCTCAACGCTTCAGGAGAAATTGCTGTTTTTATTTTAAGAGTGTTTCGTTTCATATGGTAGGTACCTTGAACCGGACAACATTTTAACTGATAACGAGACCTTTCCATCTTAGTTCTGTGGGATGACAACGCATCTGTATTTTGATTCTTAATAGATGATGATAATAAATGCTGGTTTCTGTGAGTCGCAACGTATACTCACTATCAGGTAGACTGTGTTTGTCACCTTTGTCACTCTTTTGTCACCTTTTTATTTAAAAAAAACGAGACTCCAATAAGAAAAGAGTTGTGAATATCCTCTTCTCATCTATTTCTGAAATGCAGCATTGCACTTGCTGTTGTGTTCCGCATTGAAGTCAGACCAGGTAGCCACGCTTCAGCTTAGTCCTCAAAGGAAAACACGTATCTGTGGCCCACATGCTTGAAACTTTAAAACCGTGGCTGCATCGGGCCATGGGTTCAACAAGCCACTAAGCGTCAAGTGTCAAAAAATGTCTAATGTCAAATGTCAAGAAAATCATTCCTTAAGTTAATGTCATTAAGAAAACATTTTGCGTGTTTTTTTGCATTATGCTAGTTGTTTTACATTCGTATGCGGAGGTGATACTGCTGTTAATCTCATACCTACGAGCGTGGATCACGGAGGTATGTAGCTGGCACATAATTGCATAATATATGAACGTCCGAGCGGGTAAACGATCGCGGGCGGTCGGCACTGACTGATTAAGACGGATTAGCGCTGCGGCGTCCACACGGCCGGTTAAGCCGGATAAGTTTGTACGGTGGACGTATGACATGATATCGCGTTTTTAAGCACTTAGTATACTTTCATCAATTGCGAAAATTTTACAGAGACGATTTTGTAAAAAGGGACGATTAGGACGACGCTATTTGATTTAATTAATGGGCACGCGCGATGGTGGTACTAATTTATACAAATAAACTGTATTAATAAATATATTTACTGTTGTTAATAAGTGTCTGAAAAAAGTGCAGGTCATTGAAAAATAATGCAAGTGAGTGAGAATAATGAATAATTATTATTAAAGCTAAATATTTCTATTCGGCTTTAAACTTTTGAAGTAAATTTCTGTCGCTGCTCAATAGGTATTTTAATTTTATAAATAAAAAAACAGGTTTATTCAATTAAATTATGATAAAATATAATTACACGTCACACGTCATATGCAACTGCTGTAAGGCTCGCTTGTTTGTTTTTATTGCTAAATTTGTTTGAGTAAATTGCTTCAATTAAAAGCTTATTTATTTACTATTAATATCTTAGTAAATTGAAACAATATGTATGTTTTTTTAAGTGTTTCATTGTTAAATTATTATTAATTTGATGTATATTTCATTGCACTCTCCGTGCCTTCAATTACCTTTTCACAAATGATTGTTTTATCGTTTGAATAGAATACATCGTTAAAATCTCTTGTGCCTGATTCGGTATTTTATCTGTTGACCTAGTTAAGAGGATAGAGTAAGTCAGCTCAAATTCTAATTTCGTCCCCACTTGCCCGCGCATCGTATGCTATGTACCGAAATGTTTGTAATCACTAATACTGTAAGTAGAAAGGTCGTTAGACACTTATTTCATTAGGTTTATCATATTTATGCCTGTTTCTTAACGCCAAGCCAGCCGCTTCTTATTTTTATCACGGTTATTACCCATTTTAATTTTACGTCGTACTGTTGCGTAATGTATATTCTGATCGTAAGCGACACAACTTCTCCCTTCAAAAGCCTAAGCGATACTAAGTACTAACGGAACGAGAGGAATCAAGCTCAAGACGCCGATAGTTTAGGTAATTTCTTTTTACAGTGAAAATAATGGTATTTTAAAAAAAGTAAATAACATAAGCACTGCTTTATAGTTAGTTCAGTTAGTATGCAAAGTTTCATGATTTTATTTAAAGTATTTTACGAATAACAGCGGTTTATTGTTTATTTTGGAGGTAACTTTGGATTTTTTTTCTATCGAGAAAATTTTACGAAATCGTGTTTTCGTCTAACATAATCACTAACATTAATCCTCAACTTTACCATATATTTATTTCAAAATTAATGCTGCAATATTTTCGGCATAACGAAGGATCTTGCTATGCCATTTGACATTATATTTCCCCTTAAGTCATCTCAGATTAGCTCATTCTTAAATTGAGGTAACTGCAAATATTGTCGGCTATTAGACGGACACTATCCCATACGAAAAAAATTAAGTATTTAAAAACACGTTTTACTAACAGATCTATTTAATGTTATAATAAATAATCTATTCATTTATACATAAGTATAAAATTAGAGAGTCTATAACATCGTATTAACGGCCTTACGAGCCATGGTAGCTTAAGGGCTGAGCGCTCGCTGTAAAATTTTAAGTACGCTAGCATCCCGGGTTCGATCCTCGCTGGAAACAATGAAATTGTTAATTGCATTTTTAAGTGCTGATTCACCACGTGCTCGGTAGTGAACGAAAACATCGTGAGGAATCCTGCATGTCTAAGAAATAAAAAAAATACCGAAGACGTGTAAAGTTCGCCAACACGAAATGGGACAGCGAGGCGGCCATTTTCCCATTTTCTTGCCCGAAAACTCTCTCAGAAATGAGAGGAAGCCTGTGCCCAGCAGTGGGACGTACGTAGACTGTAACTTTACTTTTATTGAGCTTCATGGGATATTTGCTTGCGATTAAGACAGCATATTTAAAATTTTTGTTCGTCTGTCTGTCTGTCTGCGCGAATTAATATTCTTTTTTTTCGGACGTTGGAATGGTTGAAGCGACTGTAATGAAACTTTACGAATATGTGGAGAGCAATTCAAGGAGCTATGTGGCTATTAATATTTTATACGAAATCTTGAAATATTTTTAAACAACTAAAAATTGATAAATTTATCATTAGGCTTTCATATGATTTAAAGCGATTGAATTGAATCGCCTTTGATTATATAAAAACCTAATAACGCCACATTAGAGTTGCTTGTTTATATATAGTCTTTCAGATTAAAAATACAAATTGTCCTATTTAAAAGCAGGAAATATGGTATTTCTACGTATTTTCAAAGTATTAAGTGTTTGACTGAATAAACTTTTTTTTAGCTTGTTAAAAATCTCCACTCTAGTGTCCGGAACCGTCCGAGCATATATGGTCACCAATTAGCCGCGGCGCGGTGGTCAACGACCCGTACCTTGGCATTGCCGACGGCTACTTACGTCACCGCAACCTGTCAATACGACGCTTCACGTGGCTTCATTTACGACTGGGTCTTATTTGTTTTGTGGGGCGTTTTGGAACTTGCCGAAACGTTGTCATAGCGGCCATATTATTTTAACACATTGAAGTAATATTACTTACTACGTGCTAGAAGAGACGCCTATACTTGGTTGTTTGTAACAAGCGATCGAGTCTGCAGACTCCTGAGTCCTATGAAGCTGTAAGAGCCGTATAGGCTAACAGCAGCACCAACATCATCGAAACCAGAGTCCGCGGACTCCCTCTCCAAAAGGTACTCTGTGCCTTTCTCCATACGTCCTGCATTTAGGGTTGCCAGGTCTTAAAACCGAAAAGCCGGACGGACCAGCGAGCTTAGCCGGACACAATAAAACAATGCTTTCTATCTTTAACCATAATTTCTTCTTAAATTCTAATGGAATAACAATAAAATTTAATAAATCAGTCTTCATTATTATTAATAATTCAATATTTATTACAATATAAATTTCAATAGTTGCAATATATTTTATAATTATTGTATAATAAATGCAATAATATATTAATATATGTTATTGCATTTATTGTTGATAATTGCCGGCTTTGTACGGACGCCTGGCAACTTTAGTATACGTAGTACAATCGGTTCAATGTTTTATCATTCTAAATTATGTAACTCTTAAGACGACACATCGAAAACGCTATCGCCGTACTTAAAAACTTGAAGAAACGTCATAAGGTCTAAAATTGCGTAGCGCCCGCGACGATTAAAAGCGCTTAGAAATTGTCACAATCTTAAAATATTTTTTAAAAAGAGATAATAAAAACAGATAGATCAAATGATTTCGTTGTAATTTCAACTATAGTGATTTTTTAGAGGTGTTTTCGCAAATAATTATGATCGAGTCAAAATTATACAATCGTGTTTTTGAGCAATCAAATTCAAGATAAAGACATGAATTTACCTATATCAAAATGCCACTTTCGTTAGTGGTGTCATAGTCCTATACTATTCGATGAAAGGAGGTGCATTTTTTCACGGTGTCGCCTTAACTATCCCTCAGTGTTCCGAGTGAAATTCAGCAAAACGAAACAGGTACTTAAAATTGGTGTCTGTCTGTCTGTCAGAAATGTTATTTGTTGTTACGGGTTCAATTGTTTTGTGACAAACAATCTCACCTCATTAATCTAGTAGGTGGATGATGTGGCCCGTAGATACTGACGCTGACTATCCTCGATAAGGAATTTAAATGCAGATGAGTTGTCACCCGTGAGCGCTAAGATGAAACTTGTCTCCGGTTTTGGTAAAAATATGTTAAAATTATATACGATACTATAATGGTTTTATTTCTATCCTGTTTTTTTTTTTAAATTGAGGTTCGTCCCTGTGCGGAGTCAGCGACGAACTGGTGATTCGAGTAACGAGTCACAGCAGTGCTTTTAGTTTTTAACTAATTTAGAGATAAGCTCTCATAAGACAAAACATTGGCGGTGCCGAATCTTGTCTCGGGGTTCGCCGAAATATCGGTTATGGGAAACAACATCTCAGGTTCCGGTTTTTGTTATTCTCCGTCGCCAATTGTTCTGTTGATGATGATGGTTAGACCTGCAAGCGAAATTATTTCAAAAAATAAAATATATGGTCTCCTATCATCCGGTATTATTGCCATATATGTTTCTTTATTTCTTTTCTTTATCGTATTTATAGTTTGGTAAAATTTCATCGTCCCGTGTTTGCCGTAAAAACAACGTCGAACGCTGATACTGTGTAATGGCGGCGAAAAAAATTGTTTAGCAAGTGTTATTTATACTAAGGTTATTATCAACCATGTACTCTTTACATGGTTGATAATAACCTCTAGGAATTAGATAATCATTACTATATTGTAAGTTTATATATTTTCTTAAAAGTCCTGCTGGGTTTCTTGCTGGTTGTTCGCAGGACAGAGGTTTTTTTCTGAACCAGCAGTAAAGCTTAAATGACTTTTAACAAGTTTTTTTTTATAGGAGAAGGGTGACAAACGAGCACACAGTCCACCTGATGGTAAGTTGTGATTATGGGCGATAGACATCTACATCTATCTTCGATTACGAATCAAAATTGAAATACGTTCACTCGTGAGGACTAAAATAGAAAGCCTCCTTTCCAGTAAAAAGCGTCTCCTCTACACTCGCCATACGAAACACAGCAGCATTATGCTACTATTTTACGCTGATATTCTGTGAGAGCGTGGGCCTTCCCCGGTCGAGCCGACCCATTTCGTATAACTGCAGCATGGCTTCACCACGTAGTATACTTGTAAACTATATTAAATAAAAAAATCCATTTTATTCTAATACCGTATAGAGGCGGTATATATATATATATATATATATATATATATATATATATATATATATATATATATATATATATATATATATATATATATATATATATATATATATATATATATATATCGGTATATATATCGTCCTGTGGGTGTCGTAAGAAGTGACAGAGGGAAACAACCAGGATATTAGCAGCAGGCAATCTTCGGGGTAGGTCTATGTTTAGCAGAGGACTTTTATGCGGTAGCGGTAATTGTAACGGTGATCGGAATTCGCTTAACGATCGACTTTTTAAGTTTAAATTCCTTTTTTAAATAATTTTCTTCTTTTTCTTCCAGGTAAGTCGACATTAGAGGCAGCATTAGCTATGTACCTCGTGTATTTTAGCGTAAAGGCAACATACTTTGGTGATCATACTTTGTATAAATTCCGTAAGTTAAAGGAGAATTCAGTGCTTCCCAACAATGATATATAACATATAAAAGATTTCAAACTAATATCTAATTTAATTTAATAAAATCATACATACATAAACACTCACGCCTGTCACCCAGAGGGGTAGGCAGAGACTACAGACTTCCATTTAGCACGATCCTGACATACCTTTCTCGCCTCTTCCACATTCATATACCTACGCATACATGCTCGTCGGTTAAGGGTACTCTTAATTTGGCCCATTTTTAGTATATCGCCAATTGGCGATATTAATAAAATCAATATTATATAATATAATATTTAATTTAATAAAATCAATATTATATAATATAATATTTAATTTAATAAAATCAATATTAACTATAAGTGATCGATCGCCTATTACAGAGGTAACTTCCACTAAATTCCTAGGCATAGAAATAGATAATTAAGAAACGGAAAGCACACGTTTGGACTAAACAAACACTTAAATAGTCAGTCACATATTTGCTCTGAGAAGAATTTCAAAGGTATATTACGTTATAAAACTCATTAATCGCTGTGTGTCAATTGTTAAGCTATGTTATAATATTATGGGGCAGCTGTTCGAATAAAGATACTATGTTTAAAACTCAGAAAAAATGTATTAGAGCAATATTCGGATTTTTAATCTCCGGATAGTTAGTTCCAAAACATACTTTAAAGAACATAAAATTTTGACACTATCCTAGCTTATACATATGTAAATGAAGTAGCAACATTTGTGCATTCAAACTTGTCATTGTTTACCTCGAGCGAAAAAAGAAAAACTAAATGTTTAAAACATAAAGTTATTAGTGTGTGTACCCGGTAAAACAGTACTATTACGACATAGTATATTAGGAATGGCTCCTGTTATCTACAATCTTTTGCCTAACCATATTAAAAAAATGAAAAAGAAGACTTTAAAAAAACTAAAAGCTCTTAGTTGAAAATGTTACAACTCCAATGCAAGAATTTATTCACGAAAAATTTTGAATTGATTTGGATTTTTTTATTGCTTTTTGACTTTTAATAAAATTATACAATTGTGACTTGATGATTGACCTCGAAATTGGTAATATTGTATTGTAATATTGATAATATTGGTTTGACATTGCAATTAATCGGACAATTTATTTCCATTCAAATATTTGTAGGACACAATAAGCAATTGTTAAAGGGGATATATTATATAGTAAGTCAGCTCGTCCCGCCCGCGCGTCGTATGCTATGTACCGACATGTTTGTAATCACTAATACTGTAAGTAGATAGGTCGTTAGTTACTTATTTCATTAGGTTTATCATATTTATGCCTGTTTCTTAACGCCAATATAGTCGCTTCTTATTTTTATCACGTTTATTTCCCATTTTAATTTTACGTCGTCCTGTTGCGTAATATGTATTCTGATCGTAAGCGACACAACTTCTCCCTTCAAAAGCCTAAGCGATACTAAGGTTACTAAGCTAAGTCTAACGGGTAACGGGGCGACAGGAATCAAGCTTCAAGAGTCAAGACGCCGATAGTTTAGGTAATTTCTTTTTACAATGAAAATAATGGTATTTAAAAAAAAGTAAATAACATAAGCACTGCTTTATAGTTAGTTCAGTTAGTATATGCAAAGTTTCATGATCTTATTTAAAGTATTTTATGAATAACAGCGGTTTGTTGTTCAGTTTGGAGGTAACTTTGGATATTTTTCTATCGAGAAAATTTCACGGAATCGTGTTTTCGTCTAACATAGTCCTTAACATTAATCCTCAACTTTACTATATATTTATTTCAAAATTAATGCTGCAATACTTTCGGCATAACGGACGATCTTGCTAAGCTATTTGAGGTTATATTTCCCCTTAACATCATTTAATGTGTTACTTGTGATCAACAAATAAACGTATTATAATTATAAGGGGCATCTATATAGTTTTCTCATCTGTTTGGGCTTTAAAAATATATATCAATAAAATAAATACATAAAAACACATAAATAAATAAAAACCCAACCAGATGGAAGCCCTCGGCAGGGTAGACCAAACGGCCGAAGGTTAGGGGGAAAGCGAAAGAAACCGGCGGACGATGCGAGCGGTATCGAGGAGCACCGCCTTCTGCATTTGACTTGGAGCGGTTCGCAACGGAGTCTTAGTCGCCTCAGATGACCCGGGAGGCTGACTTGTATTAACCCTTTCGCAGAAACAGCTACAGGTATAATTTCGGGCGACAGTCTACCCTACATGTCGGTCCGGTCAAATTATTATTATTATTTATTTATTATTTATTATTTAACAAATGATATTAATAGTTATTTTGCAACCATCCGCTAAATAAAATAAAATTATGTGTCTTCCCTAGTTTGAAGAGCACCTCCCGCCCACCCTCAATTGAGTGCACTAATCCCGTCACCACCAATCCCAGCACCACTACTCTCAACACCACTACTCCCAACACCACTATTCTAGGAAGACACACCCCATCGACGATAATACGACACGTGTTTCGCCTCTACACGAGGCATCTTCAGGTGATGTTGACTCTACAGCGGCCGACCGCTAAGTCGCTCTAAATATAGCAAGTAATCATAAAAAAATAAAGTAGTTAGTAAGTATCACAATAATACGACATTATGTCGATGGTGTGTCTTTCCTAGAAAAGTGGTGTTGGGAGTAGTGGTGCTGGGAGTAGTGGTGATAGAAGTAGTGGTGTTGGGAGTAGTAGTGTTGGGATTGGTGGTGTTGGGATTGGTGGTGACGGGACTAGTGCACGCAATTGAGGGAGGGCGGGAGGTGCTCTTCAAACTAGGGAAGACACATCTTTTTATTTTATATAGCGGATGGTTGCAAAACAACTATTAATATTATTTGTTATTTATTCTTTTGCCAAATTAGGAGTGCCCTTAACCGACGAGTATGTATGGGTATGGGTGAAGGAGGCGAGAGAGGCGTGTCAGGATCGTGCCAAATGGAAGTCTGTAGTCTCTGTTTTTTTATGTTTATTTATTTAGTAATTGCATTGCATGTGATATTGTAACCGTATAAATATTACAGAGCCCAAACATTCACCTATACCTTTTCAGGCATAGCGATATGGAAAAGAAGGAGACATCTGAACTGTTACAGCCTATTAAAGCCCACTGCTGAACCTACGCCCATAGAATGCCTCATAGGGGCATATTTGCTATACTTGGCAAGCGAGTTGGCAACCTGCAGTGTTTTATTTTTAATCGTTATTAAGAAGACGCTGTAGCCCTCCCTGTGTTAAAACGGACAGTTCACCCTGTATCCAACCGCAGCAGTAATAAATAAATAGATTGTGTACGAAAAAAAGCGATTTTGTTAAAATTAAGCCTACACTCCCGTCGTTGATGGTGTAACCAATGGCAGAAAAAATACTTGATTAGGTCCCGTCTTAGTAGAGTACAACTCTCTCATATATAGAAAGCCTGTGTAATTTAAAGACTGGGAGCTTTTCCATCTCAGTCCTCAGAGGTGACAACGCGTATGTAGGTACTCTTTTTATGTGGGAATATTCTAGAAAAATGCTAGGCATGTTTGCTAAATAAATGGCACACGGCAGGAAAAAGCAAGCCTAGGTATCATTAAACAAAATTATAACTCGATGTAATTAATAGAATAAGTATTTGTCCTTAATACGTAGGCCTGATTTTTCCTGTCTCGTGCCATATATTCTCACCAAACCTGCCCAGCATTTTTCCGCAATATTTTCTAAGTGAAGTAATAAATACAGTAACGATATCAAGGTAGTCAGTCTGTCTTTGCTTTCTCCGCGTGCCAAGTTCGTGTGCCGAGCCCAGTTCTCACGATCGGGCCTTTTAAGGCATGTGGGGGATATGCGCTGAGTAAGACATATGTTACTATAACTGATGTGTGATATACAATGAATTAGTAGAGAAAAGTATTAGAAATAGTTTGCTTTTGCAGCCATCAATTTGAAAAGAAAATGGCGTAGGATTGTTTAGGTTTAGGATTGTTAACGTAGAATAATTGCCCATTTTATTAGTGATAAAAGTTTATTTGTGGCTTTCTTAATAAATATTAGGGATTTTAATTAAATGCTCTGCAGCATGACCAAAGCCTATCATGACACCTTTATTATTTAATAAAAGTATTTATTTATTTAAACAAATACTGCCACATTGTACTTACACAATTTAAGGTTTGTATTTTACACAATGTTAAGCCAACTTTATCTGTTATATATTTATTACAATTTTTATTGAACATAAGCACTTAAGAAATAACAAAGACATAAAAATATTGTAGGCAAACGCAATTCATATAGTATCTAAATCAAGCTTTTCGTATAGAATAAGGGTGACAAAAGGGCCCAGTCCATCTGATGGTAAGTGAATGCTGTGCGCAAAACAAAACGCAGATGCGTTGTCACCCCTAAATACTAAGATGGAATGCCTCGTTTCCAGTAAAAAGGGTCTCCGGTTATCTACATTCACTACACGTAACAAAGCATATTAAGCTGCTATTTTAAGCTGGTATTCTGTGAAAGCGTTATACCACGGTCGAGTCGACCAAATCATGCTGCTACGAGTACCAAAATATAGCTGCAACGTGCTACTACCAAAATATAGCAGCATCATGTTTTTTTTTTAAATTTTACTATAGTTGCAGTAAAATTAAAAAAATCTCATGTATTAAATTACTACGTATGAATTATTTTTGAAGAGAAATTTCTTTTTAATTTACTCTTGAAGTGGTTTGCCGTCTCTTAAATTCTACCACGTAAAAACTGCAGTAAAATTTAAAAAAAAAACATGTATTAAATACGTCATACTACGTATGATTTATTTTTGAAGAGAAATTTCTTTTTAATTTACCCTTGAAATCGTTTGCCGCCTCTTAAATTCAGCTGCTAAGGCCTCCTGGGCCTTAGACTGAACCGGGTAAAATCTGCTCTTACTGACAAAATTGGCAGTTAGTATTTTCTATAAAATTGAAGTGTTCAGTTCAACTGATGGTAAGTGGTTGCTGCAGCCCATGGACGTCTACATAGCAGCTTAATGGCATCTGTAGTCTTGCGTGTAATTCAGTTGGATGTAAATGTTATTTTTTGTAGTATAAGGGTGACAAACGAGCATACAGTCCTTTTGATGTTAAGTGGATGCTGTGGCCCATAGACCTTTACATTTATCTTCAATTAAAAATCGAAATGCAGTTGCGTTGCCAGCCCTGAAGACTGAGGTGGAATGCCTCGTTTTCAGTAAAAAGGGTCTCCAGTTCTCTACATTCACCATACGAATCAATCAGCATTGTAATATTATTATTTTGCGCGGTATTCCGTGAGAGCGTGGTCATTCCACGTTCGAGATGCGACCCATTCCTGTTGCGCTCCCTACAGTGCTAAAGCGTGGTTCTACTGCGTAAAGGAAATTATAATTTCTAGAACTTATATTACAGCTTTTTTACGTGTGTTTGTATGTGATTTTTACGTTTCTTTATAATGGTATACTCGAATTTTTAGAATAAACTCCCAAGCTATTAAAATCCATAACTCGCTGTATCTGCTATCATGTGTAACCAGTTTGACAGTTTTTATAGTTCGCACTTCGACGTGTGGATTTAGAAACTAATCACTTATTTATGTACGGTTTTTTTCCATCGACGTGCCATGACACTAACAAGATTGTGAATTGAGTTTGTAAACTAGCAATAGTTGGAGATTTAAACACCAGATATTTTATTTTTGTGGTTCAGTCATTTATGAAGGTATGACTTATCAGCAATGGTTACGTTGTTCCATAGCTATATTATCAGGACCACGCTCTCTCAGAATACCAACGTAAAATAGCAGCGTAATGCTGGTGTGTTTCGTATGATAATATAGAAAACTAGAGATGTTTTTTACTGCAATCGAGATATTTGCATTTTGATCCGTAGTTGAGGATAAATGTGGATGTCGATGGACTACAGCACCCACTTACCATGAGGTAGACTGTGTGCTGGTTTGTCACCCAAAGCTATAAAAAAGTGAATTAAAAAAAATTAAGTTTTATAATATACCACGTTTTACACAACATTCTTACGTTGTAGTCCTATTTTGAGCTATGTTCAAAATTTATAGACCTTAGCTAAGCGTTAATGGTGCTAGGGTAGCACATGGCTGAAGCGCCGCATGTAAACTTCACAGTACCCGACCCGGTTCGGATCATTCCAGTAAATCAAATAACTCAACTTCAGAAATTACAATAACGCACTTGAAAAAAACCATAGGTTTTTGTAACATACTGTATACGTTGTTCGCTTACTTTTTTCCTGATCTCACCAGTACTTGATGCTTCCTTACGGTGCAACTGACTAACTGGGGGAGACCCATTCGAAACCATTTTTTTTTCATAAGACCGTAAAAGTAAACTATTGGTTATGGTCCTTTTTTGTTTAAGGAAGATTTACCTTATCATCCCTCGTGGCGGGCGGCTCTACGATCGCACTACCAGATTTCTCGTACCTTCGATCTCCGATCTGTAATCTCGTGTAACCGATATAATTTTTTTATATCCATCCATCGTCCATCTGAAAGTAAGTGAAAATGAAGATGCGTTGTCACCCTTAAGGACTATGGAATGCCTCAATTCCAGTAAAAAGGGTCTCCGGTTCTCTACACTCAGCGTGCGAAACACATTGGCATTACGCTGTTATTTTACGCTTGTATTCTGTGAGAGCGTGGTCCTTCCCCGGTCGAGCCGACCCGTTCGTGCTACAACTTTAATAAAGCTGCAACGTGGCTCTACCCGGTAGAGTCTACCGCGTATAGCGCCGTGTATCTAAATTCGAAGGATCTTTCTAAGATTTCCTACAGTCGCCTCTCATGTCACCCACGAGATTAAATCGGGTGATGGATTCCTTACGCTGTCTCCACAAATAAAACCGAAAATTTTGCAGATTGGTGGTTTCTTTCATTTGAACAACCGACGGGAAAGAAGGGTTCTCGATTGGGAGCCTCGTACCAGTAAGCGAAGTGTATTGCCAACCTCCCACTAGATGGAGCCACGACCTCACAACACAATCAGGAAGTCGATGGATGCAGGTGGCTTAGGACCGTGCTTTGTGGCATTCCTTGTGGGAGGTCTTTGTATAGCAGAGGACTTGTGAAAAGTCAACTGCTGCATATAGGCCACGCTTGAAATGCAGGGTATTTCTACAGGAAATGTCGTCGCGTTTTTCGCAATCGATATTATAGAACTAGTTTTGCTTGCGCAGCTGTAAGCAAGTTAGAACGTGCTTCGAGCAATAGACACGAAGCAGGCCTACATAGGCTGAAAATATTCAGCTGAAATCAACATAAGTCGGTGCAAAATAACCGAGGCCTTGATAAACATGCATTCCGATATTAGCTACCATAAAAAGACTCTCATCCAATAACCATTCATTACCTAATCATGTCTCTTTCAAAGCTGGTCGATAAATGCCTACGAATTCAGTTTTCGAAGTGTCAGCAGAAATATAATACATATGTATTGCAAATTATTTGCACAAATTCCAGGTAATGTAAGTGCATTTCTTATACAGAATACAAAATATGTTCGCATTTTCTTTTTAACTTGGCACAAGGTATTATCACCTCTATATATACTGTGTATAAAGATTGTAATACCGTTCGTTGTAACCGTTCGACGTAATTTTAATGAGAATGGTAAGAATGCCGAGTACCTACTACTCAGCGAATTCGGCTGTGATCCGTTTTATTTATATTAAATATTAATTAATAATCTTATTAGTAGGTATATGCAATATGAGCGTTTTAAATGACAGTAGCTTGGAGGTGATGAGGAATGAAAACTCTGTAAGTAATGGTAATATAATGTAATAAACTTTAAAACGTGATAGAGCCTGCTGCAGCTATATAATAATAATAATAATAATTGATTTTTCCCTCGGCTGGACGTGCTACTAGACAAAGTAGCGCCGTCCCAGCCTGGAGAAAAATAATTGAGGACCGTATCGCAAAGGCAAGGGCCCTCATCGGCAGACGGAAAAGCTTCAGTCGGGTAATAATAGGGCTAGAGTTGTGCGCACCGTTGGAATGGCGTTTGCTGGGTCAGATATCAATTTGTCCCAGCCGGATATCACGCAGAAACTAACTGAACGCATACACGACCTGAAGCGGAGAAATCGCTGCTTGGGGGAAGCGAATTCGGCGATATACCGAGATGTTCAAGCGGTTCAACCAGAATTGTCTCTCCCAGAGTGATCCGAAGAGGCTTTATAAATCACTGGTGTGACCAAAGGTATGTGGAGCGGGCCTAGGACCGGATCAGGCTGACATTGTCGCATCCTGACGTGGCCCGTGGGTCCTTGGATGGAAGTTGTGGCGAGCCAGAATGCGAGTGTTACTCCTATGGACCCCGTCACCATAACGCCAGAAGACATGGCTGAGGTGGTCCGTAGGACCCGAACAGGAAAAGTCCGGGACTCGACACTCTGAACCCTCTCAGTACCTTACTGGAAGGTTCCGGGAGGGTATTTCAGCTTCGGAAGGGAGGGACAAAAGTGACCCACCTTTTCTATTTGGATGATTTTGAAATCTTCCATAAAGAAAAGGACAACACAACTTGAGTTGTTCGCCTTCAGTCGCTCCCATTTTATGGAACTGCTGAATATCACTTGTGAATGAAGCAATTGTTTGAATTCAGCAGTTGTACGAAACTAGGTCGAATGCCTTCGACAGGTCCAAGAAACACGGGAAAACCGGCGTTTTTCGCGTAGTGTAACTTTAAAGTATACTTAAATCGCAGTATGGCAGTTTCAGTTGAAAGCCCTGGCCTGAAACCAAACTGAGCCTCATGTAAGTGAATTTGTTGGCTGATTTGCTGATGAAGCCAACCGCCTACCTTTGCAACTGGTGTAGCCAAAGATATTGGGCGATAATTGGACCTAACGGAGGTATCACTAGTCTTATTTTTTTATATTGGTACAACGATGGTTTTCATTAGCTTTCCAGAGAAGTACATATGTCCTAGACTTAGGTTAAACAACACAGTTAACACCTATGGCAAATGAGTACCTGCATGTTGCAAGTGCTCAATGCTGAGGTCATCGTGACCAGGAGACTTACCCCCGGTAATCCCACTTATTACACGAACTGTATCCTCAGTTTTAATACGGTGATATTCTCTACTTAATTCTTGTTCAGCACTGAGCACCTGCTGTGTCGAAGCAATTGAAGACTTAACCTTGAAAATATCTCTAAATAATTCAGCTATCTTACCTGGCTCATGTTGATCCTGAACGCTAGCTGGGACACATAACTCTGTATTAAACCTTTTAGCGTGTTTCCAGAACGCCCTAAAGTCTTTTGACTTATGATGTTTGGTCAAAGTGCCCTGTTTAATTTGTGTCTCACTATCTCGACACCACTTAAGTCGAGACTTGAAACGCTTTCTGGTCTCATACATGTTTTCATACAAAACGCCACATGTAAGATCCACATCCGATAATAGATTCGAGTTTCATTACGCATCCCTTACATGCCTGTTCCACCCCGCTATATTTTTTATTTTAATTCAACAACGTACTTTATAACTATCTACTGCAGCCTACCTTAATACGTTAACAATAGACCTGTATAAAATATGTACATGTGATTTATCATCCACATTACTACATGTTTGATCAGCGCAACATCTAAATACCTCAGGGAGATCAATAGTTTTAATTTACTGTTACAAATATCGTGATAATAATGTATTTGTTCGCTGTTCCTTTACCCCCATCTTATCTATATATATATATATATATATATATATATATATATATATATATATATATATATATATTAAAAGGCTTTGTATTACATATCATTTTCATTTTAGGAAGCAACCTAGGTAACTTACAACTACACTTCTAATGGAAGATGATACTAATATACAAAATAGTAAGTATAAATTTATTAATGAAAATATTAGAGTATGAATTAATTAATATTAGAGTATGAATTAAAATTTCTGAATCGTGCACATAATTTATTAACCCAGCCTAGGTCGTATTTCGGTACCGAAATTGTGAACCGGTACTTTAACCCCAAACTTTCTGGCGCTGCTGGTGCGAACGTGTTTTAAAAAACGGAATGACGTTATACCGAAAATTTAGTGTTCCCTTATTTAGCGGTACCTCAGTCCATGTGTGTAACAGGTGGTATCGACTGATACATCGAATCTGATAAAACTGTTGCCCTCTTGTCTCCGCTGACAGTTATACGTTAAACTAATAACTGGTTATTTGGTTCTTATATAAAAGAAATAAAGAAACAGCCTGTATACGTATTTGCGCAAGGCGGAAACTCTTCCAAGTTATAACAGAGTTTTCATTTTTCAGAGTCAGGAAAGGTCTGCCTTGCTGCCGAATAATTTGTACTTTTTTTTAATATAACTGAAGTAATACACGAATATAAAGCCACCTTATTAATTAACTACTGTATTATACTGACGCTTGCAGCCAACTTCTAATAAAGAAGGCAGATTAATATTTTGCTTGAGGCAGAGCCACGCTGCAGCAATATTATGGTTGTAGCACGGATGGGTCGGCTCGACCTGGGCAGGATCTCTCACAGAATGCCAGCGTAAAATAGCAGCGTAATTCTGCTGTGTTTCGTATGGTGATTGTAGAGAACTGGAGACCCTTTTTACTAGAATCGAGGCATTCCATTTTGATTTGAACGCATTTGCATTTTGAACCTTAGTTTGTTTTGTAGAAGAGGGGGCTCACATGATAGTAAGTGACTACCGCCTCCCATGAACAACCGCAACACCAGGGGAGTTGCGGGTGCGTTGCCGGCATTTTAGAATGGAGTAGGCTCTTTTCTTGAAGGTTCCTAAGTCGTATCGGTCCGGAGAAATCTCTGGCTGTAGTAGATTCCACTAGAAAGTTGTGTGAGAAAGAAAATTTCTTTAATTTTGTGACTGATACTTAATCATTCACAACTTTGCACTATTCTTATTATTATCAGCCCGTAAAAGTCTTATCAGACATGAGGTCATTATCGTTGTAGGGAAGTGACAGTGTCAGCCTTTTTATGGATCTTTTACGGCTGGCTTAAACAGAATGGCTGTATCACTATTAATCGGAAGCCATCTTGATTTTTATATCAGTCCCGGAGATACCCCCAGAATGAAATGGGAGGAAAAGAAACGTGGAGGAATGTCGTACTGCGGATTTATTACAACAAACCGTATACGAACTTCTAAATGTGACCTACATTTTCACGGCGAAGAGAAAACTCGATAAGATAACTCATCTCGTGCGTGAAATGGATTTATTTGGGCGGTAGTAATCAGCGCAGCTACTGATAAGTCTGTGTGGTTGTTCTTTATCTGTATGTTTAAACATTTATTCATTTACAGTTTTTGCATAGTTTTATTCAAGTGAGAATGAGTAGTGTTCCATTAATATCTACAAACATCTGTGAAGGAAGGCCATCTTTTTATAACTCTACTAGAGGCAAAGGGGTAAATGAACATTCGGCTTACCTGATATGTGACGGATGTACAGCTGCGTTGTAAGCAACCAAAAATAGTCTATTTATTACTGAACGATAAGTCGTTTAGTAAGTAATAGACTATTTATTTACTTGAAGGTCCATAAGTCATCATCTACCCGTCTATTAGGACCTATCGAAGTCCACTCACAGTCACACACATACACGCACAGAAAACATAACTTGGTAAAAATATTATAAATATACCCGTCAGGTGGCAAGAAGATTTTGTTGTAGTTGCCACGCTTAAAGTTACAGTCTATATACGTCCCACTGCTGGGCACAGGCCTCCTCTCTTTTCTGAGAAGGTTTTAGGGCAGGGAAGTGTCCGCCGCACTGCCCCAATGCGTGTTGGCGAACTTCACATGTCTTCGAAATATTTTTTTTATTTCTTTTTCTTCAGACGTGCAGGTTTCCTCACGATGTTTTCCTTCATCGCCGAGCACGTGGTAAATCATCACTTAAAATTGCAATTAACAATTTCATTGGTGCCGGCGGGGATCGATCCCTGGTTACTCGTGTTCTGTTATATTTACAGCGAGCGTTAACCATCTGAGCTACCACGGCTCATTCTGAGTTGTCACGCTTAGAAGGCGGGCTCTGAGGTGGTAGATATTCTTCCACCGCCATTACAGAATGATTTCTTATATTTACGCGAACACTACACATTTAAATAAAACTATTTTCACGGATTTTATCGCGCATATTAACCTTCCCATATTCTCGACGTTTCAATATACAGCACCCATGGTCACGGGGAGGGGGGGAGGGGATTGAGTTCGATGTCCTGATGTCATAGTTAACCGCGGTTTAAAATTATTAATTTTTGTTCCGATCGACACATATAAACTTATAATATCTTGAAGTCTTGCAATTGTATGCTTGGTGCGGTTGTATCATCATCATCATCATTACAGCCCTTCACAAGTCCACTGCTGAACATAGGCCTCCCCCAAGGTATGCCAAAAAGCACGGTTCTGAGCCACCTGCATCCATCGACTTCCTGTATCGGTTGTATGTTGTGGGTTAAATCCCATTTAATACCTCAGTCCCCCCCCCCCCCCCGTGACCATAGGTGATGTAAAGTGCTCGAAAAGTCGGGAATATGGAGAGGTTAATATGCGCGATAAAATCCGTGAAAACTAGTTATATTTAACCGCCATTACTGAGTTAAACCATAAGTCAAATCGGTCGAAAATAACCGCAGGCGTAAATCCATAGTGCAGGTTGTGCGTTGCTGAAAATTTCTGGAGAAACACACGGTGCTGAATTGCTACAATAGAGAAGTCTTTTATGTCTATCTGAATATATATAATCTAGAAGAGTCTTTTCTGTTTTCTTTTATTTCATAAGGGTATAATATATGAACGCATCTTCTCCTGATGGTAAGTGGATGTTGTGGTATATATGCATCATCATATTTGTCCTCGATAAATTGCCTTGTTACTAGTAGAATGGTCTCTGGTCCTCTACACTCATCATACGAAACACAGCAGCATTAAGTCGCTATTTTACGCTGATATTCTGTGAGAAACGTTTGCGAAGCGAACGAAGCGTTGTCCTTCCCCAGTCGAGCTGATTCATTCGTGCTGCTACATAACTTCACTATATTTATTGTATAAACATAAACCATTATTTTATTTTATTTATTTGAATACATGAAATATGTATTAACAAAATAAACGATACAAAAAGATTTACATTTTTTTTAAATTATTTAAACTCTAAAGAGCTATCTTCTTTTTATCAATGGCAGACAGTTGATAATGGCTCAAAGTAGCAACAATATTCCTTTAATTTATAATAATATTAATTTAAAAAAAAACTGTAAGTACAAGTAAACTGAATGACTTATTTTGTTAGCCATGTTCTATATTTGATATTAAAAGCTTACAATCCAAGCACGGGCTCTCCCTGTACGTGGTACTGGGAAAATTGAGTATGCAAACATAGTCTGCGATAGAGCAAATTCTTCAAATGAAAGAGCTGTACTTCCTAGCTTCCTACTATCAAAGAGCGGTACTTAGGGAAAAAAATGTGACGCAATGTTTGCCCCTTGGCCAATGTCCGAAGGGAAAACGTTAGTCATAAATTTAAATACCATATCTCTGATACAAGAGGCACCAAACGGTACTCGGCGAGGTAGCTAACCGCTTGGCTATCTTAATATTTTTTCACCGATAAGAGTGTGTGATAAGCGTGCATAGTAATTAATTTTCGGCGTTCTGCAATGCGACAAAAAATGTCTTCCCATCGAGCCCACGTTGGTGGTCTTGGCAGCGTACGTGAAATGAAAAAGTGCTTCATTATTTTTGCATTTGCTCCTCCGTCTGTGGACCACACAGACCCGTCCTTTGGTCGGGAATTATGGTGAATATGTTACAGTCAAAACTCATAACGGGTCATAACCACTTTTGACTTCGAAAATCGGGCAAAAATGGTTATGACCGTTGCTCTTAATCAAAAACAGTTTTGACTGATTATTGTAGTCAAAAGGGGCTTTGCCAACGTTCTCAGTTATAAGTGGGTTTTAACCAACGTTCTTAGTCAAAAGTGATTTTGCCTGATTTAAAGTTTAGACTGTCGGTCAACACTCGAAATGGTAGTGACAGTAGGATAAGTTGCGGCTCTCCCACGAACGGGTTCCCGTCTTATCGTGGCGTGGCTTAGTAGTCGTGGCTTGTTCACCCGTGGTGAACAAAGAGGAACCCACATTGCTGGCTCGAAGTGAAGGGCCGGCCCGAGGTGGCCACTCCGAGCGGGCTTAGCGAGCCTACTTCGGATGTGTGCTGGAGGGCTGCGGCGAGAGATTTATTCACTTCCCCTACCACTGCGGCTGAGGTGGAGTCGTGAAGGAAAAAGAGTGTTGGTATGGCGATGCGCCACTTGCCCTATCTTACGCGACTCAAACGGGGCCGCACCTTTGATTTAGTGGTGGTAGGGCTGCAGGGGGAGAGGAGTGTCGGTATTACGAGGCGCCGCTCTCCCTACCCTCCGCGGCTGAATCTTCTAGAAACCAGATCCGCCGCTGGGGCCAGGAAGGCTAGTGCTTGTGAGTGCTCGTTTTTCCTGACCCCATGGCCTTCGCGCATCGGACACGGGGGAGTCCGCTGCGCAGGTGTAGTTGGAGGCCGTAGAGGAAGGCGCGCCATGTGTTCTGGTCCCCCTTACCTGAGAAGGAGAAGGGAATGGAGTAGACCTCTCCCGAAGAGGCGCTGCCATGGGGCGGCCGGCGCTGGTGAGGCCGCGGATGTGTGCGAAAGTGTACCCATGGCCCTGCCAATATGTGAAAAAGGTGGAACACAATGTGGTTTTCGTCGGTGCGAGTCCGACATAACCCGTCCTTGCCCCCATGAGGCGGATATGCGTAGGCATTTTTCCCCGTTAAAAAAAAAAAGGTTAAAGTGCGACTGGGGTGGCCCTTGGGCTACCGTAAAGCCGTGTATATTAAAATATAAAATTTAATGAAAGAATTGAAATTTTAAATTTAAAAAATTCAAAAAGTATAAGTACTTAGTCAAAATATCTTTTGCCTGATTTTGTGAAGAAGGTGTTTTAACCTGAAGGTGTTTTAACCGATTATGGGTTTTGTTGACTGTAACAAATATATATTTTTAATCACATATTGCTTCTCTAATTCTAATTCGAATTTTCTTGAATAAACTAATTTTAATCAAGAAAATTTGTTCGTACTAGTTTTGCAGCACACATTGTGGCAGGGGGGGGGGACTGAGGTATGTTTGACTACCCGATGTACCAAAATTTACCCTTCAGCTATTTTTAAAATAATCTATTAAATTAGAAAAATGAAAAGATTAGGACGCTGAAAGTATTCCGGGCATTTTCATTTTTACTTTATTTCAGCTGGATAAGAAACCCTTGAAAAAAATTGTTTTTTTTTATCCAAATAAAAAAAAATCTGTCCACATCAATCACAGCTCCAAAATGTCGTTCAATTACTGTACTCGAAAAGAACGTTGCTAGCCGGACTTGCTCTTATTTAGTACAGATAACGCGCAGGTCAAGAAATTCAGAGGCGATCTTTAATTACTTCTACATTGTATGCAGGCCGAGTCGCGACCCTGAATTGATACTACGCATCCGTTGCAATCAATTCTGATAAGGATGTGCTTAAATTCGATGTTTTTAAATAATAAAATAAAAAAAATAAAAATATAATATGACTAGGTACATTTATAATATTATGTACAACCTATTTAATTATGATTTCTTATAAATTACTTGCATGTCTAACTAAGTGTGTCTCTGGCTTTATGTTTACAAAATTATTCTGTGTATTCTAAACTACCCACTGTTTACTTTTATAATATACTAGTTTATAAACTACTAACAAATCAACCCACAAAATATTTACAAACAAATAATATATACACGCTCGACTATTTTTATAACTTCACACAAAAAACATGCACATTCAACTCTCTAACCAAATTAACGCTCTCAAAAATTACATAATATTTGCTCTTTGCACACATTCATGGATATATTTAATATGCTTAATTATTCTTATTTACAAGTTAAAATCTTGTTTATGCTACCTATTTAAAACCATAACTAAAAGGCGCTGCATTAAATGACCTATTAAATAATCTTGATAATACTTCCTTTAATGAAGCAATATTATGTAATCCCGAAAAATGTGCTGATTTGCTTACGTCTTATCATAGTTGTCTCACTGTTTTGTCTCAAAATATTCGTAGCATCAATGCTAATTTTTCAGGACTTTTAACGTTATTAGAAAGAATTAAAACTTGCTGCGACATTATCGTTCTTTCTGAATGCTGGCTATCTTGTAATCCTATAATTCCGATTCTCAATGGATACGATCATTATAAAACTTCAAAACACTACAATAAAAATGACGGTGTATACATCAAGTCTTGTTAAGCTAATATTAAAGTAAAAGAACCTATAACAATTGAATGTAACTGTCTGGTGATTACTATAGGTGTAGATGTGGCTATTGTTGCTATATATAGACCACACGCTTTTGTTGATCCTTCAAATTTTTTTAGTTTCTGGATCTTGTCCTCACGGATCTTAAATCATACCGAAACATTATTCTTGTAGGAGACATTAATATAGATATTGCTAACGGGTTTCATTCTACAAATACTTTAGATTATCTTGATCTACTTGTTCATCATGGACTTCTTCCCGGTCACAACTTCCCAACTCATGGTTCTACCAGTCTTGATCACGTTAATTTAAAAACTGCTTTTTCCGCTAAGTTTCTAGTTCTGGAAACTACTGTAACAGACCACTTTGCCGTTATGTTTGCCCTCTCAAAAATTAAAATGAAATTATGTAATCGTAAATTTATAAAAAAAAATGAAGATAAGCTTATTCATGAATTACGCTGTATTAACTTTAACTCTGTATACACAACGAATGACCCTAACTTAGCTGTTAAATTCTTGGTCGAACCTATTATCTCATCTATAGCCAACAATACCAAAACTTTATTTTTGTCTTGTAGATGTAGACCTATTAAGCCTTGGATCACTCTGGCTTTGTTGAAATGCATGCGAAACAGAGATAGATTATATAAAAAATCGAAAAAAGACCCATCAAACCAGATTCTTAGAATTACTTATAAAAGATATCGCAACTTCTGTACCAACCTCCTGCGAAATGCAAAAAGTAATTATGAGAAGCTAGAATTTCAAAGAGCCGGCAAAAACTCCAAACAAATGTGGAAAGTCATTCAAACTGTTACAAATTTATCTAAACAGCAATCAACGGCGTCTGATCTCCTAGACATCAACGAAATTAATACTCAAAAATCTGTTGAGGATATAAACACATATTTTTCAAATATAGGAAAATCACTAGCAGACAAATTAGAAAGGGCAATAATATTACCGGCATCAGTTACTTATTCCAAATCCTTTGTTTTGCTTGAAACTGACGAGAGTGAAGTCGAACGCTTGATTATGTCTTTGGATAACAACCGAACAGCTGGTTGGGATGGTATTTCTTCAGAATTCTTAAAGAACCACAAAAATTTTATTATTTCACCTCTTACATACATTTGTAATTTGAGTCTCCAGACAGGTATTTTCCCTGATTTGTTTAAAAAGGCAATAGTTCACCCTATTTTTAAATCCGGCGATCAAAATCGTATCGAAAACTACAGACCTATATCAGTTTTGCCTACGATGTCGAAGATCCTCGAGAAAATAATTAACACAAGGCTCGTCAATTATTTAGAGACTAATAAACTGCTCTCTAAAAATCAATTTGGTTTTCGAAAAAAATTGTGTACATCTGATGCTGTCCACAACCTTATTGATTTTGTAGTCAGGAATCTAAGACATACGTCAAAAATGTATTGCCTTGTTTCTTGACCTTACAAAGGCGTTTGATACTGTTTCGATACCGATCCTAATTTCAAAACTTCAATCTTTAGGAGTAAGAGGAATTCAGTTATCTTTATTCCAAAGTTATTTAAGTAATAGAACTCAATGTGTTAGGATTGGTCCTTATAGTAGTTCTGACCTGCAAATTACATACGGTGTACCGCAGGGAAGTATTCTCGGCCCAAGTTTGTTTTTAGTATATATAAATGATTTGTGTAACATCAATCTTTTAAACGGGATGATCTTTTCCTACGCAGATGACACTGCACTTGTGTTTCATTCGAATACTTGGACTGAAACCTATTCCCTTGCTCAAAAAGGGTTTGACGTTGTAAAGAAATGGTTAAACGCGCATTTACTTACATTGAACATAGATAAAACAAAATTAATAGACTTTTCTATTCGAAACACAAAAAATTCAATAACAAACTCATTACAAATCGTTGTTAAGCCTCCCATTGATATAAGAAATAGTACAGACAATAACGACCTACACTATGTAAAAAAGTGACATCTATAAAATATCTTGGAATTATAATTGATAATAACCTCACATTTAAAGCTTACATTGAACACCTGTCAAACAGAGTCCGTAAACTTATTTACATTTTTAAACAATTACGTCAATCTGCAGATTCAGAAATCATGAAGATGGTTTATATGGCATTGTGTCAATCTATTTTATCTTATTGCATATCCACGTGGGGTGGAGCGGCTAAAAGCAATTTTATACAACTTGAACGGGCACAGAGAACTGTTTTAAAAGTATGTTGTTTCAAACCGCGTATGTTTCCTACAGACCAACTTTACGACTATTGCCAAGTACTAACAGTTAGACAATTATTCATTTTAACCACCGCTCTCAAACAACATGCCTCAACCAAATATATCCCTGAATGGACACGACGTAACCAACTAGTTGCAAAGTCTACTCAAGTTAAAACTGCATTTAGTCATAGATTCTTCATATTCCTTGGCCCCTATTTATATAATAAATTGCATAAAACCTTATCCCTCTTTTCCCGAAATCATTATGAGTGCAAAAATATTATTCTCCAGTAGCTCCTTACGCAAACCTATGCGAAAACAGAAAGTCCTTTGGAGGTTGTCGTGTAAAATACACACACACCTACATACATATATGCACACACACACACACACACACACACACACTCACACACACACACATACACACACGCATACACTCTCTCTCTCTCTCTCACTCTCTCACACACACACACACACACACACACACACACACACACACACACACACACACTTTTCTAAGTTTTCTTAACCATAACCAATTATTTTAATTAGGTATGACAAATAAGGAAATAGAGTTAAACTTTATGTGTTAATGTTTTAGATATAATAGCATTCCTCGCAGAGGTACCTGGTGACCTGTAATACGGGTATCTTACCCACCATAGGCACCAGCGATCCACGGGCAAAGTTGTTTTGTACTACTTATAGGCTACTTATAACTCTAAATGTAACTTTGTTTTGTGGTGAGAAATAAACGTTATTATTATTATTATTATTTTAAGACGCAATTTGTGATGTCCTAGTGTTTGAGATTGTGATAAATTTTGTATATTACAGTTTATAGCACAACACAAACGTGTATATTCTACATATACATCTCGTGTAGATATTTGTCAGTCCTTGCCAGTAGGTACGACAGGCTGGATTTGAATATAAATTATATAAATAATAATCTTTCTTATATACATAATATATATATATATATATATATATATATATATATATATATATATATATATATATATATATATATATATATATATATTGATTGGATCACCAGCTTTCTTGCAGATCGGAGTATCAAGGTCGTTGTAGACGGTGCAAGCTCCGATTGCAAGCCTATTAATGCTGGTGTTCCACAAGGCTGCGTGCTATCGCCAACGCTCTTTCTTCTGCACATCAATGACATGTTGCAAACCCGTAACATTCGTTACTATGCAGATGACAAGCACTGGTGATGCTCTGTACACCGGCCGTGCCAATATTTCTCGGGAAAACGTCTCCGAGTACCGTGACAAACTTGTGTCTGAAGTCGGGTTTTTGCTGAACAGAGTATCGGATTGGGGGCGACTAAATCTAGTCCAGTTTAACCCTCAGAAGACACAAGTTTGCGTGTTAACAGCTAAAATGAACCCCTTTGTCGTATCTCCTCAGTTTCTAGGCACTCTCATTGTTGCCTCAGCCAGTATCGGAATACTCGACGTCGACATATCGAGTGACGTGCAGTTTCGTGGTCACTTGGAAGACAAGGCCAAATTGGCCTCTACAAAGCTTGGCGTGATCAGCAGAGCGGGACAGTATTTCATGCCGGCACACCGCCTGCAACTTTACAAGGCGCAGGTTCGGCCGCACATGGAATACTGTTCCCATCTCTGGGCTGGGGCTCCCCAGTACCAGCTCCTTCCACTTGACCGCATCCAGCGCAAAGCGGCTCGAATCGTCGACGACAGAGTGCTTTCCGATCTCTTTGCATTTTCTTTCGCATATACCACGGGTAGTGCTCTGAGGAATTGTTCGGATTAATCCCAGCCGCCAAATTTCGTGAACGCACTACGCAGCAAACGTCCCGATACCATCCACCCCATCTGGATGCTTGGCGTCCACCATTGTACGTTTCACAAGGAGTTTGCTTCCGCGTACAATCTCTCTGTGGAATAGTTTACCACCATCGATTTTTCCGGAACGATACGACCTGGGGACCTTCAAGAAAAGAGCTTACTCCTTTCTAAAGGGCCGGCAACGCACCTGCAATTCCCCTGGTGTTGCGGTTGATCATGAGCGGCGGTAGTCACTTAACATCAGGTGAGCCGCAAAGCAAAATATGTACTTAAAGTGATAGTAAGTATCGCACTAACGATCTATGTAGGTATATTATCTATAATCACTTAAAATTCACTCGGCCAGAATCGAGAAGTTGGCGGTGTGTCACCTCCGTGCCACGGAAAGCACATAAAGCCGTTGCCAATTTTTCTTCGCTTATGTCGGATCACGGTCCCATTGGACTATGAGAGTGAGGGAATAGAAAATGCACCTGCACTTGGGCAATGCACTCGGGCACTATAATCCTGTTCTGCGCTGATGGCTAGTCTCCGTTGAGACCGGCCTCCGTGACCGAAATTCGGTGTGGCGGACATTATTAAAATTATTATATTATCCACGCCAACGTTCTTAAGTGCGTATTGCTTTTAGACCTAGACACATATAACATATTGTTCGTTGTCATTCCTGACCTCTACAATCTTGTTTCTTTTGACAATTTTGTGTCGACGTCACATGATAAACTGTTTTTGTAAGCATGAAACTCAAGTTAATCTCAAATAAGTTCAAAGCTAATATAGTCTGATATTTCGAAGGAAAAAATAATTTATATCTAGAAGCGTAGTAATTAATCTCAATATTAAAATTCTTATCACGGAATATTACTGACCTATCTAATTTACAACACATTACGAACACAGTTTATACGGATAATAATAACGTCCTTCAAACCGAATTTCAGTCACGGCAGCCGGTCTGAGACTGGCCATCTGCACAGGACTGGATTATAGTGCACGAGTGTATGCGCATGCACATATGCACTCTCTATTCGCTCACTCTCCATGTCCAACAAGGTGACAATCCGACATGACCAACGTGCTTTCCCTTACGTGCTTTTCGAGGCATGAGACTGAAACCCTGTGAACTTCCTGGTTGTTACTACTAAAAAAACAACGAGAATTTCTTGACAAAAATTAAAACCCAATGGCTGATTTTGGCACGACACGCGATTCGCACCCGGAACCGTAATATGAACAGTCTTGCTTACAACCACTTACGAGGCAGTCAAACTGATGCAAAAACGCATAGAGACATCTTTGTTAGTAAATTCTTTTTTTTACACACATTTCTCTTGTGTTATTGAAGCTTTTTACTTATATAAATTGCACACGGACAAACATGCAGACCCGGAACAATTCCGTTCCGTGCGGAAATCGTACCTATGACCCGCAAAACCGCATCCAAATATAATTTTCTTTTTGTTTAAGGGTGAAAAATGAGCACACAGTTTAACTTATGATAAGCGGATGCTATGGCCCATAAACATCTACATCTATCCTCAATTACGATTCAAAATTCAGATACGTTGTGACCCGTGAGAATTTAGTTAGAATGCATCGTTTCCGCTAAAATGGGTTTCCGGTTCTCTACACTCACCATACGAAATACAGCAGCCTTGAGATGCTGTTTAGCGCTTTTATTCTGTGAGAGAGTGGTCCTACCTCGGTCGAGCCGACCCACTCATCACTCATCACAACTATCATATATCAGTAGCGTAACTCTACCACGTAAAAGTACTACCCCAGTTATAAGAAACCGAAGAAAGTTAATTTATTTTTCATTATAAGTCAATATTTAAGTCTATTAATAAACTTACTGTTATGTATAGTTTAATGTTATTTCGAGTTTCCAGTGCTAATTTGTTAAGAAATGGCCAAATAAATATCTTTTTCTTTCCTTCCTTTATTCGAGGTGTACTTTTTATGTATGTTATACTTGAAACGGCTGAGCTGACTTTAATTATTATTCTTTTTTAATAATTGGGTTATGTTTCAAGGGTGGATTGAACTGGAGGAAAAAATCATACCCGGGGTGTCAAAATAGGGGATGAATATTTTAGTGTCTATATTTAATAACATTCTAGTTGCTGCTTTGAACTTGAGACTACTCAAAAGAGTAAAATAATATAACCATTGTAAAAAAGTAAAAACCGACAGTAAAAAAAAACTTAATAGGATGAAACAATTTCCACATAACATTTTTTGAAGTCGGAGTTTTAATTTATCATTAAAATGTTTATTGTATTTAACCTAAAATACATGAACACAGGTCTCCCCCATAGATTGCCTCACTTATAGTTTAGTTCTTACTCACTTCAATTTTATATAATATACTGAATGATTTTTTTTTACCGTCTAAAAAGCAAAATGTAACAGGTGAATGGAATAGAAGCTTATGGCACTGATATTTTACAAATTTTTTTTCTTTTATATTAACATATTATGAAATTGAACTATCAATAAATACCACAAATTTGAAATAAAAAAGCAAAAACAAACATTTTTAACAAAATAAATAAATTAATTCAAAACTATCGAAATTAAAATAATACGTGCGCAATTAGTAGTATTTATTGATAAATCAATTTCAAATTATGTTAGTGTAATAAAAAATAAATTGAAAAATATCATTGCTATAGATAGGCTTCTATTCCGTTCACCTGATACACAAAAAAAGTAAAAAAGTCAGCCATTATAAATAAAATTGAAGTCAATGGGTGCGTTTGGCAGAAAAAAGCGCTAGCAAGCGCTTACAAGCGCTGAAATAGTTTTCGGCCAGGACACGATTGCTACTTCAGTAGCGCTGACATAATCCGCCATTTTGCTTATTTAATTTGTTTGTTTTGAAGTAGTTTATAAGTTGTTTTGTGCAATATTAGTTTTATGTAATATAATGACATGAATAGACATATACATGTTATTAAAAATTCATGATTGGTAAGTTTTTAATATGAATACTTTACAAACATACATTTAAATTAAGGTTAGGTTCCCCGGTTAAAACTAACGTCGTGTCCTGGAGGAAAATAGCTACTTACGATTTGACAGCGTTTACTGCTTACGATCGCCATTTTGCTTACAAGCGCTTGCTAGCGCTTTTTTCTGCCAAACGCACCATATGTCTATAATATAAAAATATTTAGCTTAGGGGGTTATTTACATCCTATTAAGGACATTAACAACAATTTAAAAAATTATCTGTCTGTTTGTTCGTCTGTGCTAAACCTAGGTGTGGCTGAACCAAGAGTGATGAAGCTGTACGAACAGATGGAGCGCAAGGCCAGGAGTGATCAAGGCTATATTTCATCTAAAACTTGAAGTTTATTTTCCTATCCTATCCTGGCGCAGCCTGGACAGCTCGCTAGTTTACAGTGTATGTTGTACAATTAAATATAAAAAGGTTTAGAAACAGCATGATAGCGATATTGTATTAGATAGTTCTTACGTGGTAGACAGATGCTGCAGTTATATTAGTAGTATAGTTGTAGCACGAATGAGTTGGCTCGACCGGGGAAGGACCACGCTCTCACAGAATACCAGCGTCAAACGCGTGAAAACGCGTAAAGCGTGACTGTAGAGAACCGGAGACCCTTTTTACTGGAAACGAGGCATTTCATCTTAGTACTTACGGGTGACAACGCATCTGCATTTTGATTCGTGATCGAGGATAGATGTAGATGTCTATGGGCCACAGCAACTACTTACCATCAGGTGGACTGTGTGCTCGTTTGTCATTCTATCATATAAAAAAAATTATAATAAACTTTTTTATACAACTTTTGTTTAATAAAACTTAAGTTTTGTGATAAATAGACCTTGAATTTTTTAAATATTATTGGAAGACGTATATGCATGAAAGAATGGCTGACTCTTTGGAGTTGAAAGACTAGTGTCACTGTATGCTAGTTCCTGGTATTTATAGAATTTGCATTTTACCCGATTGATCTATAAGTAGGGTAACGTTTTTCGAGGGTATGTATACTGGATGACCTTTTTTACCGGCTGGAAAAAATAGGGTGTAATATGTGAAATGTAAAAGCCTACTATGGCACTGATATTTTACAAAAAATAAAAACTAAAATTTTGAATTAAACGTTTGAATAATTTTTTTGAACAAATCCTTTCCCTTTGCCCTTTAGCCTGTGACCCTGCGAAATGATATTGGATATGATTTGAATTTCGATATATTTTAATTAATTAATTAATTTAATTGAAATTTTTTTGTTTTTATTTTATTGTAAAATATCAGTCAGCTTTCTACTCCATTCACGTGTTACCACCCTATTTTTTCCCGACGGTAAAAAAAAGTCATCCAGTAGGTATATTATGTCTATTGCTTTGGTACGCTCTTACTTAATGGATTTTAACATATGCATTGTCGTTACATTTGTCTTAGTTGTGAAACTGACGTATTTTAAGAACATATTTTTTTCTCTTTTCAGTATAATTTTTTACGCAGTTAGATTTTTTAAATGCCAGTTTTATCCAGTTTTATCCATTGGGCTTGTAATAAAAACCATTCGTTACTAATAAATTGTACTCTCTGTTGGCGTCTACTCTGAGCAAGAACATGACATCTGATTTCTTTGTTCTTACAAGATACTATCATACGACCGTTATTCCGATGTGCTCAGACAGAGCTCGGATCACAATGCTATCAGCCGCCATTGATATCTCGCCGGACTCGATTTGCCGAAATTAACCGGTCAACTGGTAGAAAGGCGTAATTACTTTTTTCTTTAACGTTCGCGCTCCATGGCTCCCAATAGCCTTTGTTGTGTTGACAACTCACTGACAACTTCTACAAAAAATGTTTTTAATTTGATTAAGTACAATATACTATAACATAATATAATAGAGCCGTGGTAGCTCAGATGGTAAATATCACAGTACGTGAGCAAACCGGGCTCGATCCCCGCCGGCATCAATGAAATTGAAAATTGCAATTTTAAGTGCTAATTTACCACGTGCGGGGTAGGAAAACATCGTGAGGAAACCTGCGTGTCTTATAAATAAAAAAATATTTCGAAGACATGTGAAGTTCCCCAATACGCATTTGGGCAGCGCGGCGGACACTTCCTTGCCCTAAAATCCTCTCAGAAGTGTGAGGAGGCCTGTGCCCAGCACTGGGACGTATATAGGCTGTAACTTTGTGGTCTCTATCGTGTTATAGCTGTTTTGCAGCGTATTATTACGGCTATTTGACTGCCTCATTGATCTAGTGTTCGTAAACACGATTACTAATTGTAAGGTTCCTGGGTTCGAATCCCAACAAAACCAGTTATTGTTTTTTTTTTTCAAGAATATCTCAGTAACAGCCCGGAGTGAGGATGTTGTCGGTGTTTCACCTCCGTGCCTCGAAAAGCACGTAAAGCCGTAGGTACTGCGCCTGATGGCTCACCGGTCGTAACGGATTATCGTCCCATCGGACTGTGGGAGTGAGGGATAGAGCACGCACACTTGGGCACTATAATCCTGTCCTGCGCAGATGGCTGGTCTCAGTTGAGACTGGCGATCGTGACCGAAACTTGGTTTGGAGGACATTATTACGGCACCACGGATGGATCAGTTCGACCGGCGAAGGAACACGCTCTCACTGTATGGTTTTTTATGGAAGAGGACGCAAACGAGCATACAGATCACCTGATCACTGTCATCCGTGAACATTTGCAACACCAGTGGAATTGCAGAGGCGTTGCCGGCCTATATGTCAGTGCAGAATGGGTCTCTTGTTAACGACGCATTTTAGTTTACAGTAGTGACAATACATCTGGATCAAAATGTATATCTATAGGCCACAACTTCCCCTTAGCATCATGAGGACCACTCGTTTCTGATTCTCATATTTAAAAAAGAAATCTTTCCTTTCCACACATCATGGACCTCGTTCCTTATCCAATTACATGCTTGACGTGTCAATGTGGACAAGACTTTTTAATAATTACTTACCCGATAGTAAGTGGTTACTGCTGACATCTGCAGCCTACGTCGAACAAAGAAGCTACAGATATCAACTCTTAGGACTACATTGGAGTGCTTTACAGCCTGTAATTATTACTGGCTCCCTATAACCTTTATTTTAGACAGGAATACAGCACTGCACGTATCACTGTTTGGCTGCAGATTATGAGAGTGCTACTTACTCGGACGTACTCCTAGCCAGAAAATGTTTTTCGAACATTTTTATTGGAGAGGGGGAAACGAGCCGTATGCTCACATGATATTAAGTGACCACCGTCGCCCATTAACAACTGCCACACCGGGAGAAATGCAGGTGCCTTGCCTGTCTTTTAGAAAGGAGTAAGCTCTTTTCTTGAAGGTTCCTAAGTCGTATCGGTCCAGAAAAATCGCCGGTGGTAAACTGTCCCACAAAGAGGTCGTACGCGGAAGAAAACTTCTAGTGAAACGTGGTGGACCGCCAAGCATCCAGATGGTGTTGATGGTATCGGGAGTTTTTCCGCGATGTGCGTTCATGAAATTTGGCACCTGGGATTATTCCGAACAATTTCTCAGAGCACTCCCCGTGATAAAAGCGAAAGAAAATGTAAAGGGATGCCGCAGCTCAAAGTATCGAACTGTTTCAACTATTTTGATTTTTTGCCGACGATAGACGTAATTACTATAGGCCGCTGAATTCACCCACTATCAACTCGTTTGTGACTCTTTATTGTATTAAAAATAAATGACACAACTAAATCTAAGTAGCCAAAGTCGCGTGTGGTCCCTAGATAACAAAAGTTCAGTGATTACGTCAGTGAATACGGAGTATGTGTCAACACATTGCTCCCAATTGCTCTGAATGAGTTCGTCGTCTCTATTGCATTTGCATTTCCTTTGGATGATTATTTATTGGGACGTACTTTATGAAAGCGAAAGTAGACTAAGTTAAGTGCAAACCTAATAAAATTAGCGTTGCAGAAACTCAAACAACAAGTACTGATCATAACTTATGGTCACAGTGGAAATACCATGTCATAGTTATGAAATTATTGTTTTGCCATTGGCTCTAAACGTTGGGTAGTGAGCGAAAACTTATCTATAATATTGTATTATATTCATACATACTTACCAACAAACGTCCTCCATGTATGAGTCAAGCTCTTTTTATAGATTAAGGGAGACAAACGAGTACACAAACCGCCTGATGGTAAGTGGATGCTGTGGTTCGTAGACATTCACATCTATCATCGATTTAGAATCGAAATGCAGATGCGTTGTCACCTTTGAGGACTAAGATCGGATGTTTCGTTAGCAGTGAAAAGGGTTTTCGGCTTTTTACACTCACCATACAAGACAGGATTATTTTACTGCCCCTACCACACCCGCGCGGTCCTACCATGGTCGGGTAGACCCATTCGTTCTGTACCCATAATACGGCTGTAGCGTGTTGTTTCTTATAATAGTATGTTTAAAAACTTAAACATCAGGCATTGATCATCAGTTGTGATGATTTCAGTGAGAATACCAATAAAAAAGCATGAAATTGATGTTCTGTAATCGGTTCTTAATACGCCTGCAATAATTTAGATGACCCAGTCATCCGGAAGTGGGGGAAACTTACATTAACGATTCCATTACATTTGTACATACAGGCCAAGCTAATAAAAGCGCGTTGAAAAGAAGTCTCCGGTTCTAATCTAGCTATAAGACTACTTTCAAGAACCACTTCTAACACGAACATTTTAAGCTTAAATCCAATCGAAATGTTTAACGGGAATATCAGTAGCGCTAAAAGCATCGCCATTTAAGAAGTTAACGGTGATTTGAAACCTAACTCTAAATTCGTACATGAACTCGTTTCTAGCGTCTCTATTGTCCCTCTGTTGTCCCTCTCAAATACGACTCATTTCCGGATTCCCCGACGATGGGCGAACTTCGATACGTCAGGCGACCACAAAAATATACGCTCCGTGGTATTAAGTTCTAACTTTATATATGCAATTTTACAATTTATACATGCCGTATGTACTGAAACATGATATTATAAATTGATAAAGGTTTTTAGTTTATGTTGTTTTCCTCGTTAAGAATTAACAATAATTCACTTTCTGAGAAAATAAATTTAACGAAATACACTTATATTGAGCGTACGGTATTTACGTTGAATATATATTTTTTATAGGTGAGGGGTCAAATGAGCACGCAGCTCACCTGATGGCAAGTGACTGCCGCCGCCCAAGAACAACTGTAACATCAGGGGAATTGCAGGTGCTTTGCCGCCCTTTTAGAAAGGAGTAAGCTCTTTTCTTGAAGGTTCCCTAAGTCGTATTGGTCCGGAAAAATTGTTGGTGGTACACAATTCCACAAAGAGGTTGTGCGAGGAACAAAACTCCTAGTAAAATGCACAGTGGTGGACCGCCAAGAATCCAGATGGTGTGGATGGTATTGCGAGTTTGTCGCGATGTGTGTTCGTGAAGTTAAATGTAGGTTGTCTTTAAACTTCAAACAAATAATAAAATGAAACACCAAACACGTATCTTAAATAAGAAATGCTGCTGGATGGATGTGTGGCGTCAGTCACAGAGTACGGAGAATGTTTGGTAACTTCATTAAAATGAAGATGAGGTTGCTACAAATTTTGTTAAGATATTAATTTGTTTACAAGATCTCTGAGTGCGTTCCTTGGTCTGTGACATTTTAAATAGCACGAATGATTCTGTTGTTTTCAAAATCCCAAAAAATTCAAAGAAAGTTAAAAAACTTTATTAAACTAAGTTTGTATTAAAAGGGTTTTTATAATATTAAGGAATTTACGGATGATAATAACCCCTGGGAGGGGTGACACCAAGCTATTTCTAATTTGTTTTGCGTTGTTAATTGTAACATACATGATTGTAAGCTATTTTTTAAAAATGATAATCCCGCTGGGTTTCTTGCTGGTTCTTCCGAGGACAGAGGTTTTTTTTTGCGAACCAGTGGTAAATGAAAAAAATATTTCAATAAGTAAGTAACAATAATCTTTAGGGTACACTATAAAAATAGCTGAAATAAACCACTCTTGCTGTTTTAAATATGTGTGTGTAAATCTCAAACTCATTTTTAACTGCATCCCCGAAGCGGTATAAGGATACCCACTACACCATATCGTCCCGTGCGTGTGTGCGTGCGTGTTGTGAGAGGGGATAGAGGGAAACAAACCAATAAATGGGCACCAGCGTCTTTCTAATAACATCTTGAAAATAAAATACTGCAGTTGCCACCTGCCTTGTATGGCAAATGTGTCATGAGACAATCTGGAGGAGACCAATGTTCAGCGGTTAACTTTTGACAGGCTGTAATGTTGATGATGAAGAACTTTGTCACGGTAATATTCAAATACCGTGAGGCCCGCGACTATGAAACAAAAAAATAAAAAAATATATATGTCTATTATACCTTCTGTGTACTAAATATCGGGAATTTGTCAATAAAACAAAAAATACAAATTATTCATCTAAATTTATTTTATCGCCTTCACAGTAGGCCCCATCGCTTGCAATACAACATCTCCAACGCTTCACCCAGTCTTCCATACATTTTTCATAGGCTATTTGCGGTATGGCCTTTAGCTCATTCAGCGAATTTTTTGTTATGGCTTCTATCGACTCAAAACGTTTTCCTCGAAGTGGTAATTTTAACTTGGGAAATAAAAAAAGTCAGACGGAGCCATATCAGGTGAATACGGTGCTTGGTCGAGAACTTTTGTTGAATTTTTCGCTAAAAACTCTTTCACTATAATGGCTGTGTGTGATGGTGCATTATCATGGTGCAGCATCCATGAGTTGTGTTGCCACAAATCTGGACGTTTTCGGCGGATACTCTCACGCAAACGCTTCATGACGCCTAAATAATATTCTTTATTCACTGTTTCTACCTTTGGAAGGAATTCGGAGTGAACCACACCACGGTAGTCAAAAAAAAACTCTCAACATCACCTTGATTTTGGAGCGACTTTGCCACGGTTTTTTGGGTTTCGGCTCGTTTTCGAGACGCCATTCTGAAGACTGTTGGCTTGTTTGCATATCGTACTCATAAACCCATGTCTCGTCGCCAGTTATTATACGTTTCATAAAGGTCGGATCCGTAGAAGCTCGGGAAACCATGTCTTCAGCGACATGCTTTCGCTGCGCTCTTTGAACAAAATTGAGCTCTTTTGGAACTAGTCGAGCGGCGACGCGTTTCATGCCTAAAATGTCAATGAGAATGTTGTGGACGGACTTAAAAGATATGTTCACCTCACTAGTCAACTCTTTCAGACTCATACGTCGATTTTCGAGCACTAGCTTCTTGATTTTGTCGATGTTTTCTTTGGTCGTAGCGGTTGAAGGTCTACCAGAACGAGGCAAGTCTACTACTACTTCTCGGCCTTCTTTAAAAGCCTTATACCATTCATAAGCCCTTGTTTTCGATATACACAATTCGCCGTAGGTATTTCGCAACATTTTTAGTGATTCACCACATGAAATATCATTCGAAACACAAAATTAGAGGCACACTCTTGGTTCAACAATATTTTCCATTGAAAAAATCGCCGAGAACTCAAAACTATGACCAACAAAAAGTGTAGTTTAAAACAAATTAAATAACAGATCCCGCTCAAACTTTGCGCGCTAAATCAGTACAGTGCTACCAACATGCAGTAAAAAAATTAGAACGACCTCTTTTACGCGGGTCTTTTTATTGACATATTCCCGATACTTTTTACACAGAGTAGTATATATAAACTACTCAAAACAAAATAGGGCCCACTCTAAGTTAATCTCGAATTTCGTCTAAAAAAATTGCTGGGTAGTAGAATAGTGAAGTTAAACATTTCGAAGTATTGTTGACATGTTTATCTAACGTTTTCAACGTTTTCAAGTCAGGAATTCAATGGTTAGTAGACAAAAAAAGTGAAGTACTCCAAAAAACGTTTATTACTCAGATTCTCCGTCACTTGTACCCTCAGTCACATTCTGAATGTTACAGTCGCACGTCTACTTTTTTCATTTTGACTTGATTTCGGTGTTACTCGCGATCATTACGCCTGGCTCTCGGCGTCATATGGATGTGGAAACCGCAAAAAGAGCAGTGTTTATGCTTCAGGAAGGAGAATCTCAGAGATCAGTGGCAAGACGTCTTGGTGTGTCGCGACGAGCTATTCGAAACGCGTGGGAACGCTTTCTAGAGACAGGTAGTTTTTTTTTATAGAAGAAACGAGCAAACGAGCATGCGGCTCACCTGATAGTGAGTGACTACCGCTGCCCATGATCAACCGCAACACCAGGAGAATTGCAGGTGCGTTGCCGGCCCTTTAGAAAGGAGTAAGCTCTTTTCTTGAAGGTCCCCAGGTCGTATCGGTCCGGAAAAATCGCCGGTGGTAAACTATTCCACAGAGAGGTTGTACGTGGAAGAAAACTCCTTGTGAAACGTACAGTGGTGGACCGCCAAGCATCCAGATGGTGTGGATGATATCGGGACGTTTGCCGTGTAGTGCGTTCACGAAATTTGGCGGCTGGGATTAATCCGAACAATTCCTCAGAGCACTCCCCGTGATAGATGCGATAAAATACGCAAAGAGATGCAACATCTCTTCGCAGCGCCAGTGAATCGAGCCGATCGGAAAGCACTCGGTCGTCGACGATTCGAGCCGCTCTGCGCTGGATGCGGTCAAGTGGAAGGAGCTGGTACTGGGGAGCCCCAGCCCAGAGATGGGAACAGTATTCCATGTGCGGCCGAACCTGCGCCTTGTAAAGTTGCAGGCGGTGTGCCAGCATGAAATACTGTCTCGCTCTGCTGAGCACGCCAAGCTTTTTAGAGGCCAATTTGGCCTTCCCTTCCAAGTGACCACGAAACTGCACGTCACTCGATATGTCGACGCCGAGGATTCCGATACTGGCTGAGGCAACAAGGGGAGTGCCTTGAAACTGAGGGGATACGACAAAGGGGTTCTTTTTAGCGGTTAACGCGCAAACTTGTGTCTTCTGGGGGTTAAACTGGACTAGATTTAGTCGTCCCCAATCCGAGACTCTGTTGAGCAAAGACTCGACTTCAGACACAAGTTTGTCCCGGCACTCGGAGACGTTTTCCCGAGAAATATTGGCTCGGCCGGTGTAAAGAGCATCACCAGTGCTGTCATCTGCATAGCAATGAATGTTACGGGTATGCAACATATCATTGATATGCAGAAGAAACAGCGTTGGCGATAGCACGCAGCCCTGTGGAACACCAGCATTAATAGGCTTGCAATCGGAGCTTGCACCGTCTACAACGACCTTGATGCTCCGATCTGCAAGAAAGCTGGTGATCCAATCGCACAATTTCTCGGGAAGCCCATAGGAAGGGAGCTTCGAAAGAAGCGCTTTGTGCCAAACCCGATCGAAGGCCTTCGCAATGTCCAAACTAACGGCCAATGCCTCCCCCTTGAACTCTACTGCTTCCGCCCATCTGTGAGTGAGGTAGACCAGAAGATCACCAGCTGACCGACCACGGCGAAAACCGTATTGGCGGTCACTAATCAGCTGGTGATCCTCAAGGTACCTCATGAGCTGGCAGTTTACAATGGACTCCATTGTTTTGGAGAACAAGGAGGTGATGGCGATAGGCCGGTAGTTGGACAGGTCTGAGCGGTCGCCTTTTTTAGGGATCGGGTGGACGAAAGCCGTCTTCCATGATTTTGGGACTACGCCTAGGGAGTAGGAGTACCGGAAAAGACGCGTTAAAACCGGTGCCAACTCTGGAGCACACGTCCTCAGCACAATTGGGGGGATTCCGTCAGGCCCACTCGACTTGTGGATGTCCAGGGAGAGGAGTGCTTTGCGAACCGAGCGCTGTGTGAACTGCACTTCCGGCATGGAGCACTCACACCGCGAGATGGTCGGCGGCGTACTCCCCCCGTCATCGAGAGTCGAGTTAGACGCAAAGAAAGAGCCTAGAAGATCGGCTTTCTCCTTTGCAGTATGGGCCAGTGAGTTGTCCTCCCTGTGCAGAGATGGAAGAGATGGCTGACAGAAATTCCCCTGGACAGCCTTGGCGAGAGACCAGAATGCACGGGTTCCAGAAGGAAGGCGAACTAGTTTCTCGCCAATTCTGCCTATGTGCTCTGACTTTGCCTTGGCAATGACTCTTTTGAAGGACCTAGAGGCGGAATTATACTTCTTTTTTAGAGCGCTAGTGTTTACATCCCGGGACGCTGATGCATCAACCCAGGCTTGGTAGCACTCCTGCTTATAGCATGATGCTATTTTACAGGAGCGACCAAACCATGGCTGAGATTTGCCTCCAATGGGCACCACAGAGGAAGGAATAAAAAGTTCCATACCCTGAAGTACCACATCAGTAACAGAATCCGCAACAACGTTGGGATCATCCGGCGAGAAGCAAACCCGCCCCCAAGGGTAGGATGCAAAGAAAGACCGCATCCCATCCCAATCGGCTGACCTATAGTGCCAAACACGGCGGCAGCCTGCAGAATGCAACCGCGATTTCAGCGTGAGTGGCACAACATTCCGAACCAGACAATGGTCCGAGGAGCCTAAAGGGGCGTCGACGGAAATCTGATATCCGTCCGTGTGAGAGATCAGCAGAAGGTCCAACAGGGAAGGTGCATGATCCTCCACATCTGGAATCCGCGTAGGCGAAGTAACCAGTTGTGTCAGACCATATGCCAAGGCAAAATCATGAACAGATCTCCCCGCATGATCGGTTAAACGTGAACCAAGCCAGTCGGCGTGATGGGCGTTAAAGTCGCCGAGGATCACGATCTCTGCGGAGGGGATCTGCTGTAGCAACGAATCTGCAGCCATTTGGACGTGGTCGAAGAGTCGGTCTGTTTCGGCATTACCGCTATGGGACCTATAGAGGCACCCGTAGACGCGCGGATGGTCGTCGCTGTCTACGCGTAGCCAAAGGATGGACAGGTCCGAACCTTCAAGTCTGCCGAGGCGTCGAGAACAGATGTCCTCTCTGACGTAAACGCAAACTCCAGCCCGAGGCACAAAGGAGTGTTCCAGTTTGTACCCCGGGTAGGAGAGATACGAGACATCAGCCGGAGAGGACACCTGCGTCTCGGTCAGAAAGAGCAGAGCCGGCCTCGCCGTCTCGAGATGGTAGTGGACGGCGTTTAGGTTAGAGTGAAGTCCCCTGATATTGCAGAAATTCACGGACAGCGTGGCAGGGGTCGCCTTGGTCTTGTTGCTCCGTTTGCCCCGAGCAGTAGTCTTGAGCGGAATTTTGCCCCCCCCCCCCCTAGAATACGCGGGGCAGCCTGAGCACCCACGCTCAGAAGTGGAGAAACATGGTCGTGGATGCTCAGCGAGGGATTCTCCAGGGGTGCTGGTACCCTCCTGGGGTAGTCTATCATTATTTAATTCCGCTACCATGTTGATGGGGGGGGGGGATTTGGGCCTCCGGCCACCTGCACTCACCAGACGAAACGCGGAAGCAGAGCTTCCACTTCACGCCGGTATTCTCTGAGGTCGTGGTACCACCCCGGTTTGAGCCGGCCCATACGTGCAACAGCAAAGCTGCCGCGTGGCTCTACCACTGTTTTAGTAGTTGGTAGTGTCGCGAGGAGATCTAGATCGAGAAGAGCGCGAGCTACAACCGTCCAGGAACACCGGTATATCAGATTGACTGCACGTCGAGAGCGTACGATTCCCGCCCGCGTCTTACAAAATCTTACATTCGTCTTACATTCGAAATCGGCCCCATGAAGACGGACAACGTTACAGATCTCGTGTTATTCGTCTAAAATTGACAAGAGCGCATCGTGCAGCACGTTTAAGGTTTGCTCGCGAGCGTGCGGAGTGAACAATGGACAACTGGAGAAATGTATTCTTTACGGACGAAAGTAAAGTGAAGTTTTTCAGCGATAATCGTCGCGTGCGCGTGTCGAGAAGAGAAGGAGAACGTTTTTCAGAACCTTGCATACATGAAAAGGATCGTTTTGGAGGTCCAAATTTATGGTGTGGGCTGGAATAAGCTTGCTCGGTAAAACTGAGCTGGTAATTCTGGAAGAAGGCTCCATAACTGCCTCCCGGTATGTCGGTCGAATAATTCGGCCCTATGTCATCCCATTTTCACAAAGAGTGGGTGAAAACTTCGTCTTTATGCATGACAATGCTCGCCCACATACAGCGCGAACGACCCAGAGCGCTCTCCGAAGCCAATATTACGGTTTTACCGTGGCCGGCCATGAGTCCCGATCTTAACCCCATTGAACATTTATGGGACCAATCGAAAAGAAGCCTTAAATCGAACTTCAGTAATGTGACTAATCGACAAGAGCTCATAAACGCCCTAAAATTGTGTTGGGAGCGAATACTCGAGGAAAACATCACCCACTTGATTGAAAGTGTCCCAGATAGATTCAGAGAGTGCATACGGAACAGAGGAGGACCTACTCGCTATAAGCACCATCGAACTCATTGATTTAGTCAATAATAAAAATCAAAATCAAACTTTACTTAAATCAATAATTTCTGTAAACTTTCCTAAAAACTGTAAATTTTGACTAAATTCCATAAAATTGGCAAAACTTACTCTTGTTAATGTTCACACACTTTCAAAAACCTTAATTTATTAATTCCTTATCATAAAAACTGAAAAAAGAAAAAGAATCTGTAAAATTCATTTACAAAACATGGTGGGCCCTATTTTGTTCTGAGTAGTTTATATATATACATCACAATATTGATTCTACGTCCTTTTATTTCGCATTATTGTAGCGTCCACCACTTGTAGCCATTTTTATACATAATGACAGCGTATATTGGTCCATTAAACACTTTCAAAGATAGTGTTTAACTCATTTCTTTGAAAATTTACCATATGTCGATATACAAATATTCTTATATTGCCAGACGGAGGGAAACCAATCAGGACTCCCTTCCATATTACAAATTATCCAGAATCCCCGTAATATACATAGTTTTTAACTCATTCTCCTGCTTAACGCAATTCCTTTGTATGGTGCGACGTTGCCACTCTTATTAGTTATTCCGCTTTGTAATATTTTGTCTATAGTAGGTGATATTTTGTTTACGTAGGTATTCGATAGATTCCTATAGTCTGTTTTTTTCGCAGGAGACAAAAATAACAGATCGTTATTAGATTCGTTTAGCACGAATATTACAGTTTTTATGATTCTAGTTTAGATTAGATTTAATTTTAGTCACTTAAGTTTCGTATATTGTTCAAAATAATGAAATAAATCCACAGAATGTACAGTTACGAAAAATACGCAATATGAATTTTGTTTCCGGCGAAAAAAAAAACAGATAGATAACATGATTAATTTACCAACTAGTTATACGTTTACTAAATACGAAAAAATATCTAGGATTGCCCAGCCGTGATACAATATAGATTGACTATATTATTATTTATTTTACTATTGTAAATAAGTATTAATTGTGGATATTGACAGGTTTAATAGAAGTTCATTTTCTTATATTGTGACTAATAACCTAATATGACTTTGGGAAGAAACTCATTTTAATATAAGGTTTTATACTGCATTGACTGCCAATGGGTTGATAATTTCTACAGTAGACCGTGGCGTGTTGTTGCTGACATGAATAACTCCGAAAATATAATTTATTTACTTGATCGTGTTGAGTTTTGGTGCTCTCACTGCGAGTTTACTTTTTATGATCACATATACGGACATAAGAATATCCTAAAATATTCACACAAACTTAGTCTTTAGTATTTGACGTCCACTTCTTCGATATCAGATGTCCAAAGTTTTTGTTGATTATTGCATTCTACTATTTATTTATGTTGATTATTTATTTAGTGCTCGAGGCATATTTTGGTATTTTTTGTCGGTTTATACTGTACTCAGTGCTAGTAGATAATTTTACTTTCCAATTTGTTTTCGTGTCCTTAGATTTAGCTAAGTACATATAATAATATGGACATCCGAATATCCTAAAACATTCATACTGAATGATATTTGACGTCCATATTTTTGAAATTTGTTATATTTCTATATGTGGACGTCAGATTATCGGTAAAGTTTCATACCGCACGATATTTGACGTCCATATAACCATGAATATATTTATATTTTAATTTCTTGTGCATAAGACACACATTAATGATCATTACTTTAATGACATTTTTCGCTATTGTTTTATTTCTATTTTAGTGTAGGGAGCCCATGCGGTATAAATAGTCACTTTGGTGTTTCATAAAATGCTCCATTCTCGAAATGATAAAACGCTTAGAAAACCTTTCTTATTTCTTTTTTGATAAAACATTCACGTCCATATTTTTGAAATTTGTTTTATTTCTATATGTGGACGTCAGATTATCGGTAAAGTTTAATACCGCACGATATTTGACGTCCATATAACTATGAATATATTTATATTTTAATTCCTTGTGTACTAAACACACATTAATGATCATTGCTTTAGTGACATTTTTCGCTATTGTTTTATTCGTATTTTAGTGTAAGGAGGCCATGCGGTGTAAAATAGTCACTTTGGTGTTTTATAAAATGTTTCATTCTAGAAATGATAAAACGCTCAGAAAGCTTAGAAAACGTGTGTGAAAAATTAAATTGTATTTCCACTAACTGCAAAACCAAACATAATATCATAATTTAATAAAAATAGCCTTTCACAAAAATGAATCTAGTTAAGTAGAGAGTAATTTCGTACAGATTAGGTACAATAGTCGCACTCATCCTTAAGATACAGTGAGAGCACCAAAACTCAACACGATCAAGTTAATAAATTATATTTTCGGAGTTATTCATGTCAGCAACAATATGCCACGGTCTATTGTAGAAATTATCAACCAATTGGCAGTCAATGCAGTAAAATCTTATATTAAAATGAGTTTCTTCGCCAGACCAGATTAGGTTATTAGTCAGAGGTTATTAGTTACAGTATAATAAAACAAATTTCTATGAATCCTGTCAATATCTACAATTGAGTCCATCTTCCTGTACTCAATCAGAAGGTAATTTTAACTCAAACAGAATTATGGGTTGCTTACAAAGTACCAAATGTAAAATGTTAAAATATAGTGCAGCATGAAATAAACCGATATGCCGACGTCCGCATCTACATTTATAAAAATATAACTAAATTCAAAAATACGGATGTCAAATATCATTCAGTATGAAAGTTTTAGGATATTCGGACGTCCATATTGTGTGTAGGTAAATGTAAGGTTAAGAAAACAAGTTTAAAAGTAAAATTACTAGTACCAAGCGCAGTATAAACCATATAATAATGTCCTGCAGACCGAATTACGGTCACGGCGGTCTGCCTCAACGGAGACTAGCCATCGGCGCAGGACAGGATTATAGTGCCCAAGTGTATGCGCAACCACAGGTGCACTCTCTATTCCCTCACTCTCATAATCCGATGGGATGGTAAACCGACACCACCGGAGAGAGATCAGGCGTTGGACCAACGGCTTTACGTGCTTTCCGAGGGAAGGGGTGATACACCGCCAACTTCCTGACTCCGGGCAGCTATTGATAATTTCTTGACAGAAAAACTCAATAATTGATTTTTGGCCCGACCCGGGATTCGAACCCAGGACCTCACGAACTCACGATCAGCAGTCACACTACTACAACCGCAAGACCAACGAGGCAGTCATAACCATATATCACCAAATACAAGTAACACGTTGGCAACTTTTGGCAAATTTTGTGCGGAAGTCAAATACGGCCATAAATGAAAGTATTCAAAAATCGACAGCCGCGCTATTATTTTTGCGACGAAAATTAGCTGAACTACGTAAATATTCAGTACAGCAAGATTGGAAGAAAAATGACGTCCAATTTTTTTTAGATTTTGACATTTCTGTGATCAGCATGCCAATTTGCGAACATTGCGCTAAGTCTCCTATTTGACGTCCGTATATTGGACGTCGTAAGCAGGTTGACGCCACATTATATGCAAAATTTGCCATAGTGGACGTACAATAAGTTACGGGATGTATATATATATATATATATATATATATATAAATATATAGATCCGTAGCTAACTTACTTAAGAGAAGTATTAACTTTCAGCAAAATCACGCAAACTTTTTATGTTATAATTTGTTAACGGTGTTGGTTTCACAACTATTTCATTGTGATGTGTATATATGTTATTTGTAAACTTCTTATTGTGAAACTGTTTTTTGACCCAAATAAATGAAAAAAAAAATAGCAAACTATATGCACATTTTGTACCGTCATTCTCTTTCTAAATGCAACGATTAGAAGGGTATATCATCAGGAAAAAGTCCAATTGTGAAGTATTTATGATATGAGATACATCGTAACCTCATAAAAATTTATGAGCTGACGATGCTCCATATAACGCTTCTCACATTATGCAATCTCAATAGAAAAATACACACGATCATAATTGTAATACCAAAACTGTGACTTCAGCAACATGTGTTCAATTCCTTAACTCGTTTAGTGGCCGCTGCATGCATTCCGGCCCTTAGTTAAAGGATGACTCATTCATGTTAATAATTATAAGTTATTGCACTGGGAAGGCAATTGTCGGTAACAAGGAAATTAAAGTGTTGTCGGTACATTTGACTTTGGAGGTTAAATAAATTAATTTTGAGTTCCGTTCGAACTTTTTTTAATGTGTTGGCTGGCGTTTTCGTTACCCTACTGCGGTAGTTTAATATAAATACACTTAAATTTCACTTTTTGTCTTAGCACTAAGTATGGGTGTCTGTCTGGGTAAATACTACCCTCTTACATACACATTTATCTTCGAATAAGAATCAAAACGCAGATGCGTTGTCACCCCTGAGGACTAAGATGGAATGCGTCGTTTCCAGTAAAAAAGAGTCTCCTGATCTCTACACTCATCATACGAAACAGCAGTGTTAAACTGTTATTTTACGCTGATATTCTGTGAGAGCGTGGTCCTTCCCCGGTCGAGCCGACCCATCCGACGAGCACGAAGCTCACCATCGGAACATCATTAATACTGCTCCATACCAAAATCAGTAAAATTGAAACCCTTGTAAATCGCCTAGTTGTCACGTTTGTTAGTCAAGTAATTTCATTTGAGTTCTTTGAGATTATTAGACGTAGATTTTTTTAGAATTGCATTAATATCATACGTCTAGCAACCCCTGTCACTTTTTACATCGGTCATGACTTCCGAGGTATCTTTAAAGTAAAGTAAAGTAAAGTTACAGCCTATATACGTCCCACTGCTGGGCACAGGCCTCCTCTCATTTCTGAGAGGGTTTTAGGGCAAGGAATAGTCCGCCGCGCTGCCCCAATGCGTGTTGGCGAACTTCACATGTCTTCGAAATATTTTTTTTTCTTATTTCTCAGACATGCAGGTTTCCTCACGATGTTTTCCTTCACCGATGAGCACGTGGTAAATCAGCACTTAAAATTGCAATTAACAATTTCATTGGTGCCGGCGGGGATCGAACCCGGTATGCTCGCGTATTGTGAAATTTATAGCGAGCACTAAAACCATCTGAGCTACCACGGCTCACGAGGTATCTTTAATAAGGAGGTATCTTTACCTCCTTATTAAAGATACCTCGTGAGCCAGGCCTGTTGGTCTAGTGGTTAGTAACCCTGACTGCTATGCCGGAGGTCGTGGGTTCGATTCCCACCCAGAACAAATGTTTGTGTGATGAGCACGATCATTTGTTCTATGTCTGGGTGTAATTTATCTATAATATTTATGTATTTAGAAATATATAAGTAGATATGTTTATCAGTTGTCTAGTACCCATAACACAAGCTCTGCTTAGCTTGGGACTAGATGGCGTTGTGTGATAGTTGTGGAATATTATTATTATTATTATCTTTAATAAGGGTAAATTATCTTTGATTCAAAGTTACATTATTTACGTTTTACTCTTTACATTGATTCGTAAATTGAAGTAATTTAATTTTGACCAAATATGATGGTAATTAAAGTATAGTTATAGGTGAGTATTTAAATATTTACATGGTTGAGCGACGCTGCTACTAAATTATTGTACAAATTGTTTGACTCGACCGAGGACAGGCCGATCGCACAGAATGCCAACTTCAAAATTCCTTCCAAGGTCATGGCATATTTCGAAATCATTCCAAAGGTTATGGAAAGTTTTCATTGCAAATTTTCATTGATGACCGTGCTATAACCATAATATATCTGCAGCGTGGATCTACCACGTACATGTACCTACCACGTACCTGATCTGAAGAGCCAGTTTAATTACAAGCTGTGAGGCGTTCGATCTTAGTCTTCAGAGGTGACGGTGACGTATCCGTAGCCTACTTTGTTTGATGTTAATTGCAGGTGTCCAGGTAAGCTTTAATAGCCACTAAACATCAGGTGGACTGATGTTCTTTTTTTCTTCATTTTTATGTAAGAAAATATGGTGCCTAGCTTCTTCAACCAAGACTTCTTTCAAACCCATTCTTTCTGGTTCGGTGGTTATCAATAGCCGAGTCTATGAGATCTACCAGGTGCATGCCATGGTTTAAACTTGCGACGCCCTTTAGACAAGATACCGTAGGTTTACCTCGCCATCATCATTCGATTAGGTTTTTTTTTCATTATAACCTGTCCAAAGTCTGCTGCTGTATAATTAGCCTCCTCCATAGATTGTTTCATATATGTATTTGCCACAGTTGCCACGCTGAGCAAACGAATTGGCCCACAGTTATTTATTTTCAAGATGTTATTAAAAAGATGCTGTAGCCCATCTCATGATTTGATTCCCTCCGGTACCTTTGACGACACCCACAGCTGATATGGGCTATCGGATATTCTTACACCGCTAATAACACTGTATAGTATAGGCTTTATTACTAGAAACTAAATTCTCAGTATAAAGATGTTAAAATATGCATTATGTACATGGAGTAATTAAAGCTGCCACATCAGAAGCTGTTAAGTGAAAATTGTTTTATTGTTTTCAGTTCTTTGAAGTCGACTTTTACGTTTTATTAATAGGATAAGTTTGTAAATGTATATTCAAGGTACCAAAGTTACCTGAATAGATTTCAAAAACACCATCCCCTATTTCCCAAATTTCTTTTTCTTCTCTTGGCGCTACAACCCTTTGTGAGTCTTGGCCTCCTTCACAATCTTACTCCAGTTGTCACGCTGCCTGGCTACCTGCTTCCAGCTGGTAAACTTTCCCATCTTCCTGAGATCTTCCTCCACAGTCACTCCAACGCTTTTTAGGCCTAGCTCTCGGTCTCTTTTGTTGCGGTGCCCACATTGTCATTATTTTTACGGCTCTTGTGTCCGGCATTCTTTCAAGGTGACCCGCCCACCTCAGTCGCTGTGACTTACAGAACCTGACGATGTTCTCGTACCCGATAAGTGCGTCCAGTTCATGGTTCATGCGTTGACGATGGATTATTATTATATTAAGACGATAGATAGATGTCACGCTCTTTTATGGGGCCATAGATTTTTCTCAGCACTTTCGTTTCGAATACGGCAAGCTTCAGTTCGTCTCTCTGGGTTAAAGTCCAGGTTTCACAGGCGTAAGTCACAACAGGCCTGATGATGGTGTTGGTTCCAAAGTTTGTACCTCTAAAATATATACCCCATTAATAAAAAAATTATATATAATTAAATAATGATTTTCTGGTTAACGTACATTCTAAAAAATATACAGTCAAATTTAGAACCTCCTCCTCGGCTAAAAATATATCGCAAAGAAATAATGCCTAACATCGTTCCGCGTCTAAATAATACAAGATCTGGATCAACAGGAAAAAGACTTTCTAAACAATTGCTGTCGGACTCGAACCGTCTCCCACACGGCCGCCTACAGTTGATCTGTTTATCCGCCGCGTCGCGTCGGATTGAATCAAGCAAGCAGTTAACAACAAAGGAAAAACAAACGCGGCGTTTAACTGCAGTTTTACTGCCTGTGTGTTTTATACGTGCGAGCAGCGCGTGTGTTTTGTGTTGTGTGATGTAATTCGCTCTTTGACCACGTGATTGGGGATCTAGGCGGGAGTTTGAGGACTGTGGATCGTAATTCTGTTTGATTTGACGTAGTGAAGAATTTTGATGGTCACAACATAAGCCCAGCTTTTAATGGCAATAAGTATCGTCCTCTCACCGTGTCATTGCGGTGTAAGAATACGATAACCCATATCGTCCTATGGGTGAACCGTAATCGTAATCGTAAGAGGAACCAGACGGAAACCGAAACAGGTGATGGGTACCAGCATCTTCCATTAACAACTCAAAATAATAGTAATAAAACAGATGCAGCTAAAAACCCGGCTCCAAGGAAATCTACGTGGCAGGCCTATGTTGAGGAGTGGACTTTATAGGCTGTAATGAGTGTTAGATTCTGAAGATTTTACTTTGAATTTTAAACTCTAGACTTTTACTCTCTAAAAAAAAAAAAAAAAAAAAAAAAATCAGAAAAATAAACTTTCAATAAAAATTAACAATTAAAAAGAATAAAGTGATTTACATATATAAAGTCGGTGATTCATCTATTTTGCTATCGTTAGGGGAGAAGTTTTTACTCCAAATTTAGTATCAACCCTGATAATACATACAAAGAATATGTTAACATATACAAAAAAAAACTACACGCAGTCTAATTTTAAGCCTTCTCATCTTTTTACCGCGTTCATTTATTAAGTCACTTTCTCGTTTGTCTGTCGTTCTTATTGAATTTAAACTAACTTCCCGATGAGCTGGAAACTTGACATTTTGTGTATTACCCTCATTCGGATGACAATGCAAGAACATGATATATTAAAAAAAATCACTTGTTAGCACGCCTTTATTAGCTTCGCATGTATTTAAATATCTATCTAAGTAACGGAATCTTTTAATGCAATATTCACCAACTTGTAGACGGCTGATTGATTTGAAAATTTGTGCTGGTATCAAGGACTGACGACAACATAATAATTTATAACATTATCCTAGTGTTCTGATCAGGATCACCATGATAAAATAAAATAATCAAATTGGATGGATTCGTGTTCTTCAGGTTTTTCTAAAGTCAAACATCTCAGTCCTCCCGCGGCGATGGTTGCTGTAAATTACCCGAAACGTCGGGAAATAAAAAAAAACTGTCTATTGTAGGACTGACTGCACGTCAGAAGTGAAAGTTTCTTAGCTTCACAAATTTGTGAACAATATTTTTAAGGATTTTTTTATTAGAAATTATTTTTATCAACATATTAATATAGTAATATTTTATTTATTGCGCTGCTTTACATGAAAAATATATAAGTATCTGAGCGTGACGTTCACGCGAGTGCTGTGCTTTTGTCTCCATCCCAAAAGTACTCAACGTGCGAAGTATTCACTTCAAAAGTTTTTACTTGAATGAGTAAATTAAACGCGATAAAATCCGTAAAAATTGTTTTATTTAATGCTTAGTATTCGCATATAAGAAATTATTATGGCTTCAAATATCCAAGACAGAGTCCAACGTGAAATGTTATAATTATGGACGTTATATTCAACTTATCCAATAGAAATACCGCGCTCTCGATTTAAGCAGAAAGCTTGGAATGTCAGTGACCGTGATCTCAGCATACCTTTCAGACTTTCCCTTCATCTAAGAATATATATATATATATATATACTATACTATTAAACGAGCAATTCTTGTATATATGTATATATATATATAATCGGGATCTCGGAAACGGCTCCAACGATTTTCATAAAATTTAGTGTCCAGGGAGTTTCGGGGATAATAAATCGATCTAGCTAAGATTTATTTTTAGAAAATGTCTTTTTGTCCGTGTTTTTAGGCAATTAAAAACTGCTACAATATAGTTAGAATAAGAAGGTAAATTTGGACAGTTTGGTAATGATTATAAATAGCTTATTGGTATAATGGGCGGTCACAAAATCGTAAAAACCCGGTTCGAGCCCAGACCGACCGACCGACTTTTTTATTTTTTTTTTCAAGTTTCTTTCTTTTTTGAGAAAATATATTTTTTTCGAGCCCTTTTTTTAGTATTTTTTAAAAACACGAAAATTTAAATAAAAATAATTGCACTCATGATTTTTTATTCAAATAACCAGTTCAGTTTTTTCTGTTATGTCGCTAAGATCAAAAAATATTATTTATAATTCATCAGTATGTAATTTGTATCTAAATATAATTTCCAAAACACACGAATTAAAAAAATCGAGCGAAAAATACCGAGCAAAGCTCGGTCAACCGGGTACTATATATATATATACAATAACACGTCTACGCTAATTTAACCCAGCAGTGGTTTGGCCACAAGGCTTGTACAAGGGGAACGCCAGTATTAGACAGTGACAAAATTTGAAAAGGCAATTTTTTTAAACTGGCTGGGATTCCTGTAAATTTTTTTAATGTTCGGAGATCACCATTGAAATAACTTTTTTAGTTCCTTTATAAAGCAATAAGGATTTTTATAATTGTTATAACGACGGCTTTATGACGCAATATCTTACAAATGAGTTGGGAGCGCTGAGGGCCGCGGGTTTGAATGACGACCGGAACAAGTTTTTGTAAGACCTACAAATAATTGTTCCGGGTTTTAATGTTTGTCATTGTGAAATTTATGTTTGTAAACTGTCTCTACGATACAGAATAAATTTTTAGGGAGGACGTGAAGTTTAAAAACAAAGAGAAAGAATCAAGAGACTTTTTGACGTGATAACTTCTAATAAATCGATGAACGCCGGCTGCACGCACGTAAAAGGATGACTCATTGTAACGTTACGCTCGTTGTTACGTTACGAGCGAGCGAAAGGCACGATCGGCTCGAGCGTAAAATTAAATTGTAGACTTCATTCCACTCCTTCTTTGTATCCATACAAAATAGTGATAATTCAATAAAAATGATTCAATTTTATTTACAAAATTATGCAATCATTTTATCAATGTTTTGTTATGACGTCACGTTAAACTATCGTCCGTAAACCGACTTTACAGACAAACAATTTTGTTTTTAAAACTAAAATAACATACGCAGCCTACTTCAAACAAAGAAGGTAAGGAATAAGAAAGGTGCGTCGTCACCTTTGAGGACCAAGATAGCATGCCGCATGGCTTGCAGTTATACTGGCGCTCTATACACTACTGACCGGAAAAGTCCAGCGTTAGACCCCTACTTTTTAACGACAAAAATAGTTAATAGGGTGATACTAGACTTACTCCTAAATAGAAAAAGGACTTAAGCTTATTTGAAATATTTTTGATTTCTCAGAAAAGATACAGTATCTTACTTGTATCATGGGAACGGGACTGTATGTCAGAAGGGAAAACTTAGCTTCACAAACATATATATGATATTGTGACCAGGATTAAGAAAGGAATGCTTCGGTGGTTTGGTCATGTAGAAAGAATAAATTAGGAAATAGTGACAAAGCAAATTTATATGGCAAATGTGAACGGCAGATTCGGGAAGGGATGCCCTAGAAGAAAGTTTATCGACCAAATTGGCGATATTTTAAAAATGGACCACATTAGAAGTACTCTTAACCGACGAGCGTGTATGCGTAGGTATATGGATGTAAAGGAGGCGAGTGAGGTATATCAGGATCATGCCAAATGGAAGTCCGTAGTATCTGCCTGAAAAGGAAACAGGTTCGGAAGGACCAATTTAAAACGAACCAGACGGGCTGGAACGTTCGATAAAGAAACAGAAGGGAGGAATCGAGGCTTCTCTCGATCCGGCCTCCTATAACGCCTACGTTGGGTTCGGGAACAACGTATGTGATCTCCGCAACGGAGTAACACACTAGGGCGATAACCTCTTTCTTTTTCAGCAAGTAGGTTCAGACGTGGATTACGGGTCTTCCGAAGTCGTCCCGGTCCCGACGCCTTAATTCTTCGATGTGGACTGTATAACTTTAGGGATGAATTACTTGGGAATAAAACAGCAATTATCTTCAAACCGTTCCGTGAGAGAGTAACCACTTTTCCCTATCACTTCCCTACACTTTTTCTTCTTGACTGCTGGTTTTTTCACTTTTCCCGAAGGATTTTCTTATTTTTCCGAACTAATTCCCCGAACGAATTGCAATAAAACCCGTTCACTAAGCTACCCCCAGAGCTATACGCGAAAGTGAGCCGCGCCATTCGCGTGCCTGCGCAACTTAATAACATGAATTTGTACTATTACTCTCTCACGTTTCACTTAATTTCTTTATTCACATAAGTCATACACAAATACAAGTTATCTATTTAGATAGCACAAAACAATATCTACACCATGTTATACATTATTTTTTCGTATCACAAAAATCCTTTAATTTATAAAACAAAATATGCCTATTTTAATCACAAATTCAAAGTCCAAACTTCTTAAATATTTAACACAGAAAGTTAAAGCAATGTTTCCCACTTGAATTTATACATATGTTAACTAATACAATAGTTTAATTTACATTTTCTCTATTTATTTCACTATTTAAAACACTTTTAAATTTCTTATACAAAACTATCATTATTTCATTTATACACAGGAATTTTCACATAAAAATAACACAGAATTCACCTTTTTAGCACGTACAATCAACCTGAAATGTTTTACAATTAATTTTTACATAAATTGCTGAAATTACAAACATTTTAAATTTTTACATATTTGGCCTCCTAGGGGCGTGGTCAGCGTGCTTCCGTGAACTCACACTATTTGAGCAACTAACTTTGCACGGCTCTCGGCTATCAGAAAAAATGAAAGTCTGAAATACACTAATTTTAACAATATTAGGTAAATAAGTGCTTCTACATAATTTTCAAACTGTAGGAAACTATCTCTGATAAGATTCTTATCAGTTATCATGTTTCTTATCAGATAACAATACAAGTGAATGTTCTCATTAATCAATCATAACAAATAGGCATTTGTTTTCGTACAAAACGTATCAAACTTATACAAGACAATACTTATGCAATTAACTTCCGTTAATTCTGTTTATGCACAGAGTGATCATCTCGACCGGGGAACAAATACGATCTCTAACTTCACTTTAATATTCCTTTGAATTTACATCGTTGGAAAGACGATTTCAACCGGGGAACAAATCCGGTAACATAATTTATAACATAAAATTCCCTATATGAATTTATTGAAAGATATTACTTAGAAAACAGTAAACTAGTCCGGCCTGGGAGTCGAACCCAAGACCTTCATACCATTAATTCGACATTTCTTTAAGATTTAACTAAGCATTTTCTTATCAGAACATTTCTATTGGACAATGAGTCTTTGAAAAGTTATTCGTCATCGGTTGACTTAATAAACTGAAATATTCTTATAGGCGCGTCGCCAACAATCTCCCCCCCGTGCGTTAGCACCATCATTTGGGAGGCGTCGCGGGTACCAGGACTATTATTCTGGATGTAGGTCTCCTCAAGATACCTGTGCTAGTAATGACGTCAACCACTCTGGTGTGACCGTCTGGTCCCGGTAACGTTCTACTAATTTTGCCTTTCGGCCACGTATTTCGTGGCAACGAATGATCTATTATCAAAACAATATCGCCTTCTTTAGGTTCCATGAACTTTCCGTTATTACCTGTTCGCGGTATTAAGGTAGGCATGTATTCCTTCAGCCACCTTGTCCAAAAATGGTCGGCTAACCTCTGTGCAGCTTTCCAATTGAGTTGACCCGTCAGATGCTGCTCTAGAAATAATCCAGGTGGTCGATCACCACATGAGCGTCCCAGAAGAAAATGATTGGGTGTCAAACCCTCTTCAGGACTATCCATACTGAATGTTACCAGAGGCCTGGAATTTACTGTGTGCTCTGCTTCTAAAAGCAACGTATGTAGAATTTCCTCTCGTGGGCTCCTTTCTCTGAGCGTAGCGGTCAACGCAATTTTAATCGATCTTACTAACCTCTCCCAGGCGCCACCCATGTGCGGTGCTCCCGGAGGTATAAATTTCCATTTAATATATTTCTTAAATGACTCAATTTTCATGCTCTCATGACATTCTTCGCATGCTTTCAATAATTCTTTATTCGCAGCTTTGAAATTTGTCCCGTTATCGCTGTATATAACGGCTGGTTTTCCTCTTCTGGCGATAAATCGCCTCAACGCCATTATCATTGACGCTGGTGTCAACGAGGCTGCTAATTCCAGATGTACTGCTCTGGTAGTCAGACACGTGAATAAAACACCCCAACGTTTTTCGTGTCGCCTTCCTATAGTCACACTCATAGGACCGAAATAATCCACAGCTGAGCATGTAAAAGGTGGTTCATGATGAGCTATTCTCTCCAGAGGAATATTTCCTTGTGGCACGTTCTGCGGTTTTGATCTGTATGTCCTGCACCACTGACAATGATGTGACACACTTCGTACTACATTACGTAAGTTCAAGACATAAAATTTCTGGTTCACCTCATTCATCACCGTCTGGTGATTGGCATGTCCAAAATGATGATGAACTTCTCTAATCATCATTTTAACGATTTCGTGTTTACCGTCCAATATGACAGGTTTTCTACTTTCCTCGGTCAAATTAGACTTGAAAGGTAAACGTCCATTCAAACGGAGTAAATTATCTTCTCCTATTTCCATAGATAATTTACTTAAGCGTGAACTTCTTTCAACACTTTTGCCTGCTTTCAAGCATTTTATTTCCGAATAAAAACACTCGTCTTGAACGAACTTCCAAATTAATAATTCCGCTTTTTTCAAGAGCGCTATGTCCAACGCGCCATCGGGTCCTTTAACCGACTTTGCTAAAACTTTGTTGGAACACATAACCGACTTTTCGGCTGCGTCGTCGGGTCCTTTAACCGACTTTCTTAAACTCTTGAATTTTTCTACCGCTTGTAAGGTGCGTGTAGTTGCCCCAAGGAATTTCTTAAAGCTGCTAAATCGTCCGTAGTCGGGTAGACTTAACGATTCTTGCTTTCTTAACGCATTTACGCCCTTTGGCGATTTTTCAATTTGCTTCTCGTATTCCTTCTTCAACTCGCTATTTTTGTCGAGCTTTTTTTCAATATTCAACAGGCGACTTTCAACCTGCGCTCTATTCGACGCCATGCACTCATTGTCTGTGCGCCATAACAAAGCAGTCTCGTACCTATTATTAGGTATACGACGTACCGTTTTGTTCAAAATACTTAAGGCTCGTTCTTCTGGGTCGTTCGCGGGCTTTCTAGCCGACACTCCCAGAGATTCCAAACTAAAATAATCCTTGATCAATTTATCCATATCTTCCTCCTTCTTGGCGGAAATGTGGTTAACGATCTTGATCGGTTTAATACCACCCGATATGTGACCATGTAAAACCCTTCCAAGTTTGGTGAGCGATGCTACAGGTAGGTTCTTACCTCCTGAAATTAATTCACGAGTAACTATGAGATGCCAATTGTCCTGACCAATTAATATGGTAGGTTTAGACCTCTCATACATCAACTCATCCTTAATCGGTGTCAAATGAGAACACCGTTGCAATAATTCTCGGCTTACCGACTGAGGAGAAAGGTTAAGTGACTTAATTGTTTGTACACTTATCTCTTCTAAGTCGCTCGAGTAAATGCCTTTTATCTTAACGTTTAAGCGATACGAACTGTCGTCGTTAATTCGCTTACCTCCCACGGCTTCGATACGTAATCCCTCTTTACGTCCGCGAGGCGCTAATTTCTGAGCCATACACTCCTCTATGAGTGTCATGGTCGATCCCTCATCCAGAAGAGCTGTTGTCTTGACCTTTCCTCTAGGTCCATACAACTCGACCGGTATAATCTTTAAGTATGCACATGCCAGTGCATTCACTGTACTAACAGTTGTAATCTGAGCATCTTTACCCCCCTCGTCCCCTTGTGGCGAGGTTTTTTCATTGGGGTATCGGTGTAGCATTCGATGATGTGACATTCTACATCCCTCTACACCACATTTTTTCGCTTTGCACTCTAACCTCCTATGGTTAGGTGACAAACATTGGAAACATACTTTCGCTTTTTTGACCGCTTCCCATTTCTCGCGAATATTCATGTCCTTAAACTTGTAACAACTCACTATAGAGTGCTCCTTGTTGCATATAACACACTTATGTGTTACCCGACTTACAGGCTTGTCCTGGGTTGTCATAACCACTTGTCGGTTGTGCCCTTTATTATTTCGGCGTTCTAGACGCTCGCTCGAATTACTTCGGCGCATATAGCGCTCGCTCACAGCACAGCTGCGTACACCTCCCTTTGCAGTGTGTACAGTTTGCTTCCTGAATTCAGGACGCTTCCTTTTTTCAGGCGCATTTTCATTGTTTAAGGACGTTCCAAATTGTTCACTCAATAAATTTAAAAACTTGGCCATCTTCTGTAACTCTGGCTCCAAAGGATACTGAGCTCGATATTCAAACCATTTAAATTTAATCATAGTTCCGAGTTTCTCCACTATGCGGCTCACTAACTCCGGTGAGTACAAATACTGTGGTTGATTCAACGCTTGTATCGTGGCAACCATGTTCGTAATACGACTTGCAAAAGATCCTATATTCCGGCAATCTTCTGCCAATCTTGGCATACGCTTTACATTCTCGATTTCGGCTAGAATGAGCATCTCAACCCTACCGAATCTTCTTTCGAGAGCGTTCATTATTTCTTCCGGTTCACACAAAGTAAATAACAGCGACTTTACCGCCTCTTTAGCGGTGCCCTTTAATGCCCTTCTAAGGCGTGCAACATTTTGCACCCCTGAAAATTGGCTTCTCGTGTCTTCAAACACCGATTTGAAAATTATCCATTCACCCGGGTCTCCATCGAACACCGGTAATTCCTGGAGGAAATGAAGCTGGGAAGACTTATCTTTACCAGCTATTTTTATTGCACTCACAATCGCTTCGGTCAATTCTGACACCTCACTCGCGTGTGTTTTCTGTGCATTTCCTTGGTTGCGCTCGATCTCCGCCCCTTTGCGGCGTGATCCTTTACACGCTTCCTTATCAGTAATATCGGGTTGTGCTACACTAACCGGCGCGCTCATTATGGTCTGCTGAACCCAACTCCTTACGAAAGGTTCCACCTGAGTATTCCGCTCTTCATCATCCTCACTCGAGTCGATCTCCTTTTCTCGGTTGAGTCGTGCCAACTCCAATTGAGACTTGGCTAAGGCAGCAGCTGCCTGTGCTCGTTCGAGCTCTGAGCGTTCGAATTTAATCCGCGCCTCTAATTCGGCTTTCAGCCTCGCCGATCGCGATGACCTACTACCTCTCTGTGACCCTTTATCACTAGTGTGCCCGATTACTGTCCTTGACGATGCCGCTTCTTCGGTCCTTTGACCTACTTTTTCGACCACCGTTTCACTCCTGGATATAACGGATTGTTGTGCGGTGCTGGCCTGCGTACCACTGGTGTCCGTCCTGTTGCTTGTCGTTGCCACGGACGTCCCTGTGTCCCACGTGCATGTGGACGTGTCGGTGGTGGCTCCACTTGAAGGAGTTGCTCCATTTGACGCAGTAGCTGTGGTCGCTCCAGATGGTTCCGCTTCTTTAGCTTTTCTTGAGAGCCCTGTCCTTGTCCTGCTCCCTTCGCTTCTCCCTGTCTGGTCTTGTGCCTTTTTCATCTTGCAGGAAGGTGATTGTTGGCCTACGGTCCCTAACTGTCCCTACGGTCCCTACAACCCCTTACCTACAACCCTTCTACACCCCAACCTAACACCACTACCCCTCCCCCCCCCTTATCTCCCAACCCTACAACCCTACTACCACCCTAACAGCCCTATCAGCCCTATTAATCCTGGACGGGGCCTACCGAGGTGAGCCGTCCAGGGATGGAGTCGTGCAGGAATGGAATGGAGGAAAGGTTTAGGAACTGTCCCGCCAAGGAATATGACGAAACAGTCGAGCGGTAGTGCAAGCGCAGTCTCGCTCGAGAGAACTGCTCCACCCGAAGGTGTTGAGCCAGAGCCCAACCGTTTGGCACCGTTAGGTGGTCGGGATGTATGCTGTGCTCGCCGCCCAGTTGCCGGTGACGCCTCGTCCGAGCGCCCTCCTCCGGCCGCGATGCAGTCAGGTGCCCACGCGCACCCTCGTCTGGCAACAGCAGCGGTGGGTGCTTCCTCCTGCACCCTGATGACCCGACAGGAAAATGCCGGACACGATCGTCCGACAGGAAATGCCGAGCACGCTTGCCCGACAGGAAAAATGCCAAGCCCTGCTTGGCCACGATGAGTGCCTTCACAAGACACCTGCGCCCGGCTGCGATACGTGCCCCATGCGAGCACACGCCCCAGGCTGCAATCCCGGTTTTCCTTTCTTCCGGTAGTTCCAGGTCCAGTCTTTCAGCGCTGACGTCCTGGTCTTCTGGCCTTTGGTCCTATTGCTTCAGCTCAAACCTCCGGCTTCCTTCGGTTGCTGATCTTCACTCGGCTCCGAAGGTCTTCTTTTCCACAACCAGCAGTCCACAGCTGGTTCCTTGATCCAGCTGGCGGGGTTCGGGTGGTCCTTTTAATCCGGCTCCGAAGGTCCAATTGAAAAGGAAACAGCTTCGGAAGGTCCTCCTGATCCGGCTGCGAAGGACCAATTGAAAAGGAAACAGGTTCGGAAGGACCAATTTAAAACGAACCAGACGGGCTGGAACGTTCGATAAAGAAACAGAAGGGAGGAATCGAGGCTTCTCTCGATCCGGCCTCCTATAACGCCTACGTTGGGTTCGGGAACAACGTATGTGATCTCCGCAACGGAGTAACACACTAGGGCGATAACCTCTTTCTTTTTCAGCAAGTAGGTTCAGACGTGGATTACGGGTCTTCCGAAGTCGTCCCGGTCCCGACGCCTTAATTCTTCGATGTGGACTGTATAACTTTAGGGATGAATTACTTGGGAATAAAACAGCAATTATCTTCAAACCGTTCCGTGAGAGAGTAACCACTTTTCCCTATCACTTCCCTACACTTTTTCTTCTTGACTGCTGGTTTTTTCACTTTTCCCGAAGGATTTTCTTATTTTTCCGAACTAATTCCCCGAACGAATTGCAATAAAACCCGTTCACTAAGCTACCCCCAGAGCTATACGCGAAAGTGAGCCGCGCCATTCGCGTGCCTGCGCAACTTAATAACATGAATTTGTACTATTACTCTCTCACGTTTCACTTAATTTCTTTATTCACATAAGTCATACACAAATACAAGTTATCTATTTAGATAGCACAAAACAATATCTACACCATGTTATACATTATTTTTTCGTATCACAAAAATCCTTTAATTTATAAAACAAAATATGCCTATTTTAATCACAAATTCAAAGTCCAAACTTCTTAAATATTTAACACAGAAAGTTAAAGCAATGTTTCCCACTTGAATTTATACATATGTTAACTAATACAATAGTTTACTTTACATTTTCTCTATTTATTTCACTATTTAAAACACTTTTAAATTTCTTATACAAAACTATCATTATTTCATTTATACACGGGAATTTTCACATAAAAATAACACAGAATTCACCTTTTTAGCACGTACAATCAACCTGAAATGTTTTACAATTAATTTTTACATAAATTGCTGAAATTACAAACATTTTAAATTTTTACATATTTGGCCTCCTAGGGGCGTGGTCAGCGTGCTTCCGTGAACTCACACTATTTGAGCAACTAACTTTGCACGGCTCTCGGCTATCAGAAAAAATGAAAGTCTGAAATACACTAATTTTAACAATATTAGGTAAATAAGTGCTTCTACATAATTTTCAAACTGTAGGAAACTATCTCTGATAAGATTCTTATCAGTTATCATGTTTCTTATCAGATAACAATACAAGTGAATGTTCTCATTAATCAATCATAACAAATAGGCATTTGTTTTCGTACAAAACGTATCAAACTTATACAAGACAATACTTATGCAATTAACTTCCGTTAATTCAGTGATCATCTCGACCGGGGAACAAATCCGATCTCTAACTTCACTTTAATATTCCTTTGAATTTACATCGTTGGAAAGACGATTTCAACCGGGGAACAAATCCGGTAACATAATTTATAACATAAAATTCCCTATATGAATTTATTGAAAGATATTACTTAGAAAACAGTAAACTAGTCCGGCCTGGGAGTCGAACCCAAGACCTTCATACCATTAATTCGACATTTCTTTAAGATTTAACTAAACATTTTCTTATCAGAACATTTCTATTGGACAATGAGTCTTTGAAAAGTTATTCGTCATCGGTTGACTTAATAAACTGAAATATTCTTATAGGCGCGTCGCCAACACTGCCTATACCTCTGAGTGACAGGCGTGAGTGTTTATGTATGTATGTATATGTATATATGTATGTTAATCTTTATGTATGTATCTGATCGTGACGTTCACGCGAGTTCGGTACTTTTTCCACATTCCAAAAGTGCGCACGTGCCTAAACAAGTTATCCTTTCAAAAATTTGAAATTATTTACTTAGAACTATTTATATTCCAATATATTAAGACTATATGCTGTGTAATGGAGGATTAAGACAATCCAATACCTCAGAGTATCATCCCGTGGGTGAAGTAAGAGGCGACAAAGGGAACCTTTATAAGAAAAAAATAACCGTGGTTGACAACCCGCTTTTAAGCGTGGCACCTATGGCTAATATCCAACCCCATGGGATGTAATTTGTAAGGTTGGTGTATGAGCAGCAGTAGGCTGATTTAATGATAATTAAGATAAATAGTGAATTCGTATAAATTGATTGTGACGAGCTTACTTAGCTCTAACCTCAGCTCAATCTTAACGCTAAATAAGTTACCAGTTACCACGCATGAGTCATTTAAATAAAGAGATGGGTCAACTTCGTGTTAATACATTAACGGTACAAAGCGAACTGTAAAACATTTAATTGTCAGGTCTAATTTTGCCTTTCTCTCTTGGAGTTCCGGTTTTTTGGTCGCGTCAGTGATAGTGTATCGATAGTTGCAAGTCCGGTTTCCGAGAGGAGACATGAGGGCAGGTGCACTTGGCAACACTGTTGCGCGTACTTTACCACAGAGTAATCAATGACGGTATATACACTTTTATCTGTGCGTAAGCGTGTTATGTTCGACGAGATATAACATTGTATTTATTTGGTGATGAATTCACTATACTATCATCTCTATTCTCTATGATCTGTCATTGTTCTTGATTGCAAGTTAGTATATTTTTATTTTTATTCTGTAATTTTTTATGTATAATCTTTGTGAAACTGTGGTAAATTTTTATGAAATTATTTTACTTTTGCGCAATAATTACATTTCAGTAGATTTCCAAAAAGTTTAAAGATACTGCAACGTTTCCTTGCAATAGTACAGCGATTTGAAGCCCGGTTTTAGAATGCAAATTACTTAAAAGCTCCGTTCTAGCGAACGTGTTGTCAAGGACGCAGCTTAGTCCAGCTGGTCCAGTTCCCCTGTGTCTAGTAAAACATCCGGCGCCCCACTACACTACTCTTGTTGTACTACATTGGTATCTCGTAGCACTGTCGACTGGCTGCGTTTTTCTAGGAGCACTTCGCGGATCTTTATAGCTTACGGAATTTGTGGGCGAACGAGTTTTGTCAGGTCTTTTGGATTTTAATTGTGGAGAGTTGTCATCTATTCTTTTTTTTAAATTAGATATACATCTAAAACATAAGTATTCTATATGTCGGATTGAAATTGTGGTTGTGATTCTCATTGGATTTTAAGTAAGAACTACCAAAGATATAGTACCGTATCTTATAGATGACGACTTATTGGTTCGACTTATCGGATGGATATTTTCTTTATATATGTGCTGTGATATCTTCGCCAATTGTGACCAGATTATAATGACTATTTTCATTACCTAAATAGGCTGTAGGTACATCAAGGTTTGTATCATTAAATAAATGAAATTTGAAGAAAATGGGGGTAATTTTTTATATAATTATTTAGATGACATCTAGCAAAAACTTAAGGTACAAAGCTTGTGATATTTCCTAATTCACTCAAAAGGATTACATATTTAAACTTAAAAATCGAATTCAAAAAACATTAAAGATAATTTGCAAATAATTTAAGAGCTTTTGAAGTCGATGCTCAGACATAAACTTCGATATATCGACAGACAACCAGGCACCGCTGAATGGACTGTATCACCTCTCAAATGTCAACGGAATTATAGGCTTTCTCATAGTCCAATACTCACGATATGTTTCCTTACTTTCTCTAGTTGGAATAAAAATCCATAGACCATCGACTCGGCTGCACATGTATGCCCCATTATTTGTGCCAACAAAAAAGAACAATTATGAAAAGAATAGGCCCCATAACAGTCGTTGTATCCAAATATAACCTATTTTTTTAAAATGCAGACATGGATAATATAGATATTCTTTCAGACAGTGTAAGTCAGTTTCAAGTAACATTCAAGTAAACTTGATACAAACATTCACTCTAAAATTTAGAGTCTAAATAATAGTAATAATTAAATAAATATCTTTGATATAACTTTATTTTATGGTTTTACTTTAACTTTTTTAAAGTCCTTTCTTTTAAGTAAACTCAAATCATACACTCAATTTTTATTTGTAGTGCCATATGTATGCCGTTATATGGCTATATAGCTCGAAGAACTGACAACCGATGGGGAAAAAGGTTCTCGAATGCCAGCCTCGTACCGGTAGGCGAAGTGTAAGGTGACCCCCCACTAGATGGAGTGACGACCTGTTGTGATATGCAGGAAGTCGATGGATGCAGGTGGCTCAGGACCGTGCTTTGTGGCATTCCTTGGGGAGACCTATGTTCAGCAGTGGACTTGTGAAGGACTGAAATGATGATGATGATATAATGTTATATTAAAATGTAGCTGAAATGTTTCATATGTACTTAGTTGGTAAGTCTAAATAAATAAATAAATAAACATTTTTGCTAACGAATAGTGCACCACACCCACAGTTGTTTCGGTTTGAATGGTGAGAGAGGGTAGTTTAAATAGGTAGAGTATTTCCATCTCAGTCCTTACAGTGGCAAATAACAAAGACAAATATGTCTTTGTTCGAAGTTTGAATCTGGGGTATTCATAGGTTGCAGCACATTGGGGTAGCATGGGGTGGTGCCAGTGGGTAATTTTCAGTGTTAGATCGACGAATGGTGAATGGTTGCCCATAAAGGCTTAAAATAATCATAAAATGAATAAAATATATTCTGAATTTAGATTGCCGTCTTTTAAAAATGCCTAATTATTTACGGCAAGGATGTCACACTCAATTTTCTATAGGACATATAACTTATTAAGGCATGCTAGCGGGTTAAATTCAGAATATATTTAGACAAAAGAAAAGATCTGCGGCGATATCGTCGAATATAATCATCTTTGTTATATACATTTGTAGTCAAAATCTTCTGATCTGGTCGCTAACCGTTTGTTAATGATCCGAAGGTCGCACACTGCCCGCGGGCCTTATGTTGTCATGACTGCCTTACGGTATGAAAGAGAAAAAATTTGATCACTCCATTCTTTTTGGTGAAGGTATAATACCATAATATATCGTAACGTATGTAGAAACATTTCTTTTTGTGTTATTCGTAATCGTATTGTCGATTAAAAGCCGGTTGCAACTTATTCACATATTGGCGTCGTAGGGAAAACCCACAGCAGCCATTTCTAGATACTGAACGTATGCAAACCGTTTTAAATACCGACCCATTGACGCGATTCTTGTGATAATAGTGTCTGACATAACCGCATTCGATTGAGCAATCAATTGACACTGTGATATATGTTTTTTTTAATAGTCTTGGTGTGTAATGGTGTACGAAGATTGTTATTGTGATATGTCGTCATATATATATGATTTTTTTTTAAATTTTTTTTAACCCAGACAAAGCCATATTTATTATTGTTATTATATAAGTTTAATGTTTATATATTTATGTGTATATATTATTGTGATATTAATGATTTGATTTATGCACAAATTTCATTTGGAATAAAATTATAATATTTACGATTAAAACTAATTATATATACAATATAAAAGAAGAAACTATAATATAGAAAACCTAAAACTAAAAATTTAAATCGTCACTAAGACCTGCTCCCCGTGGTATAGTGCCAAGAACGCTGGCTGCGTTTCCTCGCTGAATAGCTATACTTAGCCTTTGAGCGAGGAAAGAACCAAATATATTCAAAAGGATAATTTGAGGGCACTATACAAGAGCTACGTTTTTTTTAATAAACGTAAGTGTGACAAACGATCAGACAGTTTCCTTGGTGGTAAGTGGATGTTGGGGCCATGGACGCTTGCATATATCCTCGATTAAGAATTCCAATGTGGACTTAACCATTGAGGGCTGAGATGGAATACCTCGATACCAGTAAACGGTTTTTTTAAAGTCCAATATTTTTGGCGTAAATGCCACCACTTGGTCATATATTGTAGGGCCCATAAGTCATCAATTGCGAGGGTTGATGACGTGGCATGATTTATTTGAGACGTGATCACTGCAGGCCTTAAGTTCAAGGTCACTGAGCGAGCTATAGAGAGAGTTATGCTTGGAGTTTTTCTGCGCGATAGACTTCGTAATCGCAGAATCGACTCTAACTCTAACTCGATGAATCGATAACACATGGAAAAGAAAATATCTCGAGTAGCAGCCTAGCACCGGTAAGTGAAGGGTACGGCAGCCCGCCAGTAGATGTTGTGATGACCTGGTAAAACATGAAGGAAGTTGATGGATGCAGTTGATTTGGGCCCGTGCTTTATCAAGGGTGAGGTCTATGCTCAGCTGTGCGTTTGTAAGTGTCTGTAATGGTATGGAATTGATGGCCATAATTCCTGTTACACATTAAAATGCAAATCCTTAAAAAATAAATATTGTAATATTAACAATAAAAATTAAATATACCTATATATTAATCAAAGTGCACGTAATCATTAAAATCTATTTTGATACGGGCCTTTTATCTCCCTGGCTGCGAGTCTATAAATTTGCGCACTGTCTCCATGGGAAATTTTGCCACTGTTAGATTTAAAGGTTTTTTGAGGTACTTACTCAATTTCAGGGTAGCGTTCTATGGCTATGTCCCCTAGTATTGACCACTTGGTACCAGTTATCAGCTCTAATGCAGTCCAGAACAATGTTACTGAGTCTGAGTTTTTGCTTTGTGAGAAGGAACAGTCAGTGTCTTACTGAGAAGTCCACGGTTCCTTTTCGTAAGCGTGCATCACTGAAAGGCTTCATTATACGATCCAGAACCTCGAAACTGGTTTAGTATTTAATAAACCGAATAATTGAATCAAAACAAACTTCTCAGGTGCAGTAAACTTTTTCGCTCGTTAGCTGTCGACCCTCGTGTGGCGCTGCCTACATCTTTCCCACAACCTCTTGCATCGGGTGAACGTACGGGCGATGGCAAATAAGGCGTAACTTGTGTACTTTACGGCATGGACATACGAGCGATAATCGATTAATATGTTGTCAGTTTTATCGGACGTCGAGAGTACATTGGGCGTCATTAACATGCATTTGCCTGCCGTTACGTTCAACAGTTCATCTGATTAGGACAGTTTGTATTCGTGTTTTTGCAAACATTTGCAGCGTTTTTGATTTGGTATAAGAGTATGAAACGTATTCGAACCTTTTTTAAGCGGTGCGAGTAGTACAGAAAAACAAAAACAAGTCGGAAGTATCATCATACCATATTACGAAATATAAACTTGTAATTTATATGTGAAATTGTGTGAAGATTTTTGTTACTTGATCACATGTAAACGGCCCGATGGATTTGGATGAGATTTCACTCACAGGCAGACTATTGATTTAATGAATTATATAGGATCCTTTTTACGAAACATGAAATCGTTTCAGTTTTCTACCCACAATTTGAGTGAATGATAATTTGTTTTTCATATACTATAATGTTACAGATAAATATTTCAAGCATATATATCAGGCTTTTAAATTCGTATGATGATAATTATAATTTCAATAGAGCCCTTACGAAGTTGAAGCCCGTAATAGGCTGATAATAATTCTGAATATGAAGAAAGCTAAATCAGTTTAGTAGATTAATTTTCCTTTAAACTTGGCGACGATCTGTGGCAAGTATGCTTGACTATTTAGCTTTAGATCAGAATTTAGAATTCCGACAGGCTTTCACATTAACTTATATTAATTAGGGTTAGCTCATTTGGTGTAAATATCGCATGTATTTTAAGTTTCTTTTAAATCACTCATATAAAGCGTTATCTCTTGAACTACAGCTAAGAAAATTAATTAAGTATTAACTTATTAAGTTATAGTTGTACCATTCAAATCAAAGTGAAAGTTATAAGTATCTTTTTTGTTAGTTCTTCCTCTTTTTCCCAACCTAACTTTCGCGTATAACTATTAGTATAATTTTTGTATTGCTTTTAAATACGCCATAATTTTTTTTACACGACTTAAGTTTACAACTATTCTCCAATTGATCTGTCTATAAAAAAAAACGGTTTCTCGTGTCGTATGAATCTCGTAACGGTGGTGTACGTGTATCCACTATCCCCATATCCTTTCTTGAGGTGACGTAAGAGGCGACGGAGGGAATCTAAAACAGGAGATAGGCAGTAGTATCATCCTAATAGCAACTCAATATTATAAAAAAACGTTTGCCAACCCGCTTATGAAATATTATATGGAGTGGGCTTCCGTTCAGCAGTGGACTCTTGGCTGTAATTAATTAAATGTTATCTCGTAATGGCGACATTCGTACGATTACATACGGATTATATTAAGGCGACACCCTGAAAAAATTCACCACCTTTCATCGAATAGTATAGGACTATGACACCACTAACGAAAGTGGAATTTTGATATATGTAAATTCATGTCTTTATCTTGAATTTGATTGCTCAAAAACACGATTGTATAATTTTGACTCGATCATAATTATTTGCGAAAACACCTCTAAAAATCACTATAGTTGAAATTACAACGAAATCATTTGATCTATATGCTTGGAAATCACTCAAATATATTCATAATTTAATTGCTCATTATTTTGATAACTTAAATGAATAATTTAAAAAAAAATATTTTGAGATTCTGACAATTTCTAAGCGCTTTTAATCGTCGCGGGCGCTACGCAATTTTAGACCTTATGACGGCGTTTCTTCAAGTTTTTATAGAAATTATGTATTCACTCGGATCAGTACGGCGACAGCGTTTTCGATGTGTCGTCTTAGGGTCCGTTCACACAGACCGGCTCGGAGAGGAGAGCAGATTTTTATCACGTTGGAAACAGTGTTTTGAGTGATTGTAGTAAAGTTTATTTTTGCATTTGCACCTTTTTTGTCATTAAAAATGCCTGAACGCGCTTCGTGTGAAGTAATAAAAGGAGCCGACCGGCTCCGCTTGCGTGCTCTTTCTCGCTCGCGCAGCCGATCGGCTCTGATTGCGTGCTCTTTCTCGCTTGCGCAGCCTGTCGGCTCCGATTGCGTGCTCTTTCTCGCTCGCGCAGCCGATGGGCTCCGATTGCGTGCTCTTTCTCTATCGCGTAGCCGATCGGCTCCGATTGCGTGCCCGCTGCGGCCGCGCCGACCGCCATTTTGATAGCAACATTTGAACGTAATAGTTGTGCGTACTTGTACGAAAAGATGAATGATGAAAAATTAATAATACTCGTGTCAAAATATGAGTGTTTATTTGACATAACCAAGCCATCATATAGCGATCGGATAATGAAAGACAATGCATGGGAGGAAATTAGCAAATGTCTCGGAATAAGTGGTAAGTAAGGTTTTCATTGTTTTACACCTACCCCCAGATACTCAAACGAATTTTAAAGCAAGGGCTTCTTAAACTCGTGCTGCGACGTGTTAGATTCAAAGTCAAAATAGGAATAACATGAGTTTAAATGCGCCCTTACTTTAAAAACTCGTTTGAGTATCTGATCGTTAGAATATACTTATGTAGTAGACAATTTTTATTAAATATAACTTAAGAAACTCGCGTAGCCACTTGATCTTGCCAATCTAAAGCACCACTTGATGAAAAATAATCCTTAAATTTATTCCTTGTGGTTAGAACTGCGTCGCTATTAGAACTGTTTTCATTATTATTGTCTGTTATTGCTGTTAATAAATTTATATTGCTGTGAAATTCATTCTCTTGTCCTGGCGTCCGATTTTCTATTAAAAAATTATGTAAACATGTAGTTGCTAATATAATTAAATCACAGTACTTCGGCTGAATTTTCATTCGTTTTTGATAAATTTCAAATCTTTGAGTTAGCATTCCAAATGCACATTCTACGACTTTTCTTGCCCTGCTTAAACGCAGATTAAATACTTTTTTTGATAATTCTGTTCTTGCTTGTTCTCTTGGATACGGCCGCAATATATTATTGCTCAAAGGAAATGCCTCGTCTCCTATAAAAACATGTGGTAAGCTTTCAGTGGTACTAGGTAGAGGTTTATTTGGGGGCAGCTTTAACTTATTGGTGTTGAGTTTTTTCCAAAATTTTGAATTCTGTAAAATTCCGCCGTCGCTATTTTTACCATATGATCCGACATCAACAATTAAAAAACTGTATTTCGCGTCGACCACAGCTAGTAACACTGTACTGAAAAAGTTTTTATAATTATAGTATAAGCTTCCACTATTATCTGGTGCCTGTATATTGACATGCTTTCCGTCTATAGCGCCCAAACAGTTAGGAAAATTCCAAATATTAAAGAAATCACGTGAAACATTTTCCCACATTTCTTCATCTGGCATCTGCATAACTATGGGCATCAAAACATCACAAATTACTCTGATTGTCTCATGAATAATTGAATGAACTGTAGAAATTCCCATTCGAAAATTAAATGACAAGTTTTTGAAACTGCAACCAGTGATGAGGAATCTGTAAAAATAAAACAAACACACAAAATAGAAATATAAGACTGCCGTACCAAAACGAACTATAAAATAAAAAAGAGTTATTAATTTTTCATTTCTGTTCTTTCCAGTGACGCAGTGCCAGGATCGTTGGAAGAAACTGCGAGATAACTTCAGAAAAGCCTATTATAACCGAAAAGGCAAGAGTGGCGATGGTGCAACTACGTCCAAATTGATAAAATTTGAAAAAGAACTTTCTTTTATAATACCATTTTTTCGCAATCGAAACCAAATATCTAATGTAACATTATCATCGGATGATTCAGAGCCTGGCACACCAATACCACCACCATCGACATCATCTAAACGTTCTGACCATTCTGAAGTTGAATCGCTTGCAAGTACTTCTGGCTCGAAAAAGAGACCACGCTTAAGCAAAGATGTTGCTACGGTTTTCGAAGAGTATCTTGAAGAAAAAAGAAATACTACACCCCGTGACAAGGCATTACGTAATTTTTTTTTGTCTATGTCAGATACAGTGGAAACATTCCCAAAAGAAGTCCAAGCACGAATTAAAAGGCGCGTGTTTAACATTGTTAATGAAGCTGAATTAAGTCTGTATGAAAATAGTACAGATTTGAATTATTCTTTGTCTATAAATTCACCGCCATCGACTAATCAATCTACTTACCTAGTGTCAAACGAAACCTATATTCCTCAAAACTATCCAGATCAGACTACTTACGGGTACAATACCAGCACACAAAATACAAAATAATAAACAATCAAAAACAATAATAATTATAATAATAATAATTAAACACACACAAATCTGTACTATTTAATTACATTTCATTAACGTAAATAATGCTTAATAAATGGAGGGCTGTGATTTTGTGATCTAAATAACATGATTAGTATAAATAATTGTTTTTTATTTACCTTAAAGTTACCGTTAACCTTTCTTCGGCTGTAATGGTGCAACGATAATTTGTAGTCTTTTTTGTTATATGTACTCTTAACAAATCTGTCAATTTCAAAAATTGCCAATATTCCATACGATAATACTCATAAAATTTTAGGCTATCTCTCTTCAATTCCTCGAAAATGGTGTGAAACTCCCCATGGATTAGTCTGTTTTTCCAAATATGTTTTACCCATATTTGTTTCCGCTTGCGCTTACGTTTCCTATGTTCTATTTCAAGTAATCTTGCTAACAAATATATTTCTTCGTCGGAGCTATCTAAATCCATGTTTCGAAAAGCACACGTTCACACCGAAAACAAAACTTAGACTGCGCGGAATACTGGCACTGCCTTTGTAGTGTATCCACCCGACTCCGAGCGCATCCGACCGGCTCCGAGCACATCCAACCGCACCCGCTTTCAGATCTCTTCCAGCCGGTCGATGTGAAATAGTTGGCGGCTCCGCTCCGGCCAATTCCAAGCGTATACGACCCGGTCTGTGTGAAAAGAAAAAAGCAGGCCGATGCTCTCCGAGCCGGTCTGTGTGAACGGACCCTTAATGCATATAATCGAAATATATAAGTTGAATATGCGAGTACCGTTATCTTGAAGCGAAATTTCTTAAACAGCGAGAAAGGTTATAAGGTTCTATTCTGTTATATTTGTTTTTTGTGCGAAATATTGTCGATGAATAAACTTACTAATTACGAAAAGTGTACACCATAACTACACACCCCAAAAATATCTAAAGTTGTATATTTCCTGTAATCGCCACACTTGGTAGCAGTATTGGCGATTGTATTGTTTGATGCGACTATTTTTTATTTTTTTATTCTCCAACGCAAAAAGAGGGGTGTTATAAGCTTGACCTTAGCTCTTAAAGGGTTGAACCTATTTGGATGTGGTTTTTTTTATTTAGAAGCAGGTTTTTAGCGGTAATTCTTAGATATGTTGTTGTTTTATCAAAATCAGCTCAGCCATTTGAAGATAATTAGCTCTTTCTGTTTCGGGGTTTTTAATGTTCAATTTAAGTTATTAAAAACTTTCTCTCACATTAATAATACTAAAAATGTCATTTAATTGAGGTGCAATCGCTCCCCGCTTTCCTTGTCGTGCTGCTACCGTGCTCAAATAAGCTGCGATTCGAATTTTTTCTAAATATGTATGTCTCACCGCTCCGCTGCCCATAGTCACGGCTAACTTGAACGCAGATGAACACCAATGTTAGACGCATTTAAAGTATTAAACCTTTAATATTGTGTTACCACAAAATAAAAAATTTATGCCAAACTACTAAACATAGTCTTTCGATAAGCTAAAACGGAAGTCGTGCCCTTTCATTATGCATTCCGCGTGATAAATAATGACCAGATTACAAAATAGTCCCCCGGTTCAGATGCGAAATTCCGTTTATATATTTTAAACGCTATCACGGCTGCATTCGAAACGATACTACTAACCGCTGACTCACCGCCGTCGAATGCGCTACATTTTCCCGCGCAAAGTCCGCGTTCGACCACACCGCCTATCCCTTCGCGAACTTAAAGCTCTAGCCTCATAGCCCTTAAATCTCCAATAACAGCATTCACTTTCGTGTGTGCATTTTTCTGGAAACTGCAAAAGTGGAATTGTCATTTATAAATAGTGCAACGGTGCGTTCCGCGAACCGGCTGCGTTCATTTTCCTCTTCGAAGGAATGCGACCTGACGTCACACTGAACGCACCTTACGACGTCGCCATTTTAAACGGCGCTAAATTCTTCTCGGGCTGCAATACGTTGGTGCTACATTTTAAGTTGGCCGTGTAATGGTTCCGTGAAAAGCCGTTCGAATTGAAATGTAACGATCGCATTTAAATTTGATATATGTCGCGTTGACTTCTAGAAATTGTTGTGTTGTTTTACTGTTCGCGGGATAACGGTGCAGTCCGTTTCAAACCTAAGTATGTGTTATTATCTTATTTGTATTCTATTTCTGGTGAATGAGGTGCTTTATTGTGGTACCTCGAAATCGTGCTTCTCTTCAATACAAGCGAGTCTTCAATGACCTAATTGATACGAATGCCTAGTTAACTTCAGCCGTTAATAATGTGTTTGCGTATGGTCAAAAGCTTTACTTATTATGTATATAGTAAACAGTTTTAGTAATACTTACTGATATATGTGGATGTAATTTAAATTGTTTTATTTTTATTATTAGTTAATTTAAGCATGAGGAATACATGGTAAAAGAGACATGCAAAGTTCAAGCACGGCATTTTTAGGGCCAAGGTAGACTAAAGATATCTTGAGCAGGTTAAACAGGTTCTGTTAGTAAAAGGGTTTCGTAGTGTTCGTTCGGATATAGGTATATTTTATTGTGAAGAAGGTGTGGATGGCTTGGAAATGTCTTGGTCATTTCCGTTCATTGCTCGTTAATTATTCGAAGAATAATTACGACGTCTATCTGGAACCATTATCGTCGATCTGGAACCATTACCATTTTACCATTATAGCCCTACAAAAGTGCGCATAAGCCTCCTCCATAGATTGCCACGTAGGTGAATATTTGCTGTAGTTGCATCGCTTGGCAATCGGTTTGGCAGCCGCAGTTCTTTTTCGTTTTAGTTGTTATCTAAAAGATGCTGCTCCCATTCTTAATTTCCCTCTGTATCCTCTTGCGACAACCACGAGACGTTATGGGATAGTGGATATTCTTACACCGCCACTATACGTATGTATATAATATTCTTTTTTAAGTTACAGGGGCGTCCTTATTTCACTGTAATCGATGTAATGCTTACGTAACCTTGCCATGCCATGTATGTGTTAAAGTGTGGCGACATTGGTTTTGGAAGTAATCGAGCGCTAATTCATTCCCATTGTCTTATTATTACTAATTTCTGCGCATTCGTACAACCATAATATGGTCGCAGTGTGGCTCTACCACGTATATATACATACAGAATGGGTCCCACATATATGCAATAAATGAAACCACAAGTAATACTAGTCCATAGAAGTGTAGAAAAATTAAATATTTAATTAAAACCCGTAAAATAAAAAAGTGAAATGTTCAAACAAAATAAATATTAAAATAAATTCAGTAAAAGTGAACACTCTGTTTAGACAACGTACCTTGACCCCTTGGAAGAGTGACAACGTTGCACGCGGGTGGCACGCCGACAAAAGACACCGCTGTCGATATGTCGCAATACCAATAGTTTGCACTGCGTGGCAACGTCGCTTTTTAATGTTCAAGGATTCATTCAAGTTCATTGAATCATTGACTTAGTGACCCAATTCTATAAAGTGTTCAAATTTGCTTAAAATTAAAACTCTACTTTTTGACCTAATTACTGGACCGATTACGTTCATTTTTTGTATGTCGTCAGCAAAGGCGATAACAAGTATATGGTTTCGTTTATTGCATATATGTGGGACCCATTCTGTATATCAATAATTACCTTTATTCTTCTAGTTACCACATACTTAAATTTGTAATGTCGGCCTTTCGTAAGAGTCCTTTGAAAAAACTACATTCTACCCATACCATCTCTGAATTTTGGCACTGTAATTGTTAAAACCAAGTATTAAACATAAATATTAGATACTTGAATTATAAATTTGGGGTCTGGGCATATATTGTCCTTGATTTCCATAAGCATATAGACTTAAACCGCACCGTTTTATATAACGTTAATAGCAACTACCTCTTACTTTGAATAATTGAGACGACGATTGCTTAATCAATGTATTTTACGTTATTTTAAGCTCAAGTGTCATAAAATAAGTCACTGTACGTTACGGTGTTCGTGACTGTTTGTTTTAGTGTTTGTAAGTTAGACGGCTGATAATGTAGAAAATCTCAGGAACAGTCCGAAGTCTGAAAATTAACGGTATTTTGACATTTGCAGATATAAACTATTCTTACTACAAAATACTGACTGCAGATGTAGACTGTTCTTACTACAAGTAAAGTAAAGTTACAGCCTATATACGTCCCACTGCTTGGCACCAGCCCCCCTTACTTCTGAGAAGGTTTTAGGGCAAGGTAGTGTCCGCCGTGCTACCCCAATGCGTGTTGGCGAACTTCACACGTCTTCGAAATATTTTTTTTCTTATTCCTGAGACATGCAGGTTTCCTCACGAGGTTTTCCTTCACCGCCGAGCACGTGGTAAATCAGCACTTAAAATTGCAATTAACAAATTCATTGGTGTCGGTGGGGATCGCACCCGGGTTACTCGCCTTCTGTTATATTTACAGCGAGCGTTAACCATCTGAGCTACCACGGCTCTACTACAAGTGGAATGTATTTTTGGTTAGTTGAGTAACTTGTCTTGTGATTTTAAAATTAATAGGTTTAAATAACGTCACGTTAAAAGCGTGGTATTTTATTCCAATTAATCCGACAAGGAGTTATAAACGTAGATAAACGGAGTGACTTGCATTGGGTGTATTTAAGAATATTGTATCTATTTTCCGTGTTTATACTACTTGATAATTGGCCTGACATAACTTAACTTACCGTTCGTTATTAATGTTTTCCTGGTCATCTTCGACCACAACAACTATGTATATATTATTAAGTGATTAAAAGAAACAGAAACTTTTTTATTCAATATAGATAATAAATAATACTTCTTGAGAATCACTCTTTTGTATAATTACCATTGGTTTGAAAAAATCTATATCCTGGGAAGAACCAGCAAGAAACCCAGCGTGACTTTTATAAAAAAAAATAAAGCTTAGGTACTGTACGTTACGCAAATAACAACATAAAACAAATTAGGAATAGCTTGGTGGCGATCACCTCTTTTCCAGGAGTTCGTCCATAAATTCCTTAATATTTTAAGAACCCCTTTTATACAAAATAGGCTATATGGCTTTTCAAACTTTATTATAAAGGTTTTGAACTTTGAGCAGGTCTAAAATTGTTGTCTGGGATTTTGTTGTAAAAGCGTGTACATTACCCCAAGAATAAATTACTGACTCGGTGGAGTTAAGTAACTTTTACTACTAGCTTGTGTCTTCTTGCTTTTCCTTACGTACATTTATATAATTTTAGTATTAATTTTAGTTAGAGATAATTGACTTTTGTACTTTTCTAACATATTTATTAATTCTTATGTATTTCTTTAATTTTCTTCTACTGCAAGTAATCCTTGCTGCTGTTCTTTGTGTGACAAAATCATCAGCAGTTAAATGGATTTTTGTGGAGAGTTGCAAAGTTTTAGACGATTCTTATTTTATGAGCTTATTGAACAGACCTTGAGTTTGGGACGCTTTCAGGTTATCTATGTATTGTTTCAGTTGCACAATCTGCTCATTAGCTTCACTTAACTGCAACTGCAATGCAGCAATTTATCTGAGAGATTTCTCATAATCCTTGCTGCATTGGTCAAATCCTCGACTGCTCCCTGAAGCTGATCCCTTTCTTTTAATACGTTTGTATATTCTTTATGCAACCTGACCATATCAGTTTTAGCTGAGTATTATTGGCAATTATATTTATTTATACCTTTTAATTGTCATCCTTTGCTTTAAGCAGCAGCTGACACTGCTCCTTTGACGCCTTAAGTTCTTGAAGCGCTATTTATAGTTGGTTCTGTTATTTGGCGCGATTTAGCGTGATTTAGCGTTGTGTTTATTCATTTTACTATTAAGTGTAAATAGTAAATGAAAACGAAGAAAGAAAACCGAAGCAGCAGAGTAAGCAAACATCTAGATCTATGGGTTTATTTACAAATCTCAAATTAAGTTATCAGGTTAATTATTCAAGATGAAATCCGGAACATCACTTACTTAAAAGGTAAATCTTAAAATATTAAAGAGATAACAAGAATTACACTTACAGTAACTTTAAACCATTCATGTTATAGATGTCACTTAGAGTTGAAACGCTAAAGAATATTTAATTAAAATACGTCTAAGTTTTATTTATTTCTTAAATAAAAAAGTCATATTTTAGTAACTGTAACTCAAAATTGAGGTGGATATTATATATGAATTTACAATATGTAATTTTTTAAATAGTGCGGAGCAATTATTTTTCAATTAGTCACCGAAGTTGCCACAGAAAAGCCTATGTTGATTGCTCAAAGTACAAAGTAAGGTAAAGTAGATACGACTGAGAGATTTTCAAGAAACGAACTTACCTCTTTTTTAAAAAGCTATATGCAACTCCTCTGATGTGTCAATTGTTCATGGGCGTGGGTTGACATCCACCATTACGTAAACCCCATGCTCGTTTGCCCCCTCTTCTATAAAAAGTATATTATAGTGGCACATTGCAAACACTGCTGCAAGAAGGCTTTGGTTTCTTTGCTCCGATAACTTAGGTATTTTGTAGTTTTTTGGTGAAATGACGAATTATTGACGCATTTAAAGTAACATATCTTGCAGTATATCATAACCAAAATTTAAAAACAAACCTTAGTAAAAAAATGTGACAGCGTATATATACGTTCCACACGTTGGGCACGGGGCTCCTCTCATTGCTAAGAGGGTTTTTCAAACATAATTCATCAACAATAGAAAGCTACTACACTGACGGACAGACAGTCCTCTCGAACAATGATAAGTCACAAAACGTCCACTTAAGTATATTTCTAAATCGTTTGTTCCCTTAAGAGGATAGAGTAAGTCAGCTCAAATTATAATTTCGTCACTACTTGCCCGCGCGTCGTATGCTAAGTACCGACATGTTTGTAATCACTAATACTGTAAGTAGAAAGGTCGTTAGACACTTATTTCATTAGGTTTATCATATTTATGTCTTACGCCAAGCCAGCCGCTTCTTATTTTTATCACGGTTATTTCCCATTTTAATTTTAAGTCGTACTGTTGCCTAATGTATATTCTGATCATAAGCGACACAACCTCCCCGTTCAAAGCCCGAGGCGAAGTGACCGTGCTGCAGGAATCACGCTTCAAAAGGCCGATAGTTTAGGTAATTTCTTTTTACAGTGAAAGTAATGGTATTTTAAAAAAAGTAAATAACATAAGCACTGCTTTATAGTTAGTTCAGTTAGTATTCAAAGTTTCATGATCTTATTTAAAGTATTTTATGAATAACAGCGGTTTATTGTTTATTTTGGAGGTAACTTTGGATTTTTTTACATCGAGAAAATTTTACGAAATCGTGTTTTCGTCTAACGTAATCCTTAACATTAATCCTCAACTTTACAATATATTTATTTCAAAATTAATGCTGCAATATTTTCGGCATAACGAAGGATCTTGCTAAGCCATTTGAGATTATATTTCCCCTTAACAACGCGTCGTAAAGTAACGTATAAGTAATAATTAGCCGCCATTTTGAAAACTTCCGTCTATTGTGGAGCTTCGTTTTCGGAACTACGTATTTAACTTATTAATTTCAAATAAGCCGTGCCATAACATACTACTTTACTATTATAGTAAAAACAGAATAGTAGGATACACCGTGCCACACAAGACTTAAATGCCTATTGTCGCAGGGTTGTCACTGTCTTTTCGTTTAACAGCTAAGTCTCATTTAGTTTTATAAATAGTACTAATAATATTTACAAATATAATACATACGGATACGTACCTATGCGTCATATTTGTTAATCATTTCTTTAGTTTCCTCTCAAAGAATCAATGTGTGTCAAAAAAAATACATCTTTATATTACAACAAATGCCAAATGACTAAAATACGAGTAAATTAACACTGAGCGTATGGTGTCAGCTCAGATTTTATTGTTTCAAATTAATTTGATATGATAATTAATGTACTTATGAGGCATGTATCTATGTATATATGTAGTGATATAACCTATTAATAAAAAGCTAATTTACTGGAAAAAAAAACGTATATATTAATTTATTTTACAAAAAGAAAAACGATAAAAAACTGCTAGCAAAATTTTATTCAGAGTCAACAAAGTCTCAATCAAAGGTGACTGCGGAGCGCGGCGGTGGGCCTCCCCGACTGGGCCTGATCTTCCCGACTTAGCAAGTCTCTTTGTGTGCGTGCTGTGGCTCGTGCATACGATTCCGTACTGTCACGTGCCAGGCACGCAAACTATTAGCGGCGTTCGGTACATTTCTTAGAAGATAGCCTACTATTCTGTTTTTACTATGGTATAGTTAGGGAATAGATCTCATAAATTGTATATTCGGTGTGGTTCAATTTTTTTGCTCTGTCTTTGTTTAAACATGGTAGCGAAATGAAAAACGGGTGTACCGAAATTCTTTGTTTTCTTTCTCTTAGTTGACTATTCCTTTGTTTTATTATAAATGAGAATGGCCCAGGTCAGTAAACTTTTACGCTAGAAAGATTGTAGACTATCTCGTTTTTTATATTTACTCGAATGGAACGAGATCTGCATCGATTTCAGGCGATTTATAGCTTTGTGTCTACAAATCCTAGAAGCTAATATATTTTTATGAAAATGATTTAGTAAACGAACACACACAATACACTTGATGGTAAATGGATGCTGTGGAATAAAACTAATTTACGGTTTTTATCGCGTTTAATTTTAACTTTTTAATTCACGACGTTTCGGGCACTCTCCGGTACCCATGGTACTAGGCCTTGCATTCGAATATTCGAATATTCGAATAATTCGAATAATATACCTTGTGCAAATATTCGAATATTAAATCAGCTATATTCGAATATTCGACCCATTTTCTGAAAGCCAAACTCGGAAAAAAAATATTACTACTGTGCACAAAATATTACTTTTGAAGTTCGCTTGCGACATTTCTAGGGTGCGTCGTGCTTTGTTCCCCCCGACCCGACAGGGTTCGTCAAAGCTCGGAAGCGATTAGAAAGTTATTTGTAGTTTGTCTGCCATTTGCATTTTGTGCGCGTGCGACGGCGAAGCGTGGTTATAATTTTTTGTTTTTTATAATTGAGGTTTTAGGCTTTTTCAGTGAGTTTTGTTATGCCAAAGTCCTACTTGTCTATCCACCTACTATCCAGGAAAGGAATTACGTGTATATTTTTCAATGTAAGTAGCTATATTTTTATTTTTGAATGACAGCGAAGCACCTTTGCACGTGTGCATTTTGTGTCACGTATAGGTATGACAGCGGCGAAGGCATTTTTATATACGGCCAAGTAACTTTTTCATATAATGTGCGCAAAATTTTTATTTTTTGAGCAGAATGCCCACTCGTTTTAATATTAATATTGTCGTCTCTACAAATAGTGATATATTTTTGTTTTTTAAGCCTCGCTCGCAACTGTATTTGTCTATATATTACGTAAGGGTAATATGGTCATCCGGTTAATATGGTCACTTTCTTATAACTCTAAAACTACAGCCTTGTTTGCGTAGATGACTTTGTGATACGATAGCTCTTCATCAGTCAATCAAATAATAAAAGGTTAAAAGAGCGCCGCTTTATCGACGCGATTTTGACAGTTGGTATTATAGTAATATTTTAGTCGATTTTAGTATAGTGTAGTTAGTTTTTTTATTAAGTTGACTTTTCGAAGTGTTCATAATTATTGCCAAGGCTTGTTTGCAATATTTTGTTAATATATTAGTCATAGTATACGTCCTTGTGTTTTTTGTTTCTGTCCTCCTCCTAGTTTTGGTTTTATAGGGCGGCAAAGCTTAAGGTGACCATATTACTCTCACGTACCTTATTCATTATGAATATATATCACACAGGCCTTTAAGGTATTTTTTGATGTTGCAGGCTTTCGGTTTATGTCTATATGTCACACAGGCCTTTAAGGTATTTTTTGATGTTGCAGGCTTTTGGTATTGAACTGAACATTCAAATTCAATCATGGAGCAAGATAAACTTGAATTCAAAGAGTACGTCAAAGGTTTGCGAGAGAAGTCTTCGGTGTGGAACTTTTTTTTGAGGACTTCAGACGGGATTCACGCGCAGTGTAAAAAGTGTAAAAAGGTTATTAAATGCCGAAACACAACTACATGTCTACATAACCATTTAAAACTCCACCCTACTCAACCAAATGTCGATGAATGTTCGGCAACCCCGACATCGACCACACGTTTAAATCTACAAGAAAAAGTTGACGAAAATGAGCCAAAAAAGAAGAAAATGAAAGGAATTGATGCATACTTTAAAAATCCTGAGGATGATATGGAGAATGTGATATCAAAAATGACTGCTTGTGACGGTCTTCCATTCAGCATTTTCTGTACCTCTGAATCCATTCGAAATCTCTTTAAAAAAAGTGGCTACGACGACTTGCCGAAGTCACCGAACACAATCAAGAAGATCGTAGTAGAAAAGAGTGCACAATTAAAGGGTGATATGAAGAAAGAATTGGAGAAATTAAAGGCCCAAGGAAATAAATTTTCCGCTTCCCTGGACGAATGGACTTCAGCTGGTAACCGACGTTATATGAACATTAACATTCATTGTTCAAATTTCCAAGGCAAGGGATATAGAAATTTGGGACTCGCGAGAATAACTGGCAGGGCAACGGCGGAGCGTTGTGCTAATATTTTGAAGGACAAGTTAGCATCCTATGATCTATCTTTGGAAGAGGACATAGCATGCATAGTGACTGACGGAGTCAAGTGCCTTCGTACCATCAATTATGTTTAGCACATGGTATCCAATGTGCAGTGCTGGATGCTATATACAAAAATAATCAAGATGAGCAAGAAGAGGTAGAATCTGCAGAAAACCAAGAGGAGACAAATGAGGATACTGACTCTGACAGTGATAGTGAGGAAGGAGGATTTGTAGTCGAGCAACACCTGAACATAAATCGAGACCTCCATTTATACAGGGATATGAATTTAAAAAATGTAATAGAGAAAGTGCGGAAAATAGTAAAATTTTTTAGGAAGTCACCCACCAGAAAAGAGATTCTCGATAACTATCTTCAAGAGAAACAGAATAAAATGGGTTTGATCCTAGATTGTAAAACCAGGTGGAGCAGTTTAGCCGATATGATCACCAGATTTTTGGCGTTAAAAGACCCTATTTTGAAGACTCTTATTGATTTAAAGTACGATATCACATTTAGTTCAGGTGAGCTGGCTTTACTGCAAGAATTGGCCACTTCTTTGAATATTGTAAAGGCAACAGTAGAGGCGCTTTGCCAAGAAAATGCAAATCTGCTTACTGCGGAAACAGCCCTTCAATTTATGGTTGCTAAATTAGAAAAGACGAACAGTTTTATCAGTGACAGGCTACTCGAAGCTCTGAAGATTAGAATTGCTCAGAGACGCTTACCAAATTTAATATGCACTTTGAAATATCTCCACAATCCATGCAAATATTACGCAGAGCCACCTTCGTCTATCTTTCCATCACCAGGCAATAACATTATTACAGAAGTAATAACTGAAATAAACGAGAGATACTTTTCTAAAAGACAAAATTCTAATAATGACGAAGATGACATAACCCTAGTTCAACTTCAGCAGCGGCAACGCCAGCATCAGCTACAAAACGAGTCACACCAGGAATCAACTGAAATGAGCTTTAAAGAAGAGTTACAAAAAATGATCAATGACACTAATTCTGCAACTCCTTCGACGTCAACAGCAAATTTATCAGACAGAGAAGAGTTAGAAACGTCAGTGCGAATGCAGATGGCGCTATTTGACAGAGGAGGTCCTAGACAAGTCCATTTGAGCCAAGCGTATGACTTCCTCATGTGTATACCACCTACAAGTGTAGAGTGTGAAAGAGTGTTTTCATCAACAAAATACATTTGCAACCATTTAAGGTGTTCTTTAAAAGATGATTCCCTAGACGCGCTAAGTTTCCTTAGGTCCCATTTACAAGGAAAACGTTGAAGATTTTATTTTTATTTTTATTGTATATATGATACCCATTCACTTTCGCCTTGAATGTACTACTTTGTTTTTACGGTACGAATTTGTAGGTGTAAGTGTAAGAATAAGCCAAAGTTAGATGATAAGACTAAAACGTATTTTATTTTTGTGCAATTTGATCTGATTCTGATCTCATAAATTGTAATACCGATTAATTATTTGTATTTTATTTTTATCTTAGGTGAAAATTTTTTTTTAATCTTTTAAGTTTTGTAAGTAATTTATATGTAAGTTTGCAATGTGCATCATATGTAACGTTACTAAGAACCAAAAATAATCTTTAGAATTTAATACTTTATTCATAGTTATGTAACTAAGATTTTAAGCATGGTTTTGTATTTGTAATAGATTTTTTGATATCATTATTATTATATAAATATTATTACAATACTCAGATCTCGATTTATAAATAAAACTGTTGTGTAATTGTGATGTGGTTGTGTTGTTAAGCACCAACTTTTTATAGTTTTTTGTGGGACTGCATTAGTGCCGTAACAGTAAAATTCCAAACAGTTCTTTAATTTTTAACTACGATTTTTATTGATTCAGAGAAATAAGACTCTAAGTAAGAGATCAGCAATTAAAAATATGATTATTATTACAGCTTTTGTTTTTTCTTTAACTATTCGAATATTATTCGAATAATTCGAATAATACCCGAAAAAAAGTCGAATATTCGAATACCAAAAATTTTCGAATATTTGCAAGCCCTACATGGTACCGAGATGTTTGTCGTACTGATGTCAAAGTTAACGAAGGTTACCTTTTTAATTATTAATTTTTGGTCCGATCTACGCTGAAATAGCTTACAAGTACAGCATGTTGAAGTCTTAAAGTGGTATGCTTGGGTTTGGATCAAATTTTAATTAAACCCAGACATCTTCTCTATTAAAATTAGTATGTTTTCTTTTAAATTTCATCATCATTTAAATTGGTGTTCGTCGATTGACCTCTTGATCGAGGTCGGACTTACCTAATGGAACATTTTGCCCCAAGTACACATAGGTACACGTCTACAACTTTGAGCGTAGTGTCCCTAGCAACTATCGGCATAGGTGTAACATGGACGTTACACATGATTATTGTCTTGCTCATGTTCACCTTAAGACCTGATTTAGTAGTGGACGGATGCAGGTGGCTCAGGACACTTAAATTCAGTGGGGGAATGGTGATAGACCTTAATGATTATAGTGATACTGAAAGGTTTGACCGCCTCGTGGGAGTGGTGATGGTAAACTCGGTTTCTGATAATGAACTCCGGATTTGAATCTGTGAAATGGGTGCTGTAAAGCATTCATGAGTGAGAATTAAAAATAAATCAAATTAAACGCGATAAATTTGGGATGTGCAAGCGGGTTTTAGAAAGGGAATGGGGTGTACAGATCAAGTCTTTTCCATGCGCATGATTGCGGAGAAGTTTTTGGCCAAAAACCTGAAAGTTTTTTGTGCGTTCATGGACTTGGAAAAGGCTTATGACAGAGTGGACAGGAATGTGTTATGGCAAACACTGAACTCATATGGGTTGAGCGCTGGTTTGATACAGGCATTAAGGTCTCTTTATAGGGACTCTAGTGCTTGTGTCAGGATCAATGGGGTCTACTCGGACTGGTTTGGCATCCAAAAAGGTGTCAGACAGGGCTGTGTGGCTTCCCCTTGGCTGTTCAACCTATTTATGGACCGGTGTTTGCAAACTTTGAAAGATGAGGAATGTGGGTTAAGAATGGGCGAGTTAACCGTCAAATGCCTTTTGTATGCCGATGATCAAGTCATACTTGCGTCATCGGCGGCAGAGTTGCAAATGATGGTTACATTAATGAACTGGGAATTGAAAGAAAGGGGAATGAAAGTGAACGCAAGTAAGACGAAAGTGATGGTTTTTGAAAGAGAAGAAAGCAAAACGGTATGTGAAATAAGAATAGAAGGAGAGTTAATTGAGCAAGTGGATGAGTTTGTGTATTTGGGATGTGTATTTAGCAGGGATGGTAGATATGATAGGGAAATAGAACGACGAGTAAATGCAGGGAATAGAGTGAATGGGGCACTACACTCTATTATGAAGAACCAGAATGTGTCAAAACAGGCACGTATGGTAATTCATAATGCTGTGTTAGTCCCTACTTTAATGTATGGTAGTGAAAGCTGGGTGTGGCAGAAGAAGCACGAAAGTAGAATAAATGCTGTAGAAATGCGGTCTTTAAGGAATATGCTAGGGTTTAATCTGAATGACAGGGTGAGAAATTGCGTGATAAGAGATAAATGTGGTATGCAAGATGATGTTGTGACCAGGATTAAGAAAGGAATGCTTCGGTGGTTTGGTCACGTAGAAAGAATGAATGAGGAAAGAGTGACAAAGCAAATTTATATGGCAGATGTGAATGGCCGAGTCGGAAAGGGACGCCCTAGAAAAAAGTTTATCGACCAAATTGGCGATATTTTGAAAATGGGCCACGTTAGAAGTACCCTTAACCGACGAGCATGTATGCGTAGATATATGGATGTAAAGGAGGCGAAAGAGGTATGTCAGGATCGTGCCAAATGGAAGTCCGTAGTCTCTGCCTACCCCTCTGGGTGACAGGCGTGAGTGTTTATGTATGTTAAACGCGATAAAATAGTTCTTTTAAATGTAGTATTCGTGTAAATATAAGAAATCATTATTATAAACATTTACAAACTATTAGCAAATGTAATTGAAACTCCTGTGTAACATTTATTTAATCATTTTTATTCAATTATTTTATTTTATTTAATCTTAGGGTATAAAATATACGTGGTGGAGACACGCTGCAGCTATATTATGGTTGTAGCACGTTGTAGGACTGTGTGCTCGTTTGTCACCCTTTTTCTTATTATAATCTTCCAATATAAACTATAAAATAGTGGTTGTGTGGGAATCCGCACCACCACTGCTGTAAATCAGAGGATGGGTAGCAGCGTCTTCGTAATAATGACAAAAAATAAATAACTGCGTTTGCCAACCGCTTGCCAAGTGGCCATGAGGCAATTTATGGGAGGTCTATGTTCAGCAATGGACTTTAAACCGTACGGTAACGGTAACAGCACAAATATTTAAAATATCGTATTTAAATTGGTATACTAAAACAGCAACAAGTCTAAATCAACAGCAAAGCAAACGATTTCAATTTATTAAACATTATAAAAAATAATTTTAGTATTAGAAGTAATAAATACTCGTACGTACTCCAATGGTTTGGGCACTTTGAACGAATGAGTGAAGACCGAATGGTGAAGAAAATATATAGAGCGAAAGTAAATACTAAAAGGTGTCGAGGTAGATCGAGACTAACTTTCGAAGACCATGTGAGCAAATTGCTCGAAGAGGGGAGGGTCAAGAGTACTCGGATACCTAGACGTGCATGTATGAAGAAGTTAATGAACCTGAAAGAAGCGAAAGAGGTATGTAAGGATCGTGACACTTGGTGATCTGTTCTCTCTGGCTACCCCGTTAGGGATTGTGCGTGACGATAAGTAAGTAAGTAAGTAAGAAGTAATAAATAAATATTCTATGTAATAAGGGCATAGAGAATGATAAAGGTTTTCTAGAGAGAGGCGAGCCTATCTGTATATTTTGTGTGATGTCCGTACATCCTGCAATGCGACAACTGAGCTTGAGTGCGACACTAACTCTGCAGATAATCGAATCCTACTCAGCCAAGAAAACCAAGCGTTTTTTAAGTTTTATGCCACATGCTTGTTTCTTATTAACCAAGAAGTTATAAACAAGCAATTAATAAGAAAAAACGAGGAGTTCCTATGATCGACACGTATGATTTTTATTTACGAGTATGTTTTTATTTACGAGTGAGTATGATTTTTCGAAAGAACGACGGCATGTGTTGATTTCTTTATCTTTCTTTTAATGTTGGAACTAAACAAAATTTTTACTCATTAAATGAAACTAATTTTATGGATTTTATCGACTAAGATGGAATGCCTGTTTTTCGGTAAAAAGGGTCTACGGTTCTCTACACTCACCATACGAAACACAGCAAATTGAGAAATGATTAATAAGTAATAAAATTATATCATCTATCATAGTCTACTTCCAGACACCGGCATCTTTGTTCTGGGGGAGGGGAGGGGGGTTAGTTGTAATCGCTACATTTAACAGGTGAATTGCAGTACTAGACGTTTTGCACCTTTGCTTCTTCCCATTATTAGGATTACAGGAGTACTAGGAATTTCGCATTTGGTATGGAGTACTTGTATCTATTAGAGGACCTGCTACCTCAGTGTCTTCACCAACAAGCTCTGGATCAGAGCGGCTCCTAAACCCTCTCACAAGTGAGAGGCAAGGACGGGTTAGGACTCGCACCTACTAAAACCTCATGGTGTTCCACCTTCGACGCATATTGACACTGCCACGTAGAATGCTTTCGAACACATCCGCGGCCCTACTGCAGCGCCGGCCGCCTCATGGCAGCCATTCCTCGGGAACGATTTCTCCTCCCCCTTTTCATTCTCAGGTAAGGAGCACCTGGAACACAAGGCGCGCTTTCCTCTTCGGCTCCACCTGTGTAACTGACACCCCCCCCCTGAGTCCGATATGCGGAGGTCAAGGGAGCAGCAAGGACGAGCACTGGGAAGCACTAGCTTTTCCGACCCCGGCGGAGACCGGCGCCATAGACCAAATGTCTATGGCTCCGCCGCCAACCAAGTTTCGGCTGCAGAGGGTAGGGAGAGCAGTGTTTTGCAATGCCGACACTTCCCTCCCCCCGCGACCCCACGACAACCACCAGAGTCGCGGAGAATAGGGCCATCGCCACGCCGTACCAACACTCCTCTTCCACCGCGACTACGCCTCGGCTGTAGCTATCCGACCCTATATCTCGGGCCACCTAAGTGGGTTCTTCTTTGTTCACCGCGGGCGACTAACCCGTTCGGAGGGGAAGATAGAGAAGGCCTGTGCCCAACTGTGGGTACTAGTAAAATAGTACTTTTACAACATTTTCCCAAAGTCGCTGCATGAGACACAGGGCGAAATTTATTTGTGGTTTCTTTAATGCCGTATCCGCACTGCCGTTTATATTTATCCGTGAAACTGTAATATTATTGTTTATATGTTATAAGTTATAACCTACGAACAACGTCTTGATAATAATTGTAACCTACTAACATTAGAATGAAGATGAAAACATCTGGAAACTATGTTGCTTTATGATTTGTGTCGTAATAGATACGATTGCATTATATTCATTGATAAAATTTGTTATAAAATACCCACTAGAACGTATTGCCGTAATTCTTGTCAACTTTTTGCAAACGCTCGCTGCCGTAACAAATATTGTAAGCGTTCCCCTCTGTATCGAATTATCCACTCTTACAATATCGTTACTCCGTGCTTGAATAAAACTATTATTTACGGATTTTATCGCGTTTAATTACATTAATTTATTTTTATTATTATCCCGACGTTTCGGGTGCTTTACAGCGCCCATGGTCACGGGGGGGACTGAGATGTTTGACGTCCCAATGTCATAGTTATTCCGGCTACCTTAATAGTTTTATTCAATGTGTAGTGTTCGCGTAAATTTAAGAAATCGTTACTCCGTGCTGTTTTGTTGTTCATAATGCGTAGCAGCAAAGGAGTGGAATAATCTGGCAGCATCTATCTTTCCATCTGATTATAATATGGGTGTCTTCCAGGATATTCAACAATTGTGCAATATGAAAAAATAAGACAAATACATGCGTACAAATCAATAACAAAAAATCTACAAGAATACATCCTGTCTAAAAAATATCTTTACTGTAACCACTCGAATGTCGGGGTCATTTTGGTCAATATGGCGTATCTGTCGAGCACTTTCCGAAGTACTAAGTAAGTATATAACAAGTATACTAAGTATATATATATATATATATATATATATATATATATATATATATATATATATATATATATATATATATATATATATATATATATATATATGTATCCTAAGTATAATAAAATCATATATCGATGGAAACGTTATTAAATAAGCTATCAGATTATGGATAACAGATATATATGTTGTATATATATGTATGTTATATATATCATATATATGTTACAAATACTTTGCTATCTATCACTCGACGCCATATTATGGCGTTTGAAATATGCGCATAATATTTGAGACGCCAGAATATGGCGTTTGGACAGACGAGGGGCTAACGAGTTGCGAAAGCAATGCAAAAACTACAAAATAAACTCTCTATCATCACTACATGCTATAAAAGTCCTCTGCTGAGCACAGGCCTCCCCCATAGATTGCCTCATAGGGAGGATTTTGCCATAGTTGCCACGCTTGGCAAGCGTGTTGTTGACCGCAGATTTTTATTATTTTACGATGTTGTCAGGAAGATGCTGCTTGCTGCCTATCACCTGTTGCAATTCCCCTCTGTCGCCTCTTGCAAAACCCACGAGACGATATGGGGCAGTGGAGATTCTCATTAAAATAAATAAGAACAAGAAGAATAATATAATTCGAATATATGTAAGAGCGAATGGGCTCTTGGTTAAGCTAAGATAATGGCTAGAAACTAAATCTTTGGCTGCATCACGACATACCATCAGGTGGTATTGTAATCAAGCACTGATTTATAATAGTTAATAATACAGTAATGGTTTTTTACGGGTTGGTTAAGACGAAGCCACAAACCCAATTGGGTATGTCTTAGTTACAGTTGTAGTGGAATTTCCCCGTTACTTTACATAGTTTTTTACTTTTGACCTTTTCACAGAAAGTTATAAGAATCAGGCTTCATAATCCGAGCCTGATTTTCCTGATTGAATAGTAATCGTATAACAACTTCACGGTGCCAATTGATTGAAACGAGCACGCGTCATCGCCTTGTATAGAAAACAGAAGTCGAGTGCATCATACGATGCAATCAAAACAACCGTAGTGTCGTTGACCTTAGGTATTGAGTAATACGCCTTAGGTATTCTAGACTTGTTCGCGTACGTAGCCGAATTTTTTAACATGCCGTCATTGATGTTTAAAGTTGCAAATGAAATTATTACTTAGCACCTTACGTTAAGGTCTGTTTTGTGAAAAAATATAGTTTATAGTTTATTGCAAGATACGCCGTAATTTGTTCAAACGAGTCTCACGTGTGTCGTATTTATTGAAGTCGTTACTTAAAATCAATGCGTGTGATTGACTTGAAAATGAATACCTGTTTTTTTACATATACGAGTTAGGGGTATAAACGAGCATATAACCGGATGTTGTGCCCCATAGACCTACACTTACCGTATGTTGTCAGTTGTCACTTCGAAACTGACTGCATCGCTACCAGTTAGAATTATACTTTTAATAAAAAGTAAAAACAGAATTTAAGGAACTCATGAATTAAAAAAAAACTTTTGGTAGATTTACCAAAAGTTTTTTAGTTAGTAAAGTTTTTTGTTATACGTCAATTTTTAAGTGTGTCAGTGTTTTATTTTAAATACACACATGTATTCACAAATAACCTTATTACTATTACTTCTAGTTTCCCACAGCTTGTTTGCGGACTTCATGTGTCTTCGAAAATTTTAGTTCTCATATAAATGAGAGAGATCTGGGATTATAAAATCTCAGATCTCTCGCGTTAATTCACTGCCAAGCACGAGACAATTTTTTTTTATAGAATTTCGGTGACTAACGAACGGATTAGTAAGCTGAAGTGGCAATGGGCCGGCCATATTGCTCGAAGAACCGATAACCAATGGGGACGAAAGGTTCTCGAGTGGCAGCCTCGTACCGGTAGGCGTAGTGTAGAGCGACCCCCCACTAGATGGAGTGACGACCTGGTAAGACATGCAGGAAGTCGATGGATGCAGGTGGCTCAGGACCGTGCTTTGTGGCATTACTTGGGGGAGGCCTATGTTCAGCAGTGGACTTATGAAGGGCTGTAATGATGATGATGTTGATGAACGAACGAGCACACATTCCACTTGATGGTAAGTCGATGCTGTGGCCCATACATCGTGTAGATACATCTATCCTCGATTACGATAAAATGCAGATGCGTTGTCACCCCTGAGGACTAAGATGGAATGCTTCGTATCCAGTTAAAAGGGTCTCCGGTTCTCTTACACTCATCATACGAAACTCAGCAGTTTTGAGCTGCTATTTAACGCTGGTATTAATCAGCATTTAAAATTGCAATGAAAAATTTCATTAGTGCTTGGTTAAACATACAAAACTGAGTTCACTATTACTTCTATTATTCCTAACCTCGTCTTTAACCGACCGACACGGAAACAAAAAATGTTCTCAAGGACTCCAGATACCATATCAGCTTTTGTTCGGCAGCAAGTTTTTCCCTAAAATCCCCACGGGCCCGCGATAGAGGCAGGAAGGCTGCGGTTGTGTATCAACGTACGGTGGGCGACTCGGCAATCGCAGACTAAATTTTGAATTCGACTATATTACTACACGATACGGAAGGACTGGCTCATTCAATGGTAGCTGTACGATGTACGACATCCGTCGATATGACTTACGTTGATAAATAGTCAAATTAGGGACTAATTGGTGATTAGGTGGGGCGGTAGGCTAATTAAGAATGGGTTTGGGTTCGTTTCTCGGATTCTCGATATTTTAATTGCGGATTGGATTTTCCGTTATTGATAAATGGGTTTTATTAAAAATGAGGAAAAGCAAAGATTTTTTATAGAAGAGGAAGCATACGAGAAATTCGGCTTACCTGATGGTATGTGATCACCTTTATTCATGAACAACTGCCGCAGCAGAGAATTTACAGGTGCATTACCGGCCTATAAAAAAGTATAGGCACTTTTCTTGAGGTCCCTAAGGTTTTCCGGAGCAATCTCCGGAAAACCCGCTGGCGACCATAAATTCCACAATGTTTATTATTTTTATTATTATTTTTGGATGTTTATTAATGAGTTAACATATTTATCACTGGTGTGTTATTCTTAAAATTAAAATATAAAATTTGTAATGCATTTTTATAAATAGAAATCAATATATCTCGTTTACTTTTTACAAAATCTATCATAAATATATATTTTTTACTTGGTGTAAAATATCCTATTGCACCACGGAGCCGTCAGATTGAATTGACGACAGAGAATTGCTGTCGGCTTGTCTTTTTTTTGTTTTAAAATCGTTACCCCAAATCTTCATTTTGTTTTTCTGTTTGGCTATATAAATTACGGTTGTCCGTTTACGCTTGTGGTTGCGTCCTCCTTTCTGCCAAGAAGGGTCGCGTTCGTATACGGCTTAGAGATCTCTCGTCAGATCGGTAAGCCAATCCCTAAAGGCGGTGTTTAGTGGGTAAAAGTCTCCACATAACCACGCAGGCCGGCTGCGTGGTATGCTATGAGCATTCACCGCCTCCCTCCCCCGCTTTCTGGAGGGTTGCCTATATTTGCTTCGGGCGCATAAAAAAAAATTACGCTTGTGGTGGACGTGGACGACACCGCCGCACCTCTTTGTAGCATCACCGTCGTTCCTTCTCAACTATAACCCCACTTCAGTTTTATAAACAAACTAGCTTTATTACGGTTGGATTTCAGGGGTTTTGATTTTTTCCGCGGAGCCCTAATTCTTTATCTACAGTAACAATAGCCTAAGTTACTCCTTATAACACTTGCTATCTGCCAGTAAAAGTCCCGACAAAATCAGTCCAGCCAGCCGGAACCCGGAACAAACAGACAGTCAGACCGACAAACAAATTTTTTAAATTGTTTTTTTTTGTTATAAATACCTTAATACTCTTTCATATGCGTTTAGTAACAAGTTGTAATTTTTAATTTGCAAACAGACTCTTCAATTTTATTTATTTTTATAGATAAGATAATTTAAAAAAATTGTTTGTATTATGAGGGAAAATGTAAATATCGAATTGATTGGGGGAAAGAAATCACAAAAGATTTAATTAAAATCAGAAATCTGCTCCCTCTGTACCAATAAGGTAAGTACACAATAAATAAGTTAAAAACAGTCATAAATTAAAATGTTTGTTGTAATACGAATTTCGAAGTTATTAAAGTTAATGAAATTAGCACACGGCTTTAAGGGAGTTGTGTTTTGGAGGTCCCCTACTGTAAGTCTTGTTTTTTTTTTTTTTTTTTTATAGAAGAGGGGGCAAATTGTATTCGAATGGGGTTTTAAAAACGACAATTTTGTAGTAAATGCTTGTAAAATATCTATTAATGGAATGTTATCATCAACCATCTTACAGTTCACTGCTGATTACGTGAGATACTGTAACTATACATACATTCCCCAGCGTAAATAAACACATGTACCTTTTCAGGCATAGCAATTTGGAAGAGATAGAGGCTGACATCTAAATCGCTTTATCCTTTGAATATTCATCTACGGCAGTTATATTGAGCTTTATTAAGAAGTAATTTCTTTAATAATTTAATATATTATTAAACTTATTTTATTTTTTTATTTTTGAAGGCAGTTTGTTATACACTTTTAAAGACATTGAAATGGGACCGGAGCTACGAAGTGCTAAATTGGATTTATTTTAAACAGGTTGTTTTTAAGAATTTTGGTGTTTTTAGAAATTTGGGTGCTCTCTTACAAACTGTTATGTGTTTATTAGACGGATTGGCAATTATAGTACAAAACGAATAGTATTTCGAATGTTCATCCTCATGGTGGATGTTTACGGTTTGCTTAAGGGATTTATTTCTGTTAGGTGGCGCTGTCTGTAAATGCAGAGGTCATCCGTGAGAAGTCGAGCGGATCGCCAGTTTATTAATATAGTTTATAGTCACATATATGTTCACGTCGTAGAGCCACGGTGCAGCTATATTGTAGTTGTAACACGAATGGGTTAACTCGACCGGGACAGGACCACGTTCTTGCAGGATACTACCGTAAAATAGCAGTTTCGTGCTACTGTTTCGTATTGTGAGTGTAGAGAACTGGAGTCCCTTTTTACTTTAAACGAGACATTTAATCTTAGTCCTCACGAATGACAAAGCATTCTTAATCGAGGATAGATGTAGATGTCTATGGGCCACAGCAACCACTAACCATCAGATGGACTGTGTGCTCGTTAGTCACCCTTATCCTATATAAAAAAGTTATGTAGGTTACGGTTACAATTCAGAACAGTAAAGTAATAAAACTTTTTACGCGGTACACCCTCACTGGTTTAGTGGTCGTAAGTTAAAAAAAAAACTACCGTTCCCATAAATTGGAATCAAGTACTTATCTCCTTTCCGTACAGAAGATTTTTCCATTTTCGTTTAGCAACTATGAAAAATATCTCCCCTGTGAGGCAATTCATGGAGAAGACCAATGTCACACAATAGACTTTTGATAGGCTGCAACGGTGATATAACGGCATTACTCTTTTTCATAATATAAAGGCTACAAGTGAGCACACAGTCCACCTGATGGTAAGTGGTAGCATTGATCCATAGATATCAATATCTATCCTCGATAACGAATCAAAATGCAGATGCGTTGTTACCCGTGAGGACTAAGATGGAATGCCTCGTTTCCAGTAAAAAGGGTCTCCAGTTCTCTACACTCACCAAACGAAACACAGCAGCTTTAAGCTGCTATTTGACGCTGGTATTCTGTGAGAGCGTGGTCCTTCCCCGGTCGAGCCGACCCATTCGTGCTACAACTATACGAGTGATATAGCTGTAGCACGGCTCCACCACGTAGAATGTAACTAGATAAGAATGAAATTTAGCACTCAGATCATACACGTACACAAATCTAGACACAATAACTATGGCTATAAAATTTGGATCCCTCTAACTTGGGTCTTGAATAAAGCATCTACTGCAGTATATATTACAGATACTTTGTGTGCTTTCACTTTGCTCTTAGTACTGTGTTCTCTGTGCCTGTGTGTGACACGCAAATACAATGATCACACTCACACAGGCACACTTGCAAGTATTTGCTGATTAAAACAGCTGATTAATACAGCAGATAAATATGGATATAAAAGTAAAAGTATATATGAAAGTTACTGCAGAAAAAAAATTAACCTAATTTCGTATTAAGCTGGTAAGAAATAAATGTTACATTGCTTTATCTTACGCTGCTAGCATGTTACTGAGGGTACTTAAAGTTGCTCAGCGAGGTATGGACAAACTCGTAGTTTCTCTGCGTGATAGCTGCTTCTGTTACGGAGATATCCGTAGCGGATGGAACTAGTGCAACCGACATTTCAACGGATCGGTAAGCTGAATTGGCAGTCGTTCAGCCAATTAAGAACAAAGAACCGATGAGACGAAAAGCTCTTTTTTGTGTAGAATAAGTCTTAAGTCCACATGAGGTAAGTGGATGCTGTCTTTGTCCACGTGTCCTGTGTACTCTCGATTAGGAATCAAAATGCGGATGCGTTGTCACTCCTGAGGTTTATGATTTTATAGAATTAACTTAAATAGAATTTATTTATTTTTTCCATTATTATATTAAATTTATTCCCTTTTTTTAAATAGAATATTAAAAAAAATGGAATAAAATTGCCATCAATTAATGCTTGCACATTTATAGTGACTCATGGCTGCAGTCGCTGCGTGGGTGCAAGACTAAATATTGACAAATGTTAGCCATCTTCCAATAAAGACCGGATGAGTTGAATGAAACGAGGCGATCCATCTGTTGCAATTTCAGTGCATTAAATTCATTCACGACTATATATCACATGTTTTAAGTGCTCCTTTGGCGGGCAGGGAGCTTTATGTAACCTGCTTTACATCTTAGTTTATAATGGAATGCGTATAATATTTCTGTTAAAGGAGTATTAATCTTAGAGATGTAATTGAAATGGATCTCTTCAATTGTTATATTACGTAGTACGTAGGGGTATTCATTGATGGACTAGCGGCTTAAGAGAATCCATCACAGGCGATATCTAAGGGACAAATAATCCCGTGGATATCGTTGAAGGGAACTTTAGGGTATACTAGAAGTACCTCATTGCTTCCGACAAATGTTTGTATGCCTGGCTTACCCCAGTAATGCCCAGACCGGTGATACGAGGCAGAATCAAATGTGAGAGACGTCTGTTAGAGCGAGCGGCCCTGCTACAATAGGGCATGTCTAAAGTAAACTTTTACGTTTAATGAAAAAGATGAAGAAATCTACAGCTTTATATTAAATAACCGTGCAGTGGCAGTGTAAAAATATTCACTACCCTATATCGTGCCGTGGCTGTCGTCAAAGGCGACAAAGAGAAACAAAGCGGAAGATGTGCAGCAGCGTTTTCCTAATAACAACTAGAAAATAAAAACTGCGGTTGCTGACCCTGGCAAATGTTCGCCTTTGAATATCTGTGGGGAAGCCTATGTTAAGAACATATAGTAAGTCAGCTCAAATTCTAATTTCGCCCCACTTCCCCGCGCGTCGTATGCTATGTAGCGACATGTTTGTAATCACTGATACTGTAAGTAGATAGGTCGTTAGATACTTATTTCATTAAGTTTATCATATTTATGCCTGTTTCTTAACGCCAACCAAGTCGTTTCTTATTTTTATTACGGTTATTTCCCATTTTAATTTTACGTCGCCCTGTTGCGTAATGTGTATTCTGATCGTAAGCGACACAACCTCCCCCTTCAAAGGCCGAAGCGAAACTGACAGGGGCAGGGCGACAGGATCAGGAATCAAGCTTCAAGAAGCCGATAGTTTAGGTAATTTATTTTTACAGTGAAAATAATGGTATTTAAAAAAAAAGTAAATAACATAAGCACTGCTTTATAGTTAGTTCAGTTAGCATGCAAAGTTTCACGATCCTAAAGTATTTATGAATAACAGCGGTTTATTGTTTATTTTGGAGGTAACTGTGGATTTTCTTTCTATCGATAAAATTTTACGGAATCGTGTTTTCGTCTAACATAGTCCTTAACATTAATCCTCAACTTTACTATATATTTATTTGAAAATTAACGCTGCAATATTTTCGGCATAACGAAAGATCTTGCTAAGCCATTTGAGGTTATATTTTCCCTTAAGTAGAAAACTTTTATGGGCTGTTAATGATAAATACATATAATAGTTAGAATTTTTTTTATTTGAAATAAGTTGAAAAACGTGCATATCGTCCACATGATGGTGAGTAAAGGATAGGGCCAGACAGATGCGTTGTCAACCCTCGTTTGCCTATAGAAAACGGTCTCCGGTGCGCTCTTCACTCCCTATACGAAAATCATAAGCGATATTGTTATTATAAACTGATATTTTGTGAGCGCGTAATCCTTTCCCGGTCGAGCCACAGTCGCAAAGGGCGTCTACGACGTATTTTTAACTTCCCGGTAAGAAAATTTTCAAAAATAAGGAAGTTATTGGTTTCACACAAGAAAAATTAAAACAAAAAAAACGTTTTTTAACACTTCCCGCCAAGTTTAGGCGTTTTAGCTCGAAGAGCTCAAAATGCCTAAACTTAGCGGGAAGTTTCAGGGATGGCCTGTAGGGTCAACCAATTTTTTTTACACAGTCTACCTGATGGTGAGTGAACGTTGTGGCCCATAAACATCTACTGTTTATGGGCCACAGCATCCACTTACCTCTGTCCTCGATTAAAAATCAAAATGCAGATGCTTTGTCACTCCTGAGGACTAAGATAGAATCGCTTCAATTAAAAGGGGTCACTGGTTCCCTACACTCACCATACAAAACACAGCATCATTGAACTACTATTTTATACTGGTATTCTGTGTGAACGTGGTATGTCTCCGGTCGAATGGACCAATTCGTGTTACAACCATAATATATCTGCAGCATGGCTCTACCACGTATAAAAATATGTTGATATTCAGTACCAAATTTGTTGGCGCTAACGCGTTACGTATAGTATTTGCGAAAATATCGCTTTCATGAATCGAGTTAAAATAGTAGGGATGTTACGCAAAGAACCCTAAACCGTTTTAAATGGTAATACGATGTACCGCAGATACCGGATGGCTCATCTTAATGGAATCGAGGCGCTAAAAAGGGATTTCTTTAATCAAACCAGACGGCCGCCTTGTATTCGGCTGCTTTATTTTGTTCCTGGCACCTGGTGTGATGTTGTATACAGGCATTGGGGAACAGGGCGCGGGTTTGTACGTATGTTTCGATTCGACCTGTTATTTGTGAAAGGACGATTGATAAGTGTTCTTCATTTTTGTATTATATCTATACATATAAATAATGGACAGTGGCGAACTCCCAAACAAATTTTGGCAGACATTTTTTTCTTGCGTCTACAAATGAAAAATATGTCTAAATATAGTTTGAAATCCTTAACAAGTTTTCCTTCAGTCATATTAATGCAGGAATTAAATACATTCTAGTATGAACAAATTTCACATCATACTAGGGCTGTATGGTATAATATCTTTGCCTCCCTTAATTGGTGTATATAGTAACAACTAAAACAGCTAGTTTTAAATAAGGTATGATGATTTTTTTCCAGACGTCGCGTCGATAGGCCACAAGCTTGATTAGATACAACATGGTAAATTATTTTATTGATATCTGTAATGGTGACATAAGTAGACGCTTAATAATTCTATCTTAATTTTTTTGCCATTGTCCTTTCAAGTGTCTGTCTGTTATATCGAAATCACTGCTTCATATTGAAATGAGGGGTAATTTTCATTCCGTTAAAATATGATTAACCGTTTTTAAAATATTCTTTTACGTGAAACCGGTCTTACTTCGATGTCAATGTTTGTTTGCAACGCGAATAAAACACACAGTAACAGTCATCCTCCTAAAAGCTACATTACTTGCATTTTTTCATCACAGCCTATTAAAGATCCACTGTGGAGCCTCCTCCATAGATTGCATTATAGGGGAGGGGGGATATTTCGGTATAGGCTGCCGCCCATCTGCTGCTTCTGTTTCCCTCTTTCACCTCTTACGTCACCAAAGGGTTGATTGAAATTGGCGGTGTTAGAATATCCACTACCCCATGTAGTGGATATTATTCTCACACCGCCAATTTAAGACGAAATAAGCGAGTCGAAAATCAACAGCGAACTTACGAATACATATACGTACCCACGCAGACAGTGACGTTCACTTAAAAACTGTGGTATTCGATTCTAAAGGTTGACTTATTGCGAAAATTTCCTACTTGGGAATATTGTGTAGCCTAGCGGTCGGATAACTAGAGCGTAGCATGTGAAAAATCATATGAAATGTATATCGCACCTACAAAAGTTGTCCGCATGCTCTTTTACCTCTTCTTCTATAAAAAAACATGGTCTACTACAATTACAATTCCTAAAGCAACGCCATTGTCAAAAATAGTTATTTATAGTAATAATAAATAGTTTCTTAAAGGTCTCTAAATCGCATCGGTTCGGAGAAATCGCCGGTGGTCGATAATTCTACAAAGAAAACGTTCGATAGGAAACTATCAAGCGAAAACAGAAAAAATTAAAAAACGTACATAGCAATATTTGGCATATTGCTATTTATGTAAAAAAGCATTTTCGTACTTTGTAAGTAATACTAAAAAAAAGTCATCAATTGTGATAAACCACATCACATCACAATAAGTCATTCTAATTGAATACTTATTAAATGTGGTATTACACTAGTGAGATCACTGTGAAAAAACAGTAGTATTTCATCAAATGGAAATGAATCCAAAGTAAAATAATTTCTATGTATAGTCCAATGTGATAGCAGAAATGTATACGCACGCCCCGCTAACGCTCTTCTTTAATTTTTTTATAGAATAAGGGTGACAACCCAACACACAGTCCAACTGATGGTAAGTGGATGCTGTGGCCCATAGACATCTACATCTATCTTCGGTTACTAATCAAAATGCTGATGCGTTGTCACTCCGAGGACTAAGATGGAATGTCTCGTATACAGTAAAAGGGTTTCCGGTTCTCTACACTCACCATACGAACCACAACAACATTAAACTGCTATTTTACGCTGGTATTCTGTAAGAGTCACGCCCAATTGAGCAGATACATTCATGCTACAATCATAATATAGCGGCAGCGTGGCTTTACCACTTCAGTCGTATCGTGTAACATATAAATCAATGGTATCGTGACGCCGTCACATTATAGCGGCTGCGGAGAATGTAATAGTTGTTGCTTCTGTGATAACGGAATCCTAAAAGTAACCTTCTTCCATTCTTAAATAAGGCATCTTTACCGCCATTTTCTATTGTCCATTTCATTCTTTAATAAAAGATTCCTGTGGTTAACCTATTTAGAAATAACGGTATACCTACCTACTTCTGTTCGACGTCCTTTTGCAATCACAATTTAGGTCGTATTACACACGCACAGTATTATATTCAACAATACATCGGTGGCATTGTTTACGTCGACGCTCGGATTTCAGAATTCCACCATTTTTACTCTTTTTAAGCCACAAAGCATTACTTGTTACAAAACGATCTAAAAGCCTGTAATTATCAAACCAATTTCAATGATAGACAATTGTTATAATAAGGTTGCATTTGTTACGGCTTGCGAGTAAGACTTACACTAATCGTTTCAATTAAATTCTTTAAATGGGAACAGAGTAAGTTGCATTTATTTTGCACTATTTGTAGAAATGCCTATATGGTAATTTTATTTCTAAGTGTTTTCATTTAGTTTCTTAAAAAAGTCTTTTGTAGATGCCTTCGGACGAAGAGACTGCTGCAACAATATTCAGTTGCTGGTAAAAGAATATGCGAGTTCACTGTTTGAAATAGGCCTTACCAATAATGTTATAACTGACATATTTACATTGCTTATAAGCTTTTCTGTATTATATTGATCATTGACAGGCCTGTTGGTCTAGTGGTTAGTGACCCTGACTGCTAAGCCGGAGGTCGTGGGTTCGATTCCCACCCAAGACAAATGTTTGTGTGATGAGCACGATCATTTGTTCTGTGTCTGGGTGTAATTTATCTATAATATTTATGTATTTAGAAATATATAAGTATGTTTATCAGTTGTCTAGTACCCATAACACAAGCTCTGCTTAGCTTGGGACTAGATGGCGTTGTGTGATAATTGTGGAATATTATTATATTATTATATTATTATTATTGATTCCACTAGTTGGCTCCTATTTTGTCTACAAGTTCGTTTGGGTAGGCACCATCTGCTCTTACATATTTCTGTCATCAAGCTACTGAAGGGTATAGAGAAAAAATACAGACTGGAGGTGTTGGAAGTTAATTGCAGGTTTTTATGGGCTGTGGTAGCCATCTGTAGGAACCACCAGGAAATCTGTAAGTTCGATTGTCAGTATAATTTTGTTAAAATAGTGGATTAATGGCCGCAGAGTCGATCGAGTCGAGACCCTTGTACTGGTAAATGTTATTCCCAATACACGAACAGGTGTGTTGGCAGTTTGCGAAAAGGTCTTTGGCAAAGCCTACCCTACGCTAAGGCTCTATTTTAATGCACCTACATCGTACTTTAATTTCAAATCAATCGACACTCTAAGTATAAACTTTACCAAAAAGTATTTATTACTTGTTTACAATTTAGTAGAGTGCAACAGCGTGTGTCTAAGTTTTGGCATTTTATTTTATTTTATTCCATGTATTCCTAAAACTTTTTTGTATATTGACAACATTTTTAGTTTAAAAAGACGACGCTCCTTGACTAACTATTACCGATAAACAGATTACAGGCGCCACCAAAAAAGATATAAGTATACCACCCATAAATAAATCAAAATCATCTAAAACAAAGTTATGGACCACCGACTACATAGATATATAGCATCATTACAGATTCGCGGTATTGGTCATCGACACCGGGCCCCTATATATCACAAGGTAGGTCAGGGTTCCGCGTTTCAAAAGAGAACAAAGGAATTCGAACCAGTCTCTCGACCTCCAGACGAGTCGGCAGCCATCTTAAATGGCCATACACTATTATTATCAAGCGAATTATTATTTAAAAGGGCAGCACGTTTCCTTTGATCAAATTATTTATGTCTATTTGGTTTTATATTTGTTTAATTATTTGTTTTTACAATCACAACGGTATCTGGTATCCTAGTTATTGAAATACTTTTTAAAGGTTCTCTAAGCAAAAGTTTTCATAGAATAATTGGTATGAAAATAAATTGTAATGACGTCATGGTTTCAGTAGTCAATTAATAATCTTATATATTTTTAAATACCAAAAGTCAAATTTAACTTAAAACAGAAATTTAATATATAAAGAATATACTTTATAGGATAAGGTTGACAAGCGGGTATACAGTCCACCTGGTGGTAAGTGGTTGCTGTGGTTTATAGACATCTACATCTATCTTCGTTTGCGAATCAAAATGCTGATGCATTGTCAGCCGTGAGAACTAAGATGGAATGCCTCTTTTCCAGTAAAAAGGATCTACGTTTCTCTGCACTCACCATACGAAACACATCGGCATTAAACTGCTATTTTACGCTGGTATTCTGTAAGAGCGTGGTCCTTCCCCTGTCAGGCCGAGCCATTCGTGCTACAACTATACAAGTATAGCAGCAGCATGGCTCTACCACGTCTAAAATTACTAAAACTATTACTAAACTATTAATGGTGGTCTAAAACTAACCAATTGTAAATACAAGGAGGCAATATATAAAGGATACATAGAGGAGGCGATACATAGAGGAGGCGATACATAGAGGAGGCGATACATAGAGGAGGCGATTCATAGAGGAGGCGATACATAGAGGAGGCGATACATAGAGGAGGCGATTCATAGAGGAGGCGATACATAGAGGAGGCGGTACATAGAGGAGGCGATACATAGATGAGGCGATACATAGAGGAGGCGATACATAGAGGAGGCGATACATAGAGGAGGCGATTCATAGAGGAGGCGATACATAGAGGAGGCGATACATAGAGGAGGCGATTCATAGAGGAGGCGATACATAGAGGAGGCGATACATAGAGGAGGCGATACATAGAGGAGGCGATACATAGAGGAGGCGATACATAGAGGAGGCGATACATAGAGGAGGCGATTCATAGAGGAGGCGATACATAGAGGAGGCGATACATAGAGGAGGCGATACATAGAGTAGGCGATACATAGAGGAGGCGATTCATAGAGGAGGCGATATATAGAGGAGGCGATACATAGAGGAGGCGTATGTTCAGCAGTTGATTTTGTAATGAATGATGAAGGCTATTCTTGAAATGAGGTGTATGATAAGAGGGTGTGTATAACGTCTTAATTTTGATACTAGTATATAACAAAAAAGATAAATTAACGAAGTTAAAAAAGTATTAGCTAAGATCCGCGTAAACAATAAATGTTTTTCGATTCCTTTTTTTCAAATATTATCGACACATTCTATAAATAAATAAATATATGTTATATAATTTATAAATAAATAAATAAATAAAATAAATAAATTCGTTGTAACCTCAATCAAACATTTTGAAAACCTCCGAAACAAAAAGAGCTGATGTTCTTCAATCGGCTGAACAGATTGTCTTAAAACATACTTTCAAAGGAAAAAACGACAAACTATCTAGGACAAACGAAGAGATTTAAAAAACGCGTAAAAGAACATATAGCTGATGTGAAGCACCGACGTTCCGGGAAGTCTGCAGTCTGTAAACATGTTCAAGATCGTCCCCACGATTACATTAGATTTGATAGACCACAAATCCTCGCAAAGGAACATCGACTCCTACCAAGGATGACGCGAGGCTATTAAAATTAAAAAACATCCTAATTTCAACAGAGAACATAAATGGGTGCTGCCATCTGCTTGGGATCCTATAATTCACAAAATTAATTCCGAACCCAAGCATACCACTGCAAGGCTTCAAGATACTGTAAGCTCGTTCTGAGTAGATCGGACCAAAAATTAATATTCGAAAACTGAAGGTAGCTGGGCTAACTATGACATTGGGACGTCAAACATCTCAGTCCCCCCTCCCCCCCGTGACCATGGGTGCGCTAAAGCACCTGAAACGTCGGGAATTAAGAATAAGTTATTAAACGTGATAAAATCCGTATAAGTGCTTTTACTCGTTTGGCTAAAATCGGTTCATGCGTTCAGCAGATATGATGCTACAGACAGACATAGATACACAGATACACACTACAAATATATAATATTTTTTATAGAAGAAAGGTGACTAACGAGCAGTTAGCCCACCTGATAGTAAGTGGATGTTGAGGCCCATAGACATCTACATTTATCAAATGCATATCCATTGTCCAGTGTTTCTAGTAAAAAGGTTCTCCGGTTCCCTACACTCATCATACGAAACACAGCAGCATTAAGCTGCTATTTCACTCTAGTATTCTGTGAGAGCACGGTCCTTCCTCGGTCGAGCCGACACATTCGTGCTACAACCATAATATAGCAGCAGCGTGGCTCTACAACGTAAATATAACATCCCTCTGTTTTTATCGGGATTAAAAATAGATTAATTATTATTTTAAAGATAATTAACATAAAGTGTTTAAGTTTTTCTATTTATTTACCTTTTACATTCTTATTTTTTTTTTAATTTAATTTTTACGTATATTTTGGTTCGTCAATACTAAACTGATTAAGTCGTCCCGTGGCTGCTTCCATCACTTATTTTACCCTGTGTGGGTGTCGAACTGTCAAAAGAGGCGACTCTGAGATATGCTGAAACGAACTTGATCTCCGGTTGTCTACACTCACCATACGAAACACAACAGCATTGAGCTATATAATGATGGTATTCTGTAGGATCGTGGTCCTTCTCCGGTCGAACCGACTCATTCGTTTGACAATCATAACATAGCTGCAGTATGGCTCTACTATATAAAAAGCTGCAAGGTAATTTGTTCATTCGGTTAATATGGTCACTTTCTTATAACACAAAAACTAAAGCTTCGTGTGCATAGATGCCAAGATCAAAATGGCAGTCAAATTAATAATAAAAGGTCAAAAGGGCGCTACTTTATCAACGCCATTTTGACAGATGACCATATAGTCAATATGGTCATTAACTGTTTTTTTTTAGTTGATTTTTCTAAGTGTTTTTAAATATTGCCAAAGCTTGTTTGATATTTTTTCTTAATATATGAGTTATAGTATACGAATATGTATTTTTGTCACTGTCCTCCTTCTAGTTTTGGTTTTATAGGGCGGCAAAGGTTAAGGTAAACATTACCCTCATGTACCTTACTTGTATAACATTGATGGAGAACCTTTAAGGTATTAAACTTGCAACTGATATCAAAGTACTTCTTTCTTCGCTATTTTGCATGGAATTTTGTTATTAAAAGCCGTCTGTTGGTTGAGCGGTATTGATCGAGCCAGACATAAATTAACAAAACCGATAATCAGAAGCAGAAAACGGGAGAAGTCCATGTCTACATGTAGACTTCTACTGGCTGCTGGTGAAGTAACGTATAATTAGTCGTGCTTCTGATCCCGCTTCGGTCGTGTCGGGTTATCGTCCTATCGAATTATAAGAATGAGGCAATAGACAGTGCACCTGTGAAATTCGATCCAGAGAATATAATTATTATCTTCCTTATTATATAAAATCAAATGCTATCCTCTACTCTCGCTCAAACTCGCAAACGGTTTGACCGATTATGATAATGTTTATTGTGTGTATTTGAGTAGCTTCCTGGATGGATTAAAAACTCATTAGGACCCGGAAGGTGGCGCTGATCGTGATAATATATTATTCAAACTATGCAACTTTTAATTTTTGTAGGACTGTTTTAATAACATATTTTAATTTCATTGAAGTTTTTAAGAGTATTGGTCTACTTAGATAAAAAGTACAATGTTTTAGAAATTAAATTTAACCAATCAGTTTAATAACACAATAGTAAGTAACCCTGGGCACCAACTTTACATTACCTACTTCATTAGAATTTTCCAAGTGACTGAATTCGTATTAATTCTAAATGTCACGTAATTTCGAATGCTAAAAAGGTAATACAATTTTTAATTAAGGCCTTTTATTAAAGTATATTCTAGCCATAATGGAATTAATATTTTATTTGAAGCGTTGAACACCATTAAACTTTTTTGTTGAATACTGTAAATCCTAAGCGTGGAATATCTGTTCAGAGCAAACTGCAAGTTCTAGAAATTGTACATCATCATTCTCTAAACCATTTCCCATTATCTGGGGTCGGCGCAATTGTACAGCAAATAAAATAACACAAGTTAGAGCAAACGATACGCAGAAGTGTACGTAATGTGGCTTTTAGCTAAGTGTTTGCAAGATTTTCTTAGAAACTTTAGAGTTTAAGATATTCATCTTTATTTATCATTCTTTGACGTGTGTCTTTGGCATTTATTATACGAATGGCCAATTTTCCTTATTACATACAAACGTATTGTAATATCCTTTACGTTGGTGACCATAATACTAACATTTTCCTTAAAATATTTACTTCCCTATGTAGTAACTAACTTATCTAAGGATCCGGTGCCGGTAGTTCAATTTAGCAAAATATACGGAGAACTTCTAAATAGTTCTTCTTCTGCTTCATTAGCCCTCAACAGTCATCTATTTTACATGAGTCTCACCCATTTTAAGCTAGAAGTCCCAAGTGAGGTATAGAGTAACACACAAGAGCACTTAGTCCACCTGTTGATAAGTGGACGCTAAAGCCCATAGACATCTACATTTATCCTCGATCAAAAAATCTAAATGCAGATGCGTCGACACTCCTGAGGACTTAGATGGAATGCCGCGTTAGTGGTAAGCACTCCGTCGCCGATTTGTATATTTTACGTCTGGCGTAAATGGGATTGATGGCGCCCTCTATCGGAAGCCATGAAAATGGTCCTTCTGCCATTTTTATTTTTTCTGTGTATGCATTTCTTAGGCATTTTTTATAGAATTAGGGTGACAAACGAGCACACAGTCCACCTAATGGTAAGTGTATGCTGTAGCTCACAGACATCTACATTTAACCTTGATAAATAATAAAAATGCATATATGCGTTGTCACCCCTGAGGACTGAGATGGAATGCCTCTCGATTCCAATAAAACAGGTCTCCGTTTCTCTACACTCACCATACGAAACACAGCCGCATCAGGCTGCTATTTTACGCTGTTATTCTGTGAGACCATAAGGATCGTGAACGCGAGATATATATGGGAAGCTGGTAGTAGCGGCAGAATCGCACTCGCCCTATTTTTTATTACTATTTAATCAACTCGGCTTTTTTCGCGTATACATGATAGGTAAAGAAGTGTTTGCCATTTGCTATTGTGCTACAATCTGAGGAAGTTAGACTGTGCCACTAAATACACACCGACCTCAAAGCATAACTATCACTGAACATAAAGAACAATAATATATTTTTTATTTTTTTAATGAGGAATGTATGATAAACTTGCACAGTATATGCCTGATGGCAATTGGATGCAGTGGCCTGTGGACTCCTGCATCCATCATCTATTAAGAATTAAAATGCAAATGCGTTTTCGCGTCTGAAGGCTAAGAAGGAATGCCAGTAAAAAGGGTTTCAGTTTCTTTACACTTACAACAGGAAACACAATAGCTATTCATATATAATATTCCTATGTATCTTATATTATATAATATATCTTATATTAATAGTATTCTGTGAGACGATGTTAACTGCCGACAAAACCCAACGGATTAGTAAGCTGAAGTGGCAATGGGCCGGCCATATAGCTCGAAGAACCGATAACCGATGGGGAAGAAAGGTTCTCGTGTGGCAGCCTCGTATAGGTAGGCGTAGTGTAGGGCGACCCCCCACTAGATGGAGTGACGACCTGGTAAGATATGCAGGAAGTCGATGGATGCAGGTGGCTCAGGACCGTGCTTTGTGGCATTGCTTGGGGGAGGCCTATGTTCAGCAGTGGACTTGTGTAGGGCTGTAATGATGATGATGATGAGACGATGTTTCTTCCCCGGTCGAGCCGCTCTATTCAACTTACGACTATAATATAGCTGCAGCGTTGTTCAACGTATGAGTTCTTACTGGAGATATTTCTATCTCGTATCTTATATCTTATTTCTAGGGCAACTCTAAAGTTTAATCGAAGCGTAGGTCGAAGTCAAAGCTAGTAACATAAGCAAATATAATAATATGATGCAATGATGCCCTAAAGGGCGTTATTCGAAACGTGGGCGAAATAATGTTAACGCGCTCTAATCAGGAGGCACCACAACGAAAACTGTGAAGTTAAGTATCGTAATAATATTATTTTAATCTAATTTGATTTATTTACTAATATTGGCCAATTAAACAACCTTTTATAGGTTATTTAGAGTGTTTTTGCAAACATCTTATACCTCTAATGCAGTAAATTCATTTTTTTAAAGAAGTGCAATTTTTTCTGACTTCAGACAGAATAATTATATGCAACGAATGAAGTTCTAAATGTGGGTTTGTGTACATGTGCCTACAAGCGTTTGAATATAGTTATCATAATGTAAGGAATCGACGTAGGTAGCTTTTCCCTATGACATAAATAATGAAAATTGCAATTATGTTGAGCAGTCAAATGTTTATTCATACCTACTTTATATTATATTCTTAGTTTCTATGCTAAAGTTGGTCTGTTACGTAAACGAACGGCGGACTAATTGCCAGTTAAAATGTAAAGATTGTAACTTATTTATACGTACGTTACTCAATTATCGTACTACACTTAAGTATATTAAAGTATGCTAGATGGATGTAGACCCCTGGTCAGTTATTATATTTTTAAAGCTTCATTTTATTGTATAGAATATTGCTGGAGTGAGTCTCAGATGCTGCGTCCTTAATAGTTATTAATTTATTTATTATTTATTTTGAACTTTAAGGAGTAACCTGAAGGTGTACTTTGGTATCTGCTGCTGGAACTCTTTGAAGAGTAGAACTAGGTGTGCCGAGTTTGGCTTCGTTTTGTTAGTTATGATGAAATATTACCTCCGGACTTGATAGAGTGACCTGAAATGTACTTTGGTGAATGCTAATTTAAAATACTGGTTATGACTTGATGAAAAACTTTTGAAAACGAAATAAAGTTGATTAAAAAAATTATTAACGAGTCAGGTAAAAAAACTAGTTTTTACGATAATGCCTGAGTACTAATACCTAAAAATTAAAGTAATATTAAAGTTGATTTCTGATCGTTTTATGATAATTATCAATTATCAACTACATAATTATCAACAGAATTCTGTTAAGAGTTTTTTCAATTAACAATAATAAAAAAAATTATTCTCAATAATAACAACATAGTACTTATAATTAAAAAAATTTCTATTGTTGATTGAGTATTTATTTTTCTATATTTTTTCACTATCAATGAGCATTACGAGTCGTGCACTTTTGGATTTTCCAAACTTTTTTTATTTACGTTTGACATTTAGAAGTAATAGCAATAAGGTTATTTGTGAAAACTTGTGTGTATTTAAAATACTTTAAAAAATTGACGTATAAGATGAGCGCTTAAGGCATGCACATTTGGATTTATCAAAAGTTTTTTTCTCTCTGTCGCCTCTTACGTCGTGGATTCTCTTACGACGTCACTAAAAAGTATTACCCTCAAATGTAGTTGTTTTCTCTAATCGAAATTCTGCCTGTAATGCACTTATTTGCAGGAAAATATATTTTATTTCGCAATCGGTGAAAAGTTTTGTAAACATTGTGCAAGTCCAAGGTTACTGTTAAAAATATTTGGCTGACTTTTGTACTCAGACTAGTAAATATATGACGTCATTGTGTTGCCAAATACAACACTTTCACGAGAAGTGATTTTCACAAAAGTGACATGATCTAAATATTTTCTGTTAACCTCAGTGCGTGTTTAGTAAACACCACAATATGATAATTAGAAAATGGATTAATCATTTTAACTGAATAATCATAAAGTAAATTAAGAGATTATCTCTTTCACTTAGCTTCTTAGACCACTGCTGGGCTTAAGCTCAAATGTTAGTAACGCTGTAAGTCGTGTTCGTAAAATTTCAAGTCACGCTTAAATTCAAAGAGTTTCTTAGCCATTATTTCTTTACTATCAACATTTTTTTAGAATAATGGAGACAAACGAGCACAGTCCACCTGATGGTAAGTGGATGCTGTAGCCCATAGACATTTACGTTTATTCTCAATTAAGAATCAAAACGTAGATGCGTTGTCACCCATGAGGGCTAAGATGGAATACCTCATGTCCAGTAAAAAGGGTCTCCGGATCTCTACACTCACCATACGAAACACAGCAGTATGATGATGTAGTGAGAGAAATCAGCTATGAAAATAAATATATAATAAAGTAATAAAAATATACGTAAAATTAGGTTAATGATACTATGTTTCGTATGGTGAGAGTAGAGAACCAAAAACGCTTTTTACTGAAAGTGGCATTATTTTCCAGTTAACGCTATTGTTCTTGATCCTTATCTAATGATCTAAAAATAAAAACAACGACAAACTCTCTTTATTAACTTACTCAACAATTAATCAGTGAATCACTTAAATTAACAAGCATAAAGTGGCGTCTCTATTAATTAATTCCGTGTGTCACAGTCAACTAAGTCCCCGTCAAGGCCGACGGGTCTTTCACTTATTCTATAGTAATAATAAAGAATATTTCGTTTCGGCGTTTCTATTTCCATGCAAATGTGATGGGTGTGACGCATTTTCGTCGTCGGTTGCCACATGATTTATTTACCAAGACTTTTTTATATTAAAAAAATATGGATCCTCCCCCCCCCCCCTCGACTTTGCTCTTAAGCTTTCCGTACCGAATACTATTATATACAGAATCCCGCCCCGGTTTCGTCTGGGTGGCGTTACAAATTCTTGACTTTTCTCTGCTATAATATGCATGTATCATCATATAATATTTCCTCTTAAATCATTCTCTCTATTGATGAAAAGCGCGTCAAGATCCGTTGCGTTTGAAATATATAAGCGTACATACGGGAAGCGACTTTTTTATTACTATGTAGAGATTTAGTTATTGTGTCACGCCTGTTATTCCCAATAGGGGAGGCAGAGTCCAAAGAGTAGCAAGCTTCTCGGAACACGTTTAGTCACAAAATACAGATATAGATGGTAAAATGCGAAGAAGGTGATGGGTGCTAGCTTATCGCGTACACAATCACAAACCCCAATACCCTATTAGTAGTAGCCCTTTACGACATGTGAGGCAAGTAATACAGTTGGCACATTCTTTATTGATATAAGTCTCACGTAATTATTGCGCCAATAAATTCCAGACCAACATGGGACTATACTACATACATACTTAATCCTAATTTATTCAAACAATTAAGTTACGTTAGTTGCAGAAAGTGTGGTGGCGGCTTCGATACACGGCGGTATATCTACTATTTATACCAGATGTGTGATACCAAAACAGACAACGGAAAGCGTACGTAGGTGCTACATTTGGTATTGCTAATCCGTTTACCAAGCTTGGCGTTGTGGACGTAAGAATGTGCATCACATCTATACCCACATTTGACGCACAAGTCGGTACGTTTTTTTAAATAGAATAAGGGTGACAAACGAGCGCACTGTCCACCTGATGGTAAGTGGATGCTGTGGCCCATAGACATCTACATTTATCCTGGATTAAGAATCGAAACGTAGATGTGTTGTCATCCCTGAAGGCTACAATGGAAAGCCTCGGGATCTCTACACTCACCATACGAAACACAACAGTATTAAGCTGCTATTTTACGCTGGTATTCTGTGAGAGCGTGGTCCTTCCCCGGTCGAGCCGACCCATTCGTGCTACAACCATAATATAGCTGTAGCGTGGCTCTACCGCGTATAAAAGGGTAACATCCGGTTAATATGCTCACTCAAAAACTAAAGCTTCGTCTGCATAGATGCCAAGATGACAATGGCAGTCAAGTTATTAATAATAGGTCAAAAGTATGCTGCTTTATCAACGCCTTTTTGACACATGACCGTATAGTTAATATGGTCATTAACTGTTTTTTTTTTACTTAATTTTTCTAATTGTTTCTAAATATTGCCAAAGCTTGTTTGATATTTTTTCTTAATATTTGAGTTATAGTTTATTGACAGGCCTGTTGGTCTAGTGGTTAGTGACCCTGACTGCTATGCCGGAGGTCGTGGGTTCGATTCCCACCCAGGACAAATGTTTGTGTGATGAGCACGATCATTTGTTCTACGTCTGGGTGTAATTTATCTATAATATTTATGTATTTAGAAATATATAAGTATGTTTATCAGTTGTCTAGTACCCATAACACAAGCTCTGCTTAGCTTGGGACTAGATGGCGTTGTGTGATAGTTGTGGAATATTATATTATATTATTATATTATAGTATATGAAAATGTATTTTTGTCGTTATCCACCCCAAGAGTTTTATCGCGCGGCAAAGCTTAAGGTGACGATATTACCCTCATGTGCCTTATATCATTGATGGAAAACCAGTTAGATATTAAACTTGCAACTGATATCAAAGTACTATTTCGCGTAGAATTTCGTTGTTAACCCGACCATCAAAAATAAATTCTGAATCTTATTATGAAAATATTTTTTTCATCGCTGCTGTTTCAAAGTCAAACATAGACTTTTCCCGTTGTAGGGACCCTTAAAAGGTAGATTGACTACTGCAGTACTAGACGTTAATGCTTCTGTGGTTGTCGTATAGAAACAACGAATGAGGAAAGAGTGACAAGCATATGTCGCAGAGGGGAACGGAATAGTCGGAAAGGGACGCCCCAGACGAAAGTTTATCAATCAAATTGGCGATATATGAGCCAGATTAACCGTATCTATCCTTAACCGGTCAGTATGTATAGTATGTGTAGGTATTTTTTATGGATGTAAAGGACGCGAGAGAGGTGTGTTGGGATCGTGCCTAATGAAAGTCCGTAGTCTCTGCCTAACCCTCTGGGTGACAGCCGTGAGTTTATGTTTATGTTTGTTTTGTATTCAGTTTATAGTTCATTTCCTTCGCTGCCTACCGCTGGTCTAGGTATTTTATGTCTGGTATAACAATATTATGTAATAACAGTTTTAACATCTTTCTTGCATTTTTTATAGTCTCATTTCACGGCACTCACGACACGAAATGGGGCGATGGATACTCTTATACTGCCATTTCACAGTTTAATACCACGTTGATATCTGTATAAACTTTATAATATGAAAAAATTAAGAACCATGTATGTTCTAATAATAAAAATATCATAAATAATGCTTATTACTGTAAAACTCAGGTACACTTGACTGGATAAGGACTCGCTTTGCTACCATGTGATAATGACATTAAAAAATAGTAGTTTTCATTCGGTGTTTACTTTTTATTAAAAGTCTATATTGTGTTCTTTTGAGTGGACTTATGAATATCAGTCGCAATGTCGTTTTTATAGTTCCATTAAAAACTCGCTTATTTTGCCGCCCTTAGGGGTAAGATTTTGCTCATATTATGGGACCACTCCTGAAATATAAACTATTTGGTAAAAATTGGTTTACAATACATACAAAAAATCGACAAACATACAATAGAGTTTTTAAGTTTTTAACCTCCTTCTTTGTTGAATTCGGCTTTAAAGTTTTTTTTATAGTTACTTAATATTGATTATAATATTAACATCAATCGCTCCGCTTTAACTGTGTAGTCGCGACGCTCTAAACTCAATCCTAGTGGGCGGTTACTCTTTCATTCATATCTCCGAGTGACGTCATTCGGCCCACACGCTCACACAAATACTCGTTCATTCGATATCAGCTAACTGCTCAAGCCTGTTTGCATTAATTTCGCCTTGTCGCCTCAGTGGGTTACGAGCCTAGTAGAAAATTGGGAATTTGTGAAATAGACCGTTGCTTGAATATATCAAGTAATCCGTACTATTATATGTTTTAATCAAAAAAAGAAATGCTATATTGTACAAGCACTGAAAAATTATTATACGATGTAACTCAAGAATATATTTATATTATTAAGTATATAAATATATTCTTGAGTTGATATATGATGATGTGATGATATTTGTTGCGGATATTCCGAATGAGTTGGCTTGAACGGGGAAGGAACACGCTCTCACAGTATAGCTACGTCAAATAGCAGCTTAATGCTGCTGTTTTCTATGGTGGGTGTAAAAAATTGGAGACCCTTTTTATTCAAAAAGAGGCATTCCATCTTAGTCCTAAAGGTTTACAATGTATCTGCATTTTCATTCTTAGATGAAGATGTATAAGCAATAGCATCCACTTAAAATCAGGTGGATTTTGTGCTCGTTTGTTACCCTAATTCTATAAAAAATCCGTATTTTCCGTCGATCCTGGTTTCGATTTCGTAGGTAACCCATGATTCTCTTTCTTCTTCATCAACCTTTACATCAATGTCCACAGCATCCACCTAACATCAGGTAGACTATATGCTCGATTGTCACCCTTATTCTATTCGAAAAACCCGTATTTTCCGTCGATCCCCGTTTCACTTGGCAGGCGAATTTGCAATCGCACCTTTAACGTTTCTACCCATCGCCGATAGCTAGGGATGAAACGATACCATTGGGTTACAGATATTTTTACTCGATACAGTATGGGTCGTACAGTATTATTCAGTATTTATTTTTATTCAGTTTCGTTTGAAAAGTATCGACACTTATATCGATCGATTTTATTTGTGAAAGTATTGATATTCTTTATCGATACGAGTATATATATAAGTCATAGTAGTACACAGTAGATAGAATTCTTTTGTCCGTTAATGTGATGCTCCCCAAAAATACATATTACTTTTTGGCAAACAGTCTCTTTTCTCTCGGACATAAACTAACAAGCTTACGATCTACACAAAACTAACAAAACTAGGACTAGGATGCGTCCATATATGATACTTAAAAATATTTTTTATTAGCATAGATGAGTGTATCATCTATCCATAAATATGTTAAAATAAAATCGTGGTATAGACATACCGATACAAATACTTTGGATGGATACCTACTTGGTACGTAGTTTTTTTTTTATTTTCATATAGGATAGGGTGTCAAACGAGCACACAGTCCACCTGATGGTAAGTGGTTGCTGTGGCCCATAGACATCTACATCTATCCTCGATTACGAATCAAAATGCAGATGCGTTGTCACCCGTGAGGACTAAGATGGAATGCCTCGTTTCCAGTAAAAAGGGGCTCCGGTTCTCTACACTCACCATACGAAACACAGCAGCATCAAGCTACCATTTCACGCTGGTATTCTGTGAGAGCGTGGTCCTTCCCCGGTCGAGCCGACCCATTCGTGCTACAACTATACTACTAATATAACTGCAGCATGGCTCTACCACGTAAAGTAGTTTTAAAGTATCGATACAAAAAGTACTTGGTATTGGAAGGAATGTATTGAGTAAGTACTTGTATTTACTCGAATCGTTACATTCCTACCGATGGCCGACTTGCTGGGCAGTTCGCGTCAGACGTAAACGAGATAGTTATACCGACATCTATTGGGAGCTCCATGATATGACATTTTATTAGCATTTCTCTTAGTTTGCCTCTTACGTCGCCGGAAACGGATATTAGATTCCATTGCGCTGCCGCCACATGGCTTTACACGAAATACTCGTATTTATTCAAGGAAACGAGAAACCGTGAAAAGATCAACAGACGACATTTTCTCAGGCAGCTACTGCCATATTTTACTAGCTTTGTCGTTCGCGTCCGTCAAGACATGAACTAGCCTTATGTACTATATCAAAAGAAATAGAAAATTGTTAGAAATCTGTTTCTACGTAAAAAGAATAAGTACTGATTCGTGATAATGTAAAACTGATATTTTTTTACTTTTATAAGTTAGTAACTATCACATCTGATGGTAAGTGGTAATGGTGCTTTTTTTAGTTACCGATAGCGTACCTACTAGTTATTTTCTATGCACTCTAATGATATGGGCAATGAATGAAAGGAACACGAAAATAAAATGACATCACTAAATCTAATGTGGTGTCCACCCAAAGATGGCCGAATATTTTTTTTATTACACCCCATGATATGGACATCAAGTGAAAGGGTTTGTTGAGAAGAATTGGAATAAAATGACATCCACGTTCGACTCTTCGAGAAGATGGTGTACTACCCGGCTAAACGCTTAAACTTAGCGGGGTCTTAACTATTATCGACTTGGAAAAATTCTGGCGGTGGTGAAAAATTCAAAATGGCGGAAAATAAAATGGCTGTCATACCCATTTAAAAGAGTTATTACTTGGAAAAAGTTTGTGGTACTCGTAGTGTGGTGCGCTCAGACAAATGTTGTAAGAACCGACGAGGGTCAACTGCTGGCGATGTAAGATCAAAACCAACAATGACGCATTGAAATGAACAGACGTAGAAACCTGTTCAGCGATAACTAAAAAATAAATTTATACTAGAAAACATTTTCAAAAACAAAATTTTATGTAAATGCTCTAAAAAGACGAAAGTAAACCTTAAATTAAATCAAACCCATCAATATATTATATTACGCAATTTATATGATAAAAAGCTTGTCGCGAGAGTTACCTCTGTAGAACATAAACAAGAATACAATACGTAACTTGATATTGATACAAGTAGGTAATTCTAGGAATAAAATGATGTTTTTTTAATAGATAGTATTTATTTATAGATCAATTTCATAATGTGTTAATGTAAAATAAAATAAAAATTGTAATATATCAGTGCAATAGGCTTCTATTCCGTTCACCTGTTACAATTTGATATTTAGCTGATGGAGGCCTTATTACAAACATTGCACTAAATATACATAAATAAAATAGATAAGATATTATTATGTTAGTATATGTATAAAAATACTTAAGATTACATAAAATTAAGACGAGAACTACTGCCGACAAACTGTATTAGCTTGGCAGAAAAAAATGTTAAAAACCTTTATTGTATAAATGGGATTAAATAAATTAAAAAAAAACCTATTTTTTCCGGACGGTAAAAAAGATCGGCCAGTATAAAAGCTTGGTTTTGTAATTTTTTTTCTTACTATTAATTTATTGTAAATTATTGTTTATTTATACTCTGAACTTATGTCGTGCTCAAACCAATATAATATGCCACTAATAAATGCCCCTTTTCATTTGTAAGGTGCTATAATACAACAAATTTAATCATTCATTATCATTGCGCCGGCGTCGGAATTCGTCAATGACGCCTCATTATCGGAAAGTCAATTGAATGCAAAATCGGCTTGACTTTAATTTAACTTTAGATACGCGCAGCCGTCTATAGTTTTTTTTTTATAGGATAGTATTGTAATCATAATATAAAAATGTTAAACAACTAAAAGTAAGTGTTATGTGTTCATAATAAGGTCCATATATTGTAGTGTTATTTTTATGAATTATTGCGGGATGTATTGTACTATTAAGAATTAACACTCGTGGTCATAGTACGGAATGGCAGCGATAAGCGGATGGCCTTGGGCAATTTGTGTTATCTGTGAAATTAAAATACGCGGTGCGGCCTCACTATTAGCAGAGTCACTTTGTATATATATAGCTACATGTATATACGAATTATACCTATTTCATGATATATTTTCCGTGTAAAATTTAAGTAGGTTTATAACTTACGTAAAAACACCTTAATAGATTATAAAACAATGTAAGTGACAGGTAAAGATAAATAAGATCTCGCGATCTCTTATACGATATATGGCGTTATAACGATCTCTTCGAATGCCAGACCAAAGGTTTTTACCAAAGGCATTAGTCTATCCTTAATATGGAGGTCTATATATATATATATATATATATATATATATATATATATATATATATATATATATATATATATATATATATATATATATATATATATATTGTAGTGTTATGCTTATACATACTTACATATCATTTTACACTATTTTAAACTTAGAATTTTTTTAAAATTTATTAGGGAATAGAGTGAATGGGGCACTACACTCTATTATGAAGAACCAGAATGTGTCAAAACAGGCACGTATGGTAATTCATAATGCTGTGTTAGTCCCTACTTTAATGTATGGTAGTGAAAGCTGGGTGTGGCAGAAGAAGCACGAAAGTAGAATAAATGCTGTAGAAATGCGGTCTTTAAGGAATATGCTAGGGTTTAATCTGAATGACAGGGTGAGAAATTGCGTGATAAGAGATAAATGTGGTATGCAAGGTGATGTTGTGACCAGGATTAAGAAAGGAATGCTTCGGTGGTTTGGTCACGTAGAAAGAATGAATGAGGAAAGAGTGACAAAGCAAATTTATATGGCAGATGTGAATGGCCGAGTCGGAAAGGGACGCCCTAGAAAAAAGTTTATCGACCAAATTGGCGATATTTTGAAAATGGGCCACGTTAGAAGTACCCTTAACCGACGAGCATGTATGCGTAGATATATGGATGTAAAGGAGGCGAAAGAGGTATGTCAGGATCGTGCCAAATGGAAGTCCGTAGTCTCTGCCTACCCCTCTGGGTGACAGGCGTGAGTGTTTATGTATGTATTTAAACTTATTTTTCCATTCTGTTTTTGATGTTCTGCATTCGCCTCAAAACTTGATATTTTGCATCACCTTTATTTCCATAGGATCCTGTAATATTTTTAATTCATAAGAACACAATAACAAATCATTTTCACTTCGTATTTTTCATGCTATCAGCACTTTTTAAATCGGTGTCAATGGAGTCTACCTTTTTCGGTCTTTTATTTAGTTCTCCGTAACTCTGCAATTTCGGGTTTCGTGCGCGCTGTTGCGCTACTTTTTTTTCCTATATAAATAATATCTCATTTTTTACTTAAATCTTGCCGTTTCTGTATTACGAGCCTAAAACCAAAATTTGACATGTTTTGACATCGTTGTTTATCAGGTTGTCATGGCAATTTTTATTCAAATATCGTTACCGGCCTGATGTTTTTACTTCAAAATACTCCTTTCTTCTTGGCCATTTACAAGAATTTGCTTTTAATTTAAATAATTTCAAATTTAATGAGAATTTTTTTCCGTTCTTATGCCAGATCCGTCAAAAAGGAAAAATAAGCCGAACAATCGGCGAATGGGGGAGTCTGACTTGAGCTTTGATACTTGAAGCATCTCCTAAAGGCCTTTTCCGCACTGCCTCGGGATCCTGCAAGCCTCTGCCCGCTCCTTAAGTCGTCGCCTAGCCACGCCTACGCCTCCGCCTACTAGTGCGCTGTGTTTGCCTACTTCAAGCGCCGCGTCTACCTACTTCAAACGCTGCGTGCCTACTCCAGACGTTGCGTGGACCTACTCCAGACGCTGCGTGTCTATTCCGGACGCTGTGTGTGTCTACTCCGGAAGTTGTGTTTGCCTACTTCAAGCGCCGCGTGTACCTACTTCAAACGCTGCGTGCCTACTCCAGACGTTGCGTGGACCTACTCCAGACGCTGCGTGTCTATTCCGGACGCTGTGTGTGTCTACTCCGGAAGTTGTGTTTGCCTACTTCAAGCGCTGCGTGTACCTACTTCAAACGCTGCGTGCCTACTCCAGACGTTGCGTGGACCTACTCCAGACGCTGCGTGTCTATTCCGGACGCTGTGTGTGTCTACTCCGGAAGTTGTGTTTGCCTACTTCAAGCGCCGCGTGTACCTACTTCAAACGCTGCGTGCCTACTCCAGACGTTGCGTGGACCTACTCCAGACGCTGCGTGTCTATTCCGGACGCTGTGTGTGTCTACTCCGGAAGTTGTGTTTGCCTACTTCAAGCGCTGCGTGTACCTTCTCCAGACGCTGCGTGTGCTTTCTCCAGATTCTACGTGTACCTAGAGCAGGAACTGTGCACCTTTCATAGGCGTAGCCTGTGCATACTTCGTTGCAGTATCTTTATCTTTGTTATTTTTTTTAATAATATTGTAAATCACTATCTTCATTACAACCCATCATCACCTTCATACCTTTTTTTATAAAAAAAAACTGTAAAACTTTTCAAATTTTTAAATAATTTATTTTATTTTGGTTGTTTTCGTTGTAGTTAAGTTAGGTTCTTTAGTTTTTTTATTGTCGCTTCACGACAATTTGGCGCCCGACGTAAAGTTCTTCTTTTGTTCACCTTAGCTACGCCTTATCCATTTCCTTTTGATTGAATTGCTTTCTCTTTCGTTCTTAACTCTTTATTTACTCATCCTTATCATATCTTCCAAATTCTAAAACAAAACTTCATCTAGTTTTTCAACTTATCTGGATTATATTTAGACCTACATATAACATTCATCACTTTAATATGTTTACTCTAGATAACTTAAAGAGGTACAATCTTCCAAATTCTAAAACAAAACTTCATCTAGTTTTTCAACTTATCTGGATTATATTTACACCTACATATAACACTTCACTTACATTCATCACTTTAATATTTTTATTCTAAATAACTTAAAGAGGTACAATCTTCCAAATTCTAAAACAAAACTTCATCTAGTTTTTCAACTTATCGGGATTATATTTAGGCCTACATATAACACTTCACTTACATTCATCACTTTTATATTTTTATTCTAGAAAGAGGTACTATCTTCCCAATTCTAAAACAAAACTTCATCTAGTTTTTCAACTTATCTGGATTATATTTAGACCTACATATAACACTTCACTTACATTCATCACTTTAATATTTTTATTCTAGATAACTTAAAGAGGTACAATTTTTAAATAAAATTTTATTTCTTAAACTTAACTTTGCACTTAACTATAACGATGAAAAAGGTTATTAAGTACGAATTCCTTAACAAGGCCGAACTCGAATACGAAGTGAAGATTAGATGTGAGGAACCAGCTAATACTGTTTTGCATGACACTACATTTGTATATATGTTTGTATATTTGTATATAAGTTTGTATATATGTATAAATATCAATTTCAGACACATCTCGTTAGTGATGTTGCTGATCTCTGGCTTTGAGCCCTACCGCTCTGGCCGTTCTTAATCTTTACTTAAGTCATAGCGACTAAAACTTGCTTAAGATTAATTTCTTTATCTTTATCTTCACTCAGGAGCGGATGACAACTCCTTAAATAAGCCTGAATGTTCTTTCGAAATATTTTTTTTCCACGCAGGAGCGGATGACAACTCCTTAAATAAGCCTGAATGTCCTTTCGAAAACACACTTTTAGAGTGGTAGTCATTGAATGTGAACTCCACCCTTACCTGAATGCAGATGATGAATGTAAGAGATAGTATATCTGATTTTGCCTGTTGATGTCTGTTACTGCAAAGCTGTGTTTTTATGGTTTATTTTAGAATGTACATGTCAAAATTTTTGCCGAGTCAAAAATTTTCCAGGGTCGGGGGGAAAATGTAGTGTGCTTATACATACTTACATATCATTTTACACTATTTTAAACTTATTTTTCCATTCTGTTTTTGATGTTCTGCATTCGCCTCAAAACTTGATATTTTGCATCACCTTTATTTCCATAGGATCCTGTAATATTTTTAATTCATAAGAACACAATAACAAATCATTTTCACTTCGTATTTTTCATGCTATCAGCACTTTTTAAATCGGTGTCAATGGAGTCTACCTTTTTCGGTCTTTTATTTAGTTCTCCGTAACTCTGCAATTTCGGGTTTCGTGCGCGCTGTTGCGCTACTTTTTTTTCCTATATAAATAATATCTCATTTTTTACTTAAATCTTGCCGTTTCTGTATTACGAGCCTAAAACCAAAATTTGACATGTTTTGACATCGTTGTTTATCAGGTTGTCATGGCAATTTTTATTCAAATATCGTTACCGGCCTGATGTTTTTACTTCAAAATACTCCTTTCTTCTTGGCCATTTACAAGAATTTGCTTTTAATTTAAATAATTTCAAATTTAATGAGAATTTTTTTCCGTTACGTACAGATCAAGTCTTTTCCATGCGCATGATCGCGGAGAAGTTTTTGGCGAAAAACCAAAGAGTTTTTTGTGCGTTCATGGACTTGGAAAAGGCTTATGACAGAGTGGACAGGGATGTGTTATGGCAAACGCTGAACGCATTTAGGTTGAGCGCTGGTTTGATACAGGCATTAAAGTCTCTGTATAGGGACTCGAGTGCTTGTGTTAGAATCAACGGGGTCTACTCGGGCTGGTTTGGCATCCATAAAGGTGTCAGACAGGGCTGTGTAGCTTCCCCGTGGCTGTTCAACCTATTTATGGACAGCTGTTTGGAAAATTTGAAAGTTGAAGAATGCGGGGTAAGAATGGGTGAGTTAACCATCAAATGCCTTTTGTACGCCGATGATCAAGTCATACTTGCGTCGTCGGCGGCCGAGTTGCAAATGATGGTTACATTAATGAACAGGTCATTAAAAGAAAGGGGAATGAAAGTGAACGCAAGTAAGACGAAAGTGATGGTTTTTGAAAGAGATGAAAGCAAAACGGTATGTGAAATAAGAATAGAAGGAGAGTTAATTGAGCAAGTGGATGAGTTCGTATATTTGGGATGTGTATTCAGCAGGGATGGGAGATATGATAAGGACATTGAACGACGAGTGAATGCAGGAAATAAAGTAAATGGGGCTCTACACTCTATTGTGAAAAGTCAGAATGTGTCAAAAAAGGCACGTATGGCAATTCACAGTGCTGTATTAGTCCCTACTTTAACGTATGGTAGTGAAAGTTGGGTGTGGCAGAAGAAGCACGAGAGTAGAATAAATGCGGTAGAAATGCGGTCGCTAAGGAGTATGTTAGGGCTGAATCTGAGTGACAGGGTGAGAAACTGTGTGATAAAAGAAGAGTGTGGTTTGCAAGATGATGCGGTGACCAGGATTAAGAAAGAAATGCTTCGGTGGTTTGGTCATGTAGAAAGAATGAATGCGGAAAGACTGACAAAGCAAATATATGTTGCAGAAGTGAATGGAAGAGTCGGAAAGGGACGTCCTAGGCGGAAGTTTGTCGACCAAATTGGCGATATACTAAAAATGGGCCAAATTAAGAGTACCCTTAACCGACGAGCATGTATGCGTAGGTATATGAATGTGGAAGAGGCGAGAAAGGTATGTCAGGATCGTGCTAAATGGAGGTCTGTAGTCTCTGCCTACCCCTCTGGGTGACAGGCGTGAGTGTTTATGTATGTATGTATGTATGTATTTTTTCCGTTCTTATGCCAGATCCGTCAAAAAGGAAAAATAAGCCGAACAATCGGCGAATGGGGGAGTCTGACTTGAGCTTTGATACTTGAAGCATCTCCTAAAGGCCTTTTCCGCACTGCCTCGGGATCCTGCAAGCCTCTGCCCGCTCCTTAAGTCGTCGCCTAGCCACGCCTACGCCTCCGCCTACTAGTGCGCTGTGTTTGCCTACTTCAAGCGCCGCGTGTACCTACTTCAAACGCTGCGTGCCTACTCCAGACGTTGCGTGGACCTACTCCAGACGCTGCGTGTCTATTCCGGACGCTGTGTGTGTCTACTCCGGAAGTTGTGTTTGCCTACTTCAAGCGCCGCGTGTACCTACTTCAAACGCTGCGTGCCTACTCCAGACGTTGCGTGGACCTACTCCAGACGCTGCATGTCTATTCCGGACGCTGTGTGTGTCTACTCCAAGCGCTGCGTGTACCTTCTCCAGACGCTGCGTGTGCTTTCTCAAGATTCTACGTGTACCTAGAGCAGGAACTGTGCACCTTTCATAGGCGTAGCCTGTGCATACTTCGTTGCAGTATTTTTATCTTTGTTATTTTTTTTAATAATATTGTAAATCACTATCTTCATTACAACCCATCATCACCTTCATACCTTTTTTTATAAAAAAAAAACTGTAAAACTTTTCAAATTTTTAAATAATTTATTTTATTTTGGTTGTTTTCGTTGTAGTTAAGTTAGGTTCTTTAGTTTTTTTATTGTCGCTTCACGACAATATATATATATATAGGAGGATACTAGATTTATTAGACCGGTATTCAGAGACAAGCTCGAGTTCGAACTCAAAGTTCATAATAAAACGTAATCATTGCATACTCTTTGCTTCAGAACGTCCAAATTGATGTAGCATACTATGGTATAGACATCTTGGTGGAAAGTAATAATGTACTTTGGTTTAGAGATGGCATTTTTCTTTCGGTAGCAACTGTTCTGTGGCAGTTTGACGTAATGAAGTTTGAGTTTAAAATCACGACTGTCTAAATTAAGGTTCTAGAAGCTGCTCATCGGTGTCTACCCTGATAGTTTTATAGCTATGCAGCAATCTTGTGAGTATATGTTTTTTTATTTCTACCTAGTCACTTTTAACGACATGCCCTATAGTAGGGTTTAGAGAATCAACCATCCCATATTACCCCGTGGGTTTTGTAACAGGCGACAGAGGGAAACTGTAACAGGCAGCAGCCTCTTCCTGAAAGTAACACGAGGCAATCTATGGGGGAGGCCAATGTTCAATAGTGAACTTTCGTAGGTGATGGTGCCAACTGGGTTCAGTATTTCTTGGACTGAACTCTGTTTTACGCAGTTGTAATTTATTATCAAAGTATTACTACGTTTTACTCGTCATAAAATATTGTCGTTTATTCCGATAAAATATTATATTTATTACGCTGATAATATTTTTGTGCTATGATATTAATAATCGTCCGTCGTGTTCTTGACTTACAACGACTTTGATTTTAAAACCACTTGTCCGTACGCCACAACTCGCGCCCTTCCCTTGTCCCCATAGCAACGAGATCGCGCGACGTATCAAATTCCTGAAATGGTGTTTGTGATATTTAGAATGGTATTTAAAATTCTATCTAAATTCATATTAGATTTACTGAGGATGATTGGCAAGGGAATCAAGAAAGATCACCAGCTGATCGACCACGACGAAACCGTTTTGGCGGTCACTAATCAGCTGGTGATCCTCAAGGTACCTCATGAGCTGGCAGTTTACAATGGACTCCATTATTTGGAGAACAAGGAGTTGATGGCGGTAGGCCTGTAGTTTGACGGGTCTGAGCGGTCGCATTTTTAAGGGATCGGGTGGACCAAAGCTGTCTTCCATGAACTCAGGACTACGCCTTACGCCTTGGGAGTAGGAGTACCGGAAAAGACGCGTTGAAACTGGTGCCAACTTTGGAGCACACATCTTCAGCACAATGCGAGGGACACCATCAGGCAAACTCGACTTGTTGACGTAGAGGGAGAGGAGTGCTTTGTGAACCGGGCGCTGTGTAAACCGCAATCCAGCATGGAGCACTCACACCGCGGGATGGTCGGCGGTGTGTTGACTAGACAGAGCCTGACAGATCGGCTTTCTCCTTTGCGGTATGGGCTAGTGAGTCGTCCGCTCTATGCAAAGATGGAAGAGATAACTGACAGAAGTTCCCTTGGACAGCCTTGGCGAGAGATCAGAATGCACGGGTTCCAGAAGGAAGGCAAACTTGTTTCAACTAGTTTCTCGCCAATTCTGCCGATATCCTCAGACCTTGCCTTGGCAATGACTCTTTTGAAGGACCTGGAGGCGGATTTTTTTTTAATAATAAGACTTACATAAGAATTACATTTCTTTTTAGGAGCGCTGGTGTTTACACCCCGAGACGTTGATTCGTCAGCCCAGGTAGCAATCCTGTTTATAGCGTGATGCTATTTTACAGGAGCGACCAAACCATGACTGGGATCTGCCTCCGATGGGCACCACAGAGAATGGAATAAAAAGTTCCGTACCCTGAAGTACCACATCAGCGACAGTTTCTCTTTAATACAATGGATTTCCGCAAATTAACGCCTGATTCCGTTAATTATCTATAAAACTATGTATTGACCGTAACGAAATAAAAAAATAATAATAACATTCTGGGACCTTTAGCAAAAAAACAAAATTGTTCGAGACGAAGGGGATAGATTTGAAAAGAAAAATAAAATAAATGAACTTTTAATTACTTTTTTGTGGCATCATACGTAATTATTAATGATTTTTTTTAAAGGGATAAAGGGGACAAATGAGCACACTCTCCACCTGATGGTCAGTTGCTGTGGCCCATAGACATCTAAATCTATCCTCAAATACCAATCAAATTGAAGATAATTGTCGCTCGTAAGGGGTGCGATGGAATTCCCTGTTTTCAGTAAAAAGGGTATACGGTTTTCTACACTGACCATACGAAACACAGCATTGTTAAGGCGTTACCCGTAGCGAACGACCTTGAGCGTACGGTCCTATGAAATCCACGCGCTCTCGCTACAATATATCGCGTAAGAAATACGCCCAAATTTTGGAATTATCTCAATTAAAAAAGAAAAGCGAACTTAAGAAATTAAATAAAACGTGTATAATATTGACTTTTAAATTATCTATCTATTAGTGTAATCCTGAAATGATTAGAGCGTTGCCTTTAGCAATAGATGCACGTAATCAATAATTTTAGTCATTTTTTTAAAAGTTGATTTTAAATGTATTTATAACACATAAAAACAAATTAGAACGTGGAGTGTGTTGGTAGGATATCGAACATTACTAATGTGCTTTTAGATGTAGTTTATTTCCCGTAACTAATGAGATAATAGTCTCTGAAAAACGCACTATCGCAAGGTTTTGGTCGGGGTATCGTCATAAGACGACACATCGAAAAAGTGATGGCTATCGTCGTACTGATCCGAGTGAATGCATAATTTCTATAAACACTTGAAAAAACGCCGTCATAAGATATAAAATTGCGTAGCGCCCGCGACTGTTAAAAGCATTTAAAAATTGTCAGAATCTTAAAATATTTTTTAAAAAATTATTGATTTAAGTAATCAAAATAATGAGCAAGTAAATTATGAATAATATGTTATGAATATATTTGAGTGATTCCCAAGAATACAGATTAGGTAATTTCGTTGTAATTTCAACTATAGTGATTTTTAGAGGTGTTTTCGCAAATAATTATGATTGAGTCAAAATTATACAATCGTGTTATTGAACAAGTAAATTCAAGATAAAGACATGAATTTACCTATATCAAAATTCCACTTTCGTTAGTGGTGTCATAGTCCCATACTATTCGATGAAAGGAGGTGCATTTTTTCGCGGTGTCGCCTTAAGCTGAAGACGTGTATTTTGTTTTATTTTTAGACTTTTACAACATTAGCTTATCTATAAAAACGATATTACATCACAGAATACTTAACATTACAAGGTAATTAAATGAACGTAGCAAAAAGTACCGTGTAGTGGCGGTGCAGGAACTTCCACCACCCCATATCGTCCCGTGGTTGTCGCTAGAGGCGACAGAGATAATCTAAAACAGAAGATGTCCAGAATCCTAATAACAACTAAAAATATTTATTGATTACCATTGCCAACACGCCTACAAAGCGTGCCAACTATGGCAAAATCTTCCCTATAACACAAGCAGGGTTGTAACGGATGGATGGAGAAGAGGAATGACTTCGTCCTGGAATGTGTATTCCCCGTCGGTTATTAGTTCTTCAAACACACGGCCGCCCATTTCTAGTTCAGGCTGCTCCATTGCGTTGTATCAGTTCATGTTGTCACGGATAACCTTATTACTTGTACGAAAATTGCCCTACCCATAGCTGGCTGAATTAAAATAAAAAATAAAAAAACTAACGTTCTATTTTATTACTCGTTCTATTTGATTTATTTATAATCTTTATAACTGTGGTGACAAGTATATATAAGTATATAAGTTTGCCTTACGTAAAATTAATGGATATATTTTTTGAATTGCAAATTAGTTTGTTTCCCCATCGTTAAAATCGACTGTGCCTTCATTGTTGTTACATATTTCAATAACTTTTTCCGTGTTAGATAATATTTATTATTACCACTAATTACCATATTATGTAGTGGATGTGTTCGAAATATTATTTAAATGGGTACAACGTTCATGCAAACAAAGCTTTTTATACTCGTATATTAAATTCTAAGTTACGAATTAACTACCGTAATAAACATTTTTATTTTTTATTTAGTTAATATGTGCTATAACTGATTGTACCTAACACGAACTATTATCATAGGTCTTTATCTATAAATTTCCGTTTTTATGAAATCAGTTAACGTAATTTTTTTGTATATTTTTTATTTCTATTAATCAAAATAGTCACTCATGCAATCGTTGCATCTTTGCCAACGCAGTGACAGTTTTTTGATGCCCTACTCGAAGAAATCAGCTGGACGGGGGGCCACAAATTCTTTAAAGGCATATTGTACTGCCTCTCGGGTATGGAAATTAATCCCACTAAAAAATTAACCTAATTCTGTAAAAAGTAGAAGTCTGTAGAAACCAAGGTCTGGTGAGCACGGCGGATGGCGGAGAGCTTCCAACCCCAGCTCTTGTAACTTGGAGACCGTCTGTTGTGCAGGATGAGGTCTTGCACTGTCGTGCAGGAGCAGCGAGGACGAGCGACTAGAGCTTCTCCATCATTGTGTTCAGTTCATCACAGTACACCTCTGCGGTAATGCTCATCCCGATTGGTAAGAAGCTGTGTCCATCACACCGGCGCTAGGCCACCAAATAGTGACCATCGGTTTTATAGGGTTCGTTTTGGTCATTGTTTAGGTGCTGAACTAAGATCCAACCAACTTGCTGATCTCTTGCAATTGTGAAACAGAATCCTTTTTTCGTCACAAAATTCCTTCGTTTGTGTTCCTGTTGAACAGTGCAAGATAAGTCTCGAAGCGTACTTCTCTCTGGCGTTCATTGAGTTCGTGGGGCTCCCATTTGTCAAGCTTTTTTACCTAGCCAATTTGACGTAAATGGACCAATATTGTTTTGATGCTAACTTTAAAAGTTGCTGCTAATCCTTCCGATTGAGTACCATCAGCTTCCACAATTGTCTATAATTCGTCATTATAGAACAAAGTTTTCGGACGACCACGGGGTTCATTTTTCGGGATTCGGGGTGAATTTTTAACGTACCCTTGATGACGAAAAAGGTTTAAATGCAATGAAAACCTAACGCTAATTTTGAAAAAAGAATTCCATATTATTGAAATAAAATTAATTTGAAATGAGAATTCTTTTAAAATTATTTTGATTTGGAATGGCCGGTAGGTACTACAGAACAATTTAATAGGTAAATACCTATTATTATTAAAACTTAACAAAAGAGCCTCTACTGTCGTTTTGCAATAGGCTGATTGCCTAAATGAATGCCTTTGCTTGCTAACTAAGCTAAAATAAAGTGTCAGATTCTATTCTTGAATTTCGCTTTTTGCAAATATTCTTGTATGAAAAATATTTGTATGAACTTTTGTGCTTCTTAGCAGTTTTTGAATAAGAAGCACAGTGCGATCTTTTGAACCACACTAGCATCTTATTGCTGAAGATAGTAAGCATATCTCGCTATAAATCTTACGTTATATATGTTGCATTTAAACATCACTTTTATTAAGTATTTACGTGCAATCAACAAACATATTAAATATTGATCCAAGTGAAATGAATTTCGGGCGCTGAGATAGTTAAATACGTTATCGCTTTTGATTTACCACCATTGTCGCAATCAATTTGAAGACATAGGCCTCCTTCAAAGTGTGCTACTTAGCTCAGTACTTTATGCCTCCAGTTCCAACCAGCCACCGTCGCTTAGTCTAGCCCAGTGACGTCCCACATCACGTTTGCCGAAGCGCGGTTTCTACATCCATGAAACGTCTATTCCAAAGGTTGTCATTTCTGCGACGAATGTGACCAAAACATTGCTGTTTCAGTTTGCGAACAATGAAGGCTATTTCGGTGACCATCGTTGTCCGACGAGATTTCTTCAGGAAGAATCTTATCCAGACAACATGGCTCACAGAACAAGTATTCGTATGGCCTGCAAATAATTTTTCCAGGTCTGGATGTTAGCCCATGTGAAATTTAGGTATGTTTTGTTACGTGGTAGAGCCATGCTGCAGTTATATCGGAAGTATAGTTGTAGCACGAATTGGTCGGCTCGACCGGGGAAGGACCGTGCTCTCCAGAATACCAGCGTGAAATAGTAGCTTAATGCTGCTGTATTTCGTATGGTGAGTGTAGAGAACCGGAGATCCTTTTCACTGGTAACGAGACATTCTATCATAGTCCTCACGGGTGACAACTCATCTGCATTTTGATTCGTAATCGAGGATAGATGTAGATGTCTGTGGGCCACAGCAACCACTTACCATTAGGTGGACTGTGTGCTGGTTTGTCACCCTACCCTATAAAAAAAAACTACCTTCTCGATACAGGAGAAAATCCTAGTATGGAGGTACCCTTTTAAAAAAAAAAAGAATATCCATTACTCGCTAATCCACTTGGAGCTTGTAAAGTAGCCATCAGGATTTTTTTGGTTTTAATATTGACAATATAATAAACTGAATTAACAAAAAATTATCGCATAAAGAACTTTTTTTACTTTAAAAATATATCTTCATCAATAAGAGACTAAAGAACAATTACTGATAAGCATTGTGTATAAAAGGGATACCCTTGTCGGATTGAAAAAATATTATGTAATATCATACACATATTTCATTATATAATTCCAACACAATCGCAAATCAGTTAATATTAAATTCAATTTCTTTCGACTGAACGTTTGAACAAAAAATTATCAATACATCGTTCCGCTAAAATAATAACATTTAATTACAATGCGTCCAATTAATGTAAACCCTGTTGCCAGCCCACACATCATTCGGTGTCCATGCATTTTGGCTTTATTGGAATAATAAATATCCATTTTTGCAAGACCTATTCACGCTTAAAATAGCTGCGTTATAGAGATCAACGCTTGTTGGGGACCTAAACGAAGGCCAGTTTCAAAGACCTCTTTTCGGAAACGAGCGGCTCGCGGTCAGATGTCACGGTAGACTGAACACGCGAATCATCCTACCGCAATAGGTCACGCAGATACGTCGGTCAAGGTGTCTAGAGGTGAATATTATGCGAAGATTAAAGTATATGCAGGCCGATTTAACATGCCGCAGATCAAAAAGAAACGAGAAAAATATTTTTTATTGAAGAAACTCTGCGTTATGTCTGGTTTTATTGATTACCTTGTTATTTTAACAATTTATGATGCTAATATTACCTACTACTACTCTTATTAAAAAATCGTTTAACACTTTCTTTCATCGAACCTTAAACCTGATGGAGGAAGTAGGTAGATGGAGTATTCTTTCGTTGATACTATTCGTCAATTTATTATAAAATATAAAAGGTAAACGAGCACACGGCTCACCAACAACTCATGTTGGTAAGTAATCAAACATCTGTCTTCGATTAAGAATCGAAACGCAGATGCGTTGTCACCCCTGAGGACTAAGATTGAATGCCTTGCTTCCAATAAAAGGCTCTCCGGTTTTCTACATTCACCATACGAAACATTGCAGCACTAAGCAGCTATTTTACGCTTCTGTTAGTGTCTATCGTATTTAGTCTATTCTAATCCATACGAGCGGTAAAGCCGAGGCAATACGCCACGTAAATAAAATATATCTAACTTATTTCAATATAACACTGAGAAGAATGAATATACACTTTTTTAATATCTCGAGTTATTTTTATTTGTGAATACACTTTTTTATAATATCTCGAGTTATTTTTATTTGTGATTTGAAATAAAGTTTTTCTTTCTTTCTTTCTTCTTTTCTTACCTCGTGTCATTCCATGGGTGACGTAAGATGTGACAGAGGAAAGCAAACCAGGAAATGGGTACCAGTGTTCTCCTAATAATATCTGGAGAATAAAAAACTTTGGTTGTCAACCTACCCGCCAAATGTAGATGTTATAGCAAATATCATTGCAACTTCTCACTACTATAAATATATAATTGCGACTAGCTGTACCCCGCGGTTTCACCCGCGTATATCACGCGTCTCTGCCGCGCGACATGATATGATACCTCGCTCATTTAGTTCAATCATTTTAGCTAAAAAATTAGCAAAATTAATGGAGTACTTTTATCTATCGGCATATACACGTTATACAGAAAATTTAAATTTTATCCACTCACCCCCCCCCCCCCCCTATAATTTAGCTTTCTATTGGTAAAAATTGATTAAAATCGGTCCAGTAGTTTCGGACTTATTTGATACAAACAAACTAACAAAAACATCTCTCCTCTTTATAATATTATATATAAGTATAGATAATGATTTTTTTTATTATTTTTTACGTATCTTTTTTATTTTAGTAAAAAATGTAATTGAAAAATTATCAGAACTACTAAGTTACTAATCTGTTTGGATAGTTAAATGTACACAATATTTATTTATCAATTAGTACCTACTGAATATAACATTAAATAATGGCTTTAGAACTGAAAATAACTTTTGTTTGGTTTTAAAAATAACTTTTTAGTTGGGTTTAAATTTAATCAACACCTACTAAATGAATTTAAAGCGAATTCAAAATATTAAATTTATTTGATTCCGCACACAACCGCTGCGTAGGGGGCCGACCGCGTGAGTGGGCCGCGCGCAGGGTTGCCAGATCAGATTTTCGAAAATACTGTGTTGTCCACATTAAATTACGGTGTTTGAGAGAAAAATACAGTGTTTTATAAAAAAAAATACAGTGTATTTTACAGTGTAATTAAATGACGTATTAAAAGGAAATAATTTTTAATGAACCAAAATATGCATTTATTTTAAATATACTGTACTCAAACTAACTAAATGTCTTAGTATTTTAATACTCAAAGTAGTTAAATCACTGTCACTGTCGATAGCCTCCCATTTTTTGTAAATTTCAGAGTTAAAAGATTTTAGCATCTTGTCAGTTGGCAGAAAATTTACACAGTTGCCGCCATGACGACAAATGGCCTGTTTTGCCGACATGTTGCCCTTAATTATTTCTGTAATTAATCTATTTCTGTTCTTAGTTTTTGTGTCACTTATTTGGCTGAACACCCTTTCACACTCGGCGTTAGAATTTGGAAGAGCCAATTTTTTTTTAAAAATCTGCACATATTTCTAGTTTTTCGGAAAATCCCAGTAAATTGTTAATTACGGCCTGAAGTTTTGTCCGCTTCATTTTCAACTTTTTTGCTATGTGTGAGTCGGGAAATATAATGGGTAATAAGTCAATTAAATGTTCCATCACTTTGTATGAGATTTTGTATTCCGCCATGAATGCCGCCAACCTAATTTCAGCTGTTTTTCGTTTCTCTTCATCAGATTTTAATATTTTATTTTCAAAAATTGCAGAAATTGAGGGCTGCGATGATGATGACATTGGTTTAGTTTTTTTTATGTGTTTGATTCCTTCACTGTGCCTCTAGAAGGCCAATCTGTCTGCGGAAATTTTCGCATCACACATTACCCAAATAGCACGGTACGTGTGTTTTGGATCACGTTGAAGCCAAGTCTTAAAGTTCGTGTCACTCAGCCATTCATCTCTAAATTTTATACTAATATTTTAGAACTAAATACTAAGACGATATACCGGACAATTTAAATGACACATCAATAACATTAAAACAACACTATGGCATATCCAACTTCATTTACCTGAATAATACCGTCTATGGTGCGGCCGATACTGGGAATTCCCCAATTCCTCGATGGAATACCATGTATTCTTTTGTGTTGTTTGGCGGACGTATTCGTCGCATTCATAATTTACGATATTTTTCATAAGTAGCGTTCATTATAAAACGAAATTTTGTTATTGGTTGAAAAAAAAATACTGTGTCTCCATACACTGTATTTATAAAAATACGGTGTCCAGTAGACGGCATTAAAATACGGTAGATCTACTGTAATTACAGTGTATCTGGTAACGCGGCAATTTATTTTTTGACATAGACTCCCCTCCCACACCCCAGTGACACCCGAATCGCATGGTGCTGGCAGTGTACGCGATATAAGGATTTTTCGACGTTACTATTGAATATTTTAACATGGAAAAGTAGTTATTGTGAGATAACTATAGTAGTTAGATATATGGTATTGCAGACTTTTATGTAGATATTGATGTCCTCCATAAAACTCTAGCACATCACTTTGCTCTTATTGTCAATAGTTTCCGCAGCGTACGCGATATAAGGTTTAAGTATAAGGATTTTTCGACGTTACTATTGAATATTTTAACACGGAAAAGTAGTTATTGTGAGATAACTATAATAGTTAGACATATGGTACTGCAGACTTTTATGTAGATATTGATGTCCTCCATAAAACTGTAGCACATCACTTTGCTTTATTGTCAATAGTTTCCGCAGCGTACGCGATATAAGGTTTTTTTTTTTGGTATTTTTTTCACACCTTGGGTTACATTAACGAAGTTTTAATACGGACCCCTAAATTTTTTGAAAACGTTCTATCGCCTATGTTCATCAGGAATAATGTAGGATTCTAATGGTGAAAGAATTTTTCAAATCGGTTCAGTAGTTTCAGTGCCTATTCAATTGAAACAAACAAACAAACAAATCTTTCCTCTTTATAATATTAGTGTAGATTATAAATACATTCTAAAGGAAACAGCTAAGAAAATTTTGATGTGTTGGTTATCAGTGCTTTATCTAAACAAAATATTTATTTCAGTGCATATGTCAATAAAAAAGACAACGAATGGTCTGGCCTAGATTTCTTTTTTTTACAGAAGTAAGGATATCAAACAAGCACACAGTCCACTTGATCTTATGGGGACGCTGTAACCCATAGACTCATAGGTAGACAAACACGCGGGGAATTCCCACAACTTTTTATTAGTTTAATTTAAATAAATCTAGAACTATCAAAGGGGATATCTTGATAGAAAAGATCCCAAAAGAAATGGAGAGTGACATCAAGCTACAGAAGCAATAAAACCGACCCACATCTATTCTCGAAGTAAGATACAAATTGTAAATGTATTGTCACCTCAGACAGAATGTTTTATTACCAGTAAAGTGGTGTTCGAGTTTCTTTTATAAAAACTTAACGATGACACACGAGCATAAGGTCCACTTGATGGGAAGTAGATGTTTCAGTCTACACTCTCGGTGAAACATTAAAAGGTACATCCCTTGGAACCATTGAAGACTAAGATGAAATGCGTCGTCGTAAGATGAAATGTATAGTGCTCACTATACATAACAAAGCAGCGTTTTGCAGCCATATCACGCTAGTATCTTGTGTGAACGTGCTCCTTCCTCATTGTAGTCGACTGTTATATTTTTATAAAGACTATTCTACTAATAGCCTGTAAGAGTTTCGATGCAGCTTATGAACTTACTTATGAGCTTCAACTTGGCGTTATATTGTTTAAAGGTTTTAGGTTTCTAATAAGTTTCAGGCTTTAGGTCCTGATAACCTGATCATATTTCTTTTTTCATAATGATTAATTTTATCTTTGGCTTTAAAAATGGCATAAATTATACCTGCAGAGGAATGTCATTTTAAATCCGTAGCGGACTTCGAGCCAAATAAAGTAACTTTGACTTAAAGTGATAGAGACAGCAATTACTTAAAATTAGTAGGAAGCTAATTCAAGCCAATTCCAATATATATAGCGACGGAAGTGTAAGAATTTTGTGTTTAATAAATAATGGCTTACAGCTCTCCGTACTTTGAATACCGAACATAACCCGTATGCATCGCTTTTCCATTTTAAACGCCATGTTTGTGTTTGTTGAGTTGGCCCAAAAATGATGCCATAAATGAAAAAACTAAATTTTAATTAGTTGCGTCAGAAACTAAGGATTTATTTATTTACCTATTTACTTTCATACCTGTTTATCCAATGTTAAGATAAAATGTAAAGCGCTCGCATCCGTGGACCTTACAAAGGGCGTCCTGGTTAAGTAAGGCGATGTGTCAATTATGAAAATGCGCGTAAAACGCATGAAATGTATGCAACAGGGCCAGCGAGTGTCGAGAAGACCACGTGAACAATGCCAACGACAGTCTCATGCATATTCATAAATCACCGCCTCAGGAACTGGGGGACGAGATTAAACGAATATATTAAGATAATTACTAAAGTTTTGGACTTCGTCGTCCTACTTTTGGCGTATGTGGGTTGGATTAAAACTTTCTACAAAGTGACTCATCTGTTATGACGGAAATATGGTGAAAGATTATAAGGTGCAGCTTGCAACACATTTATTAGCTATGATTTTTTTGTTATGTATTTTTATTATATATATTAATTAGCTATGGGTCTATTCCTTTTTATTTTTAATCAGATCATTGTATTAATGACAGTAAAAAAAATACAAATAGCAGGATACCTGCAACGATGTTTTCGCCGTGCGTTCTTCGGGCAGAGGAACATCGTTTTGTAATGGTATTAAAAAACACGTTGTTATTTGACATAGGATATTTTCATTTCATTGAAGATTTAAAACTACCCTCAAGAACAGATATTGATCATGAGCTGTGATGATTCTGGTGAAGATACTAGGACATAGGTGTAGTAATGCCACAAAGCCACAAAGCACGGTCCTGGTCCTGAACCACCTGCATCCATCGACTTCCCGCATGTCTTACCAGGTCGTCACTCCATCTAGTGGGGGTCGCCCTACACTACGCTTTGTGGCATTACTTGGGGGAGGCCTATGTTCAGCAGTGGACTTGTGAAGGGCTGTAATGATGATGATGATGATGATGATAAAGGTGTAGTAACTTACTATTGGTATTGTCATCGGTACTTAATACGTCTACTATACATTTGAGATTGTTCAGACGTTCGGTTGTGGCCGAAAACTGAATTATAAAATTCAATCACTTACATGCATACATACATACATTCGTACATACAAACAGGTCAAGTCAATACAGCGACAAACTTGAGATAGACGCCAAAATTGATACTTTTGTTTTGTTAGGGTTCCGAGCAGTATTCAATAAATGGTAAATTTCGGTGTCTGTCTGCGTGTTCGTTTGTCACAAGAAGCTTTTTAAATTTGCCATAACGTTATAAATTATAATAATAAAGTACCACAATGCTGACGTTTTTGTGGGACATAAAGCATTTTTTTTTGGGTAAATTTGTTCGCAATAATGGATCCTAAATTTTCCATCGTCCGTCATTTATAGGTGTCGTAAGAGATGACTGTGGGAAATATCACGAGGATTTAATGGCCTCCGATTGATAGTGATATAATTATGTCATATATATATATATATATATATATATATATATATATATATATATATATATATATATATATACATATTATGCTATAAAATTAAAGTATCTATTAGGTGTCAGGCGTATTTATCGTAACAGATAAAAAAACAAGTATCATAAAGTAGCAGACTGTAACTGTGACAAACAAACTGAAAGAACAGCTCATGTTCCACGAAATAACAAGTCCACAGAGACAGCCACACGTTTTTCTTGTGTTGCAACAGTTGTGACAAGCTTGTTCTTTTCTCACATAGGTTCAAGAACTTAGTTAGAAAGAGAAGCACCTACCAGGACTGTAGTAACAAACTACTATTTTGTAACAGGTTTTTGGAACAGTTATTTATGTGGAACTGGAACATGCGGAACAGATATGCGATTTTACCTGGTACAGCCTACTACTAGTATCAGTAATATCGAAATAACTGCCTTATATTGAGCCGAGGTATTAAATCTATTTGCATGCCAACAAGATATGAATAATTTTTTTTAAAATTTTGTCTGCCTATCTGTTTTTCAACTCGCAATATTGTTTGGAATGATTGATTCAATTGTAATGAAACTTCACGGACTGCTAGGAGTGTTGTAAAACTTGGAGATTTATTAAAAAAAAGCGAGAATTGATGAAATAAATGGTCTTTGAGAATCTTAAGTCTAAATAACGCCACATTAATAGATCCTACCAGGTGAGATCGGGGCAGGTTGCTAGTCAGATATAGAAAAGTTGAGAGCAATGCCAAAGGTACGAAGCGTTTGGTATTGCGATCGAAAAACCAAATGCCAAGCGTAGGATTATAACAAAGCCATCATACAGTTAGAAAGGCCAGATAGAGAGCTGATTATTGTGGCCTAAAAAGGGAGAATTAGACGTCTACAGTAACAGTTCTTTTCGTCCTAATACGTTTTGCCCTTAGTGTTTCCGACACCCACCAAGACCGTCCTTACGTTGATGTTATTTTTTACCAATTAAGTGTTGTTCCGATGACCACCAGCCGATACAGCCTATTAAAGCCCACTGCTGGACATAGGCCTCCACCATAGATTGCCTCGTAGGGGGATATTTGCATAGTTCTCACGCTTGGCAAGCTGGTTGGTAACCGTATTTTTTTTACTTTATTTGTTATTAGGGTGCCGTGCTGCCCCTTTCCTGAATTCTTTATCTCTATCGCCTCTCGCAACACCCACGGTATCATTTGAGGTAGTGGATATTCTCACACATCCACTACACGGTATAAAGTGTTGTATGTGTGTAAATAATTGAAGAAAACTAGCTACGGGTTACGAAACTAACGAACAAATCACTATTGTTTCTATCAAAGCAATTGTATTGATTGATCTTATACACTAAGAAACTGAACTAGAGCGATGTAAATGAAGTGAATTGTGGAGAAATCGAATGATTGAAGAGAAAACATCATTCGCACTGAACCAGATCATGCAGATTAAGTAATAGGTGAAAGGTAAAAGAAATACGACGGTAATAAGTTTCTTGACATTTATACTTCCTTCCAAATAGAAAACACAATACTAATATAGTCGAAGAGATAAGTACGCCAGTTATTAATAAAAACGTGTCAGTCATTACCCATCTATTTACACAGGAATAAGGTTGAAAATTGGTTAAATTTGATAACTGAATCATTCGCGTTGACCGCTTGAATGTCAACTCGGCCGCCGTTATCTGTTCTACGCAAATGAACCCAATAAAATATCCAAAATTCTTAATGACGCCTGATACGCTATCAGGGGTCAAGCTCTCGGTTGCACAACACAAACCCCTTCCGTTACACTTCGGACAGAGATAAAAGTGTCACCTTGTTCTTACGTCGCTGATAAGTTACGCCTTTTACTAATGTTTTGGTTACATCTTATGCTGTGGAGATATCTTTGCCGGTAGTGGTGGGGAGTTTTGAATAATTTTAATTATTCTAGCTACGGTTTAAAAAATACTTCACCTAAATTTAAATTCGCACGCACGCACGCTCTCACGCACACATGCACACACACGCATACACGGACGCACGCGTTTCATTTAGTATAGGTATGTAAGTGTTAAGAAAGACCGTGGAGGCTGCCTGATACAAGTATTTTATTACACTTTCTATTTTCCCAACCTATGTTATGATTTCTTAAATTTACGCGAACACTACACATTGAATAAAACTATTATTTACGGATTTTATCGCGTTTAATTACTTATTTTATTTTTATTATTATCCCGACGTTTCGGGTGCTTTACAGCGCCCATGGTCACGGGGGGGACTGAGATGTTTGACGTCCCAATGTCATAGTTAGTCCGGCTACCTTCAGTTTTTTAATATTAATTTTTGGTCCGATTTACGCAAAACGAGCTTATAGTATCATGAACTCTTGCAGTGGTATGCTTGGGTTTGGGTTTAATTTTGTTAATTATAGGATCCCAGGCAGATGGTAGCACCCAACCATCTTCTCTATTGAAATTTGGATGTTTTTTAATTTCAATAGCCTCGCGTATCATCCTTGGTAGGAATCGGTGTTCTTTTGCGAGAATTTGTGGTTTATCAAATCTAATGTAATGGTGGGGACGATCTTGAACATGTTCGCAGACTGCAGACTTCCCGGAGCGTCGGTGCTTCACATCAGCTATATGTTCCTTCACGCGGGTTTTTATAGATCTCTTTGTTTGACCTATGTAAGAGAGACCACATTCACAATCTAGCTTGTACACACCTGCATCTTGTAGAGGAATATTACATTTGATGGATGGTAAAAATTGACTAATCTTCTTCAGCGGCTTGTAGTATGTCTTAATGGACGCTCGCTTCAAGATGTAGCCAATCTTGTCCGTGACTCCTCTAACATATGGTAGTAGAGCAGGCGCGCGCTCGACTGTGGCCGGCTTCACTCGTTCACTGTGACGTAGGCGCGGGACCCGAAGCTTGTTGTCTTGCAATACTTGCTTGACGTGCTGAAGCTCCGCAGCCAGATGTTTTCTGTCACAGATCCCTCGTGCTCTCTGAAACAAAGATTTACCCACGGTAGCTAACTGTGTACCCACCTTTAAACTCATAAGTGGGAACACTTATTGTGACGGACGGGTAACTACGGAACCCTACACTGAGCGTGCCCCGACACGCTCTTGGCCGGTTTTTTATTTTCTTTACATTACATTGAGACATTAACAATAGCAGTATCAAACAAAATCAACAGCAGAATTTTTTATTGCCATCTATAATTGCACTTAATCAAATCAGTTGTAATTTACTTAACTTAAAACATGTTGTCCAGAAATATTTATGAAAAAATACAAAACGACAAAAGAAAACCCGAATTTATCTTTTTTCTTGATATATGATGAAAATACTTTTAAAGGATCGCATCAAATCTTAAAACTTATTAAAAAAGGCATTATAAACAGGCGATTAAAACTACTTTTGCGGATTTTATCGCGTTTATTTTTGCTTTTAATTACTTTTATTTTTAATTCCCGACGTTTCGGGCGCTTTCCAGCACCCATGGTCACGGGGGACTGAGATGACTGACGTCCCGATGTCATTGTTAAACCCGGAGTACCTTCAGCTTTTTAATTATTGTTTATGGTCCGATCTATGCAAAATGAACTGACTATGTCTTGAGGTCTTGCAGTGGTATGCTTGGGTTTAGTTTTAATTTTATTGATTATAGGATCCCAAGCAGGTGGTAGTACCCAGCCTCCTTCTCTATTGAAATTAGGATGTTTTTTTAATTTCAATAGCCTCACGTATCATCCTTGGTAGGAATCGGTGTTCTTTCGCGAGGATTTGTGGTCTATCAAATCTGATGTAATGGTTGGGGCCGTCTAGGATATGATCACAAACTGCAGACTTCCCGGAACGTTGATGCTTCACATCCCCCGTCACAGTCCCCCGTGACCATGGGTGCTGGAAAGCGCCCGAAACGTCGGGAATTAAAAATAAAAGTAGTTAAAAGCAAAAATAAACGCGATAAAATCCGCAAAAGTAGTTTTAATCATGTGTAGTGTTCGCGTAAATATAAGAATTCATTTTATAAACAGGCGTTAAAACATAAACATAAGGGTTAGTAAAAAAATTACATTTTAGATTTTAGTTTTTTTAATTCATCATTCCTCGCCAGCCCATTTAAGCCCACTGCTAAAGGTAAGCCGTTCCAAAACTGTGCCACATGGCATGCACTTCTTGGTAGATTTGCCCCACTGGGCAGGCACGTTGGTGAACAAATGTGTTGGGGGTGTTAGGTACACCGAACAATCACCACTAATCTGGATCGATATGCCGAGTTTCTCCGACTATGTTCCAAACTAACGTCTACGTCTAATAGCTGCAAACATTTTACATTGAAAACAAATTTGTTTCAGATTTACAAAGGCCTAGACATCGTCACCGCCAAAGCAAGTCGTCAAGAGCGCGAACTCGTCAGACACCACCTCTTGGATATTTTAGAGCCGAATCAGATGTTCACTGTCGTCGATTTTCGTAACAGAGCTCTTAAACTCGTATCCTTTTATTGAGATTCCTAATATATTTCTATACGTGGAAGACCCACGCTGCAGCTATATTATGGTTGCAGCACGAATGGGTCGGCTCGACCGGGGAAGGACCACGCTCTCACAGAATACCAGCGTAAAATAGCAGCTTAATGATGCTGTGTTTCGTATGGTGAGTGTGGAGAACCGGTGACCCTTTTTACTGGAAATGAGGTATTCTATCTTAATCCTGACAGGTGACAACGCATCCGCATTTTGTTTCGTAATCGAGGATATTTGTAGATGTCTATGGGCCACAGCAACCACTTACCATCAGGTGGAATGTGTGTTCGTTTGTCACCCTATCCTATAAAAAATGTTATTGCTTAAGTTTTTTGGTACCAAAATACATACTTACTTATTTTTTTATGGAATGATTTCTCAATACCATTGCTCGATATTATATGTTATGTTATCATCTCTTTAAAACTAACTTTTTTGATTAATCCAATCCAAAATGAGTTGTCACCATTGCTAAATAAGAAGGAATGCCTTGATTCCTGTTAAACAAGGGGTCCTCGGTTTTCTGCGCTCATCTTACGAAGCACAGCAGCATTGCATAGCTATTTTATAGAAACACATATATTAAGTTATCTAGTTCAGACACAGATGTTCACTGAATTGTATTTATTGTCAAGCTGTATCTTAAAGTGTTTGTATCCTAGAAATTAAGATATTCTTATGCTTTGTTTGTTTGAATGAATAAATAAATAAATAAATAAAAATAAAATTTTCCGCTGGTATTCTGTGAGAGCATGGCCCTTCTTCGGTCTAGTTGAACTAATCTTGCTTCAGCATGGCTCTACCAAGTAAAACATGTTTTTCACATGCGTTTGTCAATAAGATAATAATAAAATCATTTAAAAAAACTGTCAAAGATTCCTGTTTATTAACTTATTTTATAAATAGAATATACGACGCGATCACTTTTTCTTGGTCGTTTACCGCATAATCCGCTTAGTACTGGACTATGTCTCTAAGCTGCCTACTAATTGCCCTAAATTTTACTTTTATACCGCTTGTGTAGTTATCATATACACACAGAAGTAACATAACTAAAAAATCCCGATGAACTATTTGCGTATAAATTAGTAAAATTCCTCTTATCTGCCTGTCAGTTTCACCTAATTTATCTTCATCATCATCTTCATCATCAAGGCATATCGCAATTTACCTTATCATCATTAAATCAATATTTTTATAGATTGTATTAAATTGTTGGAATGAATTACCTCCACATATTAGGAAACCGACTTCTGTTGCTTTAAGACACCTTTAAGAGAATGGTGTCTGATTTCCTTTTTTCTTCCAGCAGCTAATTTTCTATAAATATTTCCGCTTATGTATTGCTCGATATTACAAATTATTTAAGTTGATTTTATGTATGTTCGTATTATTTATTATTGACATATAATAAAAATTGCGTGTGCTATGTATCTGGTATAGAGTATATTATTCAGGTTATTTGTAGTTATACATATATTTATAAGTGTACTGTATGGTATGTATGTTTTTATATTTATAATAACGTATAGATAAATTTTTATAAATTCATGTAAAAATCAGTTTCATTTAATGTGGAGTTTTCGCGTAAATATAAGAAATCATTATGTGAACCACGAACTGGTAATAGCAAATTAAATTCGCCGATTAGAAGATATTAAGACCAAGCGTGCAAGATTTGCGATCTTTAAATTTCTTGAAGAGATGCAGAGACCATAATCTCATTCCTACGTGTATCAAAATATCAACAAAAAAGATGTTCGAGAAAGCGCTAAGATCTTAAATCAAGCAAGTAAAAAGTTCTTAAACTTAAACGCGATGAAATCCATAAAAATGAGTAAAAAATTTTTACGGATTTCTCCGCTTAGCTTGTGGTTAACTGGTAGAGAATAAAGGCCTTAAGTCCATCAATTGTACACTTTATGAGCTATTAAGATTTTTAAGTAAAAAAAATTATAGTATAAAGTAAATAAGCTTTATTAACTAAACTAGCTTTCTTAAAGTTCTCAGAGACTTATCTATATGGGTTTGTCATATTGCTTCCGTAGGTTTTGGAGACTTGTCATATCTTCGAATTATTTTTTATTTATCAGACCACTAGGTTTAATTTTTAAATCATATTTAAAACAATAGACAAAGAAGTTTTCCATCGCCTGATGGCAAGTAACCTCTTGAAATCCTATAGACACCTAATAGTTGACAACAAACAAATGATGCAATACATAGAATAGTTAAAATATGCCTGCTTTCTGCACACACTACATCACACAGTCTCAAAGATATTTGTATGATAAGATAGCCGCTTAAAAAAGTTTGCTTTCAGTCAGAGAAAAATGTTATCGGCTTCCACTACAAAGGATTAGACTCGCTGAAGCCGGGGGGTGCTTAAAATTTTCCTCTGTTAAAATTTGGAACGATTTGCCACCACCAGTCCGGCTTACCCTATTTCTCTCTACCTTGCGACAAATAATACCGCAAGTGGCTGATTCAACAGTAATCCCTGCTCTATGTGATACTTCCTCAAATTAGAGAACATTTTTTGTATTTTAGTAACCATAATTTATTTATTGTTTTATTTAAAAAAATTATTGTTGATACGAGAGTTTCATCAATTGCCTAAGACCCTGTATGGTCAATGCGCAAAGGCTGTGACAGAATAGCAGGAGTACTGGGTTTCCTGTTACAACTGAGTCACAGACCGTTTTTTCACAACTAATTATCAAGCTTTTCATTTAAATTTTAACATTATATTTTTTGTAGCAAATAAATAATTTTTATTTATTTTAGATAACGTTGTCATCCATCGGAACTCTCGTTACTTGTAATTATAGTCTTAAAACTGAAACAAGACAAAAGATGCTGCTGATTACATAGTGGCAGAAACAAGTATCTATCCAAATTAACTCTTAAGCAATATTGTGAGATCGAAATCGTGTTATTTGATTTAGTGGATGATATTAAAGCGACGGTCCAACATCTAAGTTATAACTTACAGGTTGGTAATTTAGAGGTTGAAGTTGAATATTTTCCTTCATCATTCTTTATCCACTTTTTAAAAGACCACTGCTGAACATAGGTTTCTTCTTCAGATTTCCTCGTAGATAGTGTTGACAATAATTCTAGATCTAGATGGGCTAGCAACTACGTGTTTTTTAATAATATGCAGGTATTGAGTTGTTATCACAAAGCTGCTGCTCTTCATTTCCTGTATCGATTTTCTTTTGTTACCTTTTGCGACATCCACCGGAAGATATAGGATAGTGAATTCCCTTTCGCCACAACTACACTGCATTTAAATAACAATTACCTTAATGATATATCAGATACAAAATTTAACGGAAAGAGGGAAAATTCCGATAATTGTCGGCGGCACAAATTACTACATCGAATCTATTGTATATAAAAATCTTGTTGAAGATATGGATGACTCTGATGCTCTGTTATGGGATAAAAGTAAAAGAAAGCGAGATTTTGACGTTGATGAAGAAAAAGAAGAGGTACAAAATAAGAAACATTCAATAGACGTAAGCGATACAAAAAGAGAAATTTCGGTAGGTGAAACTAGTGAATTAAATGTGGTGAAGTCTGATGATGTCGATAAAGAAAAGTTGAAAGACGATATCGATAACGAAAAAAAATTCACCAATGAAGAGATTCACGCGAAACTTAAAGCAATAGACCCAGTAATGGCTTCACGACTTCACCCGAATAACAGAAGGAAGGTTCTAAGGTAAGTGTTGTGTGCTATGTCTACTTTTTACATTAACCTGGCTCGTTTATGAATGCAATAAATAATATAACCAAATCTATTTAACTAGTTCTAAGGTAAGTTTTTAATATGTCCATTATTACAGTCCTCGTTTTTAGCGGTGCTAGCAGAATATACATAAATAAGCCTCTTTTCTCTTTCTAAATTGCATCTACAATTTAGAAAGAGAAAAGAGGCTTATTCATAATTTTCTTACAAAGGATATATAATACATATTTTGATAAATATGTGATATAATATATCCTTTACCTTTACCTTGAAAGACGCTTCTTAATAGCTGGTGAAGTTACATTGATATTTCTATTTTTTATACTTGCTTGAAACTTTATACAGTAGATGATTATATATTTACTTTTTTAACTTTAGTTTACAGTTATATTTTTATGTTTATTAAATATTGGTTCGCTTGACGGGAGCGTACTCGCATCTCACAAGAAATGTTTAAGTTAGATTATTAAATTCCGTGATTGTAAGTTTAGAATATCTTTGCGAAAGATAAAAAATAAATATTATTATCATATCTTTAACGATAAGTCGTCGAAATATAACGCGCAATTTAAAGACTACTCGTATTTTAACCAAGTGTCAGTGCTTGTTACTACAGAAATCATTTGCGTAGATTAAACACTTCTAAATATAATATTTTATAATATAATATATTATAATATAATATTAGGATCTTATACTACTAGCGAAAATAAATAAACGCTTACCGAGAAACCACGAAGTCTTGATCTAGGCGGATAGATATTTAAAATTTAAACATGCGACGAAATCTTTTACAAAACAAAAATGGCGCCATATTGAGTTGGATCTTGGGGCCCACCAAAGATTACGTGAGTTTATTGAATATAAAAAAAAAACATCCTTACTTATATAGAGGAGGAGGCTAGGTACTACCACCTGCTTGAGATCCTGTAATTTATAAAATTAAAACTAAACCCAAGCATACAACTGCAAGACTCCAAGACAGTAAGTTCATTCTACGTAGATCGTATCAAAAGTAATAATTAAAAAGCTGAAAGTTTTTTGGGTTAACTTTGATATTTGGACTGCAAAGTACCCGAAACATAGAGAATGAAAAATAAATAGAATTGAACGCGATAAAATCCGTAAAAGTTGTTTCGTTGTGTATATAGAAGAGGGGGAACGAGCATGCGGCTCACTTGATGGTAAGTAACTACCGCCGCTCATGAACAACCGCAACACCAGGGGAATTGCAGGTGCGTTGCCGGCCTTTTAGAAAGGAGTAAGTTATTTTTTGAAGGTCTCTAAGTCGTATCGGTCGCTGGGGGCAGACAATTCCACATAGGGGTCGTACGAGCGAAAAAACTCCTAGTAAAACGTACAGTGAGTGATCGCCAAGCACCCAGATGGTGTGGATGGTATCGCGAGTTTTGTCGCGATGTATGTTCTTGAAGTTTGGCGGCTGGAATCAATCCGAACAATTTCTCAGACCACTTCCCGGGGCAGATGCGAGAGAAGATGCTAAGGCATACGACATCTCTTTGCAGCGCCAGTGGATCGAGCCGATCGGAGAGGACTCGGTTGTCGACGAGTCTATAGTAACCCTCAATTGGGACATCGTGTTTATTCTATGAATGAACGCAATATCCTGTCGGTGACTCGGCGTCAGTATAACTTGTAGCAAATTTAATTTATTAGATATTTTACATTTTGAGCCCTAATACGTTGTAATATGAAACTCGTCACCTGCTTCATCTTATCAGAAGCAGATCTTATCCGATGCAAGTATTGTCTATTGAAATATTTCTTTTGATGGTTTTAACCCTTTTGTTGCCTGTTGTCCCTCTATACATGTCTCAAGTTTTCCTTTTTTTATTAAAGAACAAGTGCTAAAATAAAAATTTTGTATAACGGATTTCAATGTGACCGAAATCATATACTCGAAGTCAATTAAGTACGCATTATTAAAGATAACTGAAAAGCTACTGGTCAGATCTTGATTAAATTAACGTGGGACCACTCGAGAAGCACCAGCGTTCCTCCAGAGAACAGTTAAAAGGTAAAACACAAAAAAACATAAAGTCGCATTGAATACCTCTCCCTTTTTGAAGTCGGTAAAAAATATTAGCAATGCTCATAACATAACTAACATTCCCTTAAACGGTTTCCAGTTTCCGGTTGTGTTCTATCATCCTGATTGAATCTCTGCCACCGTATCCTCCTATTGCACAAGCATCTTAAATATTGTGAATACTGTACAGGAAACAGTTATTATTGTTTTTATGCTAACAGAAGAGGTGATATAAATTTTACTTTGTGAAAGGAGTTAATTTACAAGAAGAGATACCGAATTGTATAATTAGAGCTATGGTCAGGGTTAGATCCCGGCAACAACGAAATTGTTAACTCCAATTTTAGCATTCATATACCTCGTGCTTGAAGGTGATGTAACATATTTGAGACACCAACATGTCTGAGAAATAGAAATATTCTGTGGACATGTCAAGTCCCGACACACGAGCAGTGCAGCGAACTATTTGTTCCAAAACCATGTTAGAATTTTATACGTCTTTGGTTAGAAAATGACGATGGTCTGTGTTTTACAGTGGGATATAATTAAGGCCGTAAATTCACTACTTTCTGTAATTAAAATATATCTAGAAGTGACGTTTCACAGATATAAAAAACAATTTAGAGGCAACTTTCACTAGAAACGCCCAGTGAAATAAATGGATTTGTTTATATTTCTGCTCGAAGGATCGAGGGAGGTTAATTTAAACGGGGAGGCTTTTCACCGGTAACGAAGCATTTTATCTTAGTTCGCATTGGTGAAAATGCATCTGCAATTTGATCCTTAATCTATACATACAAATAAATATAATTAAAGTGTATGTTGGTAATGTCAAAATAACATCTTTTACTAAATGCATTTGAAAGTATATATGGTTACTGTAAAAAAATCAATAAAAAGATTTTTTGTCTGTCGGTCAGTCTGTTTGTTCCGGCTAATCTCCGATGATGTATATAGAAATAAGTTATATATATATATATATATATATATATATATATATATATATATATATATATATATATAGAAATAAGTTAGGCTACTTTTTTTTTAAAAAAACAATTGGGGTTCGGCGCAAAAAAATTCAAAACCCATGAAATCAAAGCTTAATGAATTCGGCTTAATGAAATGGCTAGTCCTAGACCATTACCATCAGGTTGACTGTGTGCTCGTTTGTCGCCTTTAATATATGAAAAATAAGGAGAATAAGTAAATAATATATATTTTTTATCATAATTCGATTAGAAAGTTCGTCGTATAATGCATTGCATATAAACTTGTTTTGTTGTTTAACAATATAGCAGCTTCTATGATTATTTGATGGGTTTGATAGACATTAATGTAGTTGACAGAACATCGCCAGAACTTGTTCGTGCGATTTACATAAATATCAAAATGGAAGGTCGTATCGCATGATGACATAAAGCCGTCGGCCATTCCACAAGGTCTTCCTCTTCGCGCGGTGCTCAAAGAATATTTACTAAATAGGGGGCAATGTGAGAATTGCGGCGGCTCACCTAGAGCTGGTCGTTTAACTTCCGCGGGTCTCTGACCGTAGCCAAGGATTTTGTAGATATCTTTATGTATGTGTATTATGTGACCTTGGCTTTACTATCCGACTTTGGGGTGACCATCACTTGCTTTATAAGATGGATATTTTTATTAATAAAATACTTGACTGTATAAACATTATCTCTTGTTGTATGTCGTAATAATATTTTAATTTTAATGGAATTTTCTGAAAACGCCAATAGTGAGAACTTATTTACACATACATAGAGTGTGTTATAAGTTATCTACGGTCCAGCCTTTATGAATGAAACAATCTGCCAAATAATAATTTATAAAGAATTGAAGCGACCAGCGACAGTAGCCTAATTGTAAGGCGTGGGCCGCAAAGTCAAACACAAGCGTTTTTAGCACACCTAAAGTGTTTAATGGGAATATTTAGTTAAAAAATAATAGCATTCCTGATATTACTTTTGTTTAAACACATAATATTCATTCATTCATAATACTTTGATTAAAAATATTAATTTATATTTATTATCATAATGTAGGTGTTTCTCGAGTCCTCTACTAAACAGACAAAAGAATTCCACAAAATGTGTTTAAACATTTTTGTGAAGTTCTTATTTTTTTTATAGAAGAGGGGCAAACGAGCATACGGCTCAAATGATGGTAAGTGATCCCGCCGCCCATGAGCGACTGCAACACCAGGGGAATTGCAAATGCGTTGCCGGCCTTTTTAAAAAGGAGTAGGCTCTTTTCTTGAAGGTTCCTGAGTCGTATCGGTCCGGAATTGTCTCTGGTGGTAGTCGATTCCACAAGGAAGTTGTGCGAGGAAGAAAACTTCTTTTAAATCGCACGGTGGTGGACCGCCAGTCAACCAGATGGTATGAATGATATCGCGAGTTTTGTCTTAACATTGGTTATAGGATTTCTACAGAGTCAGTGTTTTAATAAATATTAGTTAATATTTACTTAAAGTCGACGTAAAGTGTTCTTAAATTTAAGTTATGCTATAAAAGTAACATACATGTTATAATATTACATTATATTACTCCTTAAGAACTATAAAGACAGGTTAAACACAACAAAAAACAAATCTATCCCCATTTCATCCCGTGGGTGTTACAAGAAGGGACTATGCGAAATACTAAAACAAATAATAATAAAATAATAAAAATAATAAAAAAACTTTATGACCCAGATCAGCGTCGGACAGAAGCGTCACAGGTGTAAGGCTTTTGGCACTGCGATAGTCAATTTGCCCGTCAAGCGTGACCGATTAAAGCACAACATCTTTCTTACACTGAAGAGTTTCACATTCAGCAGCCAGCGTGTCTTGAAGGGACTAATGAAGAACAGAAAGAACGGATTTTTTTTTTCGTGGGACAGCACTACGTAAAATTTTTGCTGCAGCGATATTATGGTTGGAGTACGAATAGATCGGCTGAATCGAGTAAAAACTACGCTCTCACAGAATACCAGCGTATACGCTTGATTGTCCAGAGCTTAATGCTGCTGTTTTGTATGATGAGTGTAGAGAACCGGAGATCCTCTTTATTTGAAACAAGGCATTTTTCATGTTGATACTTGATCGAGGATAGATGTAGATGTCAAAGGGCAACATCATCACTTACTAAGAGGTGGGCTGTGTGTTGGTCTGTCACCGTCTAGCTCGCAGGTCACCGTCAATCTATTAAAAAATATCTCCTTGATTATTTGTCTCAACGCGTTGTCACCTATATTATATCGCGGACGCGGCCCCTTCGATAACCCCGAATTATTTATCGCGATCATTATACACACAGTGAAACCCTACCGCCTACCAACACGAATCGTCATATTTTGTACTATATGTAAATATTTGGTCGCGTCAACAAGTTTTTTTCCGTTTTCCCACTAGTTTTCGGGTCGTTGAACAGCAAGAATTCTTAGTGACTTGCGAAGGGTGTCTCTAGAAAATTCTATGACGCAACTTGTTCGCGCTTCCAAGTCCGAAAAATGTAGGTTAAATAATATTATGTTTTTAGGGAATCGGTATCAGTATAATCTATTATCTTCAATTCAGCCTATCAAAGTTCACTACTGAACAATGGCTTACACATAGGTTGCCTCATTAGAGTGATATTTGCCACAGTTGCCACGCTTGTCAGGTTATTGTTATTAGTGTTTGATTGTTATTACGAAGACGCCGCTGTTTATCTTAGCCACAGTATTTGCTCCGTGATCTTAGCTGCTTAATACAAGATGTAACTCGTGTAGATTCGTAGAAATTTTATGTCGATACCGATTATCAGCTAGCTACATTAGGCTTCGAAAATGGGTCAAATTGATTAAGAAGGAGCACGCATTCACAAAATTTCTATTGGCAATAAAATTATCTTCGTCCTCTAGGACTAGTTCTGTGGCGGCGCTGCGCTGTATATTCATCATGGGTTGTACACGTATTGTTCATAGTACTTTTTGTTATCCTTTTTTTTTTACAAAATTGAAATGGCAAGTGAACTACTACACTTGAAGCCAACTTTGAACAAAGACAGATACAGAAGAGCTGTCAACTCTGAAGATCAATGTGGAATGCCTCTCAGGCTGTAATTACACTGGGTTTTTTTACTATTCACACTCGGACAAAGTATTGCGCGAGGTACTGTTCTATGACAGAGATGGGTAAGATTCGTGCATGTTATTGTGTACACGAATTTGTCGACTCTACCAAAAAGGGACCACGCTCTCACAAAATACCAATGTAATATAAAAGCGTAATGCTGCTGTGTTTCGTATGTTGAGTTAGATAGCCGAAAACCCTTTTTACTCTGAACGAAGCATTCCATCTTAGCCCTTAAGGATGATAATGCATCTGCTTTTTGATTCTTAATTGAGGGTAAATGTAAATTTCTATGAGCCACAGCATCAATTTACCATTTGGTGGACTGTGTGCTCGTTTGTCACCTATTGTATATATTATATATTGCAACATTATATAGTCCTTATGACAGAATCACTGGAAGATCTAACCACTATTTTCAAAGACCTCAATAGTGCCTCCCAACGGATAGGTCTTAAAATGAATAAAACAAAGATCATGACATGGTCACACCTATGCCGGTAGTTGTTTGTAGCATGAAGCCCGAAGTTGTTGACGAATATGTTTACCGAAGCTGGACTTACCTAGTCGGACAAATAGTCCGACTAGGTAAGTCCAGCTTCGACCGAGAGGTCAACCGACAAATTCAACTTGGCTGACACATCTTCTCTTCAGCTATACTTACCTCAAAACCTGAAAACGAGACTATACAACCAGTGCGAAATTGAGACGTGGTCCTTCACTTTTGGCCGTATGAGGATGATCAATCATATTCATATTGTGAATTGTGAAAATGTAATCTACTCGATTAAGCGGTTCAGAATTTACACGATCACAAAAAAAGTACCAATGAATATATATATATATATATATATATATATATATAATATATATATATATATATATATATATATATATATATATATATATATAATATATATATATATATATATATATATATATATATTCATTGGTACTATATTGTAGAATATATATATATATATATATATATATATATATATATATATATATATATAAATATATATATATATATATATAAAGATTTTTGTTTTTATATATATATATATATATATATATATATATATATATATATATATATATATATATATATATATATATAAATATATATATATATATATATAAAGATTTTTGTTTTCTTTGTTTTTGTTTTATTTTGTTGGGTTTTGTTTGTTATTGACCTTACCTGTGGTATTTTTATTAAGTTATTTTCTTTATTTAGCGGTGTGTTTGGAAAATACCTGGGAAGAACCAGCAAGAAACCCAGCGGGACTTTTTTTTAAACGTATTTCACTTTAATATCATTTTGTTTTTAAATGAATTTTAATAGAACCAGCATGGTTTTCATAATCACCTTATTCCCAGTGGTTGTTTTCATTGATGTATTCTTTGATATTGTAATAACTCCTTTTGTGCAATTTTTCTTTAATAAAACATTTAAATTTGTTTACAATTTTCATGTTACAGTTTCTGAGATTTTGGTCCAACCTCGACAACTGTTCGCGCGGTAGTCAAATATGGTACTTTTAATTAATTAAAAAATAATAGTGAAGATTTAAAAGGCAAAACTTTTAGTATAGTTAGATATAACACCCTATCCTATAAAAAAAGTTTAAGCAAATGTTGGTGATTATTTTGGTGTAAATGTTACGTCAAAATTATGTAGAATTTCGGAGATATTGGGGCTTGTATCGAAGCTTTTTCGGTCGTTAATTGAATTATGTCGATTTTTTTTCCTTACGTGATAGGCATATAACGAAAATGTATTTTATCGTTATTAAATTATAGGATATTTGTGAGATAATTTTTTTATGGTCAATAGTTTTTTTTGATATTCAATAGAATCTACAAATTAGATCTCCCAAATCATGTCTCTCAGAGTGTTGGCCTAAACATGCATCGGGAGAATGATTATTACTAAATAAATAAGTTACTTAAAATTTACATTAAGCTTATTTTAGTAGAGAAACCGGACTATTTTACCAAGTAATTGTTATTTCAAGCAACGAACGGAAAACATAATTTCAACAAGGAAACCTTGTAATGTCGCATTTTTTGTAATACTGCTCTTACACATTCATTTTGCGCCCATAATACAGCGGCAGTGGATTTCTACCAAGCAACAATATTATCGGTGAGATATGGTGATTGTCACAACTCATTAAGACTTAAAAATTAAAAGGAACCGGGTTGGCTCAAAGGCTAAGTACTCGCAATAAATTTCACAGTACGCGCGCGACACGGTTTCGATCCCTGCCGGCGACAATAAAATTGATAATTGCAGTTTTTAGTGCTGATCTACCAAGTGCAAGGCGATAAAGAAAAACATCGTTAAGAAATCTACTTATTTGAGGAATAAAATATTTCGATTAAGACTTGTCAAACCCATCAACACATGCTGGACAGTGCGGCGGACTGACTGCTCCATAATCCTCTCAGAAACGAGAGGAGGCTGCGCCCAGCTGCGGCTATATGGTCTTTTTTTTAAATGATATGAGTGACAAATGAGCACAAATGCACCTGATGGAATGTGAATGCTGTGGCCCATAGGCATCCACATTTATTCTCGATCAAGGATCAAAATTCAGATGCGTTGTTACCTCTGAGGACTAAGATGGAAAGCCTCGTTTCCAGTAAAAAGGGTCTCCGGTTCCTTTCAACATACGAAACACAGCACCATTAAGCTGCTATTTTACGCAGGTGTTCTGTGAGAGCGTGGTCCTACCCCAGTCGTGCCGACCCATTTGTGCTACAAACATAATATGTGGCTCTACCACGTATAAATAATATTTAAAAAAATTGTTTCGTTCTATATTCAACAGTCATTCCATCGTTGAATACATTTTCACTGCCCTTGGTTAGTACCATCTTAGTATTCTGCAATCACAAGAGAAATAAAGGTCATAATGCTGATAAGTCAGACGTTCCTTGTGCGTTTTATTTCCATTTTGTATGTAAACATTCAAATAATAATGTATTCTTATATAACTCAGTGTCCGTGGTCCAAGATAAGAGCTTCGGGGATTTTAGGGTTGCGTGGTTTTAAAATTTAATTTATATGGTATATGACCCAATGCTGCATGTTATTTATTTAAAGAATATATAATTCTTTATCATCATTATAGCCTTTCAAAAGTCAACTGCTGAACATAGGCCTCCCCCAAGGAACGCCACTTGCAATTAAAAATTAATATGAAATGTTATTAATATTTTCTAAATGTCAATTTAAACAATATTTTTGTAGGTAGCCAGAGGACTTGCAAATGTAGAGTAAGAGTTATATCTACGCGTTATTGTTCTAAAATATCGGCAGGCCATATTTTAGGATTACTGCACTATATTTATAGATTTCATCGCTTAATTTCATTCATTTACTAATAAAAGGCTTTCTAGTTTAATCCAGGAACCTTCTGGCGTATCGCCTCGACCGGTTCTTTCGGGAGACAGCCTGTTTTTTTTATTAAATAATAAATGTATATTTTCTTCGTCTCTAACGTCGCTATTTATAATAATAGAATAACGTACGAGGGATCAAGTGATGAGTGGATGCGGTAGCCCGTTGACACCTGTACCAAACAAAGATAAGTGAGTTTTTGCCACTGAGGACTAATATGGTATACTTCATAGAGCAGAGTCGGGAAGGGACGCCCTAGAAGAAAGTTTATCGACCAAATTGGCGATATTTTGAAAATGGGCCACATTAGAAGTACCCTTAACCGACGAGCATGTATGCTTAGGTATATGGATGTAAAGGAGGCGAAAGAGGTATGTCAGGATCTTGCCAAATGGAAGTCCGTAGTCTCTGCCTACCCCTCTGGGTGTACCAAACCAAAGTCGTACCTACAGAACCCTCAAAGACAAGCTCACGACGCACGCTTTATCGATTTTTTACTTTCTTTTTATTTCATTTCCACTCAGTCATCAACCAGTTACTTACAGAAAATCTATTCGAGATGCTAATAAATTCCCCGATAGCGCCCATCGTGTAATGCCGGAGTTGCTATGTGGGAAAAAAATAACCAATAGCAATTCTCCAGGCGACAGGGAGTCTGGAACTTTATTCCCTTATCGAGGACGGGCAACGACCTGAGATGTGACGTGATAGCCTTTGAAAATAATGTTTATTTGGATCAATCCTGTTCTAGGCAGTTATCCTTGCCCTTATTTTTCGTATTACATTATGATGTCCTGATGGCTTATTTTTTGGTCTCATCTAGAACTTCTCACCCTACTAAATAATATAGTGTTCCACTATATTAGTAGAATTTTATCAAAAAAAATATCCTTTAATTGTTGGTTTTTATAAAGGCCAAGCTTAAGGACGCGTTTGCAAATCAACCAAAATTAGGGTGCTTCTCGGTACGTTTTGTGATAAAACTAAACCAAATCAAATATAAGTAAAAACTACCATGTATAGATTGGTTCTTCATCTGCAAAAGTATTTAACTCTTTTGTTGAAAATAGTAGTTTTTTATATTGTAAAAACGAACTTTCGTTGCCATTTTCGACAAAATTAACGATACCGGCTTGAGTTTCGGTACACGTTTTGGTCTATTATCAACATATTTAAAAAATTTAAAAAATACTATAAGATGACAGACATATTCAATTAAAAAAATCTGTGTTTATTTTTTATCAAAATGTCACAAATAGTCGTAGAAAAAATAAGAAAAAATAAAAACTGATACACATTTTTTCACATATTTTGCTAATATGGATGAATCATAATCTATTGCAATAAGGGCTATTTTATTGTTGGTGCCTGCTTTGATTTATTGTATAAAGATTTCGATTTTTCGATGAAACCACAGTCCGCGCTCGGCCGCCGTCGTGAGTGGACACTGTATCGCCTGTTTGCAGCGGCTCATTCTGAAAAGATCGCTGTACATACATAAAATATTAGAAAAAAACAAATTGGAAACATAGTAGGTACTTGACAAATGATAAAATTATTATTTTTATACTCACAGTTTTTTATTTAGCTAAAAATAAGTAGGATATATAAACTTACCTCTGGACTTGATAGAGTGACCTGAAGGTAACTACTACTGCAATTCCTGGACGAGTGGAACTAGGTGTGCCGAGTTTGGGTTCGTTTTGTTGGTTATGATGAGACCTTACCTCCAGACTTGATGGTGTGACCTGAAGTTGTACTTTCGTGACCGCTATTTGAACTTCTTGCAGAGTAAAACTAGGTGTGCCGAGTTTGGGCTTATTTTGTTAGTTATGATGAGACCTTACCACCGGACTCGATTGAGTGACCTGAAGGTGTAATCAGGTGGTTACAGGTGGAACTCCTAGACTAGTCGAACTAGGTGTGACGAGTTTGGGTTCATTTTCTTAGTTTGATGCAACCCTACCACCGGACTTGATGGAGTGACCTGAAGGTGTAATCCAGTGATTAAACTGGAGCTCCTAGACTAGTGGAACTAGATGTGCCGAGCTTGGGTTCGTTTTGTTAGTAACGATGAGACCTTACCACCAGACTTGATTGAGTGACCTGAAGCTGTAATTAGGTGGTAATAACTACTCGTTCAGAAATTCCAGCAGTAGTTACTGAATTACCCCTTCAGGTCACTCCATCAAGTCTGGTGGTAAGGTATCATCATAACTAACAAAACGAACCCAAACTCGGCACACCTAGTTCTACAACTCTAGGAGTTCCACTTGTAATCACTGAATTACACCTTCAGGTCACTCCATCAAGTCCGGTGGTAAGGTCTCATCATAACCTACAAAACGAACCCAAACTCAGCTTGGGTTCGTTTTGTTAGTAACGATGAGACCTTACCACCGGACTTGATTGAGTGACCTGAAGGTGTAATTAGGTGGTAATAACTACTCGTTCAGAAATTCCAGCAGTAGTTACTGAATTACCCCTTCAGGTCACTCCATCAAGTCTGGTGGTAAGGTGTCATCATAACTAACAAAACGAACCCAAACTCGGCACACCTAGTTCTACAACTCTAGGAGTTCCACTTGTAATCACTGAATTACACCTTCAGGTCACTCCATCAAGTCCGGTGGTAAGGTCTCATCATAACCTACAAAACGAACCCAAACTCGGCACACCTAGTTCTACTAGTCTAGTAGTTCCAGTTGTAATCACTGAATTACACCTTCAGGTCACTCCATCAAGACCGGTGGTAAGGTCTCATTGTAACTAACAAAACGAACCAAAACTCGGCACACCTAGTTCTACTAGTCTAGTAGTTCCAGTTGTAATCACTGAATTACACCTTCTGGTCACTCCATCAAGACCGGTGGTAAGGTCTCATTGTAACTAACAAAACGAACCCAAACTCGGCACATCTAGTTCTACTAGTCTAGGAGTTCCACTTGTAATCACCGAATTACACCTTCAGGTCACTCCATCAAGTCCGCAGGTAGGTAAGGTCTTATTATAACTGACAAAACCAGTTCAAAGTCCAGAGCTAACATCCCACTACCAGTAGAGGGCTTCCAGTGCCAAGCAGTCTCTGGAACAGGTATTCGTATTTCGTATCTATGTATATTTCTGAGGTATAAGAAATAAAAAACAAATTCAATCTTTCAAATTATCAAAATAATTTCATTTGACTACGATTCTCACAGCCAACCGTGCGTACACTCGTGTGTGTGACTTTTGTCAATGTAGTAGTGCGATTCTATACCTATCAATTTTGTAAACGCGTCCTTAAAGAGCAAAATAAGAGATACGAGACAAGGACAATCGAAGCTTAAAAAAATATCCGATGACTGAAATTTGTGCTTTTGCACAAATATTTGTTCAATTTTAAAATCCGTGACGTAGAGGCCAATAATTTTGTTATGTCGCCAGTTCTTAGGTATCCCTCATCTAGACCGCATCCAGCGCAGAGCGGCTCGAATCGTCGATGACCGAGTCCTCTCCGATCTACTCGATATACTGGCGCTGCGAAGAGATATTTCATTTTCTATCGCATCTACCACGGAGTGCTCTGAGGAATTGTTCGGATTAATTCCAGCCGCCAAATTTCATGAACGCACATTGCGACAAACTCACGATACCATCCACACCATTTGGATGCTTGGCGGTCCACCACTGTACGTTTAACTAGGAGTTTTTTCGTCGTACAACCCCTTTGTGAAATCGTTTACCACCAGCGATTCATCCGGACCGATGCGTTTTAGGGACCTGCAAGAAAAGAGCTTACTTCTTTCTACAGGGCCAGCAACGTACCTGCTATTCCCCTGGTGTTGCGGTTGTTCATGAGCAGCGGTATTCACTTAACATCAGGTGAGACGCATGATCGTTCGCCCCCTCTTCTATAAAAATATCCCATCTTAATAACGTCTAATTTTTTTACTAAATGAGTTAAAGATTATTAAATAATCATTCATTAAAACAAGGTCGCGAGCCACCTACATCCATCGGCTTTCTGCAAGTCTTACCATGTCCTCACTCTATCCGGCAAGGGGCTACCCTACACTTCACTTACCAGTACGAGGGTGGCAATAGAGATTATATTATATTATATAATAGATAACAGACCTGATCTCATCCTTAGTTCGTTCTTCAAGCTATATGACGGACCCATCAAGCTTTCAACTTACAAGTACTTTGACGCGGTGCCACACCACCTTTAGTACAAACACCTTTTATTGTAAAAGTTCGTTAGGATTCAACCCCAAGTACCTGTTATAATGGCAGTTGATAACGCTTCCGTGACACGTTTTTTGTGACTGGAAGTTATTTAAGTAGTTATTAAAATAGTTAAAAGGGTAACTCTAGCCGGCTCCGTCGATTAACCTTTGCTGGTCGCCCGTTAGAGCGTTTAATGATGTCGTTAATTATTTTTGTCAAGTTAATTATTGATACATTTGTTAGCATAATTATCAATATTTATTCAGTTAATTTTTAGTGATAGGTACGTGCCAAAATTATTAATGCAAAAAAAAAAACACTTTGACAAACTTCGGTGTTCGTCTGTGATGGCCATTCGTACTATGCAATATAATTGTAATATTTTTATTTATCTTTAGATTTAGAAAACTTCGTAAGCCGCAAACGAAAATTCCTTTATTAGAAACTTTTTAGCGTATTGTTCGACTGTTTTGCAAACTCACTACGCGACACGAATCTAAAAGATTAGTAATAATACAAGAAAGATCCCTATTGCCTTATGCCTTCTCTTTGGGAATAGTAAAAAGTAAAAACCATAACAATTTAACATGATATATTAGAAAATTTTAATTGAATGCCTTGTCCAAACGTTAAAAAATATTAGATTTTAATATTTTTATATTAACTTCCTAACAATAAAATTGTTTGATATCTATCAACTATCTCAATTTAAATTCAAAATCCCATACGGATACCCTCAATCAGAATTAAACATAGGCCGTTAGCTCACCTGCCATCGGAATATGCAATTTAATTAATGAAGTTTGTGATTTGACACACATTTCTCACGATTCTCTACACAAATTGGTATCATGGTGTTATAGAGACTTAGTATTTAGTTTAAGTTTTAACTTACCTATAACCTATCAAAAAAATTCATACTGTGTTCGTCTATAATTTGTTATATACTTTGTAAAGCATATTATAGATAATGTGGCTATCGTAATTAACGTCTCGTAAAACAAAGTAACAACTGTTATTGATAAACCTTATTGATAAATATAAATAAATAAAATTGACGTGTATGTTTCTAATGTTAAAATAACAGCTTTTTACTAAATCCTTATGAAAGTGTACACGGTACTTATAAAAAAATACAATTTCTAAAATTTTTGTCTGTTGGCTGTCGGTCGGTCCGTTTGTTCCGACTAATCTCCTAAAGGTTTGGACCGGTTTCGACGTGACTATCACTGGCAGATAGCTGATATTATAAAGAGTAACTTAGGCTACTTTCATTTTAGAAAAGTTTCAGCGATCCGTGCGAAAATTTGAAACTCATGAAATCCGATCATAATAAATTACACGCGAATGAAGTCGCGGGAAACAGCTAGCATCTATATAATATAATCTAAAGACGTATAACCTAGTGCTAGCAGTTACAATATATTAAATTTGAATTATATTTACAAACGTAACCAAGGTCTATTTTTTTTAATTCATAGGAATATTTTGCCATAGTATTCATCCATTCCAGAATCGGCTTGATGTCCGGATCTTCCTGCTGTGCACGTTGTAGGCTGTCCTTCCACTCGTTGCTGAGGTGGTCTGCCCTCTGCATCCTCACGGATACCACTTCCTTACTCTCTTGCCTAGTACAATGTTTGCAATCTTCAGGACAAGGTCTTCTTGACAATGCATCTGCGTTGCCATGAGATTTCCCGTTGCGATGTTCAATCTCAAAGTCGTATTCCTGCAGTAGTTCAATCCACCTCGCAACTTGTCCTTCTGGATTTTTAAACTGCAATAGCCATTTTAGTGCAGCATGGTCAGTTCGTAAGTGAATTTTCCGCCCCAAAAGATATTTGCTAAAATGCTGCAACGACTTTACCACAGCTAGCAATTCGCGACTTGTGACACAATAGTTCCTTTCCGGTTTTGACAACGACTTGCTGAAGTACACTATGACGATCTCTTGGTCGCCATTCCGTTGAGACAACACACCGCCAAGTCCTATATCACTTGCGTCTGTGTCAACTATAAATTCTTTGCTTGCATCAGGGTATCCCAAAATAGGTGTTTTGCGCAGACGATCCTTGAGATCCTGGAATGCGATATTGCAACTTTCATCCCAGCAGAAATGTCGCTTCTCCTCGGTTAGCTTATGCAGAGGTTTGGCTGTATCTGCAAAGTTCTTCACAAATCGCCGGTAATAGGAGCACAAACCCAAAAATGCTCTAACCTGCGTCTTGTCTTTTGGAACCGGCCAATCCTTGACAGCTGCTATTTTTTCTGGATTCGTGCGGATACCTTCTTCCGATACTACATATCCCAAAAAGTTGACTTGCCGTTTGAATAGTGAACATTTCTTCGGACTCAACTTGAGGTTGGCACTCTGAATCTTCATGAGCACGCGCTTCAGGTTTTGAAGGTATTCCTCAAACGTACGGCCCACGATGATTATGTCATCCAAGTAGACCAGACAAGCATTGCCAATTAGCCCGGTAAGTACAAGCTCCATCAGTCTTTCAAACGTTGCTGGAGCATTGCACAACCCAAACGGCATTACTTTAAATTGCCACAGACCCTTTCCCGTCGAGAACGCCGTTTTCTCCTTGTCCTTAGCGTCAATTTCAACTTGCCAGTACTTTTTAGATCCAGCGTGCTAAACCACGTTACTCCTGTAAGCATGTCCAGCGTGTCATCAATTCTTGGCAAGTTATAGCTGTCCTTCTTTGTTACGTCGTTCAGAAGGCGGTAGTCAACACAGAACCGCATGCTGCCGTCCTTCTTCTTTACCAGCACCACGGGTGAACACCATGGACTAGATGAAGGTTCAATAACACCATCCTTCACCATTCCCTCAATCATGGTTTCCACTTCCTTTTCACGTGCTACAATCTTCTTGGCCGCTGACGGATAGGCAATTCTTCTCCTGTGTTTTTTTGTTGTTGAACTAAGCCAATCTTTCCTATGTCAGCATCGTTTGATGAGAGTAAATCGGCGTACTTGAGTAACAACTTCTTTGCCTTGACCATTTCGTTCGGGGAGAGAACGCTGCGACAGTCTGCCATAAGTGTGGTCACTCTCGTTTGTGCATCCTTGCTAGGGGTCTCACTCGATAGATATCGGCACCGATGTAACCAATCCACTTCCTCACAAGTACCAACCAGCATGCCTTTTTCTATAATCTGTTTCCGGTCACAAAGGTTCAGCACACGTTTTCCTGAGATGTCAGTGGTCCTAACCAAGGTTCGAGTTACTTTCCATGGAAGGTCATTGTTTACCCTTTCCACAAGTGCACATCGGTGAGCTTGCCCAGTGTTTCGAGGAAGACTAACCGGCACAATCGTTTCCGATCTCAGCTGAAGAACAATCTTCTTAATGCTGTACACGTTCCCTGGTAACGCACCTTCCATAAAAAGTTCCTCCTGTCCACATTTCAAAACACCCTGCTTAACGTCGATCTCACAACAATTATTCCTCATAAAGTCTAGGCCAAGGATGCAGTCGTCCATTATATCAGCCAAGATGACATTATGCAGGTAGATCACGTTGCCTAGTTTCAACTCCATCTCCTTCTCTCCACGGACGGGTATACGCTGACCGGTGGCTGTTACCAAATTAATGCGTTCTCGGTTGTATGCGGAGTCCCCAAGGAACTGACTTATAAGTTGGGAACTAACAACCGTACGAGAGGCTCCAGTGTCTATGGTCAGTTTACACGGCATTCCGTTGACCTCGCCCTTGATGATTAGACTGTTCCCATCATGGGTTTATGAGATCGAGATCCTTGGGGCTCTTTTAACATCAGCCAGCACCCGCCCCGCAGTTCTGGCTTTTACTCGTTTCCCTGCTGCTGCTGGGCGGTGCTGTTGGCCGCACTACTCTCCTGAGGTCGTTTACCTTCCCTTTCTAGGGTTCGCTTAGGGCAGCTGGATCGAAGATGGCCCTTTTCCCCACAGCCATAGCACCTAGGGCTGTATCCTTTGTTGCGGTACTGCTGTAACCTCCCTGATGTGTTGGGACCGATGATCCTGCCGCACGGCTTCCACCTCCAGTGCATGGGCCAAGGCGTCTTTAAGCGTCTCGTGGGGCCCGAGCCTCACAGCTCTGACTTCCAGGTCGCGGATGCCGTCGATGAATGTCTGCACCAGGTTCCTTTCAATGAGCGCAGGAACAGACCGGTATGCTTTTCGCACCAGCTTCTCCACCTCTAGAGCCCACTGCTGTAGGTTTTCGTTGATGCGCTGCACGCGATCTTTAAGCTGCGCACGAAAGATGTGTTACAGGTGAGCGTCGCCATATCTCGCCTCCAATGCCTCAAGGAGTTGCTCATAAGTCACTTCCTCACCGAGAGCTTCCAGAACTGTTAAGGCCTGGTCGCGCAGGCCTAGTGTGAAAGCAGTCATGGCCTGACTTTTATTCCAGCCGTTCGCCTTCATAACAGCCTCGAACTGGATTTTGTAGGCCGACCAGGAAGAAGTCCCGTCGAACGGTGGCACTTTGCACCCACATAGCAAAGGTGTAGTAGCTACTACGGGAGCTGTAGTTCCATCCCCCAGTTTGAGTTCGTCCAGTGATTTCTTCATGTCAGCCATCACGTTGTCAACCCGATTGCTCACTTGGTTGATTCGGGTTTCAGCTTTCTCGATTCGGGTTTCAGCTTTCGCGATTTGGGTTTCAGCTTCTGATAGGTGGTTGTCATGCTGAGCAACCCTATCCTTCACCTCCTTGATCTCCTTCCCGAAGGTAACGTGAAGATCCTTCATGAGGAGCGTCTGCTCTTCCAACCGACGGGCCTGTTCCCCCTGTCCGTCCCGCAGCTGCTCTTCCAAACGACGGACCTGTTCCTTTTGTCCGTCCCGCAGCTGCTCTTCCAATCGACGGACCTGTTCTTTCAACTGATGGACCTGTTCCTTCTGTCGGCGAGCCTGTTCCTCCTGTCGGCGAGCCTGTTCCTCCTGTCAGCGAGCTTGTTCCTGCAGCATCACCATCAGAGCACCTAAGTCAGGTGCTGCAGATGTAGGAGCTACTGACGGGCCTGCAGCCGGCGGCTGGCCCTCCGACGTCTGCGGCGTTGCACCACGAAATCTTCTTTGGTCCCTCTCCTGCTGGCGTTGACTTCGGGTACGGACACCCTCCGTTTCCTCCTTAGGTAAAATCGGCATGATTTTATTCCACTTCTGACACCAATTGTTACGAGCTTGAGGTTCGTGACAATAAAAATTGCCGATAGAATTACATAAATTAACGCTTTAATTTTCTTTACACAAATTAAAACTTAAAACACTAATAATTAAGCACACTGATTCACTTTATTCCGCTCCGAAGCTTCGCTTGTCTCGCCAAGTTCAATACTTCCCCGATCGCACCTTGCAGCGCCTATAAATACACATTAGTACCGAATCATCCAGAACATTCAAGTAAATACGCGCACCAATCGACAGAGCGACGAAAGTTCGAGAGTCAGCTTCCAGAAGCTTAGTTCTTCGTTTCGACAACAGATGGTGCTGTCGGTTGAAAGATTAGTGATGTCATTTTTTGGAAAGCTCTCCCCTCGCTCCGTTACCCGACACTAGATGGCACTAGTGCCAGATGTCAACTTAGCCGCGCAACAGTATTCTTGGCAAGCGGTTTGATAACCGCTATTGTTTATTGTATTCGGTTGGAATGCTGTTGTCAATGGACAGATATATGAGATGTGCTGTATCTGTTTCCCTCTGTGATCTCGTATGACACTTACGGGATGATAGAGTGGATGTTCTTATACCACCACTGCGCATCAAAACTGTTTTTTTTAAATAGAATAATGGTGACTAGCGGGCACACATCCCACCTGATGGTAAGGAAATGTGGTTTCCCATAGACATCTATATCTATCTTCGATTAATAACCGAAATGCAGATGCGTTATTACCCCTGAGGAATACCTCGTATCCAGTAACAAGGGTTTTATCCGGTTCTCTACACTCATAATACGAAACACACAGCATTGAGCTGCTATGTTACGCTGGTATTCTGCGAGAGCGTGGCCCTTCCCCGGTCGAGCCGACCCATTCGTGTTAAAACTATAGCTGCAGCATGGTTTTACCGTATGCCGTAACATTACTGTAATCGAATTTATTGGGGCGAAGCGTAGCGTACCCCTCTTATCCCCGACTCCGGTGCAATTTTTATTGCTCTCCGCTCTGAAACTAATTGTCCGATTTCGATAAGACTTAGCACAGATAATCTACGTTTATTTAATCGATTTAAAAATCGAGATTTTTATATACAAACAAATTTTGTATATGTATGTAAATAAACAAAGAAGCGTCACGTCGTAGATGGAATAACTCTTGTAAATATATTTTAAAATTTGAACTTTATATTCTTAATTGTATTTTTTAACTCTATGTTCGAATTATGTGTTCTTTAATTTATTAAATTCTACTTACTTCTACTCTCGTAACTAATAGTAGACGTGTTAATTGTATAATAATATTTTATTCTTAGTTAGCTAAGACTTTTTATAAAATTATAGTTAGTAACATTTTTTATAGAAAAAGCAAACGAGCATGCGGCTCACCTGATGTTAAGTGACTACCGTCGCCCATGAACAACCGCAACACCATGGGAATTGCAGCTGCGTTGCCGGCCTTTTAGAAAGGAGTAAGCTCTTTTCTTGGTAAACAATTCCACAGAGAAGTTGTACGAGGAAGAAAACTCCTAGTAAAACGTTCAGTAGTAGACCGGCAAGAATCCAGACGGTGAGGATGGTATCGGAAATTTAAGGCGCGATGTGCGTTCGTGAAATTTGACGGCTGGAACTAATCCGAACAATTCCTCAGAACACTCCCCGTGGTAGATACGATCAACACAAAGAACACACAAAGGGGTGCAACATTCCTACGCAGCGCCAGTGAATCGAGCCGATCAGAAAGAACTCGGTCATCGACGATTCGAATCGCTCTGCGCTGGATGCGGTCAAGTGAAAGGAGCTGGCACTGGGTGCCCCGGCTCAGAGATGAGAACAGTATTCTATGTGAGGCTGAACTTGCGCCTTGTAAAGTTGCAGGCGGCGTGCTGGCATGAAATAATGTCTCGCTCTGCTGAGCACGCCAAGCTTTTTAGAGGCCAAATTGACCTTCACATGCAAGTATTCACGAAACTGCACACTATTCGATATGTCGACGTCGAGAATTCTGATGCTAGCTGAGGCAGCAAGGGAAGTGCCTTCAAACTAATGAGATACGACAAAGGGGATCTTTTCTTATATTTACGCGAACACTACGCATTGTAATAATACTAGTTTTTACGGAATTTATCATAAAAATATTACAATTATATGCTTGGGTTGGGTCCCAACCCAAGCATACAACTGCAAGACTTCATGATACCATAAGTTCATACTGTGTAAATCGGAACAAAAGTTAAATTTTAATCTATGGTAACCGCGGTTAACTATGACATCTGGACGTTAAACATCTCAGTCCTTCCCGTGACCATGGGTGCTGTAAAGCTCTCGAAACGTCGGGTATTAAAAAGTTAAATATACGCGATAAATTCCGTAAAAACTAGTATTATTTCAAAGGGGATCTTTTTAGCGGTTAACGCGCAAACTTGTGTCTTCAGGGGATTGAATTGGACTAGATTTAGTCGCCCCCAATCCGAGACTTTGTTATGCAGAGACTCGACTTCAGACACAAGTTTTTCACGGTACTCGGCGACGATTTCCCGAGAAATATTAGCACGGCCGGTGTACAGAGCATCACCAGTGCTGTCGTCTGCATAGCAATTAATGTTACCAGTTTGCAACATATCAACATGAAAACCTGCAACTAATTTTGTCAAAGAAAACGCGTTGGCACCTCTGAGGACAAAGCTAGAATGCCTTACAACTGAATTTAATAATCGACGTTTAATTTAATATTTAACAAATATTTCCTATCTTTTATCCCTTAAAATAATGTTTAATTTAAATCATGTATATAATTAATTTCTTTAGTATAAATAGAACGTCACGCTTTTGTTCGCAACGCTGACTGACATACCCAGTAATATCCCGGCGGATAACTATGGAATTTACGTCCCGAATTCCATCCAACATTTGCCGTTGACGAGAACTTGCTGTCTCGCGTTCGGCTTCAGTACCTAGACCGTGTTTTTATTAACAGCCAGTTGGTTCAGTCGCGTGATTCCGAGGTCATCAGACTTTGGCTTAAAAGCGAAAGTATGCCTTTTATCTCTTCCGTGACTGACACAATATTGATAAAATTATCTTCAAAGCCAAATGAATTATTTAACGAATTATGATTTTCTTAGTTTCTAATATCTGCTTGAGACTTTAATGGGGTCAGACTTAGCTAACCCTCTTATCTTTACTTCTAGATATTTTAGTTGTTTTCTCTATAGATTGGACCTGCGATACTATATATGTACTATGATATTAGGACGTTAACAACCTCAGTCCGCCATGACAATGTGTGCTACAGGTAGGCTTGCCAACCATACTTTATAATAACGTATCCTACTTTATTTTTGGTAATTATACTTTATACTTTTACATACAAATAAAGTATCCAAAAATACTTTATTTTCAACCTTTACTGTGATGCGTAAAACATACTCATCATGGGTACTTAACGATTTATAATTGCTAAACGAAATGTTACCTATCTTTCCGATTCACGCCAACAGCGCCAACAGTGATTACGCTCGCGACCATGGGCAGCGTTAGCGTTGTCATCAGCGCGCTTACGGTTGATTCGGAACGGATTATTGGCGCTGACAGCGCTGTTGGCGTGAATCGGAAAGGCCTATTAGATGTCAGATGTCAGTTGTGACGTTTGTCATAGATGTCTCTCACTATCGACGAAATTGTACAAAACTGGTCCGTTAGTTTTGTTTATAAGTGGAGAATGCATTTTAAAGTAAATATTAATGCTGAAAATGACGAGTAATTCTGATAGCGACACACCAGTGACTCCTAAAAAAGCTAAAACAACTAAAAAATTATTTATTTAAATTTAAACGTTGATTGTCAAACAAGCTTTGTAACATTTAAAGACAACAAAAAATTGTTAGCATGTGCTAAAAGCACACAAAAATACGTGTTTAAAGCAATAAAAACATAAAATTTGAAAAATACTTTTTTTTCTTTCTAATACTTTATTTTTTTCCTATCCAAATCACTTTATACGTTTTTTTCGTCAAAAAAGTTGGCAACCCTAGCTACAAGTAACACATATCGTCGGAGATATTAAAAAAAATAATTTCATTCAATGCGTAGTGTTTGCGAAATATAAAGGAATCATACACTGCCAAATTATCTCTATATTGATGATGGGCCCACGAAAATTAATTGCGAATGACAGGGTGAGAAACAGTGTGATAAGGGAAAAGTGTAGTTTGCAAGATGTTTTAACCAGCATTAAGGAATGCTCCGGTTGTTTAGAATAGACATCTAGATAGGCGTTCGAGTTTACATTTATATCTTTATAACTTCTTATTGGAGAGATCTTGAGCCGCCAACATCCATCGACACTGCATGTCTTACCATGTCGTCACGCCATCTAGTGGAGGGCCACATATGTCTTGAATTTTTCAACTTTTGTTCCTTAGAAAGCACTATATTTCCAACGTTCCCACAATCGCCAGTTATCGTATACGGCACTTGTACAAATTGCGCCAGATCCTGTATCAGTTGGACCAATGAAGAGGCGCTCGATCACCCACCACGTGGTACTTCGGTGCGGGTATGACGTAAGCCCTACAATAAGGAAGTGTGTTCAATTGTCCACGCGTATGATAGGGCCATTCTTGTATTGTTCGCTAATTTATGTATTATAGTACCATTGTCACACAAGGGACCCTTGGGAATATTGTAAATATTATCTTTGATGTATGTTCTTATCTTACGTTTAAAGGAATGAATAAATTTATTTCAGACCAGGTCCATAGCTTTGGCTAACGACTGTAACTTATATAATAAGCTTATACTGTGTTAGTTAAAAAAAAAAGAAAGTAAAAAAGAAACAAATAAGTTTCTTTTTCACTTTCTTTTTCGAATGAAGCCTCAGTGTAGCCTGCAAAGTATCAAACAGCTTATTTTTACAGCTTTTAAATAATGTAACTATAAATCAGAAAAGTAGTTGTTTGTGTAGCACACCGAATCACAAACTGAACTATTTGAAAACTGCGCAGAATTAGTTAAAATATAAAAAAATATAAAAAAATCATTACAAATACTTTCAGCATAAAATGAAACAAACTGTAATAATATGTACACTTTTATGAAAATATCGCAGAAAACCTTACATTACCAGAAAATATGCAAAATGTATTCACAGTCAAGTTAAAAACCTTAATAACACAAAGATTCTATTAAGAGGGTTATTATAATACATATATATACATATATATATATATATATATATATATATATATATATATATATATATATATATATATATATATATATATATATATATATATATATATTATTAAGGAATTTATGGGTGATTGTAACCGCTAGATTGTAAAATGTTCTTTATTTAAAACAATGTTACTTGCTGGCTCTTCCCAGGACAATGATGTTTTCCAAACCCGTGGTAAATTAAACATAACAGTGACTTAAAATATTATTTTATCTAAAAAAATTGTTTCAATTTCAACGAGTGTCGTGCCATCTGGACAGGATGAACCCCAACTATATCTCCCTATTTTGTAATAATGTTTATTTGGTATTTATATTTTGCATACGTATATTTTGTTATAAATGTAAACAGTTAATTAACAGTCTATTATTGCCCTTCTGATGGGCACAATCCCCTTTTCATTTTTGATAACGCCACAGACGAAGTCATGGGCAAAGAAAAAAATATTGGTTTTTTTTATATAATAATATCCACATCTAGTCCTCAAGAATCATAGATATCTATATCTAGTCCTCGAGAATCAAAATGCAGATGCGTAGTCAACCCTGAGAACTTAGTTTCCAGTTAAACGGTCTTGAGTGACAACTTTTTATAAGTAAACGAATTGTACGGCGTCCCTCCACCTAGATAATAGGTATAGTACGATGGGTCTCCGTTTCTCTACACTCATCATACGTAATATAAGCATTAAGCTGTTATTTTACGCTGGTACGCTGTGAGAGTATGGTTCTTTCCCGGTCAAGCCGACCCAATTGTGATACAACCAAAATATACCTGCATCGTGGCTCTACCACGTATATTTTATTAAGTACGCACAATTTTTCGAAGTATAACGTTGACAAAAAAAAAAACAAGATATTTAAGTTCGTAATTTCGTACTAGAACCATCGATCACTAATATTAAATTAAATACACAATCCCATACAAAAGTTCTCTAAAAACTGTCCCCAACGGTTTTGACGTAATTCTAGTCGAAATAAATATACATTAATGTAAATTCAACCTTATATGCATGGTGTATAGTAGTATTCACAAAGCTACGTACAAAAAGCAAAAAATTTTTATGACTGTACCTGCTGCTCAACCTATATCAAAACAAATTCATCCTTACACGCATGTTTTAAAGTCAGAATTACAAAGTGCCAATAAAAAGAAATTAAATTTTACGACCGAGGCTCGTCGCTTGGACAAGGAATGAGGGAGTCGAACTGCCCAATATTTTTGTTACTGTAATTTTAATATTTTAATGTTGTTAAATTTCTTTTAAAAAATTGGTGTAGTAATTGGTGTATTATGTGTAATGCTTATAATTAACCTGAATGTAAATATGTTTTTGAATAGGATACCACATACATTTAGAAATGAAAGTACTTAAAACGTCATAATTATTTATTTATTTTATATCCTGTGTCAAAAATTTAAAAATATTGCTTAAATTATTATCTTATTATTAAATCTGAATTCCATAGTTACTAAATATAAAAAGTATGTACAGAAAGTTGTAAAATCTAAAAATATTATTGTGCAAAATTTTGACGTAATGTTCATATTTACAGAGGTTACAAAACAATACTGGATAAGACAGAATAATTATGTTTTTATTAGTTCCATAGTTCCACATGACCTTGGCTAAATTTGTAACTTAGAAGAAAAGAAAGGGTACCAGATTCGTCCAGAGTCCTATTCCACATACTATTCGCGGTATAGCTGTTTTGCGTAGGCTTCTGATGCCTTTCGTAGTTACATATTAATCACTTTCTAAAAAATGATTTGAACATACAACACTTCCTTGAGTCGGCTTAAAGAATTCTTCGGATCTCTGACATGCTATGACTGATATCCATTCTCCACACCTAACTGGATCTCGAGGCAAGCTAAAAAATAAAATCACACATCTTTAATTTTATTACATGCACATATTCAAAATTAAATCAATAAAATGTTATTATAATATTTAGAGAAACAATAAAGAAGTCTCATTAAAGAAAAAAACAATCAAACTTAAATAATTAAAAAAATTAAAAACAATAACGTCTCCAACAAATGGAACAGAGTCAACGCACATAATTCTCGAATAATCATGACTTACTTATTATGACTTAATTTAAAAAATGTTTTAGGGATTTCTTGACAAAATATAAGTATTTACAATATAGTGATACCAATTAAATAATGATAATATTAATACATACCGAAAATAGGAAATTCCATCCCTTTTTAGGGTCCTGGATGTGTGATTTTTACACTTTTTAAACGAGCACTGAGGCATGTTTGCCGTCGGAGTATTCGAATGTAACTAAATTAAAAGTGCACCCAAATGTTCGAATGGGTGCTCATTTGGTGAGGTCGTTTTTTGTCACTGATTGTGTATCTGGGTTTTTATTAGTGATCGATGACTAGAACCATTTAATTTTTGGTAGGTCCCAGAAAATAAGATGATTATTTTAAGTGTTTTAAATTTGCTAAATTTGCAAAAAAAAGCAGAATGACCGCCTCATCTGAGGAATGTGCTCCATATTGAGTGATTTATATTGTAATGAACGTCCCTGGAGTTACCCTAATGACTCGACGCGGTATGCTCCAACTATTAGACTGACAAAATGGCTCACAAGCCCACACTGCTTGAGGGTTAACAATTTTAAGTATTTCAAGGTCGTCTGCGCAAAAGATTATTGTATAGATGCTCATAGAGTAGAATTTATTATTATATCTATTAATTAATAAAAATAGATCTTTTAATTCACAATATACAGGGTTATTTTTTAATACATGCCCTTTGTAGAGACGTTACAGAATATAATATGTAACAGGCGAATGGTGAAAAAAAATTATTAAAAAAATCTCAAACACGCCGTTCTTTTTAGGGTTCCTTAGTTAAACAGCAAGGATTCCTTATATGTAATTTCGCCATGTCCGTCCGTCCGTCCGCGGTTTCCATCATCATCATCATTACAGCCCTTCACGAGTCCACTTCTGAACATAAATCTCTCCCAAGTATGCCACAAAGCACGGTCCTGAGCCACCTGCATTCATCGACTTCCTGCATGTCTTACCAGCTCGTCACTCCAACTAGTGGGTGGTCGCCCTATGTACGAGCTTGCCACTCGAGAACCATTTTTACCACGGTTTTACTCAGAGACAATAGGTGCTACTAATCTGTAATTTGGCATAGTTATACAAAACTGTGAAATAAAACCTTAAAAAACTTTTTCATTTTCAATACCACCCATACAGGTAAAGGGAGGGTGATTTTTTTTACCCGTCTATTCCAACGTGTACGGTGTCGTTGGATAGGTCCTTCAGAAATATTACGGAAATGGAACAATATTTTTTCGATTCAGGGGTCCGTTTGCGAAATATTTAGCGTTAAAGAGGTATCTTTCATTAAAGTCATGATGATGACTCTAATGAGCCTTAAGCTTGTTTCCTGGCGCCCGGTTCCAAGCTTCAGGACGCCAAAAGTTAGGTAATTTCTTTTTACAGTGAAAATAATGGTACTTCAAACAAAATAAAAAACATAAGCCCTGCTTTATAGTTAGTTCAGTTAATATGCAAGGTTTCATGATCTTATTTAAAGTATTTTATGAATAGCAGCGGTTTATTGTTCAGTTTGGAGGTAACTTTGAATTTTTTTTATCGAGAAAAATTTACGGAACCATGTTTTCGTCTAACATAGTACTTAACATTACCATATATTTATTTCAAAACTAATGCTGCACTATTTTCGGTATAAAGGAGGATCTTGCTAAGCCATTTGAGGTTATATTCCCCATTAAATAATGAAACTAAAAATCAGAAAAGTGTTTGTTTGTTAATATTTTCATTAATTTTAACGAATTTATTCTAACTGAACTATTTGAAAACCGCGCGGAGTTAGTTCTATTCATAAATAAAAAATCATTGCACACAATGTTGTGAAAATTATAAAAAATTGCGGCAGCCAACTTGCCTTCCAAGCGTGGAAACTATGACAATCTCCTCCCCCCCCCCCCCTTCAGACGAAATCTTTGAGGGAGACGTATTCAGGAGTGGACTTTAAGTAGTCTGTAACTCATTGTGTAAACAAGCTGTGGGTAGAGTAGCGAGAATGCCGATTAGTTTTTTTTAATAGAATAAGGGTGACAAACGAGCGCACAGTCCAACTGATGGAAAGTGGTTGCTGTGGCCAGCAGCATTAAGCTACTATTTTACGCTGGTATTCTGTAAGAGCGTGGTCCTGCCCCGTTCGAGGCGAGGCGACCCATTTGTGCTACGACCATAAATATGGCTGAAGCGTGGCTCTAAAGCGTATATACGTGGTGGAGCTGCTCAAAATAAGGACGGTATTCATACCGTCCCTATTTTGAGTTTAAACCATTAAAGTTATTTAATTGAAAATAAAACAATTACGATTATAATATACTTAACGTTAGAAAAGTACCCTTAACCGACGAGCACGTATGCCTAGGTAGGTATATGGATGTGGAAGAGGCGAGAGAGGTATCTCAGGATCGTGCTAAATGGAAGTCAGTAGTCTCTGCCTATCCCACTGGGTGACAGGCGTGAGTGTTTATGTATATATATATTATGTTTATACCGTTATAATAAAATTAGAGTGTGTTAAATTATACGAAAGACTCAAAACTCAGCACAATATGAATTATAAACACGGTATAATATGAACGTAAAATGTGTCATTGTAATTCTCAGTACGTAATTACACAAAATCATTCAAAGTTCATTAGCGTTGATATAAAAAGCACTGCAATTGCAAACAATGAGACGTACAAACACACAAGTGTCAAGAGTGCGTGCGCAGGCGCCTCGCAACGTCCATTCACATAGCCCATTCATAAGATCGTTTAACTCGTTAGTGATGCAAATTCAACCTTACGACAAGGACTTAAAGCTTTTTTAGAAACGACGGTATTATCACGCCGTTTAGTTTTTTTTTTTAAGGTATTGTCGACGGCTTAAAATTAGGCTGGATGTACACGTATACTTAATATATATCGAAAGGAGACAGTCCAAAATTTGTATGAAGCGTAGGCCTAGTTTTGTACTAGTAGCGAAATTAATTGATATAAAATATTAAACCAATTTTGATCATTCAAATTCACGGATAGATGTCGTTTTGACGTTAGCTGTCAACTGTCATGAGGTTATTGATCCATTTATTAATGGCTACATGAGTTCTGAAATGTTGCGTTATGATTATCACTAAACCAAAACCAAATCGCCAAAGAAATCCACCAGAAACACAGTAAACGCATTTATGAGATCACAACTACACAACTAAGCTCGGAATAAGTAAAAATATCAAGCTACCTACATTATTTCATGAGTCAAGTCACTTGTGAGAAATAACATTTGACAAATAACTGCGTCTTTTTTATGACTGGAAAGGCGCCATTTCCTGAAACCATCAAAAACTTGGGATCACATTTTTATTTCTATCAAGTTATTTAGTTACATTTATTCTTTAATTTTATTTTTAATAAAATCCCAGAATTTTTCACTTTTTACGGATAGACCTAAAATGGTCTGTATCCTTTTGTATTTTTCTTTAAAAAATGTATGAATTTTTTATTTATCTGTGTATTATATTTGTTATGCGGTATCATTATTAAAAACATACAACAGGTTGACGTAAAGATTTACGCCATGTTCTAATTAGCTGTTGTAGGGTGAGTGCTTATATTATTTCACTCACTAGATGTCGCTACTTGACATAGTGGTAAAGTTTTTTGTTACGCAATGTAATTTAAGGGGATATAGTAAGTCAGCTCAAATTCTAATTTCGTCCCCACTTGCCCGCGCGTCGTATGCTATGTACCGACATGTTTGTAATCACTAATACTGAAAGTAGAAAGGTCGTTAGACACTTATTTCATTAGGTTTATCATATTTATGCCTGTTTCTTAACGCCAAGCCAGTCGCTTCTTATTTTTATTACGGTTATTTCCCATTTAAATGTTACGTCGTCCTGTTGCGTAATGTATATTCTGATCGTAAACGACACAACCTCCCTCTTTAAAGGCCGAAGTGAAGTGACCGTGCGGCAGGATTCACGATTCTAGAGGCCGATAGTTTAGGTAATTTCTTTTTACAGTGAAAATAATGGTATTTTAAAAAAAAGTAAATAACATAAGCACTGCTTTATAGTTAGTTCAGTTAGTATGCAAAGTTTCATGATCTTATTTAAAGTATTTTATGAATAACAGCGGTTTATTGTTTATTTTGGAGGGAACTTTGGATGTTTTTCCTATCGTAAAAATTTTACGAAATCGTGTTTTCGTCTAACATAATCCTTAACATTAATCCTCAACTTTACGAACGAAGGATCTTGCGAAGCCATTTGAGATTATATTTCCCCTTAATAAACAAGTTAGTTTTAAATAAAAGTTTATCAGTTTCTAGACTATTACATTAATACACAAAACATTGACTCAGTGGTTTGCTCTTTAATTTTTTGCACATTTAATCTTTTATTGTTTTTCTACTTTTATGAATATCTGTGGTTTGGTCTATTTATTTTTAATCTAATTAATACAATATATAACTAATAGTACAGAAATAAACATTAACCTTTACATAATTCGCGCAAATGAACTTCCCCGCTATGAAATCTTTCAAAAATATTACACCTCATTTTTAAGTGGCGCCGCTCTGGTGGCAAAAAAAGTCGTCGATGCCCGCATTATATTTTACGTGTTGTCCGACCGACCAACCCGACAAAATTCAAACAACAATTCGAACCAGTGTTGCCAACATTAAAATCTAGCTCCTGCTGTTGAGAACACTATAATCCCGTCAAAACCCGTCAAGGAGGAATTTTCGAGTTTTCATTCGCCCTAAATATTAAAAATGAATTGATTTGATATCGATTCTTGACACACATGGATTATTTTTCAGAATTACACCTACCATATATATATATATATATATATATATATATATATATATATATATACATTTTTTCCCGTTGCCAACCTCGCCGACCCGTTAAATCTAGCGGGAAACCCGTCAAGTTGGCAACACTGATTCGAACAGAACCCTGCTACTGTATACTGGATTTGTTGGACGGCGTTTAAAAATCCTTCATAGTGACCTCAATAGTGCCTCCCAACGGATAGGTCTTAAGATAAACATGGACAAAACAAAGATCATGTTTAATGTCCATGTCACACCTATGCCGGTAGTTGTTGGGAGCACTAAGCTCGAAGTTGTTGACGAGTACGTTTACCTGGGACAAATAGTCCGGCTAGGTAAGTCCAACTTCGACTGAGAGGTCAATCGACGGATTCAACTCGGCTTGGCAGCGTTCGGGAAATTACGACACATCTTCTCGTCAGCTATATCTCAAAACCTGAAAACTAAGTTGTACAACCAGTGCGTGTTGCCAGTGATGACATACGGATCTGAGACGTGGTCCTTCACTGCTGGCCGTATGAGGACGCTCAAAGTCGCTCAGCGAGCTATGGAGAGGGCTGTACTCGGAGTTTATCTGCGTGATAAACTTAGAAATGAGGATATCCGCAGTAGAACCAGAGTGACCGACATAGCCCAACGGATTAGTAAGCTGAAGTGGCAATGGGGCGGCCATATAGCTCGAAGAACCGACAACCGTTGGGGAAAAAAGGTTCTCGATTGGCAGCCTCGTACCGGTAGACGAAGTGTGGGGCGACCCCCCATTAGATGGAGTGACGACCTGGTAAGACATGCAGGAAGTCGATGGATGCAGGTGGCTCGGGACCGTGCTTTGTGGCATACCTTGGAGGAGGCCTATGTTCAGCAGTGGACTTGTAAAGGGCTGTAATGATGATGATGATGATGATGTTTTAATATCAAAGGTTTGATTTTGTCGGTTCGGTCGCGTCAAGTCACTTGCCTGTTTCTAAAAATTAATAAAATTATTGATTTTATAAAAAACTTAATTACAAAGAAGACCTTCATTATAGAATTAATGAAATAAAAACAAAAAGTGATCGAAAGTGAAGCATTTATTATTCACTAAACCTTACTTGATAGATCCGTGTAGTTATATTATTGTACTCGCGGAGGAAGGACCACACTTTCACAGAATACCAGCGTAAAATAGCAGCTTAATGTTGCTGTGTTTCGTATGGTAAGTGTAGAGAACCTGAGGTAATTTTTACTGGAAACAGGGCATCTCAGCTTATTCGCAAACGTGGCGACGCGTAATGAATCTTAATCCAGTATAGATGTCTATGGGCCATAGCATCCACTTACTATGACGGTGCTGTGTGCTCGTTTGTGGCGCGTATTCTATAAAAAGTTCATTTTTGTAAACTTTCTCTTTTGGATTTTTGTTTCTTAATATTTTAAGTAACAGTATTCACTTACGAAAAATATGGAACTTTGATAAAGCCTTATGACTGTGTTCGGTTCTGACACGTCGGTATTGTTGCACGATCGACAAATTAAAACAAATTGTTACCCAGCAATGCGAACCCTCAGAAATGAGGGGAGGCCTGTGTCCAGCCGGGGGGCGTATACAGGCTGTAACTTTAACTTTAACTTTGATCCAACTACCTACCGATTTTGCTGTCGAACGCCTTAGAGTCTAGGACATACCAATAATAACACTTGCTAGGCACTAGTCGGAAAATAAATATTGAATTTTAAATTATGTAATAATTTATTATATTTGCTCGAATAATACACATAGACTAAATTTAAATTTCCGGACTTTATTGTGAAGGTTGCCTTCGTTAACTGTGCCATTAAATATGCTAAAATTATAAATTTAAATGGTTAAAATCGAACGCGATAAAATCTATTAATTGATTTTAAAATTATGGTCAATAAAACGTATAGTGTGGAATCAGCCTAACTTTAACATTTACATAAAGCAGTCGATTGTTATGTCATTCGGCTAGTTTGCGTCAATACGAATGTTAATGGGACAGAATACACGTTTCCAAGCCTCGGGGGCCCGCCTGTTGCTTACGAGTTGATCTAGCGTCAGTCAGCCTTTTTATTTTTCCAATCGATTTTTGAGAATCTGTTGCGTTGTCGTAACTGGTTAGTTTAATGGAAATGTAGTGACACGTCGATAAATAAAATAGATTTTTTTTTAAATGCGCGAAGCCCGAATTGCTAAAGGACTTATATCTTTTTAAGTAAAGGATCCTAGGTATTTTCCCATTTAGCCATTGAACGTAAGTTAGTTAATATTTCTCTATTTTTTTTACTGTCACCTGAACTTCAAAGTAAAGATTGAAAACTTTTTAGAGATTTTAACTTTCAGTACGGTTTCGTTTTCGGTTCCAGCTAAAGTATCGGTTTTAAGATATGTACCAGTTCTAAAATACCGATATTTTTTGTTTCCTAATCGAAGGAGAAAACCTTCGTGGTGTTGTATAAACTACTAATAATAAAAAAGTTAGTTAGCCTTTTAATTAAGTTTTGAACTTTATATTATTGCTACAAACGTAACATAGCACACAGAAATTTATTACTCCATCTTTATAACCTTTAATAACCTAACCTAACCTTTTTATAATCAAAAATATCATATTATGATGAAGAATACTAGTGCTTTTTGTAGATTAAATAAAGGGCCAAACGTTTCTCATCACGTAATCGCTAAATATCGGGTCGTTACCGGTATTTTTAGAACCTATTCCATCCCAGTTTTTTTTCCAGCCTCGTCGTAAACCAAGCGCAAATTGTTTACAAAAAAATAATATGTGCTTGGTTTACGACGGAGATCACATACCTAAAAATTTCCGCCGAAGATGATGTGTGACGTTATTGAAATTGAAATACTAAACATGATATCTTTTAGTAATATAGAATAGTTGTCTGGATGCTCATTTCTTTTAGGAATCTTGTAATTAATTAAATTAAATCCAAACTATACCTTCGAGAAACTTCATAATTAAAAGCCGAATTTGTGTTTAATTATTAATGACGTAATATCATCAAAATATTTTTTCGTAGCGACTAATTATTTCGACACAACGAGAATTCCAGCGGGACTAAATAATTACCTTAATGTTATCTTAATGGCGCATTAAAAAGTCAAATCGTGCTGCTCCAGGGCCGTTCCGAGCCTAAAATATTAAAGAAATTCGAGCTATCTGCGCGACATATTTAAATGAATAAATAATTGCCTCTTTTCCACGTCCAAGTCAATTATTCAGTTGCACGTATATCTCTTATAAATGTAATTAGTGACCTTATAATATTTGATTAGCGCTTAAAAATCGTTTATTAATACAATAAAGCTTACAACAGTGTAGATTTAACAAATGGTAAAATTAAAAATGTTGTGCAACCGACTTCAATATAAACTAAAAATGAGAACATCATCAATGGATTCGAAGTCAATTAAATACGCATTATGATTTCTTATATTTACGCGAACACTACACATTAAAATAATACTAGTTTTAACGGAATTTATCGCGTATATTTAACTTTTTTACCCGACGTTTCGAGAGCTTTACAGCACCCATGGTCACGGGAAGGACTGAGATGTTCAACGTCCAGCTGTCATAGTTAACCGCGGTTACCATAGATTAAAATTTTAACTTTTGTTCCGATCTACACAGTATGAGCTTATGGTATCATGGAGTCCTGCAGTTGTATGCTTGGGTTGGGATTTAATTTTATTTATTATAGGATCCCAAGCAGATGGTAGCACCCAGCCATCTTCTCTATTGAAATAGAGATTCTTCACATCAATCAAATCAAAGAACATATAGCTGATGTGAAGAATCGACGCTCCGGGAAGTCTGCAGTCTGTGAACATGTACAAGATCGCCCCCATCACTACATCAGATTTGATAGACCACAAATCCTCGCTAAAGAACACCGATTCCTTCCAAGGATGATTCGCGAGGCTATTGAAATCAAAAAACATCCTAATTTCAATAGAGAAGATGGCTGGGTGCTACCATCTGCTTGGGATCCTATAATAAATAAAATTAAATCCCAACCCAAGCATACAACTGCAAGACTCCATGATACCATAAGCTCATACTGTGTAGATCGGAACAAAAGTTTAAATTTTAATCTATGGTAACCGCGGTTAACTATGACAGCTGGACGTTGAACATCTCAGTCCTTCCCGTGACCATGGGTGCTGTAAAGCTCTCGAAACGTCGGGTAAAAAAGTTAAATATACGCGATAAATTCCGTTAAAACTAGTATTATTTCAATAAATACGCATTGTTAAGGATAACTTAAAAACGACTACACTATACTACACACGAGAAGTACCAGCTTTCAAAATAAAAAAGGATCATCGAAATCGGTTCACCCAGAAAAAAATTCTGAGGTAACTAACACACATAAAAAAAACCGGCCAAGAGCGTCTCGGGCCACGCTCAGTGTAGGGTTCCGTAGTTTCCCGTCCGTCACAATAAGTGTTCCCACTTATGAGTTTAAAGGTGGGTATCCATTATGTTCGCGCTCCAGCAGCGCTCCGCGCTCCTGCAACTGCTCCCGGTAGTGGGTACTGTTGTTTCCATCCAAGTTCAAAATTATTTTCCTAGAAAGTCCTTATAAAGTTCTACTTTTTAGATTTTTTCATATTTTCTAAACTTATGGTTCAAAAGTTAGAGGGGGGGGGGACACATTGTTTTTTACATTTGGAGCGATTATTTCCGAAATTATTGACATTATCAAAAAATGATTTTAGTAAACCCCTATTCATTTTTAAATACCTTTCCAACAATATATCACACGTTAGGGTTGAAATTAAAAAAAAATCACTTCCCACTTTACATATAGGGGGGCTACCCTAATAAAACATTTTTTTCCAATTTTTATTTTACCACTTTGTCGGCGTGATTGATACACATATTGGTACCAAATTTCAGCTTTCTAGTGCTAACGGTCACAGAGATTAAGCGAGGACGGACAGAGGGACAGGCAGACATGGCGAAACTATAAGGGTTCCCAGTTGACTACGGAACCCTAAAAACATACAGTCGAATTGAGTACCTCCTCCTTTTTTGAAGTCGGTTATAAAATCTTAAGTCACAAATGAACTTACAGGCTATCTGATGGTAAGTGGATACCGTCAGTCAACTTCGAAGGCAGAATATCCCAATTATATTGGCTCCGTAATTTAAACCATTCTTTCTTTAATACCCCTCGTACGGGAATACAGAAGCACAGGTATTACTTAGTGGCATAAAAAGGTACAAAGGGTGCCTGATGGATTCCTAGCTAGGAAACGAGTTCTACCACCGATATAGTAAATACTTGGAGGCTATCATCGGATATTTTTGGTAGATTTGCATTTCTACTCTAATGTACTTTATCTCTTTCTTATTTATCGGTTCGAAAAGTCTACAGTTAGCACAAGCCTCTGGAGAGAAGGATGTGCTTTATCATACTGTACTCTGTGATGTTGGTGATGTTAGCCTTTTGATTTTTACAGGTTCATCTGATCACGATAGCCCATCGACTCTTTTTACTTGAAACGAGGCATTCCATCTTAGTCCTTAGGTGTGACAAGGCATCTACATTTTGATTCTGAATCGAGGATAAATGTAGATGTCTGTGGGCCACAGATACCACTTACCATCAGGTGGACTGTGTGCTGTGTTGTCACCCTTTTTCTGTAAAAAAAACCTTGGAGGCTGCTGCCCGTTGCCTGATCTAATTTTTTACGTTTGATGCAAACAAGTCTGTTATACCGCGATTGCCGAAAATCATAACATTTTTATGGCATTAACTTGTTTTTAAAATGTGAGTAAAAATGGAATCAAATACTAGTAACAGTTACGTATTTCCATAATCTTTGGTTGTTAGTGTTTGTGTAACTTCTGAAGAACGTGACCGATTGAAGTCAGATTCACACTAATTTATTATTTGTTTTATCGAGACCATTTTTATTGCTATGCTAAGATCCGATAGGTAGCGACCCGATCCGATAGTATATTGTGTAATGTTATTTATAATTATATTTTTATGGACTAAAAATTACTTATGTTTGCGAATATATACTTCTACGTGATAGAATGATGCTGCAGCTATATCATGGTTGCGGCACGAATGGGTCGGTTCGACCAGAGAAGGTCCACCCCGTTACATAAAATATCAGCATAATGCAGCTGTGTTTCGTAAGACGAGTAAAAATACCTAGCTTTGACCCGATAGGTGGCGCTTTGGTAGATATTTTTTATCTATTTTGGTTGTTAGTTGTTATTACATTTTATATTAACATATTTTTTAACATTCTTAAATTAAAGTGGGTAGGTATATATTTACTATGTAAGAAGTCCGAAATGAATTCTGAGTAAAACTTTCCTACCCCCCTAGGTACTGGTAGTAAGTAGTATTTGTGTTTCATACACAAAGGTTTCGTAATATATCAATATAGTTAACGATTTAATCATAATATTTACGTTTCCCCGAAACTGGAAACATTATATCAACGTGCCTCTAACATTAGCCTTGGCGCCATATTCTAAATACGCGCCATCCGCGATAACCCGCTCGCAGTTTTGTGGGTTGATACAGATAATAAAATCCGAAATGTGTATTCGCAAGTACATATGGTCGAAATTTATCATATCTTTTTTTTCTACTAGAAATAGTATAATTTCTTTAAGGCAAGTACGTATTTTACGCGTTTCCCTTACATTTTGTGGAATATTAAACTGCGTCCGCATTGCGTCTAAAGGCAAAATAACGATCGCTCTATTAATACCTATGTACTACTAAAATTGTTTTTTTTTTTTACATTTTGAGTTTAATCTATATATTCAGCTAATGGATTGGTTCGACGTTGATCGACTTGATCGACGTTGATGCTTGCTACTTTAACTACGCAGTACTATTATTTATTCTGTGCTCTAACTAAGGTGAGAAATCAGTTCCGTTTGCAAGGATAATACCTACGACCGACTTGGGCCATGGTGAATTTAGTAATGAACTTTTACGTGGTAGAGCCACGCTGCAACCATATTGTGATTGTGGCAGGCATGGGTCGGTTCAACCGGAGTGGGACCACGCTCTCACTGAATACCAGCATGAAATAGCAGCTGAACCGCCGGTACTTGCAACACATTTTTATATTTTGCTGAAATAATTATGCCTATAGAAAAATCACGTTCAAGCGATATATTGATTACAGTGATGGTATACTAGAAAATATGTTATATCCCGATATCTAGACTTATCATGTCCCCAGGTCGAGATAACTCGGGATAAATTTTTTTCTCATACACACTATGACGTGCGTAGCTTGAACAGCCAGTGTATCGGGCATTCACACTCTAAAAGCGATTCAGTGTTAAATCGAGAACTAGCTTCTTCAATGTTGTGGCAAACTTAGTTACCATGTGTGACGCGATAAGAAATCTTGTACACACATGAGATGGGCATCTTAGGATTCAAAAGACAAAAAAATATCACATAGCATGTAAAGCATTTATAATAATATTAATTTACATAATTACAAAATAGACAAACACATCTATTTAAATTTAATAATTATTCATGTATTTTTTATTATACAATTTTCATTCTTTTTACATGATATAGTCACGCTACAGCTATATTATGGTTGTTGCACGAATGGGTCGGCTCGACCGGGGTAGGATCACGCTCTCACAGAATACCAGCGTAAAGTAGCAGCTTAATGTTGCTGTGTATTGTGGATGTAGAGAACCGGAGAACTTTTTTATTGGATACGACCATCTTAGTCCTCAGAGATGACAACGCATCTGCGTTTTGATTCTTAATCAAGGACCACTTCCATCAGGTTGACCGTGTGCACGTTTGCACGTTGTCAATAAAATAAACTCCTACTACTTATCGTTTTGAAATTATTTCCTTTCGTGTAGTGTGTGTGTGTTTCGTGTTTTAACTATTAATGATTCGAATCGATGGAAGTAAATAACGTAGTTTATGCTGTTAAATTATTTATCAACTATAAAAGTTAGCCCAAAGTAAATTATAAAGACGTCAATATTGTCGTTTATAATCAAATAAATTGCTTACAGGTTTGGATTCTTGCATGATTAACGCCACGTGACCCTTCTTGTCAAATAAAACGTGATCCGCGAAGGTCGATTCCTCTATTATAATAAATTTAAACATTTATCTTATCATAATGACTACTACACATTATATGTAATCAAGCTCTGGGTGTTTCTGTATAAGAATTGGAGCATCTCATCAGTCGCTTACGACATGCAAAAGTGATAATTTATATTTTGAAATTCAAACCTGGTCATTCGTTAGTATCTTCATCCATTAATTACAACCTGTCAAACGTCTATTGGCCTCCCTATAGATTGTCTCATAGGAGGACGGACACACAGGCTAGTGTCAGCACACACTATTGGCACGTAGGTTGGCAACCGGATTTTTTTAAATAAGTTGTTATTGAAAAGACGCTGATTTTGCGGTGATATTGCTTTTTAAAATATTGAAATAATACTAGTTTTTACGGAATTTATCGCGTATATTTGACTTTTTAAATACCCGACGTTTCGAACGCTTTACAGCACTCATGGTCACGGGCGGGACTGAGATGTTCAACGTCCATATGTCATAGTTAACCGCGGTTACCATAGATTAAAACTTAACTTTTGTTCCGATCTATGCAGTATGAACTTATGGTATCTTGAAGTCTTGCAGTTGTATGCTTGGGTTGGGATTTAATTTTATTTATTATAAGGTCCCAAGCAGATGGTAGCACCCAGCCATCTTCTCTATTGAAATTAGGATGTTTTTTTATTTCAATAGCCTCGCGAATCATCCTTGGAAGGAATCGGTGTTCTTTAGCGAGGATCTGCGGTCTATCAAATCTGATATAGTGACGGGGGCGATTCTGTACGTGTTCACAGACTGCAGACTTCCCGGAGCGTCGATTCTTCACATCAGCTATATGTTCTTTAACGCGGGTTTTTATTGATCTTTTAGTTTGTCCTATGTAGGAGAGACCACATTCACAATCAAGCTTGTACACTCCTGCATCTTGCAGAGGGACATTAAACTTGACCGATGGTAAAAACTGACCAATCTTCTTCAGCGGCTTGAAGTATGTTTTGATGGAAGCGCGCTTCAAGATGTAGCCAATCTTGTCAGTGACTCCTCTAACATATGGCAGTACAGCAGGTACACGCTCGACTGTGGCCGGCTTCACTCGTTCACTGTGTATGGTGTTCAAGGTGTGATAACACCTAGGTGTTATCACACCTTGAGCCATACTGTGTATAGAAAAAAGACCCATACAGATAGATATTTAAACGGTGATTCTCACCACCATCCTTCACAGCTAGCTTTCGTGGGTAAATCTTTGTTTCAGAGAGCACGAGGGATTTGTGACAGTAAACACCTGGCTGCAGAGCTCCACCATGTCAAGCAAGTTTTGCATGACAACAAGCTTCGAGTCCCGCGCCTACGTCACAGTGAACGAGTGAAGCCGGCCACAGTCGAGCGTGTACCTGCTGTACTGCCATATGTTAGAGGAGTCACTGACAAGATTAGCTATATCTTGAAGCGTGCTTCCATCAAAACATACTTCAAGCCGCTGAAGAAGATTGGTCAGTTTTTACCATCGGTCAAGTGTAATGTCCCTCTGCAAGATGCAGGAGTGTACAAGCTTGATTGTGAATGTGGTCTCTCCTACATAGGACAAACTAAAAGATCAATAAAAACCCGCGTTAAAGAAAATATAGCTGATGTGAAGAATCGACGCTCCGGGAAGTCTGCAGTCTGTGAACACGTACAGGATCGCCCCTGTCACTACATCAGATTTGATAGACCGCAGATCCTCGCTAAAGAACACCGATTCCTTCCAAGGATGATTCGCGAGGCTATTGAAATCAAAAAACATCCTAATTTCAATAGAGAAGATGGCTGGGTGCTACCATCTGCTTGGGATCCTATAATAAATAAAATTAAATCCCAACCCAAGCATACAACTGCAAGACTTCAAGATACCATAAGTTCATACTGCATAGATCGGAACAAAAGTTAAATTTTAATCTATGGTAACCGCGGTTAACTATGACATATGGACGTTGAACATCTCAGTCCAGCCCGTGACCATGAGTGCTGTAAAGCGTTCGAAACGTCGGGTATTAAAAAGTCAAATATACGCGATAAATTCCGTAAAAACTAGTATTATTTCAATTTTTAAAATATTTTAAAAGTATAGTTTTTAAGAAATAATCGCAAACTACGGGCTATACGCGATGATGACAGTAATTTGCCGATCGCCGAATTAGACACAACATCTTTAACCTTTGACTCCGCTAATCCTGTAAATATTATTCCCCGCCTTAATATTACAAATAACAAGACATTCATCTTATATACATACTAATATCTAAGTTATGATGATATCATCATCATTATTACAGTCTTTCACAAGTTCACTGTTGGACATGGGCCTCCGCCAAGCAATGCCAAATTACAAAGTACATATATCTTCGCATCGATCACAAGAATTATCCTGCGATTTGCGGCGGTGTGTACGGAAATCGCGCGTCACTTTTGGCGGTTTGTCTGTCCTTGACTCGGGTTTTCGAAGACAATGAAAACGATTGCGCAGTTTTTATGTTTCCGCTCGCGATCGTGAGGGGTTTACAAGTGCTTCAAGGGTTTAACGGGGAATGCCCTTGATACTTCTTTATATTGATACAGCGATCGCAATATAGATTGTCGAAATCGGGGACCGATGATGTTATATATCAAGAGATAGATAGCCATTTACGTCTCGATAATAATATGGATTCTAGTAGCTAGTTTAGTGACGCGCTTTTTTAATTTAAAATAAAGTGAAAATTATTTAACTTTTAACTTTTTATAGAACAAGCATGACAAACGAGCACATAGTCCACCTGATGGTAAGTGTAGGCTGTTGCCCATAGATATCAACATTTATCCGCAAATTAACATGTTTTGTCACCATTGAGGGCTGAATGGAATTCCTCGCTTCCAATAAAAAAGATCTCCGGTTCTCAACACTCACCATACGAAACACAAAAAAATAAAAAAAAAAACTACCATCTTACGCTGGCATTCTGTGAGAGCGTGGTTCTTCCCCGGTCCAGTAGACCCATTTGTATTACAACCACAACTCATCTCACTCTAAATCATAGAAAAAAATTGTAAAAATTCGTTTACGATAGATAGAGAGATTTACATACGAAGTTGATAAAAGTTATTGTTGAAAAAATGGCAAATTTTTGGTAAGTGGATCACCTATAGACACTTAACCTTGAACCTTGATTAAGGATTAAAAAGCAAATGCATTGTCGTCGTCATCACTAAAAAGGGTTTCTGGTTCACGTCACACGCCATACGATACACAGCAGGTATAAGCTGTGCTATTTTTAAGCTGGTATTCTGTGAGAGTGTGATCCTTCCTCGAGGGACTCATTCGTGCTGTAGCTATAATACACTGCTAAGTTGTTTAGTTTATAATATATTTTAAACTAGCTGTTCCCCGCGACTTCGTCCGCGTGGAATTCATTACGATTGGATGTCATGGTTTTTTTTTACGCGTAACCCTAATTCTCTTTCTAAAATAAAAGTAAATTACTCCTTATAACATTAGCTATCTGTCAGTGAAAACTCGTCAAAATCGTCCAGTCGTTTCGGAGATTAGCCGGAACAAACAGATAGACAGAATTTTTAAAAATTGTTCTCTTGTTATATGTACCGTATACACTTTCATATGCAGTTAGTAAAAAACTATCATTTGATATTACAAACAAACACTTCAATGTTATTTATTTGTATAGATTATGGTCACCTTTCCAAAATGTTCACTGCTGAAGTTCCGCCATCCTAAGCCTACGGCTTTCGGGTCGAAGCCTTAATCTTCTGTTGCACAAACTTCTTTCCGAATGTTTTGAATTATTCATATTTTTTACTATTCATATTTACGTAGGATTGGAGCATATTAATAAAGGTTTTCTTCGCCGTTACAATTCGTAGCAATATATTCGAAATAGATTCAGAAATTATCGTCGACTTAAAATAATCAAATTTAAGTCGTCATAAATTGTTGGTAGTTGTTATAATCATATTATTCAAATCGGCGCGACGCGGCGTGGCGCCCTGACCGCTTCGTACAGCCTTAGCGAATCGAGTAAAAAATATAGCGATAGTGGTATTGTAACCGAAGTAAATGTACAAAAACATATGATTCTGTTTACTGCATTTCATTGAAATATTTTCTTATTGGCTATCGCCGACCTGAATATTTTACGTCTGCAGATGCGAGACGATACTACGATTGGGAATTCACCTGGTCAAGCGTGACCATTAAGACTAATTCTCTTCCGACAGAAGAGGTTCATGCCATGCAGTGGACGTTTACGAGCTAACAAAGAAGAACTCAAGCTTATCTCGGAGCTATCAAGCTATCAACTTTGCGTAAGTAGTTGTAGTAGAAAAAATACGCGCCTACATAATTGAAATGTATCAAAAGTTAACGAGACTCGAAAAGCAACAGTTTGTTATTTTTGCACAACTTTATTCTGTCCGCGGTGGAGTTTAGCTTTCATTATCATCAACACAAGTCAATTGTCATATTAAAATACCTATCTCCTCCCGACTCCTCGGTTACGGAAGCAGGATATCGCTCCCCCGCAACACCACTATCAAAGTTGCAATTAGATGGGATTCATTGCAAACTCTGATCGCGACCATGGCACTATTATATTAAAATAGTGACTAGCTTACTAGCTACAGATCAGTAAGTTGAAGTGGCAATGGATCGGCCATATAGCTCGAAGAACCGACATCAAACGACGGGGAAGCAAGGTTCTCGAGTGGCAGCCTCGAGTCGGTAAACGAAGTGTAGGGCGGCCTCCCACTAGATGGAGTGACGGATGGTATCTCAGAACCGTGCTTTGTGGCAATCTTTGGGGAAGATCTATGTTGATAAGTAGGCTTAAGAGCTTTAATAATGTTAATGATGATGGATATACTTCGGTTAATTATTTATCCAGAGCGTCCGACGACTGAGGTGAGTGGTAAGTGATGCTGGTATTGCGTTTGTTAAAGATACATAATATAAACAAATTATATCAGATATTATTTCAGCCTGATGACAAGGGAATATAAAAATACGTGAACCAAAGTTTGTTTTAAATTCCGCTTGTGTATTTATGGGCCACCTGTTCAAGAGCCCTAGACGTGGGAATTACAGTATGTCTGTGAGAGTATTTATTTGTAACACACGAGTAAATTATAGTCGCGCCCAATTATATATATGTCTTGGTTGAATGGTCTATGTCTGACCTTATTATTAATGGGGAGGTGATTTGTGTTTCCATTTGCCATCTATATGACTGTGTACTGCATACTGTGGGTATTTGTGTTAGATATATGTTTGGTCTAGGTGCTTCCTTTGTTCCTGGGTTGCAAGTCCTTTTTTATTGAGGAACACTTTGTGGGGGCAAGGACGGGTTATGTCGGTCGGTCTAAAACCCCTTGATTCTACCTTTGTCGTATATTGACAGTAACACGGGAACGCCTACGAACTTCCGAACTACGGAAAATCCGTAAAAGTAGTTTTAATCAATGTGTAGAGTTCGCGTAAATATAAGAAATATTAAAATCGACTGCGGTTGTCGAACTGCCTACCAAGCGGGGCAACTGTTGGAAAATCTTCCTATCTATGGGACAGGGCTATGTTAATCATATGTGCGGGAACGCGGGCCCCAGCTCCACTCAGGGTCACTCCCAGGCTCTAGAAGACGCGGTAGAGGAAGCGTCAAGACGTAAGAAATAATTAATTGGGGCGCGGTACGGCCGCTCGTTTACTGCGCGCAAGTTTATTCATACGTATTGCTTCCATTAGCAGCTTTACTTGTTTTATAGAATAAGGGCGACGAACGAGCACGCAGTCCACCTGATGGTAAGTGGATGCTGTAGCCCATAGAAATCTACATTTATACCATTAAGAACCAAAATGCAGATGCGTTGTCACCCATGAGTACTATGATAGTCTCCCGATACAGGTGGCTTTGTGATAGGTGTTTACTATCATCAGATGTACCCATGTATACCAGTGATGAATCCTGACGGGTTGTTGTGTAAATTATGGTAGTTGAGCTTTTGTTGGCGTTGATTATTTATTAAATGGTGGACCTGCGTAAAGAACAGTTACTTGCAGAAACAAAACTTTGTTTGATTCAACAAACGACATAAACAAAGAATCATGGGAAAGAATGCAAAGTTAAATCGCATAGGAACTGCTTGATCTAATAGTGCCTTGATTCAATTAGGAAATCCATATAAACTATAAGAGATTTAACTATGAAACCTATTGTGGTGTGTGTGTGTAGGCATACGGGTTCAATTTTGAATATTTTTTGCATGATTTTATGTAATATTGAATAATGTGACTATAATATAATTTTAGACAAATACCGGTAATGATTGTATCACCTGCACCTAAACCCTTTTCGAACAAAAATAAACTATGAATTACGATAACGATCTAACTAACTAGGGCTATCATAACATTTTTAAGGTTAGATATTTTACATTAACCACAATTTATACGTAAAGTAACTCTAATGCCATTGTTTTAAAGTAAAAAATAAACGTGTCGAGCATTGGCCCCTCCGCCCAACGACAAAATTAATCCGGCAATAAATAATTAAGAGCTGTATTTGTTAACTAACGTAATTATTTAAACCTGTTGCTATAGGAACTAATTCTCTCACATTTTTAGCACCGCTGCCAAAAAGTTAACCACGTGAATTCAACCTCTAGATATTGTGATATATGGCTTAAAGTTGTGTGGTCTGGTTAAATTTGAACCAATATATCATTATAAATATAATAAAACAGATGTTACCGTCTGTAAGTTTCCATTTTATATTTTGGTCAACTTAACACCTAATCATCAGCTTATTGCTATACATAGATTCTCCCAAAGTCCAAAGTGGAGTCTTTGGTGAATTTTCTGTCACTTTTTTTGACTGTCTCCTTGGTCTTGTGGCCTTGAACGAATCATGAGGTTCGAATCCCGGGTCGGGTGAAATTCAGTTATTAAGTTTTTATGTCTAGAAATTCTCAGTAACATCTTGGTGTCAGCACGCAAAGCCATTGGTTGTGCACCTGATCTCTCTCCGATCCTTTAGGATTACCCTCCCATTTGACTTTGAGAGTGAAGGAATAGAAAGAGCACCTGTAGAGATGGCTAGTCTCCGCTGAGATTCCCCGCCGTGACCGAATTCGGTCTTGGGGATATTATCGGTCATTAAGGCAATCTACTTAAAGGGAAATATAATCTCAAATGGCTTAGCAAGATCCTCCGTTATGCCGAAAATATTGCAGCATTAATTTTGAAATAAATATATGGTAAAGTTGAGGATTAATGTTAAGGACTATGTTAGACGAAAACACGATTCCGTAAAATTTTCTCGATAGAAAAAAATCCAAAGTTACCTCCAAACTGAACAATAAACCGCTGTTTTTCATAAAATACTTTAAATAAGATCATGAAACTTTGCATACTAACTGAACTAACTATAAAGCAGTGCTTATGTTATTTACTTTTTTTAAAATACCATTATTTTCACTGTAAAAAGAAATTACCTAAACTATCGGCGCGTAAGCTTGATTCCTGTCACCCCGTTAGTATCGCTCCGGCTTTTGAAGGGAGAAGTTGTGTCGCTTACGATCAGAATATACATTACGCAACAGGACGTGGTAAAATTAAAATGGGAAATAACCGTTATAAAAATAAGAAGCGACTGGGTTGGCGTTAAGTAACAGGCATAAATATGATAAACCTAATTTTTTTTTTTTTTATAGAATAGGGTGACAAACGAGCACACAGTCCACCTGATGGTAAGTGGTTGCTGCGGCCCATAGACATCTACATCTATCTTCCATTACAAATCAAAATGCAGATGCGTTGTCACCCGTGAGGACTGAGATGGAATAAGTATCTAACGAAATAAGTATATATATATATATATATATATATATATATATATATATATATATATATATATATATATATATATATATATATAATAAGTATATATATAGTATATATATCTAATGAAATAAGTATCTAACGACCTATCTACTTACAGTATTAGTGATTATATACATGTCGGCACAGATAGCATACGACGCGCGGGAAGTGGGGGCGAAATTACGAGTAGAATTTGAGCTGACTTACTCTATCCTCTTAAACTTCTTTCTTTCGGCATAGCGGTTGCTTCCTCTCCAAAGATAGTTGATTTTACAAGCGATTAGAACAGCTCAATGCCAATTAAAATACTTGGGATTTAAACGGTTTGTACCTTCCAAGACATCATCATCATAATAACCTTTTTAATCCACTAGAGTTTAGAGATCATATTGGAGCACTTAGTACGATAAGACGGATTAGAATCTAAAGTTTAGACGATGGCGATGTACTAACTTAGAGCCGACATTTTTGCACGTGAGGTAGCGTCCTAAGAGAATTCTTCACCCCATTTCGTTCAGGCAAATAAGAGAAATGATGGAGTGATGATGGATGATGATAGTATACCATCTCGTTTCGTATAGTATATCGTCTCGTCGAACGTGAAGTACCGGCGAAGGATAGCAGCGTAAAGGGACGAGGAGTCTGGTACTGAAATCTTTAATTTCCATTCAAAGATTTAAAATCACATCATTCTTGTCCAGAGTTGGGGGGAAAGGGGTGTAGAAATAAGATTTTTTAAATTTATTATGCATATTTATGTTACACTATATAGAACAAAACTAGCATGCAAATCTCTAGGGGTTTATGTACGCTAGAGAATCGTTTTACAGAAACAAGGCTTTGTAAAAATATAAGGTTACAAGATTATGATGATTTAAGTTTACTTTTAAACAATTTTATTTTACGTCATATCTTTAGTAATTCTAGTGGCACGTTATTAATAAAATTATTTACAAGGTGGGCCAACTTTCTTGCTCCATAGAAATTTTCAGTTTTCGGAAGTAGGTACATACACGTTCCCTTACAACAGAAGTTACTCATATCCACCGCCGACGCCGTAAATAAAGCTATTAATTGCACTGTTATAATATTGAATTTTCTACGTGTTTGGCGGCGAAGGGAAACACCACCGTGTGGAAACTTGCGTGTCCGAGAAATAAAAAAAAACATGTAAAGGTTCCCCATAGATTGCCACATAGGTGTGATATCTGCCACACTTGGCACACTTGGCACACTTGGCGCGCTTGGCAAGCGGGTTGGCAACCGCAGCTTTTTTATTTTCAGTCTTTATTAGGTAAGACGCTGCTGCCCATCTCCTAATTTGTTTTCCTCTGTCGTCTCTTACGACACCCACGTGGTGATACGCAGTAGTAGATATTCTTAAGAGGGAAGAGTAAGTCAGCTCAAATTCTAATTTCGCCCCCACTTCCCCGCGCGTCGTATGCTATGATGATGACATGTTTGTAATCACTAATACTGTAAGTAGAAAGGTCGTTAGACACTTATTTCATTAGGTTTATCATATTAATGCCTGTTTCTTAACGCCAAGCCAGCCGCTTCTTATTTTTATCACGGTTATTTCCCATTTTAATTTTACGTCGTACTGTTGCGTAATGTATATTCTGATCGTAAGCGACACAACCTCCCCGTCCAAAGGCCGAGGCGTAGTGACCGTGCTGCGAGAATCACGCTTCAAAAGGCCAATAGTTTAGGTAATTTCTTTTTACAGTAAAAATAATGGTATTTTAAAAAAAGTAAATAACATAAGCACTGCTTTATAGTTAGTTCAGTTAGTATGCAAAGTTTCATGATCTTATTTAAAGTATTTTATGAATAACAGCGGTTTATTGTTTATTTTGGAGGTAACTTTGGATTTTTTTTCTATCGAGAAAATTTTATGAAATCGTGTTTTCGTCTAACATAATCACTAACATTAATCCTCAACTTTACCATATATTTATTTCAAAATTAATGCTGCAATATTTTCGGCATAACGAAGGATCTTGTTAAGCCATTTGACATTATATTTCCCCTTAACGCTGACATGAACAACCAAATTTTGGTAGCGGTTCTCGAAATCTGTCGGCCATACGAATACTTTGGGTAAGTGCAGTGAGGTCACCCAAAGATAATTATTTGCTAACTTGTCCGTGATTCTAAAATAACGAACAATAGATTATTAATTTCTATACAATAGAATATTAAATTATAATGTTGTTAATTAAAATAATATAATTAATCAATCATAATTGAGGTAATTAATTATTTTAACAATACATAACTTAACGGTCTTGGTTAACCAGTCCGCATTATCATCACTATCATTACATCTTATCTAAGTCCATTGTTGAACATGGAGGCAATATTTGCAACAGTTGCCACGCTCGGCAAGAAGGTTAGCAACCGCAGGTTATTATTTTGATTTGTTATCGGAAGGTGCTGCTGGTGCTGTTTGTTCTCTATTTTCCTGTGTCGCCTGTAACGAAATCACGGGATGATATGATGTAATGAATTCTCATAGGGCGCCATTACGAGGCGCGGACACGAAGTAAATTATCAGGGAGATGGTCTTGCGAGACACGCATACAAAACATATTAGTAATTACCTGTGTAGACGTTTATACTTGACCAACTAAGAAATACCTTTTGAGGTTTCATATTATCACAATTAGAGATTTTACTTAAATGCAAAGCATTACGAAATAATCTATATTGCATTACACCATGTATCCTATTACTATACCTTTAAACGAGCAATTCTTGTATATATATATATATATATATATATATATATATATATATATATATATATATATATATATATATATATATATATATATATAATCGGAATCTCGGAAACGGCTCCAACGATTTTCATAAAATTTTGTGTGCAGGGAGTTTCGGGGGCAATAAATCGATCTAGCTAGGATTTATTTTTAGAAAGTGTCTTTTTGTCCGTGTTTTTAGGCGATGAAAAACTGCTACAATATCGTTAGAATAAGAAGGTAAATTTTGACAGTTTATTAATGATTACAAGTAGCTTAATTGGTATATTGGGCGGTCACAATAATCGTAATACTATGGATCGAGCCCAGACCGACCGACCGATTTTTTTAATTTTTTTTTCAAGTTCCTTTCTTTTTTGAGAAAATCTATTTTTTCGAGCCCTTTTTTAGTATTTTTTAAAAACACAAAAATTTAAATTAAACTAATTGCACTCATGATTTTTTATTCCAATATAGTTCAGTTTTTTCTATTATGTCGCTAAGATCAAAAAATATTATTCGTTATTCATCAGTATGTAATTTGTATCTAAATATAATTTCCAAAACACACGAATTAAAAAAAAACCGAGCGAAAAATACCGAGCAAAGCTCGGTCAACCGGGTACTATTTATTTATTACTTATATAAATTTGAATATTCCAATAAAGCAAATTATAAAAAAATAATAGGAACAAACTTTTTTTGCTGATGTTATTTCAATGATAATATCGTTATGAACCTTACTGTAAATGTATTCAAATAATCGAGCCTTTACATTTTAATTTATTGTTTGTTAATTTAAATCTTAAGAGTTGCATAAATTACATGCATCATGAATTAAACAACTCTAATTTTTTATAATTTCTCTAAATCTCACGGCGGTGAAGTTGTGAGTAACTTTTGAAGATTTCCGGCTTGTACAACGGTAGAGTCATTTGAACAATTTGAAAATGAATTGGCTTCAGATTAAAAAAAAATTGAAAAACGCTAAATAATTACTTAGAGACTTCAATGCGAATACATATTTACGAGGGATAAAAAATATAACCAATCGAGACAACGTTATATATATCTTTATGAAATATGGCTAAACGCCAAGATCACTGTGTCGCAGACATGGACAGATGACAAGGGTGATTGGGCCAAAGTAATGGAGAAAACAAAGAAAATTGTTATGGCTGACTATGAAAAACACAAATATTATGTGTCCATAATTATTTACATAGCTGTATGTGGTGGAGTCATGCTTTAGCTATATTAGTAGTGTAGCTGTGTCACGAATGGGTCGGCTCAACCGGGGAAGGATCACGCTCTCACAGAATACCAGCGTAAAAACGCAGCTTAAGGGCCTATACTACCTCAGCTCAAATTCTAATTTCGCCCCACTTCCCCGCGCGTCGTATGCTATATTCCGACATGTTTGTAATCACTAATACTGTAAGTAGATAAGTCGTTAGATTCTTATTTCGTTAGGTTTATCATATAATTTATGTCTGTTTCTTTACGCCAACCCAGTCGCTTCTTATTTTTATTACGGTTATTTCCCATTTTTATTTTACGTCGTCCTGTTGAGTAATGTGTATTCTGATCGTAAGCGACACAGCTTTCCCGTTCGAAAGCCGAAGCGAGACTGATTGGGCGGCAGGGAACAAGGTTCAGGACTTCTTTTTACAGTGAAAATAATGGTAATTATAAAAATTAAAACATAAGCCCCGTTTTATAGTTAGTTCAGATTATATGCAAAGTTTCATGACTTAATTTAAAGTTTTGAGTTATCTGTTTCTAATTTATACTGTTATATCTTAACATATATATAAATTACGTGTCACGTTGTTTGTCTGCGATGAACTCCTAAACTACTGAACTGATTTCAATATAATTTTGCACCCTGTGTGCAGTTGGTTCAACTTGAGAGATAGGCTGGTTTTTACGCCAATAAATAATCCTCGATGTATATATTTTTTTTATAGAATAGGGTGACAAACGAGCACACAGTCCACCTGATGGTAAGTGGTTGCTGCGGCCCATAGACATCTACATCTATCTTTCATTGCAAATCAAAATGCAGATGCGTTGTCACCCATGAGGACTGAGATGGGATGCCTCATTTCCAGTAAAAAGGGTCTCCGGTTCTCTACACTCACCATACGAAATACAGCAGCATTAAGCTACTATTTCACGCTGGTATTCTGTGAGAGCGTGGTCCTTCCCCGGTCGAGCCGACCCATTCGTGCTACAACTATACTACTAATATAACTGCAGCATGGCTCTACCACGTAAAATTACGAATCTAATGATTTTTTATATGACAAAGTGTCGTCGATAGGGCAGAACAAGGGCCTGGCCAGCTAGTGTACGTATATTGTAAACAGCGATCTTTCAGTTTGAATGCCTAGTCTAAATGTGACAGCTTAGATTATTGTAAATAATCTATGTGTGACAGCTGTCAAAAGGTATTTCGTAGATTTGGTTACATGAGTAAAAAACCGTACCGTATCTTTACTGATCTGATTTGTTGAAGTATAATACTCGAATTCGCACGACTTTTACGTATCAAATTATCTAAACGATAGTACAGGAGCAACAATCCGTTGGCAGCCAAAGTTCCCTCTAGAAAACCCCTCATCTGGTTACATAACTGGATGTTGTCATTGTGGTTGAACTCAGCCAGGCGGAAGCTATCATATAGGTATATATGTGTCTACACGATACGCTTCTTGACATTATGTCTCTCACTACAGAAAGAGTTTTATTTATGTATTGGCGTTTGCAGTACCAAATGTTAGCAATTCCTGTGCTTAACGTTTGGTATTATTTAATGCTGTTCCAATTTATTTGCCATTTAGCAAAATATTTAAGATCATTATACCGTTATATATGAATAAGAGAACATGAGATCTTCATGTTAGTGTCTATTGTTATAGTATTAGGAAACCAAGAGGAAATTTTATGTAATGATTTGACTTATAATTCTTCGCTGCTAGATGTAGCTATTAGAAACTTTAACTATTTCTATCATAAGTAAGGAAGAATCGCCGTAAACATTTATCGTTTACCTTCATTAATATACAAAATGTGTGCATTGACGCCAATTAAACTACACAAACGTAAGTTTCCCACGCGATCATGTATGCGTGCCGCGTCTCTTACGAATTGAAAGTAGCGACAGCAAAAAAAAAGTACGTGAAAGGAAGCAATTCGGAAATTTTAATGAAATGATCTGTAAGTTAAAAGCTCTATGGATCGAAAATATAGATCAGATTATCAGATCAGATATTTCATATCGGTAGCCCTCCTATCGGTAAGTTACGTGTAGGACGGTCGCTCACTAGATGGATGTTCAGCAATGGACCTGTGAAAGTGAGGCTGTAGTGATGATAATAATTATGTCGACCGTACCTTTGTAGAACTAAAGTTTGTCCTACACATTTAATCGCTCTTACAGTATTTAAAAGGGTGGAAACCAAAATTGATCATTCATAAGAACATCATTATCACCATCATCAATGTCATTCTCATTTGTAATTATTCCACGGTACTATTTAAATGAGTGTTGAAAATATGGCTTAAATTTGAATATTTCTTTTGATAACGATTTCTTAGATTGAACGCGATGAAATCCGTAAAAGTAGTTTTATTCAATATTTCTTTTAATGTTTGAAAAAACCTAAAGTAATTCAAATTAACACCCATATCGTTATCAGTTAGAAGCCGATTCAAACCGATTAACCTTGGATTAACGAGCATCTACCATAGATATGGAATCTAAATAAATATTAGTGAGCAATGCTATGAATAATAAATAAATAATTCTACATAATTATAATAGTTATCAATTCTAAATCCTCTCAATATACAAATAGAATTTCGTATTTCGATAGCTTCGAGGAAACCTCCGGGTCACTGTCACAGATAAAGGTTTTAATTTCATGATAAGGAAATATTACAATTTTATAATTTTTTTAGCTTAGGTTTCAAAATGTTAAGCTATAAATTAAATTAGACCATATATTTGTGATGTAAGAAAATTAATTAAAATTTATCATGGTAAAATCTAAGAAAATTCGATGTATTGAAGACATAAAGATTTTTTAAACATCGTTTTACATTTTAATGTTATTACTTACATCAATGATTATATTTTGTAACCGTATATTTAAAAAAATTGGTCACCTGCAGGCCATCCCTGGAAATACAAAGCGCTCCAAATTTCACCAAATTATGTTGCGAAATCTCGAAGTTATGTTAAAAAAACGTTTTTTTTTCGAATTCTTTCTCCTTCGATATCTCACGAACGAATTAACCGATTTTTAATTTCCAAACGGCATTCGACGTCATTTTTTGAGGTTAAGAGCTGATTAGTTTTGAAATCGATTGGTAAAGCAAAAAACAGTTTTTCAAAATATTTATTTTTGAGATTTCTCAAAATCTACTCGTTCGAACGAGTTCATATTATCACCAAATTCACTCCACATTGAGATCTTTATCTTTTTAGTACGCCACATATCAATCGATCAAGACATTCAAAAGTTATGAAAGGTTTACATACATGCATACACACAGACACACACACACACATTCACACATACATAATACATACATTCGTACAGACGTCCACGTGAAATTAGTCGTAAAAACTCGATTTTCGAAAATCGGGGTGAAACCAATAGCTTCCCTATTTTTGAAAATTTTCAATTTTCTTAGCGGTAAGTTAAAAATAATATTTTTCTTAACATTTTTGCCGACGCTACCCACGATGTACTATGGTACAAGCGCACCGTGTTGCATATATTCGTGAACTAATTCGTCACGAACGAAAGTACTATATTAATGTATTATAATATAAAAGTATGTATTTTATAATATATACTTCATTTGTTACCAACGTGTCGTTTGGTTTCAGCATTCTACTTCGTTCCGTAGATGTCGTCACTTCCGATAGATATTTCCGTATCATTTAGTACCGGTAACAGAGAACGCCAAAAAAGATGCGAGACATTTTGTATTACGATCACTGGTCCGTCTGCGCGTGTAAGTGGAAAACGGAGCTGAAAAAGCAGAAGATACTAGCAACTAAATATGTAGCTTTCCTTTGAATCACACATTTTTCGTTATAGTAGGAATTCTTGAAATAAATAAAAGTTTTCATCATTTATTTACATTGAATTTGAAATTGTTTAAATGCTCATTAGGTCTTTAAATGCTCATAGGTTCATAAGTCCGATCTAATTTTATTATTATCATCATTACAATGATGATGATTATAATAATGATTACAGCCCATTCCTAGTCTGCTTAGCATAAGCTTCCCCAATAGATTGTCACTCAAAGCGGTTCTCAGCTCCTGAGCCACCTACATCCTCCGTTTACTCCTTGCATGTAAATACATCGACACCGTTACATAATCGATAATTTCAATCGTTTAAGCGAGAGGCGCCGTGGCTTAGTTGGTTAAAGCGCCTGTCTAGTAAACAGGAGATCGCGAGTTCGAATCTCGCCGGGGCCTTAAGATAAAAATGTTTTTTACTTTTAATTTTTTGTATATATTCAATATTATTATTTTTTCATTTTAATTTATTAATATATCACATTTCTGTTTAAAGTTCTATTACTAACTTTCCGCCATATTTACACTAGGGCGCGATTTCTGAATAAATTACAATATTAAGTAAGATTGAGCCAAGTTGGATATGAGTAATTATAAGTTTTAAATGAGTTTCCTTTTTGTTACTAACTTCAATTAGATTTTAGCATTATCTTCAATGAGTACATCTCTTAATAAATTTTATCTGGTATTATGTGATCAAATTCAATTTACGAATGTTCTGAACGATGTCGGCACTTTTTTAATAGCTGACAAGGTTTGGAACTGTCAATGTTTTTCTTACCTTGTCATCGTTTTTAGGGTTCTGCTAGCAACCAAAAAACCTTTAAGATTTTTGGCTGAATTAAACAAAACTTTAGAAGTATAATACTTTTATATGGGTTTCATAAGAACGTATAATCGAGTCAATACGTAGGATTACATAGAGAATACAAAAACATTTAAAAATATTATTATACTCGTACCATACGCGTATAGCACGCACGCATGTGGCCAATTATGTTTTATTTGAAATCAAATGGCCAGTTATTTGAATATCGATTGGAGACTGCGACTGTTTATACCGGGTAACCTATCGTTATGTTTATTTTTATATATTTTTGTATGTATAGTGTATGTGTATGTACTGTATGTGTGTGTGTGTATCTCTAAATGTAATGTCGCAAAAAGATGGTTGAAGCCGCGATATAATTATATCCCTAGAGATATAGATAGCTATATAATGTAATATAGTTATATGATAGGGGTTCATAATTGTCGCACTAGGAATATAACTACGAGCAAGATCTAGTAATATAACTATCTTACTCAACTAATCTAATGAAATAATTATAATTGTAAACAGAATGTACAAGAAGGAGCACATTCGTGTTATTCGTGTAGACGAAATCTTCATATTATTTGTGGAATACCGTCATGTGGTGACGGTTACTTAATATTTATTGGACGACACATCGAAAACGCTATCGCTGCGCTGTGCTGATCCGAGTGAATACATAATTTCTACAAAAACTTGAAGAAACGCCGTCATAAGGTCTAGAATTGCGTAGCGCCCGCGACGATTAAAAGCGCTTAGAAATTGTCTGAACCTTAAAATATTTTTTTAAAAAATTATTGATTTAAGTTATCAAAATAATGAGCAAGTAAATTATGAATATTGATGTTATGAATATATTTGAGTGATTCCCATACATATAGATCAAATGATTTCATTGTAATTTCAACTATAGTGATTTTTTAGAGGTGTTTTCGCAAATAATTATGATCGAGTCAAAATTATACAATCGTGTTTTTGAGCAATCAAATTCAAGATAAAGACATGAATTTACCTATATCAAAATCCCATTTTCGTTAGTGGTGTCATAGTCCTATACGACGAAAGGAGGTGCATTTTTTCACGGTGTCGCCTTAAGTTCCCGTAGTGTTGTTGTCCATGTTACTTTTTTGACAGTAGGTGAAGGTACGGCTATGTAGTGTAAAGGTATGGAGAACAATCTCCTATAGGAGAATAGTTCCAAAAGTGTCCATCTGTAAGCAATTAATAACAGTTGAAAAACTCTCCACAACAGCGCTTTAATAGCTACAGAAAACAGCTATATGAAATGAACTTAGCAGTTGTCGACGGTGTTAATTGTGCTGCTAAACTGCTTAGTAGCTCTAAAATCCAAAATAATTTTATTTAGTAAATGTAGGTAACCTCGAAAAAGTCGTCTATCCCACTAATATTTTTCGGCGTGTTCTTTAAAATTCACCCCGTAACTATAGTAACGCCACTCTTGTTTAACGGTTTTCTACGGACACTTTTTAATACACAGTCTGCACTCCTTACACTTCTACACTCCTAGGTGCGGCCCTTGTGCACTCTAACGCCGGGACCGGGTATATTACATACCGGCGATTTTTCCGGACCGATACGACCTGGGGACCTTCAAGAAAAGAGCTTACTCCTTTCTAAAGGGCCGGCAACGCACCCGCAATTCTCCTGGTGTTGCGGTTGATCATGGGCGGCGGTAGTCACTTAACATCAGGTGAGCCGCATGCTCGTTTGCCCCCTCTTCTATATAAAAAAAACATTAGAATGATACAAAATATAACATTGAAAGAATTCTCTTAAACTGTAAGTCAAAAGTAGTGTAAAAGTGGTATTGATAAACGTTCTTAGTCAAAACTACTTTGTTTGATTGTTTTAACTGGATAAGAATTGGCCTAACTATGAACCAATGAAGGAAATGAAACGAAACTAATTTTATTTTTCAATATAATCAACATGAATACTAACACACTTCTGACATCTGTGAATCAACATCTCTAAACCTTTATAAAAATAATCACATTTTTTATCCTCAAAATGACTGAAGACGGCCGCCTGCAAGTCTTCATCGCTTGAAAATTTTCTTCCTCTTAAGTCCCGCTTTAAATTTGGAAATAAATAATAGTCGGACGGGGCCATGTCTGGACTGTAAGGTGGATGTTGAACTTCTGTGAACCCGCATTGACGAACTGCATCCTTCGAAACACCAGCGGTATGAACAGGGGCGTTGTCATGGAGCAACAGGACACCTTTAGACAGCTTGCCTCTTCGTTTTTCCTTTATCTTGTCTCGTAATTTATATATTAAAGAAGAATAATATTCGCCGTTCACGACTGTATTACGTTCTTTAAAATCCGCCATCAAAATGCCTTGAAAAACCCAAAATATTGTGCACATCAGTTTTTTAGTCGATTGTTGCACCTTTGCCTTTCTTTCCATTGACTCGCGCTTGCTTTGTGGATCATAATACAAGATCATAGTTTCATCACCAGTCACTAGCCGCTCGATCACAGTCTTTGGATTTTCGCCATAAAGATCCAAAAACTCCGAAGCGCAGCGAACTCTTTCCTATCTCTGTACCGCTGAAAGAAGTTTCGGTACCCATCTTGCACTCAATTTTTTCATGTGAAGATGTTCATGGATCGCGCGATGAACGGTACTCTTAGAGAGCCCAAGCCTTGCTGCAATTTCTCTAATCTTCAAACGGCGGTCACTCAGAACCTCCTCTTCGATAAGAGCAATCGTTTCGGGAGTGAGCACTTCCACAGGTCGACCGTCGTGGCCAAAGTCTTCGACGGTTTCTCTCCCGAGGCGAAACTCTCACCCAATTTTTCACTGTGCCATAGGAGGGGGCAGACTCCTTATACACGCCATCCAATCGTTCTTTTATTTGGGCAGGGGATAAACCTTCTTTAAACAGAAACTTTATGACACTTCGATACTCAGTTTTCGACATTTTGAAAAATACGCGACTCTCGTTATTCAAATGCCTGTTAAACTAAGACTAAGCATTTCATGTCGATGCATGTTTCTTATATTAAGTGCACGATAAACGTACTATTTAATGCAACACAACATGTAGCGACATGTCGCGTTGAACTATATCAGGCCAGTTCATTATGGGACCGCCTGGTACCTACTTGTATTTATTTCAAAACTGACGAACCACTTTCATATAACTATATTACGGTGTACCTATATCTGTATCCTTAGGCATATATTATATAACTATATCACGGCTTCAACCATCTTACAGCGACATATTTAATATAGTTTCATATATTTATGCTGCAGTATTGGTATGAATATATTGAATACATGAAGAAATATATTGAATACATGAATATAGAATACATGAATATATGAGGCACCGAAATATTTTTAATCGACTTCAAAAAAGGAAGAGGTACTCAATTCGACTGTACGTATTTTTTATGTGTGTTACCTCTCAGAACTTTTTTATGGGTGGACGGATTTTGGTTTTTTATTTGAAAGCTGATGCTTTTCATGTGGTCCCATATAAACTTGATCAAGATCTGATCTGAGAATGCGTATTTAACTGACTTCGAGTACATTAATGATGTTCTCAATATATTTATATTGAAATCGATTAAACAAAATTTTTAATTTTATCACTTGTAATTTATAAAAGTAGATAATAAATATATTTTGAACATAATCAGATGAATCGTGCGCGTGTCTATGGTTTAGGTTCTATGCAGCATGACGCTGAGTCATAAATTTTTCAATAGCTCGATACACACCTCATCACATATAGCCTTAAACTGCTCTATGTTTAATTATCTTGTTATTTATGCCTAGTTCAATGGTCCAAGTATTTATGTGATGTATATAGTACCTACATCACATAAATACTTGTAGTAGTATAGTACCTAATGTCATGACAAATCATACTAAAATACCTATATATCTCAAAAATCTGCCTTTAACCTATGTTGATACATTCATATACCTGGGTAAACAAATCTCATTTAACCCACACAACAATGAACAGGAAGTAGAGAGAAGTGTCAACATCACCTGGAAGAAATTTTGAAGCCTAAAAGAAATTCTAAAAAGCGACTTGCCCACAAGGCTGAAAAGCAAAGTCATGAACAACTGCCTATTCCCCTCCCTAACATACGCCTCTCAAACCTGGAAATTTACTAGGAAAATAAAAAAATGGATCATAACAAGTCAAAAAAGTATAGAAAGAAGCATTCTGAAGATTAAGAAGATCAAAAAAATCCGCCATACTGTCATAAGACAGAAAACTAAAGCCATCGACGCTCTCAGCTACTCACAGAAACTAAAATGGCGATGGGCCGGACATATAGCCAGACTTACTGACAATCGCTGGACCATAAAGACAACATCATGGTTCGGACCATCAGGCCAAAGAAAAAGGGGTAGACCAATCGCGCGCCGGACAGACGACATTATAAAAATAACAGGTACCCACTGGATGCGAGTAGCAGAGGACAGAAAACATTGGTCATCTCTGGAGGAGGCCTTTACCCTCTCTTAATGAGGGGTTCTTGCAATCGTACACTAATTATACACTGTGCGAATTTTAGAAAAATTATTTTTTTTTAAATATTAGAATTTATTGAAACTTTTAAAATGCATTCTTATAAGGGTCTAAGACAACTACTAGAAGTAAGAAATAATTTATTGTAATTAATTAATGAAATTGTAAGTCATCAACATAAATATCAAAAGTAATACTTACCAAAAATTTTAAGTTTTGTTACACTGGGTCAAATAATTTTTGCATGCAACCTGTTTCAAACTGTGAATCTATATTATGAAGCAAGAAATAAAAGGCTTTTTTATTTTTTATTTATTTTTTTATTTACATAGTACCTATCAGTGAATACATGCCTTTATTTCTTCTATTTAATAAAGATAAATGCAATTATAGAAATAATTTGTTTGTGTTGTTTAGCAAATATTGTATGTTACTGAAACTGGAGAGGCCGTCTCCTACTTCGGAACAGTAAGCTCCGCTTTGTAAGCAAGTATATTTGTGACGTTTTAATGTCATAACTGACACTTTAATGTTACAAGTGACACTTCATGTATGATGACGGCTCCGAGGCGCGGAGGCTTAGCAATGAGTTGCGACGTTAAGGGCTTTGGGCTCGAATACAGCACGAAAATAGTATTTATATGGTCTACAAATATTTGTACCGGATTTGGATGTTTGTGTTTGTGAAATTTATGTATATAAACTGTCCTCACGATACAGAAGAAAATCCTAATGTGAAGTAAACGTATTTAGAATAAAATAAAAAATACAATATCAAAAGTGACACTTTAATTTCACACACATACTTTACTCTCACAGGTGACACTTATACTCGTAATTGTGTTTGTTTTGTTGTGTTTGTTTAATAGTGGTTGCTGTGATCTACATCTATCTTTGATTACGAATCAAAATGCAGATGCGTTGTCACCCGTGAGGACTAAGATGGTATGCCTTGTTTCCAGTAAAAAGGGTTTCCAGTACTCTTCAGTAACCATACGAAACACAGCAATATTAAGGCGCTATTTAACTGCTTACCTAAGGAATATAATACTCCGGGATATTTGAAATTGCTTCATAACACTCTCTCAAAAATGCGGAGAAGCCTGTGCCAGGCTGTTACTTAAAACTTTACAATAAGAAATCGTAAGCTTCCATGTTTTAGCGAGGACACATGCGTCACTACATTAATACCCACGTAATAGCTACAAACAGAATTCGAATATTATAGAAATACGTCTAAAAGAAGTTAATCATACATTCATTTATACGTGGTAGAGCCATGCTGCAGTTATATAAGTAGTATAGTTGCAGCACGAATGGATCGGCTCGACCGGGGAAGGACCATGCTCTCACAGAATACCAGCGTCAAATAGTAGCTTAATGCTGCTGTGTTTCGTATGGTGAGTGTAGAGAGCCGGAGACCATTTTTACTGGAAACGAGGCATTCCATCTTAGTCCTCACGGGTGACAAAGCATCTACATTTTGATTCGTAATCGAAGATAGATGTAGATATCTATGGGCCACAGCAACTACTTACCATCAGGTGGACTGTGTGCTCGTTTGTCACCCTATTCTATAAAAAGTAAAAAATCAAATATTACGTATTCTAAGCGTCGTTCTTTATGCAATTTATTCTTGCAAAATTTGGTTAAAGTACTATGTAAGAAGCGATTCTTTCGAATCCTTCTTTCGAACTAGCACTGAATATTAAATTCAGGCCATACAATGAATTCTAATCGATGCCTATTCAAAAGTTTTCAGCACGTCTTGACGTAACTTGGCTTTGTTCGACTCCCTTTCTACCTTTAGGCGAACTTGTTAGTATTAGAAACAATATTGTTAAACAATAGGTACGCACGCAACACGCACTGGTTGTACAACTTAGTTTTCAGGTTTTGAGGTATACCTGACGAGAAGATGCGTTGTAATTTCCCGAACGCTGCCCAGCCGAGTTGAATCCGTCGATTGACCTCTCGGTCGAAGTTGGACTTACCTAGCCGGACTATTTGTCCCAGGTAAACGTACTCGTCAACAACTTCGAGCTTAGTGCTCCCAACAACTACCGGCATAGGTGTGACATGGACATTAAACATGATCTTTGTTTTGTCCATGTTCATCTTAAGACCTATCCGTTGGGAGGCACTATTGAGGTCATTGAGCGTATGTATATATATATATATATATATATATATATATATACGTACGCTCAATGACATATTAAGACATACACACAGACATAATAAGTATGTATACTAACTAAGTAATATTCATTCTTAACTACCTACTTACACATTAATTGCGCGACGTGATTACTGCGCACGCTATTTGACCGATCAACACGCATAACGCATATTATACACCTCTAACCATCGATCACAGTGATCGATGCCTCTATCTCCAAAAGCCAGAGTAACTCGTTTAGGTTTGTAGATTCACACGGGTGACATTTTCTGTACAATTTTTTTTATATTTTACGCTAGTAAAATAATTAAAAAAAATTTTATTAAATATTAAAAATAATTATCAAGTGTGATAAAAGTTAAGCATTTTTTTGCCTTTGATCAAATAAATATAGACATGTACTTAACCCATGGCATATACTTATAATTGTAAATAAAAATTATATTTCTTCTACCACAATAACCACTTTAACATCTACCAAATTATAGCCCACATAGCGGTTATGAAAGTCTACGTGAATACCATACTTAAATATGCAAGGTTACCTATTGTTTAACAATATTGTTTCTAATACTAACAAGTTCGCCTAAAGGTAGAAAGGGAGTCGAACAAAGCCAAGTTACGTCAAGACGTGCTGAAAACTTTTGAATAGGCATCGATTAGAATTCATTGTATGGCCTGAATTTAATATTCAGTGCTAGTTCGAAAGAAGGATTCGAAAGAATCGCTTCTTACATAGTACTTTAACCAAATTTTGCAAGAATAAATTGCATAAAGAACGACGCTTAGAATACGTAATATTTGATTTTTTACTTTTTATAGAATAGGGTGACAAACGAGCACACAGTCCACCTGATGGTAAGTAGTTGCTGTGGCCCATAGATATCTACATCTATCTTCGATTACGAATCAAAATGTAGATGCTTTGTCACCCGTGAGGACTAAGATGGAATGCCTCGTTTCCAGTAAAAATGGTCTCCGGCTCTCTACACTCACCATACGAAACACAGCAGCATTAAGCTACTATTTGACGCTGGTATTCTGTGAGAGCATGGTCCTTCCCCGGTCGAGCCGATCCATTCGTGCTGCAACTATACTACTTATATAACTGCAGCATGGCTCTACCACGTATAAATGAATGTATGATTAACTTCTTTTAGACGTATTTCTATAATATTCGAATTCTGTTTGTAGCTATTACGTGGGTATTAATGTAGTGACGCATGTGTCCTCGCTAAAACATGGAAGCTTACGGTTTCTTATTGTAAAGTTTTAGGTAACAGCCTGGCACAGGCTTCTTCGCATTTTTGAGAGAGTGTTATGAAGCAATTTCAAATATCCCGGAGTATTATATTCCTTAGGTAAGCAGTTAAATAGCGCCTTAATATTGCTGTGTTTCGTATGGTTACTGAAGAGTACTGGAAACCCTTTTTACTGGAAACAAGGCATACCATCTTAGTCCTCACGGGTGACAACGCATCTGCATTTTGATTCGTAATCAAAGATAGATGTAGATCACAGCAACCACTATTAAACAAACACAACAAAACAAACACAATTACGAGTATAAGTGTCACCTGTGAGAGTAAAGTATGTGTGTGAAATTAAAGTGTCACTTTATTTATTTTTTATTTTATTCTAAATACGTTTACTTCACATTAGGATTTTCTTCTGTATCGTGAGGACAGTTTATATACATAAATTTCACAAACACAAACATCCAAATCCGGTACAAATATTTGTAGACCATATAAATACTATTTTCGTGCTGTATTCGAGCCCAAAGCCCTTAACGTCGCAACTCATTGCTAAGCCTCCGCGCCTCGGAGCCGTCATCATACATGAAGTGTCACTTGTAACATTAAAGTGTCAGTTATGACATTAAAACGTCACAAATATACTTGCTTACAAAGCGGAGCTTACTGTTCCGAAGTAGGAGACGGCCTCTCCAGTTTCTTTCATCTTAAGACCTATCCGTTGGGAGGCACTATTGAGGTCATTGAGCGTATATATATATATATATATATATATATATATATATATATATATATATATATATATATATATATTCAAACATATGGTACAAAGTGACATATAGTATACTATATGTCACTTTCACGTACAATCAATATAAGTATTAACTTAAAACCCATCTCTAGATAAACGTCTACGTTTAGGCCAACACAGCGTGCCACAGAAATATACATACATACATACAAGATAATTAATAGAATCAGGCGTCGTTTTACGGAAATCCCTTATATTGAAGTTGGTAAGAATTACCTCACACATATCCACTCAATAATGAGCTTGAACTATATTATTATATGTAATATAATTATATATTGTGTATATAATATACATTCACTGAAAATACATACTCTTGTTGTGTGGCAGTCAGTGAGGTAAAGTATATTAAATATAATATGCAGGGTTATTTTTCTAATAGCCAAATTTTAAACTTAAGTTATTGCAGTTTTTCAAAATACGATAAAATAAGGCTTCTGCTTTTGCTTGAAATTGTCCCAAATTAAATGTGATTTATGGGCAACAACGTCTTTGCCTACCGAACAACCCTTACGAAGGTGTGCGTGAGCAGAAAAAATCAGTTAAAATAACGCAATGCACAATGTCAGAATGTGTCAAAAACGGCACGTTTGGTTATTCATAATGACGTGTTAATCCCCACTTTAGTGTATGGTAGTGAAAGTTGGGTGTGGCAGAAGAGGCACGACAGTAGAATAAATGCAGTAGAAATGCGGTCTTTAAGGAGTATGCTAGCGCTGAATTGAATGACAGGGTGAGAAATTGCGTGATAAGAGAAAAATATGGTGTGCAAGATGATGTTGACTAGAATTAGGAAAGGAATGCTTCGGTGGTTTGGTCATGTGGAAAGAATGAACGAAGAAAGAGTGACAAAGCAAAATTTGTGTAGCAGATGTGAATGGCAGAGTCGGAAAAGGACGCCCTTGACGAAGGTTTATCGACCAAATGGTCGGTATAATGACAATGGGCCACATTAGGAGTAGGTACCCTTAAGCGACGAGCGTGTATGATATATATATATATATATATATATATATATATATATATATATATATATATATATATATATATATATATATATGTAAAGGAGGCAAGAGACGTGTGTCAGAATCGTGCTAATTGGAAGTCCATAGTCTCTGCCTACCCCTCTGTATGACAGGCGTGTGTTTGTGTTATGTTATGTTTTTTTAATGTTTGAAATTTTTTTAATTATTTTTCTTCGCCATTATTACTTATTGTACTTGCTTGTTTTGCCTGCTTGCACATTTTTTGGTCGTTTATTGCAAAATACAGGGTGTATACTTAAGTGGAAGTGACGTAATGTCACTTCCACAGTTAAAACGAACGTAATGACGCCTCATATGCTAAAATTTATCAAGCCTCCAGAGCGTGCCAAAGAAATATACGTGTATACATACAAACACTCGAAATGTATATCCTTCCTTTTGGGGCACTAAAATAAAAAACAATTTTATTTTGTCGAAAAATAAAGTTTGCATTCTTACATTTACTTTTGACGCTGGTCCCCTTATCAGGAAAGGATGCTTTATATCTTGCAAACGATGTGATTCTAGAAATCTTTCTGGTGTTTTCCATAGCCAGCATATATATATATATATATATATATATATATATATATATATATATATATATATATATATATATATATATATATATATATATGTTGACGAAGCTTAAAAACCACTTTGGCTTAAAGACTTCAAAACTTCACATTCTTCTAGACAGGTCGTCAGTGTGAATGTGTTCAAACTTGTGGTTTGAAGGGAAAGGTAAATTTTCGTGTACGATATTTAACGTCAACCTGTCACATAATTACACGATCCTTTTAGAAAGTAAGTCAACGTAATTTAAGTCTTATTGGTACAGGGCTTCCTTAGGTCGCGTGCACAGTGTAGTGGATATACCTACATAGGTGGATAAATATTTTTGTCATCTCGCGTAGTTGCCTCTTACGATTCCCATAGGGGGAATGGGGTAGAATATTTTTTTCTTATAGAATAAGGGCGACGAAAAAGTACAGAGTGCCCCTGATGGTAAGTGGATGCTGTGGCCCACACAAATCTACATTTCTTTTCTACCAAAATCATAATGCAGATGCGTTGTCACCCCTGTGGACTAAGATGGAATCGCCTCATTTCCAGTAAAATGCATCTCCGGTTCTCTACACTCACTCTATGAAACACAACTTCTGTGAGAGCTTGACTCTATCACATACAAATGTGTCATACGTCGCAAGCACTTAGCATTTTAATGTTTTCAATAGGTGGTTGTATAATCGTCTTGCTTACACCAGGCGTAAAACACTTAAACGGGGAACGAGGACGGGAAGTAGTATCATAGAAATAATATAATAGTAGGCTATCTTCTAAGAAAAGTACCGAACGCCGCTGCTAATATGTGTGCGTGTCTGGCACGTGACAGTACGGACTCGTACCACAGATTAGTAAATATGCTCGTACGCACGAGCCACAGCACGCACACAACGACACTTGCTAAGTCGGAAAGTAATATGTGTGCGTGCCTGGCACGTGACAGTAGACACTCGTACGTACGAGCCACAGCACGCACACAACGGTAGGTACTTGCTAAGTCGGAAAGGTCTGACTGAGATGGGGACGGCCACCGCCGCGCTCCGCAATCACCTTTGTTTGAGACTTTGTTGATTTAATAAAATTTTGTTAGCAGCCTTTTTTCCGTTTAAATTAATATATGGGTTTGTTTAAATAAATTAGATTTTATTAATAGGTTATATTACTATAGCTATATATAAATACATACCTCATAAGTACATTAAATATCATATACCTTAACATCAAATTAATTTTAAACAACTTTGAGCTGACACCATATGCTCAGTGTTAATTTACTCTTATTTTAGTTATTTGGCATTTGTTTATAATGTAAAGCGAAATGTATATATGTCAAATAACTTAAAAAAACAATGTAACTCACGGGACATTTCCGATTTCGGCATTTGTTGAACTTCGCAACGAAGGAAAACATTAAGAACTAGAAATGACATTACAAAACAGAAAATAGAATCAGTTAAATTGATTTATTTCACGTGTAGCATTTGTTTTATTATGCTTAACATAAGATTTTTTTAAGTATTTATGTATTTTAGACATTAACTTTTATATTGTAAGGGCTCGTTTACAACCCAGAAATCCTAATAGGGTCAACTCTCTTAACTGTTGCTTCCAATAAATTGTATTTTAGTCAGAATTTTAAACTGAGCATCTGTCACTTGAGCCAGTCACAAAACTAAGAATATATACATCATGCATCATTAATAAGCAGTAAATAAACAATTACAAAAAAGAAACTGACAAAAAGGATACCTTCCGTCTATACTAGGCCTTATATTAAGCTCTAAAGCTGTACTGTAAACACGTGGGCGTGAGGCGGATATTCAATATTCTGGCGCCAGGGGCTGCTGTTTCATAGCTACCGTTCAAAATGTAAGCTTTGCCCGCGACGTTGCTTGTGCGAATTTTCAAATTATTTCTTCTTTTTTATAGAATGAATGTGATAAACGTGCACACAGTCCACTTAATGGTATGATTTATGTGAAACGTCAAAAGGTATTTCTTAGATTTGGTTGACTATAAAATCAAAATACAGAGCTGTGATAACAGATTTTGGCATATTACGTCAATTTTAGTTACCGGTGGCGAACATTGGTGGCGCTTCAAATCGGCACACATATTTTGTACGATATAGCCAGTCCCAGCGTACTTGTATATATTGAGGTCAGTGAGTGTATAGCTTATATATTTTTCTTTATTCGTTCCGTGCTTTGTTGCAAACCAAGGAATGCAACAAAGCACGGAAAAAAATTACATGCCACAAACTTTTTTCAATTTAGAATTTCATAAAAGTCAAACCAAAGAGTCAAATTATAACTATAGCAGATCAAAGTGGCCAGTGGCAATTTCATAGATAAACACATGATATGTAATATTGCATATTGAAGATATTTAATATTGCATTTTATTACAATCTACGTTACACCTATGTGTCAATGTTGTCTCTACTCAATTAATATGTTGCATTCGTGTACGTATTGACCCTATTAGATAATGTCTGACTGCGTGTGATTGATTTATTTATTTATTTATTTATTTATTTATTTATATTTCCTACTTACATTTACCATTACAGGGAAAACCTAAATCGATAAATGTAGCATCTCAATTACAACACAATAATTAATTTAAATAACAATACATAATAATTAATTTCAATGACAATACATTACAATCAATTGTATACTACAATTTAAGAATAAATTACTTTTGCTCTGGTGTGTTTGTATGGTAGGTTACGTTTGGTCGTGTGTATGTGTGTGTACATGTGTTACCTCGTGTGCGTATGCGTGCCTACTTATGGGTCAACATGTATTTAGATTTTTACCGTGTAGTGGCGGTGTAGGAATATCCACAATCTCATAGCATCCCGGGGCTGTCGTAAGAGGCGACTAAGAGAAACAAATAAGGAGAGGGACAGCAGCGTCTTTGTGATAACCCCCCTACGAGACAACCTATGGGGGAGGCCTATGTTAAGCAGTGGACTTAATAGGCTGTAACTGTAACGGTATGTAAACGGACTACGCTGTTTTCTTTAAAGCCTTTTTTTTTAGGATAAGAGCGACACACGAGCGCACAGTTCAACCGATGGTAATTAGTTGCTGTGGCCCATAGAGGTCTACATCTACTATGAATCAAAATGCATATGTGTTGTCACTAGAGTTCGGCCGATTAGCTGCCGACTATCGGTGAAGCCGATTAATCGGCCTATTTTTAGTCACCGATTAGTCGACGATTAATCGGCTAAAACGGCCGATTAATCGGCTTTTTATTTTATTAATTTCAGCAAACGGTTTTCGTGATTTTCTGCTTGATAACTGCGGCTACATTCATATAAGTAAAGCTTTTAATTTAAGAAAAGTATAGTTTCTCTCCCATGCGTAAACTCACGTCAGATTTATATGTAGGTAAATCAAATAAATAATAAAGTAAGTAGGTTCATACATAACTTTTATTGAAAAATCAGTCTCACATGTTTTAGTGTAAATTATTCTGGACGTAGGAACTTTGGTAAAATAAGGAATCTGAGGTAGCTATTTAAAACTAAACAAAAACCCAATAGAAGACCCAGAAAAAGTTAAAAATTAAAATATTTTAATTTTAATTTTTAACTTTTTCTGATCGTAATGCAGAGTAGTGACAAAAAAAAATGCCGTTAATAATATTATTCTTAATAAACTATAAAAAAATAAATTTTAAGTCTCTACCTTTGCATTAAAAAAACTTAACTCTTGAATAAAGTTTGTTAAAAAACACGCATATGGATTTTTAAAAGACAAATAGAACATACTTGTTTCTGTACTTAAAACTAAATTGTTATTGTTTTTGTACTAAAAATTAAATCAAATTGTTATTTTTCTGTACTTAAAATTACAATAAATTGTTTTTTTCCTGTAATGTTATTAAATAAAGAATCTATAATCGTCTAATAAATTAAATTAATAAATTAAAAAAATACTCAAATTAAAAAAGTATTGAAGGCTTTTTAGAAAATATTTAATTTATTTGTTATTTTTAACCACTTGCAAGTTGTGATGCAAAAAGGCCAAAATCTCAGCCTTTTCTGGTTGAAGTCAATTTCTTTTTGTTTCATAGATACTAGATATTCCCTGCCTCAGAAAATAGTCTCTCAATATACACAGAGCTGGCGGGGCAGCAAAGGAAAACTTTCGCTAAACGGGACATTTCTGGATATCTGGAAGAATTTTTGTTCCATCATTTGAATGTATCATCAGATAGGGATCGGCTGAGCCGACTAATCGGCCATTTCTTAACCGATTAATCGGCTAATCGGCCAATCGACCAAAGTACTAATCGGCCCAACTCTAGCTGTCACCCATGAGGACTAAGATAGAATGCCTCGTTTTCAGTAAAAAGGGTCTCCGGTTCTCTTCATACGAAACGCAGCAGCATTCTACTATTTACGCTGTTATCCTGTGAGAGCGTAGTCCTTCCTCGATCGAGACACATATAAAATCTATGTGTTAGGGTTACTAGGTTATCTAGGAATCAGTCTGAATTAGTAGCACAGTTCCACATCACCGTGTGGAAAGGTGCTACTACTTCAATGCTCTAATACTACTCTAAACTCTCAACAAGCAGCAGTGTATTGCTATATTGCGACGTGAAGTATTATTGAAATTTCCTGTTGTAAAAGTGTTATTCACATTGAAATACAGCGATTTTCACTATTATTATTCTATTATATTACTACTATTAGTAGGGCTATACTGCAGCTATAGTTATAGCACGAAAGGGTCGGCTTGCTCGGAGAAGAACCACGCTCTCATAGAAAGTGTAAAATAGCAGATTGAAAGTTTAATAGTGGTAGAGCCACGCGGCAGCTTTGCTGTCGCACGGATGGGCCGGCTCAAACCGGGGTGGTACCACGACCTCACAGAATACCGGCGTGAAGTGGAAGCTCTGCTTCCGCGTTTTGTCTGGTGAGTGCAGGTGCCCGGAGGCCCAAATCCCCCCCCCCCCTATCAACATGGTAGCGGAATTAAATGATAGACTACCCCAGGAGGGTACCAGCACCCCTGGAGAATCCCTCGCTGAGCGTCCACGACCATGTTCCTCTACTTCTGAGCGTGGGTGCTCAGGCTGCCCCGCGTATTCTGGGGGGGGGGGCAAAATTCCGCTCAAGACTAAATCTGCTGGGGGCAAACGGAGCAACAAGACCAAGGCGACCCCTGCCACGCTGTCCGTGAATTTCTGCAATATCAGGGGACTTCACTCTAACCTAAACGCCGTCCACTACCATCTCGAGACGGCGAGGCCGGCTCTGCTCTTTCCGACCGAGACGCAGGTGTCCTCTCCGGCTGATGTCTCGTATCTCTCCTGCCCGGGGTATAAACTGGAACACTCCTTTGTGCCTCGGGTTGGAGTTTGCGTTTACGTCAGAGAGGACATCTGTTCTCGACGCCTCGGCAGTCTTGAAGGTTCGGACCTGTCCATCCTTTGGCTACGCGTAGACAGCGATGACCATCCGGGCGTCTACGGGTGCCTCCATAGGTCCCATAGCGGTAATGCCGAAATAGACCGACTCTTCGACCACGTCCAAATGGCTGCAGATTCGTTGCTACAGCAGATCCCCTCCGCAGAGATCGTGATCCTCGGCGACCTTAACGCCCATCACGTCGAATGGCTCGGTTCACGTTTAACCGATCATGCGGGGAGATCTGTTCATGATTTTGCCTTGGCATATGGTCTGACACAACTGGTTACTTCGCCTACGCATATTCGTATATAGATGTGGAGGACCATGCACCTTCCCTGTTGGACCTTCTGCTGACCTCTCGCCCGGACGGATATCAGATTTCCGTCGACGCCCCTTTAGGCTCCTCGGACCATTGTCTTGTCCGGACTCACGCTGAAATCGCGGTTGCATTCTGCAGGCTGCCACCGTGTTTGGCACTATAGGTCAGCCGATTGGGATGGGATGCGGTCTTTCTTTGCATCCTACCCTTGGGAGCGCGTTTGCTTCTCGCCGGACGATCCCAACGTTGTTGCGGATTCTGTCGCTGATGTGGTACTTCAGGGTATGGAACTTTTTATTCCTTCCTCTGTGGTGCCCATTGGAGGCAAATCTCAGCCATGGTTTGGTCGCTCCTGTAAAACAGCATCATGCTATAAGCAGGAGTGCTACCAAGCCTGGGCTGACGCATCAGCGTCCCGGGATGTAAACACCAGCGCTCTAAAAAAGAAGTATAATTCCGCCTCTAGGTCCTTCAAAAGAGTTATTGCCAAGGCAAAGTCAGAGCACATAGGCAGAATTGGCGAGAAACTAGTTCGTCTTCCTTCACCCGTGCATTCTGGTCTCTCGCCAAGGCTGTCCAGGGGAATTTCTGTCAGCCATCTCTTCCATCTCTGCACAGGGCCGACGACTCACTGGCCCACACCGCAAAGGAGAAAGCCGATCTTCTAGGGTCTTTGTTTGCGTCTAACTCGACTCTCGATGACGGGGGGAGTACGCCGCCGACCATCCCGTGGTGTGAGTGCTCCATGCCGGAAGTGCAGTTCACTCAGCGTTCGGTTCGCAAAGCACTCCTCTCCCTGGACATCCACAAGTCGAGTGGGCCTGACGGAATTCCCCCAATTGTGCTGAGGACGTGTGCTCCAGAATTGGCACCGGTTTTAATGCGTCTTTTCCGGTACTCCTACTCCCTAGGCGTAGTCCCAAAATCATGGAAGACGGCTTTCGTCCACCCGATCCCTAAAAAAGGCGACCGCTCAGACCCGTCCAACTACCGGCCTATCGCCATCACCTCCTTGTTCTCCAAAACAATGGAGTCCATTGTAAACTGCCAGCTCATGAGGTACCTTGAGGATCACCAGCTGATTAGTAACCGCCAATACGGTTTTCGCCGTGGTAGGTCAGCTGGTGATCTTCTGGTCTACCTAACTCACAGATGGGCGGAGGCAGTAGAGTCCAAGGGGGAGGCATTGGCCGTTAGTTTGGACATTGCGAAGGCCTTCGATCGGGTTTGGCACAAAGCGCTTCTTTCGGAGCTCCCTTCCTATGGGCTTCCCGAGAAATTGTGCGATTGGATCACCAGATTTCTTGCAGATCGGAGCATCAAGGTCGTTGTAGACGGTGCAAGCTCCGATTGCAAGCCTATTAATGCTGGTGTTCTACAGGGCTGCGTGCTATCACCAACGCTGTTTCTTCTGCATATCAATGATATGTTGCAAACCCTTAACATTCATCACTATGCAGATGACAGCACTGGTGATGCTCTTTACACCGGCCGCGCCAATATTATAGGAAAACGTCTCTGAGTGCCGGGACAAACTTTTGTCTGAAGTCGAGTCTCTGCTGGACAGAGTCTCGGATTGGGGGCGACTAAATCTAGTCCAGTTTAACCCCCAGAGGACACAAGTTTGCACGTTAACCGCTAAAAAGAACCCCTTTGTCGTATCCCCTCAGTTTCAAGGCACTCCCCTTGTTGCCTCAGCCTGTATCGGAATCCTCGGCGTCGACATATCGAGTGACGTGCAGTTTCGTGGTCACTTGGAAGGGAAGGCCAAATTGGCCTCTAAAAAGCTTGGTGTGCTCAGCAGAGCGTGACAGTATTTCATGCCGGCACACCGCCTGCAACTTTACAAGGCGTAGGTTCGGCCGCACATGGAATACTGTTCCCATCTCTGGGCTGGGGTTCCTCAGTACCAGCTCCTTCCACTTGACCGCATCCAGCGCAGAGCGGCTCGAATCGTCGACGACCGAGTGCTTTCCGATCGGCTAGATTCACTGGCACTGCGAAGAGATGTTGCATCCCTTTGTATTTTCTTTCGCATATACCATGGAGAGTGCTCTGAGGAGTTGTTCGGATTATTCCCAGACGCCAAATGTCGTGAACGCACTACGCGGCAGACGTCCCGATACCATCCACACCATCTGGATGCTTAGCGGTCCACCACTGTACGTTTCAAAAGGAGTTTTCTTCCGCGTACAACCTCTCTGTGGAATAATTTACCACCGGCGATTTTTCCGGACCGATACGACCTGGGGACCTTCAAGAAAAGAGCTTACTCCTTTCTAAAGGGCCGGCAACGCACCCGCAATTCCCCTGGTGTTGCGGTTGATCATGGGCGGCGGTAGTTACTTAACATCAGGTGAGCCACATGCTCGTGGGCCCCCTCTTCTATAAAAAAAGATTGAAAGTATAGTGTAGAGAAACGGATGCCTTTTTAACTGAACATGAGGCATTTTACTTTAGTCCGCAGGGGTAACAGAGCATCTGCATTGGAGCTCCACCGGGTCTAAAAATCGATTGAATACAAAATGCTTTACGCCTGAGGACTACCATAAAAGTATCATCAAATATAATAACAAATAATGTTTGTTTGTTCGTATTTTATGCGATGCCATACTGCTCATCGGGGTGTGGTAAAACTTTGTTAACTTATTGCTCACACTTGTTCGAAAGTTATAGGCATAGTGCAATAAACTTATAGCAGGTGGTTTATTATTTTAATTCTATGAGTGTATTATCATTTCTAATTAAACAATATAACTCTTCCAAATTTAAAACGATATCCCCAATCATTTCTTCTGCAGCACTCACGCGTCGGGGTATAAGTTGGGCCACGTAACTCTAGCGGTGAACAAAACGTGGAGGGAATAACTGCGAATGTCGTAAGGTAGCAGGGGGGGGGGGTAATGCGACTGGAGAGCCAATCAGCACGTGGGAACGATACGAACAGCCAATCATACGTAATAATGCGCAATACGGCCAATTATGCGCAATTACGGTCACCGCTAGAATTTCGTGCCGTCATATATACTAGCTAGTTACCAATAAAAAGGGTCACCGATTATGTACACTCATCGTATGAAGTAAAGCGATATTATCCTGCTGCTACTTAAATACAAACAAGGGGCCTACTACGCCCTACCGCTTATGAAAATTTGTTGTATATTTACTGGTTAACAAGGCACGTAAACAACTCACACTATCATATCTACTTTCAGATGCAAGCAATCGAAATTAACGCAACGCGGCGTTAACGATCGTACAACTTGTCCCGCACATGGGTCACTGTATGACTCACACATACACCTGCTCGAACAACCTGTCACACAAACAAAACGCGCGCACGCACACACCAATTATGTTCTTTACACCAATTAATCACAGCAACACGACCGGTCTCGGACACGAAGCCATCTCGGCTACGAAGCGACGCGATTTGCATAATTATTTTTTAATTAACAAACAAGTAAGAGCAGCCTTGTCTAATTATATAATAGCTTGTTAAGGGGATGCACCCGTGTGGGAATAATTTTTTTAGCTTTTTCGTTAAACTCAATTTGTTTTCTTCTATTTACCGTGCAGTGACGGTGTATGAATGTGCACTACCCCCATATCGTCCCGTGTCGTAAGCGACAGCAGAGATAGACTGAAACAGGTTATAAGCAGCAGCTTTCTGATAACAATTAAACATAATAAAAAACAGCGGTTTCCAACCTGTCGGCCAAGCGTGGTAACAACGGCATATTCTCTTCCCCCTTCCCCTCCCCTTAACCCCCTGGTGGACTTTTATAGGTTGTATTTGGCGTCATTTACATTCAAGATAGTCAAAGATCATTTATTTCATTAATATTTTGGTTTTTCAAAAAAAAATGGTCTAATTGTTTGGGATAAAATAATTAAAATATAGCCTTAATCACTCCTGACATTGCTCTTTCTGTTCGTAAAGTTTCATCACAATCAGTTCAGCCATACCGAATATTAGCCTAAAAGTCTTTTGACTGACGAAAATTTTAAAAATGTTTATTTATGTCACAATGGCATGCAAAGACTACCCTCAGCGCAATAAAGACAGTTATTTCAATATTACTGACACACATTTTATTTATATACTAACTGAAATTGAAATTCATGGCTTTTAATTTTTTGCACGGAACTATTTCTTTTCCTAGAACCAAAGTTGCATAAGTTACTCCTTATAACATCAGCTATCTGCCAGTGAAAGTCCGGTCGAAAACAGACAGACAGGTAGACAGACAAAAATTAAAAAAAGTTTTTTGTAATAGTTAGCCAATATATTTTCATATGCATTTAGCAAATAGCTGTTATATTGACATTACAGACATTGCAATTTTATTTATTTGTTTAAATCCAGCTGCACAGATGTATATGTATATAAATTAAAAATGGTTTTAGTCTTTTAGTGTAAGTACTCCTTAATATTTTAATTGAATAAACGTGTTTTATAAAGTCATCGCACCCAGAAAAATTGTAATTGACTTAAATAAGGAATAATTTTTTCAGTTGGCAACATTTGAGTGTACAAAGCACTCATTTATTTTGTTATCTTTACTTGTTATTGCTTAACTTCCTGGTGAGAGCTTTCGTAATTTGTTTATTACTTTATAAATGTGGGCGTTATATAGAATATGGTAATTCTGTGTTTGTTTTCTTTTTACTTCGCTTTAATGTTACTAATAAATTAATGTTGTTAAGATTGGAGCAAATAAATACTCCCCATATTTTTGTGAAGTATTATTATTGACAAGGTTTGAAATGGAAACCCCGTTAACAGGTATACTAACGGGGTTTCCATTAAAGCCGGGGCGGACCGCTATTATATTATATAATTCTTCTGTTCTTGTGTTTGCCACTGAACTTTAAAATTGCTAGACCGATTGTCATGAAATATTTTGTGTGTTTGAGTGGGTGGATGGTTTAGATTAACAATTGGAGCCTGTAGGCGGCGCTGTTGTCGAGTGTAGTTTTAAAAAAATAATAGAATTAAACTTTATTATATTGTTTTTTTTTTATACTGCACTCGAATTTCTTGTTGGGTATAAGATAGAGCCTATCTGATGCCCAACAAGAAAAACAATTCTCCTATATACATAAATTAAAACCACGAATTGGATCAAATTGGGTCGCTGAAGTGTCTGTGTGTAATATAAAAATAACAGCTTTCACTAAATGCATATGGAAGTATTTAAGGCACTTATAACAATTCAAGAAAATTTTGCAAGATTTGTCTGTCTGTTCGGGCTAATCTCCGAAATGGCTGGATCGATTTCGACGGGACTTTCACTGGCAGATAGCTGATGGTATAAGGAGTAACTTGGATTTTTATTTTAGAAAGAGAATTGGGGTTCCCCGCAAACAAATTATAAATCTACAAAATCCAATCGTGATAAATTCCACGCAGTCGACGTCACGGGCAACACCTAGGCCGCAATATTATTAGGCACTACAAATGAATGTAATTGGATAGTTCTCACGTTGACTACCATAATAGCAGGTACTCAGAACATTGCTAACGGCTATATTTAATGAGTGGGCGTATCCCGAGCTCGTCATATGCCACAAAATATTGTGACTACAATAGGAAATAGAATGATTACTCACTTAACCAAAATGTGACGCTTCATAATAGGTATTAAAGTATTTAATTTATTTTTATCCGAATCGCAAGAAAAATTTGGTATTTATGCACCTAGGTAACGCTATATCGTCGTCAATTGAGAAACCCTTTTTACTGGAAACGAGGCATTCTTAGTCCTTAGTCATCAATATGCATTTTGATTTGTAATCGAGGATAGATATAGATGTCTATGGGCCGCAGCAACCACTTACCATCAGGTGGACTGTGTGACTATAAAAAAATAACGATTTGATGATTTTTTTTAGTAAATCGGTTACAAGAGTGGTCCCATAGAAATGAAGAGAATTTGTTTAATCCTAAGTGTAACAAAATATGGGATGAACATTTTAATATTTAGACGACGTTATATATAGTTGTTATTTTGATCTTGTATTTTACTTCTATCCACTCAAAGGGGCCTAAAATTAAACTGTTAATAAAAAGTTAAAAGACATCTTTAAAGAAGTAAAAATTCCACACAATTGCTACTGAAGCCTGGCCTTTAATTATGTTATACCCTAAGTCTTAGCATCAAATTCAGAAGCTATTATGTTATTAGTAATTTGAGTCAAAGTTAGAAGTCTGCAGTTTGTGATCATATCCTAGATCCCCTGCCATTACATCAGATTTGATAAACCACAAATCCTCGAGAACATCGATTCCTGCCAAGGATGATACATGAAACTATTGAGATTTAAAAACACCCTAATTTCAATAAAGAGGCTGAATGCTATCACCTGCTTGGGTCCCTGTAATTAATAAAATTAAAACTAAACCGAAGCATACCACTGCAAGACCTCAAGACACAGTAAGTTTATTCTGCGCAGATCGAACTATTAGTAATACATAATTAAAACCTGAAGGTACTCCGGGTTAGGAATGGCATCGGGACGTCCACCATCTCAGTCTCCCGTGACCTGCTGGAAAGCACCCGAAGAAACATCAGAAATTAAAATCCACTAAATTAAACGCGATAAAATTCGTAAAAGTAGTTTTATTCGATATTTGAGTCAACTTTTACTTATTATAAAAAGGAAATTTTTTATACCATGTGGCGGTGTAAGAATATCCACTAGGCCATATCGTCCCGAGGATGTTATAACAGGCGACAGAGGGAACCTGAAACAGGGGATGGGGAGCATCATCGTCATGATAAAAAACTGCGATTAACAACCCCCTCGCCAAGCGTGTCAACTATGGCTATACCCCCCCTACGAGGCAATCTATGGGGGAGGCCTGTGTTCAGCAGTGGACTTTAATAGGCTGTAATTAATCCGTTAGTTTGCACCTGATCAACATTGCGAAATCTTTCCTCGTACATAACCATAGGTGTATACCCGGCTTAAGAACACATGTGTTATATTTAAAGGTTAATATTACCATCGGTATTGTACGGCAAGACAAATGCTTAGTCTAATATGCACCGGACTTTTAACCTTTCAATAGAGCATTTCACATGATGCAAACTTATCATGGCTTTAAATATATTTACAACCATTGGAAACCCTGAGTGAAGCCACTGAAGGTGAAGTACACCTAGTGATTACCTAACTATACAAATTGTAAATTAAAAGAGATCTATGCTCAACATTATACTAGGAACAAGATAATGTAAACAGGTATTTCATTGGAAAAAAACTAGTGTAATATTTAAAGTTAATAATTAAAGTTTTCTTTATTATAGAATAAATGTCACTACGAGCACACAGTCCACCTGATGGTAAGTGGAAGCTGCGACCCATAGACATCTACATTTATCCTCGACTAGCTGTACCCCGCGGTTTCACCCGCGTATATCACGCGTCTCTGCCGCACGACATGATATGACACCTCGCTCATTTAGTTCAATCATTTTACCTAAAAAATTAGCAAAATAATGGAGTACTTTTATCTATCGGCATATACACGTTATACAGAAAATTTAAATTTTATCCACTCCCCCCCCCCTATAATTTAGCTTTCTATTGGTAAAAATTGATTAAAATCGGTCCAGTAGTTTCGGACTTATTTGGTACATAGACTCCCCTCCCACACCCCAGTGACACCCGCATCGCATGTTGCTGGCAGTGTACGTGATATAAGGATTTTTCGACGTTACTATTGAATATTTTAACATGGAAAAGTAGTTATTGTGAGATAACTATAATAGTTAGACATATGGTATTGCAGACTTTTATGTAGATATTGATGTCCTCCATAAAACTGTAGCACATCACTTTACTCTATTGTCAATAGTTTCCGCAGCGTACGTGATATAAGGTTTTTTTTGGTATTTTTTTCACACCTTGGGTTACATTAACGAAGTTTTCATACGGATCCCCAAATTTTTTGATTCTATCGCCTATGTTCATCAGGAATAATGTAGGATTCCAATGGTGAAAGAATTTTTCAAATCGGTTCAGTAGTTTCAGAGCCTATTCAATTCAAACAAACAAACAAATCTTTTCTGTTTATAATATTAGTATAGATTAAGAATCAAAAGGCAGATGCACCGTCACCTCTGAGAGCTAAGATGGTATTCCTTATTTCCAGTAAAAAGGGTCTCCGGTTCTCTACACATCGCCACATGAAAGTAGTTAGGTTGTACCAGTTCTGGCGCACTGAGTCAGAAGTGGTACAAGTACGACGTTCGTCGACTCACGATCCTAAAAAAAAGGTTTTGGCATGCTCTGATCACGAATCTGCGGTCCATTTTTGCGTAGGATGCACGGTTCCGGAGATGTGCAGATCAATTAACTCTTATCTAAGTGATATCCGCTGCGGGCCTCCACCGTCATTAGCGCTCCATTGTTCTTATCTACTTATCTATTGTTCGTTAAATACCGTCATTATCTATTCTTCCTCAGCGTGGTGCTATTGTATTATACTCCCTTGTTCCTATCTTCACTAATCTGACTCATTAATAAAACACATTACCCAATTTTGTTAAAATTTTTATTTATAAAATACAAAATCTTATTACTTATTATCTATAAAATAGGAGCGAAACATCTCATCCACTAAAATATCGTTGTGCAATGTGTTCCCTGTAAATATACTCCTAATACTATGCATTGAATATCCCTGAAACTTATATAGCAAATACATTAAGCAATATTCGCCACAAACTGAAGTCCACTCATTCTGAATCCTATCAACATTCCAGTTCCATCTTTTACAATTCTTTTTTAAAAACTCTAGATGATATCATACAGATGCTCGTCTGTATGAATCAAAATATTGACCGACGTCATTCGTATCGATATATAAAGCTACCCAATGTGACCCTGGTTTATCATCTGTACCCAAATTGCATATTACCTAATCAGGTCATAAATTCTATTACATGTTTAATATAAAAAAGTTTATACATTATGTAACCATTTATATACCAAAATGAACTTAACAAAACATAGATTCTTATGACACTATAGTTTATTCAAAGTGACCTCCGTGATTTTGAATACAGGCCTTCAATCTGCGCGGCCAGTCGTCTATCGCAGCACGAACGAGGTCCATGTCAATATCGACGGCTGCCTTAATCAAGGATGTTTTGAGTGACTCCAAATTGGGATGAGGCTTTGAGCACGCCTTTTCCTCCAAGTGTTGTCATATCTTGTAATCTAACGGATTCAAATCTGGACTGGAGGAGGGCCAGTCTTTGTGTCGGATGAAGTCGATTTCACGCGCCGCCAGCCAGTCTTGTGTGCTTTTCGCTCTATGAGCTGACGCCGAATCTTGTTGGAATACCCAGTGCCTGTTATTGAACATGGTATGAGAAACAGGTCACACAAGGTTCGTCAGGACTGTATTTTGATACACAACTGCATTCGTTTTTAACCTTTCTCACAAAAATGTACCTCTGTTAAGCCCCAATAAGAAACTCCCAACCATACCATGAGCGAGGATGGAAAATGACCCCGTTGGACGCGCGGAATACGGTTGCTCGCTTCTTCACTACTGTGTGCGTACACCTTATCATTTTGTTTGTTGTAGCTCTCTTCTACGGTAAAAATTTTTTCATCCAAAAAAAGAATTTCCCGATATTTTTTCCCGCGTACCGCTTCAACAAAGCGCGGCATCTCTTCAGTCTCAGATCCATTAGACGAGCATTCAAACGATGTCCTGTTTTTCTACGATATGCCCGAAGCCCTAAGTCTTCATTTAACACCCTTTTCACCGTGGTTCTGCTTAACCCCATCTGAAGGGCCAACAGTTTCTGCTTACGTTTGAGATTTTTTGAATTCGCGCCTTTACAGCTTTTATCACTGCTGGAGTCCTAACAAATCGAGGGCGACCACTTCTTGACCTGTCATCTACCTAGAGTCTTCATTGTATCGTTTGATGGTACGATAAACGAATCTTTTGGTTATATACAAATTTTTCAGTATATCAAAAATTTAATTGGCGCGTAATCGCAACGATGCAACGCAATAACTGCAACACGGTCTTTTTTAAGCGTCCACTCCATATGTAAAAATGAGTAAAATTCTAAAAAGTATACAGTTTTATTTTCATGAACAATTCGAATTCAATAAACTTTTTTGTGGCCAGCATTCTAAAAGAAAAGTTTTTACAATACTTATGACCTGACTAGGTATATATGTTGGTACGTGGGCAGTCTGTTAGCAGCATAAACATTATTTTCTAGACTGGGGTGAATCTTTTTCAGATGTTGTTGTACATCTAGTGTATCCATGATATTACTGCTATTAGTAGATTATTACAGCACAATCTACTCAATGACTAACATAGGAATGATCAATTATGTGATTTCTGAATATTAAATTGCATTTTTTCTGTTATACAAAACGTATTTGAGTCATCAATACACTGAATAAGACGCAACACGAAGTAAGGCTGAGATAAGCAACAGAATGTGAGATAAGGTTGTTGACGCATAAAGTTATTATCAATTCTACTGTAGAAATTCTTTAGATTAGAATTATTACTTACTGGTACTATATAAGACCAAACAACTGCAGTCATGGAGTTAGTGTATGGTCGTTTGATCGCAGTGTATCTATCAATACTACATTTGTGTTACTTCAACGCATCAAAGGACAAACTTACTTTTCTTTCTGTTATTTTCTTACGTGTGTATGATTTTGAACGACAGGCCTGTTGGTCTAGTGGTTAGTGACCCTGACTGCTATGCCGGAGGTCGTGGGTTCGATTCCCACCCAGGACAAATGTTTGTGTGATGAGCACGATCATTTGTTCTGTGTCTGGGTGTAATTTATCTATAATATTTATGTATTTAGAAATATATAAGTATGTTTATCAGTTGTCTAGTGCTCATAACACAAGCTCTGCTTAGCTTGGGACTAGATGGCGTTGTGTGATAGTTGTGGAATATTATTATTATTATTTAGTGTTAACAAATTATATTTTAATATTTTGTGTGTGTATATTAAGCCGTGGTAGCTCAGATGGTTAGCGCAAGCTGTAAATTTCACAGTACTCGGGTTCGATCCCCGCCGGCGCCAATTAAATTGTTAATTGCAATTTTAAGTGTTTATTCTATTGACAAACTTACTTTTCTTTTTGTTATTTTCTTACGTGTGTATGATTTAGTGTTAACAAATTATATTTAAATATTGTGTGTGTATATGATTAAGCCGTGGTAGCTCAGATGGTTAGCGCAAGCTGTAAATTTCACAGTACGCGACCCGGGTTCGACTCCCGCCGGCACCACTTAAATTATTAATTGCAATTTTAAGTGCTGATTTACCACGTGCTCTGCGGTGAAGGAAAACATCGTGAGGAAACCTGCCTGTCTGAGAAAATTTCGAAGGCGTGTGAAGTTCGCCAACACGCATTGAGACCGCGCCGCGGACATTTCCTAGCCATAAATAGAAAGACAATAGCAGAAAGTAAAAAGTTAAAAAATACTTTTTAACAATGACAGTCATTAGTTGATCATTAGTGAATGTGATTCTGTTTTCTTAAATTACAGGAAGAAAAGAGCAGAAGGAAGAAATGGGATGATGGGAAGTAATGAAGAATGAATTGTTATGTGAAGATTGTTGGAACAAACATATTTTAGTCACGTGTAAATACTTTTAACATTTTGGTTCAAAATGACACAAAATTTAAAAAATATTAGATACATCATCGACATGGACGGATTTTACATTACATATCCTCATAAACATTTTCAATGTAGAGAAATGGCTATTCTAGACGTAAAACTATGTAATAAAAATGATTCGTTTATCGATCATTATTTGTTTCGGCCAAGTTACCCTTTCAATTATTTGTCACCAAAAGACAAAAAAACTGTTCGTTATTGTGAAACGCACGTGCACGGCATTCCATATTTTGATGTGACCGAAGAATTAAAATGTGCCTACAAACAAGAGAACATCATTCCCATATTAAATTGGTGTATTAGAAATTTGTGTAAAGACGAAGTGATCGCATACAAAGGTGGTTCAACAGAAAAACAATTTTTAAAAATGTTGACGACGAATGATAGATTTTTTAATATTGAAGAATACAAATGTCCAAAATACAATGATTTGGTAAATGTCATAAATTTAAACAAACGTTATGTGTGTAATAATCATACATTTGCAAAAAATTATCACAAAATTTTACATTGTTCTTGTGACGAAGTGTGGGTTTTTTACAAGTGGTTATTACTTGAAAATAAAATTTTAAATTAATCATAAATTTTGTTTGATTTTTCAAAAACATTAGTTATAGTATACTATATAATACAAAGGTGGTTCAACAGAAAAACAATTTTTAAAAATGTTGACGACGAGTGATAGAATTTTTAATATTGAAGAATACAAATGTCCAAATTACAATGATTTGGTAAATGTCATAAATTTAAACAAACGTTGTATTATATAGTATACTATAAACGTTGTATTATATAGTATACTATAACTAATGTTTTTGAAAAATCAAACAAAATTTATGATTAATTTAAAATTTTATTTTCAAGTAATAACCACTTGTAAAAAACCCACACTTCGTCACAAGAACAATGTAAAATTTTGTGATTATTTTTTGCAAATGTATGATTATTACACACATAACCTTTGTTTAAATTTATGACATTTACCAAATCATTGTATTTTGGACATTTGTATTCTTCAATATTAAAAATTCTATCATTCGTCGTCAACATTTTTAAAAATTGTTTTTCTGTTGAACCACCTTTGTATGCGATCACTTCGTCTTTACACAAATTTCTAATATACCAATTTAATATGGGAATGATGTTCTCTTGTTTGTAGGCACATTTTAATTCTTCGGTCACATCAAAATATGGAATGCCGTGCACGTGTGTTTCACAATAACGAACAGTTTTTTGTCTTTTGGTGACAAATAATTGAAAGGATAACTTGGCCGAAACAAATAATGATCGATAAACGAATCATTTTTATTAGATAGTTTTACGTCTAGAATAGCCATTTCTCTACATTGAAAATGTTTATGAGGATATGTAATGTAAAATCCGTCCATGTCGATAATGTATCCAACATTTTTTAGATTTTGTGTCATTTTGAACCAAAATGTTAAAAGTATTTACACGTGACTAAAATATGTTTGTTCCAACAAACTTCACATAACAATTCATTCTTCATTACTTCCCATCATCCCTTTCTCCCTTCTGCTCTTTTCTTCCTGTAATTTAAGAAAACAGAATCACATTCACTAATGATCAACTAATGACTGTCATTGTTAAAAAGCATTTTTTAACTTTTTACTTTCTGCTATTGTCTTTGTATTTATGGCTAGGAAATGTCCGCGGCGCGGTCTCAATGCGTGTTGGCGAACTTCACATGCCTTCGAAATTTTCTCAGACATGCAGGTTTCCTCACGATGTTTTTCTTCACCGCAGAGCACGTGGTAAATCAGCACTTAAAATTGCAATTAACAATTTAAGTGGTGCCGGCGGGGGTCGAACCCGGGTCGCGTACTGTGAAATTTACAGCTTGCGCTAACTATCTGAGCTACCACGGCTTAATCATATACACACACAATATTTAAATATAATTTGTTAACACTAAATCATACACACGTAAGAAAATAACAAAAAGAAAAGTAAGTTTGTCAATAGAATAAACACTTAAAATTGCAATTAACAATTTAATTGGTGCCGGCGGGGATCGAACCCGAGTACTGTGAAATTTACAGCTTGCGCTAACCATCTGAGCTACCACGGCTTAATATACACACACAAAATATTTAAATATAATTTGTTAACACTAAATAATAATAATAATATTCCACAACTATCACACAACGCCATCTAGTCCCAAGCTTAGCAGAGCTTGTATTATGGGTACTAGACAACTGATAAACATACTTATATATTTCTAAATACATAAATATTATAGATAAATTACACCCAGACACAGAACAAATGATCGTGCTCATCACACAAACATTTGTCCTGGGTGGGAATCGAACCCACGACCTCCGGCATAGCAGTCAGGGTCACTAACCATTAGACCAACAGGCCTGTCGTTCAAAATCATACACACGTAAGAAAATAACAGAAAGAAAAGTAAGTTTGTCAATAGATTAAACACTTACATCTATGGCCTTTGATGCGTGGAAGTAACAACACAAATGTAGTATTGATAGATACACTGCGGTCAAACGACCATACACTAACTCCATGACTGCAGTTGTTTGGTCTTATATAGTACCAGTAAGTAATAATTCTAATCTAAAGAATTTCTACAGTAGAATTGATAATAACTTTATGCGTTAACAACCTTATCTCACATTCTGGTGCTTATCTCAGCCTTACTTCGTGTTGCGTCTTATTCAGTGTATTGATGACTCAAATACGTTTTGTATAACAGAAAAAATGCAATTTAATATTTAGAAATCACATAATTGATCGTTCCTATGTTAGTCATTGAGTAGATTGTGCTGTAATAATCTACTAATAGCAGTAATATCATGGATACACTGGATGTACAACAACATCTGAAAAAGGTTCACCCCAGTCTAGAAAATAATGTTTATGCTGCTAACAGACTGCCCATGTACACCCACGTACCAACGTATATACCTAGTCAGGTCATAAGTATTGTAAAAACTTTTCTTTTAGAATGCTGGCAACAAAAAAGTTTATTGAATTCGAATTGTTCATGAAAATAAAACTGTATACTTTTTAGAATTTTACTCATTTTTTCATATGGAGTGGACGCTTAAAAAAGACCGTGTTGCAGTTATTGCGTTGCATCGTTGCGATTACGCGCCAATTAAATTTTTGATATACTGAAAAATTTGTATATAACCAAAATATTCGTTTATCGTACCATCAAACGATACAAGTGATAAAAGCTGTAAAGGCGCGAATTCAAAAAATCCCAAACGTAAGCAGAAACTGTTGGCCCTTCAGATGGGGTTAAGCAGAACCACGGTGAAAAGGGTGTTAAATGAAGACTTAGGGCTTCGGGCATATCGTAGAAAAACAGGACATCGTTTGAATGCTCGTCTAATGGATCTGAGACTGAAGAGATGCCGCGCTTTGTTGAAGCGGTACGCGGGAAAAAATATCGGGAAATTCTTTTTTTGGATGAAAAAATTTTTACCGTAGAAGAGAGCTACAACAAACAAAATGATAAGGTGTACGCACACAGTAGTGAAGAAGCGAGCAACCGTATTCCGCGCGTCCAACGGGGTCATTTTCCATCCTCGCTCATGGTATGGTTGGGAGTTTCTTATTGGGGCTTAACAGAGGTACATTTTTGTGAGAAAGGTTAAAAACGAATGCAGTTGTGTATCAAAATACAGTCCTGACGAACCTTGTGTGACCTGTTTCTCATACCATGTTCAATAACAGGCACTGGGTATTCCAACAAGATTCGGCGTCAGCTCATAGAGCGAAGAGCACACAAGACTGGCTGGCGGCGCGTGAAATCGACTTCATCCGACACAAAGACTGGCCCTCCTCCAGTCCAGATTTGAATCCGTTAGATTACAAGATATGACAACACTTGGAGGAAAAGGCGTGCTCAAAGCCTCATCCCAATTTGGAGTCACTCAAGACATCCTTGATTAAGGCAGCCGCCGATATTGACATGGACCTCGTTCGTGCTGCGATAGACGACTGGCCGCGCAGATTGAAGGCCTGTATTCAAAATCACGGAGGTCATTTTGAATAAACTATAGTGTCATAAGAATCTATGTTTTGTTAAGTTCATTTTGGTATATAAATGGTTACATAATACAAATACAAATATGCAATTTGGGTACAGATGATAAACCAGGGTCACATTGGGTAGCTTTATATATCGATACGAATGACGTCGGTCAATATTTTGATTCATACAGACGAGCATCTGTATGATATCATCTAGAGTTTTTAAAAAAGAATTGTAAAAGATGGAACTGGAATGTTGATAGGATTCAGAATGAGTGGACTTCAGTTTGTGGCGAATATTGCTTAATGTATTTGCTATATAAGTTTCAGGGATGGGATAGTTTTACGAGTATATTTACAGGGTACACATTGCACAACGATATTTTAGTGGATGAGATGTTTCGCTCCTATTTTATAGATAATAATTAATAAGTAATAAGATTTTGTATTTTATAAATAAAAATTTTAACAAAATTGGGTAATGTGTTTTATTAATGAGTCAGATTAGTGTAGATAGGAACAAGGGAGTATAATACAATAGCACCACGCTGAGGAAGAATAGATAATGACGGTATTGAACGAACAATAGATAAGTAGATAAGAACAACGGAGCGCTAATGACGGTGGAGGCCCGCAACGGATATCAATTAGATAAGAGTTAATTGATCTGCACATCTCCGGAACCGTGCATCCTACGCAAAAATGGACCGCAGATTCGTGATCAGAGCATGCCAAAACCTTTTTATTTATTTTTAGGATCGTGAGTCGACGAACGTCGTACTTGTACCACTTCTGACTCAGTGCGCCAGAACTGGTACAACCTAACTACTTATGAAACACAGCAAGCAGCATTAACCTGATATTTTAACGCTAGTTTTCCGTGAGAGCGTGGTCCTTTCCCAGTGGTCGGTCACTGACTCCTCCAGTCTGAATTTGAAGGCAATGCTTCCGTAATTCACGTTTATTATGTCATCTAACCCTTCTGTTCAATAAGTCCTTATATGTATTTAAGCACTCAAAACAAAAGAATTGGAAATGTGTGCTGGCTTCGAAGATACTTTAATTATCGACATATATTTTCGTGGTACGTAATTTTATTCCACGAACAACTTAATTTCAACAAATATTGACACGCTTATTTACAGTGTTTGCTGCAGTGAAGTAAAAATACATAGAAAATGTATATTAATAAAAAATTGGCGACAAATCAACAAAAAAATTAAATTCAACATCACTAAATCCGTTAAATGCAGATTTCCTCGCGATGTTGTCCTTCATCGCAGAGCTCGTGTTATTATAAGATAAGGAATATGTATTCGTAACAGTAGCGAAACTAATAATAAAGTGAAACAAAAGTGGACGAAAATCACAGAAAAGAACTAACGTAGTGCGCAAAAACCATACATCATAGTTCAGATAGACCGAAATAGATTTTGTAAAAACTAAAACATTTTCGTTGCAAACTAATATTTTACGAGTTGAAAAACCATTGCGATTGTGTTTATGGTACGAAAGTGTTGTAGTAAATAAAACTAACGTCTGTTTAGACGTAACTGACCTACAAAATGAACGTTGGTGAAATAAAGTACGGAAAATAGTTTGAAATTCAATATACAAATTATTTTCATTACTTTGCGTTTGTTTTTAGTCAGACCTTGCATCAATTACACACCCTTGACTTTATAAACTAACAACGTGGCCATCAATGTTTTGGAGGCAACTCAGCTACCAACATGCAACGAATCCTTGATCTTAGGCGATAGCATTAATACCTGCTTCAGAAATATTTATGTTTTATGTGTCTCATTATTTATAAAGGCTAATTAAGTTCTAATGTTTAATTAAGATCCAACCACGTAGTTTAAATGACTAATAACATTTAATAATACGTAATTATTTTATTTGCTTAATCATTATTGTAAGACACCTTGTAATTGCTATGTAAATTAAAATTTCACAATTGCCTATATTAAAACTATATACCACATATAAAAAGGGATATGTGTATATATACAATCGTTTAACTCAAAATCTATTTAATTGATCACTATGAAAATTGGTATATATATAATATTTCAATGGAGAAGGTTTATATTTATAAACTTAAAAAAATTATAAACTACAAAGAGTTGATTTTATTTGCTTTTTTTCTTTCCAAACTGTGTTGCGCTAAAGTAAAAATGTTATTAATTGGCGAGACAAATTCTTCCGGGTTCAACTAGTTTAGTTTAATTCCACAGAATATCACCGAATTTATTCGACAAAGTTTAATGTGTTACTCATGTACAACTTTTTAATTAATATCAAACACAATTTGAATTGAGCACAAATTAGCAATAGAAGTTCTGTATCCATGAAATAAAATTAAATCTAACCTTTCTATTTTTTATAGGATAGGGTTACAAACGAGCACACTGTCCACCTGATGGTAAGTGGTTGCTGTGACCCATAGACACGTACATATATCCACGATTACGAATCAAGATGCAGGATGCATTGTCACCCGTGAGGACTAAGATGGAAAACCTTGTTTTCAGTAAATAGGTTTGCCGGTTCTCTACACTCACCGTGCGAAACACACCAGCATTAAGCTACTATTTTACGCTGATATTCTGTGAGAGCGTGGTCCTTCCCCGGTCGAGCCGACCCATTCGTGCTACAACTATACTACTAGCGTAGCTGCAGCACGGCTCTGCCACTTATAAAATCTGTGTGTTGTGTAGCTAAAATGTAGTTATCTAACAATCTGTAAAGAGAACATGGAAAATAGTTGCGTGAAAATAGATGCTTAGAATATTTGTGTCAAAGTACTTACAATATTACGTCAAGGTTTATATTAATACTCATTAACAGTATCTCACAAAACATTGTCTTCAACAGGATAGTTACGCTCATTAAAACCTAAATTATGTATAAAATAATTATAATTTATTACAAAGTTAAGAGATAAATATATCTACTATGCATACATGGCCATAGAAACACGACGAAGCCATGGAATTAATTACGAATAACGAACGTTGCCATGCTTGGTAATTCCATTTGGTTGGCTACACTGGGCAATAAACTTAAAGTTGATAATATAATAGATTGAGCTTTTCAGCGTTATTTTTGGTATTTAAAAGTGTCATTTAGTAAGTCTGTATTTTGTAAAGCGAATAAATATTTTACTTTTTTTTTGTCTAGAAATTTTTATAACGGTTAGTCCGTCAAAACAACAGGACTTACGTAAGTCGATTTTCAAACAGACGCCTGCAACTTTGTAATAGCAGCGACCTTATGAGTACACGTTTTCAAAACTCATCGAACTGTCAAATATTACTTTTTAAAAGTAAACAGGCCTGATTTTAATTAGTGCACACTACGGTTCCAGCTATTTAAATTTTAAACCCATCTTTCATTGAGATTGTTAACTCTAAGTTTAATTATATTTTATGGCTTCCTCGATCAAAGTGACATTCGTTGACTTAAGTGTTATACATACTTATTTGGATGAGTGTTTGTTGGGAAGTGAATAAGGTAACGTTCACTTTTAATTTCAATTGTGTTTTTTCATAATATTGGGGTGACAAACGAATAAACAATTTTTTTTAAGTAGCAGGACCAACACTGTGCATGCAATCGGAGCATGCACCGTCTTCTCCGATCAGACAAAAACTGGTGATTCAATAGCACAATTTCTCGGGAAGCCCATAGGAAGAAAGCTTCGAGAGAAGTGCTTTGTGCTTAACCCGATCGAAGGCCTACGCTATGTCCAAACTAACCGCCAAAGCTTCACCCTTGGACTCGATCGCCTGCGACCAACAGTGTGTTAGATAAATAAAGAGGTCACCAGCTAATCGACCCTGATGGAAACCGTACTGGCAGTCTCTAATCAGCTGATGTTCCGCAAGCTTCTGTATGAGCTGGCTGTTAATTTTCATTTTATTTCCTTTAATGAATTTTATCTTAGTCCTCAGGGATAACAACGCATTTGAACTTAGATTCTTAATTGGGGAAAAATGTAGATGTCTATGGGTTACAGCACCCACTTATCATCACGTGGACTGTGCGCTCTTTTGTCACCCAATATGCTATAAAAAATCTCTATATCTACGTCTAGTTCCGCATTCGCTCATCCATCTGTGTTTGTCATGCACTTTCGACGCTTTTCCGTAACATCTGACTAGATATTTTACGCCTGGTATACCGTTATCAGGAATGCGTTCTCTTCATACACTTCTCATAGTCCAGATTTTTTTTATTGATTTGTTTTATTCAGAATAACAATTTACTTCTTTTAGCCAGAATATTACCCGAGTAATGGCGGTGTTAGAATATCCACTGCCCCTTATGGTCCCGTGCGTCGTGTAAGCGGGTACAGAGGAAAACTAAGTCAGGAGACAAGTAGCAGCATCCTACTGATATAGCGTTTAAGTAATTAAAAACTGCGGTTGCCAGCCCGTAAGTCAATTGTGGCAACTTGGCAAAATTAGTAAATATTTTGCCATAAAATAAGTAAATAAAATCTCTTTATTTCGGACAAACTTCCATAATTGTTAGTAGGTACAAGGAAGTTATAGCTATGTTAGTAATAATTAGGCACAGACACGAATAATTAGTTTAAGTACAAACCAGGCCTGCCTGGAGCACTAGGTTTATGCACATGCATAGTCATCAAGTGTCCTATAACGGGACAATCTGGTTTGTCACAATCATCCTTCAGTATTGCGTTGGAGCTACCACCACGTATTCTGCGTATAAACGGGCCTCGTTTGCGCAACACCGTCTCGAAGCTAATGGCGCGCGCTTGCGCATATCATGTCCGATTGGCTGCAGAATCGCGGCAACATCACCCTGAAGGCGTTATTGTACTGTACTCGGAGTGCGCTTAAAGCCCCCCGCGTATAATCATCCCATGAGGCAATTTATAAGGGGAGATTTTATTGTAAATATCTATCTGTCATTTGTTATCGCCTCTTGGAACAAACGTGACGAAAAGGTGTAACGAATTTTGTTACGGTTGTTCCCTCATAGATCTTTAAGCGCGCAGTAGTAACGGCTTCGTGGCGCAGTGGCTTAGCAATGAGTTGTGGCGCTAATTGTCGCGGGTTCGAATCCCGCACGGAACAAGTGTTTATACGGCCTACAAATAATTATTGTTCCCTGTCGGGTCTGTATGTTTGTCCTTGTGAAATTTATGTATGTAAACTACCCCCACGATAAAGGAGAGAAAATTCTTGTGTGTGCGTTTTGAGTATTAAAAAAAATTACTATGTCTTGTACGTCACAGTGGGTACAGTAGTTTACACAATCGTTATATCTCAGCAATAATAACAGCTGGTTTGATAAAGTCTATCGATCATCCGATATACCTCAATAATGGGATTTAGTTAATTAAGTGATGTACCCAAATTAATCCATTTTTGTCGATTCTAATGATTCGTGTCATGATACTTAATATTCTATTAAAGCGACGGTGGTTTAATTGTTAAGCACACAAACTGCGCAACTAAAAAGTCATTCGACTAGGGCTATAAACAACTCATGATATATATATATATATATATATATATATATATATATATATATATATATATATATATATATATATATATATATATATATATATATATATATATATATTTATAATATTAATACCGTCACAAACAACATTGTTTATTACCCTGCTGCCATTCTACTTTTAAAAACAATAACTTTCTTACTAAGTGTACGTATTAAATTAATAACCATTCCATAAATAGAACTTTTGTATGATAATTGACGGATCGTAGTGCAGTAGTTAAGCATTGGTAATGGTGCTGAAAGTCAAGATACTAACGTTAAAATATCAGCTTAATGCTTCTGTGATTCGTATGGTGGGGGTAAAGAACCGGATACCCCTTTTTACTGGAAACGGGGCATTCGATCTTAATTATTAGGGGTGCCAACGTTGACTACTCTGATCTAACTAGTTACTGAAGGTCAACTTTTTTATTTACCCCTGGTTTGGACATTACTTCTGTCCTGGGAAGAAACGGCCAGAAACCCAGCGTGAATATACTTTTTAGACATTAATATAACTTTACAATAATATTGTGCAATCTTTTATATGAATTATAATAGAACCAGCATGGCAGCGATCACCTCATTATCAGGGATTATTTTCATTCCTGTATTCCTAAAAATTATAATAACCCTTTTTGTAAAGTTTTTCTTTAACAAATTTTTAAAACTTGTTGACTGACAAACTTTAAACATTTTCTGTTATTTTGTTGAAAAAGCGTATACATTATAAATGAATTGCTAATTCTGTCGAGTCTAGTAACTCCTATTGAATGGTAAAACCCGAAATAAAACCATGGTACACACCTGGTACAACTCAGTATGTTTTTATAAATTATAGTTTTATTACAATAGACGCAAACTGGAATGTAAGACAGTGAAATTTCCTAGATTGGAAAATTTTGATAGACGAGGTACATGATAGGGTAAAGTAGATCAGTAGGATTACGAAAGCAGACCTCAACACATACGTTCATGTTAGAAACTGAGTTTATATATAGATAACTGAGTTTGCTGATACACTTTTAGAAACCTAATTGGATTAGGTACTAGGAAGTGAATAAATCCACGAGACACATTGGACTATAGTCGACATTGTAAATTCGCATATCTTGGCAAGAAATCTGGGACGATTTCTTTATATCGCGCTCGATTAAAAAAATGTCGACACAGTTTCCACGTTTTATCGATATTTCACGAGCCGCCACTAGTTCAAGGGCAGACCGGCGGGGATTCGTGGTCGCGAGCAATACACATTTTAGACGATAAAAAGTGTGATTATAATAAAATATTGCTGGGCGGTCTTGTAGCGAATTTTAACATCGACATTTGTTTCTTTAATATTTATACCGACCCCGTTTTAAGTGCCCAGTGGGTATTACGGGAAAAACGTTTTCGTGTATATTTTTTTACAGCACAAACAGAAATAACCGGCCATCATGAGCTTTTACTGTTTTTTTTCTTCTTAATAATCTTGTTTATATAATATCCAAACGTATTACAGAGTTTGTAAAATCTGACTCGAAGAAGGTAGGTTCTGAGGTAACACACATAAAAAAATACAGTCGAACTAAGCACCTCTTCCTTTTTTGAAGTTGGTTAAAATATCTTTGATTGTTGCAAATAGCAGCTTAAATATATCGCGCCTTGTGGTGTTGTAAGAAAATCTATAGCCCTACTTCGTCCCGTGGTTACCATAAAAGGTGACATTTATACGTGGTGGAGCCACGCTGCAGCAATATTATGGTTGTAGCACATTTCTCACAGAGTACCAGCGTAAAATAATAGCTTAATGCTGCTGTGTTTCGTATATGAGCGTAGAGAACCGGAGACCCTTTTTACTGGAAACGTGACATTTCATCTTAGTTCTTACGGGTGACAGTGCATTTTGATTCGTAATTAAGGATAAAATTAAATGTGGATGTCTATGGGCCACAGCAACCACTCACCATCAGGTGGATTGTGTGCTCGTTTGTTACCCTACTATATATTAAAAAAAACTGAATATAGTTAGAATAATACATAGGAATAAGAATGACAGCCGTAGTTTTTTTTTAAATTATTTTACGTCGCTATCTACTGATAGCATTAACGAAACAGGAGATAAGCAGCATGGATGCTGCTGCTGTAAGGTACCCCACTATCCCTCCGTTGCCTCTTAAGACACCAACTGGTTGGCGGAGTGGTGGAACTCTCTTACACCACGACACCACACTACTAAACAACTAGTAACAAACACAATCAATTGTTGAACGAAATACAATTTAATTACTAGGAAGTCAAGTGTTGACGTTATCGAAGCAACTAACTAGTCACGTTTAAGGGGAAATATAACCTTAAATGGCTTAGCAAGATCCTCCGTTATGCCGAAAATATTGCAGTATTAATTTTGAAATAAATATATGGTAAAGTTGAGGATTAATGTTAAGGACTATGTTAGACGAAAACACAATTCCGTAAAATTTTCTCGATAGAAAAAAAATCCAAAGTTACCTCCAAAATAAACAATAAACCGCTGTTATTCATAAAATACTTTTAAATAAGATCATGAAACTTTGCATACTAACTGAACTAACTATTAAGCAATACTTATGTTATTTACTTTTTTAAAAATACCATTATTTTCTCTGTAAAAAGAAATTACCTAAACTACCGGCCTCTTGAAGCGTGATTCCTGCCCAGTGTTGCCACTTTAGCGACTTTGTCGCTAAATCTAACGACTTTTTTGTTAACTTGGGGAGTTTAATTCAATGTTTAGCGACAAAATATATTCTGGCGACTTTTAGCGACATTTGCACTTACTTCAATTTTTGTTACCATCTGACTATTTTAGGCGTAAGAAATACTATACTCTATCCGTTAAAGAAATAATAAAATGGAAAGGAACCGAAACAAAGGTTGTCTGGATGTCGCTTATACAATAATAAACACATTAAGAAAAGCACAACTACATTCCATCACCTATTATGTACAAATAAATCACTTAACATGTACAACATTAGTATGCTCGTATTGCTTATATATATATAAGAATATTAATGATTGATGAATATATTGTTCGATTTTATCTTTGTTTCGCGTTTTTTTAATAAAATTAAATTTAGTGACATTTGGGGACCTTTTTTGTTAATAAATTCATGTATAACTAGGGACTTTTTGACGGCAGTCTAGAGACCTACGGTAATTCAATGTGGCAACACTGTTCCTGCCGCCCGGTCAGTCCGCTTCGGCCTTTGAAGGTGGAGGTTGTGTCGCTTACAAACAGAATATACATTACGCAACAGGACGACGTAAAATTAAAATGAGAAATAACCGTAATAAAATGAGAAGCCAGTATTAGTGATTACAAACATGTCGGTACATAGCATACGACGCACGGGGAAGTGGGGGCGAAATTAGAATTTGAGCTGACTTACTATATATATCCCCTTAATTACTAGGAAGGCAAGTGTTGACGTTATCGAAGCAACTAACTACTCACGTTTAACTCTCAAACGCGAAGCATTCGGGTGAATATACTCGTTGATGGTCAACTCTGGAGCGTGCTCACCTCGTCTTGATATTACGACGTTTAAAATTCTGCACGTAAGGTTTAGTGATAAAAACAAAATTTTAACATGGTGTGGAACAGCACTACGACATACATTCAACTTTGCGTAGAGAATTTTGTTGTCATATAAAGTTATGATTTCTCCAAAGTCTTTTTTATATATATTGAAAATGGGACAAACTAAGAGTACCCTTAACCGACGAGCATGTATGCGTAGGTATATGGATGTGGAGGAGGCGAGAGAGGTGTGTCAGGATCGTGCCAAATGGAAGTCTCTAGACTCTGCACAATCCTCTGGGTGTTTATGACCTATGTTTTTTTTAAATTTAAGGCGAGGAACATGCAGCTCACCTGATGGTAAGTGACTACCACCACCCATGAACAACTGCGACTGGGGGAATTGCAGTTCCGTTGCCGTTCTGGTCGGAAGTTCAGGAGTACTCAGTGGAAGCAAAACAATTTTTAAAAATAATCAATTTTCAAAAAGTAAGCCCAGAAAATAAATGTTCAACCACTAAATAACCGAAGAGGCTCAATCCTTATGGTAGAAAATAAATCTTAAATTTGCTATACCCAAATTTTGAAAAATAAACTGCGCTCACTAACTCACCTGTCAAGTGTGGTGAGTGTGTGTGTAGGATTTCCAGGAAATACTCGCAAACTAGCGTAATCTTGGAACGGCCTTTGTCTAGCAACGCTTTTTGATAGAAGAAAGGTACACGAGCACACACATATATCCTAGATTCCTTTCAGAAGCGATACGAGGCCTTTGTTCAAAAGTAGAATATATAGGCTGTAAATTTGTAGCCCTTTTAAGGATATGGGAATGATTTACGATTATGTTATACTCGTAATTTGGTGTTATTAAACCAAAGCGTTTTCACGCTGCTTATACTCGGAACTTGTTTTTTTTTTTTAATTTATAATAAGTATGACAATAGCGCACACAATTCACCTGATGATAAGTGAATGCTGTAGCCCATAGACATCTACAGTTATCCTCGATTAAGAATCAAATTGCAGATGTGTTGCAACCCCTGAGGAATTGGATGGTGTGCCATGTGGAGAACCGGAGAACCTTTTAACTGGAACTCCACGCTCACTATATGAAACACAACAGTATTAAGTTGCCACTTTACGCTAGTATTCTGTGAGATCGTGGTCCTTCCCCGGCCGAGCCGATCTATTCGTGCTACGTTTATATTACAGCTACAGCTTGGCTCAACCACGTACAGCTGTGTCCCATTTCTACCTTTGCGTCATTCGAAAGCTCCTTTGTCCCCTTATCACGATTCACGAAGCATTTTTTTGCACAATCAATCATTCTTTTTGCACAATCAATCGCCTTGGGCTCTCACCCGCCCTAGCAACACCGGCACGCACCACATATCGCCACCACCCGATACTTTGTCATTCACATCGTATTGTCTCGCGACCTTAGTAATTCTAAGACCATTGACATGGCCTTAGAGTCGCCATTTGCGAAGACTGTTGCAGAATATATTACTTTTTTGTCTATCCATCAACATATCAAGAGTCTTTATGTATATTGTATATGGCAATTTGATTACGCATATACAATCCGTAACGGGCCGTCAGTCTTTTTGTTTCGAAGGACAGCAGGAAGTACTTTTAGGAAATAATTATTTTACCAAGGCGTTTCTAACGCCATAGGTATGTTTTGGAAGTTATCAATTTATCCTTTAATCTTAAATATTTATTTACTGCGGATCCTCATATCTTATAAGTATGATTTCAAGAATATTTAAATGAAATTTGATAACTACATATAATAGCGTTTATTAGTACACAGAACGACAGTGATTGTGTAAATGTTTTAAATAAAAAGATTGATTGAAATATATGTTCTCTATTTTATTAAATAACAATTTAATGCCATTAAAAACAAACAACTTGTAAAAAAAACCAAGTCTCGCAACTCAGTTCTTCTACCTTAAACGTTTGTGAGATCCATGTAATACCAAGTCGGTTAATTTATTCAGTCCCTACTTAAGGGTCCTTCTGTTTCAAGTTATTACGTAATTAGCTAACCTAACAACATCTTATAGTGACCATATCAATATTAAAAATCTTTTATGTTTTAAATAAATAGATTGACTTGGCCATTGCATGAAAACACAATGTATCTCACAAGTAATTAGATTGTTTTGTACTCCTGCTCAATTCACTGGGCCTCTAGATACGTATCAAAGTTAAATATTTCCACCCCCCACCTCCATAGAAAAACTAAATATTTTATTTTTGTTACGTGACAAGATTTCTCTAACGTCTTAATCGATTCATACCACATTACGGTCTGGTATGGCTGATTTTCAAGCTATCTTAGGCTCGTATTTAGAAACAAACTCGTGTTTAAACTTAAACTCCACATTGTCTAAATTAGAGTCTAGATCACACTCTGCTACACAAAGTTTCTGTGTTGTGAAGCTTAAGTTAAGCTGAAGATAGTCTCTGAATACCGACAATAGTTACCACATCATAACTAACTATGGTAAATATCCCCGGATGTTTGCCACAGCTGCCATTCTAGTCTGGTGAGTTGGCAACCGCAGTTTTTTCATTCTTAGTTGTTATTAAGAAGATGCTCCTGCCCATCTTCTGGTTTTTTTTTATAGATTAAGGGTGACAAACGAGCACACAGTCCACTTGATGGTAAGTGGATGCTGTGGCCCATAGACATCTACATTTAACCTCGATTAAGAATCAAAATGCAGATGCGTTGTCACCCTTGAGGACTAAGATGAAATGCCCCGATTCCAGTAAAACGGTTCCGGTCTCCGATTCTCTACACTCACCATACAAAACACAGCTGCATAAAGCTGCTATTTTACGCTAGTATTGTGTGAGACCGTGGTCCTCCCCGGTCGAGCCGACCAATTAATGCTATAACCATTATATAGCTGCAGCGTGGCTACCACGTATAAAACGTTTCCCTCTGTCACCTCTTACTTTTCCACAAGACGATAGTGGATATTTTTAAGCCACTACACAGCTTCTGACCATAATCGAACTATTGTTTTTTTTTCTGTTTAAAAAAAAATTATAAGACAGCAAACCCAGGGCTGGGGCTAGTATAGAAGACACGTTACGTTATATGCAAATAGTGTGAGGCGCCCTCAGCAACGCGAATTGCGTATTTAATACGATCTATTGTAATGGCGATATCCAAACGACAGGAAACCGACGCAAGGTTACCAGGTTAATACACATATTTAAATTAGTTGTAGTTACACAAAACTACTTCGGTGTTGTTATCCTTATTGTTTTATAGTACGTAACAGTCGTATTAATTAATTAGCAGCAGCTTAACGCTGTTATTTTTCGTATGGTGAGTGCACAGAACCGGAGACCCGTTTTACTGGAATCGAGAGGCATTCCATCTTAGTCCTCAGGGGTGACAACGCATCTGCATTCTGATTTCTAATCGAGGTTAAAATGTAGATTTCTATGAGCCACATCATCCACTTCAGGTTGACTGTGTGCTCGTTTGACACTATTATTCTATAAAAAAAAAAACAATCCACCTGATGGTTACTAGTAGAGTTGCGCCGAGTAGCACTTTTGCCGAGTACCGAGTTTTACTCAGTTCAATTTTCTTTCCAACCGAGTACTCGGCCGAGTAACTCGGCTTAATCAAATTCCTGTTTTGGACGCGTAAACAATAACAAACAGGTTCAATTACTAAAATTACCAGCTCCACATTAGCATCAGTTTCTGGAATAGTATCCCACACCAATGCCCTTTTAAAATATTTATCAAAACCTGAAGTCTGCCAGACTTGCCCAAATATAGCAGATATGAAACAAAAGCTTGAAGATAAAGTTCAGGGTCGCTTTCAAGGATTAGAAAATGGCAAATATTATAGTATAGCAACTTTGCTAGACCCCAGATTCAGGATGCTAGTTTTTCATCCAGACAACTATGAACTGATAAGGAATATGCTATTAATAGAATCAATAAAAAGAAGTGACATTTCAGAGAGTACTGGCAGCAGTGAAGAAAACGAATCTACACGATCACGACGGTCACAAGATGGAATTGCTGCGACGAATAAGCTTCAACCCAACCACTAGAGCGTGATGATCCTAAAAGCGCCATTGCTTTAGAATTAAATCGCTATTTAAAGGAAAATTTGTTGGCAAAAGACAAGAGACCTTTCAAGTGGTGGGCAGGGTATTATGGAAAAACGTGCACCAAGCAACGTATCCTGAGCTGGTACGTGTAGCACGAGTGTTTCTTTGTGTACCGTGTATAGCGAGCGATTATTTTCGGGGGCTTGTAACGTCTACGAAGAAAAAATGAATAGGCTATTACCAGAACGTGCAAAAAGCCTTGTGTTCCTGTATCATAATTTATCTTTATTACATTTTAAATGTATATTGATTTTTTTCATTAACCTTTTCCAAATTTTTACTCTAGTACGCCGAATACCGAGTATTGTTAACCGGCTACTCGGGCCATCTCTAGTAACTAGCCACCACTAAGAATCAAAATGTAGATTCGTTGTCACCCCTGACGATTAATATAAAATTCCACGTTACCAGTAGAAAACATCTTCGGCACTGCACAATCACCTAATGAAACACAGGAGTATTAATCCGATTTGTACGCTGGTACTCTGTGAGAGCGTGGTTTCCCCGGTCGGCTGATCTCAACTGTGCAACTACATACTTGTATAACATCAAGTAACGTTGCTCTACAAATCTTTCAACTTTTTTGAAATCGGCCTGAGTACATAGACAGTCTTTTATCATTTCCTATCATTCAGAATTTATAAAATATCTGTCGCCCACGCAGAAAAGTCGTAGGTACTTCTTTTTATAAACAAACCGCACGAGAATACTATATAATTTCCAACTCGCGTTATTCAAACGTGGGCCACAATGAAAATGATATAATATTTAAAAAGCAACATGAGCATTGTGCGTTGATTTTTTTAATAGCTTCCTGGTGGGATGACTTCGGATTCAAACGGAAAAAATATCCCAGTGTAATAAATAATACCATAGTTTGTTACAGAAATATTTTTGTTGGAAAGATTCGCAACTATGCATGATTACCTATAACATATTTTGCTATTTCGTACCGTAAGTAAGAGGCGACTATTGGAAAGGCGGGAAATACTTTATAGCCACCGATATATGGCGCTATACCTATATATATATATATATATATATATATATATATATATATATATATATATATATATACGTGCCATGTACGAGCTCCGTACATGGCACGTAGGCCGTTCACATGGCGTAGGATGAGGCTCGGCTTACATTTGAGAAGTGCAAGTTGGCAAGTGAGAAGTGACAATTGCGTATTTTATTCCCACTTGTCACTGCCTTTTCACACGCACGTGCTTAACTTGTCATTTGTCAGTTGCACTTGCCACTCGCACTTGTCACTTCTCAAAATGTAAACCGGGCACCTAAGCCTATGTCCAACTTTGGACTTTTACGATCTAATGAAAAAGAAAGAACAAGAATAAAAAGACGAACGCTTCAGTAAACGTACGATGTGACTATGATAACCAGTCACTTGTCCAGACGTTGCCTGCGGTACAAATCTTGTGTAAAACATCCTATCCCTTGTCTTTACGAGCCATTCTCCAGAAGTCGAATCTGTAATCTCTTCTAATCTGTAAGAACTTATTGCTTAGTTCATCAAATATAATTACTGGCAACACTGACATAAACCTTAATAATAAAGATCCGGACCCGGACCAATTATTTATTCGTGCCGTGCGGGATTCGAATCCCGGAGCACCCAGGCCAAGTGTTTAGCAACCGCGTTACAAAGCCGGAACCGTAACCGAAGCATGGAAATAACATCATTCCAGAAACTTTATAGGTACTGTGGGTAACGTTTGTGATACAAATATTTTAAGATTAGGGTTCGATTTCAAGGAGATGAAATGCGCTAGTACAGTAGTAAGCTATTTATAGCCTATATTATCGTAACATAAAATATTTATAGACCTTTCACAAATTATTATTTTATTACAGACATAACACACCTCGCGTGTACCTATACGTGGTAGAGCCACGCTGCGGCTATATTATTATGGTTGTAGTACGAATGGGTCGACTCGACCGGGGTAGACAGTAAAATAGCAGCTTAATACTGCTGTGCTGTATAGTGAGTGTAGAGATCCGGAGACCCTTTTTTACTGAAAACGAAGCCTTCATTCCATCTTAGTCCTCAGGGGTATCACCCCATCTATGTTTTGATTCTTAATCGAGGATAAAAATGTAAATGTCTATGGGTCACAACGTCCACTTACCATCAGGTGGACTGTGTGCTCGTTTGCCGCCCTTATTCTATAAAAAATCTGCTTGTACAGTATGCTCATCGGTTATGGGTAATTTTTAGTATTTTTACGACTTGTAATTTTGAATGAAAAAAAGATACACCAGACTTTTTTGCCGATTCTTTTCTGAGAGGGTCTTGTTTGTAGATTTTGACGTTCAGCGCCTAAATTCAATTATGAGTTTTGACTTCAACTTTCATAATCATCATTGTCATCAGACATCTGGTAGTGGGTCTCTTCTTATTGGGAAATAAACTCACCGTAAAACTCATTTTACAGGCGGATTGCAGATCGTGCTACCAAATGTTTAACTGACACCTTTAAATTGTGATTTAATAATTTCATTGGAGTTGAGGACCCCAGGCGAGTACGGGTAATTTTCCACTTCTTCCACCATTGTTATTTTTGCAATGAAATTTTAAATGGAAAATTTTTAAAATAACAAACAAACAAACCTAATTTGTTAACGCACAGCAATTCTGAATTTAAATTTGTGTAGGCTTACCTAACAAAACTTTCTCGGTCTAAGACGTTACGGCCCTTGGAAAATTAAATGTTGTTTTTACGAAGCGAAGTTTTATTTTCTTTATGTTATGTATTTCTTATCTAAGAAACTGAGGATAGCAAAAGGTTTTTGATAAAGAATAAGACAAGGCAGAAGAGATGAGAGATATGATGAGAGCCGTGGCAACCACCAACCGGGTCCGGGTTCGATCCGCGCGGGCTCTAATGAAATTGTTTATTGCAATTTCAAGTGCTTATTTATCACGTGCTTGCTCAGAAATGAAGGAAAACATAGTGAGGAAACTTGCATGTCTGAGAGGGCAGCGCGGACATTTTCTTAAAACCCTCTCAGAAGGGAGGGAGGCCTGTGCCCAGCTGTAATACGTATATAGGCTGTAACTTTAACTTTGACATAATATGATAGTGAACTTTTTCGTGTCACGTATATCAAGAAGAGATAATATTGTCGTCTCCAAATCAATTTTAATTCAGTACAACACTCGTATACATCAGACGAAGTTCTCGTTGAAACCGATACATTAGTTTATTTTTTAAATAAAACAAATCGAGTTTACGATTGTTTACTAAACATAGAAAATTAAAACTGATCTCTTCATTCATCCTGCTGTCTGTTCCGTAATTATCAAAATAATATTTAGAACTTGTCTGAATGTTGATTAGTCTGAGAATTTATACAATTTAAAACATGGAATAAAAATATAAATTTAAAAAAAGAAACATTGAAGTTGTCACAGACATTTACGCACTATTTTTAATTGTATCTACTAAAGCGACAAAATTTTCATTTAACAAATCAATCGTATTATTTTGTCATGAAATATGATAACCAATGTCCTTAAAAAAAGAAGGAGTTCTAAATCTTTGTAATATTTTAAATAATCGTATTTTATGAGTGAGCAAATCTCATATATTTGTTGTTTTGTACATATATATGTAATTGGTTTCTCAGAAACGGCTTTAAGGATTTGGATGAAATTATGTATTTACACAGTATTTTGCTTTTCAAGTTTATCTGGTGAAATGTTATCCCTCAAAAATTAATGTTTTTTTTTCAACGCTGTTCGAAGCTCGGTCAATATAGTATACTAGCCAAAAGCAGGGAGTGAAAAGTCTGGCTAAACGTTTGTGATTTTTTGCTAATTATTCTTTAAAGACATTATACAAATTCAAAGAAATTGTACAAATGTAAAATTTTAGACTTATTGAAATGTTATAAATGCACATCCACACTACACTGAAAATACAATATAGAGAAGCAATTATGTATAAAGAAGCAAAAATACATAACTTATTTTTATTCTTAATAAAAAGAAATTTTGATATGTACTGTTCATCACCTATTTATCGGTGTATGACAAGGCCGGAACAGATAAAAGAGTTTGGAATGAAAATGTGGGCGTGACAAACGGGTCGCATGTATGATCAAAGAATAATAATTCAACCTAGGAAGCCCAGAATACTACTAATCTCAAAATACACATCCACATGATGTAACATGGCAATGAATCAATTCATTCAATAAACTGTAGTACCTACATATTGTCAAGAAGGAAAAATTCTTACATATAATTTATATTCTTAAAATTAATTACAAACTAAGTTTTATGATCCTCCATTTAATGATTGTCTGAGAGGTATCGCTATTAGCGATTATATATTTTAGGTTTTCATTTTTTTCTAATTTTTGTGTTTGCAATAAAGAATTAAATTTATCTATATGATGAAATGATAAGAATAAAATTAGGTTAATGCAAAATTCATTAGTTTGTGGATAAAATAAAATGTGATGTTAAAAACGTGTCTCACCTTTTTTCTTTGCAGTCCATCCTCCCTTTTTCGGTGGAGTAGACGACGATTCACTGTCACTGCTGTCACTCATTTCATAATTAAAAACGTTAAACAACAAAACACGGAAACTTGCGAAACTTCAACAACAAAGGCAGACGGTAAAGTAAAAATCTACTAACGTTCATGTTTCAGTCAGGGGAATTCCCGTTCAATATAGCTCTTAGTAAGAGAGACACACAAATATAGCAAAACATTAGTGTAATAAGGACAACAACAAAAGAATATTATGAACGGGTATTCCCCACTCAAAGTTGTCAAGTTTCATTTAGTCATGAGGTAGTGCATTTAGTGATGCGCCGAGTCGATCGTTTTGTGTTGGATGGTTAATGATAAGAAAAAGTAAATAAATTAGCATATTTTCTACTACTACAAAATAAACTAACTTTTTGGCTGATATAGGTATGCGAAAGAAGTCGTCATTGTTAAAATCTCGTAAAAAAGTGTACGAGATTTTTGTTAATATTGAATCTCGTACAGACCCTCTAAATCTCGTAATGGTACGAGATTTCTCGTACGTCTGTCAACCCTGCAGGGCGACAGGAATCAAGCTTCAAGACGCCGATGGTTTAGGTAATTTCTTTTTACAATGAAAATAATGGTATTTAAAAAGTAAATAACATAAGCACTGCTTTATAGTTAGTTCAGTTAGTATGCAGAGTTTCATGATCTTATTTAAAGTATTTTATGAATAACAGCGGTTTATTGTTCAGTGTGGAGGTAACTTTGGTTTTTTTTCTATCGAGAAAATTTTACTGAATGGTGTTTTCGTCTAACATAGTCCTTAACATTAATCCTCAACTTTACCATATATTTATTTCAAAATCGGATTGGAGGAAATGCTTTAAAAATTACCTTAGAGAAGAACTTCTAAGGTTAGTCCACGTACCCCTATTAAATTTTCCAGTTATTGGTAAGGTAATGTTTTCATTTAAGAAACCGCGATCCACGGTTATAATGAGCAACATGTTTAGATTGGGGTTGTGACTATAGCAAGTAACACGCGCGTAACGCCTTTGCCCTGTTGACCCTACAATATTGTAAGAAACTATGTTACGCCGCAGTTGCAACCAAGAACAAGTTGATGGTCAGTCGCGCGTTTACCATAGATTACATATAATACAACTTTTTTTTATAGAATTAGTATGACAAATGAGCACACAGTCCACGTGTTGGTGAGTGGGTGCTGTGGCCCATAGGCATCTACATTTATCCGCGATTAAGAAACAAAACGCAGATGTGTTGTCACCCCTGAGGACTGAGATGGAATGCCTCGTTTCCAGTAAAAAAGGGTCTTCGGATCTATACCCTTACAATATGAAACACAGCTGTATTAAGCTGCTATTTTACGCTGGTATTGTGAGAGAGCGTGGCCCATCCCCGGTCGAGCCGACCCGTTCTTGTTACAACCATGATATAGCTGCGGCGAGGTTCTGCCACGTACGTGGCAAATACCATCATGCGTGTAGCGTGTGTGTGCCAGCAAGTTGCTGTAATGTAAATCTTGTCTGGCACCCCTATGATTAACTTGCGATTCTAGACTTGCGTTCCTAGGGATTCACGAGTCCTTGGCTTAGATGCATGAGACTTTATTAAATATTGGTAGAGAGTAGAGAATAATTGGATAAACTAAATTATAAAACTTTAAACCTTACACTTTTTCATTTCTGCAGAACTGTACCCCACGTGTCTGTCTATACCTGTAGAAGTATTTTATATAATGTCTCACAACAAAAGATGTCTTGGCAAGAAATGCGAAATATAAAATTCGTAAGCATTTCTCGACGACGATCGTTCAGTAAATAATGATAATCGTCCGTAGATGCAGACATGCGTAGTGATCATTACGGGGATAAATTTCGTAGTATTTTAAAACTACCAGCAAAAGTCACCTTGAGCCGACTTCCGAGTACGAATGCTTATAGGGTTGCCAAACAACGGATATTGTGGCGGATTGATTTGGTTTTATTTTCACGATTTATTTACTATTGACCTTTAGATATATCATTGAAATTGGGGGGATTGTCCCTCCTACTCTGTGCAATATTGTATTGAGTTAAAAAATATAGGATAAGGCTCACAAACGACCACACAGTCCACCACCTATCTTCGATTACGAATAAAAATGCAGATGCGTTATCCCCAACAAAAAGAGTCTCCGACTCTCTACACTCCCCATACGAAAAATAGCAGCGTAAAGCTGCTATTTTACGCTGACATTCTGTGAGAGCATGGTCCTTACCCGGTCGAGCCAACCCGTTCGTGCTACAACTATACTGCTAATATGGCTGCAGCATGGCTCTACCATGTAAAAAATACAGGGCATCATAAAATAAGTCGAATAATTTTTATCACAACTTTCACATTTCCAACGATATTGTTTGAGATTATATTGTATTATTAATATTATAATTAATTTACTTACATAACATTCAAATACACACTCTTAGCCAGGGTACTTTACCAAATAATAATAATACTCTTTTATTTAAATAAAAGTACAATAATAAAGGAAGACTCTGATCTCTAAATTGTAGACGAGTCTGTATATTAGGGATCAGCGGCCTCTCCCAGTATTATGACAACCGTATTAATGAAGTAACTATTAATATTTAATTTATATTACTGCCTCGTTGGTCTAGTGGTTGTAGTAGTACGACTGCTGATCAAACTGGACTGGTTCGGGTCGGACCAAAAACATTTAATTACCTACTTATTGAGTTTTTGCGTCAAGAAATTCTCAGTAGTTGCCCGGAGTCAGGAAGTTGTCGGTGTCTCACCCCCGTGCCTCGCAAAACACATAAAGCCGTTGGTCCTTTCGTCTGATCTCTCTCCGGTCGTGTCGGTTTACCGTCTCACCGGATTATGAGAGTGAGGGAATAGTGAGTGCACCTGTGGTTGCGCCTACACTTGGGCACTATAATCCTGTCCTGCGCCGTTGGCTGGCCTCCGCTGAGGCAGGCCGCCGTGGCCGACATTCGGTCTGGAGGACATTACTGTTATTATTATTAATATTTAATTGATAATTAAGTAAGTAAGTGAGCTTAATATTTTTAAGTAACTAAATAGCTATTTAAATGAATTTATTTACAACTAAACATAGACTATAACTTAAAGCGACTAAAGTAATTTATATTTTATATACTCGTAGGTATATTAAAATTAGTTTGATTACAATTTACAAACTAATTTTAATATACCTACGATTATATTAAATATAAATTACTTTAGTTTTATATAATCGTAGGTATATATAAACCACTTGCCCCGTATATATACCTACCACGTGCCCCAAAACGGACTTCATTAAATTTAAATCTTTAAGACGGTTTGGTCGCAATAGCTAGCGAGTTTCGCACTGAAAAACTATTTGTATGGCTTACAAATAATTGCTCCGTGTTTAAATGTTTATTCAGCTACACTCAAACCTATGCCAACTATATGAGTAGACTATGTGGTAGAGCCACACTGCAGTTATTATGTATGTAGCACGAATGGGTCGGCTCGACCGGCGCAGGACCACGCTCTCACAGAATACCAGTGTGAAATAGCAAGTAAATGCTGCTGTGTTCCGTATGGTGAGTGAGTGAAGAGAACCGGATACTTTTACGACGCATTTCATCTTAGTTCTCAAAGTTGACAATGAATCTGACTTCAAATCATTATAATAATAGACGTAGGTGCCTATGGCCCACAGCATCCACTTACCTTCAGATGGACGGTGTTTGTCACCCTTATTATACTTTTAAAAATCCATTTAAAGGTTAGCCATCCCTATTTTATAAGATAAAAATAGCCCTAACATAAAATCTCATTTAATACGCAGCCGTAAAGTTGAGAGAGACCTGGTAGTAGGTATAATAACTTCGTCACCCATACCACACTATCGGCACTGACGACCTTCATCCCCAATCCAGCCTAATTTTACGCTTTCGCTCATTTAAGAGCTATTACTGGAGCCGACGAAGAAATGCCATTAAAAGAATTATAACTTTTCCGGGAACATGCCGGAAGAGAGACGTGACGTCGCCGGCGTAAGGTCGCATTCATTCAAGCGTGCTCAATTTTACTAAAAAATCAAATTATAAGAAAACAGAGCCTATATAGTTTTCATAGTTTTTAGATACATTAGTAGGTATAATCTATATATAGATGTTTATATATATATATATATATATATATATATATATATATATATATATATATATATATATATATATATATATATAAACACCCCCGATCCCCATTTAGCCGGATTAGAGCCGTGGTAGCTTAGATGGTCAACGCTCGCTGTAAATATAACAGAACGCGAGTAACCCGGGTTCGACGAGGAAAACATCGTGAGGAAACCTGCATGTCTGAGGAATAAGAAAAAAGAAGTTCGCCAATACGCATTGGGGCGGCATGGCGGACACTTCCTTGCCCTAAAACCCTCTCAGAAATGAGAGGAGGTCTGTGCCCAGCAGTGGGACGTATATAGTTTTATTTGTATTATTACTAATTCTGTCATTCAATAAAAAGAAAGAAAAATTAACTTTATTTCAAGCACGTTAAAGTCTTTGTGTTCGTGGATTTGTACTGTGATTTCCGGACTTCCGGAATTAGTATAACTAATTTGATAAATAAATGGTGCATAATAATGTTTAACTAAAAATTCAGTGTATGTATTATGATTGTAACATATTATACTAATTGGGGTGTCTGAGGGTGTGCGTTAATTACGTTACATAAATTGTATATATTCTACCGCTTGCTATCGATCACAAAAATTATTTTATTTTCGAACTTTCTTTGATATTTATCACTTCTAAGACTCAAGACGAAAGGGTGATGAATTCTCTTGCGCAGCAGCTTCAGAGAAGCTACAGAGAAGCAGCTACACTACAGAGAAGGAAGCCTCTGGGAATTCTAAAGGATATATTTCAGAAGAGCTACTACTTGCTAAAATCATAAATAGTCATCAAAATGTGTTTGATTTCGAGTGAATTGAGGAAGACGGCATTAGTTTTATCAGATATTTGGTGGGCGTGGGCGCCGTGATTTTCACGTCACGAACAATCGGTAAAAAAGAAATATTAATGGAATGAAGGGTGAGCATACGTTGAATTAAAATATCCGGAGCTAATATAAAATTACTGCAATACTGTGTTAAATCAAAACTGCCTAATTTCTTTTGAGATCGCAAGGACTAAAACCTAATTAATCACGACAACGTAAAATTTGAGAAACTACTTTTAATATTGTCTTAAAGTTAATTGTTTTTTAATTTTGTATTAAACTAGATTTTAGTATTTAAAAATATTCAAATAAAATTATTTTTGGGCTATGAAAACGATCATATATTATCGTTCGATTTTGATTCGATTCGATGTAAATGTAAGTTTAAAATATATATTAATAATTCTTAACGTACTTTGACATAATAATATAACATAGTTACTGAATGGAAAGGATCTCGTTCTTGAACGTACCCCGGATGACTCCTAAACTAGGATAACTTATACGGTTTGGGTTCATTGATTTTGTCGTATATTGGAAATGTCACATAAATATATGTATGTAATTTATATTTTATATAATCATAGGTATATTAAAATTAGATCGTAAATTGTTATTTATATATATTACAAATTACAATTTACAAACTAATTTTAATATACCTACGAGTATATAAAGTATAAATTACTTTAGTCGCTTTAAATTATAGTCTATGTTTAGTTGTAAATAACTTCATTTAAATACCTATTTAGTTACTTAAAAATATTAAGCTTAGTTACTTAATTAATTATTAATTAAATATTAATAATCATAATAACAGTAATGTCCTCCAGACCGAATTTCGGCCACGGCGGCATGCCTCAGCGGAGGCCAGCCATCGGCGCAGGACAGGATTATAGTGCCCAAGTGTATGCGCAAGCACAGGTGCACTCACTATTCCCTCACTCTCATAATCCGATGGGACAGTAAACCAACACGACCGGAGAGAGATCAGACGAAAGGACCAACGGCTTTACGTGCTTTCCGAGGCACGGGGGTGAGACACCGCCAACTTCCTGACTCTGGGCAACTACTGAGAATTTCCTGATGGAAAAACTCAATAATTAATTTTTTTTGGGGCCGACCCGGGATTCGAACCCATGACCTAATGATCAGCAGTCGTACTACTACAACCACTAGACCAACGAGGCAGTAATATAAATTAAATATTAATAGTTACTTCATTAATACTGTTGTCATAACACTGGGAGAGGCCGCTGATCCCTAATATACGGACTCGTCTACAATTTAGGGATCAGAGTCTTCACTTTATTATTATACTTTTATTTAAATAAAAGAGTATTATTATTATTTGGTAAAGTACCCTGGCTAAGAGTGTGTATTTGAATGTTATGTAAGTAAATTAATTATAATATTAATAATACAATATAATCTCAAACAATATCTTTGGAAATGTGAAAGTTGTGGTAAAAATTATTCGACTTATTTTATGATGCCCTGTATTTTTTACATGGTAGAGCCATGCTGCAGCTATATTAGCAGTATAGTTGTAGCACGAACGGGTTGGCTCGACCGGGTAAGGACCATGCTCTCACAGAATATCAGCGTAAAATAGCAGCTTTACGCTGCTATTTTTCGTATGGGGAGTGTAGAGAGTCGGAGACTCTTTTTGTTGGGGATAACGCATCTGCATTTTTATTCGTAATCGATGATAGGTGGTGGACTGTGTGGTCGTTTGTGAGCCTTATCCTATATTTTTTAACTCAATACAATATTGCACAGAGTAGGAGGGACAATCCCCCCAATTTCAATGATATATCTAAAGGTCAATAGTAAATAAATCGTGAAAATAAAACCAAATCAATCCGCCACAATATCCGTTGTTTGGCAACCCTATAAGCATTCGTACTCGGAAGTCGGCTCAAGGTGACTTTTGCTGGTAGTTTTAAAATACTACGAAATTTATCCCCGTAATGATCACTACGCATGTCTGCATCTACGGACGATTATCATTATTTATTGAACGATCGTCGTCGAGAAATGCTGACGATTTTTATATTTCGCATTTCTTGCCAAGACATCCTTTGTTGTGAGACATTATGTAAAATACTTCTACAGGTATATACAGACACGTGGGGTACAGTTCTGCAGAAATGAAAAAGTGTAAGGTTTAAAGTTTTATAATTTAGTTTATCCAATTATTCTCTACTCTCTACCAATATTTAATAAAGTCTCATGCATCTAAGCCAAGGACTCGTGAATCCCTAGGAACGCAAGTCTAGAATCGCAAGTTAATCATAGGGGTGCCAGACAAGATCTACATTACAGCGGCTTGCTGGCACACGCACGCTACACGCATGATGGTATTTGCCACGTACGTTTTTTTTTTTTTTTTTTTTTATAGAAGAGGGGGCAAACGAGCATGCGGCTCACCTGATGTTAAGTGACTACCGCCGCCCATGATCAACCGCAACACCAGGAGAATTGGCAGAACCACGTATATAAAAATTATATATATATATATATATATATGTATATAAAAATTATATATATATATATATATATATATATATATATATATATATATATATATATATATATATATATATATATATATATATATGTATATGTATATATGTATACGTATAATATCTTCAGAACTCAATCTTTTTTCTGAGTTTTAATTGTTGACTGTGTAACATCTTATGATATGCTATTGAGATTAAATACTTTGTACGGAACCATCCTGTTTCAAACTATTTGTCACGCTCTGCGTTACTTCCCGACTTGTTTATTTTATTTCTTCTGGTAGTATAATTCTTTGTTACTCTTTCACAAATTTTTTTCTTATGCCCCCTGTTCTAGCTTTATTTTTCCACGGGTTACTCAAATTCATATTTACAAAATAATATATACGTCGGTAATATGGCCATCAACTAGTTACATACTGACTGATAACAGTACATAATATGTTACTTTTATTCTGATAAAATCTGATAAAAATTACTAATGTGAACCACAAAAAAGTAAAAGCCTAAGCCTCGCAGCTGCTTAGATACTAACTAGTGAGTATCTAAGCAGCTGCGAGGTATCTAGTGATTGTTTAAACAGCCGCGTCAGTGTAATAGGAGTTTATAAAAAAACTTCTTATACAGCATTTGGCGTAATTTCATCCACTAAATAGCCCTTACTACGGTTAAGGCATTAGAAAATATTAAAAGCTGAATGAGTTGTTCAAAATATACCTTTGTAGTACTCTTAGCCTATTTGTGGTAGTTTTGTTGATCTTAATCAGCCTTAATGTAGCTCTTAATCAGCCTAAGCTGTTTAAATATCACTGACAGCTATTATATACAGCTGTAGGATCACCAGTGTACTATTAAGTCTAAATCCTCATAGGTGTCTTATAGGTATGTACAGGCTTCCGCTTTGGAAATTACCTGGTGTTTTTCCTACATTTCAAATACTAATATTCATACTCAATTTTCAACCGTTATACTGGTACACTTACTTTCAAATAATATCGAAAACTACTGTTGGTCTACGCAAAGAATAAGGCACTCGCGCATTTTAAGCTAGATCCCATAATATACTCTAATTTTTGTTATATGATTGGAGGTTATAAGAAGCTATACAAATAATTAGTTAGGGATGTGCAATATTCTTATTTGATCCGATTACAAGGATAGTGATCGCAACGCTTCGATCCTTATTATGAATCGGATCGCAAGTCAACGATCCATATTTAGAAAATCGATACGAAAAATCGAATGAAAAGAAAATAAAACCACGATTCTAATAATTTTGTTTTTATAAATTACGTATGCCAAACCAAACTTATAATAAATAATGCTTAGGTATATGTGCCAGTTTTCGATTTTATACTTTAATAAAATAATTCGAAATAGTGTTGGATTATTTCACATTTGAATTTAAAATCTCTGACTCTAAATGAAATTCACTACTTTATTGAAAGTTAAATAACGGGCTTGTTTGTACTTACCCATCACTTTTGTTTAAAGCAACATGATAATATTGTAAGACATACCTTCTAAAAGATACGTCTCTTACATCGTTGTACCAATCTGCAATAAATAATGCGTTAGCTGATCAGAGCAAAGTACCGAGGAGAAAGATGATTATATGTGTTTACATTTTCAAATCTAAACAAAGTTCAAGTTCTGATCAAGACCGTCCGCCCTAATAAACACGGTATGGTCTTTATAGTTTAAGTTTATAATCAGTTCGGTCATCGCGATACGATTTCCTACATTACTTAATGGAAAAAAAATTATTCGTATGCTCGCGATCGGATAGAATCGGATCGGATCGGATCGGACGCAGCCACCACAATCACAATAGAAAAATACATTTTTAAAGATTTTTATGATATGATATAGATTTTTATGATATGATATAGAACAATTAGCAACCTCTCCGTGTATGAGTAGTCGATATATTTTATTCCTCAGATAAGACTTAGCCACCACCACGTAGCAAATCAGCACATTATTGACTGCCTCGTTGGTCTACTGTTTGTAAACGCGATTGCTCATGTGGTCACGGGTTTAAATCATGAGTTTAGTCAAAGTCAGTATTTTTTGTTTTCCTGCCAAAAATTCTGAGTCAGGAAATCCGGAGTCAGGAAAGTTGGCAGTGTTTCTCCACCGTGCTTCGGAAAGCATGTAAACTACGAGTAATTGGTCTTACGCCTGATCCTTACGAGAGTGAGTGTAAATAGAAAATGCAACTGTGCACTTGTGCAGATGGCTAGTCTTCGTTGACTGGAAGTCGCGATCGAAATTCGGTCTGGAGGACATTGATATTCGAGTTCTGAATTCGTGCCATCATTCCGACGTCGGGTGTATTTACTTGAACCTTTATTACGTGTAAAAAAATTTTATCTTCTAGATATAGAAATACTATTCTGTTGTACCATATTGAAAAACTACTGTAATTAAATCCCAAATTGGGACAACTCGCACGGCACGTAATTTCATAGAGCGCGTACTAAAAAAATTAATATTCCAATATTTCTTTCGGAAGACCCGTTACTGACTATTTATTATTCTTTAACACAGCTCTGTCCGTTGCCACCCGGGCACTAGTTTCCTTATGTCACGAAAGGTTATTTTGGCTTACGCCGGACCGCGCCCACGTGGCCGAGTCACGGCACGACTTGACGTTTTGGCTAAAAATGGAGACACGCGATTCTGTGCCAAAACGCGTTTCCCTTTCGTCGAGAGGTGAAACTTTATTGTCCGATTATGTTGATATTATGCGGCGATCTGACCCGTTTTAGTTTGTTGTGATATATTGGTTAAGGTTAGAAATAGATTAGTGGGTTGACCAATGTTTAATGATTTAGGATTTTGTGTGTTGTAATTAAAAGTAGTATATTAGCAGGCGTTTTTATTTTACGTTTGGAGCAAAGTTATTAAAGTTCGTTAGATACGTTGGGCACTTTTGAGATAGGAAAAAAGCGCTCCACTCGCGTGACCATCACGCTCAGGTAAATAAAATTGATGAAAGTAATGTTGAAAATCCAATTGATTAAAATTTATAAAATTGATTTATAAATTTCAAGTGAAACAGTGCAATGCTGTGTTGGTCCCTACTTTAACGTATGGTAGTGAAAGTTGGGTGTGGCAGAAGAAGCACGAGTGTAGAATGAACGCAGTAGAAATGCGGCTGTAGGGCTGAATCTGAATGACAGGGTAAGAAATTGTGTAATAAGAGAAGAGTGTGGTTTGCAAGATGATGTTGTGAACAGGATTAAGAAAGGAATGCTTCGGTGGTTTGGTCATGTGGAAAGAATGAATGAGGAAAGAGTGACAAAGAAAATTTATGTTGCAGAAGTGAATGGCAGAGTCGGAAAGGGACGTCCTAGGCGAAAATTTATCGACCAAATTGGCGATTTATTGAAAACGGGCCAAATTAGGAAAACCCTTAACCGACGAGCATGTATGCGTAGGTGTATGGATGTGAAGGAGGCGAGAGAGGTGTGTCAGGATCGTGCCAAATGGAAGTCTGTAGTCTCTGCCTACCCCTCTGGGTGACAGGCGTGAGTGTTTATGTTATGTTATGTAAAACAGTGCAATGAATTAAAATTTTATTACCGTATTAATACGTTGATAAAAATATTTACTAATAAAATCTACTTCCAAAAAATATTTCTTAACAACCCAACAATAACGGTTACAAGATTGTGAAGCTAAGAATTTTTCACTTCTGACGTGCAGACCTACAACTGACGTTTTTTTTAAATATCCGACCTACATACATATTGAAGCGGAGTGGTGTAGCGGCGTCTATATATTATATAAAGTAGTTATAGCCTCCACGATACTAAAGAATTACATATAATTTTTTAGTTTGAAAATCACCACCTCTCCTCACTCAATTGTGTGCTCACAGAATACCAGCGTGAAATAGTAGCTTAATGCTGCTGTATTTCGTATGGTGAGTGTAGAGAACCGGAGACCCTTTTTACTGGAAATGAGGCATTCCATCTCAGTCCTCACGGGTGACAACGCATCTGCATTTTGATTTGTAATGGAAGATAGATGTAGATGTCTATGGGCCGCAGCAACCACTTACCATCAGGTGAACTGTGTGCTCGTTTGTCAGCCTATTCTATAAAAAAAAAAAAAAATTGTGTGCAACTATAACAGTCACTACTCACCAGTCACCACTAATCCCAATAATATTAATGGCTTGCGAATTAATCGAATAAGATAAAACCATTGAATTATTTCGTCTTCTTTACCAACCTGTAATAGAAAGATACACCAGCAAACCACTGCTAGACATGAGCCTCCTCTCATCTACTATAATCGCCATTATATTTGATTGCCTCGTTTGGTTAGCGATCCCGAGTAGAGCCGAACAGTTATTGGGTTTTTATCTTAAGAAATTTTCAGTAGCAGTCCAGATTCAGGAAGTTGGCGGTGTTTCAGCCACGTGCTTCGGAAAGCACGTGAAGCCGTTGGCCCTATGCCTTATCTCTCTCCGGTCGTGTCGTTTCCGGTCGGGTTGTTTAGCAAGCCATCGTTTAGTTTCTGATACTTTACTTGAAAGCTTGAAACTTACTTCATTAATAACTTAGTCGACGTTACATTCTTATTGTTTAAATTAAAATAAGAGAAACGTAAAGCGTGAACTCAAGAAAAATATTGTTTAAAGGAACACTTTTTATACATACATATATATATATATATATATATATATATATATATATATATATATATATATATATATATATATATATATATATATATAAATCTTTTGTACGTGTTTTTGTCACCACTGACCTCTTTCTACACAGCTGGATCGATTTTGATGAAATTTTTTGTGTGTTTGAGTGGATCCCTGAATGGTTTAGATTCACAATTGGAACCTGTAGATGGCGCTATTGTCGAGAACCTGAAATCACCCGCACGAACCCGGCGTTTCGATAGAATTCCATTCGATAGTAATCTCAGATCGAGTACTTTTGTACACCAATTAGACGTAGTAATCACACCTCGAATCGATTAATGAATAATGCATGTAGCGTTGTTATTATATAGAGAACCGTCAAAATTTTAATATCCTATCGACGCCTCGCGTACAATAATTCTTACAAAAGACATTAAAAATACAACCACGTAGTCACATTTTATGACCATAAAATGTAAGTAAGGACTTCCGTGTCAATATGCTTACATATAAAATTAATATTATCCTCGTAATATAATGAAGAGCTAATCAAGTTATAGACGGAATATTTAAAAGAGTAAATTATGATTTCTTACAAGTTGTGAGCCATAAATTACATAACATATATATTTTACAAAAATGTCACATGTCAATATCAAGGCTATTTTGCAAGGAGTAGCCAAATTTTTAGAAACTGTAAATAATATATAGATAATAATATACAGATATTGCAGTTTTTGAACATACCAGTGAATAAGGCTTCTACTTTTATATGAAATTATCCCTAATTTAACATTTTGTTTTTATAGAATAAGGGCAACAAACGAGCACACAGTCCACCAGATCGTAAGTGGTTGCTGTGGCCGATAGAAATCTATATCTATCATCGATTACGAATTAAAATGCAGATGCGTTGTCACCCCTTGGACTAAAATGGAATGCCTCGATTCCGGTAAAAACTGGTTCTCTGCACTCACCATACAAAACACAGCAGCATTACGCTGGTTTTCTGTGAGGACATAGTCCTTTCCCGGTTGAGCCGCCTAGTCGCAGCAGGGCACTACCACGTTAAAGTAACCTTCAGACGTCTCCAGCCTAGTTTCCAGACTATAATATGGCTAAATACATACTGGAGTGTCTAGAAAAACAGAGTGTATAATGAGAAGATTACAACGCGACATCTTTGTTGCCTCACCATTGAGCGGTGGGCTCTATTCGTCTATGTCGAGGGTTCGGCAATTATTTTATTCTGCTCACAACCCGCATAATATCTCTACAGCCCCGCGGTTTTTCCGTCACGCCCCTAATCCACGCGCCGTGAAGATATTTCAAAGTATGTGTCGGGCCACAGAGATAGAGGGAAGTATCGGTGTGCGGAAATCAATCTGCAAAAACACTACGTCAACCATATAATTTACATAAACTCTGATAGTCAAGCAGCACTGCTAGCGCTGAGGTCAAACTTAGTGAACTCGAAGCTAGTTGGAGACTGCATGAACCGTTTAAACGCCCTGGGATGTAACAACAGGGTCGTTTTAAGATGGGTTCCGGGTCACGAGGGTATTGTAGGCAACGAATTTGCCGACAAACTTGCACGGGAGGGCTCAAAGTGCACACAATTTGGACCTGAGCCATTTTGTAGAATCCCAAGAAGCCTAGCCCGATTGACCCTTGAAACTCTTTATCACAATAAATCACTTAAGATCTGGTCTGACACACCAGGCTTAAAACATTCTAAAACCTTAATCCGGGCTTTTGATCGTAAATTCGCTTCAGAAGCCCTGGGATTAAGTAAAAATAAATTGCGCATTCTGGCAAGAGCCCTAACTGGACACTTTTTTCTTAAAAAGCACATGTCCATCCCGGGACTAAGCAACTCAAGGATGTGTCGGTTCTGTTCCATAACGGCAGAAACGCCTCTACACATCCTAACTGAATGCGGACCCTTAATGCGCAAACGTAACACTCATCTGGGAAACTATATAGTATATACTCCGCCCAGAAGAAGTGAAATTGCTCACGGCTAAGCAACTCCTTTTATTCATTGAAGACATAGGGCTTAGCCGTGAACTATAGCCATAGCAGCGATTACAATAGATCTTCTAGTTCGCAGTGATACTGGTCTCTTTCCCTAGACCTGCATAGCTGCTCGAACTAAATAAAAAAAATAGAGGGAAGTATAGGATTCCTATTTTGTATAGGGGTCTTCTTTCATCTTTGTTTGAAATAGAGAAAAAATGAAAAAATATTCAAATAAATCTTGTCATTTAATAAATTCCATATATATCATGTATAAATATATTATAATATACATTACACACGCACACACACACATATATATATAATTTTTATATATACTTACAATTACAATTACTTACAATTACAAAAGACAAATGAACCTTGAGGAACCTTGTTCACTAAGACATCTTTTAAATAAAAGATTTATAAAAACCTCATTTTATCCCTAGAATTATCGTTTATTGTATTTTGTGTTATTTGAAAGAGACAAACGGGCTTAATACCATCAGATAAGTGACTTCAAAAAGAAGGCTCCTGAAGCGTTGTCTTAACTGCCTCGCGGCTTGTTATTATTCTAACTTTGTTACCCTTCATCTTTTTGCATGGTAGTGGAAATAGAAATAGAAAGGAGAATGTGGAAACGCCACAAGGACTTCTTGAAAAATATACGATTGATTATCTTGACAGAGGTACTGCTACCCAATGATAAGTTTTTAAGATTTTGGTTACGCATTTTACGACGAATTTTCAGCCATTAATTGGTTGACAGCCACGGCCTTCAATAAACCTCTAAAATAACCTCTTTTCATGTTTCAAAAACTAAACGTAAAATCTTATATAGTAAAGTGACAGCTATATTCGTGCCTATATTGGCCACAGGCCTCATCTCAATTCTTAAAGGGTTTTAGGGAAAGGAAAATGTACGATTCATAAAAGCTAGCGATCTGCTTAAATTATAATCCACTAACTTGGTGGCCACACAAACGATGAATCGATACTGCCATAAATCGGCGGCCTACGAGTACCTACACGACATGAATACGATTATAAATCGTATTTATTGCGGATTACGACGACACAGTGGGGAATGGCCTTATGAAAAAATACTTGATCACTTTGCGGCGACACTCAAAGCGAAGAATATAAGTCCCCAATAAAGTCACGGAGGGTAGTCGCGCAATATTTTTATTTTATTTAAACAAGTACAAGGCCCACCTGGGTAAACCACCTGTCCGGGTATTTTCAATACTAGTTGATGGGTTTATTTTATCCACTCTTCTACCTTTTTTGCCGACAGACTAGTGGAACCACTGCAGCTGTGTTCCGGTTTGATGTATGAGGTATTTCATCTCGGGAGCGACTATGCATCGGTGACCTTCATTGCTAATCCAATCCAGTGTCCAAAGGCTGCAACAGTCACTTATCATAAGGCGGACCTTTACCTCGTTTGTAAGTTTGCACTTACCACTCGAGGACCTTGCTTCTCCATCGATTGTCGATTCTTCGAGCTATATGGCCATTGCTACTTCAGCTTACTAATCCGTTGGGATATGTCGGTTACTTTGGTTCTACTGCGGATATCCTCATTTCTAAATTTATCACGCAGATAAACACCGAGCATAGCCCTCTCCATAACTCGCTGAGCGACCTTGAGATTCCTCATACGGCCAGCAGTGACGGACATACAGTGATCCATAAATCATGACTGGCAACACGCACTGGTTGTGCAATCGCGTGTTCAGGTTTTGAGGAATACCTGACGAGAAGATGGGTATAATCTCCCGGACACTGCACATCCAGCAGTCTGCACATCAACAATCAACAAGAGTTGAATTCGTCGACTGACTTCTCGGTCGAAGTTAGACTTACGTAGTCGGACTATTTGTCCCAGTAAACATACTCATCACTCAACTTCGAGCTTAGTGCTCCCAACAACTACCGGCATACAACATCGACCGTACACACGATCTCTGTTACAAATTGACACATTTAACTGTTGTAGTTCTTGAAGTTATGATATTATATAGTTCACTTGATAGACTCTAATAGTTAATCTTTTAAAACGTATAAACTGGCTTAGGACTGAAAAAATAAATTTGATGTAATTTTATAACTTTTGAAGTCGGGACTTTGAAGAAAATAAGATTGCAAACGAGCACAGTGTCCATCTGATGGTAAGCGGATGCTTTGGCCATCCTACAATTATGCTTTTGCCACGGTAAGAAAACGCAGGTGCATTGTCACTCTTGAGAACTAAGATGAGTGGATCATTACCAGTGAAAGAGTTTCCGGTTCTTGTCATCCACCATATGAATCACAGCAGCATTAAGCCGTTATTTTGCGCTGGATATCTGTGAGGGCGTGGTCTTTCCTCACTCAAGTCGACCCATTCGTGCTGCAGCCTTAATTTCTGCATCTTGACTCCACCGCGTATAACTGTCCGTTTATTCATCGTACTATAACTTTCTGTTAATTTTTTTTTATAGAACATATGTGTAAGGTAATATTCTACACTGGCTGTGAGGGCTGTGGTGAATATGCTTAGAGCTTAAGCGCTCGCCGCGAATTTCACAGTACGCGAGCAACCAGGATTCGAACCCCGTTGGCGTTAAAGAAATTGTTAATTTTATGATTAAAACTACTTTTACGGATTTTATCGCGTTTATTTTTACTTTTTATTTTTAATTCCCGACGTTTCGGGCGTTTTCCAGCACCCATGGTCACGGGGGACTGAGATGACTGACGTCCCGATGTCATTGTTAAACCCGGAGTACCTTCAGCTTTTTTAATTATTGTTTATGGTCCGATCTATGCAAAATGAACTGACTATGTCCTGAGGTCTTGCAGTGCTATGCTTGGGTTTAGTTTTAATTTTATTGATTATAGGTGGCATGGATAGCAGGTGGTAGTACCCAGCCTCCTTCTCTGTTGAAATTAGGATGTTTTTTAATTTCAATAGCCTCACGTATCATCCTTGGTAGGAATCGGTGTTCCTCGCGAAAGAACAAGGGTTTAACAATGACATTGGGACGTCGGTCATCTCAGTCCCCCGTGACCATGGGTGCTGGAAAGCGCCCGAAACGTCGGGAATTAAAAATAAAAAGTAAAAATAAACGCGATAAAATCCGTAAAAGTAGTTTTAATCATGTGTAGTGTTCGCGTAAATATAAGAAATCATTTTGTTAATTTTAGTTTTATGTGCTGATTTATTACTTGCTCGGCGTAGAAGCAAAACATCGTGAAGAAACCTACTTATCCGAGTAATAAAAATATTATGAAGACATTTCAAGTCCGCCTGCATTGAAGCAGCGTGGCGAACTATTTGATCCATAAACCTCTCAAAAATTAGAGCAGGCTTGTGCCCAGCTGTGGGACGTTTATAGGCCTCAAAATGAGACAAGACCTTACTCAGCTGTAGACTGTGATGGGTCCATAAAAAAGAAGAAGACGGTAGTAATATTTAGAAGAAAAAACAATATTGTTTTACTTAACATTTTTAGATTGTTGGTCAAGCTTAAGAAAACTGTTGTAAGATATAAAACTTGGAGCAGACAACAAAGAGATATATTCTAACAAAGCCTGCCTCGCGTATCTTGTGAGATCTTGTTTAAAATCAAAATATCTTTTTTTATTGAAATAATAAAACCGTAATCGGGTGTCAACTCAAAATTATTTCACTGAATTAGTTTTACGCCTTTTTAGCCCACTTCCATAAAGAAAGATGTTCTCAATTCAATGTATATTCTTTAAGTTACGCGATATTTCCGTCTATTGTGAACAACTCTAACGAGAACAAAAGAGAATCTACTACGACAACGGTCATGAGAGGTGACGGAGGGAAACTGATACAGAAGATGGGCTGCAAAATTTTCATGTTTATAGATAACACAGAAACTGTGGTTCCAAACTCGTCGGCCATGCGTGGCAAATATATATGCATGAGGTCAGCGGAAGGCCTACTTTAAGTTATAGTAGAATTTTGATAGACTGCTGTAAACATACAAAACATAAACAAACACTCACGCCTATCACCCAGAGGGGTAGGCAGAGACTATGGACTTCCATTTGGCACGATCCTGTCATACCTCTCTCGCCTCCTTTACATCCATATATCTACGCATAGACGCTCGTCGGTTAATGGGTACTTATAATGTGGCCCATTTTCAAAATATTGCCAATTTGGTCGATAAACTTTCGTCTAGTGCGTCCCTTCCCGACTCTGCCGTTCACATCTGCCATATATAAATTTGCTATGTCACTCTTTCCTCATTCGTTCTTTCTATATGACCAAAACACTACGAACTTTTCTGTAATCTTAACGATGATAATTATATTTTCGCCAAATACAAGGCCAGTAGAAAGTTATTTTTTTATCCATTAATATTTATACTTACCCTCCTCTTTAAGCTAATGAAAACATTCACAAAAAGCTGTATCAATTACAAAAACAATGTTCAAGCCGAAATAGGTACAGCACTCGTAATAAAACCCAGTAAAACCCAGACATTTGCAGTCATGCTTACCATAAAAAATTAATAATTGTACATTTAAAGCTTATAATTTAAATAAATTATAAAATATATAATTAGACTTACAAATTCACGTTGATCTAGAATTTAGCGATTGTATCGGTGAACAACGAAATTCGCACTTATACACGCAAATAACTCTTCTATATATATGAAACTTAGTGCAAAAACTGCGTGAACGAACGCAGACGGTCATCGAACTTAATCACCTGTCGGCAATAACAGACGCTTCTTGCCAGACCCCATGGTGCCTTTGTTGTCTAGACCAACTTTAATTTTCATATATTTATTCAAAATTAAAACGAAACTTCCTTATTTCATACACCTGTTTATTATCTTCTCTATATATAAAAATCAATTGTTGTGCGTTAGTTTCGCTAAAACTCGAAGACGGTTCGATCATTTTTGATAAAATTTATTGTGTGTGTATTTGAATAGGTCCCTAAATGATTTAGAATCACATTTGGACGTGATAGGTGGCGCTGTTATCGTGATCCAGATACCACCAGAATCACCAGGATCACTAGTATCTTGATAAAACTAAATAGTTTAGCTTTGTTTTATAGAATAAGGGAGACAAACGCGCACACAGTCCACCTGTAAGAGTTTGCTTTGGCCCATGGACTCCATTTGTCCTCGATTACGAATCAAAATGCAGATGCGTTGTCACCCGTGGGGACTTTACGTTGTGTCGCTTACGATCAGAATATACATTACGCAACAGGACGACGTAAAATTGAAATGGGAAATAACCGTGATAAAAATAAGAAGCGACTGGGTTGGCGTTAAGAAACAGGCATAAATATGATAAACCTAATGAAATAAGTATCTAACGACCTATCTACTTACAGTATTAGTGATTATAAACATGTCGGTACATAGCATACGACGCGCGGGGAAGTGGGGGCGAAATTAGAATTTGAGCTGACTTACTCTATCCTCTTAAGCTAATATTTTACGCAGGTATTCTGTGAGAGTGTGGTCCTTCTCCATTCTTACTACAACTAATATAGTCTTCGATCAACAATACCAACTAGATAACGGGTCACGTACAAAATCATAGCTAAATACTGTCCGCATGAATATAAACTATGAAAAGACATAAATTTAATAACATTTAGTGTGAAATCAACCTTAATTTATAACTAATAAAGTTCTTTTCCCGTTATTGCCTTGCGAGCTACACTCTCACGTGCAAGAGCTCACGTCTCACGTGCGCTCTTATTTACTGAGATGGATTTCTTGCGCCGAACCGACATCTAGTTGGTATTGTTGATCGAAGAATATAGTCGCAGCATGGCTCTACCACGTATGTAGAGAATGAAATTTAATAAGGTTTTTTTGTTTTAGAAAACAACTGACTATATCTAATGGACGCGGTCAGCTACAGAATAAACTTTAAATAAGGAACATCTTTTTCATTTTGTTCGAATCTCCGGTGTACAAAGAAGCCTCCATATCGTCCCAGACTTTAAGTTCCAACGAACGACATTTTAATTCCTCGCTTTCCGCCATCGGTTGAGTGGGTGCGGCGGGAGGGAGAGGGTTTTCTATGTTCACGTGTTTTACTTTTTCTAAATGCGAGCAACTAAAGATTAAAAATGTCCGCCGGCGTCTGTGCTCCCGAATGCTGATACCATCTATAGCTACGTAAATCCATAACTTTTTTCTTTACCTGTTTTAAACAATGCTTAAATAAAAGATTTACCCTGTTAAAGGGATAACGCAAGTGATACAACAATTATTTTGGTGCGAACAGAAAACTTTTAAGGTTTATAAAGTGTTATTAAGCAATGGCTTATGTAGGGCAAAGCATTCTTGTGAGAGTCATGTGGGAGCTGGATATGAGGCATTTTCAAGGTGGTATAATATATTATTTATAACTGCGATTATAGGATAGGCACTTTGTGAAACTTCACATAAATTTGTTTCTTAGATTGAAAGGGTATGCCGGTAGTTGTTGGGTGGGAGCACTAAGCCCTAAGTTATTGATAAGTGTGTTACTCGTATAAGTTAAGTAATATATACGTCCCACTGCTGAGAGCCTCCCCACATTTCTGAAAAGGTTTTAGAGCAAGGAAGTGTCCGCCGCGCTGCCCCAATGCGTGTTGGCGAATTTCACGTTTTCGAAATATTTGTTTCTTATTCCTCAGACATGCAAGTTTCCTCACGATGTTTTCCTTCACCGCCGAGCACGTGGTAAATCAGCACTTAAAATTGCAATTAACAATTTCATTGGTGCCGGCGGGGATTGAACCCGGGTTACTCGCATTCTGTTATGTTTACTGCGAGCGTTAACCATCTGAGCTACCACGGCTCTTGTGTTATGAGTACCTGGTACAAATAGTTCGACTGTTCAACTTCGACTGAGAGGTCACTTGAGGAATTCAACTCTCATACATGACTCACACATAGCCCAACGAATTACAAAGCTGAAGTAGCAATAGACCGGCCATATAGCTTGAAGAACCGGTTCTCGAGTGGCAGTCTCCTACCGGTCTGTGAAGTGTAGGGCGGCCCCCCACTAGATGGAATGACGACCTGGTATGACATGCAGGAAGTCGATGGATGCAGGTAGCTCAGAACCGTGCTTTGTGAAGGACTGTAATGATGAAGTAAATGTATCAATCCAAATCACAAATATACAGTCTTATTAGTTCTATCTTAATATAAATACATGTTATATGTTGCTATTTATATTAACTGGTCTAGTGGCCGTAATCACAACTTCTAAACACATAGCCCCAATTCGCATCCCGGGTTGGGTCAAAATCACTTATTATTTTTGTCAAGATATGTTCAGGAATCAGTTCGGAATCAGTTCATCAGCAGATGCTGTTGGGTCTGTGTTGGACTATAAGAGTGAGAGAACACAGTGTGCACATATGTATACACATACTCGTGTTCTATAGTCATTCTCGTGTTCTGGTCTCTATTGAGATCTAACCAAATTATTGGTCTCGGTTTGATATCTAAGGGCGGCATTGACATTGTTCTTTACAAGTTTGAGTGCTAATTTACCACGTAAGCACTAAAAAAATATATTTCTAAGATATGCAAATTCAGCTAACACGCATTGAAGTAGCGCGGTGGACTTTCTTTGCCCTTTAACCCTCTCAGTATTGTGGTAGTTATTTTTTTATAGAACAGGGTTGACAAACGAGCACACAGTCCACCTGATGGTACCTATAGCCCATAGAAATCTACATTTATCCTCGATTGAGGATCAAAACGCAGATGCGTTGTCATCCCTGAGGACTTAGATGGAATGCGTCATTTCCAGTAAAAAAGGGTCTCCGGATCTCTACACTCACACGAAACCCAGCAGTATTAAGCTAGTTTACGCTGGTATTCTGTGAGAGTGTGGTCCATCCCCGGTCTATTAGTAGTCCCCGTATCTATAGTTGATATGGTCACTTAAAATAATAGTTTCTTGTGCGAACCCATCCAGTTAAATTAACTACGTTTTGCCTGCAGCGTTGTTTTGCGAATTATTCGTGTATCACTGTAGAGATTTTTCAATACATAAAATTGACGAGGTTGTCATATAAAGCTATTAATGAATGTCGTTAAAATGGGCTCTGTTATTGACTAAAATAAAACATGTACCAGGCGGTCCCATAATGAACTGGCCTGATATAGTTCAATGCGACATGTCGCTACATGTTGTGTTGCATTAAATAGTACGTTTATCGTGCACTTAATATAAGAAACATGCATCGACATGAAATGCTTAGTCTTAGTTTAACAGGCATTTGAATAAAGAGAGTCGCGTATTTCTTCAAAATGTCGAAAACTGAGTATCGAAGTGTCATAAAGTTTCTGTTTAAAGAAGGTTTATCCCGTGCCCAAATAAAAGAGCGATTGGATGACGTGTATAAGGAGTCCGCCCCCTCCTATAGCACAGTGAAAAATTGGATGAAAGAGTTTCGCCTCGGGAGAGAAACCGTCGAAGACTTTGGCCACGACGGTCGACCTGTGGAAGTGCTCACTCCCGAAACGATTGCTCTTATCGAAGAGGAGGTTCTGAGTGACCGCCGTTTGAAGATTAGAGAAATTGCAGCAAGGCTTGGGCTCTCTAAGAGTACCGATCATCGCGCGATCCATGAACATCTTCACATGAAAAAAGTGAGTGCAAGATGGGTACCGAAACTTCTTTCAGCGGTACAAAGACAGGAAAGAGTGCGCTGCGCTTCGGAGTTTTTGGATCTTTGTGGCGAAAATCCAAAGACTGTGATCGAGCGGCTAGTGACTGGTGATGAAACTATGATCTTGTATTATGATCCACAAAGCAAGCGCGAGTCAATGGAATGGCGTTATAAGGGTGAAAAGTCCCCTAGAAAGGCAAAGGTGCAACAATCGACTAAAAAACTGATGTGCACAATATTTTGGGATTTTCAAGGCATTTTGATGGTGGATTTTAAAGAACGTAGTACAGTCGTGAACGGCGAATATTATGCTTCTTTAATATATAAATTACGAGACAAGATAAAGGAAAAACGAAGAGGCAAACTGTCTAAAGGTGTCCTGTTGCTCCATGACAACGCCCCTGTTCATACCGCTGGTGTTTCGAAGGATGCAGTTCGTCAATGCGGGTTCACAGAAGTTCAAAATCCACCTTACAGTCCAGACATGGCCCCGTCCGACTATTATTAATTCCAAATTGAAAGCGGGACTTAAGAGGAAGAAAATTTTCAAGCGATGAAGAGTTGCAGGCGGCCGTCTTCAGTCATTTTGAGGATAAAAAATGTGATTATTTTTATAAAGGTTTAGAGATGTTGATTCACAGATGTCAGAAGTGTGTTAGTATTCATGGTGATTATATTGAAAAATAAAATTGGTTTCGTTTCATTTCCTTCATTGGTTCATAGTTAGGCCAATTCATTAAGGGACCGCCTACGTACCTGATTTTAATTTACTAAAAAAGCATTTTAAATGATGACAAACTTATTTCAAGTACAAAGAAGTACTATTGTTAGACTACAATATTATTTAATTAAAGTACCCACTTATTAACATCTGAATCAATATTTGACGCAATAAAGAGTGCAAGTACTGGATTTCGATCCTTAGGCACTCGGTAGATGTCGCTAGTCGGAATTAAGATGAACTTATTTATACACGGATGGTCATTATTTGTACAGAGTATCATCGTCATTACTATGATGTGACTTAAAAATCGGTTTCTAGTATATGTATATACACAAAACAATGCCACAGAGTTGTATTTTTTAATTTTACTACACACTTTTTACTATAGTATGTGAGGTTAATATGGTCACGTTCTTATAACTCAAAAATATCGATAGCTCTTCATAGGTCAATCAAATAATAAAGGTTCAAAAGGGCGCTGCTTTATCGAGGCTATTTTGACATTTGACATTATAGTAAATATTTTAGTCGATTTTATTATTGTGTAATATAAGTTAGTTCTCTTTAAATCTGGGGGCACGGCCGTACCAGCCTTTTCTCGAAGCAATTCAGGCCATTTTCACCCCCCTATAACTTCGTTTTGGATAAAACTAGAAGCCTGAATCAGTATCCATCCAGTCATTGTATAATCACGGTATACTCCAAATATCATTCAATTTGAACCAATAGGCTAAGAATTATAACTAGTCAAAGTTTCTTAATTTTGTCACTCACTGACTGACTGACCGATCATCAAAACTCTAAGGCACTTCTAGCAGACATAAGCTTCAAATTTAGAATACAATTATTTAATAGTGTATGAATCAAGGAAAAACTAAAATATTTTGCAATTTCGGTCAAGTTTTCTACGTACGCCAACTGTATTAATCACATTGTAACCTTATTTAAATATCTAAGAGTACAAAGTTATATTTGCAGTGAACGAATCAGTGCACCTGTATATGGATAATATATTGGAATAATGGGTGTAGATAGGTACTTTGTTGGTATTCAAGAAGTAGAAGGTACCGAAAAGGAAAAAAGTATAACTATCTACAAAAATAAGGCGATGCCATCAAAAACATAACTAGAAAAAAACCCAAGTCTCGCAAGTGAGTTCTTCTAAAAAGTTGTGAGATCCATGTAATACCAAGTCGGTTAATTTATTCAGTCCCTACATCTAATTTAATAAAATATGTAATACTTGTGTGATACATTTTCATGCGGTGATCCCGTTATCAACTTCATTGCATACGTTTACATTCAGTTCAATCAAAACAAATTGAACAAGGGTGACAAACAAGCATACATTCCACCGGGTGGTAAGTGGATGCTGTGGTTCATAGGCATATATCCTCTATTAAGAATCAAAACGCTGATCATTTCCTTGAGGACTAAGATGAAATGCCTCGTTTCCAGTAAAAGCGGTCTCCGGTTCTCTACACTCACCGTACGAAACACAACAGCATTAAGCTGCTATTTTACGCTGGTACTCTGTAAGAGCGCGATCCTTTCCCGGTCGAGCCGACCTATTCGTGCTACAACTATATTACTAGTATAACTGTAGTATCGCTCTACCACGTGGGTAATTTTATTGTGTTTAGTATATTATACATAAATATGTTATGAGTAGGTTGCCCAGCAGTCGTTGTTGTGTCATTTACGGTAGGTGACACTATAAGTTACATTCTGATTTTACTTCAGACTTTTTAGAGTAAATAAAAAAATAACTTGACATTACATATGACTGAATATTCTTTTTTGGCAATAAATGAATATATTGTAAAGTAAAGTAAAGTTACAGCCTACATCCCACTGCTGGGCACAGGCCTCTCCTCATTTCTGTGAGGGTTTTAGGGCAAGGAAGTGTCCGCCACGCTGCCTCCATGCGTGCTGGCGAACTTCACATGTCTTCGAAATATTTTTATGTTATTCCTCAGACATGCAGGTTTCCTCACAATGTTTTCCTTCACCGCCGAGCACGTGGTAAATCAACGCTTAAAATTGCAATTAACAATTTCATTGGTGCCGGCGGGGATTGAACCCGGGTTACTCACTCTCGGCGGTGAAGGTAAACATGTTGCATGATGCCTATGGACCCACTTACGACCCGGTGGAATGTATGCTTGTTTGTCACCCTTATTCTATAAAAATATGTATGTTTATCACTTTCTATGTTTGACATTTTTTTCTAAATTATTATTTTATTAGAAGTCTTTGATTCTGGTATATGGCATTTCAATAAAATCAACCAGTTTATTTAGAATAAAGAATTGGCATCGAATATTCTAACCTCGCATAAAAATATAAGCAAAATAGTAGGGTACCTAAAAAAAATACAACGCATCTGCGTTTTGATACTTAATCAAGATTAAATTTAGATATCTATGGGCCTCAGCATCCACTTAACATCAGGTGGACTGCGTGCTCGTTTGTCACCCTTATTCTATAAAAAAGAAAGCAAAACTGATATTTTTCACTTAATTGGCTCCCAATTGGGTCCGTATTTCAATGCGATCACGAGATGCTTAAGTTAATCTAGAGTGACGTTAGGTCCTTGTGAAATAGAAAAAAAAACTTCCACTGTAGCGCTTAGTAGGTACTTGAACATAGTAATAAAGTTACGCGCGCCTTTTGTCCATTGAATTCTCCAAAAATTCGCACAAGTTGAACAATCGGTAAGAACGTAAGAATAAGTGAATTAGGCGGGAGGCAGACCGTGCCCTTCATCCACCCCTTCTAAGGACCTAGACCTTCGTCCTTCACCCTCTAACATAGAGTATGTAAGCATTCGTGGAATAGACTCGACTAGTCCTAAGAATAAATGTTAAAATTAAATATACATTCAGATCATTTTTAGGGAATACTATGTTCAATAATGGATTTTTATAGTATGTTATCAATGAATGGAAAAAAAATCCAGATTTTTCACCGAAACCCTTACTCAAAATATTATAAAGTGAACTCTTGTCATATACAAATTCCGAAATGTTTCCAGTATTCTGGCGAATGCAAATGACGTCATTAATTGACGCCAAATTCAACCATATTCGATACAACTAATCACCAGTATGGCGTCGATTTATGACGTCATTTGCATTGGCCAGTGTACTGGGTTCTACTTCGGAACATACCCCTTATCACAACCATACAAACGTGTAATGTTGATGATTTTGCATTGTATTTTATTGTTGGTTGGCGGGAGAAATAGGTTACGAGAGTAGTTACCATGCTATGTCTTTCTATTACCAAGTTTAAATATTTTGTTAAACAAAAACTGTATAAAATTTAAAAAATTATAAAATTGAACACATGGTTAATAATAACCGCTGGGAATGAGGTGGTCGCTTCCAAATTGTTTCTTAAATAAGTTTTGTAAGTAGTTTGTACAAACTGTCCCGCTGGTTTTCTTGCTGGTCCTTCCCAGGACAGAGGGTTTTTCCGAATCAATTGTAAAAGTAAAAAATGACTTTAAATAAGAATTACTTGTTAAAAAATAATTCTATTCTATTACTAAATGCTAAAATAGTATAATAATTTTACAAAATATGCTAATAATATTATTTATTGACGCATAATGATGATGCTTTTATTATAATGGATTCAAAAATTTATACACCTAGGTTAGATATCATTATTAATGTGGTGGATAGATTCAAAAATCTACACCACATTAAATAATATGCTAACACAAAATAATATTTTATGTTAGCATATTATTTAACAACATTTTGTTCCGTATAGTAACATATAAGCTAATTATTTTTCTTCAAAAAAGGGACGCTTATCGTGTGTTATCGGTATAATCAAGCATTTTAATGTGCTTCTTCGTTTTCACCTTTTCAAACATCAAAGGTCACCTTTTCAACGCACTTGCAATTCCCTGGTGTTGCAGTTGTTCATGGTACCATCAGGTGTATCTCTTCAATTAAAAAAGTACAAGTCGACGTGACAGCAGTGTGTATATTGTGATTTCTTATATTTACGCGAACACTACACATTGAAATAATACTAGTTTTTACGGAATTTATCGCGTATATTTAACTTTTTAATACCCGACGTTTCGAGAGCTTTACAGCACCCAAGGTCACGGGAAGGACTGAGATGTTTAACGTCCAGATGTCATAGTTAACCGCGGTTACCATAGGTTAAAATTGTGTAGATCGGAACAAAAGTTACATTTTAATCTATGGTAACCGCGGTTAACTATGATATCTGGACGTTAAACATCTCAGTCCTTCCTGTGACCATGGGTGCTGTAAAGCTCTCGAAATGTCGGGTATTAAAAAGTTAAATATTCGCGATAAATTCCGTAAAACCTAGTATTATTTCAAGTGTGTATATTGATTACGCACGCAAACTATACAAAGGCATTCCTGAGGTCGAAAGTACTCCGTAGCTGGTCTTTGACCGTCTCGCGGTTCCCAGTGCGAGCGTACTCATCCGGTCTCGCCCACCCCGGTCGCGTCTGCTCGCTCTATTGATAGGCAAATGCTATCGGTGACTTTGCCCCGGGACGGCGCCCCCCAATTCGTCAACCTTCACTTGACAGGGCGCCTCATCCCGCTGCGTACAGGAGATGTGGGACAGAGGTTGATAGATGCGGGACAGATTAGAAGTGTCTGTGTTAACTTTGCTCGTATTGCAGGTTAGATTAATTTGTTTGTTAGGATTTATTTACTTTTATAATTAAGTTTGTTTGGTTATTTTAAAGATTTTCGGTTTAAGGTTAATTTATATGATTAATGTAGAGCTGTTGTAGCTCAGGCTAAACGCTCGCCATAAATTTCACAATACTCTAGCAACCCGGGTTCGAATCCTACTGGAACCTGCAATGAGATTTAATTGCAATTCACCTCATCGTGGTAGAATCACGTTTAAGCTCTATTATGGTTGTAGCACGAATGGTCTGACTTGTCCGGGGATGGACCACGCTCTACCCTTTTTACTGGAAATGAGGAATTCCTTGTCAATTAACGTATTTTTTTTTTCTTTTTTTATAGAATAAAGTTGACAAATGAGCACACAGTCCAACTGATGTTGAGTGGCTGCTATTGCGCTTAGACATCTACATCTATCCTCGATTACGAATCAAAATGCAGATGCGTAGCCACTCGTGAGGACCAAGATGGAATGCCTCGTTTCTAGTAAAAAGGGTATCCAGTTCTCTACACTCACCATACAAAACACAGTAACGTTAAGCTGCTATTTTACGCTGATATTCTGCGATAGCGTAGTCCTTCCCCGGTCTAGCCGACCCATTCGTGCTGCAACCGTACCGGTAATATAGCTGCAGCATGGCGCTACCACGTAAAATCTGCATTTTAATTTTGAATTAAAGATATATGTAAATATTTATGGACCACAGCATCCACATACAATCAGATGAACTGTGTGCTCGTTTGTCAGCCTCATTCTATATTATATAAGGAAACCACATGCTAGCATCATAATCTGCTCTACAGCCCTCACGGAAATTAAATAGCACTTTTGCTCTGCAATGAAACGTAAATGTATAGTCTAATATATATTTTTACTTTTAATTATAGTATTACAATTACCGTTACTGTTAAATACATACAGCCTATTAAAGTCCACTGCTGGACACAGGCCTCCCCCATAGATTGCGTCGTAGGGGGGATATTTGCTATAGTCACAGAATAAATAATATGCTATAGTTGCCACGCTTGGCAAGCAGTTTGGCAACCGCAATTTTTTATTGTCGGTCATTATCAAGAAGATGCTGCTGCCCAACTCCTGATTCGTTTCCCTCAGTCGCCTCTCACGACACCCACGGGATGATGTGTTGCAGTGGATATTCTTACACCGCCACTACACGATATTATCCTATATCCTATACCTTTAAACGAGCTATTCTTGTATACATACATAAACACTCACGCCTGTCACCCAGAGGGGTAGGCAGAGACTACGGACTTCCATTTGGCACGATCCTGACATACCTCTTTCGCCTCCTTTACATCCATATATCTACGCATACATGCTCGTCGGTTAAGGGTACTTCTAACGTGGCCCATTTTCAAAATATCGCCAATGTGGTCGATAAACTTTTTTCTAGGGCGTCCCTTCCCGACTCGGCCGTTCACATCTGCCATATAAATTTGCTTTGTCACTTTTTCCTCATTCATTCATTCTACGTGACCAAACCACCGAAGCATTCCTTTCTTAATCCTGGTCACAATATCATCTTGCATACCACATTTATCTCTTATCACGCAATTTCTCACCCTGTCATTCAGATTCAACCCTAGCATATTCCTTAAAGACCGCATTTCTACAGCATTTATTCTACTTTCGTGCTTCTTCTGCCACACCCAGCTTTCACTACCATACATTAAAGTAGGTACTAACACAGCATTATGAATTACCATACGTGCCTGTTTTGACACATTCTGGTTCTTCATAATAGAGTGTAGTGCCCCATTCACTCTATTCCCTGCATTTACTCGTCGTTCTATATCCTTATCATATCTACCATCCCTGCTAATTACACATCCCAAATACACAAACTCATCCACTTGCTCAATTAACTCTCCTTCTATTCTTATTTCACATACCGTTTTGCTTTCTTCTCTTTCAAAAACCATCACTTTCGTCTTACTTGCGTTCACTTTCATTCCCCTTTCTTTTAATTCCCAGTTCATTAATGTAACCATCATTTGCAACTCAGCCGCCGATGACGCAAATATGACTTGATCATCGGCATAAAAAAGACATTTGACGGTTAACTCGCCCATTCTAACCCACATTCTTCATCTTTTAAAGTTTGCAAACACCGGTCCATAAATAGGTTGAACAGCCAAGAGGAAGCTACACAGCCCTGTCTGACACCTTTTTGGATGCCAAATCAGTCCGAGTAGACCCCATTGATCCTGACACAAGCACTAGAGTCCCTATAAAGAGACCTTAATGCCCGTATCAAACCAGCGCGCAACCCAAATGAGTTCAGTGTTTGCCATAACACATTCCTGTCCACTCTGTCATAAGCCATTTCCAAGTCCATGAACGCACAAAAAACTTTCTGGTTTTTGGCCAAAAACTTCTCCGCAATCATGCGCATGGAAAAGACTTGATCTGTGCACCCAAATTTTTCCATCAGTTTCTTTCATAACTCTTTCAATTAACACCTTAGCATACAGTTTACCCACAATACTAAGCAAGCTGATTGATTTGATTGATTTTTTTTATTAATTTGATTCTTGTATATATATATATATAATCGGAATCTCGGAAGCAGCTCCAACGATTTTCGTAAAATTTAGTGTCCAGGGAGTTTCGGGGAAATAAATCGATCTAGCCAGGATTTATTTTTAGAAAATGTCCTTTTGTCCGTGTTTTCAGGCAATAAAAAACTGCTACAGTATAAGAAGGTAAATTTCAACCGATCAGTAACAATCGTTATAGCTCAGGTGGGATGTCGGTCGGGCGTAATATCGGAGTTCCGTGGTTCGCGTCCTGTGTCTGGCTCGGCTTTTTTTTCTTTTTTTTTTCAAGTTCCCTTCTCTTGTGAGAAAATCTATTATTTCACTCCCTTTTTTAGTAATTTTTAAAAATACGAAAATTTTAATAAATCATCCGGGTACTAATTAATAAAACTTATAGTCGTATTTTGTTTTTCGACCATGTGCCCCGTGTGGCCAATGTGTGGTTGGTACCTGACTGCTACGTTGCAGGTCCTACGGTCGAATCAAAATTATTCGGTTTCGTTGAAGCCCTTTTTTTTCTAGATAACTATTATCTTTTTTAACACAATCTATGCTCTATTCGTAGGGCTGTTAAATCCGAATTTTCGTAAAATTGTCGAAGGTTTCTTATATATTTATAAAATGTTGACTTAGTTTCTAAGATATCATAAATATTGGAATAAAATAACTATTAGTAAATAAAGTTATACTAAACACGAAACTATTAACAGACTTAATGGCGAACAGAAATCAAAATAAAGGATATAAACATAAAATGTAACTACTTCTCTTGAAACTCGACGCTCCACCCCCGACTTTTATTGTGAAGCACGCTTAGGCCAGGTCGAAATGAGATTACATTCACGGGTCTTGATCGGTTTAACGAATCGACTTTTTTATACTTAGTATGAAGCTCATTTCGACTATATTGTATCGCTAGTCGCATTGTGTTAAAAACATGTCCATATAGTAAAAGATGTACAAAATATTTAATACCAAAGCCTTTTAATGCAATATTTAGATTGGCTAAGGCAAGGTAGACCTAATTGCAAATTAACAAATAAAAAGAAACTTGGAAATTATTTTTTGGATAAAATGCTAGATGTATGACCATTTAGAAAACTGTTATTTGTTTGTAATATTTGAAAAATATATCCGGGTTTAATTTACAATTTTTATTTTATTGCAATGTTTTTTTAAATTTATTTTATGTACTCACATTAAGATACAGAAGCAGTCTTATAGTAATTTCGTACAAAAATACTACTTATTCCAAATTAGCTGAAATGTCTTCCAGTAGACCCATAAAGGAAATTATATTGAAATTGCAAACTTAGTGCATGCATTAGTACTACTAAAAATAAATAATATACACAATGTTACGTAAATTATATAAAATAAAACAATAAATAAAAATAAAATAAATCAATAAATAATAATAATAATAAATACGATAGTTACATATGATATATATATAAACTGAAACTAATATAATAGAATAATATATATAAATTAACAGGATGCAAAGTAGTTATCTCTAAGACGTTTCTTGAATACCAATAAAGTTTCTGAATTTCTTATATTTTGACGGTAGTGAGTTCCATAATCTTACCGCGTGAACTGAAAAGGAGTGGGGGTAAAAACCGGAATTATAGACTGGAAAGTCAAGAATAGTTTTAACAAGGGATCTGCATGGTTTATCCGGAGGATGGGTGAAGGAAAATCGGCTTCTGAGGTATGTGGGAGAGGAAGGGTTGTGCAAAATGTTATAGAGGAGACATAACAATCGAGTGTTCCTTCGAAGTCGAATTGGGAGCCACTTGAGTTGCTTACGAAACTGAGATATACGGTCAAATTTCTTGAGCCCAAATATAAAACGGATACACTGATGTTGCAAGCGCTCAAGTTTATTAAGAAGCTCCTCTGTAGCATCCAAATAACAGGCATCCGCATAATCAAGGAGAGGTAGGGTAAGAGTATGAAGAATGTTACGTGGGTGTTGTATTTGGAATTGATAGAGTGTGGAAAATATAGTGTCTATGTATAAAATTTCTATTTGTTTGTTATATTATGTGGGTTGAGTACTTATTTAATTATGTTATAGGATATAAGAGTGCATTTAATCGCCAACAGACTGTCTTTACAGTTTGGCGAAGTTATAAAATTATGTAATGTTTTTTTTTTCTGCAAATATCATTAAATAAAAAAATAAAACAAATTTACTATATCGCATCATAACAGCGTATCGGAATAACGCTCTTTATATGTGACACTAAAAAGTTTTTCCGATCCTCGTTATATACCACGTCCAAACTCGTCAAGACAGTGTAGCGACATGTGGTCACCCCTTTGACGGTTTGACGATCGGGGGAAAACGACAAGAGATGGGACGCGGCGTATCTAAATACATCCATACCATGGTATCGTATTACATGTATCGGCGTATCTAGATACGTGTATCCGATACGAGGTGGATCAGGTACGTTACTACAACGGTGTATCAAATTATAGACGCATAATATTACATTCATACTAGCTATCACGATAGACATCGGTGACCTCACGTAGAAGACATGGTATGCCTAGATGATCAAATGTGGAGCCGGCATCAGTGTTCTTTTTACTGCGTGTGCCTGTGTGCGTGGTGTCGGTTCGGATATTTTCTTTCTTTCTCTTTTATAGAATGGGGTGAGAAACGGGCACACAGTCCACCTGATGGTAAGTGTGGCCCATAGACATACTCGTTGACATAGCGATTAGGAATTAAAATGTAGATGCGTGGAGCATCCCTTGGGACTAAGATGGAATGCCTTAATTCCAGTAAAAAGGGTCTCCGGCTCTCTACACTCACCATACGAAACACAGCAGCATTACGCTGCTGTTTTACGCTGATATTCTGTGAGAGCGTGGTCCTTCCACGTCGATCCGACCCATTCACCCATTCGTGCTACAACCATAATATTGCTGCAGCGTGGCTCTACCACGTACAAGAAGTTTATATGGAGTTCAAATATTGCTTCAGATAAGAACCAAGGAAATATGTTATTAAGAGGATAGAGTAAGTCAGCTCAAATTCTAATTTCGTCCCCACTTGCCCGCGCGTCGTATTCTTATGTACCGACATGTTTGTAATCACTAATACTGTAAGTAGAAAGGTCGTTAGACACTTATTTCATTAGGTTTATCATATTTATGCCTGTTTCTTAACGCCAAGCCAGCCGCTTCTTATTTTTATCACGGTTATTTCCCATTTTAATTTTACGTCGTACTGTTGCGTAATGTATATTCTGATCGTAAGCGACACAACCTCCCCGTTCAAAGGCCGAGGCCAAGTGACCGTGCTGCAGCAATCATGCTTCAAAAGGCCAATAGTTTAGGTAATTTCTTTTTACAGTTAAAATAATGGTATTTTAAAAAAAGTAAATAACATAAGCAAAAACAAAAGCAAAAGTTTCATGATCTTATTTAAAGTATTTTATGAATAACAGCGGTTTATTGTTTATTTTGGAGGTAACTTTGGATTTTTTTTTATCGAGAAAATTTTACGAAATCGTGTTTTCGTCTAACATAATCCTTAACATTAATCCTCAACTTTAACATATATTTATTTCAAAATTAATGCTGCAATATTTTCGGCATAACGAAGGATCTTGCTAAGCCATTTGATTTGACATTATATTTCCCCTTAATTGAGTAGTGTCTTGCTGAGTGAAAAGCGCGGGGCCACTGCACTCCGCAAAATCGATTTGTCAACAGAACATGCATTTCTCTATTTTTCACAAATTTGTTCTGGGTCTTTCGTTTTTTCATGTGCAATGTCACCTACGACATGTACGCCTGAGTTTCGAGCATAAGTTGCACTTAATCTTAAACTTTTTTTTAATTCCTTGTCGCGAGACTATCATTAAGCAACATGATGCTTCTTTCGAAATTTATATCAAACAAAATTCTGTTCATAATTCCGTGCATTATCAATCAGATAACTTGCGAACTGGGTTGATATACGTACGCGGAGTCATAGTGTTTTTCCGTTGCATTTATCTATTTTTAAATTGTCTCGTACAACGCCCGGCGCGGAGCTATTTAGGCCTTGAGTTGACTAATTGTCTTTTTTTGTTCTTAAAAATTAAGGATATGTTTAACGTTGAATTTGATTAAGTTAACGGACAGTGTCATTCATTCTGTTTCGGTTTAGTGTTAAACTTTATTAAGTTATGCGTTCGTAATATAATTTTATTAATTCATAAGAGTCCCGAAATTTGAGTTCATTTGTAATCTCTACGTGGTATAGCTATGCTGCAGCACATTATGGTTTAGCATGAATGGACCAGGGGAGGATCATGCTTTCATAAAATACCGATGGAAAATAACAGTTTAAAGCTGCTGTTTTTCGTAATGTACCTACTTACATTTTAGACCTCAGGGTTGAAAACGCATCTACATTTTAACCTTTTTGATGTACCTATATTACTGCTATTCGTGTACACAATCAGTTACCACCAGCTATTAAACAATTAAATATGTTCAACACAAAATTAAAGAAATTGTTAATTGATAATGTTTTTACAACTTCAATGAGTTTTTTAATAAAATTAATGTTAGTAAGTAGTAAATTTTAATTTTTTTTAATTGTTGCATATCCGAAATGTGTAAACTGTTGAGCCTAAAACTATATGTTTTTGTACTAATCATATTTTGTACACAGTTATGCAATAAATGTATCTTTATATATATATATATATATATATATATATATATATATATATATATATATATATATATATATATATATATATATATATATATATATATATATATATATGCGCTTCAGCATTCCATGATCACGTACCTTATTCTATAAAAATATTTTTGTCCATTAATGTTATAAGTACCTGGTTGACCGAGCTTTGCTCGGTATTTTTCGCTCGATTTTTTTTAATTCGTGTGTTTTGGAAATTATATTTAGATACAAATTACATACTGATGAAACATAAATAATATTTTTTGATCTTAGCGACATAACAGAAAAAACGGAACTGGTTATTTGAATAAAAAATCATGAGTGCAATTATTTCGTGTTTTTAAAAAATACTAAAAAAAGGGCTCGAAAAAATAGATTTTCTCAAAAAAGAAAGGAAAATAAAAAAAGTTAAAAAAAGTCGGTCGGTCGGCTGGGCTCGAACCGGGGTTTTACGATTCTTTGACCGACCATTATACCAATTAAGCTATTTATAATCACTAACAGTCTGTCAAAATTTACCTTCTTATTCTAACGATATTTTAGCAGTTTTTCATTGCCTAAAATCACGGACAAAAAGACATTTTCTAAAGATAAATCCTAGCTAGATCGATTTATTATCCCCGAAACTCCCTGGACACTAAATTTTATGAAAATCGTTGGAGCCGTTTCCGAGATCCCGATTATATAGATATATATATATATATACAAGAATTGCTCGTTTAATAGTATAGGAATATATATATATATATATGCGCTTCAGCATTCCATGATCACGTACCTTATTCCATAAAAATATTTTTGTCCATTAATATTATAAGTACCTGGTTGACCGAGCTTTGCTCGGTATTTTTCGCTCGATTTTTTTTAATTCGTGTGTTTTGGAAATTATATTTAGATACAAATTACATACTGATGAAACATAAATAATATTTTTTGATCTTAGCGACATAACAGAAAAAACGGAACTGGTTATTTGAATAAAAAATCATGAGTGCAATTATTTTAATTAAAATTTTCGTGTTTTTAAAAAATACTAAAAAAAGGGCTCGAAAAAATAGATTTTCTCAAAAAAGAAAGGAAAATAAAAAAAAGTTAAAAAAAGTCGGTCGGTCGGCTGGGCTCGAACCGGGGTTTTACGATTCTTTGACCGACCATTATACCAATTAAGCTATTTATAATCACTAACAGTCTGTCAAAATTTACCTTCTTATTCTAACGATATTTTAGCAGTTTTTCATTGCCTAAAATCACGGACAAAAAGACATTTTCTAAAGATAAATCCTAGCTAGATCGATTTATTATCCCCGAAACTCCCTGGACACTAAATTTTATGAAAATCGTTGGAGCCGTTTCCGAGATCCCGATTATATAGATATATATATATATACAAGAATTGCTCGTTTAATAGTATAGGATTCACTCTTCATGTACGAAAATAGCCTCCACGATTCTAAGTTAAACGATACTAAAAAAATTCATACTATTTTTTATTTAGAAGAGCAACTACCGTCCTTCTTTAGTTGCATTCAACTATCATCGTCGCTTAAAACACATCAATTAAAAATACGCGAACAACTCAAATTGGACCTCCGGTGCTGGCATCATTGAGTTAAATTCATGCTTTATTAGTAGTAAGTATAGTTGTTTCTCGAATGGGTTGGCTCGACTGGGGAAAGATAGCATACAACGCAGCTGTGTATGGTGAGTGAAGTATAGAGAATTGCAGACCTTTTTGACTGGAAACCAGGCATTCTGTCTGAGTCCTCACGGTTGACAACGCATCTGCATTTTTTTGATTCGTAATCGAGGATGAATGTAGATGTCTATGGGCCACAGCTACCACTTACCGTCAGGTGAACTGTGTGCTCGTTTCTCAACTTTATCCTATAAAAAATATTTCTTCTTTTTTATCAACCTATGACAGAACGATACAGTAGCAACCTACTGCTGAACAGTGCCATCTTTCATAGTAGTTAATGGCTGTGTTTGGCAGAAAAAAGAATTTTTAATTACATGTAGAATATGTTTATTTATGTCATATATATTACTTGAAACTCTGAAGTTTGCTAACTTGTGTCTTGTAACGTATCGTTGCCGAAAACTATAGTTTCGCCATTTTGCTTACAAGCGCTTGCTAGCGCTTTTTTCTGCTAAACACACCCAATGTTTACTATAATCGCCATTAAACGTGTAGTGGCGATGTAAGAATATCCACTATCCTTGTCCGTTCCGTGGTTGTGGTAAGATATTACAGAAGTAAACTGAACAGGAAAAGACTGCGATGGCCAACGCAACCGCTAAGCGTGACAGCTATGGCAAAATCTTTACATCACCATGGTGTGGTGGTGGAAATCAATCACCGATCATGATGAATTCAAAAGTTATTTCTATGTACTCAAACATACGGTATATTATTTAAATTAAATATTATGTTGCTTTACTGATTTGCACAACAAGGCTAAAGTCTCTGGTTACGACGGCGAACTTCAAAGGTGATTCTATTCTACCAAGATATTAATTACGGCGGCCCGGTGTTACAGTGAATCCCACGGATAACGTTTCTTGTGGTCAAGCCAATTGTTTATTATCTTATTGCGAAAGGGAGATACTAGCTTTATTATAATACATAAAAAATACTTCGTCGTTGGAAAAGCAAAATGCTCTGAGCTAGAGTTCGAATCCCAAACGGAAAACCTTTTGAGCTTCAACGCAAATAATTTGTTTGGCCCTTTGAGCCAGACTCGTTACTCAAATTTAAACCAAAAGTTATCATTTAAAATTTTTTATGTATACTACCGATATTAATGCTTTTTTTATATTTTAAGTTTTACAATCGCTTCTTCACTTTTATGTAATAAAATATGGCAAGTATAAGTATGTATATAAGTAATAGAAATCGCCCAACACAACAAACTCTCCCGTACATATTACTTGGTATAGCCACCCCAGCTAGTTTATGGTTTTCTGCACGAATAGATTTTTTTGATCGGAGAAGAACCACGCTATTGCAGAATACCAGCAAATCGTTAATGATACCCATTTTACTAGTAACAAAGCACTCAAGAGGCAACACTATGTGGTAGGACACCTGATCTGCCCAATAGTCCGTCTGGATAGTCCTATTACTATTTCTCCCGCCAAGTAGTAATGCTTGCTCACAGAAATCGTAATAATAGACAATAGAAATAAATTAGCCCTCGATTGCTTCCAAAACCGATGTCGCCACATCTTACCGTATTATAAATAAACATACGCAATGCACAATGATATCTAATGTTTCACATTACATTGCTTGGCGAGTTTGTCAACGTCAAAAGCAGCAATGAGTTTGCAAAGGTAAATGTCATAATATAGTATTCATCTAGATGTACATTAATTAAAACAATGATAATTAGTAAATAATCAAATTACTGATAAAATGTTATGGCCTTTATTAGTTTAATTACACGTCCTTGCTGAGTTTTTACAACTGATTATGCTACAGTACACCATTATAAATTTATAATAATAAAAAATCAAGGACGACATTCCCCGCACAACTAAATCACAAAATGGTGAATTATTATATGTAACATATTTATTTTGCAGAAGAGGGCCATTAGAGCTATATATAATTTAAAACCAAAAGAGTCACTGAGACAAAAATTTAAGGAAATCAATATATTAACTCTGGCCTCAATACATTTATGAAAATGTAATGTACGTACACAAAAATAAAAGTAGTTTTGCGAAAATAAGTGATATTCATTCTGTAAATACTAGGAGCAGACACAAGCTAGTAGTAGTACCAGTTACTCGACTCCACCGAGTCAGTAATTCATTCTTGGGGCGATGTATACGCTTTTACAACAAAATCCCAGAAAATATACAAAATTTGTCATACACAAAGTTCAAAAATGTTATTAAACTAAGTTTGTATAAAAAGGGTTATTATAATATTAAGGAATTTATGGATGATTTGCGAACCAGTGGTAAATGAAAAAGTGACTTTCAATAAGTATTGTTATAATCTACATTGAATAAAATAGTTTCTGTTTCTGTTTATGTTCGTCAACCCATGTAAGCGGCGACAGGGTCCCGCGATTTCTGTGCTTGTACTACTATTTTCCGATGGAAAGGAAATAATGAGTGAGTTTTTTACCGTCTGGAAAAACCAGGTGTAACTGGTGAATGGAATAGAAGTCTATGGCACTGCTATTTTACATTTTTTTTACATTAAGATATGAAATTGATCAATTAATAATTAGGTACTATTAATTGGGTGCGTATTATTTTAATTTCGAGTTTTTAATTGGATGTTTTTATTTAGTCCAAAATTTTTAATTTTATTTTTTTAGTACCGAAAGATCATTTCATATTAGTAGTATTTATTGATAGATCAATTTCATGATATGCTAATCTAAAATCAAAAAAAATTGTAAAATATCAGTGCCATAGTCCCATAGGCTTCTATTCCGTTCACCTATTATACTCTATTTTTATCCAGACGGTAAGAAAGTCATCCAGTAGAGATCCATTATAATTACAGTCAATGTGGCGTTAAATCTTAGTCGTCACTAGAGTTAGGCCGATTACTACTTTGGCCGATTGACCGATTAGCCGATTAATCGGTTAAGAAATAGCCGATTCTTGAACGAATTGACCACTGGACCCGACATATAAGCGAACGTGCCTATACCGGTCTTGTTGCGCCCTCCTTTCTGCCAAGGAGGGTCGCGTTCGTATACGGCTTAGAGATCTCTAGTCAGATCGATAAGCCAATTCCTAAAAGGTTGGGTTTAGTGGGTAAAAGTCGCCACATAACCACGCAGCCGGCTGCGTGGTATGCTATGAGCATTCCCAACCTCCCTCCCCCGCTTTCCGGAGGGTTGCCCATATTTGCTTCGGGCGCAAAAAAAAAACCGGTCTTGTCAGTAACCAGGAAATTCTAGCCTTGGTCGTTTATTTTTGCGTCAGTCTCAAGCACTTACTTGTCAACAAAACATCTTCCAAAAATGACTAAATGTTCAGTTAAATGGTGTAAAAACTATAGCGGCGGAATCAGCACTATTTCTTGTCACTTGGTAAGTACATTACTTTATTACATTTATGGTTATTTATCACAAAAATTAATCAAATATAAAATAAAAATTTGTATTATCCAACTATGTTAAGGGGGGATATAGTAAGTCGGCTCAAATTCTAATTTCGCCCCCACTTCCCCGCGCGTCGTATGCTATGTACCGACATGTTTGTAATCACTAATACTGTAAGTAGATAGGTCGTTAGACACATATTTCATTAGGTTTATCATATTTATGCCTGTTTCTTAACGCCAAGCCAGTCGCTTCTTATTTTTGTCACGGTTATTTCCCATTTTAATTTTACGTCGTCCTGTTGCGTAATGTGTATTCTGATCATAAGCGACACAACTTCTCCCTTCAAAAGCCTAAGCGATACTAACGGTCAGTGTTGCCACCTTTTATCTGTATTAGAAACTGCTAAAATCTGTATTAAATCTGTATGCTATTTAAACTTAAAATCTGTATAATATAACAAACCAAAATAGAATAATTGATCATCATCATCATTGCTTCTTTTAAAAAACAAGGAATAACTACTAAAGTGATAAGCTAATAAGGTTTGATTATCGTTATTAAAAATCTATAAAAAAAAATTTAATAGAATAAGGGTGACACAAGAGCACACAGTACACCGATGGTAAGTGGATGCTGTGGACCATAGACATCTACATTTATCCTCGCTTAAGACTCAAAACGCAGATGCGTTGTCACGCCTGAGGACTAAGATGGAATGATTCATTTCCAATAAAAAAGGGTCTCCGGTTCTCTAAACTCACCATACGAAGCACAGCAGTATTAAGCTGGTATTTTACGCTTGTATTCTGTGAGAGCGTGGTCCTTCCCCGGTCGAGCTGACTTATTGCGCGTGGCTCTACCAAGTATAAAATATACACTATACACTTAATTTTTAGATAGCAAAATTGAACACATTAATCTAAGCAAACAACGTATTAAAACTCAAACATTTGCAACAAAGGAACATATAATTAATTTATTATTTTCAGTCATACATATTTTATATATACATATTATATAATACACTTGTAATTCTGCCGTACTAACTAATTACGTTGTGAAAAAATAAATTAACCATAAAGAATAGAATCATGCAATGATGTGTGTAACGCGGTATCTATAGTCACTTATTTTGCTTCGTTCTGTTTTAAGTTGAATATTATGGTAACCCAATCAATAGAGTTAGAAAACTCTGTATAAAAATCTGTATCCTGTGCTAATCTGTATCACACACCGAAAATCTGTATAAATACGGGGAAATCTTTATATATGGCAACACTGCTAAAGGGTAACGGGGTGTCGCCCCGTTACTTCAATCAAGCTTCAAGACGCCGATAGTTTAGGTAATTTCTTTTTACAATGAAAATAATGGTATTTAAAAAAAGTAAATAACATAAGCACTGCTTTATAGTTAGTTCAGTTATTACGCAAAGTTTCATGATCCTATTTAAAGTATTTTATGAATAACAGCGGTTTATTGTTCAGTTTGGAGGTAACTTTGGATTTTTTTTTCTATGGAGAAAATTTTACCGAATCGTGTTTTCGTCTAACATAATCCTTAACATTAGTCCTCAACTTTACCATATATTTATTTCAAAATTAATGCTGCAATACTTTCGGCATAACGGAGGATCTTGCTAAGTTATTTGAGGTTATATTTCCCCTTAAATATAGTCGATGTTTCTAAGTATTGTTGACATCTGACAACCATCAGAAAATGGCTGCATTATACCATTCAGAACAGTGACTAAAACTGTGGAGTGAGTCAATTTGACATCGACTATTGCTTGACCGTGTCGAAAAATATATCGATATTTGACGATATGACCGAATGAATGATGATGTTATTTGTACAATACAATAACACTTAAAAATACTTATACATATAACAGTATCCTACAATCTGATGTCATTAAATTTATAATAATAATTTTTATAATTTAATAAAAATATTATAAAAGCAGCAAAAATTATAATTAGTATTTGTATTTAAAATATTTAAATACATAAATTACACGAATTTTCAGATTTCCCAGTGACCCTTCTCGGAAGAGAAAGTGGGTAGAAGCAGTTCGTAAAGACGAAACCTGCATCCCGATGAAACACAGCCTCATAATATGCAGTGTATATTTCGATACTGCCTGTTTTAATACTAATGCAAAGAAACAGAAAATGACACCAATGAAGGCAGACTCATTGCCCATAAAGACAAGGGAAAACTGATACTTCCCTCAAGTGATACCATAGCTATTTGTTAGCACTGCGAGCTCGAACTTAGGAAGGGTATTCAGAATAAAAGACTAAAAAAGATTGCACAACAGACTTTATTCTGCCGAAAGTAACAGAAACATTGCTGCAACTTCCGTTGTACGAAGACATTCATTTCCATAAATTTGAAAACGACGACGTGAATCACGTCGAAGAATTAACGAAAGCCGTTGCTGAAATTATTTAAACATTAAAATTGCTTATATAAGAAAACAAGCGAACACAACAAATTCTAAGAAACACATTTTAAGAAAGATGATAAAAATCAGTGAACCTACTAAAATAATTTAAACTTATCAAAATATTTAACGTTTATCATAACTACAATTGAATTAAGTCCATAAAAATGTCCTGCTTCTTTTATTGTAATTAAAATTTAAATACCGGAAGCTTACCTCACCTTCATTATCCCTTTATTTCCTTTGTTTTACAGCTTATTTACGATACGCCTTTTCTTTCTCATTCGTTCATCGATATATTTTATCGACTACGATCAAGCACTAGAAATAGAGTAAACTTCTACGAACTTCGTATCTGTGTTTCAATAAAGTAATAAAATCTTCGTGCGCGTTATTCTCCACTTGGTTGAACGAGTTTTCATACATTTGTGTTTTATGTCGGGTCCAGTGGTTAATTCGTTCAAGAGCCGATTAATCGGCCCAGCCGACCCCTATCCGATGATAAATTCGGATGGTGTAACAAAAATTCTTCCAGATATCCAGAAATGTCCCGTTTAGCCAAAGTTTACCTTTGCTGCCCCGCCCGCTCTGTGTATAGTGAGAGACTTTTTTCTGAGGCAGGGAATATCTAGTATCTACGAAACAAAAAGAAATCGACTTTAACCAGAAAAGATTGAGATTTTGGCCTTTTTGCATCTCAATTTGCCACTGGTTAAAAATAACAAATAAATGAAATATTTTTCTAAAAAGCCTTCAATACTTTTTCAAATTGAGTATTTCTTTTTAACAAATTATTAGATGATTATAGCTTCTTTATTTAATAACATTACAGGACAAACAATTTATTGTAATTTTAAGTACAGAAAAATAACAATTTGATTTAATTTTTAGTACAAAAACTATAACAATTTAGTTTTAAGTACAGATACAAGTATGTTCTATTTGTCTTCTAAAAATCTACATGCGTGTAGTTTAACTATCCTTATTCAAGAATTGAGTCTTTTTTGTTACGTGAAAGGCCTCTCCCTTAAATTATTTTAAAAGTTTATTAAGAATAATATTATTTTATTTTGTTGTGTCACTACTCTGCATTACGATTAGAAAAAGTTAAAAAGTAGAATTAAAATAGTTACTTACTAGGTTACTTAGGTTTATGTTTAGTTTTAAATAGCTACCTCAGATTATTTTTTTTACCAAAGTTCCATGTCCGGAATATTTAACATTAAAACATGTGAGTCTAATTTTTTTTATAAAAGTTACGTATGAACCTACTTATTTTATTATTTATTTGATTTACCTAAATATAAATCTGACGTGAGTTTACGCATGGGAGAGAAACTGTACTTTTCTTAAATTTAAAGCTTTACTCATATCAATGTAGCCGCAGTTACCATGCAGAAAATCACGAAAAACCTTTGCTGAAATTAATAAAATAAAAAGCCGATTAATCGGCCCTTTTAGCCGATTAATCGCCGACTAATCTGTTACTACAAATAGGTCGATTCACCGATTAGCCGGCGGCTAATCGGCCCAACTCTAGTCGTCACCGGTCACAGCGCACCTGTGGCCCTCTTTGATTGAAGTTGGCTGCATAACATGGCTGTTGTGAATTGCAGTAGCGACTTATCACCAGGTGGTCTGTAAGTCTACCAGTTGTCACACTTGGCAAGCGGGTTGGCAACGGCAGTTTTTAATTTTTATTCGTTATTAGGAAGACGCTGCTGCCCACCTCCAGAGGATGATAAGGGATGATAAGATGATAAACCGCCATTACACGGTAAGTTTCATAAATGATGAAAATTATATAAACACTACGATTAAAACTATAATTAACTGGCTGAATTATAATAATTTACTTATCAATATTGAAAAAACTAAAATTATGAACTTTTGCCAGAAACTTCGCACTGAAGATCTAAATATAAATTACAGTAGTCAAATAATAGAAAGAGTAGATGTCGCATAATATTAGGTATTTATATAGACAGCCAATTGACATGGAAGGCTCAAGCAGATGATGTTTGTAAGAAGGTAAGTGTTTCTGCATATGCCCTCTATAACCTGACAAAATGGTTTGACCGAGTTCGCCCGGCGCGGCGATGGACAGTGGCGGCAGTAAATTAATACTACATCAAAAGAGCCTAACCGAAATCGTGGTATAATTAGTCAGCATTAAGCAACTAACTTCTTTTTTACGAAGGTGTTTTACGCGATACATATCTTTTACTCCACACACTATTGAAAAAGGAACATTTGAATTCACACAAAATTTACAGCTCATTCGGTGAATCTGTCAGTAACACCAACCTCTATATAATATACAATGTGTATATATATATATATATATATATATATATATATATATATATATATATATATATATATATATATATATAGGTCAGTGGTCGGTAATCATTTGTTAACAACATTTTAAACTTCTTTGGCGACAATCTAACAAGTTACAAAGTTTTCTCTTCACGTATTTATGTATAGATAGTGTAAGTTAAGATTTTAATATTAAAAATATTAGCCTTAACTCTTTTTAATGGTGTCAAATACATGTTTGGAACTTCATTTAAAATAATTGATGTATGTTTTTCTTCTGACGATCCTAAATGTATAGTTAAAAAATATTTTAAAGTTGTCGTTTTATACGAAAAGTAGGTATCATGTTATTTATCTCACTACCATAAGTAATTAGGCTCACTACTATAAGTTTCTTTAATTAATCCTTGCCACTTATGTGTCAGCTCTAATTATAATATCAAAGCTAATGTACCAAAAAAAAGTTAACTATCACTGAATTATAAAATTTGGGGCGATAATGAATGAAGTCATTAACTGACCACGTTGGTCGATGCGGGGGCATAATTTACCAATTGTAATTTTATTTCCTAACTGGAGGTATTTTATTTCTGTAATTCCATTGTAGCCAATAACGGAACATTTAAAAATATGCAAACTTTATGTTGCCAGTAAAGACTAAAAAACCTAGATGTGGTCCGAATGATTATATATGTATATATTTCGTTCGGTTCGGAAAATACCTCCGCGGTAGATCCTCTGTTAAAGGTTTATAACACTATTTATAGAAGTTATGTATTACGGGTATTGAATAAAAAAATTCTGGTTTTATCTATCTATCTATCTATCTATCTATCTATCTATCTATCTATATATATATATATATATATATATATATATATATATATATATATATATATATATATATATATATATATATATATATTTGTATACTTACATTTTCATACTGTAAGTATTTGTATGACCTATAAATAATTGTTCTGGGTCTGCATGTTTGTCCTTGTGCAATTTATGTGTGTAAACTGCCTCCTCGATACAGGAGAAAGTCCTAGTGTGGGGGATTACGTTATAAAATTAAACAAATAAAATGAACTGTACTCCCAACGCTTTGGCCAATCCCCTTCCGTTTCCGACCTCGTCCCAAATACAACGTCCATAAAACGTGCACGGAGCTCAGCCTACACGCAGATATGAAGTTTATCGTAACATCTGGAATTCACATAAAGATAGAAATTATGCGTTTTGCAAATGCCATCGCTGCGGCCTTCTTTGTTTTAAATCTGTGGCTTTCGCTATTCTTTTTTTACTGCTGTGTGTAGGAGCCATTGATTTTTCGCGCTTATTTTTAAATGCGTTAACAAAATGCTATTTCTGTTGTATGTACGTTCACACATATCTTTGACTTTTCATCATTCTCTAAACCATTTCCCATTATCTGGGGTCGGCGCAGTAAACCTTCTTGTTCCATTCCTCTCTATCAGCCATCATTTCCATACTTACTCCTTTCATTCTCATATCACTCTTCACACAATCGATCCATCTTTTATTCGGCCTTCCTCTGCCCGTGTGTCCCTCCACACATATCTTTGACTTTTACAGCTATAAAAATCAGTGCATAACAAGGATATCCACAGTAATCTAAGAAAAACCAACATAGACCTGGGGATCATTAAGCTAAAATGGACTTGTGAGGTGCTGAGGTGATAGTAATAAGAATCAATCTATCTTGGTCTACCGCGGAAATTCTGAAATATTTTCTGACTAATCTGTTTTTTTAATATAACGCGATCTACTTTATTCAAATTCAAGTTGTAGATGGATGTCACATTACAAATTTAAGATGGTACATTAACAATACACATTAATAATACAGAACCGTGGTAGCTCAGATGGTTAACGCTCGCTGTAAATATAACAGAACGCGAGTAACCCCGGTTTCGATTTCCGACGGCACCGAAGAAATTGTTAATTGCAATTTTAAGTGCTGATTTACCACGTGCTCGGCGGTGAAGGAAAATATCGTGAGGAAACCTGCATGTCCGAGGAATAAAAAAATATTTCGAAGACATGTGAAGTTCGCCAACACGCATTGGGGCAGTGCGGCGGACATTTCATTGCTCTAAATCGCTCTCAGAAATGAGGGGAGGCCTGTACCCACGAATGGGATATACAGAATGGGTCCCACATATATGCAATAAATGAAACCATATACTTGTTATCGCCTTTGCTGATGATATACAAAAAATGAACGTAATCGGTCCAGTAATTGGGTCAAAAAGAAGGGTTTTAATTTTAAGCAAATTTGAACACTCTATAGAATTGGGTCACTAAGTCAATGATTCAATGAACTTGAATGAATCCTTGAACATTAAAAAGCGACGTTGCCACGCAGTGCAAACTATTGGTATTGCGACATATCGACAGCGGTGTCTTTTGTCGGCGTGCCACCCGCGTGCGACGTTGTCACTCTTCCAAGGGGTCAAGGTACGTTGTCCAAACAGAGTGTTCACTTTTACTGAATTTATTTTAATATTTATTTTGTTTGAAAATTTCACTTTTTTATTTTACGGATTTTAATTTAATATTTAATTTTTCTACACTTATACGGACTAGTATTACTTGTGGTTTCATTTATTGCATATATGTGGGACCCATTCTGTATATAGGCTGTAACCTTATGGCAACCTTACTGCTACCCACGCTGGTAACGTGGCTTATATTTACTTGTATATAATATATTATCTTTACTATTGCATATAGTAGTGATGACCCATGATCCAGTAGGTAATTATTGGCAAATACACATAAGAAATTAAAAGGAAAAGGAAATGTGTTTAGTCCTTTATTTTCTTATCAGTGGCAATATTTAAATATGGAGGAAATGAAATAATACATATAATTTGGAATATGTTTTAAAATTGTAATAATCCCTCCGTTAGTTTAACGGTTATGTTAATGAACTGAACATGGGGGCTCTTCCGACAGGCCCCCATGCTGGCTTGTAGAAAGTGGAAATCCCTATGGAAAGAAATTTTCGCATTGAATTATTCCTTAGTTGTCAGTGCGAGTCGAATACCTCGTTTGCTTGAAATTTGAAAATACTTTGTAATGAAAATTAAAATTAACTATGTTACCACATACAGCACAACATCATTACCGTCAATATGACTAACACTTTCTTAGCTCCCTGATTAACTTATTTCTAAATTTAACATCGCGTTGTTACCCGCTCTCATGCATTCCTTCAGGTGATCGTCTTTTTAAATCCAACACTCAATAACTTTATTGCATTCCATCATTATAAATCATTACATAGTTGATGGGCACAGCAATCTTATTAAGGAGGAACATTTATTTTGTTTTATTATTATGACTGCCTCGGTCTAGTAGTTGTAGTAGTGCGTCTGCTGATCATGAGGTCCTGGATTCGAATCCCGGGTCGGTCCAAAAATTAATTATTGAGTTTTTCGTCTAGAAATTCTCTGTAGTTGCCCGGAGTCAGGAAGTTGGCGGTGTCACACCCCTCCTCGGAAAGCACGTAAAGCCGTTGGTCCTACGCCTGATCTCTCTCCGGTCTTGTCGGTTTACCGTCCCATCGGATTATGAGAGTGAGGGAATAGAGAGTGTGACATTTGGGCACTGTAATCCTGTCCTGCGCCGATGGCTAGCCTTCGCTGAGGCAGGCCACCGTGGCCGAAATTTGGCCTGGAGGACATTATTATTATTATTATTGTTAAATAATTAATTAGTATTAACGTTTATTATATTATTTAAACATACACACATTGAATTTGACAGCGGTTATTATAATTCTTACTATTTATTACTGAATTGATTTTGATATTCAAGGTATTATCATAGTTAGTATAATTAGCACAGTTGAATTTTTATTTAATTATTTGCGTCATTATAAATTTTGTTAGAATTTTTTATTGTAATTTATTTAGTAGGACGAACCATCGTAGAACCGTGGCGAACTGTGTAGGCTGTAGGCGATGTAAGAATATCACTACACCATATACTCGTATTATATTTTTATTAATCTGTGCCCATATCGTCAGAAGGCTGTCGCAGCCTCTATATAAATTTATAAAAAATACAGTGGCGGCAACAGAGTATAACTAAAACAGAAGATAGGAAAATATGAGTTTGCAGTATACAACATATAACTACAACAAAATCCCACGAGGCAATCTACGGAGAAGACCTATGTTCAGCAGTGGACTTTTAAAGATTGTAATTCATGAATAGGAGTGTCGTGGCAGGCCAGTAGATAAGTAGTCCTTGTTATAGAATAAGTGTAACCAACGAGCGAACAGTCCACCTGATGGTATGAATGCTGTGACCAATAAACCAAGTTTAAATATTTAATTAAACAAAAACTGTAAAAAGTGTTATTATGATATAAATGAATACATGGTTGAAAATAACCCCTGGAAATGAGGTGGTCGCTTCCAAGCTGTTTCTAAAACAAATATTGTAAATATTTTGTGACCCTTGACACTGTAAAATTTATTTAAAAAAAAAGTCCCGCCGGGTTTCTTGCTGGTTCTTCTCAGGACAGAGGTTTTTTTCGAACCAGTGGTAACGTAAAATATTGACTTTCAATAAGAATTACTTGTAATATATATTGAATAAAAAAACTATTCTATTCTATTCTAATAGACCTCTAAATCTATCCTTGATTAAAAATCAAAATGCATAGGCGTTGTCACCCTAGGAGACTAAGATGGTATGTCCCGTTTCCAGTAAAAAGGGTATCTCGTTCTCTACGCTCACCAGACGAAATATTGCAGTTTTGAGCTGCTATTTTACGCTGGTATTGTGTAAAAGCGTGATCCCCGGTCTTGCCGATCCATTTGTGCTACAACCATAATATAGCTGCAGAATGGCTCTATTACGTTAAACAACCTAATATAAATTTCAGCAACAGTATATTGCAAATATAAGTGTTGCTCGTCGTCGAAATAAAACATCGAGAAACCTACATGTCTTAAAAAATTAAAAATCTTTAAGCCTTGTCCGGGAATCGTGAATTCGCGGTCCCCTAAAACATAACTCCCTCATAATGAGAAACCCAACAATAAAACGTAAGTAGGCTGTTATTTAAACTTTTTTTATACAAGTAAGGGTGAACTGAAGTAACTCATAAACTAGCGCTCGTCTTCAATCTGGCATGATCCCTGCCGGCACCAAAGACATTGTTTCTTGCTATTTTAAGTAAATGTTTTTAATGGAGTAAGTGTGACAAGTGAGCACACAGTTGACCTGATGGTAAGTGGATGTGGTAAGTGACCGACATAGCCCAACGGATTAGTAAGCTGAAGTGGCAATGGGCCGACCATATAGCTCGAAGAACCGATAAGCGATGAGGAAGAAAGGTTCTCGAGTGGCAGCCTCGTACCAGTAGGCGTAATGTAGGGCAACCCCCCACTAGATGGAGTGACGCCCTGGTAAGATATGCAGGAAGTCGATGGATGCAGGTGGATCAGGACTTTACTTTGTGGCATCACTTGGGGGAGGCCTATGTTCAGCAGTGGACTTGTGAAGGGCTGTAATGATGATGTTAATGATGGCCCTTCCCCGGGTAAACAACCGGGGACACATTCGTACTGAAGCCATAATATACGAGTAACTACAGCCTGGTTTAACCGCTTCCAAAAAGTGTTGATTTACCAAAAGCTAGGCGGTAAAAAAACATCGTGAGTAAACCCAGCTTTTCCAACACGCATAAGAACAACTTGGTTGGCACTTCCTTGCCCTAGAATCCGAGGATAGAGACGCATATAGCTCTAACTTTAAACAAGCAAGGATGACAAACAAGTACACAATTCTGATGAATTACTCTTCAGAGCTAACGGGTAAACTATCGGGTGGGTGAGGGAAGAATCATCGCGATATGGCTAAGATGTAATGCCTGCTTTTTTGTTCCTTTTTGTCAAAGTTCCTCCAAAAGTTACTCGACTTCTGACGGGTATATATTTTCTCTTAATACAATTACAATGTTTCGCAAGAAAATATTTTGAAGAATATTTGCGACTTCTACAAGACATAATATATTACATTTTTATTAACTGCAATCGGCTTCACTATGTTGTGGCCGGTTATACCTAGATGTAACTGCACTTCAATTTGAACCGTAACATATATAAATATATAGATGAAGTCATTTCTATGAACAATGACATTCTTGTCCGTACATTAGAAAGGGTCTACCTATCAAGCAAATTCTTGCTGCATGGATGATAATCATCAAAAATTTTTATTTCACTGCCTTTCCGCTCATTACTTCGCTCCGTTACGTCAAGGGCCATAGACTTTAAAAGTATATAACACGTTTTTAACCTCGTAAAGTTAAAAAAATGACTTGATGTGTCCATAAAAGAGATAGTATAAATGATAACATGCATTCTGTAGCCTTACCCTAGCCCTCAGACGCTTAACTGTTTTATGACCTGCTCATCCGTAGATCAGGTTTGGACGATTCTACCTCGTTCAACGTCTTTGTTTATATAGAATGAGTGAATAGACATTTAGATATTTCTTGTGCTAAAGATTACCCTGTAGTAGCAGTGTAAGAATATCCGCTACCCTATGTTATCCCAACGGTGTCGTAATAGGTAACAAATCAAGAGATGGGCAGCAGGGTCTTCCGAATAACGACTAAAAGTGTTATACATATATCCCACCTATGAGGCAATATATGGGGAAGACCAATGTTCCACAGTGAACTTTAAAAAGCTGTTACGGTAACGGTCAAAAGATGAGAAAATTTGTAGCTAAGCTCCTGGTACAAAATAAAATCGGGTGAACCTTATTACATATTACAACAAGCAATTTCTTACCACTAACATTAGCGTACACTATCATTGCCAGCACTACACCAGGCAGCAATTTTTTTTAACATGAGGTAATACGCACACCCGCCTACCGGGCACAAGGACGGGTTATGTCGTAGTCGAACCGACTAAAACCCCATGGTGTTTTACCTACGTCGCATATTGACAGGGACGTGGGAATGCTTTCGCATACATCCGAAGCCCCATCAGAGCCGGCCGCCCCATGGTGCCACCTCTTCGGGAGAGGACTACTCCTCCCCTATCTCCTTTTTAGATAAGGCACCTCAGAACACATGGCGCGCCTTTCTTCACGACATCCAACTTCACCTGCGCAACGGACGCCCGAAGCGCGAAGGCAGGAAAAACTTGCACTCAGAAGCACTAGCCTTCCTGACCCCAGCGGCGAATATGGTCTATGGCTCCGCCGCTAACCAAGTAATACCGACACTCCTCTTTCACTGCGACTCTACCTAGGCTGCAGCAGTAGAGGCAGATGACATCCTTTTAGCTGCAGCCCACCAACACTCATCTGAAGTGGGCTTGCCAAGCCCTCTCGGAGGCTACCTTAGGCAGGCCCTTTACCTCGGACCAGCCATGTGGGTTCCCCTTTACTTACCGCGGATGACCAAGCCACGGCTACTAAGCCCCTTCGGAGGGGCACCAGGCAGCCTGCACTCCCGTAGATAATGAAACACGTACTCCGTTTCTGTTTGAGGCTTCCGTATTATGTAATAGTAATATTTAAGATGAACGCTTATCATACTTGCCACAGTACGTTACGCCGCTACGTCGTGGTACGTCGTCAGTTTGCACCCCAACTGAAACCAAAATTTGTTCATTCCAGAAAGGTTTCTTTATATTGAATTGAAGTAATACAAAATAAAAGTAATAAGTACTCTTATCTCAAGGAGAAATTTCAGTATAGTTCCTTAACGCATGATAGAACTCTACGTTCCTTAAACAATAATAAACTAAGTATCCCACTACTACATTTCACTAATTTTGTTGGTAAATCTTTCACCATTCAGGCTGCACTGCTCTGGAACTCCTTGCCCGATGACCTCAGAAAAACATCCAATAAGACTGTCTTTAAAAGATTGATACGTAAGCACTTTATGAAGATATTAGATGACAGTTAATATGGTCAATTTGGTTACCTTTGTTTCTATTTTATTTATAGGTTTATGTTATATATCTGTTTGTATTTAAAATATCTACATATTTATGTATCTATGTATTTATATGTAAATATAATATAGTACTCTGTATTATATTTTATAGTATATAAGTTTATTGTGTTTATATATATAATATTAGTTTATTTTTAAATTTATCAGTAGTTTTTTCATTGATTTACACTATTGTTCATTTTATTTTGTCACCTATCAATAATTTCCACACGTCCCAGGTTGACTGGGAGGGGATGCCTAATGGCAATAAGTCCGCCCTTTGTAATAATTTTATTAAGGTGCAATAAAGTGTAAATAAATAAATAAATAAGTAACAACCGTACTAACAGTTCACCGGTTGGTAAGTAGTTACCGCTATTAACGGACACCTGTAACCATCTTCAAAACAACAAAAGAAGGCTACAGACACAGACGCGTTATCACCTCTGAACACTATAAGATGGAGCGCACATCACATCGATCTTCAATCGTTAGTAGCCAAGGCCAGAAAAAAAACTAAATTAAAAACTATACCCAATTTTTTTTCAAACTTCACATTTGGTGGGAATTTGATTCGTATATATAATGAGAAACAGTAACTTTTTGCGGTTATTAAATATTTCTGCCTGAAATTTTTTTCTACAAAAAGTACTTTGCTTTCGCTCTCGCTCCGTCTTATTCTACAGTGGCACACTGGTGTGCTTAATTTAAACTCGGCGGAACTACCTGCAATGACGTCAATCGCTACGGGCAGCCAACAACGGGCGCTACGCAAGAAAACATTAAAAAAAATCGAAGAAATTGTCAAGGTAGATGGACGTGTGACTATTTGTTATTACGCTGGCATTCTAAAGCTTTCGTTTAGGACAGTGCAGTTTATTTTAACCCATACCTTAAAATTCTAAACAGTGGCGCGCTGGGTTCCTCGAATGTAAACAGACGCCCAAAAAAAAGTATTGACATTTCAAAGCTAAATTGAGCATAATTGAAGAATAATGATTTCTTATATTTACGCGAACACTACACACACACACACACACACACACACACACACAAAACTACTTTTACGGATTAAACTACGTAAAAGTAGTTTTAATCAACATAATTGAAGAAGCTAGATTTTTTTGCACTCATTTCGTGACCGTAGATAAAACGTGGGTACGCCATTTTGTCTCGGAGACGAAAAACCAAAGCAGGAAAAGACCGTTTTCCCCGCCAGCTAGGAAATTCAAAGGGTTTGCGTCCGCTGGAAAAATAAAGGCCTCTGTCCTTTGGGATGCGGAAGGTGTAGATACTAATAATCGACTATAAGTAAAGGCTCTCCTTCCCCGGTTGAGCCGACCCCTTCGTGCTACAACTATACTACTAATATAGCAGCAGCATACTAATATAGGACATACGGATGTCAAACACCACAGTCCCGCTCTGACGATGGGAGCTGTAAAGCACCCGAAACGTCGTGAGTTAAGACAAGTCAAAATAAGTCAAATTAAACGCAATTAAATCCGTAAAATTAGTTTAATTCAGTGTTATTGTATTTTCATTTATTATTACGTCACCTTAATTTTTAATCGTTTCCAAATTTAGAAAATACATTTATAGGAGTATGTTATTTTTTTATAGATTAAGGGTGACAAACGAGCACACAGTCCACCTGATGGTAAGTGGATGCTGTGGCCCATAGACATCCACATTTATCCTCGTTTAAGAATCAAAACGCAGATGCGTTGTTACTGCTGAGAACTCACCATACGAAACACCGCAGTATATTTTACGCTGGTGATCTGTGAGAGCGTGGCCCTTCCCCGATCAAGCCGACCAACCCACTCATGCTACAACCATAATAGTTAGATAATTCATCCTGTCAGGAGTTCACAGCTAAACATAGGTCTCCCCCATAGACCGCCTCATAAGGGGGATGTTCGCCATAGTCGTTACGCTTCGCAAGCGGGTTGGCAACCGCCTTTGTATTATTTTGCTTTGTTATCACGAAGATGCTGCTTTTTTTGCGCCCGAAGCAAATATGGGCAACCCTCCGGAAAGCGGGGGAGGGAGGTGGGGAATGCTCATAGCATACCACACAGCCGGCTGCGTGGTCATGTGGTGAATTTTACCCACTAAACCCAACCTTTTAGGAACTGGCTTAACGATCTAACTAGAGATCTCTAAGCCGTATACGAACGCGCTCCTTCTCCTCCTTTCTGCCTAGGAGGGTCTAGGCAGAAAGGAGGGCGCAAGCGGCGAAAAGCCGCTTAGAAGAGTGCCTAACTAAGGCAGATTAAGGGATGTGTTATGTAGGCTCGGCCTGAGTCGCCAGGAGGCAGTTCAGGTCAGCCGAAAGCTTGTTGGGGGGGGGGGTCCGAGAGAGAGTTTCTCGGTCTGCGCACACTATAGCGAGTGTGGATAGAGGCTGCATAGGCAGCTGTTTCACGAATGAGATGATTTGGGTGGGACTCTGAGGCTTTGAAAAATCTCTCAGAGAGTGATTTAAGGAACTGCTGGATTGTTGGGAGCTCTAAGTCTCGATGTCGGTCGGCATTACGGACATAATAGGGCGAGTTAGTGGCCCTACGACAGAAAAGATGCTGCTGCAAATCTACTCTTTTATTTAACTTGTCGCCTATTATGACACCCACGTGATGAAATAGCGTTATGTGTCTAATTAAGTCGCCATTACACGAGTATTGTTCTAGATTCATAAATATAACAATAGAATCCAACACGGATCAAATTAATGTTATATGGCCTACAAATACTTGAGAGTCTGAATTTTTTTCGATGAGCAATATATGTATGTAAACGCCACCAAGATACAGACAAAACGCCAATTGTAGACGTCCTACAATAAAGAAATTAAAAAAAAACTATTATAACAATCTCGTACAGAACACACAACAACATACATACTTAATTTCGTAAGCTATATTTGAGGGCATATACAAGGACGTTTAAAATTTAATCCGAAAGTGCACTTTCACAGTTAAGAATTTGCAAGTGGCGGAACTGAAAGTCATGCATACGTGTAACAAGTGGATAAGGTCGTAAGTAAAAAGTCAATGTAAGCCAGGAAGGCCAGATTTATTACGAGTCGTTTGCAAAATTGTACTTTCTTGTCAATCATTACAAAACCGGACAAGTGCGAGTATGGCTCCAGCCCTGAGGGCTCCGTAGGTAATGTAGGTTTCTTCTTAATCTAGGTAATTTCATTAAAATAACCGTAATTCATTCATTATAACAATGAAAGCACCAAACTGTTAGAATAAAAAGGTAAGTCAGATTAGAAAACTTTGCAGTGGTAAAAGAAATTTTCTAATCCAAATGTAAGTTTCTAATTCTAATGCAAATGTAAGTTTGTAATTGCAATTTGTTTTATAAGATAAGGGTGACAAACGAGCACACAGTCCACTTGATGGTAAGTGGATGCTGTGGCCCATAGACATCTATATTTAACCTCGATTAAGATTCAAAATGCAGATGTGTTGTCACCCTTGAGGACCAAAATGGAATGCCTCGATTCCATAAAACGGGCCTCTGGTTCTCTACATTCACCATACGAAACACAACAGCATTAAGCTGCTATTTCACGCTGTGCTGGTATTCTGTGAGAGCGTGGTCATTCCCCGGTAGAGCCGACCCATTCATGCTACAACCATAACAGCTACAGCGTGGCTCTACCAGTTGTACAGAATGGGTCCCACATATATGCAATAAATGAAACTACAAGTAATAGTAGTCCGTAGAAGTGTAGAAAAATTAAATATTAAATTAAAACCCGTAAAATAAAAAAGTGAAATTTTTTAAACAAAATAAATATTAAAATAAATTCAGTAAAAGTGAACACTCTGTTTAGACAACGTACCTTGACCCCTTGGAAGAGTGACAACGTTGCATGCGGGTGGCACGCCGACAAAAGACACCGCTGTCGATATGTCGCAATACCAATAGTTTGCACTGCGTGGCAACGTCGCTTTTTAATGTTCAAGGATTCATTCAAGTTCATTGAATCATTGACTTAGTGACCCAATTCTACAGAGTGTTCAAATTTGCTTAAAATTAAAACTCTACTTTTTGACCTAATTACTGGACCGATTACGTTCATTTTTTGTATATCGTCAGCAAAGACGATAACAAGTATATGGTTTCATTTATTGCATATATGTGGGACCCATTCTGTATATTACAATCCCATCTCGTAATAAGTTGTGAGAAAGTGCACTAGGTAGTAAATCACACTGTCTTAGCGTGGCAAAAGCCTACTCACTCTTGCGTAGATGTCCAGTATGCAATGGGATGAAAAGATAGATGCCGGCAGAATACTCCTTTGATGTACGTGCATTAGGAATGACTAAGCAAATTGCTTAAATGTATACATACATAAATAATTTAAATATTTTTTATAGCATATTAACGATTTTCAGAATATATCTCACTGTGAGACCTTGCTTTTTGCCAAATTTCACGAATCTAGGATTCTTCAGCTTCTTCATTCATTATGCAGTCTTCTAATCTTACAATTGTGTCTACTTAGAATCTTGAATTTTTTACCCTTTTCCTGAAAACTGGGCATTGGTGGACGAACGGATATCAAAGTGATTCTATAAGGATTCGGTTTTTTTCTTTTTGAGATACGAAACCCCAACAAATACACCTAGTGTTTTTTGTAGTAATGGCCATAAATACGTCATCAAGTAAAGTTACAATTAATTTATGCATGTTGTGCAAATAAACTCCAATTTAGTATGACTCCAATCTGGTATGACTGCATCATGGATGGGTTGGCTAGGCTGGGAATAAACTAAGCTGTCACAGCATAACTGCGTAAATATCGCCATAACGCTACTGTTTCGTATAGTGACTTTACAAGGCGCAGGTTCAGCCTCACATAAAATACTGTTCCCATCTCTGGGCTGGGGCTCGCCAGTGCCAGCTCTTTCCACTTGACCGCATCCAGCGCGGAGCGGCTCGAATCGTCAACGACCGAGTGCTTTCCGATCGGCTAGATTCACCGGCGCTACGAAGAGATGTTGCATCTCTTTGCATTTTCTTTCGCATATACCACGGGGAGTGCTCTGAGGAATTGTTCGGATTAATCCCAGCCGCCAAATTTCGTGAACGCACTACGCGGCAAACGTCCCGATACCATCCACTTTAGGAGCACTTCGAAAAATCAACTTTAAAAAAAAACTAACAACACAACACAATACTAAAATTGACTAAAATATTTACTATAATTTCAACTGTCAAAATGGCGTCGATAAAGCAGCTTCCTTTTGACCCTTTATTATTAGATTAACTGATGAGCTATCGTATCACAAAACATTTATACAAATAAGGCTTTAGGTTTTGAGTTATAAGAAAGCGACTATATTAACCGGATGACCATATAACGCTCACGTACGTTATATTGTCAACCTTATAATGAAGTAATAAGTCAGATTAGAGTCTATATTACATACGTGCATATGTCCCACTGCTTGTCATAGACATTTTCTTATTTCTGCGAGTGCAAGGAAATGTCCGCCTTGGCCCAATTTGTGTTGTGAAGTCCACTTACATATTTATTTAATTTCTCAGAAGTGCAGGTTCCCTTATGTATTTCTCGCAGATATTCTATGAGAGCATGTCCCTTCGCCGCTCGTGTCGAACCATTTTTTTTTTGCGGATGGAAAATCATCTAATGACGCCCTTCGCTCTGGGTGGAGCGTAAGGGAGTGTCAGACTTTTACTGACTAAAAACCATCCGTGTTCCTTCAGTGCCCTTACGTTCCGGAGGTGCGGTATCTCTTTCGAACAGCCCGCAGCCCCGGCAGGCGTCGGCTCTTGCGGGCCCCTTCACGCTGCTGACAGCTCATTGAGGCGCGCGTGGAACAAAACGCGCCGTCGACACGGCCTGTCGTCGTTAGACGGACGGACGGCGAGCTACCCATTGCTCGCCGTCCACAGGCCCGCGCCTACGGTGGCCGGGGGCCACGACGTAGCCCCCGACGCCCGGGGCGTCTCCCGCGGCGGCCGGGGAGGAAAGCTGCTGCTCTCTCCTTCTCCCGCTCCGCCACCTCCTTCGATAGCATCACTGCTTCGCAGAAGGTGGTGACGGCATCCAATTCCGTCTCGCTCCGGACCATGGCTTCGACCAGGGCCGGACGCGAGAGGTCGCCGCCACCTATCGCCGCTACGAGGACACGGCGGTGCTCCGCCCAAGCAGGGCACACCTCCACGGTGTGTTCCACCGTGTCCTCCGGTCCATCCTCGCAGTGGGAGCACCCGGGCGTTTCCTCCCGCCCGATTCGGTGCAGGAACCTCCCGAACACACCGTGTCCGGTGAGGACCTGCGTCAGGCGGAAGGTGAGGATGCCGTGGCGTCTCTCAAGCCACTCCTCAAAGAGGGGTCTTATCGCCGCTATAGTGGCGTGCCCAGTACGGGGTTGCGAAAGTCGCTGTCTCCATGTCGCCATGAGATCGTGCCGGAAGTCTGTCCGCTGCGCGACAACTTGCCGCGGCAGCGGGGTTTCCCCACGGCATAGTGCCTCCGCGCGCCATTCGTGCAGGCGCGCGAGGACTATCGCCTCCAGATCCCTTGGCGGCAATCCGGTAAGGAGGCTCGCCGCCTCGCGGGAGATCGTGCGGTAGCCGCGAACCATTTTCACGGCAATCACCCTTTGGGGCGCGTTCAGGTGGTGGACGGCAAGCCGCGCCAAACCACGCGCCCACACCGAGGCCCCGTAAAGGGCCAGTGTCGAACCATTCGTGCTGCATCCATGATACAACTGCAGTATGACTCTACCACGTACATTATTTTTTATTCCTAGGAGATAGCTATAACAGAACGTCAGCTACTAGTGACAGTTTTAGAAAATATCAAAGAGACTAATTTTCGTGCGCCTTTTCTGTGCACTGCAAGGTTCATGACACTATATCTAAATATTTGGATATTATATTGCATTCTTTAAACACAAACCGCGTAGATATGTTCTACTAGCGCCTAAAAATCAAGAATCCAACGTTTTGTCGCGTGAAATCGTATCTAACAATCATATTGAACATATATATTATATAAAAAAGCACATTGTCAAAAAGATAAATGATTGTTGAACTTATTTTCTTCCGTTATAAGCCAGTGATCTGTTAACGTGTTATGGCGGTGTTAGAATATCCACCTTCCAATATCTTCAGCAATCTGGAGAAGTATCGGAGGCCTATGTTCCGCTGTGAACTTTTGATATACTGTCACGACGAGCCAGTGCTGGGCATCTATCTCACCTGATGGTGTCACCACACAGCCTAAAATCGTAAAACGTTCTTAACTTACAACTTACACACTTGTAGACGTCGTAGAGCCATGCGGCAGTTGTATTAGTAGTATAGTTTTAGCACGAATGGTTCGGCTCGACTGGGGAAGGACCACACTCTCACAGAATACCAGCGTGAAATAGCAGCTTAATGCTGCTGGATTTCGTATGGTGAGTGTAGAGAACCGGAGACCCGTTTTACTGGAATCGAGGCATTCCATCTTAGTCCTCAAGGGTGACAACGCATCTGCATTTTGACTCTTAATCGAGGTCAAATGGCGATGTCTATGGGCCACAGCATCCATTTACCATCAGGTGGACTGTGTGTTCGTTTGTCACCCTCAACCTATAAAATAACGTGCCACGTTAAATTTGTAGGATTTTGTTCTCTTTTTAAATAACGATTAAAGCGATTTTATGGTGAGTGCTGTTGACAATCTTCAATTTTTGGCGGACTCCGGTAATATCTAAAAGATTTTTTTTCATCGTCTAATTAAAAAAATTAAACTGCGTAACGTTTATTATTTATTATTCCCTTTGATCCGACCTTATCATGGCGAAGACGGAAGAAGGAAAGGAAATTAAAAACGTAAATAGATCAACGTTACAGTAGGGAACATTTTGTTCAATATTTGTATTATTTTAGTGACAGACGTTAATTCCAATTCAGTAATTTAATTATACACACAGGAAATTGCGTTATCGTAAGTTTGTATGTTTCGATGATTTATAGTGTTGATATATTGTCCTTTGAGATTATTCAAGATGTTATTCATTTCTAATGAATAAACGGTTGTAACAAAATGATTTCAACTAGTGAGAAAACGATACGGCGATTACGATACTTTTACGAATGACGAATAAATCGTACTACATCTTAATTTTTATTACGATAACCGATAAGTAACGATACGAGTGTTTTACGTTTTTTCCTTTAATAATTAATATTCCTATTTTAAGAAACCTGCATGTCCGAAAAATAAGAAAATAAAATACTTCGAAGACATGCGGACGTTTCTTTGCCCTAAAACCCTATCAGAAATGAGAGAAGAGGAGGCTGTACCCGGTAGCTTATAGAATACTATAATACACAATAGAATGGCTGTCAACCTTATTTTATACGACGATAGGCGTCGCCGAGAGCACACATACAAGTAATAACATCGTATTATCACTACTACAAAGTACAAACCCGATTCGCAGTGTTAACAGACAGATTTTAATACATATTTATTTCTAAATAGCGTGCTATTTGGCATTTTCTAAATAATTTGCATGGGAAATTTGGAAACAATTGTAACGTCAAAACACATCTCATTTATACATGTGAAGTAGCTACACGGGTTCCGCCCAGTCCCCCGTTCTATTATGTATGTATTATAGTATTCTATGCGGTAACTTACAGCGGCTGTAGCTATAGTATTATAAATAGAAAATGTCTCGTCGCATAGCATGCTTTGAATCATTAGCGAGTTGTTTATTTAATATCGAAGAATTTCTTTTCGACATCTATACCTTCAATTAGACTTTATATTTTTTTTATAAAGCAAATTTATGCAGAAGTGAGCGGCACAACCGGCAAGGCACGCCCTCAACGAGTTTATCGACCAAATTGGTGACGTATTGAAGACTGGCCAAATTAAGAGAGAGTAGAATATGTTGCCAGCATCTGTCTCCATCCGATTACAATGTATGTTTTCAAGGCAATAGTGAATAGGCTTTTGTTAAGTATACGGATATGAAAGAAGCGCAACAGCGGTGTCAGGATCGTGCCCAATGGAAGTCCGCAGTCTTTGCCTACGCCTCTTGGTGACGTGAAAGTTCATGTATTTGTATGTTTGTAACGAGATTTTGTTTCACACTAAAAGTCAAACTACCGTTCTATTAGTGTAAATGGCACCCTACACTCTGTTGTGAAGAGTCGAAAAAGGCACGTATGGCAATTCACAATGCTGTGTTGGTCCCTACTTTAACGTATGGTAGTGAAAGTTGGGTGTGGCTGAAGAAGCACGAGAGTAGAATGAACGCAGTAGAAATGCGGTCCTTAAGGAGCATGTTAGGGCTGAATCTGAATGACAGGGTGAGAAACTGTGTGATAAGAGAAGAGTGTGGTTTGCAAGATGATGTTGTGACCCGAATTAAGAAAGGAATGCTTCGATGGTTTGGTCATGTGGAAAGAATGAATGAGGAAAGAATGACAAAGAAAAATTATGTTGCAGAAGTGAATGGCAGAGTCGGAAAGGGACGTCCTAGGCGAAATTTTATCGACCAAGTTGGCGATTTATTGAAAACGGGCCAAATTAGGAGTACCCTTAACCGACGAGCATGTATGCGTAGGTATATGGATGTGAAGGAGGCGAGAGAGGTGTGTCAGGATCGTGCCAAATGGAAGTCTGTAGTCTCTGCCTACCCCTCTGGGTGACAGGCGTGAGTGTTTTATGTTATGAAACTACCGTTTATATTTATTATAATAGTGGTTTCTTTTTACTTTCATTATTCCTCACTTTCACAACTATTAATTTTTAAATTCGAAGCAAAATTTTGAATTTGACAGGCGCAAAACAAATCAACCTGCGAAGCGTCTTGCGGTTGTCGCCATCTGTCGTGAGACATATGTTGTACTTTTTTTTATGGTCCTACGATTTGTTTGTATACCTTGCTCAGTCGCTCTGAGGAGCTAAGGTAGCCCTTTCCCTTTCCCTCCCAATTTTCCTTCAAGCTACAGTGTAATTGAAATTGAACACTGCATGCGGGTAAGTGAAAGGACTCATCATAGATTAAAATGAACGCTTGTGAGCTGTTTTTTACCTAAACAATTTGTAAGCAGCATAACCGGTACATTTTACCGGTTATGCTGCTTCGAGTCGATTTTGTTTGTAAAAAAAATACCAAAAGCTCATCTTTTATTTTATTTTATTAAAAAAAATATGTATATGTATAACATTGTAATTAGTAAGAAAATTAAAAAAAATCATTTATTTATTTAAAAATTAAAAACTGCTTCTAATACTAATACCATTTGTTTAACTTTTTTTGTAACAATTTATAAATTATATCATTCGCATAGCATCTTTCTCCTAGAGTATTTTAAAAAATAAGCATTAACTTTGATCTCGCCAATAATTTTAGTCTATGTTCTTAACTCGAGGTCATTTGACCCATCGGTATAGGCACCTTCGCCATGCCACAAGTCAGTTGACGTCTTATGATATTATGATATTAAATAAATATTTTGAATATTCACGTATTTAATTAACACAATACACTTTATTTTATTTTTATTACATACGTCTAAAAGAAATTTTATGTGGGCATAAATTGATTTAATTTAAGTTTGGTCAGATTGCGTTCGTTTTTAATGTATTTTTAAATATTAAAGAACTTTTAACCGTCAGAATTTTTTATCGATTATGAATAAATTAAGGGGAAATATAATCTCAAATGGCTTAGCAAGATCCTCCGTTATGCCGAAAGTATTGCAGCATTAATCTTGAAATAAATATATGGTAAAGTTGAGGATTAATGTTAAGGACTATGTTAGACGAAAACACGATTCCGTAAAATTTTCTCGATAGATAAAAATCCAAAGTTACCTCCAAACTGAACAATAAACTGCTGTTATTCATAAAATACTTTAAATAAGATCATGAAACTTTGCATACTAACTTAACTAACTATAAAGCAGTGCTTATGTTATTTACTTTTTTTAAAATACCATTATTTTCACTGTAAAAAGAAATTACCTAAACTATCGGCGCGTAAGCTTGATTCCTGTCACCCCGTTAGTATCGCTACGGCTTTTGAAGGGAGAAGTTGTGTCGCTTACGATCAGAATATACATTACACAACAAGACGACGTAAAATTAAAATGGGAAATAACCGTTATAAAAATAAGAAGCGACTGGGTTGGCGTTAAGAAACAGGCATAAATATGATAAACCTAATGAAATAAGTATCTAACGACCTATCTACTTACAGTATTAGTGATTATAAACATGTCGGTACATAGCATACAACGCGCGGGGAAGTGGGGGTGAAATTAGAATTTGAGCTGACTTACTCTATCCTCTTAAAGTAGTAATTTTTTATAGAATACGGTGACAAACGAGCACACAGTCTACCTGATGATAAGTCGATGCTGTGGCCTATAGATATATTTAGTCCACAGAGGTTACAACGCATCTGCATTTTGATTCCATAATGAGGATACATTTAGATGTCTATGGGCCACAGCTTTAGCAATAGGAGGCGATTCTCAATGAAACTATATGCTTTTTCGTATAATGTTACGCGATATGTTTGTTGGTTGTGAATAGCATTTCATTAAATAGGTTGTACTGAGGGGGTGGTTTTCTTTTATTTTGTAGGATAGGGTGTCAAACGAGCATACAGTCCACCTAATGGTAAGTGATTACTGTAGCCCATAGACATCTACATCTATCCTCGATTACGAATCAAAATGCAAATGCATTGTCTCATCCGTTAGGACTAAGATGGAATGCCTCGTTTCCGGTATAAAGGGTCTCCGGTTCTCTACACTCACCATACGAAACACAGCAGCATTAAGCTGCTATTTTTTTTTAGAGAGAGTGGCCCTACCACGGTCGAACCGACCCATTCGTACTGCAACCACAATAAAGCTGCAGCATAGCTCTACCACGTAAAAAAGTTGAGTAGGTTTGAGTGATTGAGTAGTTTTTAATCAAATATTGCAGCCTTTAAACTCTACTGCTGACAATGGGCATCCACCGTAGATTGCTGGATAAGGGCGAAATTTACCATAGTCACAACGCTTGACAGGCGGTTTGTAAACACTGCGGTTTTTTATTATTATGCACAAGTACCAAGAAGAAGCTGCTACCTAAGTTTTAGAAACCCTACCTATCACTTTTTATTACGACAGCCATGGGATAATACCTATATAAATACAGTATAGGTCATCTTTCAAGTAGTAGCCCAATTTTTAAACTTAATTTCAAATATAAAGTACGTGAGGATAATATGGTCACTTTAAGTTTTACCGCCATATCAAACCAAAACTATGAGAAGGACAGAGACAAAAACACAAAGTCGTATATAACTACAATATTAAGGGGATAGAGTAAGTCAGCTCAAATTCTAATTTCGCCCCCACTTCCCCGCGCGTCGTATGCTATGTACCGACATGTTTGTAATCACTAATACTGTAAATAGATAGGTCGTTAGATACTTATTTCATTAGGTTTACCATATTTATGCCTGTTTCTTAACGCCAACCTAGTCGCTTCCTACTTTTATCACGGTTATTTCCCATTTTAATTTTATGTCGTCCTGTTGCCTAATGTGTATTCTGATCGTAAGCGACACAACCTCCCCGTTCAAAGGCCGATAGTTTAGGTAATTTCTTTTTAAAGTGAAAATAATGGTATTTTAAAAAAAGTAAATAACATAAGCACTGCTTTATAGTTAGTTCAGTTAGTATGCAAAGTTTCACGATCTTATTTAAAGTATCTTATGAATAACAGCGGTTTATTGTTTATTTTGGAGGTAACTTTGGATTTTACCACACTTTACCATATATTTATTTCAAAATTAATGCTGCAATATTTTCGGCATAACGAAGAATCTTGCTAAGCCTTTTGAGATTATATTTCCCCTTAACATTAATCCTCAACTTAACTATATATTAATTTCAAAATTAATGCTGCCATACTTTCGGCATGACGGAGGATCTTGCTAAGCTATTTGAGTTTATATTTCCCCTTAAGAAAAAAATAGCAAACAAGCTTTGGCAATAATTAAGAACACTTCGAAAAATCAACTTAAAAATATTAACTACACTACACAATACTAAACTCGACTAAAATATTTACTATGATATCAACTGTCAAAAAGGCTTCGAGAAAGCATCGCCCTTTAGACCCTTTATTATTTAATTGACCGATGAAGAGCTATCGTATCACAAAGCCATCTATGTAAACAAGGCTGTAGTTTTTGAGTTAGGAGAAAGTGACCATATTAACAGTACTACCATATTACCATCACATACTATATAAATAATAATATACTATTATTGCAGTTTTAGAAAATACGAGTAAATAAAGCTTCTACTTTTATTTGAAATTATTCAAAATTGAATGTGATTTTTGGGCAACAACGTTTATGCCTACTGATCGACTCTTACAAATGCGTACGTGTGCAGTAAATTGGTTAAAATAGTACATTACCACGCATTTTCAATTATGATAAAAAGGACTGAATCTTTTAGGTTTTTTTCTAAATTTATATTTCTTCACCATTTGCCTATATTACTTATTCTGAAACTTGTCTGCAAATTTGGCCGGTTATTGCAAAATAACCCTGTATGTAATATACAGATTCTACCATATGTGGTGGATTCGCTTAAGCCATAACTTACACACTTGGCATTTATTAGAGTTTTTAACGTACCGTTACAGCCTACTAAAGTCCACAGCTGGTCATAGGCCTCCCCCATAGATTGCCTCATATATTGGGGATATTTGCCATAGTTGCCACGTTTTGCAAGCGGTTGGCAACCGTAGTTTTTTACTTTCAGCCGTTATTAGTAAGACGCTGCTGCCTATCTCCTGATTTGTTTTCCTTAAGTTAAATTTATCTTGGGGCATTTATTCAAGTTTTTTTTTTCAAATTAAGTTAATAAGTCATCTGACTAATGATATAACTTCGCAATACTCGTATATTTGCTCTACATTTAATATTTTTCCGCATCGATGTTATGAATATGTGTTGATATATATGTAAATATACTTATAAATATGTATTTACTTACAATATTACATCACGATATACTTTGAGACATATGATTTGTGTTTATTTTAGTTCCCTTTCTTTTCTTTTTTTCTTCTTTCTTTTGCTACACCTACGACAAATTCTCACCGCTCCATGGGTTGACTGGCAGAGAATGCCTTTAGGCAGTATGTCCAGTGCGGATTTTTTATGGGATAGGGTGACTAACGAGCACACAGTCCACCTGGTGGTAAGTGGTTACTGTGGCCCATAGACATCTACATATATCCTCGATTACAACTCAAAATGTAGATGCGTTGTCACTCGTGAGGACTAAGATGGAATGCCTCGCTTCCAGTTAAAAGGGTCTTCGGTTCTCTACACTCACCATACAAAACAGCAGCATTAAGCTACTATTTTACGCTGGTATTCTTTGAGAGCGTGTTTCTTCCCCGGTTGAGCCGAACCATTCGTGCTACAACTATACTACTAATATAACTGATGTAAAATAGGATACAAAATATAATGTAATTCAAAAATAAATAAATAAATCACACACAGTCCCAATACCAGTTATACGGTAGATATATGGTAGAGCCATGCTGCAGTTATATTGGTTGTATACTGTTGTGTGAATAAGTCAACTAGCGCCATCTAGTGTCAGGAACGAGAGCGAGGGGAGCTTTGCAGAGAATGACAAAACAAATCTTTCGACCGACAGCGCCACCAGAACTAAGTTTCTAGAAAATCTATACTCGAACTCTCGGTACCTTGCGCGTGTTTACTTGAACATTCCGGATATTTTGCTAATTTAAATAAATAGGTGGCGCAAGATGCGATCGAGGCAGAGTTGAACTCAGCGACACAAGCGAAGCTTCGGAGCGGAATTAAGTGAATTAGTGTGTTTAATTATTAGTGGTTTAACTTTAATTTGTGTAAAGTAAATTAAAGTGTTAATTTAGGTAATTTTATCGGCAATTTTTATTGTCACGAACCTCAAGCTCGTAACAATTGGTGTCAGAAGTGGGATAAAATCGTGCCGATTTTACCTAAGGAGGAAACGGAGGGTGTCCGTACCCGAAGTCAACGCCAGCAGGAGACGGACCAACGAAGATTTGGTGGTGCAACGCCGCAGACGTCGGAGGGCCAGCCACCGGCTGCAGGCCCGTCGGTAGCTCCTACATCCGCAGCACCCGACTTAGGTGCTCTGATGGTGATGCTGCAGGAGCAGGCTCGTCGACAGGAGGAGCAGGCTCGCCGACAGGAGGAACAGGTCCGTCGGTTGGAAGAGCAGCTGCGGGGCGGACAGGATGAACAGGCCCGCCGACAGGAGGAACAGGTCCGTCAGTTGAAAGAGCAGCTGCAGAGCGGACAGGAGGAACAGATGCTCCTCATGAAGGACCTTCATGCTACCTTTGGGAAAGAGATAAGGGAGGTGTAGGATAGGGTTGCTCAACATGACAACCGCCTGGTGGAAGCTGAAACCCGAATCGAAGAACATGAAACCCGAATCAACCATGTGAACAATCGGGTTGACAACGTGATGGCTGACGTGAAGAAAACGCTGAACGACCTCAAACTTGGGGATGGAACTACAGCTCCCGTAGTAGCTACAACACCTTCGCTACGTGGGTTCAAGGTACCACCGTTCGACGGGACTTCTTCCTGGTCGGCCTACAAAATCCAGTTCGAAGCTGTTATGAAGGCGAACGGCTGGAATAAAAATCAGGCCATGACTTTTTTTTTTTTTTATAGAAGAGGGGGCAAACGAGCATGCGGCTCACCTGATGTTAAGTGCAACACCAGGAGAATTGCGGGTGCGTTGCCGGCCCTTTAGAAAGGAGTAAGCTCTTTTCTTGAAGGTCCCCAGGTCGTATCGGTCCGGAAAAATCGCCGGTGATAAACTATTCCACAGAGAGGTTGTACGTGGAAGAAAACTCCTTGTGAAACGTACAGTGGTGGACCGCCAAACATCCAGATGGTGTGGATGGTATCGGGACGTTTGCCGTGTCGTGCGTTCACGAAATTTGGCGGCTGGGATTAATCCGAACAATTCCTCAGAGCACTCCCCGTGATAGATGCGATAAAATACGCAAAGAGATGCAACATCTCTTCGCAACGCCAGTGAATCGAGCCGATCGGAAAGCACTCGGTCGTCGACGTTTCGAGCCGCTCTGCGCTGGATGCGGTCAAGTGGAAGGAGCTGGTACTGGGGAGCCCCAGCCCAGAGATGGGAACAGTATTCCATGTGCGGCCGAACCTGCGCCTTGTAAAGTTGCAGGCGGTGTGCCGGCATGAAATACTGTCCCGCTCTGCTGAGCACGCCAAGCTTTTTAGAGGCCAATTTGGCCTTCCCTTCCAAGTGACCACGAAACTGCACGTCACTCGATATGTCGACGCCGAGGATTCCGATACTGGCTGAGGCAACAAGGGGAGTGCCTTGAAACTGAGGGGATACGACAAAGGGGTTCTTTTTAGCGGTTAACGCGCAAACTTGTGTCTTCTGGGGGTTAAACTGGACTAGATTTAGTCGTCCCCAATCCGAGACTCTGTTCAGCAAAGACTCGACTTTAGACACAAGTTTGTCCCGGCACTCGGAGACGTTTTCCCGAGAAATATTGGCTCGGCCGGTGTAAAGAGCATCACCAGTGCCGTCATCTGCATAGCAATGAATGTTACGGGTATGCAACATATCATTGATATGCAGAAGAAACAGCGTTGGCGATAGCACGCAGCCCTGTGGAACACCAGCATTAATAGGCTTGCAATCGGAGCTTGCACCGTCTACAACGACCTTGATGCTCCGATCTGCAAGAAAGCTGGTGATCCAATCGCACAATTTCTCGGGAAGCCCATAGGAAGGGAGCTTCGAAAGAAGCGCTTTGTGCCAAACCCGATCGAAGGCCTTCGCAATGTCCAAACTAACGGCCAATGCCTCCCCCTTGAACTCTACTGCCTCCGCCCATCTGTGAGTGAGGTAGACCAGAAGATCACCAGCTGACCGACCAGGGCGAAAACCGTATTGGCGGTCACTAATCAGCTGGTGATCCTCAAGGTACCTCATGAGCTGGCAGTTTACAATGGATTCCATTGTTTTGGAGAACAAGGAGGTGATGGCGATTGGGCGGTAGTTGGACGGGTCTGAGCGGTCGCCTTTTTTAGGGATCGGGTGGACGAAAGCCGTCTTCCATGATTTTGGGACTACGCCTAGGGAGTAGGAGTACCGGAAAAGACGCGTTAAAACCGGTGCCAACTCTGGAGCACACGTCCTCAGCACAATTGGGGGGATTCCGTCAGGCCCACTCGACTTGTGGATGTCCAGGGAGAGGAGTGCTTTGCGAACCGAGCGCTGTGTGAACTGCACTTCCGGCATGGAACACTCACACCGCGGGATGGTCGGCGGCGTACTCCCCCCGTCATCAAGAGTCGAGTTAGACGCAAAGAAGGAGCCTAGAAGATCGGCTTTCTCCTTTGCAGTATGGGCCAGTGAGTCGTCCTCCCTGTGCAGAGATGGAAGAGATGGCTGACAGAAATTCCCCTGGACAGCCTTGGCGAGAGACCAGAATGCACGGGTTCCAGAAGGAAGGCGAACTAGTTTCTCGCCAATTCTGCCTATGTGCTCTGACTTTGCCTTGGCAATGACTCTTTTGAAGGACCTAGAGGCGGAATTATACTTCTTTTTTAGAGCGCTGGTGTTTACATCCCGGGACGCTGATGCATCAACCCAGGCTTGATAGCACTCCTGCTTATAGCATGATGCTATTTTACAGGAGCGACCAAACCATGGCTGAGATTTGCCTCCAATGGGCACCACAGAGGAAGGAATAAAAAGTTCCATACCCTGAAGGACCACATCAGTAACAGAATCCGCAACAACGTTGGGATCATCCGGCGAGAAGCAAACCCGCCCCCAAGGGTAGGATGCAAAGAAAGACCGCATCCCATCCCAATCGGCTGACCTATAGTGCCAAACACGGCGGCAGCCTGCAGAATGCAACCGCGATTTCAGCGTGAGTGGCACAACACTCCGGACCAGACAATGGTCCGAGGAGCCTAAAGGGGCGTCGACGGAAATCTGATATCCGTCCGGGTGAGAGGTCAGCAGAAGGTCCAACAGGGAAGGTGCATGATCCTCCACATCTGGAATCCGCGTAGGCGAAGTAACCAGTTGTGTCAGACCATATGCCAAGGCAAAATCATGAACAGATCTCCCCGCATGATCGGTTAAACGTGAACCAAGCCATTCGGCGTGATGGGCGTTAAAGTCGCCGAGGATCACGATCTCTGCGGAGGGGATCTGCTGTAGCAACGAATCTGCAGCCATTTGGACGTGGTCGAAGAGTCGGTCTGTTTCGGCATTACCGCTATGGGACCTATAGAGGCACCCGTAGACGCGCGGATGGTCGTCGCTGTCTACGCGTAGCCAAAGGATGGACAGGTCCGAACCTTCAAGTCTGCCGAGGCGTCGAGAACAGATGTCCTCTCTGACGTAAACGCAAACTCCAGCCCGAGGCACAAAGGAGTGTTCCAGTCTGTACCCCGGGTAGGAGAGATACGAGACATCAGCCGGAGAGGACACCTGCGTCTCGGTCAGAAAGAGCAGAGCCGGCCTCGTCGTCTCGAGATGGTAGTGGACGGCGTTTAGGTTAGAGTGAAGTCCCCTGATATTGCAGAAATTTACGGACAGCGTGGCAGGGGTCGCCTTAGTCTTGTTGCTCCGTTTGCCCCGAGCAGTTGTAGTCTTGAGCGGAATTTCGCCCCCCCCCCCCCAGAATACGCGGGGCAGCCTGAGCACCCACGCTCAGAAGTGGAGAAACATGGTCGTGGATGCTCAGCGAGGGATTCTCCAGGGGTGCTGGTACCCTCCTGGGGTAGTCTATCTTTATTTAATTCCGCTACCATGTTGATGGGGGGGGGGGATTTGGGCCTCCGGCCACCTGCACTCACCAGACGAAACGCGGAAGCAGAGCTTCCACTTCACGCCGGTATTCTGTGAGGTCGTGGTACCACCCCGGTTTGAGCCGGCCCATACGTGCAACAGCAAAGCTGCCGCATGGCTCTACCACTGTTAAACTGCTCTCACCCTAGGCCTGCGCGACCAGGCCTTAACAGTTCTGGAAGCTCTCGGTGAGGAAGTGACTTATGAGCAACTCCTTGAGGCATTGGAGGCGAGATATGGCGACGCTCACCTGGAACACGTCTTTCGTGCGCAGCTTAAAGATCGCGTGCAGCGCATCAACGAAAACCTGCAGCAGTGGGCTCTAGAGGTGGAGAAGCTGGTGCGAAAAGCATACCGGTCTGTACCTGCGCTCATTGAAGGGAACCTGGTGCAGACATTCATCGACGGCATCCGTGACCTGGAAGTCAGAGCTGCTGTGAGGCTCGGGCACCACGAGACGCTTAAGGACGCCTTGGCCCATGCACTGGATGTAGAAGCCGTGCGGCAGGATCATCGTTCCCATCGCATCAGGGAGGTTGCAGCAGTTACAGTTCGCGACCGCAACAGAGGATACAACCCTAGGTGCTATGGCTGTGGGGAAAAGGGCCATCTACGATCCAGCTGCCCTAAGCGAACCCTAGAAAGGGACGGTGAACGATCTCAGGAGGGTAGTGCGGCCAACAGCACCGCCCAGCAGCAGCAGGGAAACGAGTAAAAGCCAGAACTGCGGGGCGGGTGCTGGCTGATGTTAAAAGAGCCCCAAGGATCTCGATCTCACAAACCCATGATGGGAACAGTCTAATCATCAAGGGCGAGGTCAACGGAATGCCGTGTAAACTGACCATAGACACTGGAGCCTCTCGTACGGTTGTTAGTTCCCAACTTATAAGTCAGTTCCTTGGGAACTCCGCATACAACCTAGAACGCATTAATTTGGTAACAGCCACCGGTCAGCGTATACCCGTCCGTGGAGAAAAGGAGATGGAGTTGAAGCTAGGCAACGTGATCTACCTGCATAATGTCATCGTGGCTGATATAATGGATGACTGCATCCTAGGCTTAGACTTTATGAGGAATAATTGTTGCGAGATCGACGTTAAGCAAGGTGTTTTGAAATGTGGACAGGAGGAACTTTTTATGGAAGGTGCGTTACCAGGGAACGTGTACAGCATCAAGAAGATTGTTCTTCCGCCGAGATCGGAAACGATTGTTCCGGTTAGTCTTCCTCGAAACGCTGGGCAAGCTCACCGTTGTGTACTTGTGGAAAGGGTAAACAATGACCTTCCATGGAAAGTAGCTCGAACCTTGGTCAGGACCACTGACATCTCGGGAGTACGTGTGCTGAACCTTTGCGACCGGTAACAGATTATAGAAAAAGGCACACTGGTTGGTACTTGTGAGGAAGTGGATTGGTTACGTCAGTGCCAATATATATCGAGTGGGACCCCCAGCAAGGATTCAGAAACGAGAGTGACCACACTTTTGGAAGACTGTCGCAGTGTTCTGCCCCCGAACGAATTGGTCAAGGCGAAGAAGTTGTTACTCGAGTACGCCGATGTATTCTCATCAAACGATGCTGACATAGGAAAGACTGGTTTAGTTCAACACAAAATAAACACAGGTGAAGAGTTGCCTATCCGTCAGTGTGCCAACCTCAAGTTGAGTCCGAAGAAATGTTCACTATTCAAACGGCAAGTCAACTTTTTGGGGTATGTAGTGTCGGAAGAAGGTATCCGCACGGATCCAGAGAAAATCGCAGCTGTAAAGGATTGGCCGGTTCCAAAAGACAAGACTCAGGTTAGAGAATTTTTGGGTTTGTGCTCCTATTACCGACGTTTTGTGAAGAACTTTGCAGATATAGCCAAACCTCTGCATAAGCTAACCGAGGAGAAGCGACATTTCTGCTGGGATGAAAGTTGTAACATCGTATTCCAGGAGCTCAAGGACCATCTGTGCAAGACACCTATTTTGGGATACCCTGATGTAAGCAAAGAGTTTATAGTTGACACAGACGCAAGTGATATAGGACTTGGCGGTGTGTTGTCTCAACGTAATGGTGACCAAGAGGTCGTGATAGCGTACTTCAGCAAGTTGTTGTCAAAACCGGAAAGGAACTACTGTGTCACAAGACGCGAATTGCTAGCTGTGGTAAAGTCGTTGCAACATTTTAGCAAATATCTTCTGGGACGAAAATTTCACTTACGAACTGACCATGCTGCATTAAAATGGCTATTGCAGTTTAAAAACCCAGAAGGACAAGTTGCGAGGTGGATTGAACTACTGCAGGAATACGACTTTGAGATCGAACATCGCAGCGGGAAATCTCATGGCAACGCAGATGCATTGTCAAAAAGACCTTGTCCTGAAGATTGCAAACATTGTACTAGGCAAGCGAGTAAGAAAGTGGTATCCGTGAGGATGCTCAGGGCAGACCACCTCAGCAACGAGTGGAAGGACAGCTTACTACATGCACAGCAGGAAGATCCGGACATCAAGCCGATTCTGGAATGGATAAAGGCCAGTGCTCCCAAGCCCAAGTGGAGTGAAGTCTCAGCGATGAGTTCGACCACTAAAAGCTATTGGGCCCAGTGGGACAGCTTGCTGCTTCAGGATGGAGTTCTGTGTCGTAAATGGGAAAACGTTCGGGGAGACAGATGTCATTTGCAAATGGTTGTCCCTAAAGCTAAAGTACCGGATGTTCTACAGCTGTACCATAATGATTGTTCAGGAGGCCATCTGGGAGTTAAACAAACTCTACTGAAGATCCGAGAACGGTTTTACTGGGTCCACTGTCGAAACGATGTCGAAGACTGGTGTCGCAAATGTACAAGTTGTGCGGCTGTAAAGGGACCTCAGACTCGTAGTAGAGGTGGATTGAAGTTGTACAATGTGGGTGCACCATGGGAGAGAATAGCCATTGACGTGGCGGGGCCGTTTCCGGAGAGTGAAAGCGGTAACAAGTATTTCATGGTTGTGATGGATTACTTCACTAAGTGGCCAGAAGTCTTCGCCATTCCAAATCAAGAAGCTTCAACAGTTGCAGATAAACTAGTTCATGAAGTCTTCTGTCGTTTTGGAGTACCTTTAGAGATTCACAGCGATCAAGGAAGGAATTTTGAGTCTCAAATATTCCAGGAAACTTGCCGAGTTATGGGTACTCATAAAACAAGAACGACTTCTTATCACCCGCAATCTGATGGAATGGTGGAACGATTTAATCAGACATTGGAGAGGTACCTAGCAAAAGTTGTAGACAATCGGCAACGAGATTGGGACAAGCACATACAACCGTTTTTGTTGTCATATCGGAGTTCTGTTCACGAAAGTACAGCGGTGACACCAGCTTTCGCAAACTTTGGAAGAGAATTACGGCTGCCTGCGGACCTGATCACCGGGATACCACCTGATGCCCCACGCAGTATAACCGATTATGCAAATGACTTGCGGAACAAAATGAATGACATTTATGAGCACGTCAGCCAATCGGGCCAGCAAATGTCTGAGAAAATGAAAACCCGGTACGACCGCAAAATGAACAACAAAGGGTTCAACGAAGATTCATTAGTGTGGTTGCACAATCCAGTCCGCAGCAAAGGGAAATCTCCTAAGCTTCAAGCTAAATGGGACGGCCCGTACCGGATTGTAACCAGGATCAACGATGTGACCTACCGGATACAGAAAGGCGCAAGAGGGACTCCTAAGATCGTCCATGTGGATCGCTTGGCGCGTTATTATGGGACCGATAATGCTCGGGACGAGCATGTCTTAGGAGGGGGCAGTGTTGTGTGAATAAGTCAACTAGCGCCATCTAGTGTCAGGAACGAGAGCGAGGGGAGCTTTGCAGAGAATGACAAAACAAATCTTTCGACCGACAGCGCCACCAGAACTAAGTTTCTAGAAAATCTATACTCGAACTCTCGGTACCTTGCGCGTGTTTACTTGAACATTCCGGATATTTTGCTAATTTAAATAAATAGGTGGCGCAAGATGCGATCGAGACAGAGTTTAACTCGGCGACACAAGCGAAGCTTCGGAGCGGAATTAAGTGAATTAGTGTGTTTAATTATTAGTGGTTTAACTTTAATTTGTGTAAAGTAAATTAAAGTGTTAATTTAGGTAATTTTATCGGCAATTTTTATTGTCACGAACCTCAAGCTCGTAACAATACTTATAGTACGAAACAGTGGGCTCCACCGGGGAAGGACCACGCTATCACAGAATACCAGCGTCAAATAGTAGCTTAATGCTGCTGTGTTTCGTATGGTGAGTGTAGAGGACCGAAGACCCTTTTTATTGGAAACGAGGCTTTCCATCTTAGTCCTCACGGATGACAAAGCATCTACATTTTAATTCTTAATCGAGGATAAATGTAGATGTCTATGGGCCACAGCAACCACTCACCATCTGGTGGACTGTGTGCTCGTTTGTCACCCTATCCTATAAAAAAAAACAGTCAGGTGTTCCACTGTTGCATGAGCCTTTCCCGTAATAGGAAGATCACACTTGGCATCGGATGGACGATCGCAGGACCAGACGTCTCACAGCCTTGTGTTTGTTTTAAATTACTGTATAATAAAAGACCCGTTGGGTGTATAATAAAAAAGCCGTTCTACCCAGGACGGAGATTTTTTGCCGAACCAGTGGTAAAGTTTAAATAACTTTCAATAAGTATTCTTGTAATATATTATAAGTATGTAACATAACATCACATAAACGCCCAGCCTGCCACCCCGAAGGGTAGGCAGAGACTACAGACTTCCATTTAGCACGATCCTGGCACACCTCTCTCGCCTCCTCAACATCCATATACGTACGCATACATGCTCGTCGTCGTAAGGGTAGTCTTAATTTGGCCTATTTTCAATATATCGCTAATTTGGTCGATAAACTTTCGCCTAGAACGTCCCTTTCTAACTCTGTCGTTCACTTCTGTCACATAAATTTGCTTTTTCACTCTTTCGTCATTCATTCTTTCTACATGACCAAACCGCCGAAGTAATCCTTTCTTAATCCTGGTTACAAAACCATCTTGCAAACCACACTTTTCTCTTATCACAAAATTTCTCACCCTGTAATTCAGATTCAGCCCTAACATCCGTTCAGAACATTCGTTAAGAAACGTCCGTATTTCTACTGCGCTTATTCTACTCTCGTGCTTCTTTTGCCACACCCAACTTTCACTACCATACGTTATAGTATTGACTAACACAGCATTGTGAATTGCCATACGTGCCTTTTTTGACACATTCTGACTTTTCACAATAGAGATTCTTAATTTCCGCAATTCTTGTAATGTATATTGAATAAGAATGATTCTATTAAAAAGACAAACTAATAGTTCACCCTCTGTGGCCCCTGACAATGTGTAACGAACTTCACCAAAAAAGGCCCTAGATGCGTGTTCTAATTAACAATATTTTCAATGTTGTCGGCAATTTTCCCGTCTCTTAGTTATCAAATACTTTAAATTTAGTGAGACAAATAGTAGGCGAATCCAAAGAACTTCAATTTAATAATATGAAACCTGCTTTAACAAGAATTCGTCCTTGAATACTACCAAGTCATTCGAAATCCAGACAGCAATTTATTCCCAGAAATTCTAAAGGCTAGACTTAAGTTACACTTTGTTTCTTACCAAATAAATTAGTTCGCTATTTATATTGCGTCGCTGGATTCAATTCTGACGAAAATAAAATGAAAATAAAGAATTATATTATATACCGATTTAATTCTTCGATTACTTATAACTTTAAACATAATCGGCATAACTTATCAGTAGTCAAAACCGGATAGTTCTATTTATGTTGATTGTATCGCACACCATCATCATAAGCCCTTGTGCCCAACTGTCCACCTCTGAGCATTAGGGTTGCCAACGGTACTATAATATAAAGTATTGTTCTGTATTTCGGGACTGTAAACTTTAAACTTTTAAAGAAATATATAGTACGCAAAAATATTATATATCGCTTGGGTCGATCTATTTTGAATCACCGTAACCTAATAACAAACAAATTATTATTTCTTTGTTATGAATTCCAAATGGCAAAAAGGAAGAAACGGCTCGAGTATGTATTTCTCCCTCTAGTAAAAAATGAGTAAAAGTAAACAAGTAATAAATATATATTTGTCTATGTTTTGCTCTTTCCGTATAATACTATATTTTTCGAAGTGTGCTATATATTTTATAGCTAATTATGAAAAATACTGTAACCAACCGAAAAATGTTGGCAACACTACTGGGCATGAGAATGATGTGTTTAGGTTACAAAACATTCATAATGAATTCATAATTCATTTATTCATTAATAAATATCAAGTGATTCCCATCCTGTGTTCCCATATAAAAACGATTCACACTAGAGCACCACTGATCGCCAGTATTTTTAACGCTGTTTCCGCTCGGTGAGTTGTGTATTTTTGGTCTTTGTACGAGGTAATGAAGTCAGTCTCAAAGGAGACTCACCATCTGAGCAGTACAGGGTTATAGTGCACGAGTGTGTGCGCAAGGACAGGTGCACTTTGCACTCTCTATTCCCCCACTGTCATAGTCAGATCAGACGGCAATCCGATACGACCGGATATATACAGATGTGTGTATATACAGATGTGTGTGCATGTATATTTTTGTATGGAATAAAGGTAACTAACGAGCATACAGTCCATCTGATAGTAAGTGGGTGCTGTGGCCCATAGACATCTACATTTATCCTCGATTAAGAATCAAAACGCAGAGGCGTTATCATCCCTGAGGACTAAGATGGAATGCTTCGTTTCCAGTAAAAAAGGATCTCCGAATCCTTTACACTCACCATACGAACATAGCAGTATTAAGCTGCTATTTTACGCTGGTATTCTGTGAGAGCGTGCTCCTTCCCCGGTCGAGCCGACCCATCCGTGCTACAACCATAATATAGCTGCAGCGTGGCTTTACCACGTATAAAAAAGTATATAATTTATAGCTCTTTTAGGACGGTGAATAGGCACTGAACTCGCGTGACCATCACTCTCAGATATCTTTACCTCTGATGTGCATTCCTACCACTGACAGTTTTTTTTTTATCCAAGGCTTCGAACTCAGAACTACATGATCTACAGTCGCGTTTGCGATCACTGGACCAACAAGCAGTTACTTATACGATATAATGCCATGTTAAATATTATGTAGTCACATGTTTTTACCGCTCGCAACTTTTTTAGAGAAAAGGGGGCACACGAGCATGCGGCTCACATGATAGTAAGTGACCACCACCAGGAAAATTTCAGGTGTACTGCCGGCCTTTTAAAAAGGAGTAAGCTCGTTTCTTGAAGGTCCCTAAGTCATATCGATGCGGAAAAATCGCCAGTGATAAATTATTCCACAATTCCAAAAATAGCATATTTGATTACATATACACCCATTGCATATTTGATTACCATAAATAAAAATCTACCGCTATATTTTAAAAATATGTTCATGAATATTTCTGCCAGCTTGCTCACGTAAATGGCAAAATGTTTCATGCATATATGCAATAATGGCGTTCAGTGGAACAAAGCTGCATAGACGGACGCCCGGACGCCAGTGCAAACACGAAAACGACGGGCAAGCATGGTAAATGGCGTGCGGAAATACTACTTACTAGCTTTGTTAATACACAGAAACCGACAAAAACGGTCTCCGAAGAATGTTATATGCAATGATTACATTGTAAAGTGCCACTTGTGGTGTTATTCGGAATTATTACGACTAATGTCACACCTTATGAATCTTTTAATCGACTTCAAAATAAGTAGAACATTCTTAATTCGACAGTATGTTTTGGTATATGTTATGTTATATCTTCACCGATTGTTTTTTTTTAAAGAATAATAGTAACGCTATTAAAATTACTCCATTTACCACTCCAAGTACCAAGTACGCTTAAAAGGCTTGTGTTAGGAGTGGTACACGATAGTTTTCGAATGGTGGATTCGAACCCACGACCCACGAGCTTACTTTTCGCCTTAATTTCAATAAATAAAATTAGTTATGAATCGACTTTGTCGATTATTTTTTATAAAAAGGACAGAACAAAATAGAGATGACGTTGGGGCCTTTATCCTTTGATACATGATTTTTCTTCTAGGTGGTAGGATATTTGGCTTCCTAGTAGTCAGTCTAAGTAGAAACTACTCTCTTACGATAAAAATCCTTGCTGGGCTCTGGTCTGAAGGGATGAAGGGAAGGGAATCTGATAGCAAACCAGTATAATTGCAGTCTGTGAGGCACTCCACCTTAGTCATCAGAGGTGACAACGCATCATCAGCCACTTAGCATCAGGTGGACTATAAGTTCGTTTGTCACTTTATTTCTTTTTAATAAATTATGCGAGAATTATTTTATTCAGGTTTTTTTAAAAGTTTGTTATTAATCTTCAACAAAAAGAATTAGCCAAGTAGACACACGAATTACTGATCGTAGTATGAACGTTTCCCACCTTAAAGGTCTTTCACACTCTGTCACCGGTCTAGGTATTTCACACCTGGTACACACGTAACGGATAAGCGGATTAAAAACTTATTTATCGGCCAGTTAAAGTTAATTGCTGGACGCGGGTATTCTCCTGTTGTAGGAAGGATTTGCTTTTGTTTTTTTTTTCTTGGCAGATGTATTGATGATCTCAGCGTCAGACATCTCGCACAATTGATATTGCTGCCCGTTGACGGTATGAATATGTCACGTCTGGTGTAAACGAGATGGTTATACCGCCATCTATCGAAAGGCATAAGACTTCTTTAAAAAGGCAATAAGAATTTCCCATTATGTCCTCTTACAATACCACCACGACGAAATAGAATGATGGATCCTCTTACCCCACCACCACATGTATTACACGCATTAAAAACTGCATGGGATATAATGTTATATATCGAATATACAGGGACAACGGTAACGTACTACTTCAATGACCTGCACATAAGATGGCCAAACTGAAATTTCTGCATTCCTGGCCGCTCATAAATGTTTGAATTTCGAATGTTATATTTTTAAAACATAAGAAACTAATAAATTGTAATTAAAATAATTTTTGGCGGGAAGTCGTGTGTCAATTGTTTTTTTTTTTATCACAAGTTAAAGTTAATTTCCGTAGCTTGCTTATGGATTTCTTATAACTAAACGATAACATTTTAAGGCGATAATTTTTTAATGGTTTTTTAAGTTCACTCTCTCCGCAAGATTGCACTGCTAGTCTTCAAAATGCTTTTAGGAGATAAGCACCTCAAAAATAATTGCGTTTTTTTTTCTCCCAGACGGGTCTTGTCTGCACGAACCCACTTAATGAGCGAAAAACGAAACAAGTTAATGCTGACTGATATACCATAATTTTTTCCCAATGTCTATGAAAAGGTTAGGGGGAAAACCGACCAATTTATGAGTTATGCAAAATTTTCAGTGTACCTCGCATGTCTACTATAACATGTAATCGATTTTGTCAGACCACAGTTCCATTAACAGGCGCTTCCTGTTTCCATTAAAAAATCTCTCGAAAGCTATGGATTGGGATTCAAATCGGTAATGGCAAATGTATGACGATTTCTGCATTACGCAGTTATATATTTGAGGTATTATTCAAGCCGTGACGTTAAACATAAAACCCAACCATCCTCCGTACGGCGTAAACTCGCAATTCCAATCTCGTACCCACTTACAATCTCGAGACGAAATCACCGTAAAAACATCGACATACCACTCGGCCATTATCGATGATATGACTCGGACAAGCGGAAAATCGACACTCGTATCACAGACCACTATCACGCGTTCTAACGTCCGATATAAATTTATTACGTAACAATTGAGTCGTCTCACTAATAGATACGTGAATCGATTCGAGACAGACATCTCATGGATATTGACGGAGTTGGTAAGATTTAAACTTACCCACATACCTAAAGCAGATTACATTACAAAAACTCTCATGATCAAGATTTTAAAATTGTATCAGCCTTGTTATTTAAAATCGTCATCATTACAGCTTTTCAAAGTCAACTGCTTCACTTAGGCCTCTTGTATAGATTGAGCTCGAAGTAACCGTAGCCTTTAACCGACCTCAAAAGGGAGAAGGTTCTCAATTCGAGTGTATGTTTTTCATTTTAACAATTGTAAATATTACAATTTAAATTTACTACTTTAAAAATAAAGTAGACGACCTATGAATTCTAAGTACGATTTGTATTACACTTAAATATTATTTAAATATTGTTATAATAATTTTTATGATCATTAGCATTATTTTGACATGTTTTAATACAACACAATTTAACATAAAACATTAGTTCCAACATTTGCTACTATTTCTTTTTTTAATTCCGGCGTGATGTATAGAAACCAAATACAAGTTCAAACAGTTCAAGTAACATTAGCAGACAACTTAAACTTAATCCCCTACGACATATTTGAGATTTGACCGATTTACAACTTTTAAATTTAATGTCAAGGAAATTTAATCCATAAAGATATAAAATTAATATGCAAATTCTTAATTAATTCCCGTCTGCAACTTTTTGCCAATTCTTATTTAAGTATTATTTGTGTAAATAATATTATTATCTTTTTTACTAACACGCTTTAATTAACTTCGCCTGTATCTATCTATCTATGTAACGGAATCTTTTAATGTAATTTTCACCAACTTGTACACGGCCGATTGACTTGAACATTTGCACTCGTATCAAGGACCCATGACAATACAATAATTTATCTATCTCTGTAACGGAATCTTGTAATGTAATTTTCACCAACTTGTACGGCCGATTGACTTGAAAACTTGTACTGGTTTCAATGGCCGATGACAATACAATAATTTATTAACGTTATCCTAGTATTCTGAACAGGATCACCAGGGTAAAATAAAATAATTTGAACTTTAGCGTGTTTCTTTAGTTTTTTTTTAATATAATTTAATTATTAAAATCATGTTTTCCAATGATTTAATAGATGACGCCAAAATTGATATACCTATTTAAAACGTACAAGTACCTGTAGATGTATTGAAAAGAGTGATGGTAATACTTGAAGATTTAATCATACTTTGTTTTTTACCGATGACTCAATGGGGATTATCGATTGTTTTATGATCGAGATGCCATTTCCGATTTACATCTCTGAATATGCTTTGAATGGGTTCTTAATTCTTATTCATCGTTGATGAAATCATACAATTCCTAGAACGACTACATTAGCTCCTTACACCGAAAAACCCCACAGACGCAGAATCCTATCTGATAATAGGTAATTATAGAGAATAAGTATGGCGGCCACCTGCGCGGTTGTCACACGCTGCGAGGCACATGTGCTTAAAGCTTCCGCTAATCATGAGCGTTTCCATTCGCAGCACCGATACGTTTTATAGCTAATTTCTTCATGTATGTTCTATTTGTGCAAACAGTTTAAATCCATCAAACACAAACATAATGTGTTTTAATAGAAGAAAGGATGATCAGATGCTTTGGCTCATAGATTTGGCTCATAGACATATAAAAGTCAGAATGCCTCCTTACCTTTATAAAAGGTTTCCGGTTGCTGTTACTCAATATACGAAACACAGCAGAATTATACGTTGCTTATACGATGGTATTCTATGCTCATGAATAAACTCAATATAGCCGAGATTAATCGAATAAACAGAACAGGCGCTAGTCCTTATAAATTAGGAAACTATCATTTCTTTCGTGCAGTTTCAAGCACATAGGTCATAATCTGACCTTAAACGAGATAATCCCATAGCCACGCTGGCCTGCCACCATACCGCTACACAGCATTATGCAGTACCTATAATACGATCTTCCAGACATCTGCTTTCCAATCCAATGCAGCTCTTAGAGTCTTGGAGTAAACCCTTTCTAAAAGAGCTCTGCCGAGTTTTGAACTGTGCCTTAGAATGGGAAAACTCCAAAGGCGTGGGGCCAAGGTATTACAGTCTCGTTTCCCAAGAAAGATAACAAGACTAAGCTGACGAATTATCGACCTATCTCGCTTCTGAATCACGTCTATAAGTTGTTTTGAGGAACATCACAAATCGACTCGCGCGAAGACCCGACGTCTTCAAACATACCAAACAGCCTAAGTTGCGAGGATCATATTCACACAGATGTCTTATACATAAGACAACAGTGTATTATATAGCCCCTGTGTCTTGGATTTGTGGAATATGAGAACGACCAATTCGAAGAACAGGTGCAAAACAGGTATAATACTAGAAGCGTTAAAGAGCGTAAACTCGCGCGACCACCAGTAAAAAATTACTGTGGGAAAAGAACCAACAAGTATTTGACCCACACACTTTTTAAAGATATCGAATGGCTGAGAGAAGATAATACTAGAATAAGTAAACAAACACTAAAAAATAAATTGAAAACTGTTTTCCTTAACCGAGTTATTGCGAGATGAGAAAAAGTTAGTAATTCCTAATATTATCAGTAGTTTCTATAGGCCAAATGTTAGTAATTCTTAATAATAGTAGTAATTTCTTAATAATAGGCTAAATGTTAGTAAATATTTGATTGCCTGATTGGTCTAGTGGTCGTAAAGAAAAGAGGTTTGTTGATCATAAGGTCGCGGGTTCGAATCCCGAGCCTTCTGTCAAAAATTTTCAGTAGTAGCTTGGATTCAAAAAATGGCGGTGTTTCTCTAATGTGTCTCGAAAAGCACGTAAAAACATTGATCCTGTCCCTGATCTCTCTCCATTCATTTGGGATTACCATCCCATCGGACTATGAGAGTGAGGGAATAGAGAGTGCACCTGTGCTTGCGCATATATTTGGGCACTATGATCCTGTATTGCGCCGATGGCTAGTCAGCACTGAGACTGGCCACCGTGACCGAAACTCGGTCTGGAATTATCTATTTTTTTTTTTTTTTTTTTTTTTTTTTTTTATAGAAGAGGGGGCAAACGAGCATGCGGCTCACCTGATGTTAAGTGACTACCGCCGCCCATGATCAACCGCAACACCAGAATTGCGGGTGCGTTGCCGGCCCTTTAGAAAGGAGTAAGCTCTTTTCTTGAAGGTCCCCAGGTCGTATCGGTCCGGAAAAATCGCCGGTGGTAAACTATTCCACAGAGAGGTTGTACGTGGAAGAAAACTCCTTGTGAAACGTACAGTGGTGGACCGCCAAGCATCCAGATGGTGTTTTTATCTGTTTCACGTTATGTTCTTGTAAATATTAGCAAATTATTTCGCTAACGTATCGTGACGCTGCTCACGTAACGGCACATATAACAATGGGTATGCGCGCAATTCGTTGACAAATCTTTTAAAATAATCCCCGCGACCCATGGACGGATCGCATCGATGCCTCATTAATTACTATACATTATTATCATACTCTCAATTGGTCGTTACCGAGCGATTATTAATAGGGCAACTTGTTTTAAAAGTATTCCACGCTTATTGAAATTTAGTTCTTAATGCCAAGATATAAAGTTTGTATTCGCCATTGCGATTTGCTTTCTTTTTACGCGACGCTTGTGATACTTGTTATAATTAATATTAACGTCTGATCTCATTCTCCGACTTGTTATAACCTAATAACGTAGTAGATTCATTCAATAATATTCATTCATGCGTTATTTTTGTACGCAGAACTCTAACAGAGTTGTGAATTGACATGATTTTGTTATCCCTCTTTAAACGAGGTGATTAATAACAAAAATTCTTATCGTATTATAATATGGAAATTTTTATGAAACTAAAAGTTCTTTAGAAACGTTGGGCACTTTTGGAATGGGAAAAAAGCACTGAACTCTCGTGACCGTCATCGGAATGTACTATATTTTATATCTTTTTTTACGTGGTAGAGCCATGCTGCAGTTTTAATAGTAGTATAGTTGTAACACGAATGGGTCGGCTCGACCGGGGAAGGACCACGCTCTCACAGAATACCAGCATAAAATAGTAGCCTAATGCTGCTGTGTTCTGTACGGTGAGTGTAGAGAACCGGAGACCATTTTTACCGAAAACGATGCATTCCATCTCAGTCCTCACGGGTGACAGCGCATCTGTATTTTGATTTATAATCGAGGATAGGTGTTGATGTCTATGGGCCGCAGTAACCACTTACCATCAGGTGGACTGTGTGCTCGTTTGTCACCCTATTCTATTCTATACTATTAAACGAGCAATTCTTGTATATATATATAATCGGGATCACGGAAACGGCTCCAACGATTTTCATAAAATTTTGTGTCCAGGGAGTTTCGGGGATAAAAAATCGATCTAGCTAGGATTTATTTTTAGAAAATGTCTTTTTGTCCGTGTTTTTAGACAATGAAAAACTGCTACAATATCGTTAGAATAAGAAGGTAAATTTTGATAGATAGTTAATGATTATAAATAACTTAATTGGTACAATGGGCGGTCACAGAATCGTAAAACCCCGGTTCGAGCTCAGATCGACCGACCGACTTTTTTTAATTTTTTTTCAAGTTCCTTTCTTTTTTGAGAAAATCTATTTTTTCGAGCCCTTTTTTTAGTATTTTTTAAAAACACAAAAATTTAAATTAAAATAATTGCACTCATGACTTTTTATTCAAATAACCAGTTCCGTTTTTTCTGTTATGTCGCTAAGATCCAAAAATATTATTTACATTTCATCAGTATGTAATTTGTATCTAAATATAATTTGGAAAACACACGAATTAAAAAAAAATCGAGCGAAAAATACCGAGCAAAGCTCGGTCAACCAGGTACTAAAAAATATACATAACATAGTCATTATTTTTCATGTAAACAGCCCAATAAATTAAAATTTTATAAATATATTAATACGTAATTTCAAATAAAAAATACTTTCCGAAAAAATGTTCTTCTTATTATTTCTTACAAGTTTGTGGAGGTAAGAAGTTTTCACTCCTGTCGTACAGTCGCTATATGATATGTGATGTGTTATCATATCATTTCAAAGTTAACATAAGAAATGCCCTTATAGACCTCCTGACCTCCGATAGAAGACAGTATTGTTTATTATACGTATAATAGTATAATATCATACGTATTATAGTACAACTACGGTGCAGCTACATTAAAGTTGAAGAGCGAATGGGTCGGTGCGACCGGGTTAGGAACATGCTCTCACAGGAACCTGCGTAAAATAGCAGTTTGATGCTGTGTTTCGTATGGTGAGTAGATAACCGGAGATTTTACTGGAAAGGAAGCATTCCATCTTATGCCTCAGTACTGGCATCAGTACTGTACAGTACTGACAACGCATCTGCATTTTGATTCTTAATCGAGGATTATCGTAGATGTATATGGGCCACTTACCATTAAATGAGTTGCGTGTTCATTTGTCACCCTTCTTCTATAAAAAATGTCATAATTACTTCAGAAGTGAATACGTCTGCCGTGTAGTGGCGGTTAAGAATATCCACTACCCCATATCTTCCCGTGGGTGTCGTAAGAGGCGACAGAGGGAGACAGGCAGGAGATGGGCAGCAGCATCTTCCTGATGACAACTGTGACGTAATAAAAAACTGCGGTTGCCAACCCGCTCGCCAAGCGTGGCAACTACGGCAAATACCCCCCAATGAACAAATACACAAAAAGACGGCTATTCCTGGCTACGGTGGCGACCATGGTAACGGCGGGGCAGGGGGTGCTAAGAATCTCCGGTGGAGGTTCGGTTGCCACCTACGACGACTCGACCTGGCAACATATAACGCACGCACCCTGAGGACTGACGAGAAGATACTGGAGCTGGAAGAAGAGGTAGACAAGTTGCGCTGGCATATTATTGGATTATCCGAGGTCCGAAGAGAGGGGGAGGACACGGCAATCCTCGAGTCCGGCAACTTGTTCTATCACCGGGAGGGCGACCATCTGTCCCAAGGAGGTGTCGGATTTATCGTCCACAAGTCTCTCGTCAACAACGTTGTAAAGATTGGGAGTGTGTCGACGAGGGTCGCGTACCTGATACTCAGAATCACCAAACGGTATTCGCTGAAGGTCATTCAGGTTTACGCACCAACCTCGGCACACCCCGATGAGGAGGTGGAGGAAATGTATGAGGATATTTCCAGAGCCATACATTCCTCCAAAACCCACTACACGGTGTTGATGGGAGACTTCAACGCAAAACTAGGCACAAGAGAAAGCGGTGAGCTGAAGGTAGGGAAATTTGGAGTAGAGCAACGGAACCGAAGGGGCCAGCAGCTGGCCGACTTTATGGAGAAAGAGGGACTCTTTATGATGAACTCTTTCTTCCAGAAGCGGCCCCACAGGAAGTGGACCTGGTCGAGCCCCGACGGTTCGACAAAAAATGAGATTGACTTCATTATGACGACCAGACGCCAACTGTTCAGTGATGTCTCAGTGATCGCAAGGGTGAAAACTGGCAGCGATCACCGAATGGTTAGAGGCACACTGAACCTAAACGTTAAGTTGGAGAGGTCTCGTCTAATGAAGTCAACGCTCCGTCCCCCTTGTGCTCTAATCCAGAATCCCGAAACCTTTCAGCTCGAGTTACGTAACCGCTTCCAGTGCCTAGAAGATTGCAATGCAGTGGACGATATGAACGACAAGCTCGTGGAAACTGTCCATGCGGTCGGAGCTAAGTTCTGCAAGACCCGCCGCAGAAGAACACAAAAACTCTCCGATCACACTCTTAATCTCATGGCTGTTAGACGGGAGATGAGGCTGCAATCGTCAACAGATTTGACAGCATACAGGCAACTGAACAGACAGATCTCCAAATGCATGCGGCGAGACTTACGCAACTTTAATACTTCTCGTATTAAAGAAGCGATCGAGCGGAACCAGGGCTCCAAAGTCTTTGCCAGAGATCTGTCTGCCAGAAAGAGCCAACTGTCAAAGCTGAAGACTGAGTGTGGCAACATCGTTTCCGGGACACCTGAGATTTTGAGTGAGATTGAGAGGTTCTATGGGCAGCTGTACACATCATCGTTGGAGCCACACGCAATTGTGAGTAACGATCCAAGAGCAAGTCTTATCCGACACTATTCCGATGATATCCCGGACGTCAGTCTAAGCGAGATTAGAATGGCTCTCCAGCACCTTAAAAACGGCAGGGCCCCAGGCGAGGATGGATTTACAGCGGAGCTTCTGAAAGCGGGTGGAACACCGGTACTTGTAGTCCTTCAGAAGCTCTTCAATTCCGTCCACCATGGTGGCACTACTCCAGAGGCGTGGAGCAGAAGTGCGGTGGTCTTGTTCTTTAAGAAAGGCGACAACGCTCTCTTAAAGAACTACAGACCGATTTCCCTTCTGAGCCGCGTCTACGTGCTGTTTTCGAGAGTCATTACGAATCGTCTCGCACGCAGACTTGACGACTTCCAGCCTCCCGAACAAGCCGGTTTCCGAAAAGGCTTCAGTACCATAGACCACATACATACCCTGCGGCAGATTGTGCAGAAGACTGAAGAGTACAATCTGCCACTTTGCCTGGCGTATGTGGACTATGAGAAAGCCTTTGATTCCGTCGAAATTTGGGCGGTGCTACAGTCCCTTCAGCGGTGCCAAGTTGACTGTCGGTATATCGAAGTGCTGAAGTGTTTGTACAGTAGGGCTACGATGGCTATCCGAGTACAGAACCAGAGCTCGAAACCTATCCAACTGCAGAGAGGTGTAAGACAGGGTGACGTTATATCCCCGAAACTCTTCACCGCTGCATTGGAAGACGTTTTCAAGCTACTGGACTGGAAAGGATACGGTATTGACATCAATGGCGAGTACATCACTCACCTTCGATTTGCCGACGATATAGTCCTTATGGCAGAATCGCTGGAGGACTTAAGCACTATGCTCAATGACCTCAATGGTGCCTCCCAACGGATAGGTCTTAAGATGAACATGGACAAAACAAAGATCATGTTCAATGTCCATGTCACACCTATGCCGGTAGTTGTTGGGAGCACTATGCTCGAAGTTGTTGACGAGTACGTTTACCTGGGACAAATAGTCCGACTAGGTAAGTCCAACTTCGACCGAGAGGTCAATCGACGGATTCAACTCGGCTGGGCAGCGTTCGGGAAATTACGACATATCTTTTCGTCAGGTATACCTCAATCTCTAAAAACTAGATTGTACAACCAGTACGTGTTGCCAGTGATGACTTATGGATCTGAGACGTGGTCCTTCACTGCTGGCCGTATGAGGACGCTTAAGGTCGCTCAGCGAGCTATGGAGAGGGCTATGCTCGGAGTTTCTCTGCGTGATAGACTCAGAAATGAGGATATCCGCAGTAAAGCCAGAGTGACCGACATAGCCCAACGGATTAGTAAGCTGAAGTGGCAATGGGCCGGCCATATAGCTCGAAGAAACGATAACCGATGGGGAAGAAAGGTTCTCGAGTGGCAGCCTCGTACCGGTAGGCGTAGTGTAGGGCGACCCCCCACTAGATGGAGTGACGACCTGGTAAGACATGCAGGAAGTCGATGGATGCAGGTGGCTCAGGACCGTGCTTTGTGGCATTACTTGGGGGAGGCCTATGTTCAGCAGTGGACTTGTGAAAGGCTGTAATGATGATGATGATGATGATGAATACTTCTTACCTTTACGTTCAGTGATTTTTCGCCATCCCCAAAATTTCCCAATGTGTCTAAAGGAAGTTTCCACTTCAAAAAAGTATAATCGCATGCATATGCTCTCGTTTATATCTTTGTCATGTACATGCTGGCTCGTTTCCTATATGGTTCGATATCGCCGATTTGTCATTTTCATCATTAAACAATTTTTGTAGCTTTTTCTTTTGTTAAACATTTATCATACGTACACAATGGGTGCGTTTGGCAGAAAAAAGCGCTAGCAAGCGCTTATAAGCGCTGAAATAGTTTTCGGCCAGGACACGATTGCTACTTCAGTAGCTCTGACACAATGCGCCATTTTGCTTATTTAATTTGTTTGTTTTGAAGTAGAGTTTATAAGTTGTTTTGTGCAATATTAGTTTTAAGTAATATAATGACATGATTAAACATATACATGTTATTAAAAATTCATGATTGGTAAGTTTTTAATATGAATACTTTACAAACATATATTTAAATTAGGTTAGGTTCCCCGGTTAAAACTAACATCGTGTCCTGGAGGAAAATAGCTACTTGCGATTTGACAGCGCTTACTGCTTACGATCACCATTTTGCTTACAAGCGCTTGCTAGCCCTTTTTTCCGTCAAACGTACCCAATATGTAGTTAGTATGATAAATGTTAGAATTACATAAATGGTCGCGTGACTTGAATCGCAGCTAAAGTAAACACTTTTACCGGGGCGGGGCGTTTGGCGTGCACGGGGAACGTAATGTTATTTTCTTGCACGCTCCTCATCGAGTTTTTACAGTATGTAATTCATTTTGAAAGGTGGTAGTTCAAACCAAGTTATAACTTTTTTTAGTTATTATAAGCCATTGCTATGACCACAATAACTCCAGGTGGTAAGTGGTGATGAAGCCTAGATGCTAAATCATACTGTCTTAGCGTAATAAAAGTATATTCACTCTTACCTTGAAGACGCCCAGATCGTATTCGGACGGAAAGATAGATAGCCGGCAGATTATGCCACTCCCTGGCTGTACGCATTATAAAATACGAAGCAAACCTTTTGGTTCGAAGGCGTGATATATCGACAGCAAAGAAGTAAAGACCTACCGTCCGCCTGATTGTCCGATGGTGGAAAGACTCTCCTTTTGGAGGTGTAATTAAAGTCGGAGGATTAAAGGTTTCCGACGGTATTGATTTCAGACAAATCAAGGTTAGCAATAAGTCTCTTAACACGTTTCTTCACCGTTGTAATATAGCATTTTGCAGCATCAGCCCATATGTGACAACAGCACTCTATCCAAGACGCAACGTGCACATTATATAATGTAGAAACTGCCCATATGTGATGTACCGCTGCACCCTTGCTAGGAACACCTAGTTTACTTATGGCTGCTTTGGGCCTCGTCTCAATGCACCCCTCGTAGTCGGGAAATCTCGATCCCTAACAACTGAATTCAATCAAAAACTCTTTTTGTATATGTTTTGTTGTATTTTGTAATAAATTACGTTAACTGTGTCCATATTCGACGTAATATCACAGATCTAAAGTTAAGTGATAGATTTTAGGAATAAGTCCTAGTTTTAGGGTTCCGTAGTCAACTAGGAACCCTTATAGTTTCGCCATGTCTGTATGTCCGTCTGTCCGCCGCTTAATCTCTGTGACCGTTAGCACTAGAAAGCTGAAATTTGGAACCAATATGTGTATCAAACACGCCGACAAAGTGGTAAAATAAAAATTGGAAAAAAATGTTTTATTAGGGTAGCCCCCCAAAAAAAAAATCGAAGACGTGAAGTTTGCCGATACGCATTAGGACAACACGGCGGACAATTTCCTTCCCTAAAACCCCTCTCAGAAATGAGTGGGAGGCCTGTGCCCAGAAGTGGGACGTATACTGGCTTCAATTTTTACGTAGCACACCACACGAAAAATACTCAGTCCTTATCTATGAAAATGTTTAAGAATTTTATTAAGCAAAAATTGTTCAATAAAAGTTATTATTACACTACTAAAGAGTACATGATTGATAGTATCCCTGGAAACGAATTGATCGCAACTGTGCTGTTTCTAAATGTTTTGATTTTTTTTATATCATGTTTATGTGTTATTGTGTAGTTTAATTCATTCATAGTATTTTCATAACTCATTCATTTCATGTCCTCGTATGTGAGTGTAGAGAACCGGAGACCATTTTTATTGGTAATGAGCTAATGAGATATTCCATCGTACTCGTATTACTCAAGGGTCTTTAATCGTGAATAGATGTTGGTGTCTGTGGGCCACAACATCCACTTACAACCGGATGGTATGTATGTTCGTTTGTTAACCTTATGGTATAAGGTCTTTTTCATCTACATTTTGTAAAGACACCGTCTCATGTGGCTTCTAACTGTTATATAATTGTAATGTAATCCTATCCCACGTGTAAGTGAAGTGCACCCGAAAATGGTAAAGCGCACTAATTTACCTTCAAAAAGGACTATTAACTTTTGACTTGAAGAAACACAAACTGTAATCAGATGGAAAGACGGATACTAGCAACTTGTAGAATAAGTTGCTATACGTATCATGAACGATGAATCCAAACCGTTTGGTTGGAACGAGTTGTACGTTGACTGTAAAGAAGAGAAGAAGAGAGAGAGGAAGGAGTTAACTTATTTAATTCCTGCGCATAGTCTCCGTGATGTATCCTGTAGAACATATTTTTGATGTGGTGCGACTTGATCATCAATTATCCCCCACGTAGCCGTGACAAGTCGTCACCTATCTGTCTAAAGCTACCACATAAGTTATGTTTGAGAACTAAATCAACAGACAATTCTGTAGAAAAGAAAAAACACGCCACAGATCTATATTTTAAATATAGCTTCAGCCAACTTATGCCGTTTTTGTTGCATTAGTCCACAGTTCAATGCCCGGCAGTTTTTGTGACCGAGTTTTTTCGACGTGTTTTTTCTCCACGCGTTTTTCATGATGCTGCGCTTTATAGGACAGATGTTATTGTTGAATAATTTTAATAACGTTACGTTTATAATTTTAATTAGATATTTGTTAGATACACACGTGTATAATTGATAGATTCAGGCGTTACTTTGCGGTAATCCGTTATAATAAAGATATTAATAGTTACTTTGCAACCCAACCGCTCAATTAAATAATGTGTCTTACCTAGTTTGAAGAGCACCTCCCGCCCTCCCTGAATTGCGTGCACTAATCCCGTCACCACCAATCCCAGTAACACTACTCCCAACACCACTACTTCCAACACCACTATTCTAGGAAAGACACACCAACGACGATAATACGACACGTTTTTCGCCTCTACACGAGGCATCCTCAGATGATGTAGACTATACGGCGGCTGACAGCCGCGGTCAGCGGTCAGGAGCGGATGGTTGCAAAGTAACTATTAATATCTTGATTAAAACTACTTTTACGGGTTTTATCGCGTTTTATTTATATTAATTTTAATACCCGACGTTTCGGGTGCTTTCCAGCACCCATGGTCACGGGGGACTGAGGTGACTGACGTCCCGATGTCAAAGTTAACCCGGAGTACCTTCAGCTTTTTAATTATTGTCTTTGGTCCGATCTACGCAGAATGGACTAACTGTGTTTTGAAGTCTTACAGTGGTATCAAGCAAGGTTTAGTTTTAATTTTATTAATTATAGGATCCCAAGCAGGTGGTGGTACGCAGCCTCCTTCTCTATTGAAATTAGGATGTTTTTTAATTTCAATAGCCTCACGTATCATCCTTGGTAGGAATCGATGTTCTTTCGCGAGGATTTGTGGTCTATCAAATCTGATGTAATGGTGGGGGCCATCTAGGATATGATCGCAAACTGCAGACTTCCCGGAACGTTGATGTTTCACACACACGTGTATATTTACCTTGTAGTGGCGGTGTAAGGATATCTACTACACCATATCGTTCTGATGGTTTCCTGCTAGGTGACAAAGAGAAACTGAAGGAGGAGATGGCTAGCAACATCTTCCTAATAACAACTCGAAATAATAAAAAATTGCAGGTTGCCAGCCCGTCTACCAAGTTTTGCAACTATGGCACAATCCCCTTTGACGCAATATAGACCCACGTTCAACTATGGACTTTTATATTCTGTGATGGCGATGGAAGATATACACGTAACCGACATAGCCCAACGTATAAAAAATCTGAAGTGACAATGGACCGGCCATATATCTCGTGGAACTGACAACCTATGGATGGAAGTAAAAAATAGCTGGAATAGTCCGGAAACTGTATGTAACTAACAGAATGGGATGTGCAATCCGGATTTAGAAAAGAGATGGAATCTTTGTGCGTGACTGATGATGAGAATTTTTTGATCAAAAACTAGAAAGTTTTCTGTGCATTTTTAAACACGTTGAATTGCCTATGAAAGGTTGGACAAGGTTGCTTGATGGCAAACGTTGGCCTCGTTTGGATTGAGCGTTGGGCTGTATGTAACTTAAATGAATATATTTATAAATAATATATATATTTAAAAGAAAGGGGAATGTAAAAAAACATGTATGTCAAAATTAATCTTTTTTGGAAGGAAGGAAACAAAACAATACGTAAAAAAAGAATGACACGCGAGTTGATTGAGTAAGTAGACGATTTTGAGTCGGTGACTAAAGAACAATTCTTCCCCATAGATGGAGTAACGACCTGGCAAGAGATCTAGGAAGCCGATGGATACAGGTGGCTCAGGAGCGTGCTCTTTGTCATTGCTTGGGGACGGAAAATGTTCGTAATTGGACTTGTAAAGGGCTGAAATGATAAAGATGATAAAGATATACATGTAAAATAGTTTTGCTACGCCTGCCATAAACTATTTTACATGTGTTATTAACCGCATGTGTTCGTAACCGCAGTTTTCTATTATTTTTTCCTTTAATATTTCTATATTTATAGACTAGCAACCAACCCCGGCTTCGCATGGATTATTTCTGGATCACGACAACAGCGCCACCTACCGGGTCCAAATGTAAATATAAACCATCTAGGGACCCATTCAACACATGCACAGAAAATTTCATCACAATCTGTTGGATGGTTTCAAAGTCTAAAGGACAAAGTAGAAACATTTTTTGTGTTTTATATAGATATATTGTTATGAGTAGCATTTTTACAAGCTTTCGAAATTTTACTAATGTGAATGTTGTCATACTTCGAAACAGTTAATGAAAAAATACGACGAAAGAATCTGAAACGTTTTTGTAAGAAAACAATTTAGAGACCACCATATATGAGTCGTGTATGGTGACCACACTATCTATAAATAAAACTTAAATTATAATATTTCATTGCTACAAACGATACAACTCAAATAAATCTAGGGAGCGTCCGGTCACTTTAATGCGCACGCATTGGTATGCGTTAGGATACGAAAAAAACCCCTCAATAAGAATATTCTACTGTATTTCAAAGTTGATAAAGTCTATTAAAGAACGCACCGGTTCCTCCATTCACTGGTCACCCTCGTTCAAGAATTCAAGATATACGAATTAAGGAATTTGTCACACACTTCTCAGCAAGCAATCGATAAATAATTTAAATATATTTAAAATAATTCATCACCTTATTTCGTCTCTTGAATGTCGTAAGAGATGATGATGAAAAATGTCAGAAAACTTTTACGGCTTCCTATACAGGATTCACGGTTCACGGATTCCTCGGTGACGGAATACACATGTTAAATATAAACAAATAAATAAAATTGAAGTGTTTGTTTGTAATGTCAAAATGACATTTTTTACTAAATGCGTATTAAAATATATATACAGTTCCTATAAAAAAATATCAATTTAAAATTTTCTGTTTGTCTGTCGGCCTGTCCGTTTGTTCCGGCTAATCTCCGAAATGGCTGGATCGCTTTTGACGTGACTTTCACTGGCAGATAGCTGATGTTACAAGAAGTAACTTAGGCTAGGTACTTTTATTTTAAAAGAACAATTAGGGTCCAAAAAATTAAAACCCATAAATTCGTAATAAACAGCTAATCTATACATATAAATGAAATTGATTTATCTGTCTGTAATATTAAAATAACTGACTTCTATTAAACTCAGAAGGTTATTTGCATGCTATTAGACATAAAAAATCATTTTTAGGGTTTCGTAGTCAACTAGGAACCCTTATGGTTACGCCATGTCTGTCTGTCCGTCTGTCCGTCCTCGCTTAATCTCTGTGACCGTTAGCACTAGAAAGCAATTGAAATTTGGTACCAATATGTGTATCAATCACGCCGACAAAGTGGTAAAATAAAAATTGGAAAAAAATGTTTTATTGGGGTAGCCCCCCTATATGTAAAGTGGGAAGTGATTTTTTAATTTCAACCCTAACCTGTGATATATTGTTGGAAAGGTATTTAAAATTGAATAGGGGATTACTAAAATCATTTTTTGATAATGTCAATAATTTCGGAAATAATCGCTCCAAGAGTAAAAAACGATGTGTCCCCCCCCCCCCTAACTTTTGAACCACAAGTTTGGAAAATATGAAATAAATCTGAAAAGTAGAACTTTATAAGGACTTTGTAGGAAAATCATTTTGAACTTGGATGGAAACAACAGTACCCACTACCGGGAGCAGTTGCAGGAGCGCGGAGCGCTGCTGGAGCGCGAACATAATGGATACCCACCTTTAAACTCATAAGTGGGAACACTTATTGTGACGGACGGGAAACTACGGAACCCTACACTGACCGTGGCCCGACACGCTCTTGGCCAGTTTTTTTAAATTTTGTTCGTCTGTCTGTCTGTCTGAGCGGCTAATCTTCGGATTGTTTGAACTGAACGTGATGAAACCTTACGTATAGATAGCAATGTGAGGAGGGATCTAGGATATATTTATTTTTACTAATTTGTTTTATTTATTTTTTTAATGAAAAATTGTCAATAAATGTTCTTTTATTATCTTATAGATCCCATCCAGTCGAAACCGCTATGGTTCACTAGTCAATAATGTATTATTTACCAGCTGAAGTCGCCTGCGTGTAGTTTAGGGTTTTTAATTTTTTTGCGCGGAACCCTAATGGATTACACACACGGTCAGTTCAACTAATTATTCCAACTGATCAGTTCAAACTAGGACTGTTGATATTTTTTTAAATATCGGATTTTCGATATATCGAAATTATTTCGATATATTTTTTACGTGGTAGAGCCATGCTGCAATTATATTAGTAGTATAGTTGTAGCACGAATGGGTCGGCTCTACCGGGGAAGGACCACGCTCTCACAGAATACCAGCGTGAAATAGTAGCTTAATGCTGCTGTATTTCGTATGGTGAGTGTAGAGAACCGGAGACCCTTTTTACTGGAAATGAGGCATTCCATCTCAGTCCTCACGGGTGACAACGCATCTGCATTTTGATTTGTAATGGAAGATAGATGTAGATGTCTATGGGCCGCAGCAACCACTTACCATCAGGTGGACTGTGTGCTCGTTTGTCACCCTATTCTATAAAAAAAATATCGATAATTATAAATATATTAATATCGGAGTTTAATATATAAGTTTATCTTAAAATCCGTCTAAAAACCAGTCCTAGTTTGAACCGATCAGTTGAACTGACAGTGTGGGCGTCCATTATAGATACCATCCAAGGGAAACCGCTGCGGTTTACAAGTCAATAATATTTTATTTACTAGCTGTTCCCCGCGACTTCGCTCGCGTATAATTTAGGGTTTTAACTTTTTTGCGTGGAACCCTAATTCTTTTTTTTAAATAAAAGTAGCCTAAGTTACTCCATGTAACATCAGCTATCTGCCGGTTAACCGAACAAACAGATAGACAGACAAAAATTTAAAAAATTGTGTTTTTGTTCTAAGCACCATATATGTTTTCATATACATTTAGCAAAAAGCTGTTATCTTGACATTACAAACCGACACTTCAATGTTATTTATTTGTTTAGATTACTGCGGTCAACAGTTTAAGTGTTGTCCTCAGGCTTCAGACTCGCTTTGCTCGCGTCCTATGCAATTTAAGGCGAACGTACTTAAGTGACTGTGGATCTTAAAATTGCATCCCATTTTACATATAATTGCGCGTGCGGATTTTCTCCTCTAATTATTTCTCATAGCAATTAGCAATGTACGTGTCAGTCAGCGCCTGCGCATGTGTCTCGTCTCGGCCGCTTGTTAAGACAGGAAGGCGTTTATTAAGCAACACTGACTCACGTCATGGCGTAAAATTATCACAAACTTTGTGATGTCTTAATCAAGTCTTAAATAATAAAATAAGTTAGACAAATTACGTACGTAAACCATTACGTGGTAGAGCCATGCTGCAGCTGTATTGTAGCACGAATAAGTCGGCTCGACCGGGGAATGGCCACGCTCTCACAGAGTTTCAACATAAAATAGCAGCAGCTGTGTTTCGTGTGGTGAGTGTAAAGAACGGGAGACTCTTTTTTCTTTGGAAACGAGGCATTCCATCTTAGTTTTCAGGGTGACAACACATTTTCATTTTTATTTGTACCTTTACCTTTTTTTTTTTTTGACTGCTACCTAGCTACTTTGTTATACATATATACAATAAATTCGATTTTAGATACTAATGGCTTGAATTAATGAATATTTATATAATAAATTTTTAATGAATAGATCCTTAAAACAGTTAAATTTATTAAAAAAAGTTTGCAAGCATTAGTTAAGCCCCTGAAATACCTTCCACCTTGCGATTATCATGCTACAGAGAGACAAATTAATTTATTTAATATTCATATATTAAATATAATAGAGGTTAAATGACAGAATGTTTATTCCTCAGACTTTATTTGGATTTCAATTTAATTGAAAGTTGCTTGCCTCAAAATAATTGAATACCAACTTCAAATGGATGAAAGCACCACGAACCTTATTAATCTGTTACCGAATTCCTAGCCTTAAAATCAATGGCGTAATTTTTTCCCGCCGAATCGTGATGTAAGTGCGGTCGACGCCCTCCACACCTGTTATACTGATTTTTTTTTCAGTCACGCCCGGCACTGGACACTCATCTATTAAGCACTCGGTTTTTATTGAGCCTCTTAGTTGCTTATTGGTTTATTATTAGTGCTGAAGCGCTATTTGACTACAAACCATAATGTGTAATTTGTTTGTCTTTACAGTGATGTTTGATTTGAAAAAAAAATAGTTGTTATATATTTAATATGCCTAAATAAAACTCCATCAAGATTAGAATCTAATATAGTATAAGTGGTCATCTTTGCTAGTCTCTAGATTATTATCAGTTACATGAATAAAATTCCTCGCTTAAATATATTTATTTACCCAACTTATATCAGGGATAACACACGCCTGTTTCTTTTTTTTACACGTTGCTCTTTGTATATGATTTTATATTACATTATACCATTAAATAGAACAGTGCACTGGGGTTCTTTGTTTTCGATAATCATTTGTTTTGGGAGCCGGGTTTGGACTATACTAGGAGTGATTGATTTCTACAAAGCCACCCTCTAAATACTAGCGTCAAAATTCGTGCGGTGTAAACATTGCCTTACAGAACAGTCCCGTTAGATACTTCGCCTCTACTTTTCTCAAAAATGATTTCATATACATCAAAAATGCAGCGGTATTCTCAGCAATCCTCTCGTGTCTAATGTCTATACTTTTGTCACCAACACATATCTGATCATTCTTACTATTGTTGCGCGGCTAAGTTGACATATCTTCATCTGTCTCATCTGTGATCATCTCTCATTCGCTTCGGAGCGGAATAAAGTGAACCAGTGTGATAAATTTTTAGTGTTTTAAGTTTTAATTGGTGTAAAGAAAATTAAAGTGTTAATTTAGGTAATTTTATCGGCAATTTTTATTGTCACGAACCTCAAGCTCGTAACACTATGAAGGCAGTCCATGTTTAGCAGTAGTTGAACGATCCAGGGGTTCAGGGCATCACAAATAACACACGGAGCTTGTATTGAATCTTTTTTATTGGATGTCAAATTAAAACCTTTCCATGATACTTATGCAGTTATATAAAATCACTACATCGTAATTTACAAAACACTATACTACCCGTGCGGTTAAAGAATTGGATTGAAAATGGCGTCACCTCTATTCACCTCCGCTCGCACACTGTCACTATCCATACTCACATCTGCCGGTAAAGACTGCAAAAAAAATGCGTTGCGATATTGGTTTTTCGTACGTTCTATAACTTCAGTCCAACTTGTTATTGGAATTAATAATAACAAAATGCCAAAAAAATAACAAAAAACACATTTCAGTTTTGCTAATTTGTGAGCTAGGACGCGTTCTGAGTTTTCTTCATAATTTAATGGTATTTAAATTACATTCCATAGCTAAACAAGTAACCATTATTAAAATTTTCGTTTGCCTGTACGTCCTTCACAATGGCTTCACGAACAAATAGAGTGTACCTAATACCTGGAGTGATCTAGACTAAATTTTATCTGAAAAATTTGGAAATTTTACTGAAATAGAAATATTGATAAGATAAAATAAATGGACTTTATCTTAAGTCTACATAACGCCCAATTATTAGAAACCACCCAAGCGAAACCAGAGCGTGTCACTAGTTATAAATTTAATCTAAAAATAATGTACCTATACTTGCGTATATAGTTATTTTCTTTTTCAAATATTTTGTCGTTAATATAAAATTTCCAATTAACCGAATAGTATAACGTTATAACTATACACCGTTGTTAGCGGGTTTTCCCTATTAGTACTGTACATGTTAACGATACGGGCTCTATGAGCCGCCATATCTAATCCCATTCTATATCCGTACGTGATAGATATTTATATATATACATATATATGTATGTATGTATATATATATGTATATTTATATATACATATATATATATATATATATATATATATATATATATATATATTAATAGCGCCATCTGTCGGCAAACGCGCGAATAGAGCATGATAAGGAAGAATGAGAACACTAAAGTACAAGGAGAACAGACGATTATTAAATTAGTACCCGGTTGAGCGAGCTTTGCTCGGTTTTTTTAATTCGTGTGTTTTGGAAATTATATTTAGATACAAATTACATACATACTGATGAAATACGAATAATATTTTTTGATCGTAGCGACATAATAGAAAAAACTGAACTGGTTATTTGATTAAAAAATCATGAGTGCAATTAGTATAATTAAAATTTTCGTGTTTTTAAAAAATACTAAAAAAAGGGCTCGAAAAAAAAGAATTTCTCAAAAAAGAAAGGAACTTGAAAAAAAATTAAAAAAAAGTCGGTCGGCCGGTCTGGGCTCGAACCACGGTATTACGATTTTGTGACCGCCCAATATACTATTAAGCTATTTGGAATCGTAAATATTAAAATGTTAAAATTTACCTTCTTATTCTAATGATATTATAGCAGTTTTTCATTGCCTAAAAACACGGACAAAAAGACATTTTCTAAAAATAAATCCTAGCTAGATCGATTTATTGCCCCCGAAACTCCCTGCACACAACATTTTATGAAAATCGTTGGAGCCGTTTCCGAGATTCCGATTATATATTTATATATATACAAGAATTGCTCGTTTAATACTATAGGATATCTTTGGCCGTATTGAATGAAGTTGGTAGTATATTTCCATTCACAGTTGCGAACTTAATTATATATAAAAAACACTTGTTAAAAGATCTTATGTTAACTGTGTAATATAATTTATGTGTGCATTAATTAAAACGTTAATGCAATCAACGTATGTAAGCTTTATCGTATCTTGTATCTTTGCTCAGTTGTCCATTATTACATTAATGATAATATTGTTAATTACACTAAACATAATCATTTCTCAAACATATTTACGCGAACACTATATGTGTATTAAATATATATAAAAATAAATAAATAAAATAGCCTATATTTCCGCTACAATACAAACTTGACTTCTGATTAATTTAGGTTATAATATAATAATGGTTTTGTTATATAAGTATAATTATGTGTGTATATTATATGACTTAATTCATATTAGTAGTAGTCGCCTCTGCGGCGTATGCCTCTCCTTAAGGGGATATAGTAAGTCAGCTCAAATTCTAATTTCGCCCCCACTTGCCCGCGCGTCGTATACATGTTTGTAATCACTAATACTGTAAGTAGAAAGGTCGTTAGATACTTATTTCATTAGGTTTATCATATTTATGCCTGTTTGTTAACGCCAACCCAGACGCTTCTTATTTTTATCACGGTTATTTCCCATTTTAATTTTACGTCGTCCTGTTGCGTAATGTGTATTCTGATCGTAAGCGACACAACTTCTTCCTTCAAAAGCCTAAGCGATACTAACGGGTAACGGGGCGACAGGAATCAAGCTTCAAGACGCCGATAGTTTAGGTACATTGAGTTACAATACCTATAGAGTCACAATCTCTAACTGACAATACTCAAAAAATGTCCGAGCGCCGTTCCATATACCTATATATTTTGATATTATATAGTTCAAAATGACATTTGCTCGAATTTAGACGTTAACCTGCTTGTACAATGTTCAAAGTCGCTCGTATGCAATGTCATCATCATTCACTCAAGGGCACGTTATCGCGGCGCCGCGCGGTCGGCGGTGAGTGATTTAGTTTGCTAATAAAATGAAAATTATTGAAATTTAAATGAAAACATGCACTGTGGATACATAAATACGTAAATTTGGTATGATACTTACCTAAAATATGAAACACCATCCTTTTTTCGCACGTGTCTGCTGTTATTTGGGCAGGAAATCACCGAACACTTTGGCATCGCGGACGTTGTACGAGGATTGTGGTCGCCTTACAACTAAACAAAAACTCTGCGCACTTCGCAGCGTGCGCCGAGTTTTGGCGCGGACATTTTATTTGTCTGTTTGTGACTCTATAGGTATTGTAACTCAATGTTTAGGTAATTTCTTTTTACAATGAAAATAATGGTATTTAAAAAGAAGTAAATAACATAAGCACTGCTTATGTTATTTACTTCTTACACATAGTTAGTTCAGTTAGTATGCAAAGTTTCATGATCTTATTTAAAGTATTTTGTGAATAACAGCGGTTTATTGTTCAGTTTGGAGGTAACTTTGGATTTTTTTTCTATCGAGAAAATTTTACAGTATCGTGTTTTCGTCTAACGTAGTCCTTAACATTAATCCTCAACTTTACAATATAATAAATTCATAATTCATAAACACTCACGCCTGTCACCCAGAGGGGTAGGCAGAGACTACGGACTTCCATTTGGCACGATTCTGACATACCTCTTTCGCCTCCTTTACATCCATATATCTACGCATACATGCTCGTCGGTTAAGGGTACTTCTAACGTGGCCCATTTTCAAAATATCGCCAATTTGGTCGATAAACTTTTTTCTAGGGCGTCCCTTTCCGACTCGGCCATTCACATCTGCCATATAAATTTGCTTTGTCACTCTTTCCTCATTCATTCTTTCTACGTGACCAAACCACCGAAGCATTCCTTTCTTAATCCTGGTCACAACATCATCTTGCATACCACATTTATCTCTTATCACACAATTTCTCACCCTGTCATTCAGATTAAACCCTAGCATATTCCTTAAAGACCGCATTTCTACAGCATTTATTCTACTTTCGTGCTTCTTCTGCCACACCCAGCTTTCACTACCATACATTAAAGTAGGGACTAACACAGCATTATGAATTACCATGCGTGCCTGTTTTGACACATTCTGGTTCTTCATAATAGAGTGTAGTGCCCCATTCACTCTATTCCCTGCATTTACTCGTCGTTCTATTTCCCTATCATATCTACCATCCCTGCTAAATACACATCCCAAATACACAAACTCATCCACTTGCTCAATTAACTCTCCTTCTATTCTTATTTCACATACCGTTTTGTTTTCTTCTCTTTCAAAAACCATCACTTTCGTCTTACTTGCGTTCACTTTCATTCCCCTTTCTTTCAATTCCCAGTTCATTAATGTAACCATCATTTGCAACTCTGCCGCCGATGACGCAAGTATGACTTGATCATCGGCATACAAAAGGCATTCACAGGCCCATTCTTAACCCACATTCTTCATCTTTCAAAGTTTGCAAACACCGGTCCATAAATAGGTTGAACAGCCAAGGGGAAGCCACACAGCCCTGTCTGACACCTTTTTGGATGCCAAACCAGTCCGAGTAGACCCCATTGATCCTGACACAAGCACTAGAGTCCCTATAAAGAGACTTCAATGCCTGTATCAAACCAGCGCTCAACCCATATGAGTTCAGTGTTTGCCATAACACATTCCTGTCCACTCTGTCATAAGCCTTTTCCAAGTCCATGAACGCACAAAAAACTTTCTGGTTTTTGGCCAAAAACTTCTCCGCAATCATGCGCATGGAAAAGACTTGATCTGTACACCCCATTCCCTTTCTAAAACCCGCTTGCACATCACAAATTTTTCCATCAGTTTCTTTCATAACTCTTTCAATTAACACCTTAGCATACAGTTTACCCACAATACTAAGCAAGCTGATACCGCGGTAGTTTTTGCAGTCCTGCTGTGACCCTTTTCCTTTATATATTGGTACTATAACTGCTTTACACCTGTCATCCGGTACCCGTTTTAATTCCCAACATAAATTAAACAAGGTGTACAGCAGGCCTGCCACCACTCCCTCTCCAGCCCTTAGCATCTCGAGTGATACTCTATCATATCCAGCTGCCTTACCTGCTTTCATGCTTTTCATTGCTTTCATTATTTCATCTACACTTATCTCCATACCCCTTTCCACTTCTTTCGGAATTTCTAGTTCATTTAATTCATACGACTCTTCACTCATAAACACGCTTTCAAAGTATTCCTTCCATCTGTTTAAATTCGAAACTTCATCATTCAGAATACATCCATTCTCGTCTCTTATAGCATTTATTATAGGCTGTTTTGTATTTCCCCTGGCAGTTCTTACGAGTTTCCAGAACATTTTTATGTTAGCCTGGAAATTATCAGATATCCTTATATCATTCTTATCCGTTCTTTCTTTCTTTTTCCTTTCAACAACTTCTTTTACTCTCTTATTTAGACGTCTAAATTCTGCCTTTTTTTTTCAATCTCATCATTCATACCAGAAGAATTACCAGCTTTGGTTGCTAGTAAATCTAACCATGCTTTCTTCTTTGATTCAACTTCCACCCGTACCTCATCATCCCACCATAACGTATTACTTTTCCTTTCATTTGTTCAAAATTAATGCTGCAATACTTTCTGCATAACGGAGGATCTTGCTAAGCCATTTGAGGTTATTTCCCCTTAACCTTTCAATATATCTCTTTCCCGAGCCACTCGCATCCATAGGGATCCACATCTCGGATTAAAAATGTCTCGCCACCTTTTACTTGGTCTCCCTTTTTTGCTTTTCCTGTCTTTTGGTATTCATTCTGTTAGACGTTTGGTCCATGTGTTATTATTCACCCTACAGATCTGTTCTGCCCAGTGCTACTTATAAGTAATCTTGTTCTTTTTCTTACATCTATTATTTTTATTTTTGCCTAATGTTGACGTTGTTAACCTTATCTGATATTTTTAGTTTAGACCAAATCTTTCTATTTCCTTTTCTGTATTCTATATATATATATATATATATATATATATATATATATATATATGAAAATAGATTCGAGTACCGAGGGTCTCTCTCTCTCTGCCTGCCTTACTACTTTTTGTATAGGGAATTCTGTTACTTCCTGTTCTAGGCGCAATTTTTCTCGAATTTCCGGTGCTTTATTCGAATTTGAATGAACTCCGGAACTTTCGGACGACCCAGATAATACATGCGGCTATTAAAATTAAAAAAAAAACGCTAATTTCAATAGAGAATGCTTGGCACTACTTAGTTCATTCTGCGTAGACCATACCAAAGGTAATAATTAAAAAACTGAAGGTACTCCAAGGCAACTTTCAGTCGAGATGTCAATCATTTCAGTCCTCCCGCGACCATGATTTGCATCACCCGAAACTTCGAGAATTAAAAATAACTAAAATTAAACGCGATGAAACCTGTGAAAATAGTTTTTTTTTTACTACACTAAACATACTACATATTATATATAGTACATTTAGTTTAGTTAAACTTTATATTATTTTTCCGTTAGTATCAACTACTTTAAATATAAAGGAAATCAATAGAAAAGTGGTTACAAAATTGGCGTAGGTACGTAGAACTAAGTTTTTTTTTATAGAATACGGGTGACAAACGAGCACACAGTCCACCTGGTGGTAAGTAGAGGCTATGTCCCATATACATCTACATGTATTTTCGATTAAAAATTAAAATGCAGATACCTTGCCAGTCTGGAGGACTAAGATAGAATGCCACATTTCCAGTAAAAAGGGTCTCCGGTTCTCTACATACACCATACAAAACAGCAGCATTTAGCTGCTATTTTACACTGGTATTCTGTGAGAGCGTGCTCGTGCGTGTCGAGCCGACTCATTCGTACAACAACCATAATATAGCTGCAGCATGGCTCTACCACTTGGGTAAGTGATACAAGGAGCAAATTCTTGTAATTTGCTGGCCATAGGTCAATCAAAGGAGGATTTTCCGTAATTGCCACACTTGTATGACGGGTTTTAACCGCAGTTTTTTGTTTCAACAAAAAGTTTTGTTTGAAACAAACCAGGAGAGAGGCAGCAGCGTCTCCCTTATCACTAGAAATTTAAGAACTGCAATTTGATAACCCACCTACTAAGCGTGGCAACTATGGTAAATATCACGATTATGTGGCTACCTATAGGAAGGGCTATTTTAAAAAGTTGACGTTGTTAGCTTGTAATAGATAGATGTAATAAAAGTTTCATCTCGGAAGCAATTGAATATAGTAAATCCTGGAATGGTATCAATCTTACAATTCTCGTATTAGATCTCGATCTAAAATAACTTCTGGTATCTGCCAAAAGTGCAATACCCAGATCAGTGACGGGTAGGCTTTATTTGGACGGGTAGGCTTTATTTTTTGGTCTGAGGATGATCGCGATGATATCAATACGAATAATGTGCGAGATATTTGGAGGTGTTGCAATTCACTCGCCATGCGTGATGTTTAAAACCTACTTCTTATAATAGAAAATCGTGTCTTACAGTCGACAGTTACGAAATTGGTACAATCTATAAAAAAAATTAAGATGATATGTTTTATAGATTTTAGCACGAATGCGCCAGTCGACCAGGGCAGGACCACGCTCTCACAGAATACCGCTGTGTTTCGTACGGTGAGTGTAGGGATCCGGAGACCCGTTTCTACTGGAAACGAGACATTGCGTCTTAGCACTCAGAGGTGACAACGCATCTGCGTTTTGATTCTTAATCGAGGATAAATATAGATGTCTATGGGCCACAGCATCCACTTACCATCAGATGGACTGTGTGTTCGGTTGTCACCCTTATTCCATAAAAATAAGTATAGAGCCTTAGTTGTCATGGTGCGTAGTTGAGTTCTATACACGATGCCAGCACAATTGAATTTTTGATTGCAATTTTTATTACTTACTATAAGTCAGTGCTTCCCCACAATACCACGTGATGATAAATGGCGATGAAGACCTTAGGTGGTAAATAACAATGTCTTAGCGCAACAAAAGCCCATTCACATTTGCCTGACGAAAAAAAGCTCTGGAAATTTAATTTGATTGATTGGTATAAAATTTAGTATAGATTAATTTAATAAAGTAGCCTACGCGTTTAAGGATAATTCTATATACTATTTCTACTACATTTCGTTATTCAGCAAACTCATTTACAATTGAGTAATAAATTATGGTAAAGCTAACTGACCTAGCTACACAATCCTATTTCAATCTTGCCTAAAAACGTAAGTAAATTATGTATATGGAATATCAGATTGAAATCAGAACACATCATTGCAAGCACTAATATTTCGCTATTTCTAAAAAGGTAAACATATATTTGTCATAATTTTAATTCCTCGAGTAATACTAGTAACGTGAACGCAATGCTTTATCCGTGGAGGTCATAAAATAATATGTTCTTCACTTGTCGTACTGAGTGCAATCAAGTAGTGAAATCTTGTGGACATGAGACTCCGCCACTGAACTCACTTAAGAGTTTGCTTTTATGACTTTTTAAGTAGCCATTATGACGATAGAAGACCGAACTTAATGTTTGTGTACTGAGACTCGATGCCGTCACATAATAAATGTAGATGCTGCGTTCAGGCTTACCTTGTTTCACTGTCAACAGTAACTGTAAACGAGCTTTTCTTTTTAAATTAGCAGAATAAAAATGTTTGTCTATCAATTCTTTTGGTCATTTTAACATAATTCTTTATAAATTTTCGAATAACTATCTAAAATAATAAGACTGACAATATTGAAACCGTTGGGACATGTGTAAAGTTCAGACTAAACGATAATAATTTTAGGCAACTTAGCTACCGTAGACAATAAAATTGATCTATAACGTCTAATAACAAAATAAATAAATCGTAAACATAAAACGACTTAGGCAACTTTATACTTCCTTCCCCACCCGCTTGCCAAGCGTGGCAACTGTGGCAAATATCCCCTTATGGCGCAATCTATGGGAAAGGCCTGTGTTCAGCAGTGGACTCTAATAAAATGTAACGGTAGTGGTATACTTCCTTCTCTCTCTCCTATATTGACCCGTATAAGTTTACTGCTGCGTGGCATTTTAAACCGAGATTGTTACTATATATATCAAAACATGACATTTTTCTGACATTTTCCACTACCTACTACTCGTCTTTAATTTTTGCTTTATACAATAGATATTTTATAATTCCGTGCATTACAATGATTTTTCAGCTTTAAAATATTGTGCAACAATGATAACATGAATATTATACAATTATTTATTTAAAATTATAATATTTTTTACAATTACATGTATAATATTATATATATATATATATATATATATATATATATATATATATATATATATATATATATATATATATATATATATATATATATATATATATATATATATATATATATATATATATAGTTAGCTTTAATTATAAGAAACCTTTTATCTCAACTAAACTGCATTCAAGTATTTAGTGACATTCAAGTTACTAGTTCTGTAAACATTACAGTGAACGCTCCTCAAATAGGTTAAAGTATGAAATATTTCTCAAGGGATGTGGTGTCATCAATTTTTTTTGTCGCCTCAAATCTCTCCTCAGATGGGATTTTGTAATATGATATTTGTTATTATCGTAATGCTAGCTTTTGCTTGTACTGACTTCCGTAAACTATTTGTCACTGAAAGGTTTACAGCGATTTCTACAATGCAAGGGAATATTGCGGTTGAAAAAAAAATTGAATGTGAAATGTATTATTTAAAAATAAACGCCCTGATAATTTATTTCAGAAATAGTACTTGATATAGGGTTAAAACTTTAGCCCTCTTTGAGCACAAAGCAAAAAGAACAGTTCTGAGCCACTTGCATCCAATGACTTCTTAAATCTTTTATCAGGACGTCACTCCATCAATTGGAGGGTAAGTCTATGGGAGCCGCTTTACCCTTCGCTTACCGATATGAGGCTGCCTTGAACCTGAACTGACTGGTCGTGAACCTTTAAATCCTTCCAATCCTAAAACCCACAATAATGCATATTTACGATGTATGTATTTCATTAATTAATCGTAATCATTTTTATCTGTTATTTGTCATCATCATCGTCATTACTGTCTTTTACAAATCCACTCCTGAACATAGGCCTGCCAAAAGAAATGCCACATAGCACGGTCCTGAGCCACCTGCATCCATCGACTTCTTGTATGTCTTACCAGGTTGTCACTCCATCTAGTGGAGGGCCACGTGTTGGCAAACTTCACATGTCTTCGAAATATATTTTTTTCTTATTTCTCTGACATGCAGGTTTCGTCACGATGTTTTCCTTTACCGCCGAGCACGTGGTAAATCAGCACCTAAAATTGCAATTAAAAATTTAACCGAGCCGTGGTAGCTCAGATGGTTAGCGCTCGCTGTAAATTTCACAGTACGCGAGCAAACCGGGTTCAATCCACGCCGGCACCAATCCGTTAGCTATTTATTTTTTATGAATAATGTTAACTCAGCTATGTATAATTATTGTTGTAGATCCATAGAACTATGGCTAAAAACGGGCCGTCGACACAGCGAAGTGCTGGACGAACAGAAATTGAGCGAGGGGCAGTTGCGTCGCCCAGGTGCTACAGTTATCCTGTGGTTGAAGTGTGATCAGGTCAGAGGCGCCATCTTCATGTGCATGTGCATTTGTGTGTGTGTGTGTGTGTGTGTGTGTGTGTGTGTGTGTGTGTGTGTGTGCGCGCACACACACGTGCGTGTCTGTGTGATTTTACCATAACACAATATTCTACATAGAAGAGCTTCATCGAATAATAACGCATAGCCTCTTAATGGTCAGAAGCGCAGTGAATTTTTCATTCTAATAACAACTCAAAACAATATACAACTGCGGTTGCCAACCCACCGGCCAAGCGTGGCAACTATGGCAAAATAAGCTCTTTGAGGCAACCTATAAGAGAGGCCCATGTTCTGCAATGGAATTTTATAGGCTGTAACGGTAACAGGCTATGTACGTCCCACTGCTGGGCACAGGACATTGATGAATGGATGGATTTATAAGTTATTAATCTTCTTTATCATCATCAGCCCGTCCATCCTTCATTTTTGGACCTGGCCTCTCCCGTTTAGGGAGGACACTTTGCCGGCAGATTGACGGTCACAATACCAGACATCTCTCACCTTTGGCACTACTACATATCGCCGGGTATCGGTCGCATAAAAATGTCAGGCGTAAACGAGAATAGAATAGAATCATTTTTATTCAATATAGATCGAAAAAACCTCTGTCCTGGGCAAAAACAGCAAGTTACAACATTCATTTATAATGGGTATAATATCTTATACACAACTAAATATGAAAACATCTGGAAAGAGTATGGTAGCGATCACCTCATTCCTGAGGGTTGTTATCAATCATGTATAGAAATGAGACGTGATGAAGATGGCTGTACAGCTCCAAAGCAAATCTTTTTTACGCATATTGTTTTCAGTAAATTACTTACTAATAATTTGATAAGATGATTTTCTTATTAGAAATCGCAATTTGAATTCGTTTTATGTTTTGTAAGAAAATCTTTCTGAATATTTTCTAAGAATTAATATCAAGAATTCCATTGAGAATTAGAAGAGATAATTTAATGACATTTTTGTTTATGTCCTTTTTTTCATGTTCAATTTCATTATATTTTTGCTTGGTGGTCCACCACTCCGCGTTTTACTAGGAGTTTTTTTCCTCGTAAAACTTCTCTATGGATTGGTTTACCACTGGCGACTTTTGCGGACCGATACGACTTAGGGCCCTTGAAGAAAAGAGCTTACTCCTTTCTAAAAGGCCGGCAATACATCTGCAATTCCCCTGGTGTTGCGGTTGTTCATTAGCGGCGGTAGTCCCTTACCATCAGGACAGCCGCGTGCTCGTTTGCCCCCTCTTCTGTAAAAAAAGTTATAAAATGCCACTTTATTTTATGTTGCCAACAGAACATGGTAATCAATTGTATTTTTAATATAAAATATTTGAAGATGGAAAACAAACCGTCATTTATAACATTGCTAAAGATAGACCATAAACAATTTTAACCACACCTGCATAATAATGGGCTAATAGTAAACTACATATTGGTAACTTAGTCCACTCCGTTGCTGTGCGGCCGGTCATTTTTTCTACAACACAAAACAGGTACAAAATTCTTAACCCTACATAGCGCAGCAGATGCATTTCCCGCCACCTGCTAATCTCGGCGCGCGCAGGTGACGTTTGTTTACGTTTTTTACAACACCCGATTTAAGATGGCTGGTGCGTTCAACCGCACTTATTTTATATGTATATGCTCGATTAATTGCGCTTTCTGGTCCCATTTTATTGTTGTTTTATCTCACCCGTTGGCAATAATTAAACGAAGGCACCTTTTAAAAGAAATAGATAAATGATTTTTTTATTAAAGACGTAGATACCTACCTACCACGTTACATTGGTATGCATTGGTAGTTTATGTGTGAGAATGTATGTAGCATCTGCCACTATCTGTACTAAAATTAAGGTTATGTTTAAGCACCCCTAATTTTATAAATTATGTCAATTAATGTGGACTTACCGGAAACCTGCATTTAGTTAATGTTTATTTTATTTTATTATATTTTTTAAATTTACTTATAATAACTGGTGCAATAAACATAGTTTTACCGCGTCTATACTAACTTACGTTTTGCTAGCTGTTTGGCGGCATTTTTTATCATCGTAAAAAAATTGTCTAACGTTTTCCATCCATGCAAAAATTTTCGACACTCTTGTCAGCCCTTTGTTGAGCGGCGATGATATTTTCATTGCATCATTTTTAATGTGATCGTTCGCTAAATATTGCCACTATCCTCGCGTAGTGTATAATATTCTTTGACTATACTGGATGACCTTTTTTACCGTTTGGAAAAAAATAGGGTGCAATTAGGTGGGCCGGAGTAGAAACGTATGGCACTGATATTTTACAAAAAATAAAAACAAAAATTTTGAATGAAATAAATAAATAAATTAAAATTAATCGAAATTCAATCATTTCCACCCTCCTTTACGAACGGCAATAAAACAATAAATTTAGTAGGCATCTTTGACCTTGTCACTTCGCATTCGCAGGCTAGGGTGGATATGATTTGAATTTTGATAGATTTTAATTTATTTGTTTTTTTATTTAAAAATTTTGCTTTTACTTTTTGCAAAATATCAGTGCCATAGGCTTCTATTCTACTCCGTTCACGTGTACGCCCTATTTTTTTCCAGACGGTAAAAAAGGTTATCCAGTATTACGGACGTTGTTTTTTATACTGATTTATAAATCATTAAATTCTGACTGTGCTCGGTCAAGAGAGAATGGCATAAGAAATTCCATTACGGTTTTTTTATTCTGTGGGTTATTTGGAATACTAAATATAAACGAAATCATTTAACAGAAATCATCAAAATAATTGCGATGTGTGTGCTATGTGTTGTTACTTAATATTTAATAGAAGTTTGTATCAAAGAAAAATACTTTTTATGCACATTTCTCATGAAAATTCTCTTTTGGAAGTACACAAAGCAACTAATGTTTTAATTACTTCGTACAAGACAATTACTTCATACAAAACAACCCTATGCAGCAAATTTTTCAAATTGTATTAACTATAATTGTATTACGATTATAATATTAGTGTTAAGCGTAATGTATTCAGGCAGGTGCACTGGGCCATAAATAGCAAGAAAAATATGTTTTTAAATGCTACAGGGCCATACTGCTCAACTTGTTAGGTCGGGCAGGTCGACGACATTCGCGCGCTTTTGTCTGATATCATTAGTTTTTTTTTCAGTTGCCAGTGACTATTATAATTTTTTTATTATAGTAATCTTAACCTTATTTTTCTTTCTATATATTATTTTATTTATATTAAATTTGAACTAATTTGTATGTAAAAACAAAAAAGAGCTTTATGAGACAGAGTAATGAAGTGAATGAACATTATCGATATATATATTTTTTATATTATCGATTAATATATTCTTCTAGAGGTCTACTTATCGATAGTGCCAACAACTATGGCTGCTTCCCAAAAACTTTAACTATCTCTAATCTTGAGAAAAGAACCAGCCTTTGTGTCAGCAACCTAAGATATGAACCTTAGATTTACAAAAAAACTGTCATGACAAATCCAGACCTGAAAATCAAATCCGATATTATATACATATTAACAATTCATGACCAAATTTAGTCACAGTCCACCTGATGGTAAGTGGATGCTCTAGCCTAATGAAGTCTAGATTTATCCTGGATTAACAATTAAATGCTTCTTTTTTATTATAATATTAATAATAAATTAAGAATATTAAATTAAGAATTCTATGCTGTTCTTTTTAAGAACATATTACTACATAAACAGGCGTGCCGCAGGGTGGTGTGTTGTCACCTTTACTCTTTTCCATTTTCATTAATTCAATTACTCATAAAATTTCTTCTCTCTACCACATGTATGCGGATGATGTCCAGATTTACACCCAGTCAACTCTTGAGAATTTGCCGAATGCAATCGCTACATTAAACAATGACTTAAATATGATTCATGAGTGGAGTCAATCATATGGCCTAAATGTCAATCCTAAAAAGTCACAGGCTATTATTTTTGGTAGTCAGAGCTTTATCTCAAGAATTGACTGGTTCTCCATACCACCTGTTGTATTCGATGGGGTTGTGATCCCTTACTTTGACAATGTCAAAAATCTTGGTGTTTACCTTGATAGTTCCTTAAATTGGAAACGCCAACTGAATGAGGTAAGTAAGAAAACCTTTGTCGCTCTTAGTTCACTGCGTCGCCTTCGATCATTTCTTCCCATTCCTACAAAAATTATGCTCGCACAGTCTCTTCTCCTTCCGATTCTAGACTATGCTGACGCAAGCTATGTAGATATAACTAAAGACCAGCTAACTAAGCTTGAGAGACTTCAAAATACTAGTATTCGGTTCATATTTGGATTGCGCAAATTTGACCACATTTCTCAATTTCGCTCACGTCTCAAGTGGTTACCTATCCAATTTCGCCGGAACATGCATATTCTTTCTATTCTGTACTGTGTCTTATTTCACCCTTCTACTCCTCCTTATCTTAAGGAGAAATTTAGTTTTGTTGGGCTTCCAGGGGAACCTTTACGCTCTTCAAGAAAACTCATTTTAAGGGTACCAACTCACTATACATCTTCCTTTAATAAATCTTTTACTGTACAGTCTATTAAGCTCTGGAATGCCCTACCTTTGTATATACGCGAAGCTCAGACTATTGTGGTCTTTAAGCGTCTTCTTAAAGAGCATTACTTGTCTCAATCGTTCGAAAATCATTAGGATAAATTATGTGATTATGTAGTTTTGTATTTATTTGTTTATGTTATTGTTAGTGGTATATATTTGAGGATATATGTATGTATATGTATGTATTTATGTGTATGTATATATATATATGTATATATATGTATGTATGTGTATGTGTATATATATATATATATATGTATGTGTATATATATATATATATATATATGTGTATATATATATATATATATATGTATGTGTGTATGTGTATGTAGGTTTATGTATATACGTATGTATATGTGTATCATATTTTTTTTTTAATGTATTAGTTATTTATATGTTATTTTATTGCATGTATTGATATTATATTAGGTATATTTATATTGCACCACCTACCTAGTACTCACTGTTTTATTCCTTTACACCTTTGGTTGCCTGGAAGAGATCGCTATGTAGCGATAAGGCCGCCAAATTGTACATGTAATCTGCTCTCTGTTATGTTCTCTGTGGTGTTTGTGGTGTGCAATAAAGTATATTCATTCATTCATTCATAAATATTTATTGCAGATTTGCCGAATCACCACGTAGAACGGGTGGATCGATTACTGTAATATTTAAGATAATTTGTACAGCAGAACACTTAGTTACACGCGTCCCAACACGGTCTTGACCAACTTTTTAATTGGACTCCGCAGAAAACCCCGGCGAAGCTCATTAAAATTTTCCCTGAAGAAAAAACAGTGAATTCACTAAAGTGAAACTGTATTTATAAACATTATATTTTCATCTAAAACTTTAATGATAGGGAAACAATTTGTTAATTTTTGTTCCGGTTCGTCTAGCTGCTTAGATGCTTTATTTGTAATGGAAGCAGCGGAGAAAATAGGACGATATATAGAAAAAAAATGTTGCTAATTGCCAGTTTTTTTTTTTAAATGAAACTAGTTTTATGGATTTTATCGCGTATATTTACTTACTTTATTTTCCCGACTTTTCGAGCACTTTACGTCACTCATGGTCACGAGGGGGACTGAGGTGTTCGATGTCCCAATGTAATAATTAACCGCGTCTACTTCCAGGTTGAAATTATTAATTTTTGTTCCGATCTACGCGGTATGAACTTATAGTATCCTGAAGTCTTGCAGTTGTATATGTGGGTTGTGATTTAATTTCATTATTTACAGAAACCCAAGCAGATGGTAGCACCCAGCCATCTTCTCTATTGAAATTAGGATATTTTTTGATTTCAATAGCCTCACGAATCATACTTGGTAGAAATCGGTGTTCTTTAGCGAGGATTTGTGGTATATCAAATCTGATGTAGTAACGGGGGCGATCCTGTACGTATGTTTACTATCCCACGTTAAAGAGCACATAGCTGATGTGAAGAATCGACACTCCAGGAAGTCTGCAGTCTGTGAACACTGCCCCGCTGGTTCCCGCCAAAAGCCTCCTTTTAATCATGTCACTGCATCAACGTCCACTTTGTGACTATTGTCGTGAATCTTCCTCACTATGGCCATTGCCCATTTCCCCCAATGGATTATTTCTGGACTGATACATCAAAAAAAAACTCTTATAATAATCATTATTAAATCTTCGCGTCTATAGAAACGTCTTTGAATGACCTACTTGTGAACGGCAAGAGCGTCCACCCTTTGTTCAAGCGTGTGTGCCGAGTTGAATGGAGCATTGTGGTTATGTTTTTAGTTGTGATAATATGACAATATATATGTATTAGTATAATCTTAAAAACAATACCTCTAACTGTAATGTGGGTGCAGTTTACATACATAAACTGCACAGACACAAACATCCAGATCCGGAACAATTATTTGTAGGCCATACAAATTCTTGTTCCGTGCGGGATTCGAACCCGCGGCTCTTATCGCTGCAACTCACTCATTTCCCATAACAAAACTATTTTAGCAAACCATCTGTTTGTTTCATATTATTTTTAATGAGTCAACATGTATTCCTGTCAAACGTATACAAGATGGCCGACCTTTACGTAGTTGTAAATATCCGGTGCATATTGTCAATTAGCAGAATTATGTATTTGCGTGTGTTGTAAGCAAGGTGGCCGTCTCTTTAGAGAGTTATCTATTTGGTATGCGACTTTTTTATAATGTAAGAGTTACAAGTACACAGTTCATCTGATTTTATGTGGATGCTATCGCCCAAAGACATCTACATCTACATCTATCCTCAGTAAATAATCAAAATGCGTTGTCACCCCTGAGGACTAACATGGAATGCCACGATTCCACTAAAACGGGTCTCCGGTTCTCTACACTCACCATACGAAACACAGCAGCATCAAGCTGCTTTTTCACGCTAGTATTATGTGAGAACGTGGTTCTCCACCGGCAACCATTATATAGTTGCAGCGTGGCTCTACAACGTATGTGTTTGTTTTGTGTATATCCGGTGCAAATTGTGCAAAATATGCGTCAGAGCGTCATTACATCGTATCCTCATACAATTTCTATAGAAAAATTGATATGACCTATTACTTGTAATAGTATTATACTATAATTATTTAACTTCTAGTATATACTATTTACTCAGGACTTTAGGATTCCTTTTCTGTCTATAAGGCTGTCTGGGTTGGTCCCACCTATTTTTGTCGTCTTAATAAAAACAACTTAATCTCAATAAAGATACCGCTAAGTGTTGACATCTGCTTGGGATACTATAATTAATTTAATTAAATTAAAGCCCAAGCACACTTCTGCAAGACTCCGAAACACTGCAAACTCGTTCTGCGTAGATCATACCAAAGATTAATAATTAAAAGTTCACGGTAGCCTTCGTAACCGTCGGGAAAAAAGGTACAAATTAAACGTGAATTTGTATTATTCAATAATAAAATAAAATCCAAACCCAAGTATACCCTCTGCGTAGATCAGATTATTGATAAAATATGTTTAAAAGCGAAAAATATTTTATAAAAAAGAAATCACATAGATACTTATTTTTTATAATTTGGAATTAATTTTTAAAAAATATTTTACCTTAGCGTACCATATTTCTTGGATACGTCTCAGGCCAATAAAGAAGAGGTACATAGCCAGATCAAAACATGTGTCCGGAACAGCCGGCCACTAGCAGGTGCGAGGCGCGTGCGACTCCCGATGCATCCGACAGGGCTGCCGGTAAACTTAATTATTGGATGCAATACGGAGATGAATTTATTTTCAGTTTAATATTTTTTTATTTATTTATTTAATTCTTATTGTGTTACGCCTTAATCTAAGGGTTACAATGGGCGGACTTAATGCCTTATGGCATTCTCGACCAGTCAACTCTGGGAGAATTAGACATGTAAAAGTTGGTAGGTGCTAAAAATATTAAAATTACCTTAATTAATATTCAATATATTGTAAATAAATATATACGCTTACGTACGCGTAAATTACTTGTACACTTAGAATGAAATGAATGTAAATTAGGTTTTTAGTTTAATGAACCATTACCTAATTGAAAGATTTATTCACGTCCTTACTAAGATTAGGTATAATATATTATGTCAGTTGTGGAATAAAATTTGACACATTAACAAATCGTGTTCGAGATAAACTCGTATTAAAGCATTATATATCACGGGAACATATAATTTATTATAGAAGATCAACTTGAAAGTGTTTGCGAAGCCGTGTACAAAAACGAATTTAACAACATTTCAAAAAATGGGATTCAATTGTAACATGATGTGTAACCCTAACAACGCAACCCTAATTACACATGCTAGGCGCATACATGTTAACAAAAACTCTCGTTTTTTATTACAAATACGCTTCTCTTTATACTACCTACCTTAATCTTTCTTTAATCATTCAACAATTACGCATTTGTCGGCGTGCACAGAAGTCAAACGCTTTAAAATCGGTCACATATCATTATATCATTCATATATTATAATGTATTAGTCGACTATTTAGAGTAATGGCAATATTTCACAAAATATTACAATGTTTTTGACCATATAATAATCTTGGCCAAAATAATTGACTATATTAATAGGCAACTAAACACACTACTTCATTATGTTCAAAGATTGTATGGGCAACTTACATCAGGTGGACTGTGTGCTAGTTTGTCACCCATATTCTATATAAAAAAAAAAAACAAAAATAAGTTTTTTTTTTTACAATTATAGTAAACAATAAAATTAAAGTAAGCTACTTTTTGTTAGGTGTTATTTTATAAAACAGAAGTGTATAAACGATTTTGCAATCCACCTGATGGTAAGGGGTTACTGTCCACGAATAGTTATTATTATAATATATATGTTTATAACATGTAATGCAATATGTAATGTGTATGTCTACTTAAAGATGTTTTAACTCAGTAGTACTTTGCACCCATAATATCTTCTCTGCTTAGCCTGGAGGTAGACTGGCAGAGAATGCCTTGTTGCATTAAGTCCGCCTTTTTGTACTCGGTGTGCAAATAAAGCATAAGTAAATAAATAAATAGTTGAGGCAATTTCAAACAAAATAAGGCTACAGGTTTGCTGTCACGTCTAAAGTCTAAGATGGAATGCCTCACAGTCTGCCAGTTATACTGACCCTCCTAATTGAGACACAACAGTGCAAGCTCTGCTTTTTGGCTGTAGAAGTAGGTTTGAGGGTGGTGCCTACTCAGGGGGATGAGGTTAAAGATCAGGTTGAAGAGGATTCCTACCATCTAGTAAAAGAAAGTGAAATTGAAGTTCTTTGTCATCATCAGCGCGTTATAATTGTCCACTGTTGGGCATGGGTCGATCGCAGTAGCAGACACACGTCTAAAAAAATACAAAAACAAAATTCTAAAGGTGCTCGTTAAGGCATTTCATTAATCGGCGTACTAGGTTCGTCGCGAGAGCACGCGAATGCGCGTGGCGGGCGTCTTCGCCCACCTGTTGGGTGTGGAAACACCCTTCAAAAATACATGGTGTTATGATTTTAAAAAAATATTTCCAAAATAGGTAAAAACCACAAGACACATGCATAAATAATATGTACAACACGTATGCAAACATACCTACATAAAATTATAAATATATACATAAAAAAGCAAGTAAATAATTTTTTCTGTGTTTTGGCCCAAACGGGCATCAACTAAAAATATATATGAATATTACCTAAAAAAAAAAAACAAAGAATACCCAAACATTTCGTATTTATCTTACATTATTAGACTCTTCAATCTAAGACTATTATAGTTATTGTATTTCGCGTTGAAGGTTTGCCTTTGGTTGTTGTTAACCGTGCACATACACATTGTGTTAGTGTGCGTAGGCCTCGGGAGCGCTCAGTCACGACCGAGAGTCGAACGAATCGCAGTTGCACACACAAACGCGCCTGTCCGTACACGTCCCTACTACAATCGAGGCGAAATCTTCATCGTGAAATAGAATAACTACATATATTAGCGAATTGTTATACGTAAACGTTGCAAGGCGTGCATACGTTATCAACTGTATCATTTTCTTTATAGGATAGGGTGACAAACGAGCACACAATCCACCTGATGGTAAATGGTTGCTGTGACCCATAGACATCTACATCTATCCTCGATTACGAATCAAAATGCAGATGCGTTGTCACCCGTGAGGACTAAGATGCTATGCCTTGTTTCCAGTAAAAAGGGTCTCAGGTTCTCTACACTTACCATACGAAACACGGCAACATTACGCTGCTATTTTACATTGGTATTCTGTGAGAGCGTGACCCTGCCCCGGTCGAGCCGACCCATTCGTGCTACAACTATAATATAGCTGCAACGTGGGTCTACCTTGTAATAAATCTTTCTTTTCCATTCTCCTCGTACAATACAGTACTATACTGGTACTCTTATATCCATCCATTTTCATTACCAACATTTTTCTTGTTACAAGGTTTACTTCCCTTTACATTATATGCCCATACCGCGCTAACCTAACACTTGATTAAAACTACTTTTACGGATTTTATCGCGTTTATTTTTACTTTTTATTTTTAATTCCCGACGTTTCGACGTCGGGAATTAAAAATAAAAAGTAAAAAACGTCGACGAAAAATCCGTAAAAGTAGTTTTAATCATGTGCAATGTTCGCGTAAATATAAGAAATCATTATGTTAACCTAACACTTCTCAGCTTTTTCGTTACTGGGGTAATTTTCAATCTGTTTACAGGCACTGAATTTTATATTAAAACAGTAAAAAAAGTGCATACTATTTTAACAACCTCCTGTATACGATACTTCCCGCGCACCTGCTCTTTTGTTTTTTCTTTATTTCCCTATCCTCGCCCAACATGGCAACTGTAATAACGCAGTACATATTATGGTAGGTCTTTAAGCCGACCTCTTTACAACCCCTTTGAAATGTCTCTACAAGGCTGGAACATTATAAGTTTACAACAAGAAACCAAAATAACTTACAATGTAGTACAATTCAATTTACTCGTACATTACGAATATACGAGTACAGTGTATTCGAGTCTTTTGTACGTCGTTGAGCCAAGCTGCAGCTATATTATAGTAATGGGTCGGCTCGACCGGGGAAGGACCACACTCTCACAGAATATCAGCGTAAAAAAGTAGCTTAATGCTGCTGTGTTTTGTGTGATGAGTGTAGAGAACCGGAGATCCGTTTTACTGGAATTGAGACATTCCATCTTAGTCCTCAAGGCGTGCCGAGATCAGAGTTAAAATACCAGTTTCATGAGTACAAACAATCGGTGAATTTGGTAACATAAATCATGTACCAAGTATCAAAACTTCTTCGCCAACCCGCTGGCATAGTATGCTAGCTATGCTAGAAAGTCTAGCTCACTTTTGCAACAGAAATCCTGTTAATCATATGTTGTCGCAGATCAGTCAACATGATTTAAAAATTTACTAGCAAGAATGGAACTTGTTAGAAGATCTTATTAGATTTTTACGTAAATCCGTGAGATTGTGGAAATGCTATCGACACAAAAGGCAGCTTCTCTGGCCCTGGTGTTTCATTTGGAAATTAGAGATATCCTTAATTCTTTGTCTGACAAAGAAACACATGCTAACACTGAAAAATAAAATGTTAATAAAATTAGACAAAAGATTCCCAATTACTGATAAAATTGTAGTTGCGGCACTGTTGGATATTCGGTTCAAAAATTTAAGTCAGATTAATTTGTACCTCGTATAAAAGAATACTACTCATGCTGCATCTCCAGCGATTACATAAAAAGACAGTTCAATATTTCAGGTAGTTAGATGGCCACGTTAGCTCCTGCTGTTATTGCTAGTTCTTCCAATGAATCTGTTTTGTCAAAGCTTTCGAAGAAACACAGCTGCAATTGCACCTCTTCTATTTTAACTTATACTGAATCTAATGAAGCCTCTTGAGCGAACTTGCGAGGATAACCTGGCAATTCGTGCTACCAGCACGCCAAGCGAGCGGGTTTTCTCTATAGCGGGACTAACTGTGACTGCTAAAAGATCTAGACTAAACCCAGTACGCATTAATGAAATTATTTTTATTCATGATTATTACATTTTGTGCAAAAAAAACACAATTCTAATTTCTTACAATTCGTGCAAAAAACCAAAAGATGTGCTTTTTCGTTTTTTATAAAAAATGTAAGGTATAATTAATAATTTGTTTGGTTTGTTTTTATTTTGAGAAATTAAAATTGAGTTCCTATCGAGGTCTATGTTTTACTTGTTACGACCTTATTATAAATGAATGTTTACGGAAAATTTAAAAAAGACAGCCACGCCGACTACGATGCCGCCGCCAAATTCTTGCTCAGCGCGCATGTCTACCACTACCATCAGATGTACTGTGTACTCGTTTGTCACCCATATCCTATAAAAAACATACAAATCAAAACATCACCCTGCTTACAGACTCCACCGCAATCAAGTAAAACAAATGCATCCCTGTGTTTAATGTGGAAACTTACGAGTGACCACTGTCTGTGCACTAATAATGGTTGTATTTGTAGAAATTTTTATTACTTCAGTTAAAGGAGCTTTACACCACCATAGAATACAAAAATAGCGACTTAAAAATGTCGGTAAGATCAATTATATTTTTTTGGCCACAGAAATATAAGCGGTCTAACTATTTCCTTCAAGCTTTATGGAATTTCGAATGCACATCATCCCCCGACTAAGGAATGACAGATATTTACGACCTTAATGTACATAGAAAACATAACTTACTTATAAAGTTGAATATTTCAAAAACAACTTAATGCTTTTGTGGGCAAAATAATTATGAAAATAAACCAATTTGCTTGAATAAAGAAAATCCTCGTTTCAAATTAAAGGACCCTTTTCTCAAAAACGGAATACGTTGTAAATAATATCTGAACCATTAAAAAATCTGCGATACTCTCAGAAATAATGTTTTTTAGGATTTTGACGTGAAATTGACCGCAATTTTGTTGAAACACTGTATCAAAGCGGACTTTGTTACGTAAATTGAATAGTTAAATTGATTGAAGGAAAAATGATGATGAAAGCCTTTGGAAAAAAAAAATTAAAAACATTGTACTGAACTAATTAACTAAATAAATTGGTAAATTTATCTGAGGTAACATTCTTTATATTAGTATATGGTATATTAGTATTGTACTGCTTCGTTGGTCTAGCGGTTGTAGTAGTGCGACTGCTGATCATGAGGTCCTGGGTTCGAACCCCGGGTCGGGCCAAAAAATCAATTATTGAGTTTTTCTGTAAAAAAAAGTAAAAAAGTAGCTGCCCGGAGTCAGTCTCGGAAAGCATGTAAAGCCGTTGGTCCTGCGCCTGATCTCTCTCCGGTCTTGTCGGTTTACCGTCCCATCGGATTATGAGAGTGAGGGAATAGAGAGTGCACCTGTGCTTGCGCATACACTTGTACACTATAATCCTGTCCTGCGCCGTTGGTTAGCCTCCGTTGAGGCAGGCCACCGTAGCCGAAATTCGGTGTATAGGACATTATTATTATATTAGTAGCCAGTATAATTACAGCCTGTGAAGCATAGCACCACCTTAGTCTTCAGAAGGGACAATCCATAATTTTTTTCTTTGTTTGAAGTTTCCTGCGGGTATAGTTAAAAACTAGCGTGATAGACTCAGAAATGAGGATATCCGCAGTAAAACCAGAGTGACCGACATAGCCCAACGGATTAGTAAGCTGAAGTGGCAATGGGCCGGCCATATAGCTCGAAGAACCGATAACTGATGGGGAAGAAAGGTTCTCGAGTGGCAGCCTCGTACCGGTAGGCGTAGTGTAGGGCGACCCCCCACTAGATGGAGTGACGACCTGGTAAGACATGCAGGAAGTCGATGGATGCAGGTGGCTCAGGACCGTGCTTTGTGGCATTACTTGGGGGAGGCCTATGTTCAGCAGTGGACTTGTGAAAGGCTGTAATGATGATGATGATGATGATGATAGTTAAAAAAAATAGTAGGATTACTACTGCGCCGCGCCAGACTTATTGCCTACTGTTTGTTTATCAGCTAAGTCTCATTTAGTTTTATAAGTAGTTATGATATTTACAAACATACGGATACGTACCTGTGCATCAATCATAGTTGTTAATCATTTCTTTAGTTCCCTCTCAAACAATCAATGTTTGTTAAAAGAATCCAGCTTTACATTACAACCAATGTCAAATAACTAAAATACGAGTAAATTTAACTCTGACGATGTCAGCTCAGATTTAATGTTTAAAATTAATTTTATATTATGTGATGTGATACGATAATTAATGTACTTATGAGGTATCTATTTATGTATAGATATAGTAATATAACCTGTTAATAAAAGCTAGTTTACTTAAACAAACGCGTATATTAATATATTTTACAAAAAGAGAAAATAAAACGAAAAAAATACTGCTAGAAAATTTTAAAAGGTGATTGAAGAGCGCGGCGGTGGGCGTTCTCGACTCGGCTCGATCTTTCCCACTTAGCAAGTGTCATTGTGTGCGTACTGTGGCTCGTGCGTACAAGTCCGTACTATCACCTGCCAAACACTCACACATATTACCGGCGTTCAGTATATTTTTTAGAAGATAGCCTAATATTCTGTTTTTACTTTGCTGCATGTATGTATGCCCGCCTCTAGACAGAGTGACGACCTGGTAAGACATACAGGAAATCAATGGATGCAGATGACTCAAGACTGTACGATGTTCAGCAATGGACTAGTGAAGGGCTGTAATTAATTACCGAATGAATAAAAGTCACTCTTTTGTTTCATTTACCATAGCGTAGCGTAGATCACCTCATTCCTAGGGGTTATTACCATGCATAAATTCCTTAAAACTATAATAACCCTTTTTATACAAACTTTGTTTAATAAAGTTTCTAAACTTTAAAGAGGTAATTTTTTTTAAATATTTTCTGGAATTTTGTTGTAAGAGTACATCGGCTTCAATACGACCGAATCAATCAATATTTCGAAGTCAATTAAATACGCATTATTAAAGACAACTCAAAAACTACTTGATCTTTTATATAGGACCACACGAGAAGCATTACCTTTCGAATAAAAAAAGAATCATCAAAATCGGTTCACCCAGAAAAAAGTTCTTAGTTAACACACATTAAACATACAGTCGAATTGAATACCTCTTCCTTTTTGAAGTCGGTAAAAAAACATGAAAAACCGCGCTTGCCAGACAATATTATTACGATTTCTGTGGTTGCCGCAAGCTATGGGAAATATCCCCGTATGAGACAGCCTATCGGGACCTGTGTTCAGCTGTAGACTTTTGCTAGGGGGTAACGATAGTTATCGTTAATCGAATCGTTATGATTTGAAACGCAATGAAACGATATTTTATTTTATTTATTTCTTTTAGGAAGGCTTACAGACTAATATCTTCGTAAAGTTACAAAATATAGAGAGAATGAGATAGAATATTATGTTAAATTAGTCGGTCGTTTATACAGAGTGGACCCCCGGTAATCCGACAAACATTTTACAGGGCTGTGTCGGACTATCGAATTTGTCGGATTATAGAGTACTGCCTTAGAGCCATATAGTCCGAAATTTTTTACAAAAGATTACCTTGAAATCCGATAAATTACAGATCCAATGATAAGATTTTATATATTATAATATATAATATGTACTCTGAAGTACAAATCATACTTCATTATGTATGTCAAAGTTAGTAAATTACGAGAGCTTACGTGTTATTACAAAATTAACGTCATTAAAGCTGTAGAACTTACAAAAAATATTCAATAACTTTACATTCGGAAATAATTGTGTACAAACAAATGTACATACTAAAATATAGTATATACATACTAAATAGTCAAAAATTATGAATCGATCAATTTAAGAAGCGTCAATTGAGGAGCTTTATCAAGAAGCAATAACGCTTTTTGAGGAAAATGCTATCTTTCAACCATTTTCAGAATCAAATTTTTCAATCAGATTCGAAACAACACCCTACGTGTCGAGCACAATAGTGATGGGGCGTACAAATTATAACGTGTTCAATTATGCATTAGCGAAGATTGTCAAAAAATATTCAATAATAAATAATAGACCGTGTCGGATTACAGGGGGTGTTGAATTAGACAGGGGCCGGATTACCGAGGGTCCATTGTATTTCATTTCATTTGAAGATTTCACTTCTTTTTTTTAATACAGTTTTACCCCAGCTAACAAATAACGTGTTTAAAGCTACTTTTTTAAACTAAGCGTACGTTACGTTCCCTTGGAAGTAAATTCCTTTAAAATTATGACCATAAATTTTACCAAGCGGCTGGCACTGCGGAATGCAGTAATTGTTCTGGTAGTAGAAAGTTCAAATGCAAAATATAGTCATTAAGTCGGTTCAGTTCAGTCTTACAATTATCGATACATAATGGGTATAACAGTCGCAGTGTACACCGTCTTACTAGGGTTGCCAACCGTACTATAAAATAGAGTATTGTATTATATACTGTTACGAAAATATACATTACCTACTTAAAAATATTAGAATCCATTTCATTAAGCTCAAATCAAGTATTTTTGAGACTAAAAATAAATTATACTTTTTTGCACAAACAGATCGGCTAAAAATAATAATAATTGTAGCACTCTATCTAAATTTCGTTAAATACTATATTTTCATGAAAAGTACTTCATATTTCATATATTTCTATACAATTGTTCGTGAAATACTATATTTCTCCCAATAATATTTGGCAACCCTACGCCTAGCATCAATTTGCATTTACATGACAAAAAACAAAGTTAAACAAAGAGAACAGTGTTTCTCAAATACTGAGTAGGTATATTTAATGCAAGGGTGAAAATCGGCACACACTCCACATGATGGTCTTTTTTTTTTTTTTATAGAAGAGGGGGCAAACGAGCATGCGGCTCACCTGATGTTAAGTGACTACCGCCGCCCATGATCAACCGCAACACCAGGAGAATTGCGGGTGCGTTGCCGGCCCTTTAGAAAGGAGTAAGCTCTTTTCTTGAAGGTCCCCAGGTCGTATCGGTCCGGAAAAATCGCCGGTGATAAACTATTCCACAGAGAGGTTGTACGTGGAAGAAAACTCCTTGTGAAACGTACAGTGGTGGACCGCCAAGCATCCAGATGGTGTGGATGGTATCGGGACGTTTGCCGTGTCGTGCGTTCACGAAATTTGGCGGCTGGGATTAATCCGAACAATTCCTCAGAGCAATCCCCGTGATAGATGCGATAAAATACGCAAAGAGATGCAACATCTCTTCGCAACGCCAGTGAATCGAGCCGATCGGAAAGCACTCGGTCGTCGACGATTCGAGCCGCTCTGCGCTGGATGTGGTCAAGTGGAAGGAGCTGGTACTGGGGAGCCCCAGCCCAGAGATGGGAACAGTATTCCATGTGCGGCCGAACCTGCGCCTTGTAAAGTTGCAGGCGGTGTGCCGGCATGAAATACTGTCCCGCTTTGCTGAGCACGCCAAGCTTTTTAGAGGCCAATTTGGCCTTCCCTTCCAAGTGACCACGAAACTGCACGTCACTCGATATGTCGACGCCGAGGATTCCGATACTCTCTCTCTTCTAGATCTCTTCTAGATCTTCTTTAGGTCTCTTCTAGATCTTCTTTATCGACCGAACCCCAACATAATAAGACCTTCTCCCGTTGCAGGAAGTATATGGCTTAAAATAGGCAGGTGTTTTGACGATCACAGTGCTAGACGTTTTCACATAAATAAATTAAAACATAATATTACAAGAATTGTATAGTACGTGTGGTTAATGTGGTCATCCGGTTAATATGGTCATTTTCTTATTACTCAAAAACTGCAGCCTTGTTTACATGGGTGGATGTGTGATACGATAGCTCGTCGGTCAATCAAATAATACGACGAGAGCTTTAACGACGCCATTTTGACAGTTGACATTATAGTAAATATTTTAGTCGACTTTGGTATGATGTTTCAAAGGGTTCCTAATTATTGGCAAAGCTTGTTTGTAATTTTTTTTCTTAATATAATAGTTATAGTATTCGACTTAGTGTTTTTGTCCCTATCCTACTCCTAGTTTTGGTTTTATAGGGCGGCAAAGCTTAAGGGGAAATAACCTCAAATGGCTTAGCAAGATCCTCCGTTATGCCGAAAATATTGCAGCATTAATTTTGAAATAGATATATGGTAAAGTTGAGGATTATTGTTAAGTACTATGTTAGACGAAAACATGATTCCGTAAAATTTTCTCGATAGAAAAAAAATCCAAAGTTACCTCCAAACTGAACAATAAACTACTATAAAGCAGGGCTTACGTTTTTATTTTTTTTTAATTATCATTATTTTCACGCGGATTATTATAACGCGCATTATTTTAACGGAGGATCTTGCTTAGCAGCTTAACGCTGCTGTGTTTCGTATGGTGAGTGTAGATTAGAGACCCTTTTTTACTGAAAACGAGGCATTGCATCTTAGTCCTCACGGGTGTGATATACATAATCGAGAAAAGATGTAGACATCTATGAGCTACAGCAACCGCTTACCATCAGGTAGACTGTGTGCTCGTTTGTCACCCTTATTTTATAAAAAAGAAGAACGACTTTCGTATGATTAACTACAGCCAAAAAAATAACTGCATACAGTTTTTATACGCGCGTTTTGTTTATTTATACTAAAGAGCGTGGACATTGTGAACAGCATAATATGGCCTAACGGTTCTAACCAAATGGAACGCTGGTTATTAAAAAGGCATTTAAATCAAACATCTCCATTCTTTTTTACGAGTACGATGATTGAGATTGCGGCGGACGTTAAGCTCCCTTAAAGCTCGTCATTACAACACGGAAATGAAGATAAATCACCGGGCAATTCGACAATAATGACGTGACACATGAAAACGGTGTTATCTCTTCATCTCATTACATTGTCGCGGTGCCGTCGGTCCGTGCCCATCCGCACGTAACTAGTGGGAGAGCACGACTAATGAAGTTGTGTTGTTTTAACTGGCTGAAGGCAAAATGGCATAAGCCGATTTAAAAAAAACCGTTACCTTCGTGCTTCATAATTATGCTCGAAAGACATTTGAATTTTCTTATGTTTCCTCTTATTAAGGAAAAATAAAGAAAACACGTTTATTCTAGGTAAAGCATTCAGTATAAAATATAAAAAAGTAATAACTGGAAAAAGGCAAATAAAACGAAATGTTATTTATTGCGTCAGTATGTTATTAATTATTATTATAAGTGCAACGATGATATGAAAAAATAAAATTTCGTCGCGTCGCGTCTTTTGTTTTTTTCTTTTTTATCTAAAGACGTAGCTGTGGTGTAAAAGATTACATGGGCTATTACTATATATGCGAACTTTTGATAACGTTTATATATATATATATATATATATATATATATATATATATATATATATATATATATATAACAGTTTAATTCTAATGATAAGTAGAACAATAAAATTCTTCGGCGCCTGAAATATATATATACAGCCTATAGACCATCATCCATTCATTACAGCCCAGTCCACTGCTAAACGTAGGCATATCCCAAAAATTTGCCGCACAGGTTTTGCCATAGTTACCGCGCTTGGCAGGCAAGTTGACAACCGCAGTTTTAATATATTGAGTTGCTGTCAGAAGATGCCGCTGCCCACCTCCTGTATCACCTCCATTCTTCACCATTCTTCTGTCGTCTTACGATTTTACACCTACACTCACGGTTAAACATTTTTTATGAAATATCATTTAAGTCCTTTTGCGCTCGGACCTGCATTATCGAATGCGAGGCAGGTTGCCAATTATCTTCAATAGGCGGTATCAAAAATTCATTACGAGGGCAATATATGCCTCCGAAGTGGCTCTAAGCAGTTGATTAATCCGGTCGATTTTGACTGACTTGAACCAGTTATGTGATGCACAATGAACAACTCATTAGTAAACCAAATGTTGTTTTTGAAAATAGACGAAGTTTTTATAAGGCCATTCTAACTTTATTTGTCGGTACAACAGCGATGCATGATCCGTTCAGCATACCGAGCCCATGTCCGCAATGCAATGCAATAGCTCTCGTCATCCTTCGCATTGTGATTTTTACCACGTTATTATCAACTCGATTTCGTGTACGTCTGTTCGTGTCGAATGAAGTTATTGATTTTAAACGACCTTCCCGATGATCTAGACTTTAAATTTTGAACACAGCTGGAAAATCTGATGACAATATAATAAGAAAACAACGCGCTATATAAAACATTTCACTTGTAACGTGATAAAACCACGCTTCAATCAGTTATATTCAGTTATCATTATTCATCATCACCATTACAACCCTTCACAAGTCCACTGCTGAACATAGACCTCCCCTAAGGAATGCCAAAAAGCACGGTCTTACCAGGTTGTCACTTCAACTAGTGGGGGGTCGCCTTACACTACACCCACCGGTAAAAGGCGAGAACCTTTTCTCCCCATTAATCAGTTATAGTTAAGTAGTATTGTAAAGCTGTATCATGTATGAGTTGGACCGACAGAGTAAGTAGTAGTTAAGTAGCGGCATAATGCTACTTAATGTTAGTATGACTAAGCATTTTTATTTTGATTCTTAATAGAAGATAAATGTATATGTTTGTCTACACCTTCTTCCCACCATGTGGACTGTATAACTGTCTTTAAACTGAGGCTGTCACCTTTACGCATAAGAAGATATATAACAAATTCGTAAACATTACTTTTGGGGTTGTTAAGGAATTAATATTTTTGGGAAGTACTGTCTGTCTGTTGTGACATCTGAACTTTTCCTATAACACGGAAAAGGTTAGATGTCACACACTCATATACGAGCGTTTTTCTTAATTCCAAATACACAGTTAAGAAAAGCGCTCTTATATGAGTGAAGTAGTTTTCTTAACATCTTCCCCCCCCCCCCCCTCAGAAACAATTGCAAATGACAATGTGTGTAATTATTAACACTTGAAATACTTTTGTAATGTGGTAGAGATTTGATTCCATTTTCATGTGTCCGATAACAACTTCTTAATATTGTATTAGAAATCTTCGTCAGAGTTTTGTATGGTCCAATCTTTAATTCATGCGTTTTCTTTCTATTGAATCGATTTCCGTTTTTTATGTAGACTCTATCTTCCACTTCCAATTTAAATTCTTCTCTATACTGGTCAAATATTCTTTTATCATAATTATGAGATGTTATTGTGTTTTCAAGAGCTAATTTTCTATCTCTTTTCAGATTTTCTTTTGTACAATTTGATTTCAATATATGTTCGAAAATCGGGCTGAAACCAATAACTTCCCTACTTTTGAAAATTTTCAATTTTCTTAGCGGGAAGTTAAAAAAGAATTCAGAAGCTACCACATACTTGATTATTGTATTATACTCCTCCTATGAAGCAATCTATGGAGGAAGTCTTATTTCAGTAGTGGACTTGGGATATGCTGTAATAAATAAGTAATTGCGTTAATTAATTAATCCTGCATGACTCTCCGAGTAATCCGGATAGCAGAAATAATCTAAACATAGCTATAGTAACAACTAAAGTTTAAAAATCGAACGTTGAAATGAAAAGTAGCTAGCTGAAACTAAGTCTTCCGAACCCGTAGTTATCTAGGGCCTATCTTTTTCTAAACACGCCTCTCGTGGAGGCAGAGCGACCTAAAATACCGCGAAGACAAATACAACGCCGCGGCGTTCCCATCTCATCTCTCATCTCGTCATCAAAAACCATTACGAAACAATATTTTCCACGAGTATAAATATCCAGAGTTCTTTGTCCGTGTGTATGTCCCAAGTCATAAGGTCTTGAGGTTTTGGTCACAAATATAATTAAATGTGTGCATTTGTTTCATACCCTTATGTCTTACCGGAATATCGCGACTGTTGGGTCGACTCACAACAATATTGCTTCGGCTAGTTATAGCACCATTGATATAATTTTGACACAGTTAATATCTACTACTTTGAATATTATTTGGAGCTTTTAAATTCTATTAAGATATTAACATTGTTCAATTAAAAAGAAAGCAGATGACAGATTCATTATTATCACCACTAAAAATAGTATTCTTATAAATAAAAATCGGGGCCCACTGCCCTTGTGTCGAAACGTGTCAGCTAGTCGCTTTTAGTATTAGAAAGAAAAGCGAGAACGCCGGTCTTGGTCAATTTGCTCGTTGCCCCCCCCCCCCCCCCCCGCCAATGCCCTGCCCTGATGCAAACTCAACATAATAACAGCGAACTGTGTAATGTGAGTTAATAGTAGAGATAATGTAAGTTAAATAATTACTTGACTTAGGTCGCTAAGTCTAACAGTTTTGTAATTATTAAGGCAAGACGATATAGACCTTTTCGTTACGGTTCATTTTTTTGACTCGCCAAAAAGTAGTATTCTTACAAATTAGATTTGGTTACATTTATTTCACTTATTTATATATTTGTTATCACAACAAAAATAACGTTGTACAAGCATTGGTACCTCCGTAAACACAGTTTCTATCTTAATAGATGGGCTGTGGCATCATTTTGACAACAACTTAAAATAATAAAAAAAACTGCGGTTGCTAATGCGTGGCAACTATGGCAAAAGTTCCCCCTATGAGGCAATCTATAGAAGAGGCCAATGTTCAGTAGTGGACATTTATATACACTCATTACGGCTATATTAATATATATCAACTCAAATGTCGGGGTCATTTTGGCCAATATGGCGCATCTGTCGAGCACTTTCCGAAGTACTAAGTAAGTATATAACAAGTATATATATATATATACTAAGCAAGTATATTGATATATATATATATATATATATATATATATATATATATATATATATATACTAAGCAAGTATATTGAAAGCATATATCAATGGAAACGTTATTAAATAAGCTATTGATTTATTAGATTATGCATAACAGATATATATATATATATATATATATATATATATATATGTATATATATATATATATATATATATATATATATATATATATATATATAATTAAATAATGAATAGATAGAATATTTGATTATTATAGATTATTAAAATAATAAATACATAATAACAATGACCGTCCTTATTTCAGAAAACGAATAAATTTGGAGAATAACTAAAAACGAAAAATTAAGAACAGGTGCATTGTCAACATATCCCATATCATCCCGTGTCGTAAGAGGCGACAGAGGAAAACAAATAAAAAAACTGCAGATGCCAACCCGCTTGCCAAGCGTGGCAGCAATGGCAATAAACCCCTCTATGTTCATCAGTGGACTTTAAAAGACTGTAACGGTAACTGTCAACCTCTAGACAGGGTCAGTCAGTAAAAGTCAATCACTCAGTCTATTTATTGAAAAAAAAATCAAATTCATTTAAGATTATTTCCTATTAAATGCCATTAACTCCCCATGATTAAAAAAACTTGTAGAATCAATATCTTTTAGCTTTGCTCCACATTGGACCAATGCCTTAATTTAATACAGTTAAGTTATCGCCATTCTTTTGTCATTTGCACCATGCGATACGTAATCGCCACCGGAATCGGAGGCGGCATGGGTGAAAACAGGCACCTTGTTTCACACCGGCCAAAATTAAACGACGCTCCATCCATTAAACCTCCATTTGTTTACACTGACCGCGAAGCTCCGGAAAAGAAAATAAGGGTTAAGATACGACATAACTTTCAACACGTTTATACCATTTGTTTGTCAACGAAAATTACCTTTCGCCACGCACGCCTCGCATTATCACTCGCAATATCACTATTCATCTTTATAAGTGGTAGAGCCATGCTGCAGTTATATTAGTAGTACAGTTGTAGCACGAATAGGTCGGCTCGACCAGGGAAGGACCACGCTCCCACAGGATAGTAGCTTATATACCACACCATATTCGTATGGTGAATATAGAGAACCGGAGACCCTTTTTACTGGAAACGAGGCATTCCATGTTAGTCCTCACGGCTGGCAACGCATCCGCATTTTAATTTGTAATCGATGATACATGTAGATGTCTATGGCCCGCAGCAACCACTTACCATCAGGTGGTCTGTGTGCTAGTTTGTCACCCTATCCTATAAAAAAAATCATCTAAATTCTATTTAAAAAATACTATATATAATACTATTGACTCTTGCCTTGAATACACGTACATTGTAATTAATCGACAGGCCTGTTGGTCTAGTGGTTAGTGACCCTGACTGCTATGCCGGAGGTCGTGGGTTCGATTCCCAACCAGGACAAATGTTTGTGTGATGAGCGCGATCATTTGTTCTGTGTCTGGGTGTAATTTATCTATAATATTTATGTATTTGGAAATATATAAGTATGTTTATCAGTTGTCTAGTACCCATAATACAAGCTCTGCTTAGCTTGGGACTAGATGGCGTTGTGTGATAGTTAAAAATAAGATAAGATAAGATAAGAAATCATACGAGGGCGGCACTGAAAATTTCGGGAATCAAGGAAGTGACACAATAATTAATTTTGAAATAGTAATATTTAAAAATGTATTTATTGCTTTTCGAAGTATTCTCCGCGAAATTTGACACATTTTTCCATACGATGGAACCAATCATTGAAGCAACCATTCCATTCGGAAGTTGGGGACTCCAAAATGGCCGTTTTGTAGGCGTCCACAGCTTCTTCAGGTGATGAAAATCTCTGTCCACGCAATTTATTCTTTATTTTAGGGAAAGTATAGAAATCATTAGGGCTTAGGTCGGGGCTGTACGGCGGATGGTCTAATAATTCTATGTTTTCTTGCTCTAAAAACTCTTTTGTTCTGTGTGCGGTGTGAGAACTCGCATTGTCGTGATGGAGGATGATGTGGCGGTTGCAGTTCTCTTTACGGAGTTCAGAAACGACCTGTGGCAAACAAATGCTAGCATACCATTCTGCATTAACCGTTCTTTGTCCCTCAAGAAACATGGCCGGTTTTGGAGACAAACGTGGCCACCATTTTTTTTGCTACACTCCGTGAACGAATAATTTTTGTTGGCTTTAACTCATTTTTGAACACCCAAACTCGTGACTGGTTTTCTGTTTCGGGTTCGTACGCGTATATCCAGGATTCGTCACCTGATACGATGTTGTATACAACATTTGAGGATCCTGCGTGGAATCTTTCGAGAGTTTTGACGCACCAAGTAACGCGAGCCGCTTTTTGCTCTTCACAGAGCGAATGCGGTATCCATCGGGAAAACAACTTTTTTTACACCTAATTGTTCATGAAATTATTTGTATTTGACTCATGCCAATGTCTAAAGTTGCCTGAATTTTGCGGTATGTCACATGTCGATCTTCCTCAATCAGCTTACGCACAGCAACAACGTTTTCTTGGGTGACTGCAGTTTTGGACGACCTTGACGGGGATTATCACTGAGCTTGACAAGTCCACGTTGAAATTCAGCAAACCAGCGATAAATTGTGGTTTTGGATGGGGCTTCATCACCAAATACAGAAATCATCCGGTCAACACACTGTTTTTGTGTTAAACCACTTCGAAAGTCATAATAAATCATCGCTCTTGAATTTTCGAGTCAATTCCATTTTCTCAACGACTAAACAAGTTTGACAAAACCTTGTGACGAGACCGAGAATCTTTTTTTAAATAAATAAATGGTATTCAATTTTTAAAACCAAGGAGTTTTCAATTAAAAAGATTTTAATATGACAGGAACAGTGGAAATATTCCATTCCCGATACTTTTAGTGCGGCCTAGGTATCAATCAAAAATCGCAATGCTGGTGAATCATTACTACTGGATTTTCATTACGAATGATGAAGCAAATTGTTTGTTTCGAATGCTTAGTCTATCAAAGATGAAGAAGCGGAAACTGACCGCGCACCTGGTTATTGATATATTATGTTTTGTAGTTATAAAAGTAAGAAAAAGAAAGTAACAACTACGTTTTATATTTTTTAAATGTCTTACACAGGAAACCGCCATGATGTTTTATTTTTAACTTAAATTTCGAAGAGAAATTTAAAAAAATAAAGAGATTTTGTTCGAAAAGGAGGAGACATAAGATTATTGTACTTATATGTATATGTATATATATATATATATATATATATATATATATATATATATATATATATATATATATATATATATATATAGAGAGAGAGAGAGAGAGAGAGAGAGAGAGAGAGAGAAGAGAAGCCTTTCTGTTACTCTGAATCTGAACTATCACGAACGCCTAATTTTCTTAAATTAGTTCGAAATTTGAAATGATTTTTGTTGGAACGTTTGTTCTTTAATCACGCTTAAACGGTTAGACGTTTTCTAACGAAATTTAGCATAGAAGTTGATTATGGATTGGGGAAGGACACGGAATACCTTTTTACAAGAATCGTCCATTCATTAATTCACAGTATAGTTAATCATTCAAACGGTTAGTGACGTGTATAAATCATCATCATTACTGCGTATAAAAATTATGCAATAGAACTGTAAATACAAACATATTATACTGTTAAAATAAGTAAAAGAAAACTAAAAGTTTCTAATCAAATAACTAGATGGTCGTTATGGTATGTTATGTGTACATTGCACTATCATAAGTTAGTATTATATATTAATAGTATACTAGATGATAACATAATTACTGTAATTTGCATGCTCTGATGTATTTATACTGATTTATCTTAAATTTATATATTTATTAATATAATTAGCATTTAGCTCATTAGTCATTAGTTAATAAATATATAAATCTAACATTATAATCAATAATAGTTTATAGTTTAGTTTACCACAACAATTAAAATAATATTCATAATTTTTATAATAATTTATAGTTAATAGACCATAGCAATTAAACCGTGTGTGGTTTCTGCTGTAGACTAAAAAAATTCACTTTGTATATCAGTTGTTCCTTCTATTATGAACAGTAAAAAAATCACATAAAACTATGTAGTCTCTTTGGCGCCAACAATCCTCCATAGTTTACCGTGTAGTGCGGTGTAAGAGAATATCAACTACCCATCCTCCCGTGGGTGTCGTAAAGGGCGACAGGGAAACGAAATATTTTCAGCAGCAACTTCCTAATAACAACTGAAAAATAAACACCCATCTGCCAAGCGTTGCAACTATTTTAAAATGTCCATCTTATGAGTCAACCTACAGGAAAACTGGATATTTAATAGAAAACTTTAATAGCCTGTAATTAATGAAAAAAATCTTCGCAAGAACTTAATCCCAAATGGATGGCTGCTGGAACGTTAAGGGGAAATATAATCTCAAATGGCTTTGCAAGATCCTTCGTTATGCCGAAAATATTGCAGTATTAATTTTGAAATAAATATATGGTAAAGATGAGGATTAATGTTAAGGATTATGTTAGACGAAAACACGATTTCATAAAATTTTCTCGATAGAAAAAAAATCCAAAGTTACCTCCAAAATAAACAATAAACCGCTGTTATTCATAAAATACTTTAAATAAGATCATGAAACTTTGCATACTAACTGAACTAATTATAACGCAGTGCTAATGTTATTTACTTTTTTTAAAATACCATTATTTTAACTGTAAAAAGAAATTACCTAAACTATCGGCGCGTATCGCGTAAGCTTGATTCCTGTCGCCCCGTTAGTATCGCTCTGGCTTTTGAAGGGAGAAGTTGTGTCGCTTACGATCAGAATACACATTACGCAACAGGACGACGTAAAATTAAAATGGGAAATAACCGTAATAAAAATAAGAAGCGACTAGGTTGGCGTTAAGAAACAGGCATAAAAATGATAAACCTAATGAAATAAGTGTCTAACGACCTTTCTACTTACAGTATTAGTGATTACAAACATGTCGGTACGTAGCATACGACGCGCGGGCAAGTGGGGACGAAATTAGAATTTGAGCTGACTTACTCTATCCCCTTAATAAATGTTTTTAATATGATATGAGTGTATTCCCGTGGGTTTTGGAGCCATGGGACACTATCGACTCACTACGTTTGGTCAAGCTGTTTTCATCCTCCGAGAATCTTCGCAGTTCAACAAATATCTTTCAATAATGTATAACTTTGACTGCCGCGTTAGTCTAATGGTCGTAAGCGTGATTGCTGGTCATGTGGCCCAGGTTCGAATACAGGATCAGGTCAACATAGAAAATTTCAAAATTTTTCTATCGGAAAGTTCCCGAAATTTAGCGGCGTTCCAGCACCGTGTCTCGGATAGCATATAGGTAAATCCGTTGCTCCCGCGCCTGATCACTCTATAGCCGCGTCGGATTGCCAGATAGTCTCAACGGCGACTATCTGGCAATCGTTTGACGTGCTCTATTTGGCTGAAGGATTTGTAGCCAGTGACATAACTAGTTTAAATATAAGTAGACAACTACGCAGTGAACAACATACTTCTATTTTCAAAAGCAAGTCAAAGTTCAACCAATCGGAATATTTATGAATCATAAATTCGAGATGTTTTATTTAGATCTTTCAATAAGACGTCAGAGCTACACGATTAATCAAACGAAAGCGTATGATGTATTATTAATGACCGGCTTCAACTCAGCACTTCTAACCAATTTGTTGTTTTTTTTTTTATAAAACTGACGATACGTGGCTACTACGGTCCTTCACATACAGACAATTTTTTTTTGTAAAAGGCTACCGACGCGTCATCATCACTGAGGACTGAGATAAAACTGTACTGACTATCTACATCCTTCGACCGGAACACAGAAGTGCAATTAATTGGCAGCAGGAAAGAGGGTGATACATACCTATAATATATAGTATAATAATAATTTATAGATGGATTCCTAGGAAGGAAAGTTTTCCTGCAAACATATTTCTCAATTTATAATCAATTTTATGGACTAAGTTACGTGAGAGTAATACGGTCACCTAAGGCTTTGGCGCCTTATAAAACCAAAACTAAGAGGAAGACAGAGAAAAAAATTTACTATAACTCATACATTAATAAAACAACAGGAAACAAACTTTAGAAATAATTAGGAACAATTCAAAAAATCAACTTAAAAAAATACTAACTACAGTACACAATATTAAAATCTACTAAAATATTTATTATATATTCAACTGTAAAAATGGCGTCGAAAGTGACTAAAGTAGCGCCCTTTTAACACTTTGTTATTTGATTGACTGGTGAAGAGCTATTGTATCACAGAACCATCCATGCAAACAAGGCTATAGGTTTTGAGTTATAAGAAAGTGACCATATTATCCTTAGAGCCTTAGACCGTATTACCCTCACGTACTATACTATTTTTTAGACTATTTTTTAAAGTTTGGCGCTTAAAAATGAACGGACAAAATACACCACACTTTATAAAGGAAGTTCGAATGCTTATTTTAGTAAATAAAACAAATATTGTTTTTATAGAATATTAGCCATTTTAAATATGTCGTTAACATTCGTGGTGTCACGAGACTTAACGGCATCTAAAAATTGAATAGCGTTTGAGTGTTAGAGCATAAGTGTGACAAACGAGTCCACCTGATACATACATAAACACTCACGCCTGTCACCCTGAGGGGTAGGCAGAGACTACAGACTTCCATTTGGCACGATCCTGACACACCTCTCTCGCCTCCTTCACATCCATACACCTACGCATACATGCTCGTCGGTTAAGGGTACTCCTAATTTGGCCCGTTTTCAATAAATCGCCAATTTGGTCGATAAATTTTCGCCTAGGACGTCCGTTTCCGACTCCGCCATTCACTTCTGCAACATAAATTTTCTTTGTCACTCTTTCCTCATTCATTCTTTCCACATGACCAAACCACCGAAGCATTCCTTTCTTAATCCTGGTCACAACATCATCTTGCAAACCACATTCTTCTCTTATTACACAATTTCTTAGCCTGTCGTTCAGATTCAGCCCTAACATACTCCTTAAGGACCGCATTTCTACTACGCTGATTCTACTCTCGTGCTTCTTCTGCCACACCCAACTTTCACTACCATACGTTAAAGTAGGGACCAACACAGCATTGTGAATTGCCATACGTGCCTTTTTCGACACATTTTGACTCTTCACAATAGAGTGCAGGGCCCCACTTATTCTATTTCCCGCATTCACTCGTCGTTCTATATCCTTATCATATCTCCCATCCCTGCTAAATACGCAGCCCAAATATACAAACTCATCTACTTGCTCGATCAACTCCCCTTCTATTCTTATTTCACAAATCGTTTTACTTTCTTTCCTTTAAAAAACCGTAACCTTCGTCTTACTTGCGTTCACTTTCATACCCCTTTCTTTTAATGATCTGTTCATTAATGTAACCATCATTTGCAACTCGGCCGCCGACGACGCAAGGATATCTTGATCATCGGCGTACAAAAGGCATTTGACGGTTAACTCACCCATTCTTAATCCGCATTCTTCAACTTTCAAATTTTGCAAACAACTGTCCATAAACAGCCACGGTGAAGCCACACAGGACACCTTTATGGATGTCAAACCAGTCCGAGTAGACCCCGTTGATTCTAACACAAGCACTAGAGTCCCTATAAAGGGACTCCAATGCCTGTATCAAGCCAGCGCTCAACCCAAATGAGTTCATTGTTTGCCATAGCATATCCCTATTCACTCTGTCATAGGCCTTTTCCAAGTCCATGAACGCACAAAAAAACCTTTTGGTTTTTGGCCAAAAACTTCTCCGCGATCATGCGTATGGAAAAGACTTGATCTGTACATCCCATTCCCTTTCTAAATCCCGCTTGCACATCCCATTTTTTTCCATCAGTTTCTTTCAAGACCCTTTCAATCAGTACCTTAGCATACAGTTTTCCCACAATGCTAAGAAGGCTGATGCCACGGTAGTTTTTACAGTTCTGCTGCGACCCTTTGCCTTTATATACTGGGACTATCACGGCTTTGCACCAGTCTACCGGTACCCGCTTCAGTTCCCAGCATAAATTAAACAAGGTGTACAGCAGGCCTGCCACCACTTTCTCTCCAGCCCTTAGCGTTTCGAGTGAAACTCTATCATATCCGGCAGCCTTACCTGCTTTCATGCTTTTCATTGCTTTCATTATTTCACCTATACTTATCTCGCTACCTCTTTCCTCTTCTTTCGAAATTTCTACTTCACTTAGTACACACGTTGTCTCCTCACTCTTAAACACGCTTTCAAAATATTCCTTCCATCTCTTTAAACTCAAAACTTCATCATTCATAATATAGCCATTCTCGTCTCTTATAGCATTCATCATAGGCTGTTTTGAATGTCCCCTGGCAGTTCTTACAAGTTTCCAGAACATTTTAATATTTGCCTGGAAATTATCCGATATTCTTCTATCATTCTTATCCGTTCTTTCTTGCTTTTTTCTTTCAACTACTTCTTTTACTCTCTTATTAAGATGTCTAAAGACTGCCCTTTTTCTTTCAATATCATCATTCGTGCCGCTAGAATTACCAGCCTTTGTTGCTAGTAAATCTAGCCATACTCTCTTCTTTGCTTCAACTTCCATACGTACCTCATCATCCCACCATAACGTATTATTTTTCCTTTCATTCTTTCTCTTGCTAACACCACATACTTCGGTAGCTGCAGCCACTAAACCTATCTTTACATTTTGCCATACATTCTCCAAGTCTATCTCCTTCATACATAATTCATCCAAACCACTTATATTTTCTTTCAGTCTACATTTGAACTTGTTTTTCTCACCTTCATCTTGTAACCTTTCTGTTCTAATACGCTGTAACGCAGTGGTAGACACAGATGATCGATGGCGCCAACACCTGAATAGACCATTAATTCGGCAAAAAACCAAATAATGATCCGTTCCTACGTTAGAACCCCGGTAAACCCTTGTATCCACCACTGCGCCCCTCAATCTTTCATCCACAATTATTAAATCTATCATGCTTCTATCGTCACCTCTTTCCCAAGTATACATGTGAATCCTCTTGTGGCGAAAGCAAGTGTTCGTCACAAAAAGATTCTTTTCCATACATACGGTGAGGAGACTTTCACCATTCTCATTTATACTTTCATCACCAAACGTTCCCAATATCCTTTCATAACCAAGCCTCCTCACCCCAACCCTTCCATTAAAATCTCCTAGCATAATAATATTTTAATTTCCCTTACACTTCATGAACACCATCCTTACCATTTCCCAAAACTGCTCTCGGATATAAGTGGGCTTAGACATCTCTGGGGCGTAGATCCCTAACACAAACAACTTCTTTAAGCACACTTTCATTTGTATCCATAGCAGTCTTGGGCTTACACATTCATACTCTTTCACACATTGGCCCATTCTTTCTGAAAGGATGATACCTACTCCCTGGTATGCCCGCTCGATCTCGTCTACACCAGACCAGTATGCGGTATACATGCCATGTGTAGTGACATCCTTCCCCTTCCTTTTCGTCTCATTTACACATAACACATCTATTCCTCTATCATACATCACATCGCATACTTCATCCATTTTATCATTCATTGCCCCACATACATTCAACGTAGCCAGACGGGCCTCTGCAATCCACTTTTCGCCTCTCCGGGAGACAGAACGTGACGGGTGGCGAACCTCGTCGCCGGTTTTCCTCATGGAGATTCTTCCACCTGATAGTTAGTGGATAATGTGGCCCATAGACATCCACTCCTCGAAGGCCGAAGAGACCACGTTACCAGTAGAAGGGTATCCGCTTCTCTGCACTCACGATCTAATCGAACTATCAAATTCAAATTATTTATTTGCAACTAAATATGTACATAATTCTTTGTTCTTGATTTAGCTGTTTTCAGCAGCATGCAAATTTTCAAAAGTTTTTATAATTAATCCCTAAATTTAACCTGTATAAATAACTAAATCTTTATAAATAAATTCATATAAATTAATTAATTAATGCATCGATTTTTAATTACGATAAAACTAGTCACTACAATTCAAAAAGTCATTTACTGTATAAAATGTTTTCTCTACCAGCCATCGTCGTAGTGAAATTTTAAACTTATTGTATGGTAATTGCAAATGTGAGGGTATTTTGTTATAAATAGTGTTGCATTTTATAGCTATTTTTTGAAAGCACTTACTTTTTGGCATTGTGTCAAGTACTAGTTTATGTGGGTTCCGTAAATTTATTTTTGTTGCATCTTTAGCTTGTAAGAATATGTGCTTGTTTTACATTACAAATTTTTATTTAATTATTATTACCAACCTCAAATATATAGAGGCAAGGATATGTATGTTATATATATGTATGTTTAAACTCTTAAAGAAAGGCTTGCATGATGTGTCTGATGGGATGTTACTTATTGCTCTAATATCGCTTCAACGAGGCTGCATATAATATGAGAATGTAGAAAAATTGTAAAATATTAGTGCTAATGACTTCTATTCATTTATAATATTTTCGCTGGGCATAATATGGTGGGGCCTTAGTTAGTAGTATATATAGCTATAACTACACCCATTCTGTAATCCTACGAATCGGCTTTAAAATGTCAATTAGACTTTATTTTATATTTTTTCAATGTGTACAACACGATATATCCGTTATTATTCCGGTTAGTCGACCGATTTCACTATTTTTTTTATTTACCCATTGAACATATAAAGTAAATTTTCATTTAAAAATGAAGTTAACCATTAAATTACTAGACAGACCTGTTGGTCTAGTGGTTAGTGACCCTGACTGCTGTGCCGGAGGTCGTGGGTTCGATTCCCACCCAGGACAAATGTTTGTGTGATGAGCACGATCATTTGTTCTGTGTCTGGGTGTAATTTATCTATAATATGTATGTATTTAGAAATATATAAGTATGTTTATCATTTGTTACACTACCCATAACACAAGCTCTGCTTAGCTTGGGACTAGATGGCGTTGTGTGATAGTTGTGGAATATTATTATTATTATATTATAATTAAATTGAAACCTAATAATTTAAGATGATAAAAATTTTCCAAACGATGTTAAATGTATGGAACGTGTCTAATGTAAATAATTTATTATTTAAGAATAATTTGGAAAAGGTTTAATTTTTTGGAACAATACAGTCAACAATAATTTTAGCCATAATATTTATCTTCTAAATTTCACTTCTGCTCCTTTTTATCTAAGTAAGAGGTGTATACTAAATGTAGTTTGAAAAAACGTCATTCAGTTATATCATATCTCGAACAACTAACAAAGTTCTAAATTAAAAGTTATTTTAAGTTACGATCGTACATTAATCATTATCTCATTATATAAAATTGACGTTAAAAAACTTAAATTTAAGTGTAACAAAAAATAAACATTATATTAGTGAGTATAAGAAACAATTGACAACTCCGCGTGTATGTTTTCGATCTAAGGGCGACACAACATTAGCGGGTTTGTTAGAGGAGCGTTTAAGAGCAAAGTAAGAAGTAAATATAAGAATCCTCACCTAAAATCTACTTAAGTTGATTTTTTTTATAAATTCTTAATCACACACATATAACATGAATCAATTAACAGCAATAACTTTATACTTAGTTCTTCGTTAACATAACTCGATTTTATAACAAATTTTCTCATAGCATCATTTTCTTAATAAACTTCGTTAGCTTACCGTGATTCTAACATTAATTAAAATTTATAACACGTAAATGTCCTTAATTTGCAATTGTAATATGTAATTTTTAATTTGTTATCTGTAACTCTTATTCTATTTAGTGGATAACTGAGATACAGTTTATTCATAACTTTTTAGTTATGTTAATAAAATACATAATTAAACAAATTACAAAAGCAAAACATGTACATTAATAAATATAAAATTTAGATTTGTTTTACATTTCGCCCGCTTATAATAATTCTACTGCTGATAGAAGAATTTTGTTAGATTTAAATTATACTAGGTACTAGCCTCTACATAGGTATAAAACAGAGTCGATTCCCGCCGACTGTTCGCTTGGAGCTTTTAAACTACGCAATGCAATTTAATGCGGTTTTCCTCAATAGACATAATGATTCAAGATTTTTGATGAATGGATTTGATCAGTTTGATCAAAATGGCTCTACCACGTATAAATTATGAAGGTTTATATGTGTAATACGTGCTCTGAGGAGTTGTTCGGACTAATTCTAGCCGCACAATTTCACCATCTCACATCGCGACAAAACTCGCGATACCATCCATACCATCTGGATGACTGGCGGTCCAACACTGTGCGATTTAAAACAGGTTTTCTTCCTCGCACAACTTCTTTGTGGAATCAATTACCACCAGAGATTTTTCCGAACCGAAATTTTTTTACGTCGGGTAAAGGACCTGAGTGCCTGAATGAAGTGTTTTATTTAAAACTTTAATTTTTACATATAAAATTTAAACCAACTGTCGGATTTATAAAAAAAGATTAGAAAATAAAAAGTTGTTTCTAAATAAAATCTGTCATGACGACGCATTTAAAATACTTGTTTTTTTTTTGGAAATAAAAATTAGAATTTTTTTTTTGGAAAAATTGGAAATAAAAATTGTATGAACTACTACAACTATTTATGTATTACCTAGTAGATATATTTGACGGTTAACAAATCCTAGTACAGTATTGCCCTTAACAGTACACAGTGATTTGTTTTTGCTACGCAACCGCGTATTCAGCGATGCCAACGCCTTCCAGAGCTTCAATACGAGCTAGTGATGCTTGATATCTAAGTTTTTTTTAATTATATTAATTGACAATGGAAGTTGAATAAAAACACCTAACTCTACCCATCAATGATACACAGCGATGGCATCGCGACGCGATAAAAACTTTGGAATAAAAACTAAAATATAGATCGTACCAAAATGAGTGTACGTGCTAGGAATATATTATTTTGTCGTTGTATATTGATAGGTTCTTTGAGTTTGTTTTGACTTTTTTATCTTTATTTTGTAACACTAACTCACCTTCGATTTGCCGAAGATATAGTCCTTATGGCAGAATCGCTGGAGGACCTTAGCACTATGCTCAATGACCTCAATGGTGTCTCCCAACGCATAGGTCTTAAGATGAACGTGGACAAAACAAAGATCATGTTTAACGTCCATGTCACACCTATGCCGGTAGTTGTTGGAAGCACTATGCTCGAAGTTGTTGACGAGTGCGTTTACCTGGGACAAATAGTCCGACTAGGTAAGTCCAACTTCGACCGAGAGGTCAATCGACGGATTCAACTCGGCTGGGCAGCGTTCGGGAAATTACGACACATCTTCTCGTCAGGTATACCTCAATCTCTGAAAACTAAAGGTATAACCAGTGCGTGTTGCCAGTGATGACTTACGGATCTGAGACGTGGTCCTCCACTGCTGGCCGTATGAGGACGCTCAAGGTCGCTCAGCGAGTTATGGAGAGGGCTATGCTCCTGGTTTCTCAGTGTGATAAACTTAGAAATGAGGATAACCGCAGTAGAATCAGAATGACCGACATAGCCCAACAGATTCGTAAGCTGAAGTGGCAATGGGCCGGCCATATAGCTATATCACCGACAACCGATAGGGTAAAAAGATTCTCTAGTTGCAACCATGTACCGGTAGGCAAAGTGTAGGGCGACCCCCACTGGGTGGAGTGACTACGTGGTAAGACGCATGCAGGAAGTCGATGGATACAGGTGGCTCAGGACCGTGCTTTGTGACATTCCTTGGGGGAGGCCTATGATGATGAATTTATTTTCAATATACAGCGATTTTTTTTAAATACAATAAATGTTATTATAAAACTGTTTTTGTAATAACATTTATACATTTATATAGTGAAAATATTAAGAACATAAAAATATTTTGTGCCCACAGCAAAGTCAAGACCTGATCGGGTCTAGTCAAAATAAATCAAAAAGACAGAATAGTCACATCGGATAGAGACACTAGTGTTATGGTCTCGACCGCGACTAAGCTACGCTTCGATTCCGCCTCTACTTCACCGTCAGAGAGCGCAGCTGCATTTTAGATTTAAAATGCGTGGTAATGCATTATTTTAACCATAGAATACTATAATACATACATAATAGAAGGAAGGAGTGGGCGGAGCCCGTGTAGCCACTAAAATGTCACTAACATGTCAATTCACACGTATAAATGTCAACACGAGACGTGTTTTGACGTCAAAAACGTTTCCAAATTTCGAATGCCAATTATTTAGAAAATACCAAATTGCACACTACTTACATACAAATACGTATTAAAACTTAAACGATTTTTAATGATGATTTTGAACATTAATCAAAAGTCTAAAATGTGTAAATTCGCTCAGTTTGTCAACACAGCGAATCGGGTTTGTAGTAGTGATAATACGACGTAATTGCTTCTATGTGTGCTCCCGGCGACGCCGAATCTCGTACAAAATAAGTTTGACAGCCATTCTATTGTGTATTATAGTATTCTATGATTTTAAGTGATTTTACTGCGCACGCACACATTCGCAAGGCTCGATCGGTAGGCAAAAACGTTGTTGCATATAAATAACATTCAATTTGGGATAATATCTAATAAAAGTAGAAGCCTTATTTAGCCTTATTTTCAAAAACTGCAATAATGGTATATTATTATTTATATATTTGAACTTAAGTTTAAAATTCGCGTACTTTTTGAGAAATCACCCTGTATAAAGTGCACACTTCCTTACAGCTATGTCGTTACACTGCAATTTTTGGCATTGGCCGCCTTATACTTATGCGCACTTATGTAGCATTTTAAATATATTTTCAATTATTCTATATTTTAATTCTGACCAGTTTCTCTAGATAGTAAACTTAATTTCCTTAATATCATATGAACTGAGATCATGTTTTGGGTTAAGATCCAGTCCCATGACCCATGACATCGTGGACTTTCAGATACAGTCACATACAGTCAGAAGTACTAATTGACAGTTAGTTTTTTTTGTTTTAGTATTATACTACAACAAAAAAAACTAACTGTCAATTAGCTACATAGTGTTATGATAAAAAAGTAATTCGCCAACACATCGTGACATGGTTCCGATCGAGCCTTCCTAAATGTGACAACAAGTCGGATTAATCACGCATTTTTTTTAATTCAATTAGCATATTACTATGGGGGATGTGTCGATTGCTCGCGTGATTGTTCTTGTCGTTGATAAAAAATAATGAGAGATTATAAAGCGACCCGAAGATTAATTAATTTAATGAAAATAAGACGGTAGAACGCCTTTTCTGCCAACGAGTTCGTCTAAAATGCATTAAAAGAAAACGTCTTATCGCACAGTCACGAGTTTCCGAATTTTTAAACCGGAACCGGAACCGGAACGCGGAAACCTTATTTTTTTAAAATAAAAGTAGATTGAGTTACTCCTTTTTTAAGATCAGCTATCAGCCAGTGAAAGTTTCGTCAAAATCGGTCCAGCCGTTTAGGAAATTAGCCAGAACAAACAGACAGACAAAATTTTTGAAAATTGTGTATTAGTTATAAGTATATACCGTATATACTTTCATATGGATTTAGTAAAAAGTTGTTATTTTGACATTACAAACATACACTTTAATTTTATTTATTTGCATAGATTTTATAGACATGCCTATACCCATAGAATACCATAATACACAATCGAATGGCTGTCAACTTTATTTTGTACGAGGGTCGGCGTCGCCGGGAGCACATACAAACAATAACGTCGTATTATTACTACTACAAACCCGATTCGCTGTGTAGCCGAGTAAATTTAAACATTTTAGACTTTTGATTAATGTTCAAGATCATCAATAAAAAGATCGTTTAAATTTTAATACATATTTATTTGTAAATAGTGTGCAATTTGGCATTTTCTAAATAATTTTCATGCGAAATTTGGAAACGATTGTAACGTCAAAACACATCTGATGTTGACATTTATACGTGTGAATTGCCATGTTAGGGACATTTTATTAGCTACACGGGCTCCGCCCACTTCCCCGTTCTATTATGTATGTATTATAGTATTCTATGCCTATACCTATTACTCGTGATATGAAGCTAAATTTGCAGTGCGAGGATGTCGGATCTACGTTAAATCACGCGCCTGAAGTAAGTAATCTTCCAAGTGGTGTATGACAGCTTGCGCGTTCATTAAAGGCCTGTGCTAGCAGTAGAGTGGATAAAGGCCACGAAATAAAATACCTATGTGAACTTGTTGCCGTGGTATGAAGGCACCATGATATGCAATCATGTTACATTCGTAATTTCGAGCTACCGTTCCTACCGTTACAGCCTATTAAGAGGATAGAGTAAGTCAGCTCAAATTCTAATTTCGTCCCCACTTGCCCGCGCGTCGTATGCTATGTACCGACATGTTTGTAATCACTAATACTGTAAGTATAAAGGTCGTTAGACACTTATTTCATTAGGTTTATCATATTTATGCCTATTTCTTAACGCCAAGCCTATTTCTTAACGCCAGCTGATTGTAAGCGACACAACCTCCCCGTTCAAAGGCCGAGGTCAAGTGACCGTGCTGCAGGAATCACGCTTCAAAAGGCCAATAGTTTAGGTAATTTCTTTTTACAGTAAAAATAATGGTATTTTAAAAAAAGTAAATAACATAAGCACTGCTTTATAGTTATTTCATTTAGTATGCAAAGTTTCATGATCTTATTTAAAGTATTTTATGAATAACAGCGGTTTATTGTTTATTTTGGAGAAAATTTTACGAAATCGTGTTTTCGTCTAACATAATCCTTAACATTAATCCTCAACTTTACCATATATTTATTTCAAAATTAATGTTGCAATATTTTCGGCATAACGAAGGATCTTGCTAAGCCATTTGACATTATATTTCCCCTTAAAATCAAGGAACGAATCTGAACATAGGCCTCCCCTATAAATTGCCTCAATTGCCGTAGTTGCCGTTTTATTTTTAGTCGTTGAAAGACACTGCTGCCTAACTTCTGATGTGTTTCTCATTGTCACCTCTTACCACACTTTCCACACGGAAGGTATGGGATAGTGGATATTCTTACACCGCCACCATACGGTACGGTATTAAAACAAGTAGAAGTAAGTTTAAGTTAAGTTTGTTTTTAGTGTGTATTTACCAAGTATATATATATATATATATATATATATATATATATATATATATATATATATATATATATATATACCATATAACGTTATATATATATATATATATATATACCATATACGTATACCATATAACGTTTAGTTTTAATTTATTATGGAAACTTATTTCATAAAATACACCCAGGCGGATCGTGCGTGTATCTGTGGTTATGGCAGAATCATCAGCGCTGTAGGTTACCCTGCAGCATTACGCTGAGTCATAACCTTTTCACTGGCTCGATACACACCCCATCACTTGTAATATTAATCTGCTAAATTTTAACTGTTTATTATTTTATTTTTGTGATGTGTACAGTTCCAGTGAATAAAGGTCTTTCTTTCTTTCTTCTTTCTTTCTTTCTAATACAATGCATTTGTCTTTTGTTGATATGTAACACTTCAAAAAGAGGAGCTTCTCAATTCGACTGTATTTTTTCATTTTTTAGTTGTGTTACATCATAACTTTTTCTATGTGAACCGATTTTGATGATTCTAATAGGTCCTTAGTCCTTACATATGAAATTGGCGCTTTGTACGGGAGGAATATAAAGTCATTTTTTTTCGTAAAATATATTTAATTAATCAAAGTATGCACCCTTCACCCCTTGTTATCTATGCACTTTTGCCATCTCATAGGTAGTTAATTAATCCTCTCTTCTACTGAAACTCTTTGAAGGTGGCTTGGACTGCCGCATCGGAGTCGAATTTTTTTCCATGTACGAAGTTGTCCCAATTCCGAAAAAAATGGTAATCTGTTGGAGCAAGGTCCGGGGAGTATGGTGGATGTCGCAGACATTCCAATTGTAGCTCATCTAACTTAGTGGTTGTTTGTTGTGCAGTGTGTGGTCTTGCGTTGTCGTGAAGCAGCAGTGGCCTAGGGCGCTTGACCAATCTCTGTTGTTTAGCAGCTGGTTCTTCCTTCGTGGTTTGCAGTTGCTGACAATAGATATCTGCCGTAATCGTTTGGCCAGATTTTAGAAAGCTGTAGTGAACGACACTGGCACTAGTCCACTAAACACTTACAAGTAATTTTTCTGAGTCAATTTTCGTTTAGGGCAGGATTTGGCTGGGTCTCTAGGGTTCAGCCATTGCGACGAGCGCTTCGGATTATCGTGCACTATCCACTTTTCATCACAAGTAATGATTCCATTTAAAATCCCTTCATTTTTGTGTCGGTTGAGCAAAGTAACACAGCAGTCGACGCGTATTTGCGAGTTCGATTCACTTAATTCATGAGGTACCCATCGTTCAAGTTTTTTTTTTACTTTCCCGATTAGCTTCGAGTAGATTTATACAGTTTTGTCACTTACTCCGAAGTCGAAATTTCGGAAAGAAAACGTTGAAACCAAAAACGTATCGTGATTTCTTTTGCGACACCAGCGCCGTTCTGCACTGCGAGCTTTTTCTGTAGCACTGGTGCCACGGTAGAACTCGTACTCGTAAATACCGATATATCTTGTTTACCATTGTGTTGTAATAAGCGACGCCAAAGAAAAAAATAATGAGGCCAAACAAATGAATCACTGTTTTCAAAACTCAAATGTACCAGCTAAATGAATTTACATATTTGAATTTGGAATTCTTAACCAAAGAGGAGATATTTTAGATCAAAGTACGACAAAACGCTAATTTCGTAATATGTAAGGACCCAATATTTTTATTTGAAAGCTAGTGCTTCTCATGTGGTCCCATATAAATTTAATAAAGATCTGACCAGTAGTTTTTGAGTTATCTTTAATAATGCGTATTTAATTGAGTTCGAATACATTGATGATGTTTTCATTTTATTTATATTGAAGTCAGTTGTACAACATTTTTAATTTTACCACTTGCTGCCAGTTCTTTTTGTTTCATTATAATTGTCATTGACAAGAAACAATGCTTATTTTTCTACTTTTACTTTTTTTATTAACATTATTTGTGATTATATGAAAAACAACACTCGTCGGAGGCGCTCGTGTCTAGGTCGGCAATTAGTGAGTTTCGTCGTTGGCACAAAGTCAAGGGCGGTCACCGAACAGCTCGTTCCCGCACAATTTTAATACCTTGTGAATTTGGAAACGCCTATTAAATTACCTTTACACCGCACAATTAATTTGGATTTAAATGTCGTAGGTAATAAATAAACAATTCATATTTGCTTTTTAAGGTTTACATTTAAAAAAATAGTCTAGAGTAACAGTAAATTGGTTTCATTTATAGACCGTCACCTATGAACACCAAATCGGAGCACCAAAATATCTGGACCAGGTTTTAAAATATTGGGATTTTGGGATTGTTGTCGGGATATTTAAATATCAAAAATAAAAGTGTAAAATAATAAGATAATTTTTTAAATTAAAGGCTACAAAAAGACTTAACATTGTTGACACATAACTAATTAAAGTACAGTTAATTTTTACGTTGCCACATGTATTTGGCACTGGACTTTACTGAGTCAACCAATTTGGATCCATTAGTTGCATTCAGAAATGATTTAAAATTCAAACAATTTACTTCAAAGTTCAGTCTAATTAAAGTGAAAATGTTTGTCTGGAGATTTTGAGCTTTGTCGGGAGTCTGGAGATCATTTAAAATATTTGAAGAATCCAGACGAATCCCGACCATATAGCAACACGACCGTCACAACACGTTTGCCATCATCATCGACCACATAAACCTCTGATAACATATAAAGGTGCCAACTCGTGATACCTTAAAAGGTGGTGACGCTACGGTTAACCGCCTGTCCCTAGTTGGTGAACACAGAGTGTTGACATCACTAATTTTGTAATCACAATTTTTGTGCCACTAGACCCTCGTTCACGTACGTGATTTGGCATTTGCAGATGAACATTGTACACCCTTCACATTACATACAGTGCGGTAAAATTTTTGTGAACCTTCAAGTTTTGTGAGGGAAACAAATTTCTTTATGATAGGTGCTCCTGCCACATTGGACACCTGCAAACAAAGAACGCTACATGTGTTGTCACCGTTGAGCATCAAGATATGATGACAGTGAATGGCACACAGCCTGTAATTCCGTCGTGCGGGCGTACCGTTCCGGTTCCGGGCGCCCGCTCGCGACTGACCGCTCCGCCAGGCACGCACACTGTCACACTGTGCGTTTACATGTCGAAACACATCCAAAGGTCGACCGCACTCGTAAATTGCAAGAACTCGACTGTACCAGACAATGATACCTAGACAGAAAAGAAGTTTTACCACCCAGAACATAAAAATTGAATGTTTTTTTTTCGTTTTTATTGCAGAAAGTATTTTGGGTTGACGCCACTCTTGGAAAGCGGATTGGTGTTCGCAGTATCACATGTTAATAATATTTTTATGTGTACCGTAACGAACTGGTAAAAGGCGGGTCAATGGATACAGGTGGCTCAGGACGTAGCTTTATGACAATTCTCGGAGGGAGACTTGTAATAGGTGGTTATATATATATATATATATATATATATATATATATATATATTTATTTAGGTAGAATGATAGTTTAATCACCGTCTATCGGAAGTCATCTGATCTTTCTACACATGAATACCAGCGTAAAACGGCTTAATACTGTTGTATTTCGCATAGTGAGTCCAGAGATCTGGAGACCCTTTTTTACTGAAAACACGGCATTCCATTTTATCCTCATTCGAGGATAAATGTAGATGTCTATGGGTCACAGCATCCACTTACCATCAGGTGGACTGTGTGCTAGTTTGTCACTTTCTATAAAAAACACATTTCCTCCATCACACTAAAACATTAATAACGTTACAAAATTTAAATGATTAATTAATTTAAATGCAAGAAGATTATTATGCGATCAAAAAGTCTCTTGCTAGCTAGACAGATTGTGTAATGTGAAGGCGTCCTTAAACAAGACTACGCTCGAGGTCACTCGGACAGACGCTAGCTATACCACGTCTCAAAAAAAATATTTGCATAAAAAATGCGGAAGAGGCGTATTTAACATGTTAGGTGACGGGACAATGTTTTGACATTTAGAAATAGATCAATAATGGCAAGTAACTTACCGGTATAATGCGATGTGTCCATGTAAGATGTAACGCAGAAAGACTCGGTAGCGTCTTTCACCGACATTTTAATTATAGACGTATTTTTATTAAAATCAAATATATTGTACAATAAGAGTGACAAACGAGCACGCAGTCCACCTGATGGTAAGTGAATGTTGTAGCCCACAGAAATCTACATCTGTCCTCATGAATCAAAATGTAGGTGCTTTGCCACCCCTGAAGACTAGGATGGAATTCCTCATATCCAGTAAAAAGTGTCTCCGGTTCTCTACACTCGCCATACGAAAGAGAATCCACTTCGCCATATCATCCCGTGGATGTCGTAAGAGGCGACAGAGGGAGATGGAACGGGAGATGGGCAGCAGCATCTTCCTAATAACAACTCAATATAATATATAATATAATAAACTTCGGATGCCAATCCGTCTGCCAAGCGTGGCACTGATGGCAGTTATCCCCTTTTATGAGTTCATCTATATGTAAGGCCTATGTTCAGCAGTGGACCTTTGACTCGAAAAGTGAAGTACTTTAAAAAAAAAGAAGATAAATAAAAATGACATCATTCGAAAACAACTGTGTCATGATTGTGTGTAATGAAAGCAAACTACGAGTGTACGTTTTATTTATTTTTTTTTATTTTAAGTGATCATAAAAAAATTTTGACCACGTACATGGTTGTTTAAGCTTGTAAAATCCCTTGACCTTCCTTATACGACAAAATATTAGAAATAAGTAATGTAAACATATACTAACGTTGTGAGTTTTGGTGGGAACTTGATCACCGGATAATGGTTTTGTTTTTAATTTTGATAGGTACGTAAAGGTGAAAAAATTTATTTTATGTAGGTGTCGCAGTAAGATGGTTGGAGCCGTGATATATTTATATCCTTAGGTATATAGCTATATACCGAAATATAACTATGATACAAACACGATCTAGTAATATAACTATCTAAATATGCTGATTTAGGGATATAATTATATATTGACCAAGAATGTTAGACAAATTTAATTTTGACTTATACTGTTTCAATTTTTTAAATTAAAAAGTTCAATTCTTTCAATATTATATTTTATATCATTACAATTTAAGCGGTTTTAAGGTAGTCCAAAGGCCCCCAGCAGCACCTTGAACCTACTGTTAAAAATTTACATGAACAACAATAAAAAAGGAACTGAAGATCCAGTACCAATATCAATGTGACGAAATTAGTTGGATAACCATTTTTTTTTTAAATTTTTTCAGCAGCTCATTTTAAGTTGCCTAGAGATTAATTTCTTTTGTTCTGAATTTTCTTTCATTGTTACATTAATTCCACAACAGTTGCTATCAGTAACCTTAACCACATCACGATACTCCACAAATAACATGAACATTTTCTACACAAGTCTGCTCCTGTGCACTCGTTTTACAATTATAATTATTTCACTAGATTAGTCTTGTAAGATAGTTAGGAATCACTGTCATATAACTATATTCCGGTATATAGGTATATCCCTAGGGATATAACTATATCACGGCTTTAACCATCTTACTGCAACATACAAGCTGGTACCCGACTTGTTGCTGCCGTAGAAGAAATAATTGTGGAAATATCGTATTAAATTTCGAAGAGTTATATTTTTTAATTACGCTACGCACGTCATATGCTGTAAGTTCTTTGTACTATGCCCAATGACGTATTATATATAGACACGTCATGAACGAACATCGCGGCACTTAAAAACGGCGAAAATACCAGAACAACTTATACGCGTGAAGAAAGAGAAAGAAAATATGACACCGTACGGCGGCATGCCTGTTGCTTGACTACTAGCTGCATGCGCCGGCCGCCATTAGACGGCGTCGTCGAATAAAATGAAATGAAAATAGGTAGTTTTGTGAACTTACGCATGAAATGACACATTTTTGTCTTTAACTTTTGGGGTATAATTTGTACACCGTCTGAAAACAGACGACGGCATGTTTTCTTTATGTTTTGCACAGGTTTACACACACGAATCACGATATAATAAATTAAAAACAAACGTAGCGTCGCGCGACAAGTTGGTGCGTGACTAAGCGCGATGTGGCCAGTTGGCTTCATTTCATCTTGCCATTTTAGAGTGCGGACAACGTATCTATAAGTTTATACATCATTGACTATGCCTATAATCTTCGATCAACAATACCAACTAGATGTCGGGTCGGCGCAAGAAATCCATCTCAGTAAGTAAGAGCGCACATGAGACGTGAGCTCTTGCACGTGAGAGTGTAGCTCGCAAGGCAATAACGGGAAAAAGAACTTTATTTGTTATCACTTAAGGTTGATTTCACATTAAATGTTATTTAATTTATGTCCTTTCATAGTTTATATTCATGCGGACCGATGATTTTGTACGTGACCCGTTATCTAGTTGGTATTGTTGATCGAAGCCTTCGTACAAGTGAAAGCAATAATTTGACAAAGTTTTACCACAATCTGATGAACGGTATGGCAGCGCATTAAATAAGAACAAACAAACATTAATTTTTATATATTAGACTAAATGTCTGCGCATATAAACTATTAATGAATACGACGCAACAAGACAGTGCATTTATGGATACACGAATCTAGAGGTTTTTTTATCCGCCTTGAGCACCTACCGTCATCAACCATTGAACTATATTACTAGCGTATAGAACAGACACCAGACACCAACAGACAACCAAAAATTTGCTTCGTTTTGGTAAGAGTTGAAACTAAAGTTCGCTGCAGCGCTAAAATAATAGTTACGTCGTCTAACTAAGCTATTAAAACATGCAGCGCTAGTTTGCATTAGGAATTAGTTTTCTCACGACCAAAACGTCATAAGCGCCAGGAATTTCATGGCGCTTACGCGTATCGTTCAACGTAGTGTACAAGTCGCTCCCATAGATTTTTTTGCTTTTGCCCGATTCTTGTGAGCATTGTAACAACGCGAAAAACTTTAAATCAAAGAGTTTTAATCGTTTTAATGTCTACTTACCGATGACATGTTAAACCATCACTTTTTTGATGTTCTGGAGTGTTTACTGCAGTCTTTAAGAACACAACTAGGCATTTTGAAGTTGTTATTTATGCGAGGCGAACACGACTCGTATGTGCGGGCGTTGGACATTCACTACACAGTTGCAGTACAAAGTACCGCAAAGCGTGGCGCAAAATCATGCAAGGCGTTGTCTTCTCTATACGTAGTAGTAATACTAATAATAGTTCATAAAAGATAGCTTGATCTCTGCGACAGCTGTCAGTAAAAATCACGCCTATGAAGTCCTAAATTTCTTAGTAGTACAGACAGTACCTGTCAATGTCATACTACACACTACACTTTATGGGCATGCCGACCTAATTGGTGCATGCCCATAAAGTATGACATTGACAGGTACTGTCTTTACTACTAAGAAATTCAGGACTTCATAGGCGTGATTTTTATCGACAGCTATCGCAGAGATCAAGCTATATTTTATGAACCATAGTAGTAATACCTCAATGTCGTCAATTGTCCGCTGGGTAATAATATCGTCACAATCTCCCAAATTTGCAAGAACATTAACTTCAATTTGCAATAACAAATGACACATTCGCATATTTTGAAGAAAACAAAATAGACGTCAGGGTAAACTGTGGGCATAGATTCCTTTGACGCTTTGATATGTAAAAAATTTAGCTTTGTTTTCACCCAGTTGGTCGAATTCACGAATTTAACTTCGCTAGAAGGCGACGAGAAAAAAAGGTGTTCTGTAAATTTCGATCACTATAGCGGAAAAAACCGACACATACCTGTACTAAAACTGTACTGAATTTACTACTGAAAGTAGTAAATTTAAGTTATATGATGTAGAATTAATTAATTAGGTGTCAACTATGAAACTGCAGCCATTATGTAAACTGCGTGCAGTAATGGGCCATCACCGAATCTAGTCTTGGATCATTGAATGCAGTCGTGCATACTGTCGCGTCGTCTTTTAGCTTTATTTTCGCTGAGTTGACAGTTCTATTTAGATTCATAATTTATTTCGGACGGGACGGGAATGATAGAGATATTTTGAAATGATAAACAGGAAATTATTTCTATGACAATTTGAAATGTACATATACTTACTTTATATTTAACAACTACTGACATTTTAATTTAAAAATAAAAAATCATCTCGTCATACGAAACACATTTTATTGATGCATATAATCTAAAATTTGTGAGACAGACACTGAAGACAAATTTGTTGTAACGCACTCCTATATCCTCCTCTCCTAGTGTAAAAATGTAGTCTGTTGGTATAATTCAACTCAACAATCGATCTGCAATAAAGTTTACACGGCGTTGACACACCGTTAGTATTTTGTGTCATAAAAAGCGTTGAAAAATTTACACCCGATGATAAGGTAACAAGATGAACACTTCTGTCCATGGAGCAAAAGCTAACTTCAAACTTTTTACGGATGCTGTGGCCCATAGACACCTACATCTCATCATCATCAACATAGTTGATTAACAAGTAAACCTAGAAAGCATAGACAAAATGTTGTTTCTTACAAGATACTTTATTTATACGTGGTAGCTATATTATGGTTGTAGCATCGACCGACCGGATCGGACCGGATCGACTCGACCAGGAAAGGGCCACGCTCTCACAGAATACCAGCGTAAAATAGCAGCATAATACTGCTGTTTCGTATAGTGAGTGTAGAGATCCGGAGACCCGTTTTTACTAAAAATGAGGCATTCCATCTTAGTCCTTAGGGGTGACAACGCATCTGCGTTTTAATTCTTAATCGTATATAAATGTAGATGTTTATGGGCCACAGTATCCACTTACGATCAGGTCGACTGTGTGCTCATGTGTCACACTTATTCTATAAAAAAATACCGGTAAAGTGACATTCCGTCTATGGTGAGTGACTTATCACTAAAACCACTATACGAAACGGTTTAATTTCAATATTATACTGCCATTTACACGTATAGGCAAGCGTAGTCCTTCCCCGATTGTGTCAAACCATTTGTACTACTACACTACACAACTACACAACTACAGCGTGGTTCTCCCACGTAAGAAGAGTTTTTTCACACCTGAGCAATAATAACGTTTATTATGACTGGTCATGTATGAACACACATTACCTAGTAGTTTGTAACAACAGATATTATCTATCGTCTCTCTTCCGATGCACCGCAGTACTTACCGAAACATCCGGTATAGTCTATGCCTAGGACAACATTATTATTAAAAAAATGACACACGGTCACGATTGACGTCTGGTCCCGCCTTTTCAGACGGCCGTGAACACACGTCGCGCTTTACGCAATTAATGGAGTTTTCATTCACAAGAATAATAAAATACGCGATAGTCGTTTGTGCTAATTAACATAAACCCATAATTCAAGCTATCTGACCATGTAAGAGATACTGTATACTTGTCGTTATCTTTCGACCGATCGACCTTTAATTATTTTTTAATGAAATACTAATGAATTAGTAGTCCGCCTGATTGTAGCTACCATTAAGATTTAAGCACAACTTTGTCACATTTTAGAACCAATTAATGGACCCAAGCATTATTAAATATGTGAAATCAGTAAAGATACTTATAATTTTTTATTTTATTTTACGCGGATGTCAGTTATGATCATATCTTTCACTCACTCCATTAGGTTGTCAGCAACAAACCGGAGTGCCTCCTAGACAGGGAAGCAGTAGGTACTGTAGTCAATTTTCAAAACAGAATTAGCTTACCTATATTTGCCACTAATAGTAAATAAAATAACCGCAGTTTAAAAAAATTGGACATTAAAGGAACCACAATCTAATACGAATTGCTATTTCTAACAATTCTAAGTGTATTTTATAAGAACAGAGCAGAGTCTAAAAACTTTACATTTGGGTACTGTTTACGCAACTATACGGAAATATTTGATATTTCAGAGCGTATATACGCTCTGAAATATCAAATATTTTCTATATATATACGTTTTGAAGTTTAAGTAACTTGAATAAAACTATTATTTACGGATTTTATTGCGTTTAATTACTACTTTAACTTATTTTATTAAAGGCGATAAAATCCGAAAATAATAGTTTTATTCAATGTTGTAGTGTTCGCGTAAGTTTAACAAATCATTATCTAAGTAACTTACTAAATAGCTCCCCACTTATAATGAAAACACTTTGTTTAAGGAATTTAAATTAAATAAAGCTAACAAGAAACAGACTGATAGTTGGAATGTGCCAAACTTTTTCCTAAACATCAACCTTAGTACCTGTACGTATAAGTTCCTACAGGGACCGAATTTTGAAACTTTGAGTAAGTTCTAAATGCTTGTTCACAAAGGTTAATGCAATATTAAACAAGTTTTAAATTATCCATACAGTATTATTATCAGCATAATATCGTCTTCTTAATAACGACTAAATATAAGAAACCGTGGCATCTATAGCAAAAGTCTCTCCTATGTGGCAGTCTATAGGGGGGCCCATGTTCAGCAGTGGACGATAATAACATATTTCGATCTATAAATGTAGTTAGAAACAAGTCAAATGAAAACGCTCCCCTATTCACATTTCAACCATAATGTACGCGGTGTTTGATTGAATTAAAGTTAGTCGCAAAAAATTCCACACACCCTCAAGGCCAGACGTTGTTTGAACTTTGAAGGCGCTCGTTATGTTTCGAATTTGTTACGTTTATTGAAATTTATAAACCGTGACACAGGAAATTTGGTTTCCGATAAAAACACACTGCACGCTCGCGAATATGCGTCGGGGAGTTTATTATACAAAACTTCGATCGTGGCTTTCTCGCGTAGACTGTACTAATGTCAAACATTAACTGAACTAGAAAATAGCGTATTCGTTCTAATAGACTTTTTTATTTCTTTTTATAGACAAAGAGTGACTAACAAACACACAGTCCACCTGATGGTAAGTGGATGCTGTGACGATATCTACATCTATTATCGATAAACATCAAAATGCAAGTGCGTTATCTCCCCTGAGGACTAAAATGGAATGCCTCGTTTCTAGTAAAAAGGGTCTCCGGTTCTTTAAACTCATATCTCGAAATACAGCATTAAGCTGCCATTTTGTGCCGATATTCTGTGAGAGCGCTATTCATTTCCTGATCGAGCCGGCTTATTCGTACAACCATAATATAACTACAGCATGGCTCTATCAAATATATACCAAAAACCAATGCACCAAAAATTCTTCATTAGAGTGCAGAGTCATCATGATTATTAAGAAATTCCCATAGCTATATATAAGCTATGGGAATATATATAGCTATAGCATAGCAGTCACGACGAACACTCAGAACACTATCAGAATACCTCAAAAGCACTAAACATTCTACGGTGTCAGCGAGGTGGCATCAGATATACTTAAGTTTTTCCATAGAATTAGGTGATAAACGAACAGAGCCACGATGCAGTTATATTATGGTTGTAGCACGAATTAGTTTGCTCGATCGGATAAGGACCACGCTCTCACAGAATACTAGCGTAAAATAGCAGCTTAATACTGCTGTGTTTTGTATGGTGAGTGTAGAGATCCGGAGACCCCTTTCTACTGGAAACGAGGCATTCCACCTTGGTCCTCAGGGGTGACAATGCATCTGCGTTTTGATTCCTAATCTAGGATAAATGTTGATGCCTATGGACCACAGCATCCACTTACCATCAGGTGGACTGTGTGCTCGTTTGTCACCCTCATTCTATTTAAAAAAATCATTAACATTGGACTATCTTTTTCTTTCATTATTTTACACGATTTACATAATACCTTGTTAAACCGTGCGATGCGAGAAAATTTGCAGCAAATTGATCTGCGACCTTAAATGCTTTTAGCAGACGAAAACACTGAAGATATCATGGGAAAAAAGAAAGAAAAAAAATAAAAAGCATGTTTATTTGTTGCTATCATTTTAACTTCTTCAACAGCTACAACAACAGAATTACAAACATTAAATACATAATTATAAGTATTTTATTTCTATGGAAATTAAGATGACAAACGAAATTTAAAATAAACAAACAAATTTTGATTTTCTAAATCTCCATAAAATTACCGAATTGTTACGAGTATTGATCAACTTTTAACGAGCTATCAACGTAATGAAGTTTCTAAAATGTAAATGAAGATACTTAGCTATATTATGATCATTAAATGAAACTTTTGCTTTTGTTGTTACCTTAGTAACAAATAGATCATATTCCCACCATTTTCTCTCTTTAAGAAACTCTGAACATACGACGGCTTTAAAAAAAAATGGTAGACCTTGCAGGCCATTCATGGAACTTTCCCCTAATTTGAAATAAGAGCGCTCCAATTCCACCAAATTATGTTGCGAAATCTCGAAGTTATGTTAAAAAAAACGTTTCTTTTTAAATTCTTTCTCCTTCGATATCTCACGAACGAATGAACCCATTTTTATTTTCCAAACGGCATTAGACGTTATTTTATGAGGTTAAGAGCTGATTAGATCGGTAAAGCCGTTTAAAAGTACAGTATAATTTAAAAAAAAAACAGTTTTTCAAAATTTTTAATTTTGAGATTTCTCAAAATCTACTCGTCCGAATTAGTTCATATTATCACCAAATTTATTCCACATTTACATCTTTGGAAGGCCACATCCGCAAACTGCATCTCATTCGAACAAAACGTTTAAAAGTTATGAAAGGCTTACATACTTACTACACACACACACACACATTCGTACATACAACCGTACGGACGTCCACGTGAAATTAGTCAGAATAGCTTCTAGGGATCTCAAAACGTCGAGATCTGATGAAAACTCGATTTTCGAAAATCAGGGTGAAACGAATAACTTCCCTATTTTTGAAAATTTTCAATTTTCTTAGCGGGAAGTTAAAAAAAATATGTTTCGATATTGGTTGTTAAAACGTATCGTAACGGAAAACTAAACATTTCTGTAAATAGGAATGGGGTGTAAGGGTCATAACGTGCAGTACCTAATAGACTTTGCCATGATCTCCTTATTTTCATTACACAAAAATGTCTCTCTAACCCCTCTCGCTACTTCCTTTTATTTTTTACGTGGTAGAGCCATCCTGAAATTAGTAGTATAGTTGTAGCACGAATGGGTCGGCTCGACCGGGGAACGACCACGCTCCCACAGAATACCGGCGTGAAATAGTAGCTTAACGCTGCTGTGTTTCGTATGGTGAGTGTAGAGAGCCGGAGACTCATTTTACACAATATGAGGTATTCAAAATTGGTAGTCTTTGATTTACTTAAAGTATGTCGTCTTTTCAGCGCGTAAGTCGGTATCCTATCTTGTTTTAGTGCACCCTACCCGTTAATTTTCCTCTTATTTTTATTTAATTCTTCTTTTAGGTTGTCTGGAAGAGATGGCTATGTAGCAATAAAACCGCCTTTTGGTTTTCCTGAATATTAGTTGATTTTGTTATGTTTATCTTTTCCTGGTGTACAATAAAGAGTATTATATTGTATTGCAATGTAATTGCTCATTGCATTGCTCATTGCATCTAAATTTAAAAGCCTTTAAAAGTTAAGAAAGGCAACGCATCTCAGTTCAATGCACCCATTACGTATTTGTTTCTTTTTCTTGTAACAACTATTTATCTGTATTCGAGTCGCTACCATCGGTTAGTCGGATCTGATCAAAATGCTTAAAATAATATTGTTATACCGCAAATCAATGTCATTGGTTTAATCAGCCGGCTAATTGGACGGCTTGTTATTGCGCCGACATTCAATTGAATATGTCTAAATAAAGCTTAGCGGTATTGCTTAACACATCGTTCAACAAAACGACTTCGGACAAACATTGCATCATATCAAACGAAATTAAATTAAATCAAATCGGTTTATCTTGTGAACATAGGTTTATTTACAGATCTCAATATGTACATAGTAAAATACAAGATAGGTTCTAGAGAACAGAGAATAAAATAATAATTGCTTAACATTTTTTTTCTCTTCTGATGTCAGTTTCTAATGCTCATAGTTCTAATATTATAATTATTAGAATTAACATTAGTTTTAAAATATAATTGCTTCAAAATCATTTCATTTTGTAATTTTTATGATATAGTCACTATTTGCAAAATAACATTAGTGGTTGTCACCCTTACTCTATAAAAAAATCTTTTTCTTAACTTGCCGTACCAGTCCACTACCTGCCGTTGACCTCTCCCATTATAAAGGGTTCGCCATAGTAGCACCGTTTAGAAACCAAAGCTGTTATTATAATAATTCTAGCTCTCACTAATTTCCTACTCATCCATAGAACACAGTAACATTTTCATTGACAAAATTTAACAAAAACAACATTGGAAATATTTAAATGCAAATTAAAATATATTCCTAACAACTAGACGATGTTACTCCAATCATTACTGAAGAAAACCGCAATACCTATGATTAAACACTAAATAATGTTAGATTTAATCGAATCCGTGAGTAGGGTTACCACATTGAAAATAATAATATCCGGAGGAAATTCCAGACGTTAGTAATAAATACTGGACATTTTTTCTATGTTTCAATTTTTGCGACATATCGAATCCATGCTTGAAGCGTATGACGTGCACACTGACGTCGTTATATAAATATTTCTTTTTATTTATTTCTTATTATTATTCTTCTTTATTTAATTTTCTTCAAGGAAGAAAAGTTTATTTTAATATCACAAATTAAAAATACACGAAATAAAATATAAACTACAAGACAATTTGTGTGAAGTCAAATTAGGTCCCTAATTTATATCCTGACAGCAACATTCAAATGGAGCCCAATATTAACTTCACAGACAGAAATACATTCTAAAGCAAAAAATAAAAAATCAACATTTAGAGAAGCGAGTGGTAGAGAAATCAGCATGAGGTATTGATTGGAAATAAGTATATATTCCGTGTAATGGCAGTGTAATAAAAAAAAACGAAAAAAAAAATCAATCGAAATAAGCATATACCCCATATCATCTCGTCGGTGTCGTAAGTGGTTACAAAGAGAAACAAATCAGGAGTTGGGTAGCAGGGACTTTCTCAGAAACGATGGCTTTTCTCAAACCGCTACCACGAGATATTTTTTTTATAGAATAAGGGTGACAAACGAGCAAACAGTCCACATGGTAATAAGTGGTTTCTGTGGCCCATATACCTACATCTACATTTATTCCCAATTAAGTATCAAAATGCGCATGCATTGTCACCCCTGAGGACTAAGATAGAATGCCACGTTTAGAGTAAAAATGGTCTCCGATTCTCTACACTCATCAAACGAAACACAGCAGCATTGAACTGCTATTTTACGCTGCTATTCTGTGGGAGTGTGGTCCCACCCCGGTAGAACTGATCCTTTCGGGCTTACAACCATAACAGCTGAAGCGTGTCTCGACCACGTAAATACCAGTTCTTCTTCATTTATGAAAGCTTAGTAGTCCACTATTGGACGTAAGCATTTAAGAAGTGACCTGTGCCTAAAAGTGGACTGCCATCTTAATCTGTACGCAGTAATCGCCACACGCAATTTTGACGCTGCCCTCTGTCGGTAATCTACATCTCCTACGAGATAGTATATCGCTATCAATCAATGACAAAAACAAAATACCTGCGAAATTTCCTTTGCCCATTCTCCGCTCTCTACTGACAGATAAATCTAATGGATATATCCATAAATAAACTTATATGTAAAACTCCGATATTAGTATATTTATAATGATCGATATATCGAAAATCCGATATTTTAAAAAATATCAACAGTTTTAGTTTGAACTGATCAGTTGAAATGATCAGTTGAACTGACCGTGTGTGCCGTCCATAATTTTTAAACCGTATTAGATTGAAACAAATGTTGACGTTTGACAAACGTTAATTTTAATTCCTTACAACGAGAAATTAAGGGTTTCATTTATTTTTTATTTTGTATTCATTTCATCATTATATACACTTAATGTAACACATACAGGGTTAATTTTTTCAAAGAATAGCCAAATTTTAAACTTAAGTTCAAATATATAAATAATGATATACCGTTATTGCAGTTTTTGAAAATAGAAGTGTATAAAGCTTCTACTTTTATTTGAAGTGATCCCAAATTGAATTTGGTTTTGAGCAACAACTTTTTTGCCTACCGATCGACCCTAACTAATGTGTGCGTGCGTAATAAAATCAGTTATAAAATAATGCATTACCACGCATTTTGAATTTAAAAGATAAAATGGACAGAAAGTTTGAGATTTTTTAATTAAGGTGTATCCCTGACCAAAATGTTGCGAAAGTGCGTTTTTCAGACTCTATTATCTCATTAGTTATCAAAAATAAACTACATCTAAAAGTACATTATTAATGTTCGATATCTTATCATCACATTCCACGTTCTAATTTATTTTTATGTGCTATAAATACATTTAAAAAATGGCTAAAATTCTTGATTACATGCATCTGTTGCTAAACGCAACGCTCTAATCATTTGAGGATAACACTAATGGATAGATAATTAAAAAATCTATATTCTCCACGTTTTATTTAAATGTTTAAGTTCGTTTTTCTCTTTTAATTGAAATAATTCCGAAAATTGTGTGACTTCTATGATAAGGGGCGTGCGCAGACTGCGGGCGGCATTACGCTGTATGCGTTCGTAGGAGGTGGCCGTGTCCCTCGTAGTCGTCGTCGACGTTCCGTATTTCGCCGCAAACATAATATTATTTGAGTACCTACCAACTGATGCGCTTACGACACGGTAATATTATTTATACAGTATTGTAACTCGGCCGTATCTGAAATAAATTCTACAGCCGTGCGATGCGTAAACATGCGATAGGGCTGCCTGCCTCCAGCATTTTTACATTTGCCCATTGATTTATATGTTGTATATAAATCAATGGGCAAATGTAAAAATGAATGAATGATATAACTCAATGCATTTGCCTACTTTGTGTTTCCATTTAGTTTTATGATTGTGCTTAAATATACTTTTTTATATAAAAAAAATATATAATAGGTACTTTGTGAATTGAATAGGAAGTGTTCAATAAAAATGCGTGTCGTTTTTTGATTGGTAGATTTGTTTATGTTTGAATAACAAATCGGTCTTATAAATTTGCGGCCGAAAAATATTTGCGCCTCGGCTGAGACGTACGAAATGCTTTATTATTAAAATTTTAAGTATAAAATATCCGCATTATAATATAAAGCTTAATAATAATAAACAATTTTTATTGTTTTGGGAAACATGGACAAGTTGGAGTAAAGGAATTCTTTTACTTGGTTATAGATACCTGCAGCTACTTTACAATTTATATGTTTAGTTTTAAATGAAGTTTGGATTTATTATTTTTTTATTTCTATTATATTTTCTGAAAGGGTCCTAGGAAAGGAATTGTCCACCGCGCTACCCCAATGCGTGTTGGCGAACTTCGCATGTCTTCGAAATATTTTTTTTCTTATTTCTCAGACATGTGGGTTTCCTCACAATGTTTTCCTTCACCACTGAGCATGTGGTGAATCAACACTTAAAATTGCAATTACAATTTCATTGGTGCCGGCGGGGATCGAACCCGGTTTGCTCGCGCACTGTGAAAATTTCAGCAAGCGCTAACCATATGAGCTACCACGGCTCCCCTCCTCTGGAGCTAGAGACTTTATTTTATTTATGGTACGATTTTTGTCGCATGCCAGCGCTTACTTTTGGTTCTGGCAAAAAGTTGTGAAACGTCTGTCAACGTCAGAATTGCGCAAATGTTGGGCGCAGATATTTTACCTGCACTTCAAAATTTTATTGTGTGAGTATTTTAAACTATTTTTACGGATTTGATGAACCATATTAAATAAAAAATAGTCTCCTATCTTTCTCTCTATGTTTTGATCTCCTAAAACGAGTTTGAGTTGGTAAAATCAAGGCACACTTAGGGTAGGGTTGTCAATTATTATTTTGATAACAAAACTGGTAAAATTCTGCGGTTTTATATGCGCAAGCGTGAACGTAGTTTGAACATAATATAACCTTTATGTTTTACATAAATATCCTAAAAAACTTATTATTTTAATATGTTACTAAGTACCTATAAAATTAACAAGTTTATTGCATTTTTATTTGAGTAATTTTTTATTTACGTCTATTTTTAGGAACCTTTATTTAGTCTGAATCATACATAACACCATATTACTGATTTACTTACTTATACGTAGTTTTCTTTTTTACAGTTACAAATATCTTGTGAGGTTGAAAAAGGCAGTAATGAAAAAATAATAAGAAGAATAATAATTGACGTCAGCCACTTCTTTTCCTAAAAATTTCAAATCATGTTCCATTAGGTTGCAGCTTCACCGAACCACAACATAATAACTATAATAATATAATATTATTTTGTATTTATTTTATTGTATTGATATTTATGTATATTTATCTTTTCATTTTAATTTATAATTTTTTTATATTTAAATATTTGTAGAACCGAACCAGATGGGAAAATTATATGGATACCCCTCTGGATATAATCGGAATCTCGGAAACGGCTCCAACGATTTTAGTGACGAACGCTTGGATTTATTTTTAGAAAATGTCCTTTTGTCCGCGTTTTCAGGCAATAAAAAAACTGCTACAATATAAAATCGACAGATCACTAGCGATCGTTATAGCTCAGGTGGTATGTCGGTCGGGCATGATATCGCAGTTCTGTGGTTCGCCGCGTCTTGGCTTTGGTCCGGCTTTTTTCCTTTTTTTTTCAAGTTCCCTTCTTTTGTGAGAAAAATCTATTATTTCAAACCCTTTTTTTAGTAATTTTTAAAAATACGAAAATTTTAATGAAACTAATTGCACTCATGATTTTTTATTTAGTTCAGTTTTTTCTATTCTGTCAATAAGATCAAAAAATATTATTTATGTTTCATCAGTATGTAATTTATAAATGTAATTTCAAAAATAAAACGAGCAAAGCTCGGTCATCCGGGTACTATGTATATATATATATATATATATATATATATATATATATATATATATATATATATATATATATATATATATATATATATATATATATATATATATATATATATATGGGCGTATGTTGCACATATGTGTTCATTTAATAACTGCAGCTGTTTGTTTATAATTTAAGGAAGTTAAAAAATTTGTTATCAATTTCTTACATTCAAGATAATAAAATTGACTTTATATTTTATTTTGTTCTATTTATTAATACCCACCCAGTATTACTAATCACAAATAATCACAATATCTCATTAGTTATTGTAATTGGGTAAAAAATATCTATTTAGTTACTAATGCTATATTTATTATTTTAATAATTACCTACCCAGTAGGTAAATATTAAAATAATAAATGTAGCATTATAAACAGTAAATCTCCGTCAAACTCAATTTACTAATATTGTTCCTAAATAAGGAATAGCAGATAAAAGATTAGTAATAACTGTTGCTCCTCAAAATTATATTTGACCTCAAGGTAAAACATATCCTAAAATTCTATATCTAAATAAAATAATAATACCTACTATTCAAGTATATTATCATATATATATGTAAGTAAATGAAAATAACAAAAATTAAGCACCATTAGCATGTAAAGTTCGAATCCATAATTAACATTTCGACAAATATTATAATTTACACTATAAAAAGCTAATTCAATATTAGCAGTATAGTATATAGTTAAATATAATCAAAATAGTCGTTTTTATTAATTAGATAATATATTAGAATACATAATTCTAATATAATGCAACTAATATACCGAATAAAGAAAATTAAAATACATTTATCATGGTACGCCGTGTCTATTTCCATAAAATAGTTCATTGACATTGATAAAATAATACTACGTTCGTAGCAGTAGGTGGCGTCTTGCAGATTTGATTTGATTTGACCGAACGCTCAAGGTCGTCCGCTAGAGGTATCGCCTTAATTTTCTTTACCATTTGCCTATTTTACTTATTCTGAACCTTTTTTGCGGTTATTGCAAAATAACCCTGTATTTTGTACTAAAACGGACTGCTAAAGTCGAAAGAATTATTCAAAATGAAGAAAAAGAAAGGAATAGATTTTTGTTGATTCCGTACATTCGATTTTTTTTTACAATATATATATTTCATATCTGAAATCGTGAAAATCTTAAAGTTCCCCACGAAGTTCAGAAAGGGGTCAAATTACTAGAACGTCCACAAAAGTCCTGATATATGCCCACAATATCCATGGCCAGAATTTGAGCGCAATAATAGCCGTCTTGGGACACTAAATCGTGACTAGCTCCGTGCAGTACCTGCGGCACTGGTTATCTCATAAAATGATTTCGCATAAAATGTGCGATAGACAGAAGAACTCGACCTACATTACTGTATTTAGACAGAACAAAAGTTATATTACGTATCGTTTAAGAGGTTTTATAACAGCAGTCTATGGGGGAAGTCTATGGTCAGCAGTGGACCGTAGTTCAATAGGCTGTAAGGAAACGGATAACGGATAACGGTGGTCACCAGTTTTAGATGTGGAAGGAAAATGGGAGATCCCCCTCCGGGCAAGATGCTCAGCCTGGGGAACGGCCAACGTTCCATATATTATTTTGGAGCTTTTCAATATACTACTCCGTGGCGTAGTGGCTTAGCAATGAGTGGCTGCGTTGGGGGTCGCGGGTTCGAATCCCGCACGGAACAAGTAATTGTATGGCCTACAAATGATTGTTCCGGGTCTGGTTATTTGTCCTTGTGCAATTTATGTTTGTAAACTGACCCCACGATACAGGAGAAAATCCTAGTGTAGGGGTAACGTTTTTAAAAAAAGAAAAAAAAAAGGATTTACAAAAAAGAATATACAGCGCGGTAACTTTGGAAAATTTCAAAACGCGATTTAATCTTCGGGTCAAAGTTTGTATAAAAAGTGTTATTATAATACTAAGGAATTTATGGATGATAATAACCCCTGGGAAAGGTGATCGCTACCAAGCTATTTCTATTTTGTTTTGTGTTGTTAATTGTAACGTACATCATTGTAAGCTATTATTTGAAAAAAAAATGGTCCCGCTGGGTTTTTTGCTGGTTCTTTCCAGGACAGAAATGTTTTTTACGAACCAATGGTAAATGAAAAAGTGACTTTCAATAAGTAAAGTAAAAAAGTAAAGTTACAGCCTATATACGTCCTTCTGCTGGGCACAGGCCTCCCCTCATTTCTGAGAGGGTTAGGGCAAGGAAGTGTCCGCCGCGCTGCCCCAATGCGTGTTGGCGAACTTCACATGTCTTCGAAATATTTTTTTCCTTATTTCTCAGACATGCAGGTTTCCTCACGATGTTTTCCTTCACCGCCGAGCACGTTATAAATTAGCACTTAAAATTGCAATTAACAATTTCATGCGTTAACCATCTGAACTACCACGGCTCTTTCAATTTCAATAAGTATTGTTTACAATCTATATTGAATAAAAAAGTTTCTGTTTCAATCTGCTGTTCTGTTTGTGGTGCGCTTCGCTTGTGGCGCGACGACAGCGCCGCCTCAACGGCAATTCTGGTCTTCATCATCAACACGAGAAGTTCATCGTTGGACATTGACTTCCAGCGGTGTGGAAAGAATTTGCCACAATAGTCACGCTTGGCTTGACTGGCGTATCCTTCAGTACTAATCCCAGACGTCCCGCAACTGTGACGCCCGTCACAGTCTGGATATTTTAAATTTAAAGCCTTGCGTATGGGTATGGTTACACCGCAGGCAATCGATATTCAACCATCAGGCAACCATCTAATGAAATGAGGTGATATATACCGCAACCATTATCGTCTATAAAGCCCTTCGTATGTCCGCTGCTGAACACAGGAAACCCTCAAAGTATACTACAAAACACGATCCCGAGCCTTTTTCACCCAAAGACATCTTGTATGCCTTACCAGGTCGTCACTCTCATCCAGCAGAGCAAATTGACAGCCTTTCTTCCTAACGCCGCCACCGCTATCGTACTACAGTCTATTAAAGTCCACTGCTGAAAACAGACCTCCCACATACATTACCTACCTCATAGCAACCGTCATTTATTTTTTATTTTTAGTTATTAGTAACATACTGTTGCCCATTTCCTGATTTGTTTCCCTCTGTCACCTCTTACGACATCCACGGGATCATATAGGGTTAGATACGTGAAGGTAACATGGTCCCTTGAGATTTGCCGACCTATAAAACCATAACTAGGAGAAGAACAGAGATAAAAACACATAGTCGTATACTATAACTAATATATTAAGAAAAAAAAATAGACAAGCTTTGGCAATAATTATGAACACTTCAAAAAAAACTCACTACACTACACCATACTAAAATCGACTAAAATATTTACTATAATGTCAACTGTCAAAATGGCGTCGATAAAGCATCGTATCACAGAGTCATCTATGCAAAAAAAGCTGTAGTTTTTGAGTTACATAAAAGTGACCATATTATCCGGATGACCATATTACCCTCACGTACTATATATATATATATATATATATATATATATATATATATATATATATATAAGGTTAAAAATCTCTTATTTTTAAATATACAGATTGACTTGGCAATCGCACTAAGCAATCTAATATAATATGTATTACGTGTAACATACATTGTGTTTTCATGCGATGCCTAGTCAATCTATATATTTAAAACATAAAAGATTTTTAACATTGATATGGTCACTATAAGATGTTGTTAGGTTAGCGAATTACGTAATAACTTAAAACAGAAGGAACCTTAAGTAGGGACTGAATAAATTAACCGACTTGATATTACATGGATCTCACAATTTTTTACGGTAGAAGAAATGAGTTGCGATACTTGGTTTTATTTTACAAGTTATGTTTTTGATGGCATTGGATATTCTTATTATATATCCTATTTATCCCTATAGGAGACAGACTTGATGTCACCCTCCGCATTATTATCACTTGAAAGGCCGTTTGGCATGCATTGACAAAGCCAACAACGGTGCACGCAAGCGGTACAACGATTCACTGGACTCGCTCATTTAATCACTGTAATTCATTTATGCGAACATTACGGTCTACTACGCTGGGTTATTATTAAGAGTAGGTCATTCAACGATCATTATAATTACAGCCATTTCGCTGGTATGTGTAAACGTATACACGCTGTGTAGAAATGCCAGTGGGGAGACGAGTGATAAAAATTCATCTTACAGTAAAAAAATAAAACCGATTTCTAGAAGTAAATAGTATAAAATAGTTATTACAAATAATTTATAAAAATAATTTTACATAGTAGAGCCATGCTGCAGCTATATTGTGGTTGAAGCACGAATGGGTCGGTTCGACAGGGCTAAGACCACGGTCTCACAGAATACCAGCCTAAAATAGCAGCTTAATGGTTTTGTTTCGTATGGTGAGTATAAAGAATCGGAGTCCCTTTTTACTGGAAAAGATTTCCATTTCAGTCCTCAGGGCTGGCAACGCATCTGCATTTTGATTTTTAATTGAAGATAAATGTTGATGTCTATGGGCCACAGCATCCACTTAAATAATGTCCTCCAGACCGAATTCCTAAGAAAGGCTAGCCATCGGCGCAGGACAGGATTATAGTGCCCAAGTATACACCTGTTTTTGCTACTTTGCACTTGCAACGGTGCTCATCAGCATCGTTGCACTCTCTATTCCGTCACTCTCATAATCCGATGGGACGGTAAACCGACACGACCGGAGAGAGATGAGGCGCAGGATCAACGGCTTTACGTGCTTTCCGAGGCACGGGGTGAGACACCGCCAACTTCCTGATCCAGGAAAACTACTGAGAATTTCTTGACGAACATCTCAATAATTTATTTTTTGGCCCGACCCGGGATTCGAACAGAGGCAAAAAGTCTTAACATCAAGTGGACTGTGTGCTCGTTTGTAAAAAAAAATAGAAGTGTCTGTTCGTAATGTCAAAATAACAGCATATGAAAGTATGTAAGGGTCTTATAACAGAATAGAGAGATGAGGCGCAGGATCAACGGCTTTACGTGCTTTCCGAGGCACGGGGTGAGACACCGCCAACTTCCTGATCCAGGGAAACTACTGAGAATTTCTTGACAGAACATCTCAATAATTTATTTTTTGGCCCGACCCGGGATTCGAACAGAGGCAAAAAGTCTTAACATCAAGTGGACTGTGTGCTCGTTTGTAAAAAAAAATAGAAGTGTCTGTTCGTAATGTCAAAATAACAGCATATGAAAGTATGTAAGGGTCTTATAACAAAAAAAAAATTAAAGTTTTGGTCTCTATGTCTAATTGTTCCGGCTAATCTCCGAAACGACTGTGACTTTCACTGGCTGATAGCTGATGTGATAATAAATAACCTAGGCTACTTTTATTTTAGAAAAAGAATTAGGGTTCCGCGCCAAAAACGAAATTAAAACCAGTGAAATCTTATCTTGACAAATTCCACGTGGACGAAGTCGCGGTAAACGACTAGTTTCCATGAAAGAGCTTATGAAGTCTAGGCTATACCTAATTCGTCACAACACTATGTCATAGCTCTTAACACCGACTGCAGTAGCCATTATGCGGTAATATTTTTTTATAGAAAATACTTTTTATTCTTTTAAATTTTTAGTCAGTTTTTACTTTTTTTTAATTTTTTTGCACTTTTGAATGAACTAAGCCATACAACAATCAGACTTTAATTCCCAGCGTTGTTGCTTTACAACACCCACGGTGTTGGGGGGGGGGGGGCTAAGGTGATTGACGCCCTGATGTCAAAGCTAACCCGGAGTACCCTCAGCTTTTTAATTATTACTTTTGCTCCGTTCTACTAAGTCACTACGTACTAGGCTGGTATATCTAAACCTAGAGCTGAGATAATTAAACGGTTGTAAGCTTTTGCTTACACACTTACGATACGAACATTTGTAGTAATTGTAATTTTAACAGTGGTAGAGCAGCTTTGCTGTTGCACGTATGGGCCGGCTCAAACCGGGGTGGTACCACGACCTCACAGAATACCGGCGTGAAGTGGAAGCTCTGCTTCCGCGTTTCGTCTGGTGAGTGCAGGTGGCCGGAGGCCCAAATCCCCCCCCCCCCATCAACGTGGTAGCGGAATTAAATAATGATAGACTACCCCAGGAGGGTACCAGCACCCCTGGAGAATCCCTCGCCGAGCATCCACGACCATGTTTCTCCACTTCTGAGCGTGGGTGCTCAGGCTGCCCCGCGTATTCTGGGGGGGGGGGGGGAAATTCCGCTCAAGACTACAACTGCTCGGGGCAAACGAAGCAACAAGACCAAGGCGACCCCTGCCACGCTGTCCGTGAATTTCTGCAATATCAGGGGACTTCACTCTAACCTAAACGCCGTCCACTACCATCTCGAGACGGCGAGGCCGGCTCTGCTCTTTCTGACCGAGACGCAGGTGTCCTCTCCGGCTGATGTCTCGTATCTCTCCTGCCCGGGGTACAAACTGGAACACTCCTTTGTGCCTCGGGCTGGAGTTTGCGTTTACGTCAGAGAGGACATCTGTTCTCGTCGCCTCGGCAGACTTGAAGGTTCGGACCTGTCCATCCTTTGGCTACGCGTAGACAGCGACTCGACGTAGACTCTATAGGTCCCATAGCGGTAATGCCGAAACAGACCGACTCTTCGACCACGTCCAAACGGCTGCAGATTCGTTGCTACAGCAGATCCCCTCCGTAGAGATCGTGATCCTCGGCGACTTTAACGCCCATCACGCCGAATGGCTTGGTTCACGTTTAACCGATCATGCGGGGAGATCTGTTCATGATTTTGCCTTGGCATATGGTCTGACACAACTGGTTACTTCGCCTACGCGGATTCCAGATGTGGAGGATCATGCACCTTCCCTGTTGGACCTTCTGCTGACCTCTCACCCGGACGGATATCAGATTTCCGTCGACGCCCCTTTAGGCTCCTCGGACCATTGTCTGGTCCGGAGTGTTGTGCCACTCACGCTGAAATCGCGGTTGCATTCTGCAGGCTGCCGCCGTATTTGGCACTATAGGTCAGCCGATTGGGATGGGATGCGGTCTTTCTTTGCATCCTACCCTTGGGGGCGGGTTTGCTTCTCGCCGGATGATCCCAACGTTGTTGCGGATTCTGTTACTGATGTGGTACTTCAGGGTATGGAACTTTTTATTCCTTCCTCTGTGGTGCCCATTGGAGGCAAATCTCAGCCATGGTTTGGTCGCTCCTGTAAAATAGCATCATGCTATAAGCAGGAGTGCTACCAAGCCTGGGTTGATGCATCAGCGTCCCGGGATGTAAACACCAGAGCTCTAAAAAAGAAGTATAATTCCGCCTCTAGGTCCTTCAAAAGAGTCATTGCCAAGGCAAAGTCAGAGCACATAGGCAGAATTGGCGAGAAACTAGTTCGCCTTCCTTCTGGAACCCGTGCATTCTGGTCTCTCGCCAAGGCTGTCCAGGGGAATTTCTGTCAGCCATCTCTTCCATCTCTGCACAGGGAGGACGACTCACTGGTCCATACTGCAAAGGAGAAAGCCGATCTTCTAGGCTCTTTCTTTGCGTCTAACTCGACTCTCGATGACGGGGGGAGTACGCCGCCGACCATCCCGCGGTGTGAGTGCTCCATGCCGGAAGTGCAGTTCACACAGCGCTCGGTTCGCAAAGCACTCCTCTCCCTGGACATCCACAAGTCGAGTGGGCCTGACGGTATCCCCCCAATTGTGCTGAGGACGTGTGCTCCAGAGTTGGCACCGGTTTTAACGCGTCTTTTCCGGTACTCCTACTCCCTAGGCGTAGTCCCAAAATCATGGAAGACGGCTTTCGTCCACCCGATCCCTAAAAAAGGCGACCGCTCAGACCCGTCCAACTACCGGCCAATCGCCATCACCTCCTTGTTCTCCAAAACAATGGAGTCCATTGTAAACTGCCAGCTCATGAGGTACCTTGAGGATCACCAGCTGATTAGTGACCGCCAATACGGTTTTCGCCGTGGTCGGTCAGCTGGTGATCTTCCGGTCTACCTCACTCACAGATGGGCGGAGGCAGTAGAGTTCAAGGGGGAGGCATTGGCCGTTAGTTTGGACATTGCGAAGGCCTTCGATCGGGTTTGGCACAAAGCGCTTCTTTCGAAGCTCCCTTCCTATGGGCTTCCCGAGAAATTGTGCGATTGGATCACCAGCTTTCTTGCAGATCGGAGCATCAAGGTCGTTGTAGACGGTGCAAGCTCCGATTGCAAGCCTATTAATGCTGGTGTTCCACAGGGCTGCGTGCTATCGCCAACGCTGTTTCTTCTGCATATCAATGATATGTTGCATACCCGTAACATTCATTGCTATGCAGATGACAGCACTGGTGATGCTCTTTACACCGGCCGAGCCAATATTTCTCGGGAAAACGTCTCCGAGTGCCGGGACAAACTTGTGTCTGAAGTCGAGTCTTTGCTGAACAGAGTCTCGGATTGAGGACGACTAAATCTAGTCCAGTTTAACCCCCAGAAGACACAGGTTTGCGCGTTAACCGCTAAAAAGAACCCCTTTGTCGTATCCCCTCAGTTTCAAGGCACTCCCCTTGTTGCCTCAGCCAGTATCGGAATCCTCGGCGTCGACATATCGAGTGACGTGCAGTTTCGTGGTCACTTGGAAGGGAAGGCCAAATTGGCCCCTAAAAAGCTTGGCGTGCTCAGCAGAGCGGGACAGTATTTAATGCCGGCACACCGCCTGCAACTTTACAAGGCGCAGGTTCGGCCGCACATGGAATACTGTTCCCATCTCTGGGCTGGGGCTCCCCAGTACCAGCTCCTTCCACTTGACCGCATCCAGCGCAGAGCAGCTCGAATCGTCGACGACCGAGTGCTTTCCGATCGGCTCGATTCACTGGCGCAGCGAAGAGATGTAGCATCTCTTTGCGTATTTTATCGCATCTATCACGGGGAGTGCTCTGAGGAATTGTTCGGATTAATCCCAGCCGCCAAATTTCGTTAACGCACTACACGGCAAACGTCCCGATACCATCCACACCATCTGGATGCTTGGCGGTCCACCACTGTACGTTTCACAAGGAGTTTTCTTCCACGTACAACCTCTCTGTGGAATAGTTTACCACCGGCGATTTTTCCGGACCGATATGACCTGGGGACCTTCAAGAAAAGAGCGTACTCCTTTCTAAAGGGCCGGCAACGCACCCGCAATTCTCCTGGTGTTGCGGTTGATCATGGGCGGCGGTAGTCACTTAACATCAGGTGAGCCGCATGCTCGTTTGCCCCCTCTTCCATAAAAAAAAACGAACTAAGAGAGATCAGAAGCTATATTTAAGGCTAAGTGCTTTTCCAGGCACTGGGGTAAAACACCGTCAACTTCCTGTCTCCTACTGAGAATTCCTAGAAAGAAAAAAATCCAATTTCTGATTTTGGCCCGACCCGGCATTCGTACTGTATCGTAAAAAGATATCAAAATATTTGTCCGTTATTCAGCAAAAGAATATGTTAAAGGTTATATTGTACTTGTCAGGCGGGTTGGCAATCGCAGTTTTTTATAATTTTAAATCAGGGAAACGCTGCTGTTCGTTTTCTATTTCATTTCCCTTTCATCTATTACGTCACATACGAAATGGTACGCGGTACTGAATTCTACACCGAACACTGACACTGGACAACGACAAAACCTGCCAACCTGACCGGACACAATCCCCCATATGAGGCTAGCTATAATGGAGGCCTTTTTCCGGCAATGGATTTTCGATAAGCTATAATGTAAATAAAATTACGCTCTTCATCTTCATCATCATCCCTTGCAGTCACCAAACATATAATAATAAATAAGTAAATAAATAAATAAAATTTATTTCGTTTTAACAAGTACATGCCTTAAAAACTAGTAGATTGGAACCCATCATTTAAGCAAATAATGCCTGTGTTTGGGGGTCAGATTGCTATCCAATTCTATAACATAGGCCTCCAAAATCTATAGTCACTCTTAGTGACTAATCTATAGTCACTCTTAGTGACTATAGATTTTGAGGCTTGTGGAATGCAAAGTTGAATATCTTTGAATGACTATCCATATATTTCCTGTCGACTTATGTTTATGTTATCTCCCCCCCTCCCCCCGCCGATATTTCTCGCGACGACTTGCTACAATTGTTTTTGTCTTGTCTTTTACAACAATGTTCACAAAAACATATCTCGTGGTGAGTATAAAGACGCATTGATACTTATTGGCGATTTTAGCACCCCACATCTGAGTTTATCTCCTAGTTTGTCTTATAGTAACGTTATGACAACCTGGTATTTGATCTGGCTTTAAATCTAATTGTCTTGTTGATATTATGAACCTTTGTAAACTAGTTCAACTTAATTCAGTCTATAATGCGAATAACCTTCTTCTTGATCTCGTTTTATCAACTACAGAAAAAGTTATCCTAACATCTAGTGAGCCTTTTACGCAAATATATTCTCATCACCCCTCACTGAAAATTGTTTGAATTGAAAATTGTAAAATAAAAAATGAAACGTGCGCAACCCCGAATGAAAAGAGGATCTAGCAACTGTAAATTGGTCTAATTTATCAAATGAACCGGATATAAACGATGCTGTCGATAGTTTTACACTCTCTGGAATAAGTTAATTGCAAAACACACGCCGCTTGTAAGTAAAACCATTAACAAATATCCGCCATGATATATTCAGCATTAATAAAGTGTATCAAAGAAAAAAAAATTTCATCGTCATTTTAAAAAACATCATAATCCAAGGGATTTCGACACTTTTGCATTGCTACGCACGAGATGTAAAAAAACTGATGGAATCGGTGTATGTATCGTTTATTACTTCCATGGAAGACAGTTTATGACGGTATTGAAAAAACATAAAGATATTTTGGAATTTTATTAGCAGCAAAATAGGTAGCTTGGGTATGCCACAGACTATGACTCTTGGTACTGAATCTTCTTCTGACACGCAAAGAATATGTGAACTTTTTTCTTGTTAATTCAGTTTAGCTTTCGAAGTTTCTCAACTTGTCATAAACCAGGATTTGCTTACTAATGATGTTATTGTAATTACAGTATGTGTAATATAGAACTAGGTCAGGATACAATATTGGACAAATTAAAGAAATTAGATATTCGCATAGACCCAGGGTATGACAGAATTCCCCCATATTTTTCTCAAATTGTGCAAGGGAACCGTGTGAACCACTAACATTATTGTTTAATACATTCTTAACGTCTGGTGCTTTGCAAATTGGCTCACATCGTAATCGTACCCATTCAGAAGTCGAGAAGTCAACTGCGAAAATTATAGATCTATTAGCATTTTGTGATGTGTTGCTAAGGTATTTGAATCTTCGTTGAATGATCATTTTTACTCTCCAGTTAAGCTGCTTATATCTAGCAAGCAGCACGGTTTCGTGAGAGAAAGATGAACAGTGACAAATTTGTTGGAATACAAAAACTACTTATGCGAAGTTTTCGCCGTGGGTGGGCAGGTTGACGCTGTATACACTGATTATACAAAAGCTTTCGACAAAGTAAATCATTCTTTACTCCGTAAAAAATAGCTATGTCAGGTATTCATAGAATTCTACGTTGCTGGGTTAATTCGTACCTCAATAATAGAAGTCTATTTGTTGCTCTCAATGGTTTCACGTCATTACATGTCATAGTTAAATCCGGCGTTTGTCAGGGTTCACATCTCGATCCGTTATTTTTTATTATATGTATAAACGATCTGATTTGAAAAACTTGATGTTAAAAATGTTTTATAACAACGTTAACGAATAAGAGATATAAACAGACTATAAAATTAATGAAGATTCATTAGACAGGAAGCTCGCTCGGTAGCTAAAGATCTAGGTGTGCTGTTTGACTCTAAATTAACATTTCGTGAGCGCTGTGTTTCATAACGAGATGCACTATGGGCTTCAAACAGCCTCAAAGCTTCCTGCCCGTTTATAATATCATTGTCCGTAGCATTCTTTAATATGTTGTGTCATATTTTTTTTTTATAGAAGAGGGGGCAAACGAGCATGCGGCTCACCTGATGTTAAGTGACTACCGCCGCCCATGATCAACCGCAACACCAGGAGAATTGCGGGTGCGTTGCCGGCCCTTTAGAAAGGAGTAAGCTCTTTTCTTGAAGGTCCCCAGGTCGTATCGGTCCGGAAAAATCGCCGGTGGTAAACTATTCCACAGAGAGGTTGTACGTGGAAGAAACCTCCTTGTGAAACGTACAGTGGTGGACCGCCAAGCATCCAGATGGTGTGGATGGTATCGGGACGTTTGCCGTGTAGTGCGTTCACGAAATTTGGCGGCTGGGATTAATCCGAACAATTCCTCAGAGCACTCCCCGTGATAGATGCGATAAAATACGCAAAGAGATGCAACATCTCTTCGCAGCGCCAGTGAATCGAGCCGATCGGAAAGCACTCGGTCGTCGACGATTCGAGCCGCTCTGCGCTGGATGCGGTTAAGTGGAAGGAGCTGGTACTGGGGAGCCAGCCCAGAGATGGGAACAGTATTCCATGTGTGGCCGAACCTGCGCCTTGTAAAGTTGCAGGCGGTGTGCCGGCATGAAATACTGTCCCGCTCTGCTAAGCACGCCAAGCTTTTTAGAGGCCAATTTGGCCTTCCCTTCCAAGTGACCACGAAACTGCACGTACTCGATATGTAGACGCCGAGGATTCCGATACTGGCTGGGGCAACAAGGGGAGTGCCTTGAAACTGAGGGGATACGACAAAGTCGTTTGGTCTCCCTGCTACACGGTGCATTCGGATGGCATAGAAGCGTCCACAAAAGGACTCTTAGAATACTTAGTTATAAAATAAATAAAAAATAAATAAAATAAATTAAACTTGATTACAAAGTTCCTATCAAGACATTTTAACTGCAGACTTATAAGAATAATGCTTCGTTTACAACCCGATAATACGAATGTGTCGACTTTACAACGAGATATCCATGAAAGACTCCTACTGGGATATTTTTGACCCAACATCTAGGATATTCAAAAGAGCAGTAAGACAGCTCGTACTTATACACACTTATTCCCATTTTACATAAGTTTAAATTTTTTTGTTTGTTAAATTTAATTTCTTTAAGTTAAAATACGGCCGACGTATCTTGGCGAGTCTGAATATAGGCTCTGCGAAGTTTAGCGCATGAACACTCGTGAAGAAAACTGTTATTGTCATTTTTTTATATATACCAATGTACAAATAAAATTTCCCTAATACAGTGACCAAAAATATCAAAACACTTTGGAGACATTATAAATTAAAGATTCAATTTTGATACCTCACCTTTCGATAGGGGCAGATTTTATCACAAACACATACAATATTATTTACATTTAATACTTTTTATTTATTTACACTTATTATTATTTAATCACTGTCGCTGAGGGGGGAAATTCCTAACATAAAGTCGTCGGCCCCTTGTGTACCATGTGAGGTACTTGGCATAGGTTCATCTTCGTAATCGTCGCTCTCACTTTCAGACTCACTTTCTGAATCTGAAGCTGTATTAATGATGAATAATTGATCCGTCATTTCGTCAATAATATGGTCGCTCTTCCTATAGTCATGTTCGACCTCTTGCACTTTTCTGCATAAAGCACTCCATTCATTCTGACCCATTAAATTTACTTTTTCTTGTATGAGCTCCATTGTCCGGGTTACGTTCCAGTCGACGTTTTTAGCGGCTACGTGCCCTTTAATGGCAGCCCACACCATCTCGATGGGGTTTAAATCGGGATGATATGGGGGTAAACGAAGGACATCGTGGTTGTTTTGTTTAAACATTTCATCTATTACGTATTTTTTATTCACGTCTTTGTTTTTTTTTATTAGATCGTAAAGTTGTGGTTTACGCATGTCCTTTTCATATGGTATACCCTTTTCTAATAACCACGATTCCATTTTTGCCTTCTTGTCATTAGATGTAGGGGCAGGATCCATTAATTTGTTGTGGTACGGAGCATTATCGATAACCACCACCGAGTTAGGGCTCAAATTTGGAATCAGTTGGGTCCGTAACCATTTCTCATAATTTTTGAAATTCATGTCATCATGATAGTCTCCGGTTTTGCTGCCAGATTTGAACATTAGTAGCGCGTTCGGAACAAACCCTGCTTCTGACCCAGCGTGTACCATCACTATCCGCTGACCTTTTGATATCGGGCGCTTTAGTCCTTGAGCGGAACCATCTGACCACGCCTTACCTTTTGTATGTGATGAGTGGGCATACGACTCGTCAGTGAATACAATTGGTCGCCCTTCGTCCCTGTATTTTTTCATTGCCTTCAAGTACAAGATCCTTTTCAGGCGAATGTCGGTCTTCTCTATAAGAACCATTCTATTGGTTTCGGTCTTTCGCCACTTGAAACCCAAGTTTTTGATAATTGTCTTTAAGCTCGTTTTACCACCTTGAAAATTTATATCCCGTTTGAGTTTCGCTAGTAATTTGTTTATCGTCGGCATTTCTTTTTCAGTTTTGTGGAAGTTGTGTATGCATCTTTTTACTACTCCCTGGTCAAAATTATCCATATCAGTAATAGGTTTTGATCTAGACCTTTTTTTACCAGGCGTGCGGAATACTGAAAGTAAGCCCGAAATATTGCCTTCAGTTGCGATCCGCTGTACTGTGCGTTGGGACACACCAGTTGCGTTAGCAACTCTTAAATAAACTTTATCGACATCTTTTACGCCTTCTTCTTTTTCTTTTTTCATATATTGCGTTAAATCGTAAATAATTTTTCTCGCCTGGCGATTTAACACACTGTTATGTTTTGGTGGCATGTTTGGCGAATAATATAAGTGCTAACTGACACTTGCAAATAAAACAAATAAAACAAACAAAACAAACTTAACACTATTAATAAAAACAAACAACAATAACAACGAAAACTTTTGTAACCGACTGTGCTCAAGACAGAGATAGCGACACGAACACGACACCAATGCTAACGTGTGACTGAGAAATATTACCGTGTACCGAGCATTGCCGAATAAGCACGAAGCTTTACGAAGTAACCAGAAAGGGATGTCCAACACGCGTGCCTGAGGGTGTTGTTTAATCGATTTTTATTCAAATCGATTAAAATTAAGACATAAAAATATATTTATTTGCAATTTATAAGGAGGTTCTAAATTTTCTCAAATAGTCGTTACTCAAGAAGACGTTAATAGATAATTGATATTTAAGTACATTATGTCTTTCAGCTGAGAAAATAATATGTTTTTAGTTTTTTTTTTATTTAAGTCGAAATCTTGTTTATTATCAACAAAATTCACTATATTTGTAAATCTATTTCGTTTAATATCTTATATAAACAAAAATCAATAACTTCTAAATAAAACTAATCGATTGCGATATTTTATGACTAAAGGGTCGATTGTGTTTACTTATGGTCAATCTCTAGCCTAGACCGCCCCCCGTACGTCGCCTCATGCCACCATTTTGTTCCTTAAAAAAGCTATTGCGCAACCTTCTGCGCGAAGGTCGGACTCGCCAAGATACGTCGGCCGTATTGTATGTACGTCATTAGTATAGTAAAGCGTAGAGTTGATCTCCCCTGTAATTAAATATAAGAATGATGTACTTAGAATAACATCTGGCACAAAACTGTTATACATATACGAGTACACACAATTTTTTTATGTATTTTGATTGTTATCCGTTTTATTGTACTAATATATTAATAAAACTCGTAAATAAATAAATAAATTATCCACTACTTTCATCTCTTCCTGTCGCTTTATGATCACTAGTCTGTCAATTAAGTAAATTTCAGCATCTTCATTAATTTATATTTTAGATTATAATATTAATTATACTGTACTCTACCCATTAATTAACTTATCGCTTCTTTTCATTTTTAAGTTGTCTGGTAGAAATTCCTGTATAGCAATAAGATCACGTTTTATTTTTCTCTTTGTTTTTTCTTGTGTTATTTTTTTGTAGTGTTACAAAGAAAATTCGCCCTTAAATTTGTGATTCTTGAAAAAAGTAATACATATATTAGACGAATCTCCGAGTTTTACCATACGTAACGACCGAAAGTCGCCGTCGCAAAAGTTCCTCATGGCTTAATGAACAGGGAAAGCGTTGCTAACTGTAGACATACTTGAAGGCAGTTGCAGACTTGCTTAAGTGATTTTGTTTTAATTGAAATTTAGGTATTTAACTGTGTAATTTCCCTGGTTTAAATGCACAAACCACGCACTGTTTTAACCTGCCAAAACCATGCTGCAGCTATATTATAGTTGTAGCACGATTTGGTCGGCTACATCGGGGAAAGCACCACGCCCTCAACGAACACCAGAGTAAAATAGCAGCTTCATGTTGTGTGTTTTGTATGGTGAGTGAGAGAACCGGTGACCTTTTTTACTGGAAACGAGACATTCCATCTTAGTCTTCAGTGGTGACAACGCATATGCATTTCGGTTCTTTATCGAAGATAGATGTAGATGTCTAAAGACCACGGTATTCACTTAACGTCAGATGGTCTGTTTTTTTTTTGCGCCCGAAGCAATTAAAGGGCTATCCTATACGTAGGGAGGCGGAAAATGCATTACGCATACCACGATAGCCGGTCTATCGTGGTTATGAGGGACTCACTGTCCTACCGGGGACCCTAAGTGATACCCTCTAAAAACCGCCTTTGGGGACAGGCAGCCGACTGATTAAGCTGTATTGTGCCTTATCGTGAGCGACCCTCTTTTGGGAAAAGAGGGTGCAGGCGGCTACGAGCCGCTGAGGGAGTGCCTACGAAGGCAGTTTAATATTAGTTAATACAATAATTTAATTTAATTAGAGTTGGCCTGAGCCGCCAGGAGGCAGTTCAGGTCGTTTGTCAGTTTATTAGGCGGGTCCGAGAGAGAGTTTCTCAGCCTGCGGACTTGATAGCGAGAGGAGGGTGGGGCTGCATAAGTAGCTGCCTCACGAATTAATTGGTTTGGGTGCGACTCTGAGGCTTTGAAGAAGTTCTCAGAGAGTTTTTTAAGAAATTGTTGAATTGTGGGGAGCTCTAGGTCCCGATGAAGGTCGGCATTACGGACGTACCAAGGTGCGTTCGCAGCTTGACGACAGAAAAGGTTTTGAACTATTTGGAGTTCATTAATAATATTAGGGTTTGCGTGGGCAAAGACGGGGCCCGCGTAGGACATGACTGGTCGTATACAGACCTTATAAAAGGTACGCTTGTTTCGAAGGGACATTTTACTGTGTCGGCCCAACATACTGTTGAGCCTACTCAGATAAAACTTGCGTGACGGGTTACTCTTTTAACGTGGGGCCTGAAAGTGAGCCCTGTGTCCAGAGTGACACCTAAATATTTGGCGGTCGTATGCCAGGGGACAGGGGTCCCTAGCATACGTATTGGTGGAGTGTTTTTGAGACGGCGTCGTTTATAGTCGAAGTGAACGGCGGAGCTCTTCTCCGGGTTCACATCGATGCGCCATTTTTTGAACCAAGCTCCTAGATCATCAACTGACTTTTGGATCTTGTTCCGTATGAAGGGCAGTGAGACACCTTTGCAGTAGATAGCAGTGTCGTCTGCGAAGAGGGAGACCTTTCGACGGGATGGGAATGTCGTTGGTGAACAGGATGTACAGCAGAGGAGCAAGTACTGAGCCCTGAGGGACACCAGCCTTGATAGTTCGTTGAGAGGATAGCGTGCCTTCGTGTCTAAAACGAAAGGTAGGATACTCTAGGTAAGAGGCCACGAGACGTACTAGGCGATCGGGGGACCTATTTTGTATAGTTTGTAGATAAGGCCTGTATGCCAGACCCTATCGAAAGCTTTAGCTATGTCGAAAAAGACCGCGATGGTCTTATGACGACGAAGATAGAAACCGCTGAAGATATATTCCACGATGCGGTGAACTTGTTGGGGACATGAGTGTTGGGCTCGAAACCCGAATTGATGGGGAATGATAAGAGGGTCACCGTCTGTGGGAAACAGATAGCGCCTCATACGTGATTGGATGACTCTTTCGAAGAGCTTGCCCATTGCCTTGAGGAGGCTAATGGGGCGATGACTGGAGGGGAGGTTAAGAGGCTTGCCTGGCTTGGGAATTCCAATCACAGTTGCCTCTTTCCACGTAGTGGGAAAGTAACTAAGGTTGAAGCAGGCGTTGAAGATAATAGATAAAAAGGTTAACACCTGCTCAGGAAAGTGTTTTAGGGCTTGGTTGGAGATGCCATCCGCGCCCGGAGCCTTTTTAGGCTTAAGTCCTTTGATGAGGGATGAAATCTCATCATTGGACACAGAGATAGGTTCGGAGGCCGTAGGGGGTGAGTTCCGGCGGCGGACCTCATCCTCCACTGCCTGGACGTGTGAGGGGTCGACGGGTTGAGAGCTAGGAGAGCATTGTGCGGCAATGCTATCTGCAAAGCACTCAGCCTTTTCCTCGTCCTCGAAGGCAACCGTGCCGTCGGGACGGGAGAGAGGGGGAGTGTGGGTGATAGCGTCTATGCGGAGGGGTCTGACCATCTGACAGTACGCTGTATGAGATGGAGAGATATTCTCCATGAGTTTACTCTTTTCGAGGTCTCGAAATTCAGAGAGGCGGAAACAGAGTTCTCGTTGAAGACGATTGGCCGCGCGCCTATATTCGGGGGTGGGATATTTTGCTGCTCTCCGGAAAGCAGCTTTTTTGGCTTTTAATAGGTTACTAATATGTAGGGGAAGCCCACTATTGTTAGCAACCGGGACGACCCTTTCGTTCTCCTTAAGGGAGGATTTAATAAGGGTGGAGAGTGAATCGACCGCGGTGTCGATTTTTTCGGGACTGTCTAAGTCCGACGGTAGGGAGATGGTAGAGTCCTGTGAGTCCAGAGCTTTAGCTAGGGACTCCTTGAATCCTTTCCAGTTGGTGTAGGTTTTCGTGTGTGTTGGGGGAGGTGGCTGATGGCCAAGAATGAGGGAGACCGGTCGGTGATCGGATCCTAGATCGTCTAGTGTCTCGATTGCTCTGAGGTTGAGAGAAACTCCTTGGAGTAACGCAAAATCTAGTACATCGGGGGCGTGATCGGTGTTATCGGGAAAGTGAGTAACACCGAGGGGACTATAGACGGTAATATCAAGAGACTGCGTGATATAGAGCAGTATCTTGCCACTAGGGGACGTAGTACGGCATGTCCATTCAGTATGCTTGGAGTTAAAATCTCCAAACATAATGACTGAATTGCCTAAAGATAAAATGGCCTCAAAATCTTTTTTGAGGGGATGGGTTCCTGAAGGGATGTAACAGGAGGCTATGAGGATGGACTGATGTCCAGTCATAGCTAGCCTGCATACCGTGGCTTCCATGTTGGTAAGCTGCGGAGTAGAAATAGGCGAGCAATGAAGTGTCTTCTTGTAATAGATGGCCGTTCCGCCGCCTCGGCGGTCGGGTCTGTCGTTACGAAGAAGAGGGAAATTTTTAATAGAAAGGCCTTTAGCGTCCTTCGTTTTGAGATTAGTTTCCTGTAGGAGGAGGAAATCGACTTCACGATTCCGAAGAAAGAGCTTAAGCTCTGGGAGGTTATTTCGCAAGCCGCGAATATTGAATGATACAAGCGATAACCCTTAGGTTTGATACGACCGTGAGATTTTGGTAGAGTAATTTGCACTGACATTGAAGTTAAGTTAATTAAGTTAACTTAACTTACAACGCTAACAGGAGATTATTATGTTCTGCAAGAACGAGGAGACGTTCTTGGGGGGACTTCGCAGCGCGCAGTTTGCGTGCTACTACCGTGATTTCCCTGATGTCTATGTTCCTGATAGCGGAATAAAGTGTGTTGTAATCATCAGGTGTGGGCTCTGCCTCATGGGAGTAGGAGGTTGTCCGCGGTGGGTCTGCCTTTTTGGGGCCCCAGGGAAAGACTGGAGCCTGCATAGGCTTGGAGAAGCCCGGAGGGGGCCGAATTATGCCCTGAGGGGGCCTAGGTGAACCCTGAGAGGGTCGAGAGAAGCCCTGGATGGGCTGAGAAAGGCCCTGACGGGGCCGTTGGTGGAGGGCCGGGAATGAGCGGTCATTAACCGGCGGTGGAGCTTGCCTACTGGGGCGAGGTTGAGGTGCGCAGGGGCAACCTCTGTAGTTAGCCGGGTGTCCTGTCTGTTTGCACAGGACACATGCGGGCGCGGATTCGGCGTCTTTGGGCCGGGGACACTCTTTAGTGTTGTGGGGTTCGAGGCACTTCACGCACCTGGGTGGGGCGGAGCAGTTGGCCGCTGTATGTCCATATAGTTGGCAGCGGTGGCACTGCGCCGGGAAACCGCGCCTATGTGGGGGCTCGACCTTCACTCTCGACAGGCCACACACTGTGCGTACCTGCCGGAAGATGGCTTTAGCATCCGGCACGTTGGAAAGGATGATTAGGGCCAAGTTGAATCTCTTGCCCGTTCTACTGTGCATTTTATGCACGGCTTCGACGGGAAAGCCTTGGGACATAAGGTCCTCAAGGATTTCCTCGTTAGAGAACTCGAAAGGGGCGCCTTGGATGACGGCCCTGACTTTACGCTCTTCCGGGAGAGCGTAAGTGTGGTAGGAGACTCGTTCGGCTGTGAAAAGCCTGGTGAGTTTTTGAAAATCCTCGATCGAGCTGGGGATGATTTTGATAGCCTCCCCGAGGTTGACGGCATTGTCGTACTTGATTCCTGCGTCGTAGCAGGTTTTCGACAGCTGGGTGAATTTTGCCTTGTCTCTTAGGAAGACAGGGGGTGGGACTTGCTTCTTAGCAAGGACTGGAGCACATCGAGAGGATGGTTTTGTTGGAGTTGGGATGTCTACTGACATGAGTGGGACGGCGGCAGCGGCGGGGGCTGCGGAGGTTGTAGGAGCGGCAGAGGCCGCTGAGATGGAGGGGGAACGCTTTAACGCGGCGCGCTTACCGTTGCGCTTAGAGTTAACGGTGGTAAATGTAGACTCCCCGGTTCCGTCGGAGTCACATTACTCCGATGAACCGGAGCCTGAAGTGGTGGCGGGCCTCTTCCGGGAGGCCGGCGCCGAGGACTCGGAGCATGCGTACTCCATTTCTAAGGGGGCAGACTCAAGGGCGGCAAAGGAGTTCCTCGTTTCGAGGTATTTTTTTTTATAGAAGAAGGGGCAAACGAGCATGCGGCTCACCTGATGTTAAGTGACTACCGCCGCTCATGATCAACCGCAACACCAGGAGAATTGCGGGTGCGTTGCCGGCCCTTTAGAAAGGAGTAAGCTCTTTTCTTGAAGGTCCCCAGGTCGTATCGGTCCGGAAAAATCGCCGGTGGTAAACTATTCCACAGAGAGGTTGTACGTGGAAGAAAACTCCTTGTGAAACGTACAGTGGTGGACCGCCAAGCATCCAGATGGTGTGGATGGTATCGGGACGTTTGCCGTGTAGTGCGTTAACGAAATTTGGCGGCTGGGATTAATCCGAACAATTCCTCAGAGCACTCCCCGTGATAGATGCGATAAAATACGCAGAGAGATGCCGAGGATTCCGATACTGGCTGAGGCAACAAGGGGAGTGCCTTGAAACTGAGGGGATACGACAAAGGGGTTCTTTTTAGCGGTTAACGCGCAAACTTGTGTCTTCTGGGGGTTAAACTGGACTAGATTTAGTCGCGCCCAATCCGAGACTCCGTCCAGCAGAGACTCGACTTCAGACACAAGTTTGTCCCGGCACTCGTAGACGTTTTCCCGAGAAATATTGGCTCGGTCGGTGTAAAGAGCATCACCAGTGCTGTCATCTGCATAGCAATGAATGTTACGGGTATGCAACATGTCATTGATATGCAGAAGAAACAGCGTTGGCGATAGCACGCAGCCCTGTGGAACACCAGCATTAATAGGCTTGCAATCGGAGCTTGCACCGTCTACAACGACCTTGATGCTCCGATCTGCAAGAAAGCTGGTGATCCAATCCCACAATTTCTCGGGAAGCCCATAGGAAGGGAGCTTCGAAAGAAGCGCTTTGTGCCAAACCCGATCGAAGGCCTTCGCAATGTCCAAACTAACGGCCAATGCCTCCCCCTTGAACTCTACTGCCTTCGCCCATCTGTGAGTTAGGTAGACCAGAAGATCACCAGCTGACCGACCACGGCGAAAACTGTATTGGTGGTCACTAATCAGCTGGCGATCTTCAAGTTACCTCATGAGCTGGCAGTTTACAATGGACTCCATTGTTTTGGAGAACAAGGAGGTGATGGCGATTGGCCAGTAGTTGGACGAGTCAGAGCGGTCGCCTTTTTTAGGGATCGGGTGGACGTAAGCCGTCTTCCATGATTTTGGGACTACGCCTAGGGAGTAGGAGTACCGGAAAAGACGCGTTAAAACCGGTGAAAACTCTGGAGCACACGTCCTCAGCACAATTGGGGGGATTCCGTCAGGCTCACTCGACTTGTGGATGTCCAGGAAGAGGAGTGCTTTGAGAACCGAGCGCTGTGTGAAGTGCACTTCCGGCATGGGGCACTCACACTGCGGGATGGTCGGCGGCGTACTCCCCCCGTCATCGAGAGTCGAGTTAGATGCAAAGAAAGAGCCTAGAAGATCGGCTTTCTCCTTTTCGGTATGGGCCAGTGAGTCGTCCTCCCTGTGCAGAGATGGAAGAGATGGCTGACAGAAATTCCCCTGGACAGCCTTGGCGAGAGACCAGAATGCACGGGTTCCAGAAGGAATGCGAACTAGTTTCTCGCCAATTCTGCCTATGTGCTCTGACTTTGCCTTGGCAATGACTCTTTTGAAGGACCTAGAGGCGGAATTATACTTCTTTTTTAGAGCGCTGGTGTTTACATCCTGGGACGCTGATGCATCAGCCCAGGCTTGGTAGCACTCCTGCTTATAGCATGATGCTATTTTACAGGAGCGACCAAACCATGGCTGAGACTTGCCTCCAATGGGCACCACAGAGGAAGGAATAAAAAGTTCCATACCCTGAAGTACCACATCAGCAACAGAATCCGCAACAACGTTGGGATCATCCGGCGAGAAGCAAACCCGCCCCCAAGGGTAGGATGCAAAGAAAGACCGCATCCCATCCCAATCGGCTAACCTATAGTGCCAAACACGGCAGCAGTCTGCAGAATGCAACCGCGATTTCAGCGTGAGTGGCACCACACTCCGGACCAGACAATGGTCCGAGGAGCCTAAAGGGGCGTCGACGGAAATCTGATATCCGTCCGGGTGAGAGGTCAGCAGAAGGTCCAACAGGGAAGGTGCATGATCCTCCACATCTGGAATCCGCATAGGCGAAGTAACCAGTTGTGTCTGACCATATGCCAAGGCAAAATCATGAACACATCTCCCCGCATGATCGGTTAAACGTGAACCAAGCCATTCGGCGTGATGGGCGTGAAAGTCGCCGAGGATCACGATCTCTGCGGAGGGGATCTGCTGTAGCAACGAATCTGCAGCCATTTGGACGTGGTCGAAGAGTCGGTCTGTTTCGGCATTACCGCTATGGGACCTATAGAGGCACCCGTAGACGCGCGGATGGTCGTCGCTGTCTACGCGTAGCCAAAGGATGGACAGGTCCGAACCTTCAAGTCTGCCGAGGCGTCGAGAGCAGATGTCCTCTCTGACGTAAACGCAAACTCCAGCCCGAGGCACAAAGGAGTGTTCCAGTTTGTACCCCGGGTAGGAGAGATACGAGACATCAGCCGGAGAGGACACCTGCGTCTCGGTCAGAAAGAGCAGAGCCGGCCTCGCCGTCTCGAGATGGTAGTGGACGGCGTTTAGGTTAGAGTGAAGTCCCCTGATATTGCAGAAATTCACGGACAGCGTGGCAGGGGTCGCCTTGGTCTTGTTGCTCCGTTTGTCCCGAGCAGTTGTAGTCTTGAGCGGAATTTTGCCCCCCCCCCCTCAGAATACGCGGGGCAGCCTGAGCACCCACGCTCAGAAGTGGAGAAACATGGTCGTGGATGCTCAGCGAGGGATTCTCCAGGGGTGCTGGTACCCTCCTAGGGTAGTCGATTTAATTCCGCTACCATGTTGATGGGGGGGGGGATTTGGGCCTCCGGCCACCTGCACTCACCAGACGAAACGCGGAAGCAGAGCTTCCACTTCACGCCGGTATTCTGTGAGGTCGTGGTACCACCCCGGTTTGAGCCGGCCCATACGTGCAACAGCAAAGCTGCCGCGTGGCTCTACCACTGTTATAATCGGTATGTCGCGATTACTGGCGGCGGATGGTGTGCCTGAGGGGCAGGGAGGGAAGCCTGGGTGGCGATGGTGGCGATGGCGGCAAGGACCGTCTGATTGCCATTTAAACCATATTGGTTTATGAGGGCGGCGAGGGACTCAGTGAAGCTGGATGTGGCCATTTTGGGGCAGTAAGCTAAGCTCGGTAACGATGAGGACGGGTCCCTGTTCTCGGTAGAACAGGGACTTGAACGCGAGACGTACTACGAGACAATACACGTAATAATAATGCAAGAACAACAAGAAAATAAAAGAGACAGTACAAAAAAAAATGATAAATGAAAATGATAAATGATAAATGAAAATGATAAATGAAAAAGATAAATGAAAATGAAAATGAAAAGCGGAAGTCAGTCAAACCTCCCTGCCCGAAGACAGGGGGGCAAGAACTGTAGCGTGAAAGTGACTCACCAGCCTCGACGCTGTTCAGCGTGAGCAGGACAGCGGAGGCGCGTGAGCAAGACAGCACTACCGTACTGTACGAGAGCGCGGACCACCTAGAGGCGACCGTCCGAGAACGATGCCACCGGCGGAGTGAGCACTGCTGCGTCGGCGCTGTACAGCGCGAGCGGGACAGCGGAGGCGCGAGAGCGGGAGAGCACTACCGTACAGGGACGAAAGCGCGGACTACCTTGATGCAACCGCTCGGAAGCGATGCCACAGGCGGAATGTGATTTTGAGATGGTCTGTGTGCTCGTTGGTCACTTTATACTATAAAAAAATTAAATTTGTGCATTTTATGTCATCATACTTTTCAATGCAATGTTGTCGTACCTTTAAAAGACAGAATATATCAAATACGTGCACAACACTTCCGCGTTACGAGTGCATTGCGACAGGAGTTTCGTAATATTATTTAATATTAAACTAGTGTCGTAACGTACACGCGCTGTACACATCACGCATTCCCTTTAATTGTGAACCTGAATGCTTACATGGATTTATACGTGGTAGAGCCACGCTGCAGCCATATTATGGTTGTAACACAAATGGGTCGGCTCGACCGGGGAATGACTACGCTCTCACAGAAAACCAGCGTAATAAACAGCTTAATACTGCTGTGTTTCGTATGGTGAGTGTAAATATCCGGAGACCCTTTTTTAGTGGTTACGAGGCATTCTATCTTAGTCCTCAGGGGTGACAACGCATCAACGTTTTGATACTTAATCGAGAATAAATGTAGATGTCTATGGGCCACAGCATCCACTTACCATCAGGTGAACTGTGTGCTCATTTTTCACCCTTATTCTATATAAAAAAATTATCAGTTATTAATTTTTTTGGAAGAAAAGAGAGAAATAACATTACCTCGTTTTATATGAGCTCGTTTGCTTAGCCCCTGAGCTATTGTAGCTCAGTAGTAGCCGTAAATTTTAGAATATACGAGCAGCTCGTGTACGAACCCCTCCGGCACCAATAAAATTGTTAATTGCAATTTTAAGTGATGATTTACCACGTCGGCGGCGAAGGAAAACATAGTGAAGAAGTCTACATGTCGACATGCTCTGGGCCAGCATGGTAGACATTTCCTTGTTATAAAACTCTCAGAAATGAGAGGAAGCCAGTGCACAGCTGTGGGGTGTATAAACACTGTAGCTTTGCGTTTATCCTTTTACTTCAAAAACGATTTAAATACTATAAACTAGAATAGGAAAGAATATCATGCATCAAAAAGAAAACCACTCAGCTCGTACTATTAACATGAAATGTTGTACCGCTGATTTTTTTTTATAGGATAAGGGTGACAAACGAGCATGCAGTCCACCGCATGATAAGTGGTTACCGCGGCCCATAAACATCTAAATCTATCCTCGATTACAAATCAAAATGCAGATGCGTAGTCACCCGTCAGGACTAAGATGGGATGCCTTGTTTCCGGTAAAAAGGGTCTCCGGTTCTCTACACTCACCATACGAAACACAGCAGCGTTAAGCTGCTATTTTACGCTGGTATTCTGTGAGAGCGTGGTTTTTCCCCGGTCGAGCCACCTATTCGTGCTACAACTATACCAGTAATATAGCTGCAGCATGGCTCTACCACATATGAATTATGCTGATTTACAACTAGTGCTTAAAATAAAAATATATTTTTAAATTCCTTATTTTAAAATAGCCCATCTTACAATCAAAATATATCCGATGAGATTTTCTTTATTTAAAATAACTAAATGCTCTATATTCCAGACGATCCACGACGAACGCCTCAACAACCGTGTAGACTCGATGTTGCGAGAAGGACTTATAGAAGAACTTTTGAACTTTCACGACAGTCATAACAAACAGAGGATTAAAGACGGCAAGTAAGTACCAAGTTTTCACATTTAAAATATGAGTTGCGTGCATGTTTGTATATACAGAACACAATACGCAACTACACTAGTACACCTGCAAAAAAGTTTTTTTATATGACTTCTGCATTTCCATTTCTCGCTAAAATCAAATTCGAATCAGACAAGTGTTAATCTTTGATTTCCTGCATATCTTACCAGGTCGTCACTCGTCACTCTATCTAGTGGAGGGCTACCCTTCATTTCGCATACCGGTACGAGGTTGCCACTCGAAAAATTTTTCTTCCCCATCGGTTATCGGTTTCTCGAGCTATGTAGCTAGGTATATATAGTCGATGGATGCAGCTGGCTCACCGTGCTTTGTTGCGTTTCTTCGGGGATATTCAACAGTGGATTCATGAAGCGTTGTGATGATGATGATGACCTTCGAAAACGTGTATATTATAAAATATAAGCGGTGTGAGAATATCCACTACCCCATATTGTCCTGTGGGTGTCGTAAGAGGCGACAGAGGGATTCAGGCATGAGATGGGCAGCAGCATCTTCCTAAAAACGACTAAAAATACAAAAGCTGCGGTTGCTAACCCACTTGCCAAGTGGCAACTATGGCAATTATCCCCCCTTTAAGGCAATTGTGGTGGAGGCCTATGTTCAGAAGTGGACTTTAGTAGGTTGTAACGGTAACGGTATAAATGTCAAAATACGGGCAACATGGTCTATTATGACATAAATAATTTTAAGTGTCATATTTTCACCAGGCAACACCAGGCGATCGGAAATCCGTTCGCTGCCAACACCCAAAATCTAATTTGAATAGAATTATTCGAGCAAATAATTGGCGGTGTTTAAAACAAAATTCATCGTCAGACTACAAGAGAGGCAAGAACAGATACCTTTTAAAAGGGCATTTGGCCGTGCAAATTATCCGTGAAATTAAACTCTTTTAACGATTATATTACGTCCGTAGGCAATGGCTAAAAATTAAAAAGTAAAGTGGCAAAGATATTGATCGAAAGTTAACTGTAATTTTAAGTTAAATTCATAAATATACAACAAACCTAACTTTTTCGGTAAAGCAAGTAAGAACATAAGTAAATTTAGACTTCGTTTTCTTCCATTTTCTTCTATTTTTTTAAACTTACTAGTAAACAATAAACAAGTGATCTTTATTGTGACATGATTACTAGACATGATTTTGTATTTTTTACCCAAAAACGTTCCTCTTCATTGATCTGTAAAACTGACAACCGAACTTTTGCCATGATCGCCACGTTTGGCAGACGGGTTGGCGATAGCAGTGCCAGATTTCTCGGATCTTTGACACTGTTCTTTGTCGCTAATCTGTTTATTTTACGACTAGCGTAAACGAAGTGATTATGCCGCCATATATAGGAAATTGTGAGGTATTTGTAGCTTTTCCCGTGTCGCTTCTAATCGCAACTAAATTATGTAAATACCTTGGTAGAATTAGGTGATCAATTAGGTGTTCCTTATTTTATAATTCAATTTTTACTTTCACCTCATAAATGGCGAGACCCATTAAAAAAGCAAAAACTACGACGAGCAAAGAAACAAGATGGCGGGCGGACAACGTCCGCGCCATTGGCATCTGCCGTGCTGCGGTTCTCTATGGTTTCATGTTACTTAAGACTATTTTTTTATGTGACAGTTAATGGCTGTTCCTACATACAGTCTATTATTGAACTTAATTTGTTATGCATAACATTCCTTGAACAGGAGTGTGGAAATTTCTCTTATGCGTCATTAAAACAATTTATATCTTTATTTAGCGTCAAAATAAAAAAAAATATAAAATACATTTATGAGACCTTTACGCAATGGAAACACAAAAAAGTACTTTAATCATGTAAATATCCTTCACTGTTATACGATCAGTAGGTGACTGTCTTCATAGGAAGTCATGAGATCGTTCCGCATGGAGAAAAAGTTTGTATGACCTAAAATTATCGTTTCGGGACTTTCGTGCCTGGATTTGTGTCCGTATGCAATTTACGTATGTAACGCCTACACTGTACAGGAGAAAATCTTATAATCCGTTTTCTTAATTATTTCAATGATAAATTTATCGTAGGATGCCTACACAAACTAATTTAATATAACAAAACGTAACAAGGTGTGTATGACTTATTGGAACAATTAATTTTGTATTTACGTGATAGATAATTTAGCTACGCTGTAGCTAAATTATCGTCTTTTACTCTCTTATTTGGACGTCTAAAGACTGCCATATTTCTTTCAACATCATCCATACCACCAGAATTTCCAGGCTTGGTTGCTAGCAAATACAGCCATGCTCTCTTCTTTGCTTCAACTTCCATCTGAACCTCAACATCCTATCATAATTTATTATTTTTCCTTTCATTCGTTCTCTTACTTACACCACATACTTCGGTGGCCGCATTCACCAAACCTTATGCCTCACAGTCTCCAAGTCTAAACCATTCTTACACAATTCATCCAAACCACTTATATTTTCTCTCAGTCTAAATTTGTACTTCTCTTTCACACCTTCATCTTCTAACCTCTCTGTTCTTATACGCTGTAACGCAGCGGTAGACACAGAGGTCCGACGCCGCCACCGTCTGAATAGACCATTAATTCGGCATAAGACCAAGTAATGATCCGTCCCTACGTTGGACCACCGGTAAACCCTTGTATCTACCACTACACACTTCATTTTTTTATCCACAATTATGGAATATGTAATGCTTCTATCATCAACTCTTTTCCATGTATACATGTGAATCATGTGGGAAAATAAAGAAAGTGTTCGTCATAAAAAGATTATTTTCTACACATATGGTGAGGAGGCTTTCACCATTATCATTTATACTTTCATCACCAAACGTTCCCAATATCCTTTCATAACCAGCCTCTTCATCCCAACCCTTCCATTAAAATCTCCTAACATAATCATTTACCTTGCGTTTCAATAACACCATCGTTACCATTTCCGAAAACTGCTTTCGAATATAAATGGGCTTAGACATGTGTGGGGCGTAGACCCTTAGAACAAACAACTACTTCTTTAAGCCCACTTTCATACGTTAACCCATTCTTTCTGAAATGAAGATACGGACTCCCTGGCATACTCGCCCCTTCGTCTACACTAGACCAGTACGTGGTATATTTTTTTATAGAATAGGGTGACAAACGAACACACAGTCCACCTGATGGTAAGTGGTTGCTGCGGCCCATAGACATCTACATATATCTTCCTATATATATTTTATCTTCCTGTATATATTTACTTAGGAGTTACTTCCAATAAGTATTATTTATAATCATAATAATATTACATATAAACATTTTGAATAAAAAAGTTTCTATTTCCTTTTTTAGTATAATAATATTCTAAGGAAAAATATTGAAAAGGCTTTTATTATATAATATATGAAGCTATTTTTTGCTCGCTTGAATAAAACTGATTCACACAGTTTTTTTTGTATTCAAGTATCAAAAATATATTCCAATATCCTTTATTTACACTCTACATGGCTACCCCGGGTACAAGTTGCGACCACATACTACACATCTACTTTAGTGTAAACAATGATATAAAAATGCTAGAATAGTACTTGTAATACTGGATAAGATCCTTTATCGTGTAAAATAACTAGACCGTTTACGGGACCAGAATTTAAGGTAAAAGTAGGTTAATTGTTGAGTAGAGTACCAACGGAAGTATAAAAATATAATAAATATAAATATTTAAAACCTCAGATCTATTTGGATTATATAAGAGTACCGCTCCACTCCGCTGTGTTCTCCTTTTAATTTCAGTAAGGTTTCTGATGGTGACATAAAAAAATGCCTTTTAGCCATTTCCACTAAAGCTATTGGCTATGACAATCTTTGTATGCAAATGATTAAACCTATCACTAATGAACTTGTCCCTATTATCACTCACATTATCTCTTCTTCGCTTGAGACGAGCTCCTTTCCGACTTGCTGGAAAAAAGCATTCGTCATTCCCCTTCCAAAAACTTCTAATCCTACATCTTTATCCCAATTCCGCCCTATTTCCATTCTTCCGATCTTATCTAAAGTACTAGAAAATATAGTTCAGAGGCAACTATCTTAATTCCTAACTGTTCACAGCCTGCTGAGTCCTTTTCAATCTGGTTTTCGTCCAGGCCATAGCACAGTCAGCGCTCTGATTAAAGTGTCTGATGATATTCGCTGGGCCATGGACAAAAGACTTCTCACTGTTTTAACATTATTGGATTTTAGCAGTGCATTTAATTCCGTTGATTATGACATACTTCTTGGTATTCTTGCGTCCTTAAACATTTCACCATCAGTAATCTCTTGGTTTAATTCTTACCTTAGGGGTCGCTCGCAGTGTGTCCGCCATGAGGAGGATTTCTCCGAGTGGTGTGATCTTACGGCGGGTGTTCCTCAGGGTGGTGTTCTTTCCCCACTTCTCTTCTCTATTTTTATCAATGCTCTCACTACTGTTCTCTCCTCTCATTATCATCTCTATGCTGATGACTTGCAATTATACCGTCATTTCAAAGTCCAAGATATAGATGAGGCTATTAATAAGCTGAATGCTGACTTAAGTAGCATAAGCAGTTGGGCAAAATCGTTTGGTCTTCTTGTTAACCCTGCTAAATCCCAAGTAATGATTATCGGCAGCTCATATATGCTTAATTTATTAGATCGTTCGAAGATCCCTGCAGTTACGTATGATAATACTCAAATTCCATATACAGAGACCGCTAAGTACTTAGGTGTTATTTTTGATAATAATTTGTCTTGGGTCGCTCACATTAATATGATTAGCAGAAAAGTGAACTACTCTTTTCAATCTCTCAAGCGTCTCCAGATGTTTTTAACGTTAAAAACTAAGATAACCTTAGCTCAAGCACTTCTTCTTCCTCTCATTGACTACGCTGATGTTAGTTTTTTGGAACGTGTTCAAAATTTGTGTATACGTTTTATTTTCGGTCTTCGTAAGTTTGATCATGTTTCAGAGTGCAGGGCTCAATTAAAATGGCTTCCTATCCGTAGACGTCGAGACTACATGTGTTATCATTTCTATACTTTCTACTCTTTAATCCTCTTGCACCTCCATATCTCCGCGAGCGTTTTGAGTATCTTGTACCTCGTGAAACTCAGTGCCGGACCACTAAACAACTACTTCTCAAAACTCCTTCTCATTTCACAAGCCGATGTGGTGGACCCTTTACTGTAAGGGCGGTCAAGCTATTTAACTCACTTCCACATGACATACGTGCTAGCTCTTCTCTTTATATATTTCGGAGCAGAGTAAAGAAATATTATCTGTCAACTTAGAATTATAAATATTTACATATTTTATGTATTTATATGTATAATTGTATATATATGTATATGTGTATGTATGTATGTGTATATATATATATATATATGTATGTATATGTGTATATATATATATTTATTGTCTTTATTGGTATATATGTATGTAAATTAATAGAAATAAGAATAAAAGAAATAAGAAAATAAATTATACTTGTATGTTATACACTTATATGTTAATTGTTAACTGTAACTTATAGCCAATTTCTATTAAGTAGCGTTATGTTAATTATTAAGTACGCACGCTGCTACCTACTTGCTTTATATATAAAACTATTTCTCTTTCCCAATAGGTTTGCTGGAAGAGAACTCTTATTAGGGTTAAGCTCGCCTTTGTACATTTATTTAAATATTTAATAATTGTTACCAACTTATTGTGTGTACAATAAAGAATAAAGAGTAACTCAAAATAGTAATGCAGATTACCAACCTGTCTGTGAAGCGTGGTAACTGTTGTATATATATATATATATATATATATATATATATATATATATATATATATATATATATATATATATATATATATTATATGGTAGGGGGAATTCCATTAGACAATCTTGGAAGGGGGCCTATATTCAGCTGTGAGCTTTTGATAGGCTGTTATGACGAGGAAAATGATTTATAGATGTTATGACAACAGCATTATTGGTCAGCCATTAAACTACAATTACATTAAATTCAAAATGCATTAAAGTTCAAGCAAGGTTTTTTTTTAAAAATAAAAATATATTAATCAAGAAAATTATGGAGTCATTTATAAGACAAATGTTTAACCTAGTATTTTTAAATTTTGGTCCGATCTGCCATATATTTATATACTTAGGACCAGGACAAATAATAATACTTATATATTAAGTCTGAGTATGGCTGTGTTCTCCATGAGCTATGCCGGATAATTATGCGGTGCGTGAGGAAAATGTTCACCACTGATTACTTCACTTTTCTAGCTCGCTTAGCGCAGCTCTCTTGGAAAAGAGTTTAGCGTAGTAAGCTCTTTACGCACTCAAAACAAGTAAGAGATGTGTGTGTTGGAGAGGAATGTATGCAAGGTGGTGTGAGGGCAGAATATACGGCAGCAATGGGAAATTAGTCCACTGCACATTCTCGTACCATTTAATTTTCACGCTACATCTTTAGTGGAAAGAGTCACACTTTCACATCTCCGCTACGCGCTCTCACAGCACTCAGCTTTTCGCACATCTCTGGCGGAAGCGCGTCCTTGGAACCCTAATTAGACGTGTAATTGTTACTATGTCGCTAAAAGTACGTGGAGATACCTATGATCGTTCTTTATAATATTACATCGTATAGTTAGCGTGTAGTGTCGGTGTGAGAATATCCACTGCACCATATCATCCCCTGGGTGTCGTGAGAGGCGACAGAGAGAAACAAATCAGGACATGGGCAGAAGCGTTTTCCTAATAATAACTAATAAAAAAGATTGTAAAGGCTATAACGATAACAATATAATGATAATAATTTACATATCTTTTTCTATTAAGTATTTTCTATTTATGCCTAATTATTTTCAAAACAAGCTTTCAGAACTTTCCTCAACGAGTATTTGTATAATTTTTTTTGACGTAATAAATTCTAATAAATCGATGTACGCCTGACTCATTGTAACGTTACGCTCATTGTAACGTTACGATCGGAGCGAGAGCGCTGCACGAGCAAGCAAAAGGCACGAGCGGCTTGAGCGTAAAAGTAAGTTTATCAATTAAATTGTAGATTTTATTTACTCCTTCTTTTTATCCATACAAAATAGTGATAATTCAATAAAAATGGTTCTATATTATAGTTATATAGCTCGAATGGCTCAGCTCAACCGGGGAAGGACCACGCTCTCACAGATTACTAGCGTAAAATGCAAAAAGCAGCTTAATACTGCTTTGTTTCGTAGAGTGAGAGAATCTGAGACCCTTTTTTACTAGAAACGAGGCACTCTATCTTAGTCCTCAAGGGTGACAACGCACTTGTGTTTTGATTCTTAATCGATGATAAATGTAGATGTCTATGGACCACAGCATCCACTTACCATCAGGTGAACTGTGTGCTCGTTTGTCACCCTTAATCTATAAAAAAATCAATTTTTTGATATGACGTTCTCACATTAAACTATCGTCCGTAAACCGACTTAACAGATAACCATTTTTTTTGCTTTTATATCTTAACCGCTTCCGTGCCCCTTCCAGCAGTCCTATAAAAAGTCGTAAGACTTCCCGCACATTGATCCTACTCTAAGCCACTCTATTAAAGTTCCCTGTGGGTTTGTTTACGCTTGTTTTTATGTCAACAGTTTATAACTATTTTTATTTTGTTTTTTTATAGGATAAGGTTGATAACAAGCACACTATTATTATTAAGTAGCAATAGTAGTAGAGCCGTGGTAGCTCAGATGGTTAACGCTCGCTGTATATATAACAGAACGCGAGTAACCCGGGTTCGATCGCCGCCGGTACTAATGAAATTGTTAATTGCAATTTTAAGAGCTGATTTACCACGTGTTCGGCGGTGAAGGAAAACGTCATGAGGAAACCTGCATGTCTGAGGAGTAAGAAAAAAAAATATTTCGAAGACATGTGAAGTTCGCCAACACGCATTGGGGCAGCGCGGCGGACACTTCCTTGCCCTAAAACCCTCTCAGAAATTAGGGAAGGTCTGTGCCCAGCTGTGGGACGTATATAGGCTGTAACTTAATTTTTTTTTAGTAATAATAAATAGTAACAACTTTATTACGTGGTAGAGACACGATGCAGCTATATTAGTAGTACAGCTGTTGTAGCACGAATGGGTCGGCTCGACCGGTAGGGGTTCACGCTTTTACAGAATACCAGCGTAGAATAGCAGCCTAACTTTGCTGTGTTTCGTATGGTGAGTGTAGAGAATCCGAAACCCTTTTTACTGGAAACGAGACATTCCATCTTAGTTCTCACGGGTGACAACGCATCTGCATTTTGATACTTAATCGAAGATAGATGCAGATGTCTATGGACCGCAGCATCCACTTACCATCAGCTGGACTGTGTGCTCGTTTGCCACCCTTATTCTAAAAAAATGCTCGTTAATCCTTATATTATTATTTCCCAAGATTTTTTCTTTTAAAGAATTTTCATAAATGTCTTTTCATCTTGGACACTACAGAACTACGTTTAAACCGCAGACGTAAGACCTTTATATGTTTTTGTTTTCTTTGTTTTAATCAAAGTATATGATGACAACAGATATCTAAATGAAATAGGTAATTATTTAGATTTCTGTAGAGATATCGGGATATCCAATTAGATATATCAACAGCAGGATATCTAATTAAATAGTGCCCATATTTTGTAATTCGTAAGTGAGGTCCCCGGGGTATTAAATAACAACGACAGCCTTTTTTGGTTTTAAAACATTTTTATAGGCATAGGTATACTGGATGACCCTTTTTACCGTATGGAAAAAAATAGGGTGTAACATGTGAAGGGAGTAGAAGCACTGATAATTTACAAAAAATAAAAACAACCATTTTAAATTAAATTAATTAATGAATTAAAATCTAACGCAATACAATTAATCATATCCACCATACTTTTTCGAACGCCAATAAATCAATAAATTTTGTAGGCATCTTTGACATTGTCACTTCGCAGGGTCACAGGCAGGGCAAAGAGCAAAGTAATTGTTGTAAAGTAATTGTTTCGTTTAATTCAAAATGTTTCTTTATATTTTTTGTAAAATATCAGTGCCATAGGCTTCTACTTCGTTTACATGTTACACTATTTTTTTCCAGATGGTAAAAAAGGTCATCAGTATATTTTTACTTTTTATTTAATTTTCTTATGTCAAATAAATATCTTTCTTCCTTTCATTATTTTTTATACGCTTCCGGGATAAGTACAAAAGTTATAAAGGTAGCTAAACATTTGATATCATATTCATATAAAAAACAAATACACATAGAGGAATGGCATCTACGGCATTACCGCCGCCGTCTAGATTGGTAATACAGGCACGCAAAAAATATCCAGGTTGTCGACTTCAGACCGGTTTTTTTGCGCTCTATCCATTCACAAATACATATCTAAGGGTGTTAATGCACTTCATAGAGCGTCGAGCGTAAACACTTTATTAGCAAATTTTAACATATACATAGTTCTACATGTGTGTGTAACGCCAACCTTAGCGTGGTGAATACCAAAAATTCATAAGTGGTGGGATTGTTTTCTGCTTAGGAGTAAAGAATCTATGATAGTCATTGAGTTACAATACCTATAGAGTCACAAACAGACAAATAAAATGTCCGCGCCAAAACTCGGCGCACGCTGCGAAGTGCGCAGAGTTTTTGTTTAGTTGTAAGGCGACCACAATCCTCGTACAACGTCCGCGATGCCAAAGTGTTCGGTGATTTCCTGCCCAAATAACAGCAGACACGTGCGAAAAAAGGATGGTGTTTCATATTTTAGGTAAGTATCATACCAAATTTACGTATTTATGTATCCACAGTGCATGTTTTCATTTAAATTTCAATAATTTTCATTTTATTAGCAAACTAAATCACTCACCGCCGACCGCGCGGCGCCGCGATAACGTGCCCTTGAGTGAATGATGATGACATTGCATACGAGCGACTTTGAACATTGTACAAGCAGGTTAACGTCTAAATTCGAGCAAATGTCATTTTGAACTATATAATATCAAAATATATAGGTATATGGAACGGCGCTCGGACATTTTTTGAGTATTGTCAGTTAGAGATTGTGACTCTATAGGTATTGTAACTCAATGATGATAGTACTGTGTTTTAGGAGCACAGAATATATGGTAGTACTATGTCTTAGGAGCACAGAATATATGGTGTACTATGCCTTAGGAGTCGGTCAGGCTTAGTTCTTTTAACTATTTCTGGCGCCAAATAGGAATTCTTGCACTTATGGGTTCCGGCCTGGGTATATAAAGCTAGTACATATAATTATAGACAGTGAGGAATTTCAAATTAGTCCTCACAGATAATCGCATCTATATCTCTTTCTTATAGAATAAGTATGCGAGTCATAGACATCTATATTTTTTTCTTTGCTTGAACCATACCAGGCAGTGGACTGTTTACGAAGTGATGATAATACACGAGTATCTAGAGCCCACTTGCGGGAAGAAGTAAAACAATTGGACTCTCTCATGAAGGCACTAAAAAGCAAATTAGTTTTATAAATAGTTATAAATGTCAAGAAAAAAGCAAATACATCATTAGGAATATATGAAATGAAATAACCTTAAATTCTGGAATTGTAACGTGCGAGTATGTATATTCTGCATTGACTTATGTATTGCTGCATTTAAAACAATAATACATGTTAAGATATAATATATCTTTACATTTATTATACTTTGTATTAAACCAAGAACATCAGGGTAGGTATGTAGGTAACAAAATTTCTAAAGTAGAGTTTTACTGTTGTATTAATGTCGTAATATTTAAAAATAGAACGTAAAAACTATCTTCAAACATTAAAAAGAACTTCCGGATCGGGGGTGTATTTATTCGATATATTACTAAAAGACTTCAGAAGCTATTGTGCAATGGAGTGTGGTTTACTTTTATTCAAAGTTTTTTTTATAAAAAATATTTAACCGGTTTTTTATAAGCTAGCGCTTCACTACGTTACCACCTGATGGTACCTAAGGCCCGGTTTACATTTTGGGAAGTGACAAGTGCAAGTGGCAAGTGCAACTGACAAATGACAAGTGCTTAGTGCATGTGAACAGGCAGTGCCAAGTTTGTCACTTCTCATTTGTCACTAGTCATTGTCACTCGCACTTGTCACTTCTCAAAATGTAAACCGGGCTTTAGTGTTGATATTGCTGAAGATGGCAAGAAAAGCCTATTTGACACCCACATTGTAATCGGAAGGAAGTTGTACACTTTTTTCTTGACGAAGCAAAACGTTTGGTTCGATGCATAGTAAGTCGACACAGAGGTGTCTCGGCGAGCTTCTTCTTGTCTGATGGTGAAACGGGGAGGAAGGAATTGAGTATTAAAATATATAATACCAATGGGTTGGTACATGGTACCACTTTGATACCTACATATTTCCTCTATCAAGAAGTACACCGGTACGTTAGGCACCGGTACCCACTGCTTTGTTTAAATGTATTTTATTGTGTTTCCTATAAGGAATTGAGTATTAAAATATATAATACCAATGGGTTGGTACATGGTACCACTTTGATACCTACATATTTCCTCTATCAAGAAGTACACCGGTACGTTAGGCACCGGTACCCACTGCTTTGTTTAAATGTATTTTATTGTGTTTCCTATCAAAATGTTATACACCTATATTTTTTTTATTGAATACGCGTGACAAACGAACACGCAGACCACCTGATGGTATGTGGATGCTTAGGCCCATAGACATCTATCTACGTCTATCCTCAATTAGGAATCAATATGTAGATGTGATGGCAACCCATAGGAATATGATGGTTATCCCGTTTCCAATAAAAAGGGCTCCCCGGTTCTCTACACTCACCATACGAAACACAGCCACAATAAGCTACTAGTTTACGCTGGTATTCTGTGAGAGCGTGGTCTCCCTGTCGAGCCAATCCATTCATGCTACAGCTATAATATTATAGAGTTTAAACCCTGAACTTGAGGAACAAATGTCATAGGATTTATACGTGGTAGAGCAACACTGCAGCTATATTATAGTTGTAGCACGAATGGGTCGGCTCGACCCGGGAAGGATGTTAAACCTCAATGATGATAATTTACAACGCATTTGCAGACTTCTTTATGTTGACCGCATCTATGTGGACTCCAATAACCTCTTTCGATGATAGCGTTTCGTACTTGGCGTGAGTATTTTATGTATGTAGGTATATACTGTCGTAATAATAATATTCTTACCTAAGATTTCGTTCACATTTAGTTTTCATAGACACGAGCCGCAGACTCCGTAGTAAATTGGAAGTTTAACGACCGATACAAAGAGATTACGTAATACACGAATTACTTTATAAAGATTGTACTATGGACCAGACCACAAAGCGTAGGATCCGCGAAATATGCAAAAGTTACCCGTAGCACTTGCGAATACGGGGTATAATACGTTAACCATTTGCATGCTGAGTGCATATGATATAGTGCGAGCGAATGACTGGTGCGGTAGCGGATTCTTTGTAGCAGATTTTTTTTATATCACATCATATATCTAGACACTGCAGTTCAAGTTCCGAAAGAAAAAATTTCCTTCCCTTTTATCTGATTATTCTACGTAGAATCTCAAATTTCATGAATAAAACTATAATATATACTGGATGACCTGTTTCACCGTCTGGAAAAAAATAGAGTGTAACATGTGAACGGAGTAGAAGCCTATGGCACTGATATTTAGAAAAAATTAAAAACGAAAACTACGAATGAAATAAATAAATAAATGCACCCTACCTACTACTAGTTTGGAGCCCTAGCTTTGCCACTGATGACTTGGTTTTTGTGTTATGGAAAAGAGGCATTCCATCTTAGTCCTTACAGATGACGACACATCTGCAATTTGATTACTTATCGTGTGTTGATGGTAGATATATATATATATATATATATATATATATATATATATATATATATATATAGGTCACAGCATCCGCTTACCATCAGATAGGCTATGTGCTCGTTACTTATTCTATTTTTGAAAAAAAAAATCCTCTATCCGCCGCCGTCTCTGCACGCGCGCTTCACCCGAAACGTACAAAAACACCAATGGTGATATAAAAGACTCTTGTAACATTTAAATTATATACGTCGCAATATAATGTATCTCCATTAGATTACATATCATATCAATTGCGTTTTTATTTTGCGGTGCACGAATTTAAAACATTTGATTTTTTTTATTACTGATGACATATGAGCAGTAGTAGCTCAGGCGATTAGCGCTCGCTGCAAATTTCACAGTACGCGAGCAAGCCGGGTTCGATCCCCGCCGGCACCAATGAAATTGTTAATTGCAATTTTAAGTGCGAATTTACTACGTGCTCGGCGGTGCAGGTAAACATCGTGAGGATACCTGCATGTCTGAGAAATAAGAAAAATAAAATATTTCGAAGACATGTGAAGTTCGCCAACACACATTGGGGCAGCGCGGCGGACTATTCCTTGCCCTAAAACCCTCTCAGAGATGAGAGGAGGCCTGTGCCCAGGCGTGCGACGTATATAGGCTGTAACTTTAACTTTTAACTTTTATCTAAGCTGCAAGGCGTCTATTTTTCATTAGATTAACTATTATAATTAATCTAATGAAAATGAATAATTTAAAGCCAGACTCAGTCAGGCTTTTTGGTTGCGTGTCCAGCTAAATTAGTGGCCTGTCCGGCTTTTGTTAGGCTTTTCAAATTTGACTATCATGTAATATTGCAATTATTGAAATTAATATTGAAATTAATATTGTAATTAATATTGAATGATTAATAAATAAGACTGATTTATTCAATTTAATTATTCTTTCATTTAGAATTTAAGTAGATTTTATGGTACTAGAAGTATTTGTGCCGCCTTCTTTTTGAATGTATCTCTATATTTTCAGAGAAAAGTGAAATTGAATGTGGCTATGCCAGCCGAACTCTATCAGCACGGTCTCGTTTTAAAAAAAAATCATTATACTGTGGATTTCATTAATAACGACCTCGGTTGTAACGAATTTTTGGTTATAGCGACGTCAAACTTTCGTCCCTTGAATTTAAAGCACACTTTCATAAGAAATTCATTCGGTAATAGCGACTTCGGTTATAGCGTCAAGTTCGGGTATAGCGACCTGTTTTTATGAACCATTTATGACCGATTCCTAGAAATCCCTTGCGGATATTGCGACTGAGTCGGCAAAGGCACAAAGACTCATTCATAAAACTATTAAGCTTTCTTATCCTTTGTTTTTTCTTCAAACACAAGAAAGAAGAGGAAGAAGATTGCAATCTAAATGAGATTCCAACAACTAGAGATGCATTATGTGCTATAACAACACTCAAAAAGTACTGTTTATTTGGAGAAGGCCAAAATAATCTATATGTTGAAGGAATTATGAAAATGGAATACACCTTAAAGCGTGCACAAAAAACTAAACTTAAACAGTGCACTATAACACGTTTTTCCAATTACGCCCGTGTATAACATAGTTAAATAAATGATAAGTAAATATGTAATTTCGGATATAGAGACCTCCGGATATAGCGACGACATTAAAGTGGTCCCTCCGCCGTCGTTATAACCAAAATTCACTGTATGTATATCAAAAATATTCATTCCAATGGAATTTGCACTGCATTAGTACGATAAATGTACCGCACTAGGTATTGCGAGTTCGTAATATCAAATTATAAAATGATGTGGATAATGTGATAATGTTTTGCATATAACCTAATATATAACGTTTTTATTTCACATTAACTCGCTTTTAAACAATTACGCTATTTCATTCATTCAGCACGGTCACCTTTTGATGCTGATATCTTTTTTTAATATTATATGTTCTTTTTTTTATTCGAAATTTATTTTAAATGTTGAACGACACGATCCTGAGCCACCTGTCACTCTTACCTGTATTAAATAAATAAAAACCGCGAGACACGCCTCTTAAGGGTTGATAATGATGAGGTATCAATTATTGAATGCAAGTCCATCTTTCAAACACGATCCGTATTTACAGTGGACCATACATAGGGCAATCCATTGAAGGCGTTGGGTATTTTATTGTTTATATAATTCGTCGCGCTCGACGGCACATAACCGCAGTCATGATTGTATGACAGTGATTTTGTCGAGAAACCGTGGGAAGTAACCTATTTCGATTGTTCTACAAAACGAAATAAACGATAGCCTTGTTGGCTCTGGATATGAGAATTTTCTTTTATAGTAATCCTTTTGTGTTCTAAATTCAATTATTATGTACGATGTAAATTTCTTTTTTCTTTTTTTATTATCTTTATTGAAAACGTGGTGTACCTAAGTTTACAGTAAGATTCCATTATTTTAAATACTGCGTTCAATTTCTTGGAACCTAAAATGTTGAATTTAAAAAAATATATATATATGGTATACTGTGCCAACCATTAGTGCCTACCATTAGTCTACTGCTGAATGCAGGCCTCCCCCATAAGTTGCCTCAAAGCTAGTGTTCCATAATTACTCAGCTTGTGTTTCCCACGGGACATTTGATATTGGATATTCTTATAACACTACTATTACTAAACATTTATTGGAACTATTATTATTTAAAGTCGTTGAGCCTAGCCGACCTGGAACCTACAAAATCTTGTATTTTTATGCCGATAACCTAAAACCTAAATGAAAAATTATAACAAAATTAGGAACGGTTGACAAATCCTTTTTGGAGAAGATTACAGGCCACCATTGCAGTACGAGCTGCAGTGCAGTAGCCAATTACTTTCAAGGGGTATTATTAATTAATTATTTGACTATTAATTTTAATAGAGTAAAACAAAATTAAAAAATTATTCCCACATAAAAGCTTCTGGGGTCGGTGCTAATATATAATGTATCGAAAAATTAAAACGTCTTCAAAAGTTATTATATGTGGAAGTAATTCAATTATTTTTAATTCTTTGAAGTTTATTTAAATGGTTTTTAAATACCTATAACGTTTCCCCTTTTAGGAATGTCACAAGCTCGAATATCGTCTAATTAATTACATTAAATACTGCATCCTCTGTTTTAGAACCATTAAAAAAAATGAAATATAATCGGTTTACAAAAAAAAAATATTGCGTTAGGTACACAAAGAAAGAACATACAGTCGAATTAAAAACTCTCGCTTTTGTTTGAAGTCGACTAAAACTAAAGCTCGAAGAAAAGGAGAGTAACCTAACAGTGGGTCCTTCATAGTGTTTACTTTATTATGTACGTCTCTTTTCCAGACCACCAGACTACACTAAAGGCGTGTTCCAGACGTTAGGGTTCAAGGAATTCCACGAATACCTAATGCTACCAGAAGAGAAGATGAACAGCGATGAGGGCAGGAAGTTACTGCAACAGACTATAGAAAACATGAAAATGGCAACAAGAAGATATGCTAGGAGACAGAATAAAATGGTCAAAGGACGGTTTCTGGATATTCCTACCAGAGAGGTAGTAAGCGTTCCTGCCGTTTGAAACATAACAGAATCCGACCAAAGCACTATTCGTATTAAAAATAATACTATTCTCTGTTGATACAGAATGAATTTACAGACTTACAGAGACATCTCTTGGTGGTATAAAGCAACTAACCTCAATTTTATTTTGGATACATTTTTTTAAATAAAAAATATTTATATGGATCATAAACCTACAAAGTAAAATACCGAGGTCAGAAATTATTTTTCTAATGTCGGCTCTACACGTTGGCCAACACAGTGGCGAATGTAGTGGCGAATATATTGGCAGAGAGTTGGTGACGGCGTCCACACGTTGGAAGGTCGTTCAATTTACTTCGGTTCGGGCCAATGTGCGGATGAATTTATTTAATTTTAGACGACGGCTCCATGGCGCAGTGGCTTAGCAATGAGTGGCTGTGCCGGGGACCGCGGGTTTGAATCCCGCACGGAACAAGTATTTGTATATCCTACAAATAATTGTTTCGGGTCTGGATGTGTGTCCTTGTGCAATTAATGTTTGTAAGCTGCCTCCGCAATACAGGAGAAAATTCAAGTGTGGGGGTAACGCTTTTATAAAATAATTATAAAAGATTAGTGGATATTAATGGGGCTGTAAATAGATATACAATTAGCTTTATTTATTATTTACATGCATCATAAACTGGAATAAATACCATTATTAAGAACTTAACTTATTTTAAAGTTAAGGAGTTTTAATCGATTAGTCTATGTTTTAAAATAGGGTTTTGATTTTAAAGTTTAGCAAAACATGTACTTGCTTTTGTATCAGACATTTGATGTATATAAAAAACACCTTATAATTTATTTGGTAATTTAATTATTTTTTGAGAAAGACAAAAACAATAGCAATAAATATGATTAACACTGACTTAATAATAGGTAGGTACTAATTATAACTTGGAACATAAATGAAAAACTCATGACGAGCAAAGTGGCTCAGGACCATGCTTTGCGGCAGTCTGTGGAGGAGGATGTTCAGTAGTGGACTTGTGAACAGCTGTAATGATGATGATGATTCGAAATCTTGCACGATTAAATTATAAGAAATCGACGTTTTTTTTATAGGATAGGGTGACAAACGAGTACACAGTTCACCTGATGGTAAGTGGTTGCTGCGGCCCATAGACATCTACATCTATCCTCGATTACGAATCAAAATACAGATGCGTTGTCACCCGTGAGGACTAAGGTGAAATGCCTCGTTTCCTTTAAAAAGGGTCTCTGGTTCTCTACACTCACTATATGAAACACAGCATCAATAAGCTACTATTTTACGCTGATATTCTGTGAGAGCGTGGTCCTTCCCCGGTCGAGCCGACCTTCGTGCTGCAACTATACTTCTAATATAATTGCATGGTTCTACCACATATAAACGACGTGCTTCATTTTTTTTTTTCATTTTAAAATTGTTCTCGTAATAATCTGATTGTAAAAATACGTTAATTTTTATTTTTGATAAATAACTTATTGATTAAAACAAATGTTTAATAATAATTAAATCGCGCTGATTAAAGTAGTAGGAATGTTTAAAGTTTAAATTGGCACTAAAAGGCTGGTAATTATGGCATCCACCCTACAAAGCTAGAATATAAAATTTAAATCAGATGCGTGTAATCACTCTGGGAGCTTGTAGCAAACTAAACGCGCGGCCAACGTGTGGATGCGGCGACCAAACTCTGCCAACAATCCTTTGATCTTTTGTAAAAAACCGACACCACACGGATCTCGCGCCAACTTGCGGGCCATCGTTACAATACATACCAATGAAGCCCAAACACCCCGTCTACACGTTGGCCAATGCTATTGGCCACTACATTCGCCACTGTGTTGGCCAACGTGTAGAGGCGCCGTAAGACGATAGTGTAATAGTAAACACTTTTCAAAATGAAAATTGAATAAAGGAAAAATACAACCAAAAATATACTTAATTTGCACAATTAAAATAAATAATAAAATATTCATATTAAATTTATGAAAATTTGGTAGCATCAAGCTTTTGTGGTGTAAAAAAAAATATCACCCATAATAGCCCGTGCGTGTCGTTGGATTCGACTATGGCAAATTTACAAAGATGATCTCATGGGTGCCGCTAGATGGCGGTGTAACCAATGCGTATAAACCAGATCTAAAATACTTACCCATACTAATTAGGGAGCGCAGGCTCAAAGAAATAAAATTAAATACCTACTAATAAAACAAATGAAAATCTATGTGTAGTTTGTCATTTTTACACTGCAGCTCGGTTGAAAAAAGGTGCGAGACATCTGGTACTGCGTTTGCTAAGTCACCTGCCAAATGTGACGATTATAGCAAACCCTTTTTACTGTGGGAGAGATCCATAACCAGCAGTGGATTACTAGGAGCTGACATAATACATGAAAATATGAACTGCAACTGCAGAAATTCAACCGTCTTGCAATCTGGATCTGTGCCGTAATTTAAACTGCTATGAATGACTATTCATTGCGTAAATACTATTAATTATTTGTTAGTTGGAACATAGAATAATATTAAAACTACTTTATTTATAAATAATTTTATGTTATGGATATCACCGTATTTAAAAATAAAAATAATAAAATTATTAAATCTATAACTAAAAATGTGCACCATCTATCGATAAAAAGATACATCTGAACCAGCACTAAAATTGTTAGCTCCATCTAGTGGTGAAAAGCAATTCTAAACTTATTACATTTTTTTCTTTACGATTTACCTGTGTTACAAAAGATGGCATTTATATACATAAGAAATGTCAAAATACGGTACGACACGAGTTTTTTTCCCGGCACCATTTTAATGAAAAAGCAAAGAATCACGCTAGTCTGTAGAAATATTTCGGGGGCTTGTGAATTCTACAAAAGCACACGCATTGAGACAGCGCGGCGCACCTTTTCCTGTTCCGAAATCCTTATATGAATAAGAGGAGCTGCTTTGCTGTGCTAGCAAAGGAGAATAGTTCTTTGATATTATATTACTATTAATCATAGTTAATATTTTTTATTATTATTTTACAGGTACCACCAATTTATGAATTGAACACAACAGATCTTTCTAAATGGGATGACGAAGTAAAGGACAAAGCAATAGCAATTATTGAAAGTTATATAAATAATGTTCCTTGTAGCTATGAACCTTTAAAAAGAAATTTAGACGAGGAAAAAAGAAAAATTGATGGACATTCTTGCAATTATTGTGATGTGTGCGAAAGGCTTATTATTGGTGATAAGGAATTCTCAATACATTTAAACTCACATAAGCATATGAGAGTTTTAAAAAAGAAAAAGAAATTATTAATGCAAAAAGAAAAAGAAGAAAAGCAAGAAACAAAATAACTAAGGGCAAACCTAATTTTGTAATAATTGCAATTTTATTAAGAATTGTTATGTAAAATTAAAAGATTTTTTTCAAGCAATATGTGTTTTAATAACTAAATATCTAGTGTATTTACAAAATTAAATTATTCTAGTTTTCAACAATTTCTTCATCTCGCTTAAATTTTTGTTTAGGAGCTCTATAATCATAATTTTCTAATTCTGGATGTTTTGTAACAATTAGATTGTAAGCCTCACATAATCTACCAAATTCCGAGTTAGTTATTTGAAAAGGTCTAGTTACTGGATCTATATCTGCAATGCTATACATTTTTAAAGCCATTTCCTCACGCACATTCTCTGGAAATAATGTTTCAGCACCCCTTATGGAATACTTTTGACGCATTGAAAATATCTGCCTTATAACTTTCTCAACCATCTTGAATGGTAACTTTATAATTGGTTGTTTTAATGGTGTTAATGTTATTACTCCCACATCAACATCAGGCTTTGGGAGGAAAGCTGTACCAGGTATATCAAATTTGTATTTTACGTTACACCAATTCTGACACATAACAGACAGACGACATCTTTGCTTATCTAAAATTGGTGCGGCCATTCTTTCGGCTACTTCCTTTTGAAAAGTCAATGTCATTCTTGTGCGACCAAGAGACCAAGGTCCCTCTTGTTTTGAAATCATCTCTAACCAACGTATCATAAGTATGGTAGATACACTGAAGGGCAAATTCCCTATTAAATTAACTGGTGGTGGAGGATCTGTCCAACTCACTTTTACATCTGTGGGAATAAAATGTGATACATCTGTTTTCAAAATATCACCAGCAATAATGTCAACATCAACTTTTCCTTTGCATGCATCAGCAATTAGCTCTAAGGTTGGTATAAAACGTGGATCTTTTTCTACCAATATAACTTTTCTAGGCACTTGTTGTATAATAGATCTCGTGATGCCACCCGGCCCCGGTCCAACTTCACATACTATATTGTTCTGTATATGGCCTGCTGCTCGCACTATTTTATCGATTAATCTTGGCTCCATAAGGAAATTCTGTGACAACTCTCTGAGTGCGCGAAGCTTGTATAATCTTATAACATCTTTGATAGTGGGTAAGGGAGGAAGTCGTAATTGTAAGGCTCTCTGTGTTGCAGCCATTATTGTTGCACTTTCGCTGGTTCCTCAAAGTCGTCAAGGAAAGTCTCCTGCTTGACCGCATATATTGAATACAAATAAATACCAAAAACTCCTGCTCCTATCGCGCAACCAGTAATCCTATTTCTTTTAGAAATTAGTTGCAACTTCTGTACGCGCTCAAGGTTTTTCTGTTCGATAACCTTCATATAATCAAGTTCAGCCTGTTTTAACACTGGATTTTTGCTGACTGTGTTGTTAATTTTAGACTTTAAATCGGAATCGCCCATTACGGAATTTTAAAATAATTATATTTATAACCTCTAAGCTAAGGAAGTAGAAGATCAAAATCATAGATTACTGTATAGTGTATATTCACCACAGAGTAATTTCTAATATACATACACAGCCACGAAGGTTAGAGAACAGGAGAACTATGGAGTGTAGATGTAAGGAGTACAGACTGTGTATTAAAAAGTGTCCATAGAAAACCGTTAAATAAGGGTGGCACCACTATAGCTACGGGCTAAATTTTAAAGAACGTGCCGAAAATATTGGTGGGATAGACGACTTTTTTGAGGTTATATTTACTAAATAAAATTATTTTAGATTTTAGAACTACTGAGCCATTTAGCAGCACACTTCAAACCGTCGACAACTGCTGGTTCATTTCATTCCAGTAGCTACTCCAGCGCTGTTGAGAAGAGTTTTTGAACTATTATTTACTGCTTGCAGATGGCCACATTTTCAACTATTCTACTATTTGTGTTGGTACTCCTTACTTCTACACTCCATAAGGAGAATGATCACTATAACTTTACTTTTACTTTACTTTACTATTTACTTATACGTACTAAAGCATAGCCAGCCTGTCCTTGAAAATTGTAGAAATTATAGCGGCGCTGGCGTCGGTGAGTAGTGACTTCGAAGCTAGCTGTTAATGAGTACAAGTAGATGAAGTTAGTTGAATGTACAAAATTTCTCCGCGGCAAGTGGTTTAGTATCTGATCGGAAAAATAGACTGAAAATGACTTTTATTGACCAAACTTAGCGATTGCAGCGCCTTACTTATGGTGTCCATATTTCTGGGATACTATTTTCTACGGCGATCAGTCTCCTGTTCTCTAACCTTCATGGTTATAGCGTTTAGCGTAGTTATAGTTATGCGTAGTATCCTCTTAGTAGTCTGTGGTTATAGCATGGTGCGCGTTATGGAGTGTAGAGGTAAGGAGTACATACTGTGTATTAAAAGTGTCCGTACAAAACCGTTAAATAAGGGTGGTGCCACTATAGCTACCTGGTAAATTTTAAAGAACGTGCCGAAAAATATTAGTAGGATAGACGACTTTTTCGAGGCTATATTTACTAAATAAAATTATTTTTGATTTTAGAGCTACTGAGCAGTTTAGCTGCACACTTCATTGCATGTAGCTGTTTCCTGTAGCTACTCCAGCGCTGTTGTGGAGAGTTTTTGAACTGTTATTTATTACAGATGAACACTTTTTCAACAATTCTCAACAACAGTCTCTCATAGGAATGAGAGATTGTTCTCCTTACCTCTACACTCCATAGTGCGCGTGACAGATTACAGTTTGGCGTGTCTAGAGATGGAACAACGTTAAATCGATTTTAAAAAGGCGATTATCGATACACAAAGCAAAGCAAAAATTATCGATTAGCTATCGACATAAAATTTAATACCGAAACATATATTTCTTGATAAAGTACAATGCATTTAAAATTAAGTTAAATTTTAATACAAATTATGACATAATAGTTATAGCTATTACTGTTCCCGTGACCTCGCTCGCGTGGTGTTTATTATGAATAGATTTAATAGGTTTAAATATTTTTGCGCAGAATCCTAATACATTTTCTGTAATGAAAGTAGCTTATGTTACTCATTATAACATCAGCTATCTGCTAGTGTCAACTATAAGCTGGAACGAACAGACATACAGACAATTTTTAAAAATTGTGTTTGTCTTTTGGTGTTTTGAAATTACAAACAGACGCCTCAATGTATAGATACGTATTAATTTGAAAATAAAAATCATCTTATATTTCTTGTTAATTGCAACATTCATATTGACATTTAAACAAATAAAATGGCTGCCAGCATCTATTATTTACATTAAGGCGTTGACTGCACCCGTAGCTTTTCAAGGTACGCGTACTAGCGCTTTCCTCTATATGTGTATTGGTGTTGCCAGGTCCAATGGGCTAAATATCGGGACGGAAGGTAAAAATTACCGAGAATTAAGTTTTCAAATCTAATGTAATAAAAATAAAAATTAGTTTTTTTATAGGATAGGGTGACAAACGAGCACACAGTCCACCTGATGGTAAGTGGTTACTGTGGCCCATAGACATCTACATCTATCCTCGATTACGAATCAAAATGCAGATGCGTTGTCACCCGTGAGGACTAAGATGGAATGCCTCGTTTCCAGTAAAAAGGGTCTCCGGTTCTCTACACTCACCATACGAAATACAGCAGCATTAAGCTACTATTTCACGCTGGTATTCTGTGAGAGCGTGGTCCTTCCCCGGTCGAGCCGACCCATTCGTGCTACAACTATACTACTAATATAACTGTAGCATGGCTCTACCACGTATAAAATAGTTCCACGTATAAAGTAGTTCTTTGTTGCCAAGTATTTTTGACACATTTATAAATATTCTTTTCGCCTAAGCTGACCAACGAATAACTTATCGTCCATGTATTGGAAACACTGCATATTCGTCTATGTGCATTTTTTTCTGTAAATCAGAATTTGTTGAACGATTAGTCAATTCCAATAAATATTTACCTGCTTTTTATATATTCGATTTATTACAAAATCGATTCCTGATAGTCTGTGGTTCTTCGTTACGGCATGGCATAGCTTAGGGTGCCACATCACTCTCGTAAGTGGGCGGTACCCATCCATGAAGTCATGAAGAATAGAGAACTGGAGAACGATCACTATAATAGTATAATAGTTCCACAAGGATCATTTGGCACTTGCATGACATTGACATGAGGGCGTGGGTGTTCACTAACGGTTACCAGCTAAAAAAAATCCTTTGTTTTATGGAATTCGTCTTAATTATGGAGTATGGGGCTTGGCAGTATCCCAACTAATATTATAAACGCGAAAGTGAGTTTGCTTGTTTGTTTGTTACACTTTCACACCCTATCTACTGAACCGATCATCATGAAATTTTGCATACACGTTGGGAATGATGTTATGGCGAAAGCTAGTTGGGTTATATAACTAGGTTGTAAAATGGTTTTTGCAGGCTCAGGCTTACCATACGGCAGGCATTATGCTTAGTTGCTACCTTAGTAGTATAAATTAAAAGAAGGAAATATTTGGATGACAGAATTTATAACATGAAAACTATAATGCAATAGTAAACGAAATAAAAACCAATATTTCAAATTTTTTTACTATAATTATGTTCTGCATGAACTATGGCGAGAGGTTCAATGCTATTAAATTTTTCATCACTTTCATCTTGAGAATCGTCATCACTGCTTTCTTCACTCTCAGAGCATAATTCCACGATGCAAGGTGCATCCAAATATCCATCTTTACTTCTGTATTGTTCTTCAAGTTTCTTGACGTGGGCACAATGATTGCACCATTCTTCGACGGGAATGGAATTAAAAGCTTCTTGTACCATTTCTGGCATTTGATTGGCTGGTTTGCCAATATTTACCTCAGCTACTTTGCGTTTCATTGATGCCCAGATCATTTCAATAGGATTGAGGTCACAATGATACGGTGGTAAACGCGATATCTGAAAAAGAAAATAAGCAATTTTAAATAAACCCATAGTCATTTATTTTAATAAAAAATAACACTTTATGAAGTCACTTTACTAGTAGATTTAGTATTTAAGTCATGATTACCTTGTGACCCAGTCCTTTTAAAATAGCATCAACAGCATACACTGGTTCGGGCTTATATCTATTGACAATTTGCAACAATTGTGGTCTTGTGTATTCTTCTGAATATTCAATATTGTTATTTTCTAACCACTCAATTATTTCTGGTTTTCTGGTAGTTGAGTTTGGGGGTTTGTTGATGCGTGTGTTGTAATATGGAGCGTTGTCCATTATAATTAAACTGGGTTTTGTCAAATTTGTGTGATTCATATCATCATGATAATCACCACTTTTTGTTTGTGACTTGAACACCAGACATGCATTCTCTACAAAACCTTCATTACCTCCGGCATGGACAATAATAAATCTTTGTCCTTTGGAGACAGGCTCTAATACTCCATCTGAAATCGTTTTTACATTAACAAATGCAAATAACACTAATTAACTAGACTATAAATATTGTGAGATAGTTAACTAAACAATACCTTCATCATCATCCTGCCAACATTTACCAGCTGTATGACCGGAGTGAATATATGTCCCATCTAAGTAAACAACTGGTAATTTTTCTGTCTCGTCATTACGCTTTATAGTCTGAAATAAAATAATTCTATGTTACTCATGAATAAGTGTGTCACTTTAATTTTAAATACATTATGAATAGAAAATAAATGTACCTACCTGAAGATAAAGAGCGCGCCAAGCAGTTATATCGTTAAGTTCCGTACTCAGTACGTAATCAGTACTTTTCTATTACTTTTAGTTTTTTTATATCGAAAACCAATCTTTTTTATGTGCTGTCTGAGAATTTCTCTACTGCCAGTGAATCCAATCTCTTCTTTAAGTAGACGAAGCAACTTATTCACTGTTGGTATTTCTTTTTTACAAGAATAAAACTCATGGATCTTTTGTCTAAGAACACTTTAGCGAGATAAATAGTCTATACAAATAATTCCACAACACTGACAGTTAAAATGTTTACTTTAATACACACAAGCAGGAGATACACAATTTAGCACAAACAAGCAGAAGATATATAAGCCAAGATGAAAGAGTTTCTAATAAAAATACAGTCTAGAAAAATCACAATCAATATTAATCGTAATACTTAAGTCTATGGCGAGAACAAAGGATTAGCGTTAGCGAGCGACATGCGTTCCGCGTCGTATCGGTAGAACGACTGGTGAACGCGGTGCGCGGACGCAGGCGATCCTTTTTGCCAGCTGAGTTAACGGTATTCCGGGCGGCGCGTTCAACGCCCGGCTGTTGCTACGTGCATTGTGTTGAGAGTATATAGTGGTGTAATATATAGTCGTGTAAAAGTATTGTATATGTTGAGTGTGAGAGAGTATGTATGTGTGTATCTGTGTGGCATATGTGTGTGTGTATAATGTAGGAAAGTAGCCTACATTCACTCCCCCCCAGAGGCCATCTTATGGTCTATAATAGTCCGGGAATCTAAAACGGCGTCCAGACCTTGTAATTGAACCCGGATGGGACCCTTTAATATTCTCTGAGGAAGCGGCCTGAATGGGACTGTAGCTGCTACCGTCAGCTAAAACGTAAGCCGGTTTAAGTCTGTCGATTGAGACATTCATCTCTTTGCCTTTTACCAGGAGTTTAAATACCTTCTCTCCTCTGGCGAGTACCTTGTGCGGACCTGAGTACGCAGGTTGCAAGCTCGTACGCGAAGCGTCTTCTCTTAAGAAGACGTGTTCAGTAGTTGCGAGATCCTTGTATACAAAAGTTTTTTCTTTTGTGTGGCGTGAAGCTGGGACAGGTTGCAAATATTTAACAAAATTATGCAACCTGGCTGTAAAATCGGTTATATCCGACGTAACATTTATGGTGGGGTCAAAAAATTCACCAGGTAGCCTAAGTGGTTCTCCATATAGCAGTTCGGCAGACGAAGACTGCAAGTCTTCCTTAAATGCACTACGAATGCCAAGGAGAACTAAAGGTAAAGATTCAGTCCAATGTTCATCTGCATGGCACATGATCGCTGCCTTGAGCTGCCTGTGGAAACGCTCTATTAAACCGTTGCATGCCGGATGGTAAGCTGTTGTTCTTTTATGCTGGAACCCATTTATCTTCGATAAATATTGGAACAAAGCGGATTCGAACTGTCGACCGCGATCCGTAACAATATCTACTGGACAGCCGTACCTAGCTATCCATCCAGACAGCAGTGCTTTGGCCACGGTTTCCGCAGTTATATCTACGATAGGTACGACCTCTGGCCATCGTGTAAAGCGATCGACTGCAGTGAGGCAGTATCGAAAGCCTTGCGATGGAGGCAGAGGCCCCACAAGATCGATGTGGACGTGCTTGAACCTTGCACGCGGTAGGTTATATGTGCCTAAAGGCGCAGATACGTGTCGCGTCACTTTGGCACGTTGGCAAGCCAAGCAGGCACGTGACCACTCTCTGCAGTCCTTCCTGATGCTAGGCCACACAAAACGCTCTGCAACTAGTTTTGCTGTAGCATTCGCGTCTGGATGGCTCAAAGAATGCAGACTTTCAAAAACTTGTCTGCGCAGCACTTTAGGGACAAATGGTCTGGGAGTCGGTGTACTGACATCGCAGTACATGCATGTTCTACTCCCAGGAATGTCATACTTCTCTAAGCGAAGGGATGATCCACCTTTGAGAAGTTCAGCCAGTTCGAGATCTGATGCTTGAGCTTCGGCCAATGTACTGAGATTGACGGGCGCTTGCAGTTCTTCAATTCGAGATAAGGCATCGGCAACAACATTGTCTTTACCAGATATATGCCTTATGTCGGTCGTGAACTGTGAAATGTAGTCTAGATGTCTATACTGCCTAGGCGAACAGTTGCCTTTCCTCTCGCGGAAAGCAAAACTGATAGGCTTGTGGTCAGTATAGACAATAAAATGTCTCGCCTCTAACATATGCCGAAAATACTTAATGGCCTCATAGATGGCAAGAAGCTCTCTATCGTATGGCGAATATTTTTGCTGCGCAGAACTCATTTTGCGTGAGAAAAACGCAAGCGGTTGCCACGTGCCGTCTTTGTACTGCTGCAATACCGCACCCAAAGCTATATCTGAGGCGTCAGTAACAAGAGCGAGCTTGGAACGTGTGTCAGGGTGAGCTAGTAAAGCTGCTTCAGATAGGCTTAGCTTACAATCGTCAAAAGCCTTACTAGCGCCTCCTGTTAAATTTATTGGTTGTGAACCTTTTGTGGCTCCTGCAAGCAATGCATTTAAGGGAGCTTGAATGCGCGCAGCATTAGGCAAAAATCGCCGGTAGAAATTTATCATGCCCAGAAATCTTCTGAGCTGGCGAACGTTTTTGGGCGAAGGAAAATCTTTAATCGCCTGAACTTTCTCCTGGAGAGGCTTAATACCATTGGCAGAAATTTTATAACCCAAAAATGTTACTTCAGACGCACCGAAAACACATTTAGAGGTGTTGATCAACATCCCATATTCCTTCAGTCGGTTAAATATCTGGCGTAAATGCTCCTCGTGCTCTGACTCGCTCCTCGAGAATATTAAAAAGTCATCCAGGTAACAGTAACAAAAATCCAAACCACGCGTGACCTCATCCACGAACCTTTGGAAGGTTTGACTTCCATTACGCAAACCGTAATTCATATATTTAAATTCGTATAAACCAAATGGTGTAGTAATCGCGGTTTTAGGTATGTCTAATTCACTGACAGGTATCTGATTATAGGCCTTAACAAGGTCTAAGGTAGTAAATATGTTGCATCCAGCGATGCTATGAGTAAAGTCATGGATGTGCCTTATGGGATACCTATCAGGAATAGTCCTAGCATTAAGCAACCTATAATCGCCACAGGGTCGTCAGCCATTCTCTTTTTTGGGAACTAAATGTAAGGGAGAGGCCCATGAACTCTCTGATGGTCTGACGATACCGCTAGCAAGCATTGACTCGAATTCTTGTTTCGCGATTTTTAATTTATCCGGAGCAAGACGTCTGGGAGAGCATGAAATAGGAGGACCTGGTGTAGTGCGAATGTGATGCACGGTGTTATGTGGAATGTTACGTTGCGTCCCAGCCGGACGTGTTATTTCTGGAAAATCGGCTAGAATATCGTGGTACCTCGTGTCACCAGTCGCAACCTTAACGGACGAAACAGCATCTAAATCTTTAACATATAAAGCATTGACAGAAACAGTTGTGGTATTATCTACTAGGCGGTGATTACGACAATCTACAATTAAATTATAAAAAGAGAGAAAGTCTACACCAATAATAGCCTTTGTTATATCGGCAACTACAAAACGCCATTTAAAGTCTCTACGAAGGCCAAGATCGAGAATAAGGTGTACATAATCATACGTGTTGATGACACTCCCGTTGGCTGCGCAGAGTTGGTAGGTGGTCTTCGTACGCCGCTCAGGAAGCCATGCACGAGGGAAAGCACAGAGGTCGCTACCCGTGTCGACCAGGAACTGCATTTTCGATCTTCCGTCCGTGACAAAAAGACGACCAGTAGAACTTGGGCAATCATCAGTCGCCATTACTGTTTGACGACTCATGTTTTCCGCCTGGAAATCACATGGGCGAACACACCTTTTGGCGTTGACACCGAATTTCGCATGGAACCAACATTTAGGATGCCTTCGATAGGAAGATGCTGATCGGGTTGATGATGAACGTCTGCGACGCTCATGATATTTCGTGCGAGAGCGAGATCTCCGATGAAGGCTTGTTGTTAGGTTTTCCACTCGCTTTCTTAACTCTGCAATTTCTTTGGCCATCAAATCCATCGTGGAACCAGGAGTTGGAGGTGCACAGTAACTGGTGGTAGCTACTTGAGGCAAAGATATAGCAATGTCCTGGATTCTGTCCGCTAAATCTGCTAATATCTCGAGCGAGGCGGTCGGTTGTGCTGCCAGAACTGTCTGGATGTTTGCTGGCAGTCTACTCGTCCAAATTGTCCTCACGAATTCATCCGGAACGCTAGGACCCGCTAGACTTTGCAGGTGCCCGAGAAATTGTGACGGTTTCCTGTCACCGAGCTCTTCATGCATGAGCAATTGCTTAACCTTCCTTTCATGAGACGCACTCAGTCTTTTAATAAGCTCTGACTTAAGCTTTTCGTATTTGTCACTGGCAGGAGGATTCACAATAATGTCTTTTACTTCCTTAGCTACCCGATGTTCTAATTGACCAATGACATAATTGAATTTAGTAGAATCATTAGTTATACCTGAAATCGCGAATTGTCCTTCTACCTGAGCAAACCAAATCTCCGGTTCTTCTGGCCAAAATGGCGGAACACGAACTCCAACTTTGCAAATGTCGGAAGGCCCGACAGACATGTGCTCACCACTGTGCTCGCGTTGTTTAGCTATTATAGTATTAAATACGTATTCAGCTCGGGGTCACCAGTTTAGCGAGATAAATAGTCTATACAAATAATTCCACAACACTGACAGTTAAAATGTTTACTTTAATACACACAAGCAGGAAATACACAATTTAGCACAAACAAGCAGAAGATATACAAGCCAAGATGAAAGAGTTTCTAATAAAAATACAGTCTAGAAAAAGCACAATCAATATTAATCGTAATACTTAAGTCTATGGCGAGAACAAAGGATTAGCGTTAGCGAGCGACATGCGTTCCGCGTCGTATCGGTAGAACGACTGGTGAACGCGGTGCGCGGACGCAGGCGATCCTTTTTGCCAGCTGAGTTAACGGTATTCCGGGCGGCGCGTTCAACGCCCGGCTGTTGCTACGTGCATTGTGTTGAGAGTATATAGTGGTGTAATATATAGTCGTGTAAAAGTATTGTATATGTTGAGTGTGAGAGAGTATGTATGTGTGTATCTGTGTGGCATATGTGTGTGTGTATAATGTAGGAAAGTAGCCTACAACACCAATATCAAAATTGTCCATAACAATTTTATCCTTCCTTATTTTTCTTTTTTTCCCCGGTGTTACTATTTTACTTGACGATTCTTCAGTTAATTTCCCTTCATTTGTAATTCTTGCAGCTGTTCGTAAAGATATACCTGAAATTGTATTTATTTTTATCAATTTGAAGGAGAAAATATATCTCATAATATGCCTACAAAATATGACCACTATCCTTGGTAAATAAAACGAGCAAACTAAGGATACTATGTATGGCAACACTTACCTGTAGCAGCTGCAACGCGCTCATTTACTCTTTCAAATGGAATAACAGGGGCGCTAGATTGCTTTTCCTTCATAAAAAATCTCTTCACATTTAGCACCACCTCTCTAGTACCACTTCTTATCAATTTCGGCATATTTTGAGATTTATAAACGGCACTATAAGCAATAAATAACGGTATACAACAACGACTTGAGCCGGCTGTCTAAACCACAGAATACATTTACCCTGACGGGAAGAACGAAAACTTCATACAAAAAAAAATGCCAACAACTTATACAACAACTAATTTTCGCGCCAGATTTCAAAACTGATGATAAACTCATGATTTTATTTCATTTTATTTTATGCCATGTATCATGAAAACAAAGCGAAATTCTGCTATTTAATTTGAAAATTACCTGAATTTTGGTTTATTTTCATGATGCGTACATATTTATGGAAAGGTATTAAATAAAACGAAGTTGTAAGCGTGTTTTAAAATATTTATTTTTCTTTTCATTGCTTATTTCGAAGCTTCATCAGTGAACTGCCTATTTTTTAAAATATAGTGTCGTTGTATACATATACATATAGTGGAAATAATTATATGCATTTTATTTTTATCATAGTGCTCAGAACAACCAAGCAACCATTCGAAATTTAATTTTCTTCTTAAAATTTCTATAAGTTCATTTTTTATATTTATTTTACACCCATGCTCATCCAAAAATGTATTAACAATTGTTGCAGCAATCTCCACTGTCTCCGTAAAAAAATTATTAACATAATGTAGACTGTTGCGCATACAACTGTATTCTTTAAAGCTTGTGAATAAATGACTTACCTCTGTGTTCTGGTCTGCAAGCATTGTCATTTTGCAGTGATGGCAAATGGGTACTAATTTTTTTATCATGAAGCCACATACATATGAGCAAGCTTGCAGTTCTCCAGAACACTGAGGTATTACAGTATTAGATGCTTCTACACCTTCTGTTAAATCAAATGTTTTAACACCTACATTTGTTTCTTTATTTTGGTCAACTTGACTTAAAAAAGATTTTAAATCATTTAATATGACATTATCGTCTTCTTTGCAATTATTATTTTTACTGCTATGCAATAAATTGTTGATCATGGAGGTTATGAGAGCTGCAACAAACTGTAGGGTGTTTGCGTTCGGATTGCATCCACAATTGCTGCGGATGCAACCAAAACAGTTTTCTAATGGATCTTGATTGAGCCTGCGCGTTGATAAACTTTTTATACCATATTGCCTTTCTAAATTAAAAAATAGACGCTCAACTGCATTGATAGTTCTAATAAAACCTTTCTGCGAAGGCGGCTTGCATCTGGCCCCAATAAATTGTAAGTCTTGGAACAGGATTTTCATTTCCTTAAAAAAATTTAAATGTGGACTTCTGCGGGTAAAATTTGTAAGGAATTTTTTTCCTCTTTTCTGATCAGGCGTATCGCCATTTAAGGTGTCGAACAGCTGGTCTATTTTTTCTATCAGCATGGCTGTCGTCGTTGCTTCTTGCGGCAGTTCATCTGTAAAGTAAACACTCATTTTTTTATTTTATAGTGAAAGGTTAGGGAAAATGAAATTAAATTGAAGACAATGGGAAATTCACACGTTCGCCGCGTCGCGTCTTGCGCCCTCGTTCGCTCTTGGACGCGTGTCGGGGAGGGAGGCACGAGACAAGACGAGACGAGCGTGTACAGCAGGCATAAAAATTACACCTAATAAGTAATCAAAATTACACTCAATAAAGTAATCTTTATAAAAATATTCAATTATAAAAGGAAGCTGTCAACGCGAAGTAGCTTAATTTTATCTTATTAGAATGATTATTTGAATAAGCTCTAATAATAGTTGATTGACATATTCAGAAACTATTATATTATATTTCGAGACGTCGATTATTTTTCAAGATTATTAAAAGTTATTATTAAAATAATTAAGAAAACTAAGTTGTACAACCAGTGCGTGTTGCCAGTGATGACATATGGAACTGAGACGTGGTCCTTCACTGCTGGCCCTATGAGGACGCTCAAAGTCGCTCAGCGAGCTATGGAGAGGGCTACTCTGAGTTTCTCTGCATAATAAACTTAGAAATGAGGATATCCGCAGTAGAACCAGAGTGACCGACATAGCCCAACGGATTAGTAAGCTGAAGTGGAAATAGGTGGCCATATAGGTCTAAACTGACGTTTTACAAGATGGCGGCAATGACGGCGTTTAGTTCCGATTATAGCCACGTGCCAAAAGATCCATGCAGCACTGTACGTACTAAAGCATAGCCCGCCTGTCCTTGAAAATTGTAGAATTTATAGCGGCACTGACATCGGTGAGTAGTGACTGCGAAGTTAGCTGTTTACAAGTAACTGAAGTTAGTTTAATATTGTACAAATTTTCTCCACGGCATTGGTGAGAAAATTTTCATGCTCCGTAATTTTGTAACTTTTGACAAAGAGAAACATTAAAAAATGGATAAATATTTAATTGTGCGTGGATGTGTTGTTTAGCATCTGATGTGGTTTAGCATCTGATCGGAAAAATAGACTGAAAATGACTTTTATTGACCGAGCTCACTTATGGTGTCCTTATTTCTGGGACACTATTTTCTACGGAGATCGTTCTCCTGTTCTCTAACCTTCATGCATGAAGTACAACAATATCTGTATGATACGTAGACAGAGAAACCTATAGACAAATTGACGCCTTCTTTTGCGTTCGCACACGAAAAAGATAGATTTATGCATACGTCTTGCATAGAAGTGAGACAGAGCAGTGTGATTATTTGTCCCTTTCTCCGTGCCGGTTTTTTTATTTAGCAAACTACACTTTGCTAAACATTTTTGATAGTTCGTATAGATCTAAGGAGTTTTTGAGTTGGTTTAATTGAGAAAAAAGTGTTTTGTGAAATTAAGATTGGTGAATCTTGTTCAGTTCAGTTCTTAGAACAATTAAAAATGTTATCTAAATATGTTTAAAATTCATAAAGATTATTGTATTACCTAAAACTACGCTATCGTTCTTTCTCATTCGAGGCCACGCTAATCATTAGTCTATTGGATTCTCTGTCTACGGTATGATAGTTTCTAAAAAAATACGAAACTTCATCAAGCGTAAGCTGTCATTCGCACCATGCTACAACACAAAGACTATAGAGAATCAGAATACCACGAACACAAAAAATAAAATAAATAACAAAAATAAAAACGTTTTATTTCAGCAAATTTTTACAGTTACTTTGCCGAGACCTCCTAAAAAGTAATCATAAGATACTTGTGTTGGGAAAGTCTCGCTCTTCCTACGTAATTGTATCAACTTAGATTTACATCAAAATATCAAAATTTTAAACTCAATTACACATTTATTCATGCAGTTTAAAATGAAAGAAAGAAGCTTAGGAGAAATGTATAACTGAGTAGTTGAGTCCGTAGTGTGTTAGTTTATGATGTGTGTGTATGTATGTGTGTGTGTGTGTGTGTGTGTGTGTGTGTGTGTGTGTGTGCGTATGCGTGGGTGTGAGTGGGTATATATATATATATATATATATATATATACATATATATATATATATACATATATATATATATACATATATCAATATATATATATAGATATATATATATATATATATATTTATATATATTTATATATATATATAGATATATCTATATCTATATATATATATATATATATATATATATATATATATATATATATATATATATATATATATACAATAATGTCTTCCACATCATCATAATTAAGAGTAGAGAGCCACTCGGTCAGAACTTTTCTACACTCGAACATTTGCATTGGGTAAATTTTATGTAAGCGATTGATCTTGTTATAGGCATGAGGGGCTTGAGATATATTTTGTCGAGTGGCAAATACTGTACGTGCAGGGTATGAGGGAGCCACGATATCGCACCGCCTTTTCGTAAGTTTGGTATGGTCAAGAGGCAACGTTTTGTGATATCTTAGTATCATGTGTAAAATATAATGTTTCCTAACGGAGAGCAGTTTAGATGTTTGGTATAGGGTTTCGGTGGAAAACCTATAGACCTACAGTACATTACCTTAATCAAGGATCTTTGTGCCCTTTCTCAATCTATAAAGTATGATTTAGCTGCTCCTCCCCATACGGATATGCAGTAGATTATGACAGATTGGGCTATTGCGATATATATTTTATTCTGTAGTTTGGTACTCATCACGTTTCTCAGAGATTTGAAAACCCACATGAGCTTCCTTACCCTCACTATTATTAGTTATAGGTGTGAATACCAACTTAAAAAACACAACTAACTTTCGGAATTAGTGGGCAGTTACATGTGTTAGGCAAAGGTGTACCACAGGAATGAATTTCGATTTCAAAATTAGATGACGGCTGCGAATTAATATATGGAGCGAAGCATACATAATTCGTTTTTGACTGTTAAGGGTAAGGAGATTCACACTTAGCCAGTGCCTAACTCTACCTAGTCCCATCTCAGCCCCCATCCTAATTTTATCCCAGGTCTTAGCGGTGAAAATAATAGCGGTATCATCCGCATCCTCCAGTATCCTCCCTCCAACGTTACCAAGGTTACAGAGATTATTAATATACATCAAAAAGAGCGTTGGGCCGAGAACACTGCCCTGCGGTACACCAACGTTACATTTTCTTCTTCACTTACTAAGCTATTTATTTTTACACCTTGCTTACTGTTTTGACGGTAGCTGCTGAGAAGGGAGAGAGCAGAGTCACAAAATTCGATACTTTCTAGTCTACGTATAACAATGGGGACAGAAACGGTATCGAAGGCCTTCTTGAGTTCAAGAAAGGCCACTAGACATTTGTTACCTTTGTCTACTTCTTTTGTTATAATGGATGCAAGATCTGTGATAGCATCCTGCGTCGACATTCCCATCCTAAAACCATATTGAGAAGTAGATAGAATGTTATACTTAGTCGAGTAGCTTACTATTCTATAGTTCAAGAGCTTCTCAATGATTTTACAAACGGAGGCCAGCACAGAGATAGGTCTATAGTTGTTAACGTCGTCCCTATCTCCACTCTTATACACAGGGGTCACAATGAAGCGCTTAAGAAAGTATGGGAAGTTTCCTGTGCGAAAACACAGGTTCGCAAGGTCGGTAATCAAAGGGACAAGGATATCCTTACTTTTTTTAGGAAAAAAGTAGGGATGCCGTCCTAACCTGGTGCACTCCTAGAGTCCAAGGACATTAAAGAATTTTCCACTTCCTTGCAAGATGTGTCTAGTAAAACAAAAGAGGAATGGTGATAGTTGTCAGAGTTAGCAATTTCCGAGGGTGTGAAGCTATTTGAGATGTTCTCAGCTAGTGTTTGCCCAATGTTGACAAAGTATTTGTTTACATGGTTAATAGAGGTTTGCAGACAAGATTTTATATTAAGTAGGTCGTCATTTGGGCTCTTGGGTGGCTTATAGTGGGTGATTTCATTAATGGTTTATCAAACAGCTCGAGGGTTTTGTACCAATGCTTAAATTTTTTCTTTATTATATATTATTTTTAGTTTTTTCATAAGGTTCTTCTATCTATTATTGAAGCAGCAAATTTAAAACTTCTTCCTACTTCTGCCACACACTTGTTCCCAAACAGTGCCCCTTCTCTTCTCGACATAATGTTTGTGTCTTTACCTGACCATGGTCTTAAATTTGGGCAATATGCTGCTGATTCCTTTTCCTATCACGACTTTTTATACTTGTCATACAAAATCCGTCCCCCTAAAGCTAAGTCAAGGATACTACTTCAGCATAACTTTAGTGACTTGGATTTGGAGCAGCTTTTAAATGACGCCGTAAAGATTGATTGGAGTGTAGTCGTCAATGTGTCTACTGTTGATGAACAGGTTTCTTTGTTCAACTCTCTGTTAATTCAGCCTTATGATGTTCATTTCCCTGTTCGTCCAGTGCGTGTAAAGCATCCTCCCTCTGCTTGGCTGACCGATGATATAAAAAAATCATCCACATTAAAAATTGTGCCAAAGTTAAATACAAGTCACTTCCTAGCGATTTGAATAGAGAGAAGTATAGATTAGTACGGAATCGTTGCAATAATCTGTGTAGAAAAGTACAACGACGTCATATCCATGAATCAGTACAAGATCCTGACCCTGCTAGGGTCTGGAAATTTCTTAAGTCCTTAGGGGTTGGGAAATTACGACAAAATCTCACACACCATAACTTTGATCTCAATCAACTTAATTTGCATTTCTCATCTTCGTCTTGCATTAACGATAAAGCAAAACATAATACTTTGGACTCTCTTTCAAAAGCTCCCACTCCGGACACCTCAGCTTTTAATTTTAGCCAATTTAACAATTGTGATGTTAAGAGAGCCATAATGTCCATCCATTCAAATTCGATTGGTAGTGACTGCATTAGTCGGAAAATGGTCATACCTCTCATTGATCTCCTTTTACCTATAATCACGTCTATCCTGAATAATTCACTGAATTCTGCTTTTTTCCCTTCAGCTTGGAAAGACGCATTTGTAGTTCCTCTTCCGAAAAAGTCAAATCCCTCTAGTTTTTCTGATTATAGACCTATCTCTATTTTGCCTTTCTTTTCCAAAGTTCTAGAACGTCATGTGCACAATCAATTTAGCACCTATCTTTTAAAACACAATCTTTTAAATCCCTTGCAATCCGGTTTCCGTCCTGGCCATAGTACGACTACTGCACTTTTACAAATCACTGATGATATTCGGTATGGTATGGAGAAACAAAAGCTTACCATTCTCAAGTTGCTTGATTTTAGTAACGCATTTAATACTGTAGATTTTGACATCTTGTTAAGCATCCTACGCTGTCTCAACATATCTCCAACTGTAGTTGACTGGTTTCGAAGTTACTTGTTTGGTTGCCGACAGCGAATTCAGGTGCAAGAGGTTTTTTCCACCTGGACTACTACAGCTGCTGGTGTACCACAAGGTGGCATGTTGTCTCCTCTCTTTTTTGCAATTTTCATTAACTCTATAAGTCATAATTTGTCCTCTTTCTACCACTTGTATGCTGATGATCTCCAAATCTATACTCAGTCCTCTCTTGAAGATCTATCTAAAGCAGTTGAAACTATTAACGCTGATCTGAATTGTACCAGGCGGTCCCATAATGTACTGGCCTGATATAGTTCAACGCGACATGTCGCTTCATGTTGTGTTGCATTAAATAGTACTTTTATCGTGCACTTAATATAAGAAACATGCATCGACATGAAATGCTTAGTCTTAGTTTAACAGGCATTTGAATAACGAGAGTCGCGTATTTTTTCAAAATGTCGAAAATTGAGTATCGAAGTGTCATAAAGTTTCTGTTTAAAGAAGGTTTATCCCCTGCCCAAATAAAAGAACGATTGGATGGCGTGTATAAGGAGTCTGCCCCCTCCTATAGCACAGTGAAAAATTGGGTGAAAGAGTTTCGCCTCGGGAGAGAAACCGCCGAAGACTTTGCCCACGACGGTCGACCTGTGGAAGTGCTCACTCCCGAAACGATTGCTCTTATCGAAGAGGAGGTTCTGAGTGACCGCCGTTTGAAGATTAAAGAAATTGCAGCAAGGCTTGGGCTCTCTAAGAGTACCGTTCATCGCGCGATCCATGAACATCTTCACATGAAAAAAGTGAGTGCAAGATGGGTACCGAAACTTCTTTCAGCGGTACAGAGACAGGAAAGAGTGCGCTGCGCTTCGGAGTTTTTGGATCTTTGTGGCGAAAATCCAAAGACTGTGATCGAGCGGCTAGTGACTGGTGATGAAACTATGATCTTGTATTATGATCCACAAAGCAAGCGCGAGTCAATGGAATGGCGTTATAAGGGTGAAAAGCCCCCTAGAAAGTCAAAGGTACAACAATCGACTAAAAAACTGATGTGCACAATATTTTGGGATTTTCAAGGCATTTTGATGGTGGATTTTAAAGAACGTAATACAGTCGTGAACGGCGAATATTATGCTTCTTTAATATATAAATTACGAGACAAGATAAAGGAAAAACGAAGAGGCAAGCTGTCTAAAGGTGTCCTGTTGCTCCATGACAACGCCCCTGTTCATACAGCTGGTATTTCGAAGGATGCAGTTCGTCAATGCGGGTTCACAGAAGTTCAACATCCACCTTACAGTCCAGACATGGCCCCGTCCGACTATTATTTATTTCCAAATTTAAAGCGGGACTTAAGAGGAAGAAAATTTTCAAGCGATGAATAGTTGCAGGCGGCCGTCTTCAGTCATTTTGAGGATAAAAAATGTGATTATTTTTATAAAGGTTTAGAGATGTTGATTCACAGATGTCAGAAGTGTGTTAGTATTCATGGTGATTATATTGAAAAATAAAATTGGTTTCGTTTCATTTCCTTCATTGGTTCATAGTTAGGCCAATTCATTATGGGACCGCCTACGTATTTCGAATTGGAGTAAATGTTATGGTTTAACGATTAATCCTAAAAAAACTCAGGTCATTGTCATCGGTAGTTCTAGATTAATTGGTAAAATTGAATGGTCTTCCCTACCCCCTATTATACTAAACTTCACTCTAATCCCTTACAATAACAAGGTTAAAAACCTGGGGTTGTATCTTGACTCCTGTATGTCTTGGACCTCACAGGTTAATGAGGTCAGTAGAAAAATGTTTGCTGCGTTAAGCTCTTTACATAGATTACGTAATTTCCTTCCCACAGCAACTAAAGTTACGCTCGCCCAGTCTCTACTTCTGCCTATCCTTGACTATGCTGATATTTGCTATCTTGACATTACCGAGGAGCAGCTTAATAAGCTTGAGCGCATTCAAAATGTATGCATTAGATTTATATTTGGGCTTCGCAAATATGATCATATCTCCGAATTTCGCAAACAGCTCAAATGGCTCCCGATCCGCCTTCGCAGGAATACTCACATTCTCTCCGCGTTGTATAGTGTGCTGTTTAATCCTTCTACTCCTCTTTATTTAAAAAACCGTTTCCAGTATCTTTCTCTTACCCATAATCGGTCCCTTCGATCCTCCGTCAATCTTTCTCTGTCTACACCTTTGCATTTGCATCTTCTTCCTTTTTTAAGAAATCCTTCACCGTAAACGCTGTGCGATTGTGGAACTCCTTACCTCTCCATATTAGTCGTGCTAAATATCTTCACTCTTTCAAAATTCTTGTTAAATCGTTTTATTTAGAACGCTATTAGATAAATTACTTTACCTTCTTCATCTTCTTTCTCGTAATCTTTTCATTTAATCTATTATATGATATTTTATATATAACTTTCACTTCCTTTATTTGTATGTATTATTATTGTATTTTTTATTATTATTTCAATGCCCCCTCTATTTGCAACTTTTGTTTGCATCATTCCTCTACGCAAAAGTTGTCTGGAAGAAATCACTTTCAGTGATAAGACCGCCTATTGTACATACTTTAATTAGTTTTAACTATATTGATGTTTCTGTATTGTGGTGTACAAAAAGAATAAATAAGGTTTCTACAAAAAGTACGACAACGTCTATATGTTATTAAAATTTGATTTTGGGGATTTGATTTAAGTTTTAGGTAAATAGTATTTCTCAGTCTAATACACCGCAAAGCACCTGTGGTTATCCAGGGTTTTATGATTCTTTTGCTGTTCGAGACAATTACGTTTTTAGTGTTGGATAGGATAGCTGACCTGACCATTTCTATTAGCCCAAAGGCAGGTAAGCAGGTAAGTATCAGGGTTTTTAAAAATATTAAAGAAGCATTATTATAGTCAACTACAGTTTTATATCTTTGGAGACTCGTTTGTTGATTCTGATTTGAAATTGCTAAAAGAACGGGGCAATGGTCTGTTGTAGTTGAATTTAGTACCACAGTGAAGGTTGTGTTGTTTTTTTTTGTCAAGTCTCAATAAAACATGGTCACTCAAACAGCAAAAAATTCACAGATTATCACATTACTCTGTATCTGTAGGTCCTACGTCCACAAACTAATAAGAGTAGTCCTACGTCCTACGGCGGAGAGTTGGCAACACCACATTTTATAATTGTTTTAGTCGTAGACAGAGAATCCTGGAATAGGATTCTCTGTCTACGATATTCTGTCTAAGCACTGACCTCTATATATACAAGTACGCTGGACTGGCTATACACCGTGACATGATGAAGCGATTTGATTTCCGCCATTTTGGCGCTGACAGCAGAAGTGCACGTCCACGGAACTAATAATAGGGATGAGACAGTGTACCAAATTACATCGATAAAAATTCTATACCCTACCTATGCCTAAATGGAATGGACTCTATGGATAGATGGACTCTACTCGTACCGTCCATTCTATTTATGTATCATATTAATGTAATGCCATTATCATTCATCATCATTAAACCCCTTCACATGTCCACTGCTGAACATAGGCCTTCCCCAAAGAATGCCACAAAGCACTGTCCTGAGCCACCTGCATCCATCGACTTCCTGCATGTCTTACCAGGTTTTGACTCCATCTAGTGGGGGAACGTCCTACACTTCACCTGCCGGTACGAGGCTGCCTTTCGAGATTTTTTTTCCCCATCGGTATTTGGTTCTTTGAGCTATATGGCCGGTCGATTGCCACTTCAGCTTACTAATCCATTGGGTGATGTCGATCACTCTGGTTCTGCTGCAAATATCCTCATTCCTAAGTCGGAACCCCTGAGCATAGCCCTTTTCATAGCTCGCTGAGCGACTTCAAGCTTCCTCATACGGCCAGCAGTGAAAGACCTCGTCTCAGATCCGTAGGTCATCACTGGCAACACGCACTGGTTGTACAATCTAGTTTTGAGGTATTCCTGACGAGAAGATGTGTTGTAATCTCCCGAACGCTGCCCAGCCGAGTTGAATCCGTCGATTGACCTGTCGGTCGAAGTTTCGCTTATCTAGTCAGACTATTTGTCCCAAGTAAAAATACTCGTCAACAACTTCAGCTAAGTGCGCCCAAAAACCACCGGCATAGGTGTGACATGGACATTACACATGACTTTTGTTTTGTCCATATTCATCTTAAGACCTATCCGTTTGGAGAAACTATTGAGGTCATTGAACATAGTGCGTAGGTCATCCAACGATTCTGCCATAAGGACTATATTGTCGTCAAATCGAAGGTAAGTGATGTACACGCCATTGACGTTAATACCGTATCCTTTCCAGTCCAGTAGCTTGAAAACGTCTTCCAATGCAGCGGTAAAGTATTTCGGGGACATTACGTCACCCTGTCTTATACATCTCTACAGTTGAATTAGTTTTGTACTCTAGTTCTGTACTTGGATAGCCATCGTAGCCCTTAGACCATTCAACTAAAAATTATTAAGATTAAACTAACTACACAAAATAAAAATAAAAACATAATTTCTAAAATAATTTATTGTCAACCGTTCATTTAGTTCTAGTATTATAAAAAACAAATCAGGTGCTATAATAACGCCTATTCTAATCAATTACAGGGCTGTCTATAAACAGTGAAATATTTTCTACTATATAAAAATTTATGTTTGTTCGTACTTTCTACGATGCTATACCGTTCATCAGATTGCGGTAAAACTTAGTCAACTTATTGGTTGCACTTGTGCGAAGGTTATACGCATGGTACAATTAACTGACACTAGTTGGCGTGCGTATTATACTGACCACTTATTTGAAAGTTTTAGAAAGTTATAAGTCATTCTATTTCAATGATTTTATTATCATTCTTAATTATACAATGTAACTGTTTCACATTTTTAACGATATTTCTTCAATTATTTCTTCTGTAGCAGCAATGCGCCGGGTACGAGCTAGCAAGATAATATAAAATAATATAAACTTTGAATTACATAGTTATCAGTTATTTACAACGTGATTTTTGAAATTAAAATAACAATATTAAGAAAAAATAACTGAAATTATCATACAATCCTACTTTCCGTGGTATCGTCCCAAGAATGCTGGCTACGTGTCCTCTCTGAATGGTTATACTTAGCCTTCAAGCGAGGAAACAACAAACTAAACAACTTCTTATTACCAGCAGCAAAGATCAGTCACCGATACAGTTTTTTTTCAGCCCACTAAAACACATTCAACGTGGCTCGACATCATCAGGCGACCTTTCGACACTTGGCTATGGCCCTTGAGTTTGGTGGAAAATGAGGAAAGAAGAAATAAAAAAATACATTAGAAATAATAATCTAATACTTTTATACTTACTGGTACTGGTACTATCAGAAAATATTGTCGGTATACTGCACTTTTTCAAAGTGGTGCAGTTCTCATGTCTAATAAAACAGTCGTCTGTGAAATGTTTGGAACAAATATGATCATTTTGTATCGGACGCCAATTCACAATATTTATGCTTTTAAGCCATAATTTTGGTCTAGGTTCAGTTGGAAACCTGTTATTTAATAAACATTTGATAATCGTCTGTTGTTGGCGACTTTGTTTGTTAATATATATGGGTACGAAAGAACATCGATAAGTATTATAGACAAGGAACTCGACAACCCTATTAAAATTTTATTGTTTATCAAAACTCAGTAATATACAGCCAAAGATGTTGGTATATATGATATTAAGATTAGTAACAAATTTGTAAGTACTTACATTATCAAATATTTTTAATTTGTTTAATATTTGCTGCAAATTCACTTACTTGTGAATTGTTACAGCACTTCCCTTTTGGTAACGAGTTTTACAGATTATGCACACTCTCATTATTAATAAAAATAATACTTATTATGTAACTAATATTATACACAATTAAACAACATAAAATACTTTCGTTTTTTAGTTTAAAATTTAAAAATACAGATTTATTAAATAAGACAATTTAAATATGACAACAAACTTTGGCATATTATGTCAATTTTATTTTTCAAGACATCCTTTAGCGGCGCTTCAAATTGGCACAGTCATTTTCTATGGTATAGCCAGTCCAGTGTACTTGTATATATAGAGGTCAGTGTGTCTAAGCCACTCATATTAGTTTGTGGTCTAAGTTAATTGCCTATCTAATCTATGCATTACACCAGTATTGCCAACTTAGCGACTTTGTAGCCAGAAATGACAAGAGAGCAATTTACATAATGAAATTTCAATTAAGCGACCCAAATTTTTAGTAACATTTCTGGAGACTTGGCTCTCTTTTCAGGTATGTTCAATTTTGGATAGTAAAATGAATTATATATTTCTCAACGCACCTGAAGTCTTTTCATATCGAAATGCAGATTCTTTAGAAATCAGAATTCTTTTGAGAGCACAATTTGCTACTACTATCATGTTGTATGTATCAAACTCTAATTTAGAGATATTCATATACAAAACGTATCGATATTTTTTCGGTATAATATATATCTCAATGTTGTATCGATACTAAATTTTTTATAGGAGTGGGGGCAAATCAGCATACGGAGCAACTGCAACACCAGGAGAATAGCAGGCACCGCCCCCCATGAACAACCTCAACACCAAGGGAATTGAAGATGCGTTGCCGGCCTTTTAGAAAGGAGTAAGCTATTTTTTTGAAGGTCGTATCGGTCCGGAAAAATCGCCGGGGGTAAACTATTCCACAGAGAGGTCGTATGTGGAAGAAAATTCCTAGTGAAACGTACAGTGGTGGACCACCAAGCATCCAGATGGTGTGAATGGTTTCGGGGGGTTTGCCACGTAATATGTTCATGAAATTTGGCAGCTGAGATTAATCCGAACAGAGCACTCTCCGTGGTAGACGCCGGAAGCTGGAAAGCACTCGGTCGTCGACGATTTGAGCCGCTCTGCGCTGGATGCGGTCAAGTGAAAGGAGCTGGTACTGGGGAGCCTCAGCCCATAGATGGGAACAGTGTTTCATGTGAGGCCGAACCTGCGCCTTGTAAAGTTGCCGGCGGTGTGTCGGCATGAAATACTGTCCTGCTCTGTTGAGCACGCCAAGCTTTTTAGAGGCCAATTTGGCCTTCTCTTCCAAGTGACTATGAAACTGCACGTTCTTCTTTATGTTGACCCCGAGAATTTCGATACTGACTGAGGCAACAACAACAAGGGGAGTGCCTTGAAACAGAGGAGATACGATAAAGGGGTTCTTTTTAGCGGTTAACGCGCAAAACTGTGTCTTCTGAGCGTTAAATTGAACTAGATTTAGTCGCCCCCATTCCGAGACATTGTTCAGCAAAGACTCGACTTCAGACACAAGTTTGTTCCGGTACTCGGAGACGTTTTCCCGAGAAATATTGGCACGGCCAGTGTACAGAGTATCACCAGTGCTGTCATCCGCATATCAATGAACGTTACCGATTTACAATATAACATTGATATGCAGAAGAAACAGCGTTGGTGATAGCACGCAACCTTGTGGAACACCAGCATTAATAGGCTTATAATCGGAGTATGCACCGTCTACAATGATCTTGATGCTCCGATCTATAAGAAAGCTGGTGATCCAATTGCACAATTTCTCGTAAAGAATAGGAAGGAAGCTTCGAAAGAAGCGCTTTGTGCCATACCCTGTCGAAGGCCTTCGCAATGTCTAAACTAACGGCCAATACCTTCCCCTTGGACTCTACTGCCTCCGCCCACCGATGAGTCAGGTAGACCAGAAGATCACCAGACGATCAACCCCGACGAAAACCGTATTGGCGGTCACTAATCAGCTGGTGATCCTCAAGGTACCCCATGAGCTGGCAGTTTATAATGGATTCCATTATTGTGGAGAACAAGGCGGTGATGGCGATAGGCCTATAGTTTGACGGTCGCCTGAGCCTGTAGCCTGAGCGGTCACCTTTTTTAGGGATTGAATGGACGAAAGCCATCTTCCATGATTTTGCGACTATGCCTAGGGAGTAAGTGTCGGAAAAGACACGTTAGAACCGGTGCCAACTCTGAAGCACACGTTCTGTGCACAATTGGGGGATTCTGTCAGGCCCACTTGACTTGTGGATGTCCAGGGAGAGGAATGCTTTGCGAACCGAATGTTGTGTGAACCGAACATCTGGCATGCAGCACTCACACTGCGGGATGGTCGGCGGTGTGCTCCCCCCGTCATCAAGAGACGAGTTGCACTCAAAGAATGAGCCCAGCAGATCGACGTTCTCCTTTGCGGCATGAGCCAGTCATCCTCCCTGTGCAGAGATGGAAGAGGTGACTGACAGAAATTTACTTGGATAGCATTGGCGAGAGATCAGAATGCACGGGTTCCAGAAGGAAGGCGAACTAGTTTCAACTAGTTTCTTGCCAAATCTGCCTATGTGCTCTGACTTTGCCTTAGCAATGACTCTTTTTAAGGACCTGGAGGCGGAATTGTACTTCTTTTTTAGGTCACTGGTGTTTACATTCCAGGACGTTAATGCGTCAGCCCAGGCCCGGTAGCAATCCTGCTTATAAGCAGGAGTGCTACCGGGCAAAATAGCATCATGCCAGCATGATGCTATTTTACTATTATATATGTTATATATACTATTATATATATTTTAATAAACCATGGCTGAGATCTTCCTCCGATGGGCACCACAGAGGAAGGAATAAAAAGTTCCATACCCTGAAGTACCACTTCAGTGACAGAATCAGCAACAACGTTGAGATCCACAAGGATAGGACGCAAAGAAAGACCACATCCTATCCCAATCGGCTTGAGAGCTTTAGTGCCAAACAATGCGACAGCCTGCAGAATGCAACCTCGGTTTCAGCGTGAGTGGCACTGGAGAAGACAATAATCCGAGGAGCCAAGATGGGCATCGATGGAGACCTCATATCTGTCCGGATGAGAGGTCAGCAGAAGGTCCAACAGCAATGCACATATGGAATCCGCGTAGGTGAAGTAACCAGTGTCAGTGTCAGACAAATGTGTGAACAAATCTCCCCCCATTATCGGTTAAACGTAAACCAAGCTATTCGGCGTGGTAGGCGTTAAAATCGCCAAGGATCACGATCTCTGCGCAGGGGATCTGATGTAGCAATGATCTGTAGCCATTCGGACGTGGTCAAAGAGTCAGTCTGTTTCGGCATTACCGCTATGGGATCTATAGAAGCATCCGTAGACGCGCGGATGGTCGTCGCTGTCTACGTGTAGCCAAATAATGAACTGGTCCAAACCTTCAAGACTGCCGAGGCATCTAGAACAGATGTCCTCTCTGACGTATACGCAAACTCTAGCTTGAGGCAAAATGCGGTGTTCCCGTTTGTACTCTGGTTCCGAGGACACCTGCGTCTCAGTCAGAAAGAGTAGAGCCGTTCTCGCTGTCTCGAGATGGTAGTAGACGGCGTTTAGGTTCGAGTGAAGTCCCCTGATATTGCAGAAATTCACAGATAGCGTGGCTGAGGTAGCGTGCCCCGAACAGTTATTGTCTTGAGCGGAATTTTACAGAATACGCGGGGCAGCCCCGAGCAACCACGCTCAATAGTGGAGTAGATTGGTTGTGGATGGTCAGCGAGGAATTCTTCAGGGGTACTGATAGTACAGGGTACTCCTGGGGTGAGTAGTACAGGGTACTCCTGGGGTAGTCGTACATTTAAGTCCACTTCCATGTTGATAGGGGGGGGGGGGGTGGACGTGCAACAGCAAAGCTGCTGTGTTGCTCTACCACTGTTTAAACTTAGTGTAGATTAAAACTTTTCGATATATCGATCAATAATATCGATATTTTCGATATATCGCTGGCAATTTTTATTTTTATGTAAAAAAAATTAACAGGAGAACAGTTTAATATGAGTAAATATGTTTAAAAAATGCCTGAGTTAAGAAATAAATCAAATTTATTTTTAATCTCGCTTAAAATTGCTTAAACTTCAACTTGCTTTCATGCTGGTTTGGAGTTTGCCTCTCTGCTGATACACAGATTTATTATCATTTTCTTGAGTAGATAAACAAAATCAATAAGAATATGTACAAGAAACTTCCTTTGTAAAAACAAAGCACTGCTTTAAAGTAGTAGACTCAGACAGACTCTGTATAAAAAAGTGTTCGTAGGAAAGCGTTAAATAAGGGTGGCGTCACTGTAGCTACAGTCTAAATATTAAAGAATAATTCTATGAAGTGTAGAGGTAAGGAGTACAGACTCTGTATAAAAAGGGTCCGTAAGAAAGCGCTAAATAAGGGTGACGTCACTGTAGCTATAGTCTAAATTTTAAAGAACTTTTTATATTTTTTTATTGCACAGACTTTCACCATAACTCTTTTTACAACAATTATTTTATTGGTTTCAAAATTTTCATTTTCAAAATCACTCTCGACGTATTTTACCGCGATTTAAAATACCCCGTAGCTATTAGAGCGTTTGCACTGTAGTGGATAGTTTTTGAACCGTTACTTACTGCTTACAGATGGACATTTTTTCAACTATTCTCTAATGGGAGTTGGTACTCCTTACTTCTACACTCCATAGAAATTATGTTCAGAGTAAACGTGAAAAGGATGTGCTTTTAATTTTGTATGATATATCGGATGAAGTATATCGATATCAAATGATTCGGTAATATCCGATTGATTCGATATATCGAATGTATATATCGATATTTTATGAAATATCGATTTGTATGTAGCACTCGTACTCTAATGCAGAAATTAAATTATTTGTTACTGTAGCGTGACTGTTAAAACGTGTGTTGTCCTTTAATACATAATTACAAACTACCTATACAAACTCTAATTAGTAAGCTCTTTTCTTTAAATTTTAATCAAGCGTCATACGACGACATAATAAAACCAAAGATATTATAAATAATACAATATCTTCAAAAAATTTATTCTAGGGACATATGGCACTAAGCATTCTGAGATCGACTTATGGATAATCAATTTCTTGTTCCAAAAAGATTGATTTTTAAATCGATACTATATTGAACTAAACCGATGCAGTGAATCGATTTTCATCCTATAAAATCGATATACGTTTTTTCTGTTTTAATAAGAACCATAAAATTATTTTCTTTAGTTGAATGTACCGAAGCATTTTTCTTAATGGATTAAAGATATAATGGTTTGCACCTGCAATAAAAATATTTCACGACTAATGAATAATCTATTATTTGCGGATGGGACATCGAATGGGTTCAGTCGATTGATCTAAGAACTCGTCGTATCCGACCGATTTACGTAGAAGTCACCTATCTAAGTCAATGAATATCAAAATAAACTAGCAAATCTTAATACAAGATGTGTGGTTAAAGCTTTCAATGAATTGAAAACATTCATACTAAATAATATACAAAGCTAATTATAAAGCAACGGATATCGTTACCTTCTTACTACAATACCAATTAGAAATATTGATACATCTACGTCAAACTATAACCGTTCCAAGAGTTGACTGGTAGAGAATACCGCCCTTTCCCTTTGTATTCTTTTGTAATAGGGAATACAATAAAAAAGTTATTTAAAAAATAGTATTATTACTAAAGTGCTTCACTGCATTGCGGCGTTCCAAACGCGCAAACCTATGATATTTTGTCTATGATTAATAAATGCAATTCAGTAATCATATTTCTAACAAAGTCTTAACTTTTATTATTGTAATAATATAGACCTGTCTATGGGACCTTCTTAAAAATTAAATTGTTCAATTAGGTTTATTACAGCACATTAAGCTTTTGTTGTTTTATAGAGCAGTTAAACAATTTTGTACAAAACTTGATATTTTCGTTTATATGTTAGCTCCTTTACTTTGTGATATTAGTATCTGTATGTGCATGTATTGTTTACCTTATTTATTTTTCCACACTAATCAGTACACCCTCAAATGAAATGAAATATAAAATATTTTACGATAAATGATTTATTTAATATGATTATTTGCAACCATAAGCGGGGCATAAAATATAAGATAAAAGTTTCATTTCATTTAGCAAATGAGTTAAAATTCTTATTTTTGGACTTAATTTTATTTTAATAAATCAAAATAATATTTTCTTACGAGTAAAATTGTTTTTTAATAGCACCATTTTATAGGTAAAATCATGTTATCGAACAAAAATTTATCGACTCTCAAAGTGGTACATAAGTGGCAAAAACACGAATAATATAATATAAATCGATAGCCGAATAATTTAATGTAATCGTGGATTGTTGTGAATTAATTGGATATGTTCATTTTATTTATTTAAAAAAGTCTTTATTTTTTTAACTATTACTACTATTATTTTTTAAACTATTGGTTAGCTTAAAAATAATCGAATAACAGATTCGAAACCACAACTTTCGAGTTTGCGGTCCGTACCCCGCCATGAGCTACTGTCGTTTACTAAACTGTATTCTTTCTCATTCCAACGCAGGCTAAATCCTATAGATGTATACGCTCGAGTCTTTTTAATATCGCTTTTTCTTTTCATTAAGTTTCAAATCACAACGATGTTAAAATGTTTTCACTTTAAAAATTAAATAATAAACAAAAGCTTGATTTGAATCGAAATGAAAATCGATATTTTTCAAGACAAATCGATAGGTCTTAAAATACAGCTGTTTTTGACGTTTCTCTCCATAGTCAATAGAGCAACAACAAAGAACAAAGTGAATTCAGAGAATAGACAACAGATGCATGCGCGCACCACACTCTTTTTAACTTTTCAAGTTTTCTCTGTCTGACTCGTTAACCATCGCGCTCACTTGCATCGTTTATGTAGCGGCGAGTTTACGAGTTGCGAATTGCGATCGTTGATTCGTCGAACGCGAACGGTCGAACTGGGTCGAACGAATCGTCATCGTCAAATCGTATCTAGTTAGTTTGTGGTCAAATCTCGATTCGCGTTGTTTATGGCTGCTTGTTTCGCTGCGTTACATTGACGAACTTTGTTTTTGTGTTGAAAATAATATGCCATTCATTTCGAAAGACTGGCGATCGCCAGGCGAAGAGTGGGTAAAAACCCAAGAAGGTTGGGAGAAGAAAAAAGTGTTGGAATGCACCACACAGAGGTAAAAACGCTTTTCAAAACAAACTCCTTTGTTCGAAATTAGTTTAACTAAAATAAGATGCACGAAGCGTTTTAACTGTTTGATAATACACTAATGCTTTAGTATAGTGTTGGTTTAATTACGCAATTAGGTTTTTCGTATTTTGTATTGCAGATATCCCGATATCTCTAACTATAATAACGTAGATGAGAAGCAACAGAAATGGTGAGTGTAGTTCTTATTACTTTTCGCATAGCCGATCAGCTGTTTGTGTTATTGTCTCGAGAGTTATTGATTTTATTGAATGCATGCGTGTGTTTACTACTTTAAGTATATGACGAATATATATATATATATATATATATATATATATATATATATATATATATATATATATATATATATAAACTTTACTATACAGTTTTTACATACATAACGTAACGACTGTAATCCTCGAAAGGGTAGGTAGAATCTAAAGCGCAGCGAGCTACTCGGACAATGTTTAGTCTAAAGATTTAAGTAAATCTGGTTTAGTCAAAATAAAGACCGGCCAAGAGCATGTCGGGCCACGCTCAGTGTAGGGTTCCGTAGTTTCCCGTCCGTCACAATAAGTGTTCCCACTTATGAGTTTAAAGGTGGGTATCCATTATGTTCGCGCTCCAGCAGCGCTCCGCGCTCTTGCAACTGCTCCCGGTAGTGGGTACTGTTGTTACCATCCAAGTTCAAAATGATTTTCCTAGAAAGTCCTTATAAAGTTCTACTTTTAAGATTTTTTTCATATTTTCTAAACTTATGGTTCAAAAGTTAGAGGGGGGGGGGGACACATTGTTTTTTACTTTTGGAGCGATTATTTCCGAAATTATTGACATTATCAAAAAATGATTTTAGTAAACCCCTATTCATTTTTAAATAACTTTCCAACAATATATCACACGTTAGGGTTGAAATTAAAAAAATCACTTCTCGCTTTACATATAGGGGGGCTACCCTAATAAAACATTTTTTTCCAATTTTTATTTTACCACTTTGTCGGCGTGATTGATACACATATTGGTACCAAATTTCAGCTTTCTAGTGCTAAAGGTCACAGTGATTAAGCGAGGACGGACAGACGGACAGACAGACATGGCGAAACTATAAGGGTTCCTAGTTGACTACTGAACCCTAAAAATTGGGTTAAGATGGTGATGGATGATGGAATTGTGAAAAAGTGATAGGTGGCTAACCGATTGTATACACAATCACAAACACCAATATCCAATTAGGCAACTAGCAAATTATGAAAATTAAAAACTCATAAACATGGGATCTTTAGGTCGCAGACCAACAACGGACAAATTGTTTATTATACAGAAATTATAAAGCACCTACAATCCGATATAATTTCCAAAACACACGATTTCCAAAAAAAAAAATTCCAAGCAAAGCTCGATCATCCAGGTACTACATATACCTCCATAGTAAATTCATTACGTAAAATGCTAACTTTGAATGAATACGCGACGTTCTTTGTCTTCTTCCTAGTTTTTATTATTTGTTTGATTTACATAATATACACAAAAATATACACCAAATTTTGCATTAAATATAATATATTGTTACTTAGGACAATGTAGCGGAGAATTTCGATGCATAATACCTAAATCGTTAAATTTTAAATATTTCATAATAATATTTAATCAAAAATATTATAAGTAGGTACCTACGTATTTTATCACGACCTATAGACGGTGATACTTTACCTATTAAAATAGAGGGAGGCCCTCGCATTACTCTTTAATTATTAAAGATATAAAACAGGATAACAAATATTCTTTAAGATTTAAAGAATATTTGCTTTTCTGTCCATTTTGTAAAAAGTATCTTACCAGTTTTACATTGCGAGCTATTTGTTACTTTATTGCTATGTAAAGATTGTAGTGCTATTACCACTAAAGCCTTTCAAAGGTCCACCACTGGACATACCCCCCCCCCTCCCATAGATTGCCTCGCAGGGGAGGTATTTGCCGAAATTGTCTCGCCTGGCCGTGGTTGGTAGTGCGTCATAAGTAACATAACTTTAAAGAGACTTAAGGGCTAAGTTTAACTGTGATTCAGATTTAATCAACAAAAATTTCACAACAACCACCAGCAGAATCTACCATCTGCAACAGAACAGCTGCAGTATTAATACAGCGCATTTAATACAAACCAGCGCCCAAGTGTCTGAAGGCGGTGCTGCTGCGGTTTGCGAGTCACTAGAACGGCAGACCCAGATTACCCATTTACATTCTATCTGATCCCCAGTTCTTTCTAGAAATTCATAGTTCCCCGTCACGATCATTAACGTTCTATCTTCATGAAACTGTTTATGCAGAAACTTACATGAAAGGTCGAAAATTAAAAATATGTTCAAAATTAAACGCGATGAATTCTTTAAAATAAGTTTTATTCTACCTCATCTCTGACACGGTAGGAACAATAATATACTGCGCCCGACAAATACCTAAATGGCATTCCAGTATCTGTACGTACATTAATATGCAAATATTAATAATATTTTTTCTCTTTATGGTTATTCTTAGTTATTCCTTATGTCACTATATACTCGTAATCTTTGACTCCATTGTATTTTCTCCACACACTTGCTATTTTTGATCCTACAGTAAAATTATAATGTTCGCATTACATGACACGGAGAATAGACCGTGAGCTTTCTATTTTTTTAAATTAATAGAGCAAACGAGCTCACAGTCCACCTGATGGTAAGTGGTTATTGCGGTCCATAGATGTCTATGGACCGCAATAACCACTATGCTCGATAACAATCAATAAACACATCTATGCTCGATCTCGAAAGAAAATGCAGATGCGTTGTCACTCCTGAAGACTGAGATGGAATACTTTTAAACCTATTGAACAAACCAAACATAGACTTCCACCGACCCGTTTGTGCTACAACCATACTAGTAATATCTTTATAATAGCATGGCTCCACCACGTCAAAAATATCTATATAAATGTTGGACAGTAAATTAACAGTAAAACAGTAAATTAATATTATACTCCAGAGACAAAGTGCGAACTTAGCTGTTTGTATAATCATAGTACTCGTATGTTAACGGATCTTACAAAAGTAACATAAACGTACTGTTAAAAGAGGGGTTTATTTTTTTAAGGCAGTTGTCAAATATTTCAAAAATACGCATTGACAATTTTTTTAAACTGGGGTAACAAAGGAACTTGCAGTCCACCTCATGGTAAGTGCCTATTACAGTCCCTGGACTTCAAAAAAAGATGGCTACGGATGCATTGCCCTTGAGTACTAAAGTGCAATATCCTCACAGCCTGTAATTATACTGCCTCCATCACCCTTCAGCCCGGGCACAACAGTGCAATCACTGCTTAACGGCAGAAATAGACTGCTAAAAAAGAGTAATTAGCGTACCACCAAGTAAATCTAAAGTTTTAAAGTCTATGTTTGATTTATCCCATAGGTTTAAAATTATAAATATCATTACGACAAACTATTTTACGTGGTAATGCCATGCTGCAGCTATATTATGGTTGTTGGGTAGGAACACGTTCTAACAGGATGCCAACGTAAAATAGCAGCTTAATGCTGCTTTGTTTCGTATGGTGAGTAGCGAACCGGAGACCTTTTTACTAAAAACGAGGTATCCCATCTTTGTTCTCCAGGGTGACAACGCATTCGCATTTTGGATCCTAATCGAGGATAAATGTAAATGTCTATTTGCCACAGTATCCACTTGCCATCAGGTGGACAGTGTGGTCGTTTGTCATAATAATATAGTAAATCTAAACTAAATATCATTACGACAAAACTCGTTTTTCATAGTAATAGGGAAGTTGTTTAAATTTTTAAGTGGTTACACTTTAACATTCGTTTCATCTGGTTGTAAAGATGTCCTTATGAAATGCTCCCACATTTTGAGGAAATACCTCGAATAGTCCATCCCGTTATCCTTTTGAAACGCTACATTTCGGCGACATACCTCGAGTGTTCGTGATTTCAATTTTGACATAGCTTTAGCTAAGGATGTTTTTCGTATGTACTCGTATTTAAGGCAACGAAGCCGACACAAGCCACCCCACTCCAATACTATATGTTTCGAATATATTTTGTACGCCAGACATGTGAGTTTCCAACACAGATGTCTAATATATGCCTATATAACTAAGTTTAAAAATCAATTGCCATGCGTAAGGCCCGGTTCACATTTTGAGCAGTGACAAGTGCAAGGCCCGGTTTAATTTTGAGAAGGGAAAAGTGCGAGTTGCAAGTGTAACTGACAAATGACAAGTGCTTAGTCTGTGTGAACAGGCAAGTGATAAGTGGGAATAAAATACGCACTTGTCACTTCTGACTTGCCACTCCTACTTGTCACTTTTCAAAATATAAACCGGGCCTTAGTCTCGCCAAAACTCAAAAATGGCTCGACCTATTTTGATAAATTTTTTTGTGTGTGCTTGAGTCGGGGTCGGGGTCCCTGGATGGCTTAGAGTCACAACCAACGCGGTAAATGGCGATGTTCTCGAGATCCGCCGAAACGCCCGTGCGAAACCGGGACTTGAACTTAGTATTAAAAAATATGAATTATGTTATATCACGACATTCTCTTACGATAAACATTTTTGACGATTTGGTCAACTGCGCAGATCTCATAGTACGATAAATAAGCGCAAAGCGCGTTTTATCCCATCCTAGCCGTATTCAATAAAATGCATTATACTAAAATCAACCCACTCAAAAACCAACAATTAGTACTTTTGCACAAATGTTGGCTATAGCATTGGTCCAAATCCGAAGATATTTGTTATTAAGATGGTAGCATCAGTCAGAAACAAAAAGTGTGCAACTGGCAATAATGTGCACTGGCAATATTTACTTACAGCTGAAGCGGCGGGAAACACGAATCTGTTCCGACTAAATCTAGGTCAGTTCGAAACATTATGCTCTAGAAAATGGCGTGCCATTTCTATATACGACGATGCTTATTTGAGAGTTAAAATCAATATGGATGTATTTGAATGTGTTAAACAATTATATTAATCAATATATGCTGGAGCCCTTTGCAAAGGAATAATTAGCTTATTTAAAACAAAATTAAAACCACGGTTGTATGGCAAATTATCCCTGTAAGAAGGTCTATGTCCAGTAGTGGAATTTTGATAGACTATAACGGCAGCAGTAACGCACGGTCCACCTAATGGTAAGTTGATGCTGTGGCCCATAGACATTTATTCTCGATTAAGAATCAAAATTCAGATGCGTTGTCACCATTGAGTTATGCAAAACATAAATCAGTGGTTGTCACCCACCCGGACTAAGATGGAATGCCTCGTATCCAGTAAAAAGGGTCTCCGGTTCGTTGCACTGATTATACAAAACTTTACGCTAGTATTCTGTGAGAGCGTAGTCCTACCCCGGTCCAGCCGACCCATTCGTGCGACAACCATAATGTAGCCGCAGCGTGGCTCTACCACATTTAAAAACTAAGTATACTTTTGTTGTTGTAAAAAAACGGCCAAATAAATTAATTTGCCCTCGAAATATCGTATTACATGCATCAGAAATGCAGTCAATATAACTTCCTGCTATTTTGTAATCGATTGCTTTTAAAAAATTATTAAATTCTTTTTCAACATTGATTTATAATGTATGTAAATATATTCAGTAGATTTTTGCATTTCCATTTCTGTTTCGCAATGCGGATACTAAAATAGTGATTATATTTTTTGCGATTACCCGCCCGATGGAGGTTATAAAAAAACATCATTTCGAAAAATCACAGGTCATGTTTTCTTTTATTATATATTTTTATTTACTATACTAGCTGTAATCAACCACGCGTAGCTATGACGCAAATTCTCTACCAGTCAACCATGAGCTAAGCAGAGAAACTTTAACAGGTGCTATATATATATATATATATATATATATATATATATATATATATATATATATATATATATAGTAAGCACCGAACAACATTATTTTTTTAACAAAACTGTTATGGATTAAATAACTGATTTATGGGAACTTAGGTATGATTATTTAATATGCCTTAAAAAGAATTCAATTAACTTATTCGTAAAAATAATTTAGTGTGTAAATGTAACTAATTAGAGCCACCTATCGAGAAAATTAAATGTTATCTTGTTTTCCTTTTATTTAATTTTACCACTTAAATAACATCTCATAATTAGTTCTTATGCAGGCGAAGCCGGGACAGTATATTATAAAAAAAACTTGGTAAACCCAAATGTGCATGCCTTAAGCTCTCATGTTATACGTCAATTTCTTTAAAGTATTTTAAATACACACAAGTTTTCACAAATAAACTTGTTACTATCACTTTAAATTTTCCGATAATTTTATATCAAACGAAAATAAAAAAAGTTTTGAAAATCCAAAATTGCACGACTGATAATGCGCATATGTTCGTGAAAAAATGTAGAAACAAATTCTCCATCAACAATACAAAATATATTTTTTTTAATTTTACTATGTTATTATTATTGAGATTATTTTTTTAAATTATTGTTAATTGAAATATCTTAACAGAGAGAGCGAGAGAGAGAGAGAGAGAGAGAGAGAGAAGCTTAACGATTAGAAAGTCAACTTTAACATTACTTTAATTTTTTTGTACTCGGGCATTATCGTAAAAACTAGTTTTTTTTACCTGTCAAATCAACTAATAAAAGCAATTAATTGATTTGAAAAATAATAGGTTCAACAATCATTTATCTTTCTGACAAAGTGCTTATTATATTTTCAATATTTGACTACCTCGTTGGTTTAGTGTAGTGCGACTGCTGATCATGAGGTCTTGGGTTCGAATCCCGGGTCGGGTCAAAATCAATTATTGAGTTTTTCCGTCAAGAAATTCTCAGTAGCTGCCCGGAGTCAGGAAGTTGGCGGCGTCCCACCCCCGTGCCTCGGAAAGCACGTAAAGCCGTTGGTCCTGCGCCTGATCTCTCTCCGGTCGTGTCGGTTTACCGTCCCATCGGATTATGAGAGTGAGGGAATAGAGAGTGCACCTGTACTTACGCATACACTTGGGCACTATAATCCTTTCCTGCGGTTAGCTTCCGTTGATGCAGGCCGCCGTGGCCGAAATTCGGTCTTGAGGACATTATTATGTTCAATATGATTGTTAGATACGACGATCTGACACCACTCTAAATAGATACAACAACGTTGTAACAAAACTTCTAAGCAATCCGCGAAAAACTCGCGAAGATTTTGAACAAACGAACGATACGTTTTCTTTAATACAGATTAATCGTTCCCTTACCAGTGCCGGTGTAAGAATATCCACACCCTATATCGTCCTGTGGGTGTCGACACACGACAGACGGGAACAAATAAAGAGCATTAGGGTCTTCCAGTTATTTGTTCCCGTCTGTCGTGTGCCGTATGACAAAGAATCGAAAACAAGTTATAAAATCAAAAAATTTGTACAACTGACTTCAATACGGCCGAATCCATGTATTCGAAGTCAATTAAATACGCGTCATTAAAGATAACTCGAAAACTACTGCTCAGATCTTGATTAAGGAACCACACGAGAAGCACCAGCTTTCAGATAAAAAGAATCATCAAAAACACATAAAAAAGAACATACGGTCGAATTGACTACCTCTTTCTTTTTGAAGTCGGTTAAAAAAATTTCGGTTGTTCAAATCGCCTGCTAAGCGTCTAAGAGGAGTTCTGTGTTCAGCAGTGGACTGGAGCAGGCTGTTAATGGATGGATGTATAGGTTCATTCGCTTAAAGTCTGAATTCTTTATTTATAAAAAAAATTGGTTATATTTGAAGACGTATTAACTAAACCCTTTAAATTAACGGCCGCCGGTGTCAAATTCCTATACTGTAAATAGCCGCCTACCACTGCAACATTTACAAGGAAATGTCGGATGACCCATAAACGTCTAAAACGGGCCGCGCTCGCGACAAATAGTAGTTTTGTTATTTTTAACTGTTAAGTGAGTTATCCTGTAGTCTTATTCGATTCAATGCATTAATTAATACTAATTGTTATATATATTTAAGGTAGCGTGGTCTTTTAACGTGGTCGAGCCAACTAGGTTAGGACCGCGCTCTCACAGAATACCAGGGTAGTATAGCAGCTTGTAGCTGATGTGTTTCGTATGGTGAGTGTAGAGAACAGAAGACCCTTTTTACTAGAAACAAGGCATTTCATCTTAGTCTTCAGGGGTGACAACGCATTTGCATTTTGATTCTTAATCCTATACCTTTAAACGAGCAATTCTTATATATATATATATATATATATATATATATATATATATATATATATATATATATATATATATATATATATATATAATCGGAATCTCGGAAACGGCTCCAACGATTTTCATAAAATTTAGTGTCCAGTGAGTTTCGGGGGCAATAAATCTATCTCTATCTATCGATCTAGCTAGGATTTATTTTTAGAAAATGTTTTGTCCGTCTTTTCAGGCAATGAAAAACCGCTACAATATAAGAAGGTAAATTTTAACACTATTAATGGTCGTAATAGCTCAAGTGGATATCGAGTGGCGGTGAAATCTTAATGCCCTGGTTCGCGTCCCGTCTTCGGTCTGATTTTTTTTTCTTTTTTTTTTTTAACGTTACCTTCTTTTGTAAGAAAATCTATTACTTTAAGCCCTTTTTTTAGTATATTTTAAAAATACGAAAACTTTAATTAAACTAATTGCACTCATGATATTTTATTCAAATAACCAGTTCAGTTTTTTCTATTATGTCAATAAGATCAAAAAATATTATTCATCAGTATGTAATTTGTATCTAAATGTAATTTGAAAATAAAAACCGAGCAAAGCTCGGTCATCTGGGTACTTAAAGATGAATGTAGATGTATTTGAGCAACAGCATCTACTTATCATCAGGTGGACTGGGTGCTCATTTGTCACTCTTGTTCTATAAAAAAAAGAAAAAAGTAACTTTCTAAGACAGAATCTAAATCTCTATAGAAAAATACTAACTTCTCTTCCCAATTCTACTATCGGACTGTGATAAATATATTGCAAAAAATTAAAGACAAAATAATAAGTAAAAATAATAATATTCAAGTAATTTACTTGAAGAATTGTGGTTTTAACACTAACATACTTTATAGTGGCTATATTAGTTGTCGCACGAATGGTTCGGCTCGACCGGGGTGGGACAACGCTTTCATGGAGTACCAGCATAAAGTAGCAGCTTAACGCTGCTGTGTTTTGTATGGTCAGCGTAGAGAACAGGAAACTATTTTTCTGAAAACGAGGCGTTCCATCTTAGTTCTCAGGGATCATTCAGGCATTTGCATTTTGATTCTTAATCGAGGATAAATGTAGATGTCCGGACCACAGCATCCAATTTCCAACTGGTGGACTGTGTGCTCGTTCTAAATAATAAATAATAATAATTCTAAAAATATTAGAAGATGCACTTTATTCGACGTTTCCAAATATACGCGCAAGTCACTAGATAAAATATAGAGAAGCAAATTGCAAATGTGTCTCTACGAAGATAGCTCTCAGTTCACTGAAATAGTAGTAAAATGTAAGTAATGGAAATTAGTTACATATTTTTATAATACTCGTTTTATTAAATTCATTATCGAAAATTAAAGTAAATAGTATTTTGAATTTTTCCTTAATTATCTTTTTAAATAGAGCCATAGTAGGCACATTGACAAATGCTTGCCGTAAAATTCATAATACGAAAACAACCCGAGTTCGCTTCGTACCGGTACCACTGAAATTATGATTGAATTTTATTAAGCGAAGGAAAACGTCGTGAGGAAACTGCATGTCTGAGAAATAAAATATTTTGAAAATATATGAAGACCACCAACAGGCGCCGGAGCAGAGTGACGAACTAATAGCTCTATACCCCTTTTACAAAGGAGAAAAAATTTTGCCCAGAATTGAAACGTATTTCGTCTAACAAAACTACTAATTTTCCTATAGCGCACTTCACGAATTTTCTAATTTTATTATAGTATTTGTATGTATTATTGAGAGGATATTATGTTTAATATAACGAGAGATAAAGCAAAGTATTTGGTTAGTTTAAATCATAAAAATATATTGAATTGTCCACCCTCCTCATAGCAAGCTTGATGTTTTACACGGAGTAATATCGTGAAGGCTGATCCGTACTGCGCGACCTGGCCTTCGCACAGCCTTCATCGAACGGCCTTCGTTAATGCGGTCTCGTGTTCTCTATTCTTATTAAAGTTCATTTCTAGAGTAATGTTTTTGTAATTGGCCTTCCAAACCGCAGGAGGCTGTTGCCAAGTCTCATCGGAATCGTGTAACAAAACAAGTTTCTAAAATATTCTTTCCCTGGAAAAGCAGCTGAAATCTTCTAGATATTGTGTTGTAATGTTTATATAGTTATGTGCATGAAACAATAATTTAATAATTAAACATTAAAAAGTAAAAACATATAACTTAACAGCTTCCTAGTCCTTCCCCGGTCGACCGATCAATCCCTGCTGCAGGTAGCGTTGCCAGGCGTCCGGATAAAGCTGGACACAGTCAGGCTTTTTGGTTGCGTGTCCGGCCAAATTAGACGCTGTCCTGCCTGTACGGCTTTTGTTAGGCTTTTTAAATTTGACCATTTTCACATTTTTCATGTACTTACATACATATCTACTATTGCAATTATTCGTATGAATATTGTAATAATATTGAATGATTTAAACTGATTTCTTGAATTTTATTTTTATTTCATTAGAATTTAAGAATATTTTATGGTAAATGATAGAAATCGCGGTAGATCCATGCCGCAGTTATATTGGTAGTGTAGTTGTAGCGCGAGTGGGTCGGCTCGACCGGGGAAGGACTACGCTCTCACAGAATACCAGCGTAAAATATTAGCTTATTGTTGCTGTGTTTCGTATGATGAGTGTAGAGAACCAGAGATCCTTTTTACTGGAAACAAAGCAATCCATCTTAATCCTCACGGGTGACAACGCATCTGCATTTTGATTCGTAATCGAGGAAAGATGTAGATGTCACAGTAACAGCAACCACGTACCATTAGGTGTGTGATTGTTTGTCACCCTATCCTATATAAAAAAATTGTTTTACTTTTAAAAAATTGTCATGTTATACACTATGACTAAAAAAATTACCAAAATGTCCGGCTATGCTCGCTGGTCTGTCCGGTTTTTCGGTTAGAATGCCTGGCAACCCTAACTGCAGGCATAATATGCTTCTATGTGGTGGGGCTTTTTTCTACCTAGAAGTAGGACTCCGTCGGGGTCAGGACCGCCCTCTTCCCAACTACCGCCAATCAGCAGTGCTTACCGTACACTACTGTGTTCCAGTCTGAAGGGTATCGTGAACCAGTAAGTTACTGGCTGTGAGGCTTGAAATATATATATATATATATATATATATATATATATATATATATATATATATATATAAAAAGTAAAAATATATATATATAAATATAAATATATATATATATATATATATATATATATATATATATATATTTGAAATATATACATAAATAGTCTTCTTAGTTTAAAGTTAACTGCAGGTGTCTATGGATTGTAATCATTTATCTACCATTAAGTAGATTACAAGTTTTGTCACTTCAGACATATAAAACATATTTAAGGTATTTATTTATTTTTCGTTTATCTATAACTTCATATACACACGTGGTATATAGGCGGACTTAATGCCTAAGGAGTTCTCTACCAGCCTACCTTGGGGTGATGCAGAGATAGTATGAAGTAGGTGTAGTAAAAAGTTAATATGAGAACACTAAATGTAGTATAACTAAAAATTTTGTAATACATGGAAATAAAATATATAAGATATAAATGGTATATCACAAAAATATATAAAATTAACTATAATAAAAATAATAAAATGAAATATAAAAGAACTAACATAATAAAAATGTGTAATACATTATGTACATATTATAATGTCAGATCTATATAAACTCAAAAAGATATACAAATGTACATATATTCAAATAAAATTACAAAAATATATTAATATGTATATGTAATATAATATACAAAATGAGAATAATTATTTAAATGGTAAACAGAAAGTAATTTCACTTGAAAAATCGTCCCGCTAGGTTTCTTGTTTGTTCTTCTCAGAGCAGAAGTTTTTTGGTAAAAGAAAAAAAAAGACTTTCAATAAGAATTACTTGTAATCTATCTAATATATAAAAATAATTTTGTTTGTTCGTACTTTATACCGTTCACTATATTGCGGTAAGAGTTTGTCAACTTATTTGTTTCACTTGCGCGAATGTTATAGGCATAGCACAATTAACTTACTGTAAGTGGCGCACGTCGGTAGGGTACCGACGAATTGATTTCAAAATTATATATCTTTATCATTCCTAATTAAACATTATAACTCTTACAAATTTAAAACGATATTTCCACAATTATTTCTTCTGCGCCTACAACGCCCGCGTACCAGCTAATATTAAATAAAAATTATTCTATTCTAGACACCTTTATTCTTAGTTTGATTTTCATTTTTAATCTATACCAACAATAAGCGAATAATTAATTTCACCTATATAAAAACCTGCTTTTATGTAATCCTTTTTTGTTCATACTGACTCATTTCACGGTTCGTTGGCCTTTGCCGCGGTAAAATTAGTATCGTGTATAACACGTTTCAAGCAGTGACTTCAAACGTTTGCGAAATTAAACGCAGTGCCTGAGTGAAGAGCGAAGAGCGTCCACCACTTTGGACACTATAATTTTTTTTATAAAACATGGGTGACAAACGAGCACACAGCCCAATTGATGGTAAGTAAATGCTGCGGACCATAGACAAATATATCTATCCTGAATTAGGAATAAAAATACAGGTGTTTTGTCACCCTTGAGGTCTATGATGAAATCCCTCGTTTTTTTTTATAGGATAAGGTGACAAACAAGCTCACAGTCCACCTGATGGTAAGTGGTTGCTGTGGCCCATAGACATCAACATCTATTCTCGATTACGAATCAAAATTAATATGCGTTGTCACCCGTGAGGACTAAGATGGAATGGGTCTCCGGTTCTCTACACTCACCATACGAAACACAGTAGCATTAAGCTACTATTTTACGCTGGTATTCTGTGAGAGCGTGGTCCTCCCCGGGCGAGCCGACCCATTCGTGCTACAACTATACTTCTAATATAACTGCAGCATGGCTCTACCACGTAATAAAGTTTCTTTTTGACCTCTACCACGTAGTAAAGTTCACGTTTCCAGAAGCCACGCTTAGGAGTTTTTTTTTCTTCATAATATGGAACCACCCCTTCAGTATAATCGAAATAGTATATATAGTATAATACGAAAAAACATATAGTTTAATTAGGAATCCCATAGCCACCTAATTTATCCTCAATAAGGAATCAAAATGCAGATGCGTTGTCACCTCTGTCAATGCCTCGTTTCCAGTATAAAAGGTCCCTGGTTTTCTCATCGTACGAAGCACAACAGCATTAAGCTGCTATTTCACGCTAGTATTCTGTGAGAGCGTGGTCCTTCCCCGGCCGAGCCGACCCATTCGTGCTAAAATAGTTGCTGCGTGGCTATACCACGACTATGCCAAAAGTCTGAGAATCGAGCAAATCGATAGGACACTTATATAGAAAAATAGTCGCGTTAAAATTTACGATACCATCCTCACCATTTGGATGCTTGGTGGTCCACCACTCTGCGTTTTAGTAGGAGTTTTTTTCCTTATGAAACGTCTCTGTTGTATAATTTACCACCGGCGATTTTTCCGGACCGATGCGCCTTAGAGACCTTCAAGAAAGGAGTTTACTCCTTTCTAAAAGGCCGGCAACGCATCTTCAATTCCCTTGGTGTTGAGGTTGTTCATTTATTACCATTAAGTGAGCCGCACGCTTTTTTGCCCCTTCTTCTATAAAAAAATATAACTCTACCTAGTAAATCTTTATACTACGTATTCTTCTCATGTAGCGTAGAGCGTAGATCTCAGAAATAATGAGCGAAACTCGTCGGAATATTATAAAGTTGTCATACGTAATTCGATACGCACTTTCTAATAGTCAGTTCGAAGCTAGTAATCTAATAATTACCTAGAAATAAAGACATGATTGGAGCGAAGAAATGAAGGCGACGTGTGGCTTGGTGGTCGCCGTAAATACAGTATATATTTAGACTCTAACATAGTCCTATATAGTAGGTTTCTTTCTTTTCTCTCTTTTCTTTTGTTTTTTAAAACGTTACACTAAGATTTCCTCCTGTATCGTGGGAGCAGTTTACAAACACAAATTTCACAAGGACAAACATCCAGACCCGGAACAATTACTTGTAGGCCATACAAATACTTGTTCCGTGCGGGATTCGAACCCGCGGCCCTTAGCGCTGCAACTAATTGCTTAGCCACTGCGCCACGGTCCCCTGGGTTAAAAGTTAAAACCCTGTGTTCACTGCCGTCGTATTTTATTACTAAGTATCTATTAAGTCACTTTCTCGTCGTTTAGTAATTGATTTTAAAGTAACTTCTCGATGAGCGGGAAACTTGAAATTTTTAATATAGCTCAAATTCGGACGACATTGCAAGAATATGGTAACATGGTAATATATAGCGAACCACCACTGACTGATTGACTCATAACGAGATCTCTAAAACTATACACCCGATTGACTTGAAATTTAATATACTCGTAGTAGTAATGTAGACGCTTACTAAGAACGGATTTTACGATAGTCCCATAAAAAAATTCTTGATATTTTCACAAAATATTATCGTGCGCCCGGCGAAGCGAGCGTTTATCGGCTAGTACACTACAATTTCAAAATGAGGTATTTCTGTCCGAAAAAGAAACTGCAAGAGAACGCCGCAAGTATCGTCCTTTTTGTTAGTTTTTTATAATTAGATGTTGGAATAACTAAAAATTGATTTGTAAGCTTTTTCATAGCATTAAGTGACAAACGAGCACACAGTACACCTGATAAGTGGATGCTGTGGCCCATATACACCCACATTTATGCACAATTAAGAATCAAAATGCAAATGCGTGGGGTGATACCCCGTAAGACTAACATGGAATGCCTCGTTTCCAGTAAAAAATATCTCCGTATCTCTACACTCACCACACGAAACACAGCAGTATTAAGCAGCTATTTTACGCTGGTATCCTGTGAGAGCGTGGTCCTTCCCCGGTCGAGCCGACCCATTCGTGGTTCGTGCTACAACCATAAATATAGCTGTAGCGTGGCTCTACTGCGTAAAAACCTACTTTTCTTACCTATTTTTCCTTTAACTCTTGTTCTTTTAATAAGACTGACACTAAACTTTGAAAAAGCACGTGCTTTTGTATTATGATATTATGTTGGGATACGTGGCGCCTGTGGTCCAACCTTATACTTACATTTATATTGCTAACTCAGTAGACGAGTGATGGTACTGTTCTAGTTTTACTAAACAAACCGGTGGCATTATTCACATAAACTTGGATTGTTCGCAATCTAGTAAATGAGCTTATTTTACGTATCAAAAATATTTTTTCACTTTTAACGTACTTTTAATGTACTTAAATGCCTTTTATTTCATTTAGTATTTTTTTTTATTCAAGCCTTTATTGGGGTTTAACTCCAAATCTTTTTTTATGTACATACTTTCCTTATTACACATAAATTGTTTCAAACAAAAAAGCTTTAGAATATATTTTCAAGTACTAGTACTTTGGTATCGTAATTTCAATTTACATTTTAAATAAATCGTTGAAGTGAAATACAGAATAATTAAGTACATAATATTTCTTTATTTTAACTACCTTTCAATTTTTAGATATTTGTCGTCCAGTAATATTTGTCTAATAAGTTTTTACAATAGCTATTGCATGCATAAAAAAACACAGACATTGCGTTCAAAATTCAAATTTTCAAATGTTTGGAAAATGATTTTGGGTTCAACATAGGAAATAAAAAAATATTTTCCTCTTATCTTTGCACTTTTATTCGACGTGAAAAAGAGTGTGTATAAATGACGACATTTGGACGACACATCAAGCCGTGGCTTTCTCGGTAACCTTTCTCGCCACAAGATTGACGCACCCGTAAAGGTTAAATGTCAAAGCTGTTTAATTCAGATTATGTATGAGCTTTTGCATTCCATAAGAGCAAAGCGCGTAGGTATGTTCTGCTGGCGCCTGAAAATCAAGAATCAAACGTTTTGTCACATGAAATCGTATCTAACAATCATACTAAACATGTAAGTGATATAAAAAACACATTGTCAGAAAAATAAATAATTGTTTAACTTGTTATTTTTTTTAATGTATTAATTGCTATTTTTCCATTAAAAAAGTGGTTTTAGCGGCTTATGGTGTCGATTTATCAAGTCCGCATGTAGGGGTAAACACGATAACTTTTGAAAATATCAATTGTTCAACTCAATCTATTTTTTAATTTCTTCATTTATTTTTTGAAGAGTGCACAAACGAGCTTGTGGTTAATTTCATGGTGAATGTCGACTGCAGTCCGTGAACAACTGCAAAACTAGCGGAATTACAAACGACAAATTAAAATTGATAGATTATGAGCAACATAAGATAACCGCAGAAGTGGTTATTCGCCACTATGCATGCAAAAATACGAATAATATATACATATATAATTTTTTTCTTTCGAATTTCGAATTTTTTTTCTTATTTCTCATACATGGAGGAAACCTCACGTTGTTTTCCTTCACCGTTGAACACTTGGTAAATCAATACTTAAAAATGCAATTAACAATTTCATTGGTGCCGCCGGGGACCGAACCCGGATTGCTCTTGTACTGTGAAAACAGCGTGCGCTTAGCTCCTGAGCTACCACGGCTCTTATTTATATTGTTATTAATTACTTTAAAAAAATAAGTACGTAGTCTCTGCCTACCCTCTAGGTGATAGGCGTGAGAGCTCATTTTCTTACGTTTTATTACTTTTAAAAAGTAAATCAAGTTAATATTTATGAACAAAATTACGATAATAATCATGAAATTTGAAAGAAAATATCAGCGAAAAGCTAACGTTGGAAATTGCAAGAACTTTAAATTTTCCTATTTTATCATGTCAAGCTTTCGCTTTAAAGTTTTAAAAATAGAATTGTATTTTTCATGTTTGAAGTAATCATTTTTCATATTCCTTCTGCGCTCTCCAAGAGGTTGCGTAAACAATTTTCCTTATACTAATATATATTACGTAAATGCAACAAAGTAATATTTTGCCTCCTTTTAACTCTGATCTTATGGGAACGTGTCATTTTTTTAATTCAACACGGTGCCCCTTGATGATCTGAAAGATGCCTTAACGATCTCATGGCAGAAAATCCATCTATAAGCGCAAAATTCAAATTTCACTGATTGGTGATGCAGATGCAGCCTGGTTCAGCTGGTTTCTAGCCCCGGGAGCAGCTAATATTCCAAGCGTTAGAACGCAGCTTGTTCAATATATAGTTCAATATATAATATGTTCAATATACAATCGTTCGAAAACTTCAAATCACTCTAGATTTTGGCTCCGTTTTGTGGGTATTATCGAAGATGCAAGACGTCGATTGTCATTCAAACCAAATCTGTAATGTTCTGATCAAAATATTCTTATGAAAAAAAATTTTTATTCAATCGAGCAACCGCATCAGAATCGATATAGAATCAAAAAACTTATATTAAACCAACTTTTGCCTCATTACAGATACGGGCAGTTTCAGCCATGACTTAAATACATCTGGGTTAGCTAATAATTCACCAATATATTCTTCTACGCTTATAGAGGTGAAGGACTTAGCGAACTCATACTTTGTCTAGATTTTACGTGTAATAATGTTCATCATCATCATTATAGCTCTTCACAAGTCCACTGCTGAACATAGGTTTCCCCCACGGAACGCCATAAAGCACGGTCCTGAGCCACCTGCATCCATCGACTTCCTGCATGTCTTACCAGATCGTCATTCCATCTAGTGGCTGGTCGCTCTGTACTACGCCTACCGGTACGAGGCTGCCACTCGAGAACTTTTTTCCCCATCGGTTGACGGTTCTTCGAGCTATATGGCCGGTCCATTGCCACTTAAGTTTACTAATCCGTTTGGTTATGTCAGTCATTCTCGTTCTACGGCAGATATCCTCATTTCTAAAATCATCACGCAGAGATACCCCGACCATAGCCCACTCCATAGCAAGACAAATTAAGGTTAGTCGCAACAGAATCGCCAAACTCACATGCTGCAGCTATAGTACTAGTACCTATAGTTGTAGTAAGGGTAAGGACTCGACCGGGGAAGGACCACGCTCTCACAGACTACCAGCGTAAAATAGCAAAATATTGCTGCTGCGCCTCGTAAGGAACCGAAGACTTTTTTATTGTTAACGGGGGATTCCATGTTATTCGTCAGAGGTGAAAACTTGATGCGTTTGCACCATGTGAATGTCTATGTCAATGATAAAAAAATCTCACCTTATTGCGTGGCACATTACAAATAAAATATAATAGGTACCTGCGCTGCTGTGTTTCGTATGGTGAGTGTAGAGAACCGGAGACCCTTTTTACTGGAAACTGGACATTCCATCTTAGTCCTCATGGGTGACAACGCATCTATATACAATGTGTAACGTAATTAACGCACACCCTCAGACACCCCAATTAGTATATTATGTTATAATCATAATACATACACTGAATTTTTAGTTAAACATTTTTATGCACTGATTATTTATCTAATTAGTTATACTTATTCCGGAAGAATGTTGTGGTCACAGTACAAATCCACGAACGCAAAGACTTTAACGTGCTTGAAATAAAGTTCATTTTTCTTTATTTTTATTGAATGACAGAATTAGTAATAATACAAATAAAACTGCACTCTTAAAAGTCTTATTGCCTTTAGTTACGGTCCATTTCAGTTTGTTTTGACTGTACAGATTTAGTGTGACTGTAATTTATGTAGTTTTAATTATTTTTGGGATAAAAATTACCTATATTAAAAATGATAGGAATCGATTCAGTAAACGATTCTGAACAAACTACTTTCTCGAAGTGCGTTAATTATGTTATGTGTTGTACATATACAATTACTTTAAGCTTTTAGTCGTAGTTGGTTGCAGGTGCCTATTTAATATCCTTCCGTCTATTACAGCCTATTCCACTACTAAACATAGGCCACCCTCATAGGGGGGATTTTGCCATAGGTGCCACACTTGGCAGGTGGATTGGAAATTTTCTTATTATTTCATGTTGAAATCGGGACGATGCTACTATACCAATCACCTGTTTCAATTTCAATCTGTCGCCACGGGACAATGAAAGTCCACTGATGGAAATAGGCCTCCCCCATAGATTGCCTCATAGGGGAATATTCGCTATAGTTGGCACGCTTGGCAAGCGGGTTGGCAGCCGCAGTTTTTTTATTTTTAGTTGTTATTAGGAAGACGCTGCTGCCCGTTCCCTGATTTGTTTCCCTCTGTCGTCTCTTGCGACCCAAGAGATGGTATGGGCTAGTGGATATTATGCTTACCCCCCACCATTACAAGGCACCTATTTAGTATTGCCTTTTTTAATTCATAATATCTATTCATCCCGTACATGTAACGTCCTTTGAAGCAAAACTCTGTATCAGATAAGTAGGTCAAAGCATATACCCGTCCTCGTTCATCATTAAGCGTCATACATTGATATTAAATTCTCTTGACAAAGGCGAGTGCGCTCTATACAGTCTATTGTGCGCCTTAACTGGACATATTGTGCGGGAAATTTTCTGTTATTGCAAAGTCAACTGTATAAAAATGGGTTATAAGCACAATATTTCTATGCATTGAATTTATGTTAAATTGTGTGTATTTTTTGTTTTTTAACCACAACATAGTGACGATGTAATTTTTTTTAAATATTTTTTATTAAGTTTTGGCTTGGATGCTTGTACTTTAAGCTATGTCTTAATTTTATTCGTTATTAAAAAGATAAATAAGTTGCAGTGACATAGACTAATCGCATATTTCACAGAGTATATGTATTTAAAGAGGTTACTGCTTACTTAGTTTAAGAAAATATTTTTGTTCAACAATGAACAAGAAGTATGGACTAATATACCAGTTAATGCTGATTGCTGACCAGTAAAATATAAACGTTGAATCACGAAAATGATGCAGCCATAGTATGGAACCTTTTTTACCCTACCATTAACAAAACAACCTGAAAATAATAATGATCTTAATTGCTTTATTACTGAGCAAAACGTTTGTTGTACCTACACGACTTAGCGTTAATTGAATTGTTGGTTAGTTAGTCAATTTCAAACTTTGTTAACGCAGAGAGTAATTTAACTTATGAAAACTTTAGCGAAGCATTAACGAGGTGAGGTCACAATTTAGGAATGGTTTGACAGCAAAACATTTCATTTATTTACATCGTGCGTCGTTTGATTTTGGATTCTAATGCTTCATACGTGTAAATTGCAAGTAAGGGGATTTATTTTTTAAGTTTAATAAGGGTGTCAAACGAGCACACGGTCTACCTGATGGTAAGTAGATGCTGTTGTCCATAGACATCTTCATATATTATAATGTATATGCGTTGTCACCCCTGTGTACTAAAATTGGGTACTTCGTTTCCAGTAAAGTCTCCGGTTCTTCACCCTCATGATACTAGCTAGCTAGCTAGTGTAATACCTTTAATAACTATATGTTTATATGTAAATAGTGTGCCATTTGGCATTTTCTAAATAATTTGCATGCGAAATTTGGAAACGATTATAACGTCAAAATACATCTCATGTTGACATTTATACGCGTGAATTGACGTGTTGATGACATTTTAGTGCCTACACGAGCTCCTCTCACTCCCCCGTCCTATTATGTATGTAATTATAGTATTGTACGGTTTTAAGTAAAATGATACTTGTGTGTATATTACTCTCGTGCATATTACTATGTTCTTTGGGCTACGTTTACTTCATAAAATAATAACTAACATATTTAAAAATATTAAGTAGCACAGCAATGGTGAGTCAACCAAATCAGTTGCAGTGACTGCTGGCTCTTTGCCAGTACTGTTTAATCAAATCTTGATCTAGTACGATGTGTGGTCGCGGATTCGTTATGGAACTGAAGCTTTATGAATTATTAGTCTTAAAACTGCTCACTTTTAGAGCACAGGCCTCCCCTTATGAAATGCATTGTGTGTAAAATTTGTTATTGGTACTCCCCGTATTGGGTACAAGGTTTCAAGTTTACAATTGAATGTTTTAAATAAACATTGATTTTATTTTTAATACTGAGTAAGAGTTAAAAAAAATAGCCGCCATTTAAAACACAACTGCATCTCGATCGATTTCATATTTTGACTTTCGATACCATAGAACAGAGTAAACGGTCTTTCACGGTTCGATTACAAGAACTTCAGCTTTTCAAGTGGCTTAAGTCGTCTCAAAGTAAGTGCGTATTTTTTTTCTAACTTTCAATACGGTGTACCTTAAATTAAAAGCAATTGGTAATTGGCATACAATACAATTCCGAAAATTCATTATCATGGAAAACTGAGTAGCTCAAAAGCCAAAGGCTTTCGCCTTAAATGTCAGTGTACGCGTTCGATCTGAATTCGATTTCAGGTGTCGACAGTCGACACCACTAAAATTATACTCTGCAATTGATTAAAACTACTTTTACGGATTTTATCGCGTTTAATTTTAATTTTAATTATTTTTAATTCATATAATAATATAAGAAATAATTATACTCTGCAATTTTACGTCCTGAACTAAACTTGTTAAGTGATAAAAGTAACATTGTGGTAAAACCTGCACGTTTCAGAAATAAAATGTATTTGGAGACAATTTGTAGACCGTCAACATTCAAAACGTATTTGACTTGACAGAAATATCCAATAACTGATTTTGGCCCGAGTAGGGATTCGAAGCTAGGACATCATCATCCGCAACTGCATTTACGGTCACTAGACTAACTAAACCGTCAGATAATAAATATTAGACAAAAGAGACTAAAAATAGTAGCAGATAAAATTTAATTTAAAATTTCTTATTACTAAATCAAATATTAATTACGTCCCGTGGTTCAGAGGTTCTGATGCTCACGAACTAATCAGTTGATCGTGAAGTCAAATTGATTTCGTATCGTGCTCTCTCTCGTTTGCCGATCAACAGAAAGGGAAAGCCGTTACGTCCTGTTACACCGTTAATACCATTATCAATTTTCTATCACTCTTACTGTTTTCTAACAATGTGGATAGTCTTCTATCATATCAAGCCAATTGATAATTCTGTCCGTGACCATGACGCTAGTCTCAAAACGGATGATGAATGCAACTACGTTGTTATTGAAACGGCCTCGCAAAAGTCATTGCAGCTGGTCGAGTACACTACCGTATACATTAAAAACAAAGTACAAGACGAGGGGGATAGATCTGCACATATTTTTAGAAGCAACGCCATTCGAGTTCAGTCAAGTCGTAGGCTATATTAAAATGTAATTTAATTGCAGTTTAGATGCTTTATAAATTTAATGAGAAATCATGCATGTCTTGAGTGCTGGCGATAGTGGTAGATTAAAGGAAACTACATCTACCTAGATGTACGTACGTTTATTGAAAGAGCCAAGAATACTTAAAACTAGCTTACTGATAGGAATCTAATTACGTCGCAAACTAAAAATGTCGAAATATAACTATTATTTAAAATTATATACGTGGTAGAGCTACGCTGCAGCTATATTATAGTTGTAGACTGCCTCGTTGGTCTAGTGGTTGTAGTAGTACGACTGCTGATCGTGAGGTCCTGGGTTCGAATCCCGGGTCGGGCCAAAAAAAAACTATTGAGTTTTTCCGTCAAGAAATTCTCAGTAGTTGCCCGGAGTCAGGAAGTTGGCGGTGTCTCACCCCCGTGCCGCGGAAAGCACGTAAAGCCGTTGGTCCTGCGCCTGATCTCTCTCCGGTTGTGTCGGTTTACCGTCACATCGGATTATGAGAGTGAGGGAATAGAGAGTGCACCTGTGCTTGCGCATACACTTGGGCACTATAATCCTGTCCTGCGGCGATGGCTAGCCTCCGCTGAGGCAGGCCGCCGTGGTTAAAATTCGGTCTGAACGACATTATAGTTGTAGAACGAATGGGTCAGCTTGACCGGGCATAATACTGCCGTGTTCCGTATGGTGAGTGCAGAGAATCGGAGACACTTTTTACTGGAAACGAAGCATTCCATCTTATTCCTCAGGAGTGACAGCGAATCTGCATTTGGATTCTTAATCTCTTGGCCATAGCATTCACTTATCATCTGGTAGACTGTGTGCTTGTCACCCTTGTACTATAAAAAAATTGTTATCACTAGATAAGCTGGTCAAGAGGTAAATAAATAAAAGAACCCGTGCCCCATTCAACCCAGGCACCACAGGTGAATGGTATTCTGAATCAATGTGGCTTACTATTTTTATAATAATCCCACTGTTGTGGGATTATTATAGTTTTTTTTCTTTATTTGTCTGTAATATTCCATAGCATCGTGCCATTTATTTGCCATTATCGTCACACAAATGCACGTGAATCTACCTACGATCGACGATCGCAGTAGGTACCAAAATCTTCCCTGAAGTCTTGCAGTGACATCATTGGCTTTTTATTTTATTTTATTTATCCTGTACTCAAACTTTTGTATACGTGGTAGACCCACGCTGCAGCTATATTATGGTTGTAGCATGAATGAGTCGGCACGACCGGGGTAGGATTACGCTCTCACAGAATACCAGCGTAAAATAGCAGCTTAAGGCTACAGTCTTTTAAAGTTGACTCACATTGAATCATTAGCGCCACTTTGATTTCTTTTTTTACAGCAAATTATTGTTTCAGAGTAAATTATTTTGATAACACATAAATACCCAGATTATAAGTAATGGCTAAATTTTTTTTTTTGGTTCATCTATGTGGTCTATGTTAGATAAATCAAACGGTAAATAGAGCTCTCTCGCACCCAACGCAATTTCGAGCTTTGTTCGTGTACCATTATAAGGCAATCGATAATAAAAAGGCGAAATCTATTCAGCGCGTTAATAGCTAAACATCTTCATCTCCAAAATGCGCTGTTTCTTTTTTTCTAAATATCTTTCATTGTCTTAAATAAGAGGTCTCAATTTCGTTAAATTTCGCTGTTTTCGCCTCATAAAAAACTATTTGTTTCATAGCAATAGCTGAAAATATTTATGCTATAATTATTTTTTTCTCAAGGGCAGGTGTTTAATTATACAAATATTAAAAAATAATAATTTAAACCACTTTATTTCAAAATTAATAATTATTTCGATCGACCTATAAAATATTGACTTTATAAACAATAATTGCGGGCAATATTCCTTAGTAGCCGCTAGGCGGCTGTAGCGTTCAGACGTCTTGTCTGTGCCAAATTTTTGCACTTCCTCTCGCTCTAACATTCCTCTTTCTCTCTCTTTCCCTAATCTTGGTTGCGCATTGTTACGAATTGAAAGTTTCTCTACTTTATTATTTTTTGCATATAATTCTTTAAGGGTTTATAAATCATTTTGTATTTGTTTTATAACTTTTAATTTCGATATGGACCATAAACGTAAAAAATATGCTTGTACCAGAAAACGAAAATTGAAATCAAACATTGAAGCAATGAACAGAAATAGAATTCAAAGGTAAGTTTTTTTGTGTTTCATAGTAAAATAGTTAACAACGTGCATATGTTTTTTTTTTTTTTTTTTTTTTTATAGAAGAGGGGGCAAACGAGCATGCGGCTCACCTGATGTTAAGTGACTACCGCCGCCCATGATCAACCGCAACACCAGGAGAATTGCGGGTGCGTTGCCGGCCCTTTAGAAAGGAGTAAGCTCTTTTCTTGAAGGTCCCCAGGTCGTATCGGTCCGGAAAAATCGCCGGTGGTAAACTATTCCACAGAGAGGTTGTACGTGGAAGGAAACTCCTTGTGAAACGTACAGTGGTGGACCGCCAAGCATCCAGATGGTGTGGATGGTATCGAGACGTTTGCCGTGTAGTGCGTTCACGAAATTTGGCGGCTGGGATTAATCCGAACAATTCCTCAGAGCACTCCCCGTGATAGATGCGATAAAATACGCAAAGAGATGCAACATCTCTTCGCAGCGCCAGTGAATCGAGCCGATCGGAAAGCACTCGGTCGTCGACGATTCGAGCCGCTCTGCGCTGGATGCGGTCAAGTGGTAGGAGCTGGTACTGGGGAGCCCCAGCCCAGAGATGGGAACAGTATTCCATGTGCGGCCGAACCTGCGCCTTGTAAAGTTGCAGGCGGTGTGCCGGCATGAAATACTGTCCCGCTCTGCTGAGCACGCCAAGCTTTTTAGAGGCCAATTTGGCCTTCCCTTCCAAGTGACCACGAAACTGCACGTCACTCGATATGTCGACGCCGAGGATTCCGATACTGGCTGAGGCAACAAGGGGAGTGCCTTGAAACTGAGGGGATACGACAAAGGGGTTCTTTTTAGCGGTTAACGCGCAAACTTGTGTCTTCTGGGGGTTAAACTGGACTAGATTTAGTCGTCCCCAATCCGAGACTCTGTTCAGCAAAGACTCGACTTCAGACAAAAGTTTGTCCCGGCACTCGGAGACGTTTTCCCGAGAAATATTGGCTCGGCCGGTGCAAAGAGCATCACCAGTGCTGTCATCTGCATAGCAATGAATGTTACGAGTATGCAACATATCATTGATATGCAGAAGAAACAGCGTTGGCGATAGCACGCAGCCCTGTGGAACACCAGCATTAATAGGCTTGCAATCGGAGCTTGCACCGTCTACAACGACCTTGATGCTCCGATCTGCAAGAAAGCTGGTGATCCAATCGCACAATTTCTCGGGAAGCCCATAGGAAGGGAGCTTCGAAAGAAGCGCTTTGTGCCAAACCCGATCGAAGGCCTTCGCAATGTCCAAACTAACGGCCAATGCCTCCCCCTTGAACTCTACTGCCTCCGCCCATCTGTGAGTGAGGTAGACCAGAAGATCACCAGCTGACCGACCACGGCGAAAACCGTATTGGCGGTCACTAATCAGCTGGTGATCCTCAAGGTACCTCATGAGCTGGCAGTTTACAATGGACTCCATTGTTTTGGAGAACAAGGAGGTGATGGCGATTGGCCGGTAGTTGGATGGGTCTGAGCGGTCGCCTTTTTTAGGGATTGGGTGGACGAAAGCCGTCTTCCATGATTTCGGGACTACGCCTAGGGAGTAGGAGTACTGGAAAAGACGCGTTAAAACCGGTGCCAACTCTGGAGCACACGTCCTCAGCACAATTGGGGGGATTCCGTCAGGCCCACTCGACTTGTGGATGTCCAGGGAGAGGAGTGCTTTGCGAACCGAGCGCTGTGTGAACTGCACTTCCGGCATGGAGCACTCACACCGCGGGATGGTCGGCGGCGTACTCCCCCCGTCATCGAGAGTCGAGTTAGACGCAAAGAAAGAGCCTAGAAGATCGGCTTTCTCCTTTGCAGTATGGGCCAGTGAGTCGTCCTCCCTGTGCAGAGATGGAAGAGATGGCTGACAGAAATTCCCCTGGACAGCCTTGGCGAGAGACCAGAATGCACGGGTTCCAGAAGGAAGGCGAACTAGTTTCTCGCCAATTCTGCCTATGTGCTCTGACTTTGCCTTGGCAATGACTCTTTTGAAGGACCTAGAGGCGGAATTATACTTCTTTTTTAGAGCGCTGGTGTTTACATCCCGGGACGCTGATGCATCAACCCAGGCTTGGTAGCACTCCTGCTTATAGCATGATGCTATTTTACAGGAGCGACCAAACCATGGTTGAGATTTGCCTCCAATGGGCACCACAGAGGAAGGAATAAAAAGTTCCATACCCTGAAGTACCACATCAGTAACAGAATCCGCAACAACGTTGGGATCATCCGGCGAGAAGCAAACCCGCCCCCAAGGGTAGGATGCAAAGAAAGTCCGCATCCCATCCCAATCGGCTGACCTATAGTGCCAAACACGGCGGCAGCCTGCAGAATGCAACCGCGATTTCAGCGTGAGTGGCACAACACTCCGGACCAGACAATGGTCCGAGGAGCCTAAAGGGGCGTCTACGGAAATCTGATATCCGTCCGGGTGAGAGGTCAGCAGAAGGTCCAACAGGGAAGGTGCATGATCCTCCACATCTGGAATCCGCGTAGGCGAAGTAACCAGTTGTGTCAGACCATATGCCAAGGCAAAATCATGAACAGATCTCCCCGCATGATCGGTTAAACGTGAACCAAGCCATTCGGCGTGATGGGCGTTAAAGTCGCCGAGGATCACGATCTCTGCGGAGGGGATCTGCTGTAGCAACGAATCTGCAGCCATTTGGACGTGGTCGAAGAGTCGGTCTGTTTCGGCATTACCGCCATGGGACCTATAGAGGCACCCGTAGACGCGTGGATGGTCGTCGCTGTCTACGCGTAGCCAAAGGATGGACAGGTCCGAACCTTCAAGTCTGCCGAGGCGTCGAGAACAGATGTCCTCTCTGACGTAAACGCAAACTCCAGCCCGAGGCACAAAGGAGTGTTCCAGTTTGTACCCCGGGTAGGAGAGATACGAGACATCAGCCGGAGAGGACACCTGCGTCTCGGTCAGAAAGAGCAGAGCCGGCCTCGCCGTCTCGAGATGGTAGTGGACGGCGTTTAGGTTAGAGTGAAGTCCCCTGATATTGCAGAAATTCACGGACAGCGTGGCAGGGGTCGCCTTGGTCTTGTTGCTCCGTTTGCCCCGAGCAGTTGTAGTCTTGAGCGGAATTTTGCCCCCCCCAGAATACGCGGGGCAGCCTGAGCACCCACGCTCAGAAGTGGAGAAACATGGTCGTGGATGCTCAGCGAGGGATTCTCCAGGGGTGCTGGTACCCTCCTGGGGTAGTCTATTATTATTTAATTCCGCTACCATGTTGATGGGGGGGGGATTTGGGCCTCCGGCCACCTGCACTCACCAGACGAAACGCGGAAGCAGAGCTTCCACTTAACGCCGGTATTCTGTGAGGTCGTGGTACCACCCCGGTTTGAGCCGGCCCATACGTGCAACAGCAAAGCTGCCGCGTGGCTCTACCACTGTCAAAAGTGTGTGAAAATATGTGTGAGCACTTGGTTAAATATTAGGTATATAATTAGGTACCTAACCTACATATTATGTAAGTTCTTCAAGGAAATATAGAAGTATTATACATTTTTGGATTGCACATGATGTTTTGTTTACAAGCGACAGTAGCCTAATGGCAGGGAGCGGACCGCGAACTCAAAAAGGTCGTGGGTTCGAATCCACCATTCGACTACTGGCGTGAACCACTCGTAACACAAGCAATTTAAGCTTACCACGAGTGGTTAATGTCCTTTTTTTTAAAAAAAAGTACATTATGTTTTTATAGAAATACTTTTTTAATTTAATTTTTAAGTGTCATAAGGAAAATTTCGTCTTTTTGATTTTCAACTAGAGATTTTCTTGTTACCGGTAGCTGCTGATGTCGAGTTAATGACATTTTTAGATACGAAAACTATTCAGTAATACACGTAGACTACAAGTAAACTATTAAGTAATATCCTCAGCATCCCGTAATTTATTGTACGCCCACTATGGCCAATTTTGGATATAATGTGGCGTCAAACTGCTTACGACGTCCAATATACGGACGTCAAATAGGAGACTTAGCGCAATGTTCGCAAATTGTCATGCTGATCACAGAAACGTCAAAATCTAAAAAAAATTGGACGTCATTTTTCTTCCTCTTTAGCTTCCTGAGCTAATTGATTCTCGCATGGAACGCTCGATGCCAATCCAAGACCCTCCATACATCATTCAAGCCATTGCGAATAAATTAAAAAAAAGCGCTAAGTCGTCCGTCGATGCTGCTGTACAAGAATAGTAATTCATGCATATAGGTAAATGCTATACAAAGTTACATTATACTTTAATGAGAAACTATAAATATGTGTGATAGTGGACTGTTTGTACTTATATAGAAATTATTTTGAGTTTTTTTTTAATCTATTTTAGTATTTAGAACTACTTGACGTACTTGACGGATTTTCGATAGTGTCATCGACTTATTACGAAACCCTCAGTGCACGACTCATTCTAGCACTTGCCAGATTCATTTGAATAATCAATAATACGAGTACATGTTATACAGGTTCTAGATGATTATCTTTTAGAAACCTTTTCAACAAAACAACAAAAATTATACAAACTTAAAATATATTTTTTTTGTGTAACGAATTTTGTAATAAAAGCATGGAACAAAAATAGATACGAGGTAGAAAATCTGTATGTGAAAATTTGTTAGCTAATTATCAATAATCCTGTATATTAGATAAATTGATACTGGAAAATCTTAGTAGAGCAACTTTCCACGCTACGGCCAGAAAGATAACTGCGGTGGCGGTACATGAAGTGGCGGGGCAGGGAGGGTGTAGATGTGTCACCAGAACGCAATTTTTCTGTTTTGCTCTGAAAGACTGGGCTCTTAACGCTGCTGTGTTTCGTGTGGTGAGTGTAGAGAACCGGAGACCCGTTTTACTGCAATCGAGGCATTATTAGTCCTCAAGGGTGACAACGCATCTGCATTTTGATTCTTAATCGAGGTTAAATGGGCCACTGCATACATTTACCATCAGGTGGACTGTGTGCTCGTTTGTCACCCTTATCCTATAAAAAACCTGCTTACCAGGCATGTTTTGTTTTACTTTCTAAGAAAAATCTACTCCTCTCCACTCCACTCCCGGCGTTTTACAAACATAAAATGCACATTGAAAAATCCAGACCCGGAAAAATTATTACCTTCTTATTGTATTGCGATTTTTGTTATAAATAAAAATATAAATTATGGTATACGTAGTGCCACACTAATTGATATTATAAATATGAATATATCACTACTTATATTATAATTGTAAATGTTTGTTGGTTTGTCCTTTCACTAAGCTACGGGGCAACGGATTGACATGGTTATTTGCATAGAAATAGTTTATGGACCGGAAAGCGACATGGGAATACTTTTTATCCTTTATACTGAAAACTATAAAGAAACTGAAAAACTTTATACTAATATACGGTTCCGGTGAGATCAGGAGCATAATTCTGTAACTACCTCTTTAAGCTATGCTTTTTCAAATCTTGAAATAACACATTGACTGGGATTCGAAATTCTCCCACACCGGCGAAGCTGCGATTAAAAAGTACTAAATAATAAATCATCTTTAGTAGAAATCGTTGTTATTTTGAGAAAGTTTGTGGTTTATCAAATTTGATGTAATAGTTGGGCCGTTTTGAATATGTATCGTTTAATAGCGTTATTCAAATGTCTTTCGAATGCAATCACTAATGGTAATAGCCGTATACTGAACGCTCGAGAGTGAAAAGCGGAAGACCTCGGTCGGGGAATGGGAGCAAGCAAATGCGCGATGTACCGCCATTCTATTTTCAGTACTCTCGCGTTACAAAACAAAGAGCAAAGAGCAGACTGCAGCCGGCGTTTGATGTTTGACATTTGATCCGTTTCAAATTGCATATTTGGTTGGAATTATAAATTGATAGAATTTCATTTTTTTTTAAAATAAACCTAAACTATAGATTGTAATAAGCCTAGGCTCATATAAAAAAATTGTGTAAATATGACGACGAATAATAAATTAAATAAATAAAATTGATAGAACGGGCATATTAGGGGTCATATAAAAAATCAATAACTTTACCAGCTGTAAAAATAAAATTCTACCATAGGAATACCAGTTAATGACGTCATAGTTTATTTTAATCAAACGAACCTGTAATTAATGGTAGCAAATTTTAATTTTAGGATGTAACTAGCTGGCCTAGCAGACGTCGTTCTACCCACCCTTTCTGCTAGATCGCACAATGAGTTTCACTCCGGACTTTTTAGTGTAAATATACAATTTATTAATAACTACCACAGCGTCTCCTAGGGACCAGATTTTGTGATTTTCTTTAAGGCTACTTATTTTGTTTCGTAATTCCGTTAATATAGGATTTGTTAATAACTTGACTGCGGCGTCACCTGTCGAATACTAATATAGCTATGTATATGAACCATCGTCTTGCCAAGACAAACATGACCTCAATCGACCAAGTTGAATGGTCACTAACAGACGCACCATCGCAACTATTTAAACATAATTATTAACACGTGGTAGAGCCGCTCTGCAGCTATGTTATTATGGTTGTAGCAGGAATGGGTCGGCTCGACCGGGGTAGGACCACGCTCTCACAGAATAATGCTGTTTTTCGTAAGGTGAGTGTAGAGAACCGAAGACCTTTTTTTATTGTTAGTGAGGTATTCCGTGTTATTCGTCAGAGGTGAAAACGTAGATGCGTTTTCACCCTATGAATGTCTATGTCAATGATTAAAAAATCTCACGTTATTGCGTGACACATTACAAATAAAATATAATAGGTACATAAAAATTAAAGGTATACTTGTAAGTGTGCCAGTTATTGTATTTCTTGATTATTATACATAATTATAATATATATGAAGACGTTCGAACTGTACTGAAACATAGGAACGTTATATACCTACGTGTTTACAAACGTTAATTTCGTTTTATTTAAAGCATCTTTTGCGCAGTTTCTGTGTAGTCAGTTCGAAATAGCCCAAGGAACAAGGCCCTTGTTACAAGGGCTTATTGTGGGACGTACGATACGATGAGCATGGAAACTAACAACATATGCGATAAAAATGTTTGCGAGCCTATTTTTTTTGTAAAGTATTTTATTTAATAATATATAATTTAACAACCACAGAGTACAAACGAAAAACAATATTATCGTATTTTCAACATGACAGAAGTAGAATACATTATTTTTAAGGATTAATTCTGAGATATTGGCGCTATGACATCACAAATTTTCCATAACAAAATTTTACTTTCATTAAACGTCTGCGAACAGTGTAACTATTATACAGTTTATTATACTTTTCAAATGACTTTACCACGTTCGTGATACAGTTGGATGTCTTTTTAATTTGCGTGATTAATTATAATTAATACTTTCGTGTAACAGTATAGTTTTATGATTTCAGACTTTATATTCGTAGCAAATGAAATACTAATTCTGCCTCAGAATATTGACTAATGCACGCAATGTTACGTACAATTTAAGCAATTTTAATTAGAAAGTTATAAATATATTAGTTGTGTCTCGTAATCGAAGACTTCCTATTTTTACTAGTCAGTTTGACGACGATCTCACCTGGTGGTGAATGGTGATGAAACCATAGATGATAAGTTGCACTGTCTTAGCGTAACAAAAGCCTATTCACTTACTGCCTTGAAAACACCCAGATTGTAATCGGACGGAATAGCAAAGGTCGGCAAATTATTCCAGTCCTTTGTTCTAGTAATTCATTATAATTTCCGTAATTAATCCGTATCTATCTATATACAAGTATATATAAGCGAAATGCCACTGACTCACTTACTCATCACGTAATCTCCAGAACTATACGCCCGATTGACTTGAAATTTAGCAAATATACTCCTTTCTTGACCTGGACCCACTTAGAAAGGATTTTGGTAAGTCAACCCCTAAGGGGGTGAAATAGGGTGTTACATATGTGCAATGGTGTTGTATATTACATTGCTGGCAAGGTGAACCTTGACAGGTGGATGGGCGATGCACCAGGTATTTACGCACTTTCACGTTGGTCTTCTTTGTGGAAGTTTTGCATCTAGTTTAAATACGAGATGCTTGTCGTCTGTAAGCGAAGAGTTCTTTATTACGTTTCCCTTCATCGATTCTTACGACGCTCACGTCACCGAAGGAGATGCGATAAAGGATTCTCTTTCGCCGCCGTCGTTAAATGGATGGCAATCTTCTTCTGTTATTAATTATAATTAATATTAATAATATTAATAAATAAATATTCGTCGCTGCTGGTGGATAAGTGGGCTGGTTCTTTTCTCGATCAAAAGCTAAAGTTAAGCCTTTCAGGGAGGAAAGGGACGGAGGAGTGGGACTGTATGACAATTTAAGCTTTTAGTTTTCGTTTTTTTATAATGGGAATATATATTATATTGCATACATTTAATAATTATTTCAGCTTGTTAAACTTTAACTACCTTGTTACTGGTTGCGTCTCAGGTTAAAATCCTTAGAGTAATAACATACATACGTATATGCAAAATTTAAAGTTTGTGCATGCACTTCTCAAACTCGAGATATGTATTTGATTTTAAGACCGTAAATGTCAGTATTTTCAAAACTGCGCCATAATTTAAAATTACATAGAAAAAAACAATTTTGTGTATACCTACTACTCAAAATTGTGAATTTAGATTCGTATGTTTTTTTTCTAATGTACGGTATACATAAACATCCTTTTATAAGTACCTGTAATTTATATAACGTATACGATAGAATACTCATTGTCTTGAAGGAATATATAAATTAACTACATTGATGTATACAGAAATGCAGACAATGCTCATTTGAGAGAATTATTGTGTTACAGTCTAGTTCCCACAATACTGTTTTGTTCTGGCATGTATCTTCATTGTAGCAATTTATATTATATGTTCATTTATTTTATAGAAGGCAGGATGACAATGTCCACCTTATTGAAGTTGGATGCATTTGCATATAGAAACGTACATCTATCCCCAATGAAAAGTTCATAATGATACTTCAGAAATCAGATGGAATGTCTTGTTACCAGTAAAAAGGGTCCTCGGTTCTCGTTCATAAGTAATAATAATGTCATCCAGACCGAACTTCTGTCTCGGCGACCAGCCTCAACGAATATTAGCCACCGGCCCAGGACAGGATTATAGTGTCCAAGTGTATGCGCAAGCACAGGTGCACTCTCTATTCCCGAAATAATCCGATAAGACGGTAAACCGACACGACCGGAGAGAAATCAGGCGCAGGACCAACGGCTTTACGTGCTTTCCGAGGCAAGGGGGTGAGACACCGCCAACTTCTTGACTCCGGGCAGCTACTGAGAATTTCTTTACGGATAAACTCAATAATTGATTTTTTGGCCCGACCGGGATTCTAAACCAAGACCTCATGATCAGTAGTCGCACTACTACAACCAATAGACCAACGAGGCAAACAGGTTCTCGTTACACACCCCTGGTTATTTCACGCTGGCATTTAATGCAAGCGTGGACCTTACTGGTCAAGTCGACCGATGTCGCAGCTGGGTTCTAACACTACTAAAATTTTTATTTTTGTTTTGTTGCTCCATCAAAGTATTATACTTCAAATTAATGAAATATATAAATAAACTATGTTTATCCACTGTGTTTTATTTTCAAGGCAGGAGCCATTGCGACTTACCATCTTCAGCTACATCGCCATGTAAAATTGATCTGGGAACAGTATCTCATCGGAGGCCAAAAATTGTTTATTGAATTTTCCATAGTGGTCTCTTACAAAATATAACGGAAATAAGATGATGAATTCTCAAAAACTTTTAATCAATCAAATTATGAATAACAAATTCTTAAATAAATACGAGTATATGGGAGTAAGGGAGATATTAGTTTTTCTTCTTATGCCAATCTCACCAGCTACTACACAAGTGGCACATCGTCTCTATGCTTACTAAACCGGTTTGTCCAGCGTGGTATGAGCATCTCTTAAAAAAATATATTTATTTGTTTATTTTGCATAATGTAGCAAAAATATAGTACAACATTGACATTGACATTGACAAAATTATTGAAATTTAAAAACATTAAGATTTATAAATTAAAATTATGAAAAGAATACAGACATTGCATAATAATAATTAACCAAAAAAATATCAAAATTAACTGGAAAGAAATCCAATAAACAAAAAATTTACTACTATATGCACTATCACATCATTAATATTTATTTGATATATTTATATTTAGATTTGATAATATCTCCAGCAGTTATAAATAGCTCAGGGTTACATATATGCTGAGATATTTTTGAAAATTGACGACTCCGTGGCGCAGTGGCTTAGCAATGAGTGGCTGCGCTGGGGGTCGCGGGTTCGAATCCCGCACGGAACAAGTATTTGTATGGCCTACAAATAATTGTTCCGGGTCTGGATATTTGTCCTTGTGCAATTTATGTTTGTAAACTGCCCCCACGATACAGGAGAAAATCCTAGTGTAGGGGTAACGTTTAAAAAAAATATTTTTGAAAATTGTCTCAGTTCAGCAGTTGACTTCAAAGTGGTGGCGGATGAAGAAACCCGCCACTCCATTACGTCAAGTTTCGGAGTTGTCGTTACTAAAATAATAGAATATAAAAAAATATGCGGAAAATCAGTGTATGATGTGCATGAAAAAAATCGATAGATGCAGGTGACCCAAGATCGTGTTTTACATCAATCTTTAGTGATGGTGCTAATGATAGTGATGGAGCAATTATTCACAACCTAGCCTCGCTTTCATGCGCTCAGCAATTGATCATAGACCATTATATTGTTTTCATCCATGAAATCGAAATTCACGTTACGTAAGGTAACCACGTTATTTAACGTTCCAATCTGACCCTGTTTTACGTCGGATGAGATTTCGATTATATATAAACTATTTTTGATTTTAGTTTGATTGTTGTTTTGTCCGTTTACCGCATTCTGGCATGGTAAGGCGGCGTCATTCACAAAAAAAATGTTTACGATGTAATTTTGAGTAATCTCGACTACAACATCATCTTCTGTTTTATGGTAAAGTTATACAGATTATCCTTCTCGCTACATCCTTTTTTACTTTCTATATAGAATAAGGGTAACAAACGAGCACATATTTCTCATGATAAGTGGATGTTGTGGACCATAGACTGGTCCGGAATCTGTCCTTGACTAAGAATTAAAATGGAAATGCTCTGTCGCCCCTGGGGACTTAGATGAAAATGCCTCGTTTCTGGTAAAAAGGGTCTCCCGTTCCCAACACACAACCATACAAAACATAGCAGCATTAAATGCTATATTACGCTTGTTTTCTGTGAGAGCGTGGTCCTCCCCGCCGAGCCTACCCATTTGTGCTACAACCATTATGTAGCTACTGTTCTACCGTTCGAAAAATGTATACACAACTCTGTCATTTCATGAGTTTAGAGACGGGCATGGAAAGTAGTCGTCTACATAAATTTTTATTCTTATCGCTTATCATAGTTCGACTTCTTCCTTGGTACAAAGGTTTTGCCGTCATCACTTATTAATTACAGTAGATATCAGACGTCTCGCATCGTTGACGCTGCTCCCTTTGACTGGTCTGAGTAATGTATATATTTTAAGCAATTTCATCGGAGGCCATAACATGTTCCTTGAAATAACCATAGTGGGCTCTTTAAAATATACGAGAGATAAATAAATATGTGTTTTATTTCACGGTCTAGAATCTAGATAGTGAAATAAATAGTTTTTAATGTGGTAGAGCCCTGCTGCAGCTATATTAAGTTGTAGCACGAATGTACCGGCTCGACCTGGGAAGAACCACGCTCTCACAGAGTACCAGCGTAAAATAGCAGCTTAATACTGCTATGTTTCGTAAGGTGAGTGTAGAGATCCGGAGACCCTTTTTTACTGGACACGCGGCATTTTATCTAAGTCCTCAGGGGTGAAAACGCATCTGCGTTTTGATTTTTAATCGAGGGTAAGTGTAGATATCTATGGCCAGTCTTTTTTTTTTTTTATAGAAGAGGGGGCAAACGAGCATGCGGCTCACCTGATGTTAAGTGACTACCGCCGCCCATGATCAACCGCAACACCAGGAGAATTGCGGGTGCGTTGCCGGCCCTTTAGAAAGGAGTAAGCTCTTTTCTTGAAGGTCCCCAGGTCGTATCGGTCCGGAAAAATCGCCGATGATAAACTATTCCACAGAGAGGTTGTACGTGGAAGAAAACTCCTTGTGAAACGTACAGTGGTGGACCGCCAAGCATCCAGATGGTGTGGATGGTATCGGGACGTTTGCCGTGTCGTGCGTTCACGAAATTTGGCGGCTGGGATTAATCCGAACAATTCCTCAGAGCACTCCCCGTGATAGATGCGATAAAATACGCAAAGAGATGCAACATCTCTTCGCAACGCCAGTGAATCGAGCCAATCGGAAAGCACTCGGTCGTCGACGATTCGAGCCGCTCTGCGCTGGATGCGGTCAAGTGGAAGGAGCTGGTACTGGGGAGCCCCAGCCCAGAGATGGGAACAGTATTCCATGTGCGGCCGAACCTGCGCCTTGTAAAGTTGCAGGCGGTGTGCCGGCATGAAATACTGTCCCGCTCTGCTGAGCACGCCAAGCTTTTTAGAGGCCAATTTGGCCTTCCCTTCCAAGTGACCACGAAACTGCACGTCACTCGATATGTCGACGCCGAGGATTCCGATACTGGCTGAGGCAACAAGGGGAGTGCCTTGAAACTGAGGGGATACGACAAAGGGGTTCTTTTTAGCGGTTAACGCGCAAACTTGTGTCTTCTGGGGGTTAAACTGGACTAGATTTAGTCGTCCCCAATCCGAGACTCTGTTCAGCAAAGACTCGACTTCAGACACAAGTTTGTCCCGGCACTCGGAGACGTTTTCCCGACAAATATTGGCTCGGCCGGTGTAAAGAGCATCACCAGTGCTGTCATCTGCATAGCAATGAATGTTACGGGTATGCAACATATCATTGATATGCAGACACAGCGTTGGCGATAGCACGCAGCCCTGTGGAACACCAGCATTAATAGGCTTGCAATCGGAGCTTGCACCGTCTACAACGACCTTGATGCTCCGATCTGCAAGAAAGCTGGTGATCCAATTGCACAATTTCTCGGGAAGCCCATAGGAAGGGAGCTTCGAAAGAAGCGCTTTGTGCCAAACCCGATCGAAGGCCTTCGCAATGTCCAAACTAACGGCCAATGCCTCCCCCTTGAACTCTACTGCCTCCGCCCATCTGTGAGTGAGGTAGACCAGAAGATCACCAGCTGACCGACCACGGCGTAAACCGTATTGGCGGTCACTAATCAGCTGGTGATCCTCAAGGTACCTCATGAGCTGGCAGTTTACAATGGACTCCATTGTTTTGGAGAACAAGGAGGTGATGGCGATTGGCCGGTAGTTGGACGGGTCTGAGCGGTCGCCTTTTTTAGGGATCGGGTGGACGAAAGCCGTCTTCCACGATTTTGGGACTACGCCTAGGGAGTAGGAGTACCGGAAAAGACGCGTTAAAACCGGTGCCAACTCTGGAGCACACGTCCTCAGCACAATTGGGGGGATTCCGTCAGGCCCACTCGACTTGTGGATGTCCAGGGAGAGGAGTGCTTTGCGAATCGAGCGCTGTGTGAACTGCACTTCCGGCATGGAGCACTCACACCGCGGGATGGTCGGCGGCGTACTCCCCCCGTCATCGAGAGTCGAGTTAGACGCAAAGAAGGAGCCTAGAAGATCGGCTTTCTCCTTTGCAGTATGGGCCAGTGAGTCGTCCTCCCTGTGCAGAGATGGAAGAGATGGCTGACAGAAATTCCCCTGGACAGCCTTGGCGAGAGACCAGAATGCACGGGTTCCAGAAGGAAGGCGAACTAGTTTCTCGCCAATTCTGCCTATGTGCTCTGACTTTGCCTTGGCAATGACTCTTTTGAAGGACCTAGAGGCGGAATTATACTTCTTTTTTAGAGCGCTGGTGTTTACATCCCGGGACGCTGATGCATCAACCCAGGCTTGGTAGCACTCCTGCTTATAGCATGATGCTATTTTACAGGAGCGACCAAACCATGGCTGAGATTTGCCTCCAATGGGCACCACAGAGGAAGGAATAAAAAGTTCCATACCCTGAAGTACCACATCAGTAACAGAATCCGCAACAACGTTGGGATCATCCGGCGAGAAGCAAACCCGTCCCCAAGGGTAGGATGCAAAGAAAGACCGCATCCCATCCCAATCGGCTGACCTATAGTGCCAAACACGGCGGCAGCCTGCAGAATGCAACCGCGATTTCAGCGTGAGTGGCACAACACTCCGGATCAGACAATGGTCCGAGGAGCCTAAAGGGGCGTCGACGGAAATCTGATATCCGTCCGGGTGAGAGGTCAGCAGAAGGTCCAACAGGGAAGGTGCATGATCCTCCACATCTGGAATCCGCGTAGGCGAAGTAACCAGTTGTGTCAGACCATATGCCAAGGCAAAATCATGAACAGATCTCCCCGCATGATCGGTTAAACGTGAACCGAGCCATTCGGCGTGATGGGCGTTAAAGTCGCCGAGGATCACGATCTCTGCGGAGGGGATCTGCTGTAGCAACGAATCTGCAGCCATTTGGACGTGGTCGAAGAGTCGGTCTGTTTCGGCATTACCGCTATGGGACCTATAGAGGCACCCGTAGACGCGTGGATGGTCGTCGCTGTCTACGCGTAGCCAAAGGATGGACAGGTCCGAACCTTCAAGTCTGCCGAGGCGTCGAGAACAGATGTCCTCTCTGACGTAAACGCAAACTTCAGCCCGAGGCACAAAGGAGTGTTCCAGTTTGTACCCCGGGTAGGAGAGATACGAAACATCAGCCGGAGAGGACACCTGCGTCTCGGTCAGAAAGAGCAGAGCCGGCAGAGTCTCGGACTGGGGGCGACTAAATCTAGTCCAGTTTAATCCCCAGAAGACAAGTTTGCGCGTTTACTGCAAAAAAATCCCCTTTCGTCATATCTCTCGGTCGGAGACCCTTTTTTACTGGAAACGAGTCATTCCATCTTAGTTCTCAGAGGAGACAACGCATCTGCGTTTTTATTCTTAATCGAGGATAAATTTAGATGGTTATGGGTCACAGCATCCACTTACCATCAGGTGGACTGTGTGCTCGTTGTTCACCCTTATTCTATATAAAAAAAGCTCGTTTTAAGTAACGTAGGTAAAGCCATTAAATATTTTCATTTCGTAACAAAATGAAATACTTTATTAGAACTCTGCCTAGATAACATCACTGTAACTGAATAAAAAATAATTGGTTACTAAAATCACTAGTTTATACTGGTGATGTCTTCTTCGTCACTAGTTACGTTACGCGAAAATCACGTAACGACTCACGTCTAGTAATTAATTCTGTTATGACGATACCACCTAGGTACATATTTTTTTAAAATTGAAAACGTTACCTCTACACTGGGATTTTCTCTTGTATCGTTGAAGTAGTTCACAATTTACATACATAAATTTCACAAGGACAAACATACAGACCCGGAACAATTATTTGTAGGCTATATATTCTGAGCTGTGTTAACTCAGGGGCTTAGTGCTCGCTGTAAGTTTCACAGTACGCAAGCAACCCGAGTTCGATCCCCGCCGGCACCAATGAAATTGTTAATTGCAATTTTAAATGCTATTTTATTACGTGCTTGGCGATGTAGGAAACCATCGTGAGGAAACCTGCATGTCTGTCAAATAAAAAAATAAAGAATATTTCGAAGAAATGTGAAGTTCGCTAACATGTATTGGGGTAGCGCAGCGGACGCTTCCTTGCCCCAACACCCTCTCAGAAATGAATGGAGGCCAGTGCCCAGTAGTGCGACATATATATATATATATATATATATATATATATATATATATATATATATATATATATATATATATATATAATATATATGCTGTAACTTTACTTACTTTACTTTATATACAAATACTTGTTCCGTACGGGATTCGAACCCACGGCCCTTTGCGCTGCAACTCATTGTTAAGCCACTGTGCCATAGTGCCGTCCATTCTACATTCAGTATGTTGTCAAAATCAAAAATTCGTTCAGCGGGACGTATGAGGCAAATCGTCCCTACCGATGTAAAGAAGGCCACGGGGAGGACTTGTACAGGCTGGTGATGACAATGATGCCGTTTAATAAAAAAATCGAAATCGTTCTTGGAAGCCAGAGCGTGCACTATTATGGCACGATCTCAGAGATGCCGCGAATCAGAATGTCAACGACCTGCAATGTGCAAACCGTTGCACTAACCGCCCAGTTTATTAAGACCCATATTCCCTCCCTCGGTTTATATTTAACTGCAAACGAGGGGCTGGTTGCGAAGCCCACGACAGATCAGTTAAACTGGATAATGGTACATTGCAATAAACGTTTACTGATGCAGCGTTCTGGGTCACATTCTAGCATGCAATTAATGAATATAATTGGTTGTGGAATTAAGTACCGAATGAATAGTTTCATAATATTTTTCAGATTTAGATATAACAGATTTAGTAAGTTTTGCCGCACTTTCGAGCTTAGGTAACTGTTATTTTGTGTGTTCTTTACTATAGGCTATAAAACGATAACAGATAAAAGTTATTAACAGAATAAAATACAACATAAGCAAATTAAAAATTACAGTTGTTTGATACGCTAGTAATGTATAAGACAATGTTGTTTGAACAAAATTGTTCATTTGTTTTACTTTTATATTCAATCAGATTATAATGTATACCGGCTTTCAGAAAAAATGCCATTCGACAAACATTATTTTATTTCATTTGTCAATAAGAGATTTCATTTCATATATAGACGGCTAACATCAATTTATTAGTTTATTTGGGAATAATCTATTTAATTTAAATTCAATTGATTTCATAAATCATATACATTATGTCGCAGCAGATGCGCTTAATTAGCCGGTTAGTTGGACGGCTGGTCATTTAGTTAAACGGGCGGTATTCAATGATATCTCCCTGAAACCTTTTGATAAATCCTTTTACTTAAGGTTTAAGAAAATGGCTGGGCATCATTTATGCAATCTCGTTTTGAGTTTGGTGAAAGTTACAGCTCAAAATTATGTGCCAAGTAAAATTTCAGTAGGCTTCGTAAGCAAATTCCAGTTTTTTGAATTTTAAACCCGTCCACTACCCGGCTTAACGGTAAAAAATTAAACTCTTAATAAAAAGTAAAAAAAAAACCGAGTTTAAAAATTAAAATACACTCACCGGCACGGGAACTTGGCCAAGCGGTTACCTCGCGATAGCAAAAGCTTTAAGTGTTTCTGATGAATGTTTGTTATGCAAGTATGTCAAAAAATGTTTACCCTCAAGTTCAAGAGGGTAATTCATTATGTTTAAGTGCACCATGACGAATTCTTTAATTTTTAGTTGAATCGGGTCATTTGAGCGACTAAGTTCACATTTTAAATTTGTGTGTTGTGAAAAGTTTACTGTAAGGTTATTCAATTATTGTGATCTTGTGTCTTAATTAAATAACTAAAGGTGCTTTAAAGCCAATAAAAATGCCATTAACACCAGCACAAGTTGCACAAGCAGTAGCATTAATTGACCAAGGGCTGACACAGCGTGAAGTTGCTATTGTGCTTAACGTACCACGGTCCTCAATGCAGTATTCACTGAAACGATACCAGGAGACAGGCCGCTACACCCGCAGGCCAGGTAGTGGGGGCGTAAGGTGCACATCGGCCCGGGACGATCGTTTTATTGTTATGGAGATTTTGAGAAACCGCTACCTGACCGCTGTTGAGATACGCCAGCGGCTCCAAATCGCAAGAGGCGTTAATGTTAGTGAGCGTACGGTGAGAAGACGAATGGAGGAAGTGAATTTAAAAGCTCGTAGACCAGCACGAGGTCCAGAACTTCTCAGACAGCACCGAGTAGCCCGACTTCAGTTCGCAAGAGAACATGTCAATTGGACCCACGAGCAATGGGCTAGAGTGTTGTTCACAGATGAGTGTCGAATAGCTTTACGTGCTCCAGACGGTCGAGAACGAGTGTGGAGAAAAAGAGGAGAGAGGTTTCTACCCATTACCACCACCCAAACTGTGAGTTTCCATGGAGGCTCAATAATGGTATGGGGAGGTGTAAGTTCCGACGCACGTACAGAGTTGGTCATCGTCGATAATCGGCTTACAGCTACTCGATACATCGAGGAAGTTCTTCAGGAGCACGTAATGCCTTATTCGGGATTCATTGGACACGACCAATTCCTCCTCATGCACGATAATGCACGCCCGCACGTCGCACATTGTGTAGAGGAATATCTGGAAGAGGTTGGAATACAAAAATTACAGTGGCCAGCTCGTAGCCCGGAATTAAATCCAATTGAGCATGTATGGGGTATGCTTAAAAGAAAGATAAAGTCCAGCTCCAAACCGCCACAAACTCTAATTGAGCTCCGAAATGCAGCGCTGGCCGCTTGGGACAGCATACCGCAAGTTGATGTCAGAAACATCATTCAAAGCATGCCAGATCGAATGGAAGCGGTTATCAGGGCTAGAGGAGGAAACACCCGATATTAAAACTGATAGACAATAAAGAAACAGACTTAATTTTAAACTTTGTAGTGTTTTTAAAGTGACACTGGAAAGATGTTAATTTTAGTGAAAACATGTTATCTTGAAAAGAAAAATTTCGGTGAAGTAAACATCAAATTTCTATGTTCTAAAACCATTAGAGACACTTATTGAATGCATCTACCCTTAATTTACTGTTAAAAAAACATTTCAGTGCAAATAATCAGCAAATTCACGAGTGGCCAAGTTTCCGTGCCGGTGAGTGTATTTCCTATAAATATAAAACAATTCCCACATAACACATTTTATACGTGGTTGAGCCATGCTGCAGCTATATTATGGTTGCAGCACGTATGGGTCAGCTCGACCGGGTTAGGACTACGCTCTCACAGAATACCAGCGTTAAATAGCAGCTCTTTGCCGCTGTGTTTCGTTTGTTGAGTCTAGAGAACCGGCGACCTTTTTTGTAGGAAACGAAGCATTTCATCTTAGTCCTCAGGGGTGGCAACGCATCTACATTTTTAATCCTAATCGAGGATAAATGTAGACTATGTCTATGGGCCACAGTATCCACTTAACATCTTATTAGAATCTTAATAATTAGAACCAAACTGTTTTGTACGTCTTTTGTAATGCGTACAGCAAAAGAGTTGAATAATTTGCCGACGCGGCGTCTGTCTTTCCGTCCGAATACAATCTGGGCGTCTTCACGACAGGACTGAATGGACTTTTGTTACCTACGCTAAGATAGCGCGGTTTACCATCTAGGGCTGCATCACCACTTACCCCACCAGCTGGGATTGTGATCAAGCACTGGCTTATAATAATTTATAATAAAATAATAATAATAATTGATAAATAATTTAAAAAAATATTTAAAGGCTAGCCGTCCAATTAACCGGCTGATTGGAACATCTAGCTGCGACATACTGATGATTGTGAAGTGACTAAGTATAATATCAGTAGAGGAAGTACTGCCTTTACGAGTAAGTATATCAAATTTTGAAAATTTAAAAATTAATGAAAATATACTTAATAATGGATTCATTTATTTAATTAATGCGTTTGCTCAGAATTTGTGGAGTCTATGACCAAACCACGCACAAAGGTCCGTTGAAAAAGTAAAAAAAAATGTGTATGTCTCCGGTTACAATTATCTCGGTTCATTTAAACATAACTTAAGCTCGGAACTTGTATACAAATATTTTTCTTATTTTCTCCGAAACTACTTTAACATACTGCAAATATATAGTTAATAAAATATTCTGAGAGTTATGGCGAGAATTTGATCACTAGCGAATTGTAATACTCCTGTATTATTATTAAAATATTTTCTTCATACCGTTAGAGTGGATTTTGATACGTAAAAGTGGTGATATTTTGTGTATTAAATGTCTGTGCATGTGAACTATTAGTGAAACCGATAAAATTTGTTTTACACTTGTGTTCTGATGCTGATGTGTAACCTCAGGATCTGTCTGTTTAGGCCCCTTAGGATACTATCATCATCGACTGTCTGCTGGCTCAAGCTGCCTACAAAATCTCCCAAAAACTGCGCAATGTAACGCATCAGTGTATTGTGAAGAAGTTTTTTAAATTTTTGTAAAAATAATTTTTTTTTAATTAAATTATTATAGAGCATAATTTCTTGTAATTTGATATTGGCAAAAGTACAATCGTACAAGACCATTACGAAAGAAAGCAAGAGAAAAATTGTAACGTAGTAAAGCATTACGCAGAAACTTTCGTTTCCTAATTTGCTGTGACGAAATCATTACAACAATAGCAAAAATACGTGATACCTATGGCATAATTAGGTAAAAGTAAAGAAAACAGAGCGACTAACTACATTATTATCTTGTCTGTTTGTAAGTTACTCGGTTGAAAGTAGAAATAACAGAATTCACTGTAATTTGAACATAATTATTGTCAAGTGGTGGAATGTGGATAGACAGTAATATCATGACCGATGGTGAAAGAGTGCTTTATAAGTTGTTAAAACAAGCTTTTTCTTCTTCTAAGTCGTCCTGTCACGGGTTTCTGAACGACGCTACCCGAAGAGTTGATGAATCCATAAATGTTCCCTCGATTTTAATACCATGTGGAGTATGGCAGAAGACTCGATGACATTGCTCCCTAGGGGGACAGGCAAGGCCCTTTTGTGGGATGCTACGTCAGACGTCATGGCTAGTTCCTGTTGAGAGCTTTTCATTTTTTTTATTATTGAGAGCAAGGGCTTTGCATTTATGCCATTTCTCTAATATTATTTTATTTATTGGCGGCTCGTTGGAGCAGTAGCGTTTGATCGCGATGCTGTGTATCGCGGGTTCGGATCCCACACGCAATTAGTTTTTGTATGACCTACAAATAATTGTTACAACAAATAGTAGTACAAAAAGCAGTAGTAGTGTAAAAGCACTTATAATGTAAAACACCAAGAAAATACAGGAGAATCGTATCTTTCCTTTTTTTAAGATTTTAAGGAACAAATATCTGTGTATGGAAACGAATATTTACTCTGAAAGCAACTTAGCTTATATTTTTTTGTAAAATCTCAAAAGGTTTTTTTTTCTTAAAGAACTTCAACAAATAGTTGCAAAATAGTAATTTATTAAATTAAAAAAAAACTTCATATTAAAATATTCCATCACGGTGTTCGTATGTAACTTAGATTCAATTTGATAACTTATTGAGTCAGAATTGTTGGTAGAATCATAGCATATCAAATTATTATTTAACATTTGCGCTATCTATTACTTAACGCTCGTACATACATAATAGTAAATAATTATTACTTATTTTTATAAAGGAAAATCGCGCGAGTACTGCTACTGGTTAATGGAATTTTTTTTATAGAATAAGACAATATAAAATAACACACAGTCTACCTGATGGTAAGTTGATGCTGTGGCCCATAGACATCTCATTTAACCTCGATTAAGAATCAAAATGCAGATGCATTGTCTCCCGAGGACTAAGATTGAATGCTTCGACTCCAGTAAAACGGGTCTCCGGTTCTCTACACTCACCATACGAAACACAGCAGCATTAAGCTGCTATTTTACGCTCGTATTCTATGAGAGCGTGTTCCTTCCCCGGTCGAGCCGTGCCATTCGTGCTAGAACCCATTCGTGCTACAACCGCAATATAACTGCAGCGTGGCTCTACTACGTAAATATTTACTTTATCAACACCAAAAATGGGAAAACAGTTTGATTTGGTACCCTTTTCCTAAATCATATACGTATAACTAACCAAAGACAATATAGTTACTATAATATATACGTTTTAGAACTAACTTGTGCATTTTTTAAAATAAATTACAACACTTCGTATATTCATTGAATGATTACACTGCGCCAGGAACTACATTTCGGTTTGACCCAGATTTAGTCAAAACAAATTTCCCACCAACCCACAAAAATATTGCGGTTCAACTCAAACATTCATCAGCGTCTATACACATTATACAGTCTGTTTACCTCTTGTTTGTATACCGTCCTACTTTTTTATTTATTTAAACAGCCAGTTACGTCGGATCTATCTAATTAGTTTTTAAAAAATATTTTCTATTTATAATAATAATAAATTCTATTTATAAAAGAATATTTCTTATTCATATAGAGCTTTGCTTCTTTACCTTAAGGTTTAAGTCTAAAAGTGTAGAATAAAAATAACTCAACTTTGTATTTGCCTATAATACCATCGTCGTAGTTAAAAAAAAAACATCGATATACGGTATCACACTAATCGGCCAAGACATTGACCCCTTATTGTCTAATGATTTCTTAAATTTACGCGAACACTACACATTGAATAAAACTATTATTTACGGATTTTATCGCGTTTAATTACTTTAATTTATTTTTATTATTATCCCGACGTTTCGGGTGCTTTACAGCGCCCATGGTCACGGGGGGGACTGAGATGTTTGACGTCCCAATGTCATAGTTAGTCCGGCTACCTTCAGTTTTTTTAATATTAATTTTTGGTCCGATTTACGCAAAACGAGCTTATAGTATCATGAAGTCTTGCAGTGGTATGCTTGGGTTTGGGTTTAATTTTGTTAATTATAGGATCCCAAGCAGATGGTAGCACCCAACCATCTTCTCTATTGAAATTTGGATGTTTTTTAATTTCAATAGCATCGCGTATCATCCTTAGTAGGAATCGGTGTTCTTTTGCGAGAATTTGTGGTTTATCAAATCGAATGTAATGGTGGGGACGATCTTGAACATGTTCGCAGAAAGGAAGTCTGCAGTCTGAATCTCAGTCCCCCCCGTGACCATGGGCGCTGTAAAGCACCCGAAACGTCGGGATAATAATAAAAATAAATTAAACTAATTAAACGCGATAAAATCCGTAAATAATAGTTTTATTCAACCCTTATTGTCTTCCAAAACTAAGACATTCGAGAACTGTCGTAGAGCATTCGCCCATCCATCGGGTACCTAGATGACCTAGAACATTGATTAACACAAGCGTTCAAGACATTCAATGCACTACCACGCCACGTTACCCTGTAATTTTAAACAATTTGTTCCTGTCAAAATTTTTGCATGAATATAGCATGTGTGTGCTTGTAAATTTGTAAACTGTGCCTCATTAAAATAAAGACTTCGTGAATCCTAGAATTATTTTGAATATTCCAACTGTTGTTAATTGTAACCTGTGATGTAGTTAACAGAACTTTGTGGCACTTACGGAGTAGTTTTCGTTAGCGGCGTTTCTTTTTATTAATTCTTGCAATTTCTCTGATACAACAATTATTAATGTTTACGTTCGATTTTAATTTTAGCGTATATGCATTACCTATCGTTTTTAGTCGATGATAAATGTAGGTGGACAGTGTTCTCGTTTATTACCCTTATTTCTATAGTTTAAATATATATTCTATTGTTTAAAACTTGGTACTCTACAGCTCTTAGTTTTTCTTATTTTTTAATATTTATTCTTTAAAAAAATAACTAGTGGCGGTTAAGAATATACACTACCCCATATCTTCCCGTGGGTGTCGTAAAAGGAGACAGAGGCACACAGACAGGAGATGGGCAGCAGCATCTTCCCGATAACAGCAACTGTACGACAAAAAAAACTGCGGTTGCCAACCCGCTCGCCAAGCGTGGCAACTATGGCAATATACCCCCCATGAACAATTACACAAATAGACGGCCCCCAGTCCCCGGCGGCCCCGCTATTCCTGGCTACGGTGGCGACCATGGTAACGGCGGGGCAGGGGGTGCTAAGAATCTCCGGTGGAGGTTCGGTTGCCACATACGACGACTCGACCTGGCAACATTTAACGCACGCACCCTGAGGACTGACGAGAAGATCCTGGAGCTGGAAGAAGAGATAGACAAGTTGCGCTGGAATATTATAGGATTATCCGAGGTCCGAAGAGAGGGAGAGGACACGGTGATTCTCGAATCCGGCAACTTGTTCTATCACCGGGAGGGCGACCATCTGTCCCAAGAAGGTGTCGGATTTATCGTCCACAAGTCTCTCGTCAACAACGTTGTAAAGATTGGGAGTGTGTCGACGAGGATCGCGTACCTGATACTCAGAATCACCAAACGGTGTTCGCTGAAGGTCATACAGGTTTACGCACCAACCTCGGCACATCCCGATGAGGAGGTGGAGGAAATGTATGAGGATATTTCCAAAGCCATGCATTCCTCCAAAACCCACTACACGGTGTTGATGGGAGACTTCAACGCAAAACTAGGCACAAGAGAAAGCGGTGAGTTGAAGTTAGGAAAATTTGGAGTAGGGCAACGGAACCGAAGGGGCCAGCAGCTGGCCGACTTTATGGAGAAAGAGGGACTCTTTATGATGAACTCTTTCTTCCAGAAGCGGCCCCACAGGAAGTGGACCTAGTCGAGCCCCGACGGTTCGACAAAAAATGAGATTGACTTCATTATGACGACCAGACGCCAACTGTTCAGTGATGTCTCAGTGATCGCAAGGGTGAAAACTGGCAGCGATCACCGAATGGTTAGAGGCACACTGAACCTTAACGTTAAGTTGGAGAGGTCTCGTCTAGTGAAGTCAACGCTCCGTCCCCCTCGTGCTCTAATCCAGAATCCCGAAAACTTTCAGCTCGAGTTACGTAACCGCTTTCAATGCCTACAAGATTGCAATGCAGTGGATGATATGAATGACAAGCTCGTGGAAACTGTCCATGCGGTCGGAGCTAAGTTCTGCAAACCCGCCGCAGAAGAACACAAAAACTCTCCACTCTTAATCTCATGGCTGTTAGACGAGAGATGAGGCTGCAATCGTCAACAGATTTGACAGCATGCAGGCAACTGAACAGACAGATCTCCAAATGCATGCGGCGAGACTTACACAATTTTAATACTGCTCGTATTAAAGAAGCGATCGAGCGGAACCAGGGCTCCAAAGTCTTTGCCAGAGATCTGTCTGCCAGTAAGAGCCAACTGTCAAAGCTGAAGACTGAGTGTGGCAGCATCGTTTCCGGGACACCTGAGATTTTGAGTGAGATTGAGAGGTTCTATGGGCAGCTGTACACATCATCGTTGGAGCCACACGCAAGTGTGAGTAACGATCCAAGAGCAAGTCTTATCCGACACTATTCCGATGATATCCCGGACGTCAGTCTAAGCGAGATTAGAATGGCTCTCCAGTACCTTAAAAACGGCAGGGCCCCAGGCGAGGATGGAATTACAACGGAGCTTCTGAAAGCGGGTGGAACACCGGTACTTGAAGTCCTTCAGAAGCTCTTCAATTCCGTCCTCCATGGTGGCATTACTCCAGAGGCGTGGAGCAGAAGTGCGGTGGTCTTGTTCTTTAAGAAAGGCGACAACGCTTTCTTACAGAACTACAGACCGATTTCCCTTCTGAGCCGCGTCTACGTGCTGTTTTCGAGAGTCATTACGAATCGTCTCGCACGCAGACTCGACGACGCCTCCCGAACAAGCCGGTTTCCGAAAAGGCTTCAGTACCATAGACCACATACATACCCTGCGGCAGATTGTACAGAAGACTGAAGAGTACAATCTGCCACTTTGCCTGGCGTATGTGGACTATGAGAAAGCCTTTGATTCCGTCGAAATTTGGGCGGTGCTACAGTCCCTTCAGCGGTGCCAAGTTGACTGTCGGTATATCGAAGTGCTGAAGTGTTTGTACAGTAGGGCTACGATGGCTATCCGAGTACAGAACCAGAGCTCGAAACCTATCCAACTGCAGAGAGGTGTAAGACAGGGTGACGTTATATCCCCGAAACTCTTCACCGCTGCATTGGAAGACGTTTTCAAGCTACTGGACTGGAAAGGATACGGTATTAACATCAATGGCGAATACATCACTCACCTTCGATTTGCCGACGATATAGTCCTTATGGCAGAATCGCTGGAGGACTTAAGCACTATGCTCAATGACAAATGATATGATATGAATGATAGGTCTTAAGATGAACATGGACAAAACAAAGATCATGTTTAATGTCCATGTCACACCTATGCCGGTAGTTGTTGGGAGCACTATGCTCGAAGTTGTTGACGAGTACGTTTACCTGGGACAAATAGTCCGACTAGGTAAGTCCAACTTCGACCGAGAGGTCAATCGACGGATTCAACTCGGCTGGGCAGCGTTCGGGAAATTACGACATATATTCTCGTCAGGTATACCTCAATCTCTAAAAACTAGATTGTACAACCAGTGCGTGTTGCCAGTGATGACTTACGGATCTGAGACGTGGTCCTTCACTGCTGGCCGTATGAGGACGCTCAAGGTCGCTCAGCGAGCTATGGAGAGGGCTATGCTCGGAGTTTCTCTGCGTGATAGACTCAGAAATGAGGATATCCGCAGTAAAACCAGAGTGACCGACATAGCCCAACGGATTAGTAAGCTGAAGTGGCAATGGGCCGGCCATATAGCTCGAGGAACCGATAACCGATGGGGAAGAAAGGTTTTTGAGTGGCAGCCTCGTACCGGTAGGCGCAGTGTAGGGCGACTCCCCACTAGATGGAGTGACGACCTGGTAAGATATGCAGGAAGTCGATGGATGCAGGTGGCTCAGGACCGTGCTTTGTGGCATTACTTGGGGGAGGCCTATGTTCAGCAGTGGACTTGTGAAGGGCTGTAATGATGATGATGATGATGATGTACCGAAAAACGTACAAAACGAAAAAAGTTGTATTCACGGCATTCACATTTTTTTATTCAGCTGTTCATAGGCAAAGGTGGTGGCAACTAGGCCAAACCGCACTACTTCAATATTCTCATGTTATGTTTTTTATATTTTTATCCACAGGCGCAATTTTTCCTAGTTTTAAACACTTGGCGCCGCCGGTCGTCCTAGTTTAGTTTAAATCAAAGCGGAAATATAAGTACCAGTGGAATAAGTTATAGCGATAATATTCAGCCATCAAAATAAAATATTATTATTTAAAATTCATTGCACTAAAAACATAAAAACAAAAAAGGTTATTTTCATAACATTCACATAATTATTTATTCAGCCGTTCATAGGCAAAGGTACCCGCAACTAGGCCAAACCGCACGACTTCAATATTCTCGTTTTATTTCTTTTAACCGCGCTATTTAGATATTCTCATATTACGTTTTTTTTACATATTTTAATCCACAGAGCATTATTATTATTCCTAGTTTTAATATGTTATGCCCTCGACGCCGCAGGTTTATTAGTTTAGTTTTAATCAAAGCAGAAATAAACTAAATAATGGAATAATTTATGGTTATATCGATAATATAGAATTATAAAAGCAATGAGGGATAAAGTGTTTATTAAATAAATCAATATTTACAAATTATCTAAAGTTTACGGCGGTTTGTAGTGAGAAATGTGTTGCTCCAAGTCGAGTCAAAACTTACCAAATTCAAATATTTATGAAAAAATGAGAATTATCTTCGGCCTTAAAAGCCTCAATACAATCTTATCGCATAATACTTTGGTTAATGGTGAGTCTCTAGAAATCCACAGCTGTATTTAAAACAGGTGGAATGGCGATCACACCTGCTGCTTTCCGCAGTCGGTCTGGTACTTTACGTATATCCTAAACGGAATGTGTACTTATGTGATCATATTATGGAAGCCTTTAAAATCATTTTAGCGTTTCCCTTATTAGCCGTTGATGAAATGTTACCACGTGACGATATAAAGTCAAAGTCTTGCTTGGACACTTTTTACTGCTATCGAGGCATTCCATCTTAGTTCTCAGGGGTGACATTTTGATTTTTAATCCATGATATATTATGTAGATGTTTATAAGCAATAGCATCAACTTAGGATTAGGTGGAATGTGTGCTCGTTTTTCGCCGTAATTCCATAAGCAAAATTTGCTACAGCACGACTAGAACATCTTTCCGTTTACTTTACTTGCGTGTGTGGCGTCCATAAGAAGAAATTCCTCTTTTCCGGTATAAAGGGTTTGTTTAATAATTATTTCTATACGAAACCATACAAAACACATGGTATTTCCCAATGGAGTTGACCCATTCATCCTGCAGCAATTATACGCTCTACCATTTTCGATCACTGGCAACGGACTTGCAATTCCTCCAGTTCATAGGTGACGGTGATTACCACTAGTTAGGCCACATGCTCATTTGTCCTCTCGCCACAAAAAAATACGTTTAATACTTTTATTCATTAAAAAATTAATTGCACTTATCTTTTATTTCACACCACGTTGATTACACAACTCGGCAGGAAATAAACGCATCAGGAACAACCGCAGAGACTTATGCCAGGGCCGACAAAATTAAAAATCTAATGTACATACTAGCATTTTTATAATTATTATTTCTTAAAAAACACAAAACATTTTCATGTTTTCGAATCACACCTGTGAAAATTAAAAGTAAATAACTACTAATTTGTCAGGTGCGAGTACTGCTAATTACTGACATGTGTACGCTGTACTATGTCGCCATATTATATAATTTAAATGAATTTGTACGCTATCAAAATTAAAGGCGAACATGAGTATACAATTAAAATACGAGAAATAGGTACGATATAATATTAAGTTTGACATAAAAGAATTTCTTTTTCGCAATACGACGCTGAGTGGTAATTCACTTTACTCCTGCGGGAATTGCTCGTTATAACAGAGGCCAAGGCAAGTAATAAAATGATCGACTCCCTAAAGCCATTTAAGCAAGGATACAGTAAATTAGATCTTTCTTCTCTTCAATTCAAAGAAAAGTATTAGAAAACATTATAAAATTTTTAGTGACAGTAAAACAAATTACTGACATCAATCTGTCTCCCGTCTCTCTGTGCCCAAAATGACGCTTTTAGGGTAAGCGCAGACCGAACTGCAAAATGCTCGCGCATGCTCGAGCAAAATTTTGAGTACTCGACCATGCAGGCGGCATCCGCGCGCCTCCGTGAGCAAGATCCATTGAAAGTTCTCTGGGTTGCTAGGGGGGCGTGCATAACCAATTTGATGCCAAAATCCGACGTTGATAGACGTGTTCAATATGATCGATTGAGACTTGGTGATTGGAGAACATGAAGAACATATTAATGAAATCAGACGTCAGAAAATTAGAAGAACAGTATGGGTAGAAGAAACGTGGAGATTCTTTCCCAAGCATTGGCTTTTAACATGCGATCGCTGTATGTTGGACTTGATATATTGTACAGACACTCAAAACGCTGCACCGAACTTATTGTTACGAGCTTGAGGTTCGTGACAATAAAAATTGCCGATAAAATTACCTAAATTAACACTTTAATTTACTTTACACAAATTAAAACTAAAAACACTAATAATTAAACACACTAATTCACTTGATTCCGCTCCGAAGCTTCGCTTGTGTCGCCGAGTTCAACTCTGCCCCGATCGCATCTTGCAGCGCCTATTTATTTAAATTAGCAAAGAAACATCCCGAATATTCAGGTAAATGCGCGCAAAGGGACGAGTGTGCGAGTATAGACATTCCAGAAACTTAGTTCTTCGGATGGCGCTGTCGGTTGAGAGATCTGTGATGTCATTTTCTGCAACGCTCTACTCGCTCTCGTTCCTGACACTAGATGGCGCTAGTATATCGTCGACTTGAGCGCGTAACACTGCCTCCTCCTAAGACATGCTCGTCCCGAGCATTATCGGCCCCATAATAACGCGCCAAGCGATCCACATGGACGATCTTAGGAGTCCCTCTTGCGCCTTTCTGTAACGGCTCCGCAATGTCAAGGGCTGTCCTATCCCGTGGTGCACCAACATTGTACAATTTCGGTGCTCCTCTACTACGTGTCTTAGGTCCCCGCACGGCCGCACAACTTGTACATGTACGACACCAATCCTCGACATCGTCACGATAATGGACCCAGTAAAACTGTTCTCGGACCTTCAGTAGAGTTCGTTTAACTCCCAGATGGACTCTTGAACGACCATTATGGCACAGTTGTAGAACATTCGGCACTTTAGCTTTAGGGACAACCATTTGCAGACGACAGCTGTCTCCTCGACCATTGTCCCATTTACGGCACAGGACTCCATCCTGAAGCAGCAAGCTGTCCCATTGGGCCCAATAGCTTTTCGTGGTTGAACTCATCGCTGAGACGTCCCTCCACTTAGGCTTGGTAGCACGGGCCTTCATCCATCCCAGAATCGGCTTGACGTCCGGATCTTCCTGCTGTGCATGACGTAGGCTGTCCTTCCACCCGTTGCTGAGGTGGTCTATCCTGAGCATCCTCACGGATACCACTTCCTTACTCTCTTGCCTACTACAATGGTTGCAATCTTCAGGACAAGGTCTTCTTGACAATGCATCTGCGTTGCCGTGAGATTTTCCGCTGCAGTGTCTGATAGTAAAGTCGTATTCCTGTTGCTGCTGGGCGGTGCTGTTAGCCGCACTTCTTCTCTGAGACCGTTCAGCTTCCCTTCCTAGGGTGTGCTTAGGGCAGCTGGACCGAAGATGGCCCCTTTCCCCACAGCCATAGCACCTAGGGCTGTATCTTTTATTGTGGTCGCGAACCGTAACTGCTGTAACCTCCCTAGCGTGAGGTGAACGATGATCCTGTCGCCGCCAGGCAGTGCCGTTAGCTGCACTACCCTCTCGAAAACGATCAACTTCCCTTTCTTCAGTTCGCTTAGGGCAGCTGGATCGTAGATGGCCCTTTTCCCCACAGCCATAGCACCTAGGGCTGAATCCTTTGTTGCGGTCGCGAACTGTAGTTGCTGCGATCTCCCTGACGCGATGGGAACGATGATCTTGTCGCACGGCTTCCACCTCCAGTGCATGGGCCAAGGCGTCCTTAAGCGTCTTGTGGTGCCCGAGCCTCACAGCAGCTCTGACTTCCAGGTCGCGGATGCCGTCGATGAATGCCTGCACCAGGTTCCCTTCAATGAGCGCAGGTACAGACCGGTATGCTTTTCGCACCAGCTTCTCCACTTCTAGAGCCCACTGCTGCAGGTTTTCGTTGATGCGCTGCACACGATCTTTAAGCTGCGCGCGAAAGACGTGTTCCAGGTGAGCATCGCCATATCTCGCCTCCAATGCCTCAAGGAGTTGCTCATAAGTCACTTCCTCACCGAGAGCTTCCAGAACTGTTAAGGCCTGGTCGCGCAGGCCTAGTGTGAGAGCAGTCATGGCCTGACTTTTATTCCAGCCGTTCGCCTTCATAACAGCCTCGAACTGGATTTTGTAGGCTGACCAGGAAGAGGTACCGTCGAACGGTGGCACCTTGAACCCACGTAGCGAAGGTGTTGTAGCTACTACGGGAGCTGTAGCTCCATCTCCAAGTTTGAGTTCGTCCAGTGATTTCTTCATGTCAGCCATTACGTTGTCAACCCGATAGTTTACTTGGTCGATTCGGGTTTCAGCTTTCTCGATTCGGTTTTCAGCTTTCGCGATTTGGGTTTCAGCTTCCGACAGGCGGTTGTCATGCAGAGCAACCCTATCCTTCACCTCCTTTATCTCCTTCCCGAAGGTAGCGTGAAGGTCCTTCATGAGGAGCATCTGCTCTTCCAACCGACGGGCCTGTTCCTCTTGTCCGCCCCGCAGCTGCTCTTCCAAACGACGGACCTGTTCCTCTTGTCCGCACCGCAGCTGCTCTTCCAACCGACGCGCCTGTTCCTCCTGTTGGCGAGCCTGTTCCTCCTGTCGGCGAGCCTGCTCCTGCAGCATCACCATCAGAGCACCTAAGTCAGGTACTTCAGATGTAGGAGCTAGTGACGGGCCTGCAGCCGGCGGCTGGCCCTCCGTAGTCTGCGGCGTTGCACCACCAAATCTTCGTTGGTCCGTCTCCTGCTGGCGTTGACGGACACCCTCCGTTTCCTCCTTAGGTAAAATCGGCATGATTTTATCCCACTTCTGACACCAATTGTTACGAGCTTGAGGTTCGTGACAATAAAAATTGCCGATAGAATTACCTAAATTAACACTTTAATTTACTTTACACAAATTAAAGTTAAAAACACTAATAATTAAACACACTAATTCACTTAATTCCGCTCCGAAGCTTCGCTTGTGTCGCCGAGTTCAACTCTGCCGGCGCGATCGCAAAATCATCAATTCAAAGAAAAGTATTAGAAAATATTATAAAATTTTTAGTGACAGTAAAACAAATTACTGACATCAATCTGTCTCCCGTCTCTCTGTGCCCAAAATGACGCTTTTAGGGTAAGCGCAGACCGAACTGCAAAATGCTCGCGCATGCTCGAGCAAAATTTTGAGTACTCGACCATGCAGGCGGCACCCGCGCGCCTCCATGAGCAAGATCCATTGAAAGTTCTCTGGGTTGCTAGGGGGGCGTGCATAACCAATTTGATGCCAAAATCCGACGTTGATAGACGTGTTCAATATGATCGATTGAGACTTGGTGATTGGAGAACATGAAGAACATATTAATGAAATCAGACGTCAGAAAATTAGAAGAACAGTATGGGTAGAAGAAACGTGGAGATTCTTTCCCAAGCATTGGCTTTTAACATGCGATCGCTGTATGTTGGACTTGATATATTGTACAGACACTCAAAACGCTGCACCGAACTTATTGTTACGAGCTTGAGGTTCGTGACAATAAAAATTGCCGATAAAATTACCTAAATTAACACTTTAATTTACTTTACACAAATTAAAACTAAAAACACTAATAATTAAACACACTAATTCACTTGATTCCGCTCCGAAGCTTCGCTTGTGTCGCCGAGTTCAACTCTGCCCCGATCGCATCTTGCAGCGCCTATTTATTTAAATTAGCAAAGAAACATCCCGAATATTCAGGTAAATGCGCGCAAAGGGACGAGTGTGCGAGTATAGACATTCCAGAAACTTAGTTCTTCGGATGGCGCTGTCGGTTGAGAGATCTGTGATGTCATTTTCTGCAACGCTCTACTCGCTCTCGTTCCTGACACTAGATGGCGCTAGTATATCGTCGACTTGAGCGCGTAACATTATCAACTTTTCTTCGTACATGATTCCGACTTATGTGACGCGCTTATATAAACTAAACACACGTCAACATGACAACGTAAATATGACAATACCATAGTAAAGGCGTAAGTTTTTTTTATAGTATAAGGGTGGCAAACGAGCACACAGTCCACCTGATTGTAAGTGGTTGCCGTGGTCCATGGACATCTACATCTATCCTCGATAACGAATCAAAATGCAGATGCGTTGTCACCCGTGAGAACTAAAATGGAATGCCTCGTTTCCAGTAAAAGCTCTCCAGTTCTCTACACTCACCAAACGACACACAGCAGCGTTAAGCAGCTATTTGACGCTGGTATTCTGTGAGAGCGCGGCCCTTCCCCGGTCGAGCCGACCCATTCATGCCGCAACCACAATATAGCTGCAGCATGGCTCTACCACGTAAAAAAGTTCTCTTTGGAATAAATAACCATTCGTACTGCAACTATACCAGTAATATTATAGCTGCAGCATGCCTCTACCACTTAAATGAACCACGTTTCTGGACAAGACCAAAATTAGAATTGTCAGGAGACACCACTGCACTGACCTCTATATACCTATGCAAGTACGCAGAGACACTAAGTAGGTTTAGTAGACACATTTTGCGATTTCGTGCTGCAACACTTTTTTTTCTTTTATTACGATTGCATCTTGTGTTGTGTTGTGTTGTCAAACGTTGATAGAAGGAAATAATTAATGTTAATCTTTACATAACCATTGGTGCGTCTCTTAGCGTCATATTCACACAATATCTTTGTTTTGTCGATGGTTTATGTTCATGACTATACTAGGTTCTATATTGAAAGAACAAAATGGCTCGTATTCACAATATTATGTACGTTCAGAGTTCACCGTAAAAAGTCAGGAGTGTGTTCGGAGTGAAACGCTTAGCGCCACCTACCGGTAAGGGCAGAACAACGTCTGCAGGACCCGCTGGTATTGGTATAACTTTCCTAGTTTCATAAATTTTAATTGCAATTAAAATTGAAAGTTAAAGGAGTTTTCGTTCTAATAGCTTATTTATGCTATTAAATATACGAATGTACGGAGAAAACTTTTATCTTTGTTATATTTATTACTTGGGAAACAACTGGTAGGTATAGGTGGCATGGCAAGAGTAACCATATTTTCTTTCTTTTGGTAATTAATATTACATGTAAGTCATGATGTGTAGTCTGTAGTCAGTTTCTCGGACTACTATGCCTGCTATTAAAGTATTTTCATCTCAAATTGCCTACATTATGAGATGATTAAAAAAATAAATTGGTCCAGATAAGGAAACATCGTTGCATCAGCGCTAAAAGAAAAGCCGCGCCGACATCTTGACTATGTGCCAACTTCTTTCAGCTAATCACCGATGTGTTATCGCTTCTCCGAAAATGGAGAATTTTTCTATTTCCTCCATCGTAATAAATGCATATGTTTACGTGGGCTTTAGGCTCTTCATTTAAAAGTTTACTTTTGACTCTTTCTGATATATTTGTTTTTAATCAATACAACGAGATTAATATTTGATAGAAATTAGAAAAATAAGAACTCCTACAGTATTTTATTTCCTAAAAGTTTAAAAAAATCAAACGATGACAAAAAAAGCACAATACCTAGTCAACAACGAACTTGCTCACTTAACTGTCTTACTTGGTTAATTATGGAAAGATGCAATGTGCTATCATGTGCAGTCTATCAGATTTTTATCAACCTCCCGGCATTTTGTAAAATGTTATGACGCTCACAAATCAAAATAGGTAGGCTACTTTTCAATTTATCAGTCTTAAAACAGAAGGACTCCAAAAAGCTAACCCACCGGCAAGTGCATGTATGTATTATGTTTAAAGAAAATTACTGAAAACTTAATAATATTTATGAGACGATATTATTAAGCCGGCAATTCATGTTGGGCAAGCCTCAACCAACGCGAGCGTAGGCAAATTGATACATGGCGAGTGCTACAGTCTACATGTTGGCCAAGTTTGAATGAGTGAACATACTGACATGGCCGACTAATATGTGGACATGATTAGCCGAGTACAGGCGAGCGCCTTTCATTTGTGCAGAAATACCGACCGACTGTTCCGAAGTGTGACGAGTCGTGGCGAGCGATCCCTATTGGTGGCTAGGCACGCCAAACTATGGAGTGTAGAAGTAAGGAGTACAGACTGTGCATTAAAAAGTGTCCGTAGGAAAGCGCTAAATAAGGTTGGCGCCACTATAACTACGGGGTAAATTTTAAAGAACGCACCGAAAAATATTAGTGGGAAAGACGACTTTTTCGAGGTTATATTTACTAAATAAAATTATTTTAGATTTTAGAGCTACTGAGCAGTTTAGCAGCACACTTAAACCGTAGACAACTGTTAAGTTCATTTCATCCCAGTAGCTACTCCAGCGCTGTTGTGGAGAGTTTTTGAACTGTTATTTAGTGCATACAGATGGCCAGTTTTTCAACTATTCCACTATGGGAGTTAGTACTTCTTACTTCTACACTCCATAATACTGACTAATATGTGGACATGACTAGTCGAGTGCAGGCGAGCGTCTTTGATTTATGCAGAAATACCGACCGACTGTCCCGATGTGTGACTAGTCGTGGCGAGCGATCCCGATTGGTGGCTAGGCACGCCAAACGAACCGTACACACCATAGATAATACACTATGGGTATGTTCCAAAATAGAACCCAGTGTACTGTCCAATGCGAATGACGTCATGAATCGACGCTATACTGGTGATTCGTTCCAAAACATAGGATAGTATATGACGTCATACATTTACGCCATATTGGAAAAGTGTTGGCGATTATTTTGTCATTTTGTGCTTTAAAAATTATTATATCTTCCTAATGGAGATACCAGCAATTATTCTGTAATTTTTTGTATTAGAATAAATAAATACAAATTCTGGCATGTTTCATTCAGCGCACACACAATTAAAAATTGTTTTTTGTGGCCGGATATCCGACGCAATATGGCGGCGGCACGCCAGTACAATATTGTGTGAATTAAAGACGTCATTTGCATTTGCCAGTGTACTGGGTTATATTTCGGAACATACCCTATATATTAGAGAGTATACAGGTTGACGCTCGCCAGCACTCGGCCAGCTATTCGAGCGACGACGAGCAATGGCGAGGCTAGACAAATGGACTGTCTATACCTTGGTACTCAGCTTCGCTCGGCCAACATGTATAATTGTACATCTGGCTTTAGACGTACAGGAAAATGTGAACACACGTTTTAATAAGCAACTTAAAAAAAACGACTGTACTCGTTTTACACCAATGAAGAAACCAAGAGATAAAAGCGTTATTACACATGCTATAAACACTCACGTTTTCTACAAAGGCCATCCTTTCAAAGTTTTCAGGGAAACGGCCGACATGTCTTTTAATGTCCACTCATTTTCAGCTTCAGTGATCGCAATTAACGCGCGCTGTGAGCTGTTTAATAACATCCTAAAATGGGACGTAGGGTTCTTATTTTTTACTCATTCTATTTTAAACTTATACAGCTTTTTTATTTTTTCGTTAGGTATTTCGTAGGTTTTATTTTGATGCTAATTTTGTCGCTATAATCTAAAGTTATTTTTTAAAATTATCACTGTAAATTATTCCATTAGTTTATTTCCGCTTTGATTTAAACTAAAGTAGAAAGACCTGCCTCGTCGAACGTTTTAAACAGATTAAAACTAAGGAGTGATAAAAGCGTTCTGTGGATTAAAATATAAAAAAGAACATAACACGAGAATCGAAATAGTGCGGTTTGGCCTGAATAAAAAAATGTGATTGTCATGAATACAACCTTTTTTAATTTTGTATGTTTTTCAGTTCAGTGTAAATGTAATAGATAATAAGATTTTATTTTGATGGCCGAGTATTAAACAGTGAGAAAAAAATTTAAGGGCTGTAAACGAGTACATACCGACATTTTATCATCGACTTAAATTCTAAATGCTTTGTCAATTCTGAGCACTAAGAAGAAATACCTCATTACCAGTATAATGGTAGACCATTTGAACCCCTATGAAATCATGCAAAACTCAAAAATGTGCCGTTTTTCAGGCTAGGATCTATATGTGCAAACATGGTCCTCCCCCGGTGACTCCACCCATTCATCCTCCAGGAATTATACACTCGACCATGTTCGAAAACTGGCAACGGACTTGCAATTTCTCCAGTTCATAGGCGACGGTGATTACCACCAGTTTGGTCGCTTATCCTCTCCTGCTTCCATGCTTCCTTATCCTCTCCCTAAAAAAACTTTTATTCGTTAATCAATTGCACTTAGCTTTTATTGCACAACTCGGCTGGAAATAAATGCATCGGGTAAACCGCGGAGACTTGATGCCAAGGCCGACATATTATGTAAAAAGGTCTAGTGTACATACTAGCACTGTTATAATTATTATTTCTTAAAAACGACAAACAATTTTATGTCACAGAATTACATCTGTGAAAATTAAAAGTAATTATACAAATTAGTTAGGTGCGAGTATTGCTAATTACTGACTTGATGTGCACGCTATACAAAATTTAGCTATATTGTATATTCTAAGTAACACTGATATTGATATTATTAATTTTACTGTAAAATTAAAAAAAAACTAATATGAGTAAATACGATATGAAAATTAAAAGGGAACATAATATATGATAAACTAAATACTATAATAAATAAAATAATGATCAAAAAAGAGTTTAAAAACTGCTACGTAATTGATAATATGGTCTATATTTTTACTATTCGTAATGGCCATCCAAAAAATTTGCCTTAGTCAAAACAAAAAACTAAAAAATATCCAATTTGGTTTGCGCATGATTTAATTCGTATTCTCAGAAAAAAACTTAAGTAAAGTAACAAAATGCGCAAATTTATTAATAATCGCTTGTATAAACTCTCGTTTGAAATAATAAAAGAACGCTCTGAACATTTAATACTCTCATACTATATATGTCTAGCCTTGAACGGAGCTTACGCACAAATCCCAAACTTTTTAGGTCTTTTATCAAAAACAGAAAATGCAATAATATGTTTACCAATGGCCATTATATTTGGAACTTATTTACAAATAAATTTTCTTCTGTCTGTAGTTATATCAATTGCACCACACCTACTATATATATATATATATACACAGGGTGTCCGGTTTCCGATGTCCGATACTTTAAGGGGTTAAAATACAATTAATTTTATCGACAAATCAGGGATCAATGATTTTTTTCGCCAGCAATAAAAAAATGGCAGCACTTTAAAAAAAATTGTTGGCGAAGCATAGCTGCTTGTATTAATTTAACAATATCTACCCAAGTAGAAGACTTTCAAAAACAAAATTGGTCTCAAATGTTAGTTAATAGTGTAGACAATAAATCTAGATTCAAAATATTATTTTTTAATTTTTCCGTATTAGTAAAAACATTTTTGAAAAAATAAATTAGACAACAAATTGATGTTGTTTTTCAGATTCTTAGCTTTAAAAAAACTATCGTGTTAACCAATTTTTTTTACTTGTTTTTATTATAATACAGGATATTTGCTATAAATGCACATTTAAATCTTAACTCTGAGTTAGATAGTTTAGGAGCTATGATAATTTGAATGTAACTGTTCAAAGTGCCTCTACCCCGATATTAGATAACTAAACACCCATTCCAGTGAGTAAGATAAAATTCTTCAATAATTCAAGGAATCGTAAGCAAGCACAATAGCATCCTTTGTGTGAGCAGGTAAAAAACGCTGTGCACAACAGTGCGAGCGAGACAATAAATGGCTGTCTCCAGGTAAAAAGGGTGCAGTGTGCGCTTGTGCCGTCGAGCAGTCGTCAGTCGCTCTGCGTTGTGATAACATTCCTGGTTTTAAGTAAATCTACTTACTGTACATAATTATTGTTTGTTGTTAGACTTTGTTACGTTTTTGTTTTGTTGTTGAACTGTTACAGCTGGTTGAATGCTGGTTTGAGTACTCGTTCATTGTAATAAACAAAAAGTAACAGTTCAAAGATGATCAGGTATTAAAAGTTTTAAAAATAATTAATGTCCTAATAAAGGCGCTGGATCCGATAATTTACCATTATTATTCGTAAAGACATGTGCTGGTGCTTTGGCAAAACCTTTGACTGTTATTTATAACAAATCTCTAGTCACTTGAACATTTCCATATCAATGGAAAATAGCACTAATGGTTCTAATATTCAAAAACGGTGATAAAGATATTACCCTAAAATTACAGATCTAATTCACTTTTTCCTGTATTTGCGAAGTTATTCAAGCAGTTACTTAGTCCTATTCTCTCTTGGCACTTTAAGCATCTGATCGATTCAAATCAGCATGGCTTCATGAGGAACAGATCATTCCTCAATATTTCATTAATAATATTTCACACAAAGTAGATAGTTACTCATCATGCAACCTATACCGACTTTAGCAAAGCCTTCGACTGCGTTAATCATAATATATTTCTCCACAAGCTCCACTTACTCGGAATCTGCGAACCCAAGCTGAGTTGGTGTCGGTCGTATCTAGCAGATAGAACTTCCAAAAGTTGTTGTCAACGGTTATTCTTCCAATCCCTTTCCAATTGCTTTTGGTTTTCGTCGCATTTAACACCCTTACTATAATTTAGAACTGTTGACTCTCCTCCAGATGCAATTTCGTTACAAAATCATCTCTGCAACCTTGTCAAATGGTGCAAGATTAATAAAGTGGACCTAAATTCTTCCAATTATAACAGCATTAAGCTTTACAACCGTGTAGGGGTGTAAGAATATCCACTACCTATATGGTTCCGTGGCTGCCGTAAGAGGCGTCAGAGGGAAATTAAAACAGGTGATAACACCTCAAAATAATAGTAAACTGCGGTTGACGACCCGCGTCAAAAAGGAAATCTATGGGGGAGGCCTATATTCAGCAGTGGACTGAACATAGGCTGCAATGGTAAGCGTTACAAATCCAATATGTACTCCTATTTGCAGCAATGTAACGTAAGTGTCCAATTAAAATACGTGAAATAGGTATGATATAATATTAAGTATGACTTAAAAGAATTTCTTTTTGCAATATGACGCCGGTGGTAAATTACTTCACTCCTGCTGGGAATTGATCGTATAACAAAAAACGAATTAAATGAAATAATTAATGTTAATCTTTATTTTTATAATCATTGTCTATTAGGGGCATATCTACACAATATGTTTGTTTTGTCGAGACGATGGTTCATGGCTTTACTAGGTTCTATATTGAAGGACCGAAATGGCTCGTATTCATAATAATGTATTATGTTGGTTCATAGTTCACCGTAAAAATCCAAAGTGTACTCAGAGCGAAAAGAATCTCTACACCTACCGGTTAGAGCAGAATAACGACTGCAGGACCAGCTGGTATTATTATCACTTTCAAAGTACCATACATTTTAACTGCAAGTTAAAAGAATTTTTAACGGAAAGAACTTATACATATGTTTGTTATTTATTACTTGGAAAACTGGTAGGTATAGGTGTCATGGCAAAAGTAACCATATTTTCTTTCTTTTAATACCTAATTAATGGTTCACGTTAGTCGGACTGTAGTCAGTTACTCGGACTACTATGCCTATTATAAAAATATTTTCAGCCAAAATTGCCTACATTATGAGATGATAAAAAAATAAATTGATCCAGATAAGGAAACATCGTTGCATCAGCGCTAAAAGAAAAGCCGCGCCGACATCTTGGCTATGTGCCAACTTCGTTCTGCTAAGCACCGATGCGTTATCACTTCTCCAAAAGTCGACAATTTTTCTATATCTTCCATGGTAATAAATACATAATACGAGAGGCGTTCAATTTATTCTCGGTATGGGTATATTAAAAAAAATATAAAATTGTAAAATATTTATTCATTTTTCAATATAGTCTCCCATGACATCAATACATTTACTCGTTCGCGAAAAATCCTTTTTATTCCCTTGCAAAAATTATCGCTTTTTATTGCTTTTCTGAAATAGCGTAAAGTAGCTGAGTAGGTTTTCGTCTGCGTTTCATCTCCTGCAAATGTCCTGTCGAAAACACTTGTTGGGGCGTCACTACACACGCTCTAAAAGCTCCCTACAACAGTCAACCCGCGCCTGCTTTTGAAGCACAGTGACCATTCGTGGCCATCTTGCACCGGTGTGTATTAGCAACGGATAGGTTTGTCATTTCTGCTAACATCTTAATTCTTGCTCGTACATCTTTTAATACAAGTTTTTCAATAAATTTCACATTTTGTTCTGTACCCGCTGTGATTGGCCAACCCGAGCGGGGTTCAACTTCGATGCTTTCCCTGCCTCTTTTGAATTCGTTTGACCACTTCTGTGCGGTTGACATTGAAGGAAAAGAGTCTTGGTATCCAATGACGTATTATATATAGACACGTCATGAACGAACATCGCGGCCCTTAAAAACGGCGAAAATACTAGAACTACTTATACGCGTGAAGAAAGAGAAAGAAAATATGACACCGTACGGCGGGATGCCTGTTGCTTGACTACTAGCTGCATGCGCCGGCCGCCATTAGACGGCGTCGTCGAATAAAATGAAATGAAATTAGGTTGTTTTGTGAACTTACGCATGAAATGACACATTTTTGTCTTTAACTTTTGGGGTATAATTTGTACATCGTCTGAAAATAAACGACGGCATGTTTTCTTTATGTTTTGAACAGGTTTACACACACGAATCACGATATAATAAATTAAAAACAAACGTAGCGTCGCGCGACAGGTTGGTGCGTGACTAAGCGTGATGTGGCCAATTGGTTTCATTTCATGTTGCCATTTTAGAGTGCGGACAACGTATCTATAAGTTTATACATCATTGCTGGTATCGGCCACCATTTCTTTATGAATGTGTTTTGAGTTTTTCCTTGTTTAGTGAGGAATTTAATCACCGCGCAGTGTTCGATTTTTTACATTGTATCATTCCCGTCGTCTACGAAGGTTGCATATGAAGTATATATAATTTCATATTTATACCCTCAGGTAGTATCGTTACCGAATGTTTTTTTTAATTACCCACATTATTAGCAAATAATTTCATATCCATTAAGTAAAAAGCTGGTATTTATACAAATCAAATATGTTATAATACAAATATTGTGATACAAAGTGAAACGTTAGATACGGATGAAATCAAATTAAATAAAAAGCGAACTTCCAAAATATACAATGATAAATATACTTTAAATTAAATCTAACCCATAAATTTATAAACATTATTTCTAATACTAAAAACCTTAAAAATATATATTATAATAACTAAATTAAATTATTAAAAAAGAGGTCCTTTAGGCAAGGTTCCGAAGATACTGGCAGCGTTTCCCCGTTGAATAGCTAGACTAATTCTTTGTCCGAGGTAACTGCCAGCTCTTCGGTCTCCTGTGACGTCGATTAACCTATTAGCAAATTACTCTAATACCGAGAATACATTTAACGCCCTTCGTATGTTTACGCCAGCTTTAGTTAGGCTCTTCATTTAAAAGTCGAAATAAGCTACTTTTTAATTTATCGTTGCCAAAAGAAATATCCAAAAGAAAGTGTACCGCCAAGTACATGTATAAATTATGTTTAAAGAAAATTACGGAAAACTTAATAATATTTATGAGACGACGTTAAACAAGGCGTAAGGGAAAATGTGAACACAAATTACGTTTAAATAAGTAACAAAAAAAACTATTATACTCGTTTCACAGCAATAAAGAAACCAAGGGATAAAAGCGTTATACACATGTTACAAACACTCACATTTTCTACAAAGGCCATCCTTTCAAAGTTTTCAGGGAAACGGCCGTCATGTCTTTTTTAACGTCGCCTCATTTTCAACTTCAGTGATCGCCATTAAGTCGCGCTGTGAGTTGTCTAATAACATCCTAAAATGGAACGTAGGGCTCTTCTTGTTTTTTTACTCATTCTATTTTAAACTTGATCACTTCTTATTTTTTTTAAATGTCAGAAAGATGGAAACACATGGCTGACAGTTTTACCATTTTGTTAAAGCTAGAAAAAATTACCCAACAACTACTCGATCAACTATACGATTCTCGCTATTATCGTGACATTTTTTACAACATCGTCCAATTTAGAAAATAAATTAGGCACCCTAATCTATTTCTTCCTACGACGGCACAAAACGTTTATCAAGTAAATAAGTCTGCAAATAACCTTTTCGGTAGGAGCGACCACTTTAATAAATAAGTTTAAGGTGTGGCCTCAGAGTATACACATGCAACCTATGGGTTATTTGTGCTCTAAGGGTGCGGTCCTTCGAAGACGTATGATATCTTCCCTCAATTTGTTTATACTATAATCACTACAGGAAAAATTGCAGGTCTTTTTAAAATTAATATAAGTGATATTCATCGAATGAAACAATTTTTTTATTGTTACATTCATTTGATGATATTTAGTATATTATTACCCTTTAGGTCTTGATATTTAGTACATGTTTGTACTTTTATGTACTTACTCGTAGTTTATGATTTACTCAGCCTGCGACGTATTCGCATTTTAAAGGTACGAGTCGCCTGGTACTGTTAATCCCTGTTCAGCGTGTCGGACATCGGAAAGGATTTGTTTTACTGGAAATTTTAATAAGCTGATGACAAAAAAGAAGATACCTATTTAGGTATCTTCTTTTTTGTGATTTTGTGATTTAATAACAAATATCTGTTACGCATTTGCGTAACAGATATTTGTTATTTATAGATAATATAAGCTCCGCCGCTATCACAATAGTTAAAAAATATATATTATATTATTCATATTTATTTTAAAAGTAAATTAGCGGGGTCCAATGTACTACCAGATTTAAATAAAGGTATTACTTTACTATGCTTCATTAAATCAGGAAACACACCAGATTTGATACTACTATTAAAAATAATAGATAGTTGAGGTGCGATTGTATCTATTATAGACGCAATAACTTCAACAGAAATCCCCCACAGATCGGCGGTTCTCTTAATATCAATAGTCTTAAAATATTTTACAATATCTTTTGATGAAACTTTATGAAATGTAAAATTCTTTGTACACACATTTACATTTTGTTTAAGTAATGATTCGGCGACGGTAGGAGAAGAATTCAGTGACTTAGTGGTTAAGATCGGAATATCAGTAAAATATTTCTCAAAAACCATTGCAACGTCCTGATCTGATTTAGTTAATTTATTGTTAAAACTTAACTGGTAGTTCGAATTGCGAGAGTTGACCTTACCGGTTTCACTATTAATTATACTCCATGTCATTTTAATTTTATTAGAAGCAGTCTTTATTTTGTTGCTTAAATACAATGACTTGGCTAAGGAGCACACTCTTTTAAATATTTTGGAATATTTTTTTTCATATTCATTAAATTCGACGCTAGGATTATATGACCTTTCATTGTAAAGTTCATACAACCTTTGTCTACTCTTATGGACTCCTACTGTCGCCCATTCATTAAATGCTTTACGATTATTCAAGGAGAATGTTTTAGAAGTAAAAATATTATTAAATTCATTGCAAATGAGCTTAAATAATGTTGCATACAAAAATTTTGGATTATTTTGGTATGAAAGTAATGGAAGTTTTTTTACTATGTTACTTCTAAACTTCTCCAAGCGATGTGCATTTACTGGAACAAACACTACTTTTTTATCTACTTGCTTTTTGTGAACGTAAGGTAATGAAACAAATTGTCCACAGTGATCAGAGCTCAATTTTTGAATTATACATTTATTGAACGGCTTAACATTTGTAAAAATGTTATCTATACATGTTGCACTAGATTCAGCAATACGTGTTGGCTCCAAAAATAAATTAAAAAGACCATAAGATTTAAACAATGATCTAAATTTAATATTAGTGGAGGAAGCTTCTAGGAGATTGATATTAAAGTCTCCACATATTACAACAAATTTAATCTGTTTATTAAGCTTAGCGAAAACTTCCTCCATAATTTTTTCAAAAGTATCATATAACGAACATGGGGGTCTGTAAACGCTCACAACAATGAGGTGCTCAAACTCAACACATGCCATTTCTACAGTTCGCTCAACAGAGAGGCTCACAATATCTTTACGTTCTTTATATGATAATAATTTACTAGCTAATATTAAGGAGCCACCTCTTAAAATCGTTTCTCTATTGAAAGAACTGAGCACCTGGTGATTACTAAAGTTAAACATTAAATTATGAGCTTTTAACCAATGTTCAGTAATACATAAAATATGAATATTGTTGCTATTTAAAAACAATTCAATTTCTAGCTCTTTGCCTATCATGCCTTGTATATTCTGATGCATCAGGTGTAAACAATTTTTATTATCATTTTCTGGAGTTATACAATTGCAACTATTAAGGATTTGTAAGCTACATTCTAAATTATTTAAATTATTATAACTGCTAGAGATTACCTCTATTGTCTCATTTTCTAATTTAAATTACTTGGAACGTATTCCAAATTACATGTCAAATCATTATGCTGCTCAATAGGAGCAGATGTCTGGGTAGCCAAGTCCTTGGCTGAGTTAATATATAAATAATAAGATAGCACATTTGCTATCTGTCTTAAATTATATTTGGATAGGTAGTACCTATCTGTAGTCAAAAAAATTTTAATTAAATTATTAATATCTATTAAATTAATTCTATTGGTATAATTGTTACAATTAAATGTCAAATTCAAATTATTATTACATGATAAATTATTCATTAATAAATTTAAATCATATCTTATTTTATTCTCCTGTTGCGAACCCTGTATGTAAGGCAATGTAAACAAGATAATTTTATGTACATTTAAAGTATTGAGGTAATCAATATATTTTAATAATTGATTTTTGCTTACATTGCCTCTTCTCCCAACAAAAATTATTAATGTGCTATTAGGAGAAAACTTACTGGTTAAAACTTTATTCATTATATGACTAAAGGATGCTCCAGGCATACAATAATTACTAATCAATTGTCCTTTTAAATGGTTATTTAACATCATGCCCAAATTTTTATCTATGTCATCACAATACATAATAACTTTATGTTTTTTTATATTTAAACTACTTTTTAAGTTTTTATTCTGTGTTATGGCACCGTCATAGAGTGTTTGTGAAAATAAGGAGTCATTGCTATTTACACATAAATAATGTGTGTATGTATGTGTGTGCGTGCGTGCGTGTGTGCGTGTGTGCGTGCGTGCGTGCGTGCGTGTGCGCGTATTTTAGTATATTTCGAATGGCAATTTATAAAATCTTTAGATTGAAAACCAACCTACTTTATAAAAATCAAGGTTATTTTGGTACTGCAAATTGAACATGGAGGGCCGACAAAATGGGCCAGATGGACGGTAAATGTACTTCACTTGGGCATTGAGATATGTATTTTAAGTACATTTTACACTTCAATTCACTTGGGGGTGTTATTATGTTGTTTTTGTTACTACTACATATTACATAACGTGTAATAATGGTGTAAGAAATTCCATTTGTTTTTGTTTATTTTAATTGTTTTGTTTATTTTTTCAAGTAACGTTACCCCCACACTAAGATTTTCTCCTGTATCGTGGAGGCAGTTTACATACATAAATTGCACAAGGACAAACATCCAGACCCAGAACAATTATTTGTAGGCCATACAAATACTTGTTCCGTGCGGGATTCGAACCCGCAGCCCCCAGCGCAGCAACTCATTGCTAAGCCACTGCGCCACGGAGCAATATCATCCCATCTGTGTAATAAGAGGCGACAGAGGGAAGCAAATCAGGAGATGGGCAGCAGCCTCTTCCTAATAACGGCTAAAAATAAAAAACTGCGTTTACCAATCCGCTTGCCAAGCGTGGCAACTGTGGCAAATATCCCTTTATGTGGCAATCTATGGGGAGGCCGATGTTCAGCAGTGGACTTTAATAGGCTGGAACTGTCACGTAATATACAACAAATCTCTTCAACATTTTTGTTAACTGTAGATAAGTTAAGTTGCCGATTTTGTCCACTTAAAATTATAGTTTCCGTGCAGGCAAAATGAACTGGATCCTGAATTGTAGTAAACGTATTTAAGTGTCAATATTAGTTAACAAATTCTGCTGATGCTTAATTCCTTTTATTGGTTTACTTTCACGTTAAAATCAGCCTACTAAATTTCAGCCACATCACAAGTCCACTGCTAAACATAGGTTATGAAGAAAGCCACAAAGCACGGTTCTGAATCACTATATACTTTTTTTTATAAAATAAGGGTAACAATTGAGCACAGTGCACCTGATGGTAAGTAGATGCTGTGGTTTATAGACACTTACATTCACCCTCGATTAAGAATCAAAACGCAGAAACGTTCACCCCTGAGGATTAAGGTGGAATGCCTCGCTCCCAGTAAAAAAAGGGTCTCCGAATCTCTACACTCACCATACGAAACGCAGAATTATTAAGCTGCTATTGTACGCTGGTATTCTGTGAGAGCATGATCCATCCTCGATCGAGCCGACCCATTCGTGCTACAACCATATATAGCTGCAACGTGGCTCTAGCAAGTACTAGAACAGACACCGAGAACAGAATCTGTGCGGCAGTGCCGGTCACGTGGTCGGAGGCACAGGGTACCTTTTTATGGCACTAACTACTAACCTGGATTAAGAAGGTTTGAAGCTAAGAGCTCTTACTTAACTTTGTTCAACTCGTGTTGCAAACAATAAAGTCTCGACGACTCTTCTACTACGTAGTACGTATTTCTTCAATGTACTGAACCACCTTAATCCACAGACATCGATATTTAAACTTTCGTTAGTTTTATTACAATTGGCTGATATTACTTTTACAGGACACAAGAAGGAGAGGGCGGGGACAAAAACACAACAGACACGGTAGCCCGAGTGCCGCCACACTGCCACATCACAATCAAATGCACTAGAGAGGTAATTGCAGAAACCGATGTATATATAAAATCATTATAAAAAATTCAACTGGACTTCAGATATGGTGGCGTGTTGTCTCCTCTCCTGTTTGCAATTTTAACTTACTCTATAAGTCATAATTTGTCCTCTTCCTACCACTTGTATGCTGATGATCTCCATATCCATACTCAGTCCTCTCTTGAAGATCTGTCTAAAGCAGTTGACACTATTAACGCTGATCTGACTTGTATTTCAAACTTGTAGTAAATGTTTTAAAAACTCAGGTCATTGTCACGTGTCAGAAAAATTTACTGGTTTTTTTTTAATAGTATAGGGTGACAAACGAGCACACAGTCCACCTGATAGTAAGTGGTTGCTGCGGCCCATAGACGTCTACATCTATCCTCGATTACAAATCAGAATGCATATGCGTTGTCACTCCTGAGGACTAAGATGGAATTCCTCGTTTCCAGTAAAAGGGGTCTCCGGTTCTCTACACTCACCATATGAAACACAGCAGCATTAAGCTACTATTTCACGCTGGTATTCTGTGAGAGCGTAGTCCTTCCGCGGTCGAGCCGACCCATTCGTGCTACAACTATACTACTAATATAACTGCAGCATGGCTCTACCACGTACTAAACTCCCCTACCTCCCTTCTTCCCTACCTCCTATACACTAGACTGCTCTCTTATCCCTTTACAGTAACAAGGTTAAAAACCAGGAGTTGTATCTCGACTCCTGTATGTCTTGGACCTCACAGGTTAATGAAGTTAGTAAAAAAATGTTTGCTGCGTTAAACTCTACGTAGATTACGTAATTTTCTTCCCACAGTAACTAAAGTTACGCTCGCCCAGTCTTTACTTCTGCCTACCTATCCTTGACTATGCTGATATTTGCTATCTTGACATTACCGAGGAGCAGTTTAATAAGCTTGATCGCATTCAAAATTTACGTATTTGATTTATATTTGGGCTTTGCAAATATGATCACACCTCTGAATTTCACAAACAGCTCAAATGGCTCCCGATACGCCTTCGCAGTCCTTCCACTCCGTATTTATTAGACCGTTACATTATTTAATAGATCGTTTTCAGTATCTTTCCCTTACCCATAATCGGTTCCTTCGTTCCTGTCAATCTTTCTCCCTCTATTCCGTTGTACTCTTCCCCCTTTTTAAAGAAATCCTTTACTGTAACTGCTGTGCGTTTGTGGAACTCTTTATCTCTCCATATTCGTCGTGCTAAATCTCTTCACTGTCAAAAGTCTTGTTAAATTGTATTACTTAGATATGTGGCCGTGGAGGGAAAAGGGGAGATCTCCCACCGGGCAAGGTGACTGCCCGGGGAGCGGCCAACGCTCCTAGTGATAGTTCGGAGATGTTCTATATATGCTGTTTATGATTCGGAATGTTGATAGCGTGATTTAGGCATCGGTGAGTTTTCGCTTGCGGCGCGACGACAGCGCCGCCACATCACCCCCCTGCTCAGACCGGAGGTCGATAGTGCAGTCCGATTGCCGGTGTGTCCTTTTAATGCCGGTGAGGAATGCATGCTGTGTGCGTAAGGGCAAGTGACACCGGTGCGAATGATATGCCGATGTGTAATGCATGACGTACTACGCACTGGCAAGTGATGCCGGTGAGAACGATGTGCCGGAGCAAGTGCCAGTCTGCCTTATAAATCTGCCTTATAAATCTGCGTTGAGTCGAGAAGAAGACAAGTTGGACTGGCTTGCAGGAACTGAAGACTGCAGAGGACGATTCTCAGTAGTGAATGGTAGGGGTTCTTGAGGATAATGACGAAGGCTTGAAAGTTGTAGTTTCCGAAGGTTGTTGGTTGCGTGTTCAGATCACGTCGGGTGGTCATCACTGTGGCCGTGGAGGGAAAAGGGGAGATCTCCCACCGGGCAAGATGACTGCCCGGGGAGCGGCCAACGCTCCTAGTGATAGTTCGGAGATGTTCTATATATGCTGTTTATGATTCGGAATGTTGATAGCGTGATTTAGGCTTCGGTGAGTTTTCGCTTGCGGCGCGACGACAGCGCCGCCACAGATATATTAGATAAATTACTTTTCCTTTTTCGTACTCTTTTAATTTAATTTATTATATCGTATTATATATGATTTTCACTTTCTTTATTTATATGTATAATATTTTTTTTTGTACGCCCCTCTCTATTTTAACTATTATTTGCATCAGTTTTCTACGCAAAGATTGTGTGGAAGAGATCACTTTCAGAGTGATAAGGCCACCTGTTATACATATTCTATTTTAGACTTAACTTTACTCGTTATTTTGTATTTTGGTGTACAATAAAGAGTAAATAAACAAATATAATTCATTGCAGCCTATCATAAGTCCACTGGTAAACATAGGCCTCCCTCTACGATTATACGATTTGCATTTTCGATCTTCCAATAATCCATGCCAGACTTGGGTCTCTCCCAGTGTAGTAAGGATTTGCCTTGATCGCCATGCTTGTCAGGCGGTTTGGTGATCGCAGAACCACACGTCTCGCACCTATGACGCTGCTGTCTGCGCGATTCGGGTTTTTTTAAGTCTGACGTAAACGAAATGACTGTAACGCAATTTATCGGAAGCTATGAGAATTTTCTGGCATTCCCCATAGCTGCCTAGTACGACACTCACGAGATGAAAAGGGATGATGATCTCTTACCCCGTCACCTCACGACATGCGACATATATCTGTAAGCAAAGAGGGCCGTGTATTACGTGGTAGAGTGGCACTACAGCTTTCATGTCTGCAGGACGATTAGCTCGGCTCGACCGGGGAAAGACCACGCTCGCAGAGTACAGCGAGCGTGGCCTTTCCCGGCGTAAAATAGCGTTATAATGCCAATGTTTAGGGGTCATTGACGTGACCTGGCATATCATCGTAATCCTTAGGGCTGGCCACGCTAAAAAACAAGACTTGGACTTTCCAGATCGCGGGATTCAATGGTCTATCGGAAGCGGTTCGCCGGTTGGATTTCTCTTCGGCGGTGCGAGATGTGCGCAGGTTCAACTACATTTGCGCTCTGCTAGAGCTGCTGCTGGGCGGACAGCGTCTGACGCACCTGCCCGGTGCAGCGCAGAAGTTGCTTCTGTCTATGTTGGAGCAGCTCGCTGACCACGGTAGGTTTTTATCCACAATAAGTGAGTGTTTGAACGTTATCTCACCTAGTAATAAGTAGTGATTAAAATAGAGACGTAACACTAAATAATGTATCTTATATGTCATCTGTGGTTAGAAATAAATAAAATGGTATTATAGACGTAGATAGTAAGGTGCACAGTCCTAGCCTAAGGAAAGCCTATCCACTCTTGCTTTGAAAAAACCAGCATTGTAATCGGATGAAAATACAGACACTGGCTGTTAATGTACATAAAATGCATTTTTGTTTACACTACGTTTAAAAGAAAACCACAACGTATATCCTCTTCGGTTCTTTATTTGCGACTACTTTAATTATTGTTTTACTCCTTTGCTGACGCAAACCATTTGATTCGAATGCGTGGTATGTGACAACAAAGGGGTGAAAATTGGAAAATTGTGAACTTAAGCTTAATTGGGCGTTAGATTGGACATAGCGATGGCCTTCGATCGAGTCTGGCACGAAAGGCTTCTTTCGAAGCTCCCTTCCTATGGGCTTCCCGAGAAATTGTGCGATTGGATCACTAGTTTTCTTGCTAATCGGAGCATCAAGGTCGTAGTAGAAGGTGCATGATCTGATTACAAGCTTATTAACGCTGGTGTTCCACAAGGCTGCGTGCTATCACCAACGCTGTTTCTTCTGCGTATCAGTGATATGTTGCGAACTGGTAACATTCATTGCTATGCAGACGACAGCACTGGTGATGCCTTAAACACCGGCCGTGCCAATATTTCTAGGGAAAACGTCGCCGAGTACCGGAACAAACTTGTGTCTGAAGTTAAGTCTTTGCTGAACAAAGTCTCGGATTGGGATTGGGGGCGACTAAATCTAGTCCAATTCAATCCCCAGAAGACACAAGTTTGCGCGTTAACCGCTAAAAAGAACCCCTTTATCGTATCTCCTCAGTTTGAAGATACTCCCTTCCTGCCTCAGCTAGCATCGGAATCCTCGGCGTCAACATATCGAATAGTGTGCAGTTTTTTTTTATAGGAAAAGGGTGACAAACGAGCACATAGTCCACCTGATGGTAAGTGGTTGCTGTGGCCCATAGACATCTGCATCTATCCTCGTTTGCGAATCAAAATGAAGATGCGTTGTCAGCCTTGAGGACTAAGATGGAATGCCTCTTTTCCAGTAAAATGGGTCTCCGGTTCTCTACACTCACCATACGAAACACAGCAGCATTAAGCTGCTATTTGACGCTGGTATTCTGTGAGAGCGTGGTCCTTCCCCGGTCGAGCCGATCCATTCGTGCTACAACTATACAATTAATATAGCTGCAGCGTGGCTCTACCAAGTTTCGTGGTCACTTGGAGGGGAAGGCCAAATTAGCCTCTAAAACGCTTGGCGTGCTTAGCAGAACGAGACAGTATTTCATGCGACGTTGCTTGCAACTTTACAAGGCACAGGTTCGGCCTCATATGGAATACTGTTCTTGCCTGGGCATCCTAGTGCCAGGTCGAATTCGAATCGACGATGACCGATTTTTTCTGATCGGCTCCATTCACTGGCGCTGCGTAGGGATGTTGGATTTTGGAATTGTACGGATTAGTTCCAGCCGCCGAATTTCACGAATGCACATCGCGTCAAATTACACGATACCATCCTCACCATCTGGATGCTTGGCGGTCCACCACTGTGCGATTTACTGGGAGTTTTCTTCCTTGTACAACTTCTCTATGGAATCCTTTACCACCGGCGATTTTTCCGGATCGATACGACTTAGGGACCTTCAAGAAAAGAGCTTACTCCTTTCCAAAAGTAAAACGGTCTCCGGTTGTCTATACTCACGAAACACAGCAGCATTAAGCTGCTATTTTACGCTGGTATTCTCTTTTCCTCCTTTCTCGGTCGAGCCGACCCATTCGTGCTACAAGCATAATATAGCTGCAGCGTGGCTCTACCGCATAAAAATAATTGTCAAACTAGAGTGATATATTTTCGTGTAATGTTAACGCCAGCAAAAATGTACGGTTGGACCGTACAATAAATATGTTGTGATATATTTATTTTGAATACCATTAGGTTTATTAGTAATTTGACAAAGGTTATAGCTATATAGCTATTAGTTGTTATGTTGGTTTGTGCGTTGTGTGCAGTGGCGACGTCGAAGCATAACCCGAACGCGCTACGCGCACTGGTGGGCGGGCTGGCGGCTCTGCGCGAGGCGGAGCGGCGCGCGTGCTGGGGCCGCCCGCTCGGCTCGCGCGCGCTCTGGCGCCACCACGACCGCGCCATCGCGCGCATCACGCGTACCGCGCAGGCCGTGCGCATGCAAGAGGTACGCACCGCTGCCACCAGGTGCCACCGCACGCTCGGGGCAGCCCGCTCGGGTCAGGCGCCACCACGACCGCGCCATCGCGCGCATCACGCGTACCGCGCAGGCCGTGCGCATGCAAGAGGTACGCACCGCTGCCACCAGGTGCCACCGCACGCTCGGGGCGGCCCGCTCGGGTCAGGCGCCACCACGACCGCGCCATCGCGCGCATCACGCGTACCGCGCAGGCCGTGCGCATGCAAGAGGTACGCACCGCTGCCACCAGGTGCCACCGCACGCTCGGGGCGGCCCGCTCGGGTCAGGCGCCACCACGACCGCGTCATCGCGCGCATCACGCGCACCGCGCAGGCCGTGCGCATGCACGAGGTACGCACTGCTGCCACCAGCTGCCACCGCTCGTATGGGGCGGCCTGCTCGGATCTGGCGCCACCACGACCGCGCCATCGCGCGCATCACGCTCACCGTGCAGGCCGTGCGTATGCAAGAGGTACGCACCGCTGCCACCGCACGTATGGGGCGGCCTGCTCGGGTCTGGCGCCACCACGACCGCGCCATCGCGCGCATCACGCTCACCGTGCAGGCCGTGCGCGTGCACGAGGTACGCAACGCTGCCACCAGCTGCCACCGCACGTACGGGGCGGCCCGCTCGGGTTAGGCACCACCACGACCGCGCCATCGCGCGCATCACGCGCACCGCGCAGGCCGTGCGCATGCACGAGGTACGCTCCGCTGCCACCAGCTGCCACTGCACGTGCGGGGCCCCCCGCTTGGCACGCGCGCGTTCTTGCGCCACCACAACCGTGCCACTGAGCGCACCGTACAGGCCGTGCGCATGCACGAGGTACGCACCGCTGCCACCGCACGTGCTCGCGCGCCCTCTGGGACCACCACAACCGCCTCATCGCGCGCATCACGCGCACCCCACAGGCCGTGCGCATGAACGAGATACGCACCTGCCACCAACTGCCACCGCACGTGCGTAGCCGCCCGCTCGGCTCGCTCTTAACGGCCGTACGATTAACTGTAACCATCCATAATGTGCTACGAGCATGCACGAGATATTATCTACAGTCTCAACAGCCGCACATGTAAACTGTCGGCGGAAATCGAACCCGGTTTGCTCGCGTACTGTGAAATTTACAGCGAGCGCTTACCCACCACGTGCTCAGCGGTGAAGGAAAACATCGTGAGGAAACGTACATGACCGAGAAGTTCGCCAACTCGCATTGGAGCAGAACGGTGATCATATCCTTGTCCTAAAATCATATCAGAAATGAGAGAGATTGAATACTCCTAACAATTCTGATTTTTGAAAATAATAGGAACGTCTTGATGAAAGCATCCACGTCTACCATCAATGGATTTCCGGACTCCTAAAATCTGTTCAACGAGAGCTAACAAACTTTATGAAAACGTCTCTCATTAACGACTGCGCTTAACTATCGCAATCTGTGGCGAACATCGCTTATCAACATAATTTTGGAAGCTCAAAAGCTGTTGTCTCACGCGAGGCCGGGAGGATAAGCTGACGCGGCCATCTATCAGCAAAAAATAGTTAGCGGGCCGCAATCTGTATAAATAAAATGATAAAGGTTTGCAGTTGTGCGCGCATCACGGAAAAACTATTGGATAGATTTCAATTAGATTTGTTAAGTTTTATTTCTTAGAGCTCGTGTCCTTATCAAAAAAAAGACGGGTTGCACTTGCACTTCGGGAGTGCCGGCAGAAGTGAAAACTTGAATATTAACGTTGTGCACTTTTGATATTTTGGAATGGTTAGGGAATAATTTTGCACGAATTGCTTTAATTATCAGTATAAAAGTACTATCATTTATGTGGTAGAATACAATATTTATTTATTGCGCTATCGTACATAAACATTACAATTTATATTACATAAAAAGTTTATCTCTCAGAAAAATTAACCTACTCTCCATCCATCTTACGAATTTTGGATCAGGGTCACGTGTCCTGACGCGAGTTTAACATTTTTTACCCATTACAAAAAAAATATTGTGATATAGTTATTAAAGTTTTAAGAAACAAACGATTTTTATCAGCACGTGTTCGGTGATGCGCGTTTTCTTACCGCGTTAATCGTTACAAATATATAAATTGAACTATAACTTTGCTGAATATTGCTTTATAGCTGTTTTTACACGGTCAACCTCTAACTCAGATAATTTATATGTTTTAGCTACAAACGAAGCGACGCATAACATTGTGTACAGAAAATTTGTAAGCAAAGTATATTTATATTTGCGATTTTTTAATGAACAAATATTGATTTTTATATATTATATACAGTTCTAAATAATATACAGAATATGGAAAACTTTTACTGATTCTGTATTTTTTAAGATACTAGCTAAAACATTTTCTACTATTGCGGCACCAGTCAGCGGGAATCCATGATACGACATTGACTTTCCAGTCCGGTCCATTGTACTTAAAAACGCTAATGATGTGTTGTGACACTAGATTATTTTAAGCGTTATTTTTATTACAGCCAGGACCGGAGGTAGTGCCAAAGCTCCACGACCTTCCCGAAGAGTGCATCAGAGAGATTATGTTAAGGATATCGGACCACAGGGATTTAGATGTAAGTAAATTAGATAGCACAGACAGACTCGTGTCTACACATCTTATAATTATAATAATAATAATGTCCTTCAGACCGAATTTCGGTCACGACGGCCTGCCTCAACGGAGGCTAGCCATCGGCGCAGGACAGGATTATAGTGCCCAAGTGTATGCGCAAGCACAGGTGCACTCTCTATTCCCTCACTCTCATAATCCGATGGGACGGTAAGCCGTCACGACCGGAGAGAGATCAGGCACAGGACCAACGGCTTTACGCGTTTTCCGAGGCACGGGGGTGAGACACCGCCAACTTCCTGACTCCGGGCAACTACTGAGAATTTCTCGACGGAAAACTCAATAATTAATTTTTTTGGTCCGACCCGGGATTCGAACCCAGGACCTCATGATCAGCAGTCGCATTACTACAACCACTAGACCAACGAGGCAGTCACACATCTTATACATATGCCGCAACCCGATTACCCGATTAAGCGTTAAACACTTTAGTTCAATCTCTTGTACTATTATTTATTCTGTGGTTTAATGAAGGCATCTTACGGTATATGGTATATCTGACAACACTAGATCAATAGTTTAATTCCTTTTCTCTACCACAGCAACGATAACTTCATTTTACAGAATGGCGTCAACAGCTAGTGTAATAATGTCGATGTAAAAATGATAAATATTTAGTGAAAAATTAATTACAAAATATATATGATAATATTAGGATGATTATTATTTTTTAATTGAACCATTTTTGTAAACAATTGTCACACCCTTACTCTTATAAAAAATATAGGAATAGGGGTGTTGTCAATCGAGGTCATAATCCACCTGATAATAAATAGATGTTGTAAGTGTAAAGGGGAAATATTAAAAATACTACCTCAAATGGCTTAGCAAGATCCTCCGTTATGCCGAAAATATTGCAGCATTGGTTTTGAAATAAATAAATGGTAAAGTTGAGGATTAATGTTAAGTACTATGTTAGACGAAAACACGATTCCGTAAAATTTTCTCGATAGAAAAAAAACCAAAGTTACCTCCAAACTGAACAATAAATCGCTGGTATTCATAAAATACTTTAAATTAGATCATGAAACTTTGCATACTAACTGAACTAACTATAAAGCAGGACTTATGTTTTTATTTTTTAAATTACCATTATTTTTACTGTAAAAAGAAAGTACCTAAACTATCGGCGTCTTGAAGCTTGTTTCCTGCCACCCGATTAGTCTCGCTTCGGCTTTTGAACGGGAAAGCTGCGTCACTTACGATCAGAATACACATTACGCAACAGGACGACGTAAAATTAAAATCGGAAATAACCGTAATAAAAATAAGAAACGACTGGGTTGGCGTAAAGAAACAGGCATAAATATGATAAACCTAAAGAAATAAGTATCTAACGACCTATTTACTTACACTATTAGTGATTACAAACATGTCGGTACATAGGATACGACGCGCGGGGAAGTGGGGGTGAAATTAGAATTTGAGCTGAGTTACTATAGCCCCTTAAGAATCAGAATATATGCGTTGTCACACCCAAGCACAAGTAGGTACTAAAATTGAGTGTCAAGTTACCAGTAACCGAGGTGTCCGATTCTCACCACTAAAAATACAAAACACTGCAATATTATGTTGCCATTTTGTGTCAGCGCGGTCCTTTCCCGGTCGACACAACCTTCGCGCTGCAACTGTATAGACATAGGACTTTCGCATAAGAGATTCTATCAACCTAACATTTCTGTCATTATCTTCATCATTACGGGCCATCATAAGTCTACTGTTGAATATATGCCTATGGAAAATGCCACAAAGCACGATCCTGTGCCTCCTACATTAGTACCTTAATTTCAACGTGAGAATGAATAATTCAAAACAACAAAGAAAGAAGAGGTGATAAAATTTCAAGTGACACCCAAACAAAACCATGCTCAACTTATTGTTAACTATTATCCGTGGTAGAGCCATGCTGCAGGTATATTAATAGTATAGTTGCAGCACGAATGGGTCGGTTCGACCGGGGAACGCTCTCACAGAATACCAGCGTCAAATAGTAGCTTAATGCTGCTGTGTTTCGTATGGTGAGTGTAGAGAACTGGAGACCCTTTTTACTGCAAAACGAGGCATTCCTTCTTAGTCCTCAGGGGTGACAACGCATCTGCATTTTGATTCGTAGGATCGAGGATAGATGTAGATGTCTATGGGCCACAGCAACCACTTACCATCAGGTGGACTGTGTGCTCGTTTGTCACCCTATCCTATAAAAAAAAACTAGCGGATACCCGGCGTGTAACCTACTACGCTAAAAAACCATTTTGTTTATTGGTTGAAAAAAAAAAGAACTTTTGTTAATACATATTTGTTTTTTTTTTTATACTGGGTGCCTTTAATATCTGGAAAAAAATAGGGTGTAACAGGTGAACGGAATAGAAACCTATGGCACTGATATTTAGCAGTGGACTTGTGAAGTTCTGTAATGATGATTATGATGATAATACGAGAGATATTTCGCAGGCCGCCTCATCGGCATGGAGCGTGATGGCGTCAGTGTGCTCAGAGCGACGAGTCTGGCGCGAGCTTGTGATGTTCCACTTTACTCAGCAGCAAATCAACACTGTGCTGGGCAAAGATGAGAAGGACGTCGACTGGAAGAAACTCTTCCATCAGCTCAGGAAGTAAGATTATTCTATTTAATAAAATAGAATATTACTGGATTTTGCGAACGTTATAGTTTGTTAACCACAAACTATAACGTTCGCGTATATATATTAATAAGCGTGTAATAGTGTTTTTGTCAGCGAATGCAAATCAAACATGGAAGCATTCGTATCTCCAAATTGAGCTTCAGTAGGCGTGGCTTAGTAATTTTACTACAAACGAGTGTAGTTCGAATACCGTCATTATCTTTATACTGATTAATTATAATTTGCGTTGCACCTTATCACAAAACATCCCTGGTGACCAATGGCGACTTCAGAAAATTCTCCCGCGTAAACGTAGTAACGTGGAGGGAGTATATCCAGCTGAGGACCTTTACTAACTATTAACCAGTAAAGAAGACATATCTATCGATGCTTTCATTATTGTTTTAGTAAAGATTTTAAAGAATTATTTTAAAATCAAACAACTTAGTTTCCCGCCAGTCTGCATATCAACTACAGTCCAAACTATTGTAATACAATATAATATCCTTTTCATTGTAATATTTACGGCACATCCTTCCAATTTGGACGAAGCTCCGTCCAACTGGTTCAGATTCTAATTTACAGCTCTTGTATCCACATAATATGGTTAGCTCTTTATAGATTTCCCGAGAGTGCAGTTAGCTAAGCGTTTAGTTGCGCTTTGAGCCGTGATTCAAATCTTGGGACATTATACGGCGTCCAAGTAATTTCTCATGTCTGTAATAGGTCTGAATATTTGTCTATGTCATCTATATTTTTAAAAACCTTGACGATATAGATTTTTTGTTAATTTAATTTTACAGGTTATGTACGTCCCACTACTGGGCACAGACCTCTCATTTCTGAGTGTCTTAGGGCAAGGATGTGTTCGCCGCGCTTGCCCAATGCGTATTGGCGAACTTCACATGTCTTCGAAATATATTTTTTCTTATTTCTCAGACATGCAGGCTTCCTCACGATGTTTTCCTTCACCGTAGAGCACGAGCACGTGGTAAATCAGCACTTGAAATTGCAGCTAACAATTTCATTGGTGGCGGCGGGGATCGAACCCGGGTTGCTCGCGTACTGTGAAATTTACAGCGAGCGCTAACCATCTGAGCTACCACGGTTAATTTACCACACACTAATTCTGTTAATTTCGTAGATTATACGGTTTGCGAGAAGATGCCCAGTATGCGGAGACTCTGTCCCTGTGTCGTCACTGCAAATGCCTGTTCTGGCGTTCCCTCGGACACCCCTGTATTGCAGACCAGGTAACTAAAATACGTCATCTTCTAACTAATCTGATATATTTCGTGATTTACAACGATACCAAATATTTTGTGGTGACGTAGGGGATTCCACTTCGCCATATCATCCCGTGGGTGTCGTAAGCGACAGAAGAATATGAAACTGAGGTGACCAACCTGCTTCCCAGGCGTGGCAACTATGGCAAACATCCCCCCTATGATCACTAGGACCGATGATGACTTTGATAGGATGTATTAAATAATGATGAATTGTTCGAACTAATTCTAGCCGTACAATTTCACCATTGCATATCACGACAAAACTCGCGATACATTGAACGGCGCTATTTAGTGAAGAGGCTAGGGTGTTGATTGAACGGCTAACTGCGATATAATAACACTCTAAAAACTGATAATAGGTTATCGGTTTTTATTAACAAAATTTTCAATTAAAATGATCTGGTGTAATATATTACTTCACCTCACTTTCAAATAGCGACATCTGGTGACCGTAAAATTATTAGTCCACGTTATAGCTGGCAGTACAAATGGTTTAGCTCAACTGGGGAAGAACCACGATTGCACGAAATACTAGCAGGATAATCAAGCTGCGTTTAGTATGTTTGGTGAGAATCACTTTTTACTGGTAAAGAGGCATTCCATCTTAATATATGGAGTGTAGAAGTAAGGAGTACAGACTGTGTATTAAAAAGTGTCCATAAAAACCATTAAATAAGGGTGGCACCACTATAACTACAAGGTAAATTTTAAAGAATGTACTGTAAAATATTAGTGAGATAGACGACTTTTTCGAGGTTATATTTACTAAATAAAATTATTTTAGATTTTAGAGCTACTGAGCAGTTTAGCAGTACACTTAAACCGTCGACAACTGCTAAGTTCATTTCATCCCAGTAGCTACTCCAGGGCTGTTGTGGAGAGTTTTTGAGCTGTTATTTACTGCTTACAGATGGACACTTTTTCAACTGTTCTACTATGGGAGTTGGTACTCCTTACTTCTACACTCCATAGGTTAATACCTAGGAATGTCAAACCTATTGCATTTTGATTCTTAATGGAGAATAGATGTAGTTTTATATGTGCGCCACAGTATCCACCTACCATCATGTGAGCTTATTTGTCACTCTTTACTTCTATAAAAGTCAGATGGCATAATTTGCCGGTTAATTGGTTTCACAACCGGTATTCAATATAATCTCTATAGAATGCTATGCCAAATCCCTTAAATAGCGTTTAAGATAATGGCTAGACAATATTTATGTATATTTTTCACATCTGTAGAAAATAGTACATAATAATAATGTCCTCCAGACCTAATTTTGGTCACGGGGGCCAGTCTCATCTCTAGTATATACACAGTGATCTATGGTCTCAACGGAGACTAGCTATCGACAGGACAGGATTATATTACTCAAGTGTATGCGCAAGCACAAGTGCACTCACTATTCACTCACTCTCCGATGTGATGGTAAACTGTCACAACCGGAGAGAGACCAGGCGCAGGACCAACGGCTTTACGTGCTTTCCGAAGCACGGGGGTGAGACACCGCCAACTTCCTGACTCCAAGCAGCTACTGAGAATTTCTTGACGCAAAAACTCAATAATTGATTTTTTGGCCCGACCCTGGATTCGATATTAATCCGCGTGAAATTTATCTAACTGTGTATGTATGCACACTGTCTCTACGATACAGGAGACAATCCTAGTGTGAAGGCAACATTTTTTTTAGAAAAAATGAAAAGTAAAATATATAATTTTGTTTTAGTGTCCAGAATACCGCGAACGACTGAAGGAAGCCGGCGGCCCCCTCCCGCCGCACCCCGTTCCGCCCGCTGCCTTCCTCAAATTCTTCTCGCTTTAATTCACTTTCTAAGCCAGAACGGTCTACTCCTATAAATTTAAACTTTGCCATTCTAAACACATAAATTCACAATAAGTCAAAAATTAACTTTATATATCACTCATTATTAATAATTGGATATAAATATATATTATATTAAGTAATAATATTATATATTATTTTGAAGCGACAGTAGGTTACGGTTGCGAACTGCAAACTTGAAAAGTTGAAGGTTTGAAAACAAACTCAAAAAATTGTAATTGAAAAAAAAAAAGGCAGCTAATGTATTGGACTATATGAAAATAGGCAATGATATTTTAAAATAATATCGAATAAATATAAGAGAAATAAATTTATTGCCACATGTCAGCCGTTGAGTGTAAGTTATTTCAACAACCAAACAAGTTGTAATTTTTACATAGGCTTTTCTATGTTCTGTTTTAACATTTTTATTGTACTAACATAATGTTAAATTAAAAACCACTTTTGATTAATTTATATAATCAAGAAGGTGTGGTGTTCCTTTTAAAACAATGTGTATTGGTTATTTTTGTACCATAATAGTCAATTTAATGGATGGTTTTTGACAAAAAATATCAGTTAACCTTCGCAAATGCCCAGTAAAATGATGATAGTTTTTCATAGTCTTAAATTTATGTTTTTTTAGGTTATACAAGTATGAAGATTCCTAAACTACAACTTACCTTGCACTTTTGATCAATGCAAGACAATATGAAAACACATAATACCAGTTAATAATTTAATTTATATTTTTTTTTGATAAACATATATGCTTAATTATATGGAAAAAACATATATATCCATAGTAAGTTTTGTAATGATTTTTTGTATATCTTGTGTTCATGTAAAGTCTTATAGTGTTTTTTGTTTGACATTTACAAATCTTTATTTAAAAAAAAAGCTTGTGATGTTTCTTAATCCTATGACTTATTATAATAGTTTAAAAAAAATTTAGGTTAACACACACAATGATCTTATATGTAAAAGAGGTAACAACCAATGATCTTTTACATATAAGATCATTGGTGTTAACCTAAAAGTTTTTTTTTTCATAAGTGATATTATAATACTTGAGCCAAATCAAAATATAATGGACTTAAATTTTGCGACAGTGGAAACAAGACTGGACAAATATTATATTGGTATCTTAATGTCTGTTTATACTAAATCTATGGGTCTCACTGCCAAAGAACCTTGCTTAATCACTAAAAAATTTCCTAAAATTGCTATCGCCAATACAATAAAAAATAGCGATATACATATTAAAAAACACAAAGAAAATTTATATGGCAGATGTGAACGGCCGAGTCGGGAAGGGACGCCCTAGAAAATAGTTTATCGACCAAATTGGCGATATTTTGAAAATGGGCCACGTTAGAAGTACCCTTAACCGACGAGCATGTATGCGTAGATATATGGATGTAAAGAAGGCGAAAGAGGTATGTCAGGATCGTGCCAAATGGAAGTCCGTAGTCTCTGCCTACCCCTCTGGGTGACAGGCGTGAGTGTTTATGGTGTTTATATTAAAAATAAATAAATAAATTGACTCCTCTTTTATGGAGGTTAAGGAGGACTATCTCTGTGTATGAAAAAGTGTCCGTCGAAAAGAGTTCAACTAGGGTGGCGCTATAATAGCAGCAGTAAAAATTTTAAAAACATTTTATATTTAAAAAAAATTATATGGACTATTTTAAAAAGTTTATTATGTAAGTATGTGCATTTGAAGCTCAGAAAAATAAAATCACTCGCCACGTTTTCTCACTGCTCCTCCTGTTTTTAATGAGGAACTTGGAGAACAATTACTATTAACAATATAGACCCTAGAGAAGACTGGATATAATGTGGTTTCCTTGCATTTATGTTGCCCTCTTTATAAGGAGTAATAAAGACCGATTTTCAATACACTGTAAAAACTGACAAAACACCAACTGTCTTTCATGAGAGCTTCCGTGAGTAAAATTAGGTAAATTTCTCTAATGAGTCCACCTACTGTCTTACTAAATTTATGTATTTATTTTAATAAACACATTGCCTCCTCAAAACCTTTTTTATTCCAAAGAGAACTTTTTTTACGTGATAGAGCTATGCTGCAGCTATATTGTGGTTGCAGCATGAATGGGTCGGCTCGACTGGGGTAGGACCTCGGTCTCACAGGATACCAGCGTAAAATAGCTGCTTAATGCTGCTGTGTTTTGTATGGTGAGTGTAGAGAACCAGAGACCCTTTTTACTGGAAACGAGGCATTCCATCTCAGTCCTCAGGGCTGGCAATGCATCTGCATTTTGATTCGTAATTGAAGATAAATGTAGATGTCTATGGGCCACAGCATCCACTTACCATCAGGTGGACTGTGTGCTCATTTGTCACCCTTATTCTATAAAGAAAAAAGAACTACAGTACATAGTAGTACATAAATTAGTATTATTCTGATACTTTTGGTTCACTAAAATGCTTATTCTATTTTATTTTTAATGAAGACGTTTTTCTTATAATTTATGAAGTAGCTAAATAACGCAACTGTAGTTACTTAACTCAAAAAAATGTTTTCTTTAAAAGTGAATGGATAAATTGTAACTCATGGATTTTGTGGTTAATGAACCCACAAGTCGACATGTCATAATATCACAATATGTCTTAAAAGCCATATGTATAAAGAAATATTTGATTAAGCCATACAGTAAGATACTTATGTATAACAATATAAATAGTATAATATATTAGACACATACTTCTTTTTGTAGTACTCAAAAAGTAGCCCATTGGTGGTGTTTGTAGTGATACAATATTGACTGCTTGAAAATTATAAGCATAGTGTAAGCGTGATTATATTTTTTGACCTTAGAGTGTAAACAAAGGATGCTTAGTATACATACATCGTTGCTAGATGTTGGCTTAAAAGCTATATTTTTATAAAACTAGCACTAAGACCTATTATCATCTGCCAGTAATTGTTTTCAGGCAATGAAATTTCAGTGATTTGCTTATTCTCGTAGGCCTAAAGCCTAAATTACTATATCCAAGCATAATTCTGTCCAACATTATCTCACAGTTTTAATGTAGTCATCTAAAATCTTCTCAAGTCTGATTATATATTATTTGATTGTCAAAACTGTTCTCCGTATTGTGTAGAGTAGTTGTTGATATTGTGATATTTTAAGATTAAAAAATAAACTACCTTTTAAGTGTTTTATAGTACCAAGATGCTAACATTATAAGGCGTATAATAAATATAAGAAAATGCAGCTTTCTCACAAGTAGAATATCTTTAGTTATCTGTGATGTATTTTTTTGTGCAATGGAATTGTTTTGAACTCATGTTTTCTTATACTTGATGAATGTATTTTTAATAAAGTTATTTTAAATATTAATTTTGATATTTTATTTAAATTTATACCATACACATTACAATGCCTTTCTTACGCCTATAAGCTACATAAAAGTATTTGCCACCCATTAAAAAACAGACCTGAATTGAAGTTTTGAAAGCTGTCTTATTCTCTTACAAAATTTAAGAATTTCCAAAATAATTTATTTACACAAACAAAATGAGCAAATTATTTATTTTTAAAATTAATTTGAATAACTTACTCGTTAACCATTTATTGAGCATGCTTACAATTATAATGTCATATACATATAATATACCCCATGCAGTCTGCAAAAAGCTAATTAGCTAGTGGACCTAACACCAGCAAACATCTGGATCCGGTGCACCCTGAGCAGTCTCTAGATATTTTTAAATGTGTATCAGGATATGTTTTATCTCATCACAATAAGTTATTTGAGATAGAGCTGCCCATGTTGTAAAAATGTTAAAAAATTATAAAAATTAATTTTTGGTCCTTGCACTATGAAAAGTGCATTGAATAGCTGAACATTTTGAATGTGAAATGTTTTTATTTTATATACAGTGGATATCATTTATTACGACCTTAGTTGTAGCAACCATTTACCTACAATAAGTCCCTTGAATTTAACTCCCTTGAATTTAACCCTCCAATCCCATAAAAATCCTATGCAGTCGCATGCGCCCGGCAAATCACGAGCGGTCGCATGCGACCCACCCACAGCACTTAAAATTACTAGCACTTAAAACCATTTAAAGTTATATTTATAGACTACTTTTCTATGAAGAAGTTTGGCATTATAAAATTATACAAAAATCTTTATCCTGTGGTCTAAACAAAAATCAAGTTTACTTCATTACAAAAAGATTTTATTTTATTTTGATAACAAAAAAACATACCAAGCGAATGTCAGCAGCGTGTAAATCACAATTATTTCAATATATATTACTCGAAATCATTTACATAAAAAGATAAACTATATTCACACAAAAACTTTCATTACAATTTTATAATAAAACACTATACTAAAACATTCACACGAAAATGGCGTATGAAATGACTGTAGATTACAAATAAATATCTGTGGGATAACAGTTTTTCTATTGCATTAGAGGATAGAAAATTCCATATCAATTATATAATGCCAAACTTCTTCATAGAAAAATAGTCCCTATATATAAGTTTTTATTGGTTAAAGTGCTGTGGGTGGGTGTGACGTCATGAGACCACTAGGGATTTGACGGAATATGGCTGCGGTCTCATGTTTTTATAGAAGTGAGGGCAATGGAGCATGCGGCTCACCTGATATTAAGTAACTACCGCCGCCCGTGATCAACCGCAACACCAGGGGAATTACAGGTGCCTTGCCGGCCCTTTAGACAGGAGTAAGCTCTTTTCTAGAAGGTCCCCAGGTTGTATTGGTCTGGAAAAATCGCCGGGGGTAAACTATTCAACAGAGAGGTCGTACATGGAAGAAAACTTGTGAAATGTACAGTGGTGGACCGTCAAACATCCAGATGGTATGGATGCTATATATATTTGCCGCGTAGTACATCGTCATGAGACCGCTAGGGGATTAAGAGGTTAAAGCATACTTTAGTACAAAATTCATGTGGCTATAGCAACTTTGGATGTAACTCCGAGTTCCAGTGCACCAACTGTTTTTAATGAATCATTTGTAACAAATTCCTAGAAATCCCACACAGATATTGAGACCAGAGTCAGCCGCCAAAGACACAAAGATTTCTTTCTTTCACAAACATTTCTTATCTTATGTTTACATCCACACAGGTCGTCAGCAAGTGTGCAGCCCTTTACCTTTTGTTTATAGATATCAGCTAAGTAGGGAAGCGTGTACATTTTGGAGTTAAATTTATGGTTCAGTTACAAAGTGATATTCTGAGTAGCATTTTGAAATGTACCAGTGAATAACTAAATGTGCAAATATTTTTAATAATATATGAATATAAATTATACATTTGTACATGTCTGTATCTCTTTACCTTTGCCTGTAATGACTTCTGGATATAACGACGAAAATAGAGTAGTCCCTTCATCGTCTTTATACTCAAAATCCACTGTATATTATTAGGGGTGACTGAATAGCACAAATGTAAATCTGAGGTATGACTGTGAATTTGTGTAGTTTGCTGTTAATACTCAGTTCATAAGGTCAATTTGCAGTGAAGTTTCTTTGGAATTTGATCTAATTTTTTTTTACTGCGTTTACGACTGTTCATTACTGTTGGTGACAAGAGAACTGTTTCTTTTATTGTCCATAAGTATAGCCATTTGGTGAAAGTAGCCAGCATTCTAGGCACTATACCATGACTACTATGCTAATAAATAAAAAACTAAAGTTTATGTGGTAGCGCAACACTGCAGTATAACACAGCATTCATTTACCAAGTGTAATGTGTGCTTGTTTGTCACCCTTACTGTATAAAAAAATACCAGAAAATAAATTATATGTGATAAAGTCAAAATAAAGAAAATATATTATAATTAAAAATCCATAAAACTACTACTTATAACTTTACAATAGATTCTGTTACTTTATATTTTCATTATTAATCTTGTAAGAAATATTTATGAAATAAATTTGGCTAGAGAAATGGTATTTGCTCTTTGAATCCCCAGCGATATCTTTTTGTTTATAAGCTCTTGATAAATTAACTAATCATATTCATTCTACTTTGTACTTTTATTAAACAAAACGGTTATAAATTGCGTTATCTTTAGTGAATTTTATCTTAACTTACTATCAAAATAGGCACATTACTACAACACTAAAAAAGCAAATCCTCCCTCTAGCATACTGATGAAAAGGATGTAAGCAAATAAGAAACGAACTTTACATATAAATTAGGACTTTTAGTTTTAAAAAATATGTATAATAAGAATAGTAACAAATATGGTTTAACTTAATTCGGCTTTAACATTCTCACAGTGTCGAACCAAATCTTTTAATTTATACACAAGATCTTGAAGCTGCTGTGTATCACATGTAAATCTCACATCTTCCTTATCCGTCTTTAAAACAACGGTATAAAGCAATTTGTCTGAACCTACTCCGGGTGTATTTGTTAACACTTCAAGTTTCCATTCCACATCTATTATTTTCGGTAGTGCGTTCGTCTCTAATTGAGGTATCGAATCCATTACTTATGATCATTTATGTTTAAAACTTTATTTTTAGTTATATAGACTAAAAAAACTAAAATCTATTATTCCAGTCTTCACTTCAATACATTTTGTGATACAGATTACAGACAGACTCACAGAACACTATTACTCCTTTCGGAGCACAGACTACTAAGAGGATACGTGATAAATAAACATAAACCACAGAGTACCTTTGTAACTTTGTATAAACTGAAAACATATATAGAATCTAGCTAATAATAGCTGTCATTTGTCATTGTCAAAAATAGTGCTGCTGGTGTAGTTACGATTCGCCAATTAAGGCAGGCAAAAGTCTTAGGCTACAGTCTAACCTGAATTTCCCCTCCAAACGGGTTCCCGCCTTGTCGTGGCGGGGGAGCTTAATAATCGTGACTTGGTTACCCACGGCGAACTAAGAGAAACTCATATGGCTGGCTCGATGCATAGGGCCGGCTCAAGGAGGTCTCTCCAAGTGGGCTTGGGAAGCCCACTTCGGATGTGTATCGGTGGGCTGCGGCGAGAGGGGTGCCCTCTCTCCCTACCACTGCAGTTGAGGTGGAGTTGCGGAGGAAGAAGAGTGCTGGTATGGCGATGCGCTACTCGCCATATCCTCTGCGACTAAGACGGTGCCGCACCGTTAATTGAAGTTTGGGGGAGGGGTACCTGCGGGGGGAAAAGAATGTCGATATTTATTTCAAGACGCTGCTCTCACTAGCCTCCGCAGCAGAATGTTGGTTGGCGGCGAAGCCATAGACCAGATTCGCCGCTGGGTTCAGGAGGGCTAGTGCTTTTGAGTGCTCATTTTTCCTGGCCCCATGGCCTTCGCGCATCAGACATGAGGGCATCTGTTGCGCATGTGGAACGAAGCGGAATGTGGCGACGAAGGAGGAACACCATGGGGTTTTAGTCGGTGCGAGTCCGAAATAACCCGTACTTGCTCCCGAAATGCGGATACGCGTAGGCATTTCCTACGCGGCCTTGCAGGCCGCGAGCCCTGAGACAAGATGAAGCTGTAAGAGTCGCATAGACTAACAGCACTAACATCTAGATAATAGTAGTATAAAAAAATTTAACCTGATTTATATTTTGTTCACAAAACTTCACTATATGCTGGTGCGTCACATTGCGCAGTTTCTGAGAAGTTTTAACGATCGCTTAACCTAGCGTACAGTTGATGATGATAATATTTCAACGTTCGAAGGGGGATAAAAACCTGAGATTTATATCACCATCCAAGCGCATGTTACATTGTTTCCACAAATAGTTCACATGGACAGACATTTAATACATAAAGCTCACCTCTTTTAAGTATCAAAATACATTTCAAATCATTATGTGGCGGTGGAAGGAAAAGAGGAGATCTCCCACCGGGCAAGGTGTTATGCCCGGGGAGCGGCCAACGCTCCGTGTGATAGTTCGGAGATGTTCTATATATACTGTTTATGATTCGGAATGTTGATAGCGTGATTTAGGCTTCGGTATGTTTCCCTTGCGGCGCGATGACAGCGCCACCAAATTATTAAAACGATAAAACAGGAGTAGCAATCCGCCAGTGCTCTAGTTGCTGCCAAACAAAACTCGTTGTCGTAGACCACTTTTTAAATAGATACCTGTAAAAAGTAATAAGGTATACGGTGCCTACAGATGCGTGGTTTTTACTAGCATATTTTTGTGCACATTATATGTCCAAAAAGTATTTATAATAACATCTGCACTAATATATGTAAATTATTTTTGATCCACACCGAGCTGGTATACTATATGGTATACTTATGTATAAGGAATGACGACTCTGTAGGAAAGTGGTTCAGTGTTTGCTTACATTACTGCGGACCGTGAGCTCGAATCCCGCAGGCAATAAATATTCGTATGGGCTACAAAAATTGTTTCGGGGTCTGGATCACTGACCTTTATACGTACAAGTACGCTGGATCAAAGAGAATATAATCACTACGTTTACGCTGCGTTCGACTAGCTGTACTACTTGGGTACGTATTGTTACGCGCCGAAGTCGACGGCACTAGCGCCATCTAGTATCGAACAGAAGAATTAAGCTCTCTGGAAGCCGCACACTCGAATTTTCTGCGCTTGGTCGGTTGGCGCGCGTATTTACTTGAATATTCTGGAATATTCTGGATGTTTTCGTGGAAGAGCCCTATATAAAGGCGCTGCAATATGCGCGCGATTGAGGAAGTATTCAATTCGGCGAGACAAGCGAAGCTTCGGAGCGGAATAAAGTGAATCAGTGTGATTAACTATTAGTGTTTTTAAATTTAATTAGTGTAAAGTGAATTAAAGTGTTAATTTAGGTAATTCTATCGGCAATTTTTATTGTCACGAACCTCAAGTTCGTAACAATTGGTGTCAGAAGTGGGACAAAATCATGCCGATTTTACCTAAGGAGGAAACTGAGGGTGTCCGTACCCGAAGTCAACGCCAGCAGGAGACGGACCAGAGAAGATTTGGTGGTGCAACGTCGCAGACGTCGGGGAGCAAACTGCCAGCCACTGAGGCTGGCAAGTCAGCAGCTCCTTCACCTGCAGCACCTGACGTAGGTGCTCTCATGATGATGTTGCAGGAACAGGCCCGCCGACAGGAGGAGCAGGTCCGTCGGTTGGAAGAACAGCTGCGGGGCGGACAGGATGAACAGGCCGGCCGACAGGAGGAACAGGTCCGTCGGTTGGAAGAACAGCTGTGGGGCGGACAGGATGAACAGGCCCGCCGGCAGGAGGAACAGGCGCGCTGGCAGGAGGAACAGGCCCGTCGTTTAGAAGAGCAACTCCAACGCGATAAGGAAGAGCAGATGCTCCTCATGAAGGACCTTCACGCTACCTTCGGAAAAGAGATACGGGAGGTGAAGGATAAAGTTGCTCAACATGACAACCGATTGTCGGAAGCTGAAACCCGAATCGACCAAGTAAACAATCGGGTTGACAACGTAATGGCTGACATGAAGAAATCACTGGACGAACTCAAACTTGGAGATGGAGCTACAGCTCCCGTAGTAGCTACAACACCTTCGCTACGTAGGTTCAAGGTGCCACCGTTCGACGGTACCTCTTCCTGGTCAGCCTACAAAATCCAGTTCGAGGCTGTTATGAAGGCGAACGACTGGAATAAAAGTCAGGCCATGACTGCTCTCACACTAGGCCTGCGCGACCACGCCTTAACAGTTCTGGAAGCTCTCGGGGAGGAAGTGACTTATGAGCAACTCCTTGAGGCATTGGAGGCGAGATATGGCGACGCTCACCTGGAACACGTCTCTCGTGCGCAGCTTAAAGATCACGTGCAGCGCATAAACGAAAACCTGCAGCAGTGGGCTCTAGAGGTGGAGAAGCTGGTGCGAAAAACATACCGGTCTGTACCTGCGCTCATTGAAGGGAACCTGGTGCAGACATTCAACGACGGCATCCGCGACCTGGAAGTCAAAACTGCTGTGAGGCTCGGGCACCACGAGACGCTTAAGGACGCCTTGGCCCATGCACTGGAGGTGGAGGCCGTGCGGCAGGATCATCGTTCCTATTGCGTCAGGGAGGTTGCAGCAGCTACAGTTCGCGACTGCAACAAAGGATACAGCCGTAGGTGTTATGGCTGTGGGGAAAGGGGCCATCTTCGCTCCAGCTGCCCTAAGCGAACTGTAGAAAGGAGAGTTGATCGATCTCGAGCGGGTAGTGCAGCTAACGACACCACCTGGCGGTGGCAGGATCGTCGTTCCCCTCGCGCTAGGGAGGTTGCAGCAGTTACGGTTCGCGACCACAATAAAGGATACAGCCCTAGGTGCTATGGCTGTGGGGAAAGGGGCCATCTTCGATCCAGCTGCCCTAAGCGAACTCTAGAAAGGGAAGGTGAACGATCTCAGAAGGGAAGTGCGGCTAACATCACCGCTCAGCAACAGCCGGGATACGACTTTACTATCAGACATCGCAGCGGGAAATCTCATGGCAACGAGGATGCATTGTCAAGAAGACCTTGTCGTGAAGATTGGAAACATTGTACTAAGCAAAAGAGTAAGGAAGTGGTATCCGTGAGGATGCTCAGGACGGACCGCCTCAGCAACGAGTGGAAGGACAGCCTACGACATGCGCAGCAGGAAGATCCGGACATCAGGCCGATTCTGGAATGGATGAAGGCCCGTGCTACCAAGCCTAAGTGGAGCGACGTCTCAGCGATGAGTTCGACCACTAGAGGCTATTGGGCCCAGTGGGACGGCTTGCTGATTCGGGATGGAGTCCTGTGCCGTAAATGGAACAGTGGTCGAGGAGACAGCTGTCGTTTGCAAATGGTTGTCCCTAAGGCTAAAGTGCCGAATGTTCTACAGCTGTGCCATAATGGTCGTTCAAGAGTCCATCTGGGAGTTAAACGAACTCTGCTGAAGGTCCGAGAACAGTGTTACTGGGTCCATTACCGTGACGATGTCAAGGCTTGGTGTCGTACATGTACAAGTTGTGCGGCCGTGCGGGCACCTCAGACACGTAGTAGAGGAGCACCGAAATTGTACAATGTTGGTGCACCATGGGATAGGACATCCCTTGACATTGCGGAGCCGTTACAGAAAGGGGCAAGAGGGACTCCTAAGATCGTCCATGTGGATCGCCTGGCGCGATATTATGGGGCCGATAATGCTCGGGACGAGCATGTCTTAGGAGGGGGCAGTGTTACGCGCCGAAGTCGACGGCACTAGCGCCATCTAGTATCGAACAGAAGAATTAAGCTCTCTGGAAGCCGCACACTCGAATTTTCTGCGCTTGGTCGGTTGGCGCGCGTATTTATTTGAATATTCTGGAATATTCTGGATGTTTTCGTGGAAGAGCCCTATATAAAGGCGCTGCAATACGCGATTGGGGAAGTATTCAATTCGGCGAGACAAGCGAAGCTTCGGAGCGGAATAAAGTGAATCAGTGTGATTAATTATTAGTGTTTTTAACTTTAATTAGTGTAAAGTGAATTAAAGTGTTAATTTAGGTAATTCTATCGGCAATTTTTATTGTCACGAACCTCAAGCTCGTAACAGTATTATTTAAATTTTGATAGATTTGAAATGATTTATTTATTTAGCCCAAAAATTTTGTTGTTATTTTATTAGTACCGAAGGTTTATTTCAAATTAGTAGTATTTATTGATAGATCAATTTCATATGTTAACGTAAAATAAAAAAATGTAAAATATCAATGCCACCTCAGCGCAAAAAAAGGACGATTGCAATAATACGCTCTTCACACGGCCAATATTATTGCACGGGTTTGAAGAAGTCGAAAAAAGTGTACTCGTCCCACGCGAACACGTCTCACCGAGTACAAGTAAACAAAGGTACCAACCAAGTCCTACCTGCACTAATGCTTGTCGTAGCTACCATTCTATAAACGATCTTCTCTACACAAGCAGCCAAAACAAATTAAATATAATGTCTAGCTATAATGGTTGTAAGAAATGGTTCACGCAATCTTCTTCAGTCTTACCACTATTTATGTGTAGGCTTGATATCAGAAAGTGCCAAGAAAATTTCGTCTTGGTCATGTCCGTATTGTACTAACAAGCAACCGAAAGCAGGTGACAATATTAACACTCCACCTAAATATAAATGAGAAGAAAATTCTTCAGTCAGCTCTTATCTACATGAATCATCTGAATTTCAATCAGATGTCCTAAACTCTCTTACTATTCTCTCCGTAAGCCTCGTACATTCTCATAGAAAAGTCTTAATCCACTACTGAACTTTGCTATTACAAATATTAAGAACACCGTTAGTTATAGATTGGTACACATAAAGGAAAAGGAAAAAAAACCCTTTTTACTGGAAACGAGGCATTCAATCTTAGTCCTCACGGGTGACAACGCATCTGCATTTTGATTTGTAATCGAGGATAGATGTGGATGTCTATGGACAGCAGCAACCACTTACCATCAGGTGGAGTCTGTGCTCGTTTGTCACCCTATTCTATAAAAAAATACTCCGCCTCCGAGCGCGCCGCCGCCTCAGTATCAAAAATACTGGCGCATAACCATGACCCTGTAATTAAAGCGATGTCAATATCTGATAGAACTAGATTGTTATAAAACTGGTCAGTCTAAGAAGAACTCCAAGTTTTTATGAGAAAGGCAGTGAAAGGCGAGTTAAGCTCCTTGAAATCTCAAATATCGGCTATGGAAACTACCCTTAATTATATAAGTACACAGTACGACGACCTCATAAAAACTCTAGCATCCAATACAGCGGAACTTAAATGCCTAAAGGGAGAAAATGCGCGTCTACGAAGTGACGCAGGTGCTAATACAAGATGTATTAAACAATTGTAAAAGTTTGCAAGATAACATCAGTGGAGTCGCCTTCAGAATATAGATATTACAGGTGTCTCCGAGTACAAGGATGAGAACACTGTTGGAATTGTTGTTAAGCTGGCCGAGAAATTGGGTGTTACCGTGGACAGCAATGAGGTGGAGTTTATACATCATAACAGCCGCTTAAGGCGGGCAGTTCCATAAATCACCGTTCCATCATTGCCCGGTTTCGTCACAGCAGCACACAAGACTCGATCGTAGTCGCATCGCGTAAACATCGCAGCATTAAACTAACCGACATTGGTATGGAGAACAAGACAGGGAACGATAATATCGGAAATAATATTTATATTAATGAGCATCTTAGACCATACAACGGAGATTTATTGTGTCGTTGTCACCCGTAAGGACTAAGATGGAATGCCTCGTTCCCAGTAAAAAGGGTCTCGCGTTCTCTACACTCACCAAAATAGTGTTGTAGTGCTGATCGCGTGCAGTTCTTGGCTTAGGGCGCGTAGGTGCTCTGACTTGACCGCGACGATCTTGAGTGCATATGCATAACAGTACCGACGCGTGCGCTTGATTTTCAATATGATTTAAATAATATATATGCTTTTATACCGCCAACTTCATACGCAAAAAAATTTATACAGCTAGTTACTTCTGCGATTAGTTTAAAACCAGATCATCATTTTACAGTAATTAGTGATCTTAACTTGCCTTGTATAGACTGAAAATTAAATAAACCTATAATATTAAAAAAGGGATCAGTCAAAGTGCAGAACTCTGCTGTCGATTTAATTAATTCCACTTCTTATTTCGGGTTATCCCAACACAACTATTTAGTTAATCTATACGGTAATATACTGGATTAAATTTTTTCTAATATATCATTAACTGTCATAAAATCTAAGGCCCCAATGGTGGTTAAAGATGTCTGTCATCCATCAGTCGATATTTATGTGAAAGATAGAATGTTACGATTAAACCAAAAACTATAAAAAGCAACTTATTTAGGAAAGCTGATTATGATAAAATAAACACATTTTTCTCTAATTACGATTGGTCTTATCTAAAATCTCATGATTTGAAATACGTAATTGATACTTTTTATGTAATATTAATAAATACAGCCATCTCTAATTTTGTGCCAAAAATTATGTCTTATACTTACAATTGCCCTGTTTAGGTAATTATTATATATTACATAAATGGGTGTGTGAATGAATTGCCGTGTAGTGGTGGTTAAGAATATCCACTACCCCATATCTTCCCGTGGGCGTCGTAAAAGGCGACAGAGGGAAACAGGCAGGAGAGATGGGCAGCAGCATCTTCCTGATAGTAGCAACTGTACAAAAAAACTGCGGTTGCTAACCCGCTCGTCAAACGTGGCAACAATGGCAATATGGTGTATATTATGTTGTACAGTACATGATAGTTACAAAGAAACGACCCCCAGTCCCCGGCGGCACCGCTATTCCTGGCTACGGTGGCGACCATAGTAACGGCGGGGCAGGGGGTGCTAAGAATCTCCGGTGGAGGTTCGGTTGCCACTTACGATGACTCGACCTGGCAACATATAACGCGCGCACCCTGAAGACTGACGAGAAGATCCTGGAGCTGAAAGAAGGGATAGACAATTTGCTCTGGAATATTATAGGATTATCCGAGGTCCGAAGAGAGGTGAGGACACGGTGATTCTCGAATCCGGCAACTTGTTCTATCACCGGGAGGGCGACCATCTGTACCAAGTAGGTGTTCGATTTATCGTCCACAAGTCTCAACAACAACGTTGTAAAGATTGAGAGTGTATCGACGAGGATTGCGTACCTTATACTCAGAATCACCAAACGGTATTCGCTGAAGGCCATACAGGTTTACGTGCCAACGTCGGAACATTCCGATGAGGAGGTGGAGGAAATATATGAGATATTTGTAGAGCCATGCATTCATCCAAAACTCACTATACAGTGTTAATGGGAGACTAACGCAAAACTGGGCACTAGAAAGAACGGTGAGCTGAAGGTAGGGAAATCTGGGATAGGGCAACGGAACCCAAGGGGCTAGCAGCTGATCGACTTCATCAAGGAGGAACTCTTTATGATGAACTCTTTCTTGCAGAAGCTGCCACACAGGACGTGGACCTTGTCGAGTACCCAAAGGTTTGACAAAAATCAGATTGACTTCATTATGACGACCAGAAAGCCAACTGTTCAGTGATGTCTCAGTGATCGCAAGGGTGAAAACTGGCAGCGATCACCGAATGGTTAGAGGCACACTGAACCTAAACATTAAGTTGGAGAGGTCTCGTCTAATGAAGTCAACGCTCCGTCCCCCTCGTGCTCTGATCCAGAATCCCGAAACCTTTCAGCTCGAGTTACAATACCGCTTTCAGTGCCTAGAAGATTGCAATGCAGTGGACGATATGAATGATAAGCCCGTGGAAGCTGTACATGCGGTCGGAGTTAAGTTCTGCAAGATCTCCCGCAGAAGAACACAAAAACTCTGAGATCACACTCTTAATCTCATGGCTGTTAGACGGGAGATGAGGCTGCAATCGTCAGCAGATTCTACAGCATACAGGCAACTGAACAGACTGATCTCCAAATGCATGCGGCGAGACTTACGCAACTTTAACACTGCTCGTATTGAAGAAGCGATCGAGCGGAACCGGGCCTCCAAAGTCTTTGCCAGAGATCTGTCTGCCAGAAAGAGCCAACTGTCAAAGCTGAAGACTGAATGTGGCGGCATCATTTCCGGGACACCTAAGATTTTGAGTGAGATTGAGTTCTTCTCTTCTTCTGTTCTGTGGGCAGCTGTACACATCATCGTCGGAGCCACACGCAAGTGTGAGTAACGATCCAATAGCAAGTCGTATCCGACACTATTCCGATGATATCCCGGACGTCAGTCTGAGCGAGATTAGAATGGCTCTCCAGCATCTTAAAAACGGCAGGGACCCAGGCGAGGATGGAATTAGAGCGGACCTTCTGAAAGCGGGTGAAACACATGTACTTAGAGTCCTTCAGAAGCTCTTCAATTCCGTCCTCCATGGTGGCACTACTCAGGAGGCGTGGAGAAGAAGTGCGGTGGTCTTGTTCTTCAAGAAAGGCGAAAAACGCTCTCATGAAGAACTACAGACCGATTTCCCTTCTGAGCCGCGTCTACGTGCTGTTTTCGAGAGTAATAACGAATCGTTTCGCACGCAGACTCGACAACTTCCAGCCGCCCGAACAAGCCGGTTTCCGAAAAGGCTTCAGTACCATAGACCACATACATACCCTGCGGCAGATTGTACAGAAGACCGAAGAGTACAATCTGCCACTTTGCCTGGCGTATGTGAACTATGAGAAAGCCTTTGATTTCCGTCGAAATTTTGGCGGTGCTACAGTCTCTTCAGCGGTGCCAAGTTGACTGTCGGTATATCGAAGTGCTGAAGTGTTTGTACAGTAGGGCTACGATGGCTATCCGATTACAGAACCAAAGTTCGAAGCCTATCCAACTGCAGAGAGGTGTAAGACAGGGTGACGTTATATTCCCGAAACTCTTCACCGTTGCATTGAAAGACGTTTTCAAACTACTGGACTGGAAAGGATACAGTATTAACATCAATGGCGAGTACATCACTCAACTTCGATTTGCCAACGCTATAGTTCTTATGGCAGAATCGCTGGAGGACCTAAGCACTATGCTTAATGACCTCAATGGTGTCTCCCAACGGACAGGTCTTAAGATGAACATGGACAAAACAAAGATAATGTTTAAATGATCAAAATGAATTATAATGAAAAAAACCTATGCCGGTAGTTGCTGGGAGCACTATGCTCGAAGTTGTTGACGAGTAAGTTTACCTGGGACAAATAGTCTGACTAGGTAAGTCCAACTTCAACCGAGAGGTCAATCGATGGATTCAACTCGGCTGGGCAGAGTTCGGGAAATTACGACAAATCTTCTCTTCCGATATACCTCAAACTCCGAAAACTGGATTGTACAACCAGTGCGTGTTGCCAGTGATGACTTACGGATCTGAGACGTGGTCCTTCACTGCTGGCCGTATGAGGACGCTCAAGGTCGCTCAGCGAGCTATGGAGAGGGCTATGCTCGGGGTTTCTCGCATGATAAACTCAGAAATGAGCACATCCGCAGTAGAACCAGAGTGACCGACATAGCCCAACGGATTAGTAAGCTGAATTGGCAATGGGCCGGCCATATAGCTCGAAGAACCGATAACCGATGGGGAAGAAAGGTTCTCGAGTGGCAGCCTCGTACCGGTAGGCGTAGTAGGCGTAAGGCGACCCCCCACTAGGTGGAGTGACGACCTGGTAGGACATGCAGGAAGTCGATGGATGCAGGTGGCTTAGGACCGTGCTTTGGGGCATTCCTTGGGGGAGGCCTATGTTCAGCAGTGGACTTGTGAAGGGCTGTAATGATGATGATGATGATGGATGAGTGAGTGAGTGCGCGTGGGCACACTCACTCACTCATTTACTCATAAAAACGCGCGCGCACACATATACACATGCGCTCGCGCGTATATTTACACCTTTGGCGTGAATATTATTTTTTTAAGTTAATTTTATAATTAATTTAATAGTTATGTAAAAATCATGCAAATATGTAGTAATTTAAGTGCTATGGAAGAGTGGAGTCTCTTAACACAAGTTTTTGTACTTAAAAGGAGACCTCATTCCCGGCTATAATTTATGTATGATCATTTATTGAATAAACTATTTTTATTTATTATTATTACTAAACCAATAATATACAAACTTACTGCTTTTTGTAATACTTTATTATACAATCTAAACAAAAAATAAAAACCTGTTCGGCAGACAAACCCGAATGGGTTAATTAACTTATCGATAGCTAAAGTTGTGGCGTACATCAGTACATTGCAGTTCTTTTGGTTGCAGTGATACAAGTTTAATTTTACAAAAATTGCATACATTTGCTACGAAGTGGCAAGTTTCGATTCGACTTATTCGGCCTTTATTTTGTATAATATTTTGATTAAAACTAATTATCGATTATATTAAATTATAATATATAGAGAATCGTGTTGGGATTGAGCTGAATATTTAAATCATTTGACAAAATCCAAGACACATCTTAATGTAATGATTATTATTAGTCATAAACTGATTTAGTTGATGCGAAATAAATTTGGCGTTAATATATTTATTTTGTGTATTAAATTATATTTATTTTAAAATCGCTTATTTTTCACTTTATGATCAATGCTAGCAACACTTGGTATTACACGAAAATATTCAAAAAATGCGAGTTTTAACGATAATATTATGTTAAATGTATTCACATATGAAAAGCCACGTTATCTTTTTGTAGATTTGATGGTTTTGATTATTTTTGGCATGAAAATACATTGCAATTCAGCATTTTTGTCGGAGGTCAGTTGAATGGCACGATTACTTGCGTAATGGCGCACTACGCGGAGCAATTAGTTTTATATAACGGGTATGAGTCGGACTCTCATACCTTTTACAGAGGGGTATACCTTGCGATGCCGTCTCCCATGGTTTAATACTCAAAGACGAAAACATGCGTGCCTAACATTTTAAGAAGTTGCCATTTTATAAACTTAATATTCAACTATAAACAAATTCCAGAAATGAAATAATCCTGTAACAGCGCCATCTACACGGTTTGTCAAGTATTACATCGATCTGCTAAGTCGACGAGTTCTCTGGGCTTGAACTGAAGTAAATGCGACGCGTAATGTAAGAAGGTCGTCATTTGAAGTAAATTCTCTTAATTTATAATAGTGTAATTTAGTAACGAGACTAAATCTAATGAAAATTTTAGAATTTTAATTGTATAATTCTTAATAACATTTAAAAAGTAATTGTTCTGAGGGGTCTTACAAATGTGGCACGTGTTAATCCGATGTGATGGACTGGGACTCCACAGATTAAACTTTAATTTCTTGTCTATTTAAATAAAGTGGGGTTGACAACTTGGCCAACCAACGCTATTAATTTATCATATGACGACAATTTCGTATTGTTCTTATTACATAAATCTCTGAAGTGAATGGGTGTTCTTAATACAAGTCAAACTCGAATTAGGTAAATTTGATTGAAGTCGAAACTGTAATTTTCATCAAATATTTAACAAGTTGTCTCCTGTCAACACGGCGCATCCTTTTAAACTTTTTTTTTAATTAGGTCATCCATTGCCACAGCTACCAAATGAGAGAGAAGTTACTAAGTAAATTTTGTAGTCAATATTCAATCGAATTTAATTTTAAAAATTGAAGGAACAAACAAATACAAAATATTAAATATTTGTTAGTGTATTTATTTCTCGCATAAAAAACATATAATTTATAATTATATCTCATGTCGTAAGGCAACATTATACATTAATTATTAATACACAGTAAACATACACTAAAAATAAGGCACATTTATTTTTCGATTAAGTTTTGATTAAGGGAAAAAATGTCTCTTTAAGTTAAATCCCTTTTTCATTAGATCTGAAATTACACAATTTCGGAAATTTACTCACATAAAAGTTTATTATAACACAAATAAGATATATTTTCGATTTATTTAGTTATTTAGGTACATCTTTTTATGCAATATATAAGCTAAAAAAAATTAATTTAGACAACCAACATAGATTTCATATATTTCAAGGGTCTGATGATGATGCGGTAGAAATAAAAAATACTAAGTAAAGTGTGTACTATAAAAATACATGGCATGTAGAGATTCATTACATAATATTAATTTTAAATACATCTAAAATTAGTATTTTTAAATATTTCTCTTAACCTAAACTGGTAAATAGTCTATACACCTATGTTAAATACATTTAATTCATTTAATATTTCATAACAATACATGGCAGCATTCAACCTAGGCAGTTTAGCACCTATAAATATTATTATTATATTATAATTACAGCTAGTAATGAAACGTAATTTTCAATTTTAATATTTTTCAATAAACAATAATTAGAAAAACACAACCTAAGTACTAAACAACAATTAAATACTGGCAGTTAAAAAAGTTGTAGGTGGTATAAATTTTACGTCAACTTTGGAGTATACCAGCTATCAAGACAAACAACTGTTAAGGTCTCGCACCTTCCTTTTTTACCTAAATCGAGAGTATCACTTGCTATTATGATACTATATTACCATATCACATTATAGTAATATACTATCAGATTAAAGATAGTTATTTCACATATTGGTTTAGTCAAATTTTTTTTAGATTATGCCATTCATAGAATTTACAGAAATCGTAATAATAAGACAATAGAAGTCGCATAGACGCGTAATCTTGCCGCCGCTACTATGTGTAGACGAACATAATTCACCATTTTGTGATATAGTTGCGCGGGGAACGTCGTACGTGAATTTATGTTATTATAATGGTGAACTGAAGCATAATAGTAAAGAAAAAGTAGTAAAAACTCATCAAGAACGGGTAATTCAACTAATAAAGGCATAAAATTTCATCGGTAAGTTGATTATTTACTAATTATCATTGTTTTAACTAATTTACATCTAGATGAATACTTTACTATGATATTTACCTTTGTAAACGTTCATTTGTTACTTTTTGTATTGACAATTACCATTGCTGCCTTTGTTCCACCGTAATACGCGACGTTGACAAACTCGCCAAGCAATGTAATGAGAAACATTAGATATCATTGTGCATTGCGTATGTTTATAATATGGCTGCAGGTGGCGACATCGGTGTTGGAAGTAATCGAGCGCGAATTCATTTCTATTGTCTTATTATTACGATTTCTGTGATAGAATTACAACGCTCAAAAGAAAAGAAAACGCAAGCATACTTAGACTGAGTACTTATAGCATATAATTGATTTTTCCACCAACATACCTGTTAAAAAGCTGTTAACATGGCAATAAAAGCAATATTGTATACCTAGAATAATAAACGGGATCATCGTTGGGGAAATCGAGCCTTCCTTAGTGTGTGAACAATTATCTTTCAAACATTTGAATAAAAGTCAGCTTGAATACTTTACTTTGTGAGTTAAAATTCTATGATGGCTTCATATGTATGTAATACCAATGTTATGGTTTCCAAAAAATACTACCCGAATATTATGTCATTTAGGTTAAATAGTTTATATCCTAGATACAATAAAAAACAATATCTGAAAGTTGTCAATGTAAAACTATTTCAAAAGTCAGTATATTTCTAAACAACTGTCAAGATCAATGTTCTCTTTTTTTTCTTTTGTACTTGACTTAGTCATTATAAATATTAGAAATGTAAGTGTAATTATTTTTTATCCAAACTAATCCACCAACTAACCACCGTTACTGTGCTCTGTTTGTATCCGGAAACACTAATTAGATCCATAAATGTATAATAATTCATATTAATTTTTTGTTACTGGCAACTCTAAGGGATTTAGAATTGCGATATGGTGTTAATGTACACGACCATAAATATGCGATTTTGTACATGCTCAGCGCTTCATCTTTTCCAAAATAGGTAGTACCATTTCAAAGGAAGGTCGTTTGCCTGGATCTTCGTTCATGCATATCTTGATCAGTTTGGAGATGTGGGGTGAAACTCCGGGTGGAATAGTGACACGTAACCCTTCAAGTGCAATCTTCATACCACACTCCATCGGCGATAAATCAGCGAATGGAATCTATTTAAAAAAATAAAGATCAGTACGAATTTCAAACAGTTTTTTCAACCGACTTCGAAAAAGGAGGAGGTTTACCTCAGGTGAACCGATTTTAATGATTCTTTTCCTATTTAAAAGCTACACCAGCTATTCTCATGTGATCCCACATAAATTTGATGAAGATCGGACCGGTTGTTTTTGAGTTATCCGTAATAATGCGTATTTAAGTGACTCGACTACATTAATGATGTTCTCATTATATTTATATCGTTTGTCTAGTGGTTGTAGTAGTGCGACTGCTGATCATGAAGTCCTAGGTTCGAATCCCGGATCGGGACAAAAATCAATTATTGAGTTTTTCCGTCAAGAAATTCTCAGAAGCTGCCCGGAGTCAGGAAGTTGGCGGTGTCTCACTCCCGTGCCTCGGAAAGCACGTAAAGCCGTTGATCCTGCGCACGATCTCTCTCCGGTCGTGTCGGTTTACCGTCCCATCTGATTATAAGAGTGAGGGAATAGAGAGTGCACCTGTGCTTGCGCATACACTTGGGCACTATAATCCTGTCCTGCGCCGATGGATAGCCTCCGTTGAGGCAGGCCGCCGTGGCCAAAATTCGGTCTGGAGGACATTATTCTTATTATTATATCGAAGTCGGTTGTACAAATATTTTATTTTACCCCTTGTATCCATGTTAAAATAATTAATACAGTCGCTTACATTGTACAAAACTGCAGAGGCTCACGCAACTAATAATTACATTAATTTGTCTATTGCCACGCTTGCCAGGCGCGTTGGTAACAGCAATTTGTTTATATTTTAGTTGTTATTAGGAAGTCGTGCCATCTTATGGTTTGCATATCTCTGTTGCCCTTTACGACATCCACTAGACAATATTGTGGAGAAGTGTACATTTTTACACCGCCACTATTAATTTAGTATCCAACCTGGCCTAAATACCCCACTCCATAATGTTTTATACACATAAAAATTTATATATGAAATGGCTGAAAATAGATCAGTTTCTTTAGGTTGTAAAATTATTTACGGTCAGACTTGTTTCATAAAAATACGTTGCGTTTACCTCTCTAGTAGCAAGTTCCCAAAGCAAAACTGCAAAGCTCCACATGTCAGCAGCCTCCCAATTACGTTTAGATGCAGGCTTCATCAAAGCCTCAGGAGACATCCAAGCCGGGGCGTAAATACGACCTCGCTCTTGGAACGAGAATTTTGAATCTGCCATATTGATGCGAGCCGTAAGGTCTTCGTCAATCTGATAAACAAACATTAAATATTTATTATCTATACGAAATTAAACAATAAGACATATAGACAATAATGTATACTCATTATTAAGCCTTATAGTTAAACAAGGGGTGGCCTGTTCCAAGATATAAGCTAATGTTTTGTTCTTCACATAATTTCTTTATATCACTAAAATACATATGTATAACACCACAGCTAGCTACAGCTCGTAACTTAGAACATAAACGCTTATAGTCCATACGGATAAAGAATGGGATTAAAAATGGAGGCTTAGCGAGCCCGTACCGTTAACCTGCTAATAACGGTATATGGTTATAATGTTATGTTATTCGGTTATTAAAAAATATTTGAAATGAATTGTACACACAAGTTGCTATATTAATTTTAAAATAACATTTACCTTTGTCTAGTAGCTTTGGCTTTTCCTGGGTGGGATCTATTAAAGTGGCGTTATATAGACTTAAGATAATCATTAAAGACCATTTATTTTTTCTTATCAATATTTCTATTTTAATAAAATCTCTAGATTTTTGGGATAAAATTTAGTCTAAATCAATCCTCTTAATATTTTATTTAATTATATTGATAAAAAAATCAACAACAATTACGAAGAAAACTCTCAAAACGCGTCGTGGCTCATTAACTAGCACAAAACCGGAATGAATTTTTTTTGTTATCATTGATTACAATGACAAGTTGGACTGATGTTATAGAACGTCCTGAAAAACACTATTGCAACGTATTTTTTTGCAGTGGTGGGTGTGAGTATAGATAGCGAGCTCTATTCACCTCTCGCTCGGACACTGTGTCCGAGCGAGAGGTGAATAGAGTCGACGCCATTTTCAATCCCATTCTTTAACCTCATGGGCACTAAAAATTTCACAAAACGCGAGTAAATGGAGTTTGATATCAACCAGTACCAATGTGAACAAACTAAAATACAATACCTTTCGCATATTTTTTTTTATACAACAAGCGAGCACACAGTACACCTGATGCTAAGTGGATGCTGTGACCCATTGACATCTACATTTTATACTTGATTTAGAATCATTGTCACTCATCAGGACTAAGATGGGATGCCTCGTTTCCAGAAAAGGGTATTCTGTGAGAGCGTGTTTTACTCTGGTCGAGCCAACACATTAATACTACAACCATAATATAGCTGCAGCGTTGTTCTAGCACGTATAGAAATATTATAAAAGAAAAACGTGAAGTGGTGACCTCACCATGATGTGCCTGCTGTTGAGACGGCAGGGCGGCATCGTGCGGTCGCGCTGCAGCGAAAGCAGGTAGATCATGCTACAGTACGCAGCAATAGAACAAGTGGAGCGGTACGTCACCATGATGTGCCTGCTGTTGAGCTGGTAGGGCGGCAACGTGCGGTCGCGCTGCAGCGAGTGCAGGTAGACCATGCTACAGTATGTAGTAATAGAACAAGTGGAGCGGTATTTCACCATGATGTGCCTGCTGTTGAGCTGGAAGGGCGGCAGCGTGCGGTCGCGCTGCAGCGAGTGCAGGTAGGCTATGCTACAGTATGCAGTAATAGAACAAGTGGAGCGGTACGTCACCATGATGTGCCTGCTGTTGAGCTGGTAGGGCGGCAGCGTGCGGTCGCGCTGCAGCGAGTGCAGGTAGACCATGCTACAGTATACAGTAATAGAACAAGTGGAGCGGTATTTCACCATGATGTGCCTGCTGTTGAGCTGGTAGGGCGGCAGCGTGCGGTCGCGCTACAGCGAGTGCAGGTAGACCATGCTACAGTATACAGTAATAGAACAAGTGGAGCGGTATTTCACCATGATGTGCATGCTGTTGAGCTGGTAGGGCGGCAGCGTTCGGTCGCGCTGCAGCGAGTGCAGGTAGACCATGCTACAGTATGCAGTAATAGAACAAGTGGAGCGATACGTCACCATGATGTGCCTGCTGTTGAGCTGGTAGGGCGGCAGCGTTCGGTCGCGCTGCAGCGAGTGCAGGTAGACCATGCTACAGTATGCAGTAATAGAACAAGTGGAGCGATACGTCACCATGATGTGCCTGCTGTAGAGCTGGTAGGGCGGCAGCGTTCGGTCGCGCTGCAGCGAGTGCAGGTAGACCATGCTACAGTATGCAGTAATAGAACAAGTGGAGCGATACGTCACCATGATGTGCCTGCTGTTGAGCTGGTAGGGCGGCAGCGTTCGGTCGCGCTGCAGCGAGTGTAGGTAGACCATGCTACAGTATGCAGTAATAGAACAAGTGGAGCGATACGTCACCATGATGTGCCTGCTGTTGAGCTGGTAGGGCGGCAGCGTTCGGTCGCGCTGCAGCGAGTGCAGGTAGACCATGCTACAGTATGCAGTAATAGAACAAGTGGAGCGATACGTCACCATGATGTGCCTGCTGTTGAGCTGGTAGGGCGGCAGCGTTCGGTCGCGCTGCAGCGAGTGCAGGTAGACCATGCTACAGTATGCAGTAATAGAACAAGTGGAGCGATACGTCACCATGATGTGCCTGCTGTTGAGCTGGTTGGGCGGCAGCGTTCGGTCGCGCTGCAGCGAGTGCAGGTAGACCATGCTACAGTATGCAGTAATAACACAAGTGGAGCGATACGTCACCATGATGTGCCTGCTGTTGAGCTGGTAGGGCGACAGCGTTCGGTCGCGCTGCAGCGAGTGCAGGTAGACCATGCTACAGTATGCAGTAATAGAACAAGTGGAGCGGTACGTCACCATGATGTGCCTGCTGTTGAGCTGGTAGGGCGGCAGCGTTCGGTCGCGCTGCAGCGAGTGCAGGTAGACCATGCTACAGTATGCAGTAATAGAACAAGTGGAGCGGTACGTCACCATGATGTGCCTGCTGTTGAGCTGGTAGGGCGGCAGCGTTCGGTCGCGCTGCAGCGAGTGCAGGTAGGCCATGCCGGCCGCAACATCGCGCGCCAGGCGTAGCGCCGCGCCCGCGTCCAGCACCACGCGCCCGCCCGCACCCGCGCCCACCCCGCCGCCATGTAGCAGCGCGTGCAGCGAGCCCCACGACATGTACTGTGAGATCACCACCAGCGACGGCGGCGACACGCAGCAGCCCACCTGCGCAACGAGTACCATCATAATTCAGAATACGTCACAAGGCTGTTGCTAAACATTGGTACGATGCTGCCACTCGAGAACCTTTCTTCCCCATAATTTACCGGTTCTTCGAGCTATATGGCCGTCTCATTGCCCCTTCAGCTTACCAATCCGTTGAGCTAATGGGTTACTTTGTTCCTAATTTCTAAGTTTATTACGCCGACATAAGCATAGCCCTCTCCTTAGTTGTGAAGGACTATAAAATATAAAATAATAATAATATTTTTTTTATATTTTATGGTCCTTCACAACTAAGGAGAAGGACCACTGGTTATAAAAACTTGTTTTGAAGTTTGTACAACCAGTACCAAACGCAGCCCAACCGAGTTGAATCCGTTGATTGACCTCGCGGTCGAAGTTGGCCTTACTTAGTCGAACTATTTATTCCCCGTAAACATACTCGTCAACAACTACAACAAAAAAAATCTAAACGTCAAAATATTATTATGATGTGAATGTGCCTACGCAACAATCCTATTACGAAATAAATAGCTTAACGCCAGGGTCTTCGCTATTAGTTTCTTTTTCACGAACCTAAGAACTGTAAAAAGCTTTTAGAAAACAGAGAACTAAACGGCAATGGAACTTCATCGCAAATATGTTTTTTCTAGACTAGAAAAAGAACGGATAATTTCTAAAAATTTTAAAAGAAGGCCAGTCTGCGATAATAATTACCTGTGACAAAACTGTGTGTGTGTGTGTGGAAAAAACGTTTAAATTATCAAATAAGGATTGCCAGATTGGCACGCACTTCAAAAAAATTCCTACGGACGAGGAAAATGAAAACCCTACTAGTATTTAAGTGTATAAGATTAGAATTTAGAGCTAGAAAATTAGACATCTGTAAAAAAATGAACACAGTAGCAGCTGCTGTTACCGTCGATTTGCTACATACTGAAATTAACCCCATGAAACCGCTAGTACTTGTTATAAAAGAAAATTCTATTTTCACAACTTTACTCTATGGATGATATACAAGAATGTTGTTATTTTTTGTATGAACAGACTACAAAAAAGAGACAATGTAATAGCCAGTTCTGTTTCTGTTTTATTGAATTGAAATTTAAGCATTTCTGAAAAGTATCAGTATTAGTTTACAGTATTAACCTATTTTATTAGTGTAGTTGCGATGTAAGAATTCCCTCTGCCACACTATCGTACCGTGGGTGTCGTAAGAGACAGAGGAAAAAAACGCGAGGTTGCCAAACCGCCTGCCAAGCATAGCAACCATGGCAGAATTTCCCCTATAAGGCAATCTATGGGGAGGCCTATGTTCAGCAGTGGACTTTTATAAGCAGCAATGAATAACTTTTTTGTAATGTAAATAGTTACTTATCCATATTTTGTTAAAAATACTTGAAAAAAAAACTTTTTTTTTCTTCATATTTTTGTGTTACGCACCACTAAAGCCTTTGAAAAATATATCTCTTTAGTTCGGGCAGACTAAAGAGTGGTTGCTTCGAACCATGCTGGGGAGTATAGAATTCTGTTCCAGAATTCTGTGCATGAAGGAGAGGTAAGACGGCGGATTATCGAGTCGAAGACTTTCAATGTCGGCGGATTACTAAGATTAATCAAGACCAATCTCCAGTCCAAAAAATGGCGGATTATAGTACTTGTCGGATAACCGAGCGGCGGATTAGCGAGAGTGTACTGTGTTTTCCAAATTATAAAAAATTTTGAAAATTAGTGATGCCATCTTTTTCCTCTCATATTTAGGTATATTTTTTTTATATAAAATGTACAAGTTCTTGAATCTATAAATCGCTCTCCTGTAAAGTTGTGTTTTTGCACTTCAGTAGGACCCGTTTAAATAAATTATAACTTGACTAAATATAACAGTGAAAAATTGAACTATTTTATCCATACAACTATGATTTTCAATTTATTTGTGTTGTATTTCATCATATGACATAAAATTTTACGAAGGGTTAAAAAATTTAAATTTCAATAAAACAGACGATTCATTTTTTTCATTTTAAGATCTACCCGTTGGCAATCTTTTAGTCTCACTATAATCTATTATGCACTGTTTCAAATACAGGCGATCTCAAAGTTACTGTTCATGTACTACAATAATTAAATCCGATTAAATTTTCAAAACACTTACCACAGGCAGGATATTGGGATGTGAGAATATACGCAGCTTTGGGAACTCTTCGTTGAAGTCTCGCTGGATACGTGGAGTACACTCACGTACCGCTATTATCTTAGCAACAATATCGTTCTTCTGCCAACGACCTCGCCATGTTTCACCTGTAATAATAAAGGAATTAGTAATCTTATTAACTACAATCTCATAGAATATCTGTGTAATGCTGCTGTATTGTATAGTGAATGTAGAGAACCAAAAACCCGTTTTAATGCTGATAATATATCTGTATTTTTGATTCTCAACCGAAGATGTATATGTCTATCGACCACAGGATCCACTTACTACTAGGTGGTTTGTGTACTTGTTTGCTTGTTTCTCTATAATGTATCTCCGTTTATGTGAGTGTACGTGCGTGCGTGAGTGTGTGCGTACGTCCGTTGAGCTCGTCTATCACATTTAGGGACGATTCACACCTGATGATTGAGCGTCGACACGCACAGTTTGTAAACACAGATTAAAAATCAAAAAAGATGGATAGAATTGCAACCATGTCTTTGGTTGTAAATTATTTTTAGTGCATATATGTGTGTGAAAGTGATTCACTTTATTCCGCTCTGCATCTTCGCTTGTCTCGCCAAATTCAATACTTCCCCGATCGCATCTTGCAGCGCCTATAAATACACATTATCACCGAAACATCCAGAATATTCAAGTAAATACGCACGACAATCGACAAGGCATCGAAAGTTCGAGTGTCAGGCTTCTAGAAGCTTAGTTCTTAGGTCATTTTCTGGAAAGCTCCCCTCGCTCTCGTCCTTGACACTAGATGGCACTAGTGCCGGGTACATGAAGTCAACTTAGGCGCGCAACACTGCCCCTTCCTAAGACATGCTCGTCCCGAGCATTATCGGCCCCATAATAACGCGCCAAGCGATCCACATGGACGATTTTAGGAGTCCCTCTTGCGCCTAGGGCATGGATACCGGTATACCGAAATACTGGTAAAATTTTCGGTACTTTTAAGACCGGTATTTGAGGATAAAATACCGGTATTTCGGTATTTCATAATAAGTGTTCTATTTTTGCAAGGTTGTTTAAATTCTATAGAACGCTCGATTTCTACAGTTCATACTGTTGTTCATACTGCTGATGAGTTTTCATATGACATCAATCACGAATAATCTCGATTGTAGAAAAATAAACTCAAAATCAACTACGCAAGATACTGTAAGCATATCGTCGCTGATCTTTGCCGGCTACTTACCGACTGAAGACGTGCATTGAAAATACTCTGATAAACTTAAACTCTGCTGTCAAGTTCTCCCAAGAAGAGTTTGAATTGCTGCATTCTATTCAAAAGAGCCCGATAATAGTCAAGATGATAGTGAAAGCACTTTGCCGACGAGATGCGACACTTTTAACTGCAGAAGCTGCCATTAAATATATGCTATGAAAATTAAATTACCAAAAAACAAGTTTATCTAAATCTCTGGCGGAAGCTCTAAGAAAGCGCATATCGGAAAGACGACAACCTATGACTGCAATTTTACAGTATCTTCATAACCCGGAAGAAAATTTCAAAGAAAATCCAGAGTTTCCTAGAATGAGTTGTGATGAAATGATTACGTCAATTACTGAACTTATTCATCGATTGCAAGAACAGACTTAACTCTCTACAAAAGAGGAGTGCGCTGAGCTCACCTGCTGCCGCTTATGCTTCTGGTGAAAAGGAAACAAGTGAAGATGACACAGGTACTAATAGCAGTACTTCATCTGTGATGGGGTAGGAACTTAATAAAGCAATAGAAAAATCTATGACCAAAAAGCAAAACAGATCCCAGATTGGCGAGGAAGAAGAAGATAACATTCAAACATTAATTCGAATTGAAATGACATATGAAAATGGTGGTACGGGAGGTAGGTTTGAGTGGTTCGGTACGCACGAGCGTTGAATCAGAGAAGGTCTTTTCAGCTGCAAGTTACATTTGTAAAAAAACAAGATCATCGCTCAACGACGCCAGTTTGGACGCGTTGTGTTTTCTTCGTTCTATTTTGCAACAAACGCTATTTGCCTGATTAAAGGATTTGAATACTTGAGTTAAATTAAGCCTGCGCCTACATTTTGATTTATTTTGGAATAATTACTTTCGATACTTTCATTTGCAATTTAATTTTGTTTTAACAATAGTTCATATTCGTAGTTTAAACTGTGACTAAGAAAGATATTTAAAATTGTTAAATGTTTTCTTATCATTAGATAGTAAGACTGATTTTATTACCGATTGTGATATTTGTGCCAATGAAACAATATAAAAACAATTGTTGGATCAAATAACGTGTTTTCTTTTTTATTCTTAATTACCTTTATTTTATCTCATTTTGTGGATTCTAGGAAGTTGATAGTTTCAGTGTTTCTGCCATATAGCGTAGGAAATTGCTTTAATTAATCTCCATAAGTTATTAGCAGTATTTAAAAATACCGAAATAATACCGAAATTTCGGTATACCGGTTATTGTAATTTCAATACCGGTATGAAAATCATTCCGGTATTCCATGCCCTACTTGCGCCTTTCTGTATCCGGTAGGTTACATCGTTGATCCTGGTTAAAATCCGGTACGGGCCGTCCCATTTAGCTTGAAGCTTAGGAGATTTCCCTTTGCTGCGGACTGGATTGTGCAACCACACTAGTGAACCTTCGTCGAACCCTTTATTGTTCATTTTGCGGTCATACCGGGTTTTCATCTTCTCAGACATTTGCTGGCCCGATTGTCCGACGTGATCATAAATGTCATTCATTTTATTCCGCAAGTCGTTTGCATAATCGGTTATACTGCGTGGGGCATCAGGTGGTATCCTGGTGATCAGGTCTGCAGGCAGCCGTAATTCTCTTCCAAAGTTTGCGAACGCTGGTGTCACTGCTGTACTTTCGTGAACAGCGCTTCGATATGACAACAAAAACGGTTGTATGTGCTTATCCCAATCTCGTTGCCGATTGTCTACAACTTTTGCTAGGTACCTCTCCAATGTCTGATTAAATCGTTCTACCATTCCATCAGATTGCGGGTGATAAGAAGTCGTTCTTGTTTTATGAGTACCCATAACTCGGCATGTTTCCTGGAATATTTGAGACTCAAAATTCCTTCCTTGATCGCACTACAGTAGCGAATCATTTTCTTGAAATCCTTCTCAATTGATTTCCGCCCAAGCTCATCTTGCCATTTCTTGCTAGCCTTGGTGAAGGCCTTCTTCTTGCACTTGTACCAGTTCTTGTAGAAGCGACGTCTACAGTCTTCAGACATGTGTTCTGCCCAGACTGTCAATAGTGCACGAAGACCATGTGGAGTTTCAATGTAGCCAACAACACCAACACATACCATTGGAGGTGTCTCAATGATGGTAATAGCCTCAACAATTTCCTTCTTATTAATCTTTGATACAGGGCGGTCAGGCTCACGAACCACGTGGGTCATACCAGCCTTGTATCCAACAAACGCCGTGAGGTGTACAGGTTTTCTGGGATCATCTTTAGGGAACGCCTTAACTTTACCATGATGACGACGGGACCTTTTCTTGGGATAGAATCCCATAGAACCATGGCGAGGCGCCGAAAATTTTCTATGCGACAATATTTTCGAATAATGAACTTGTGTTAAATTGCGTAATGCTGTATTTCAAATATAATTGTGATAAAACAACTTGACTTTAGTTTTGAAAGAATTTTTTTTTAGTTAACTCACCCAATAGTTTTTTTTTTTTTTTTTTTTTTTTTAATAGGATAGGGTGACAAACGAGCACACAGTCCACCTGATGGTAAGTGGTTGCTGTGGCCCATAGACATCTACATCTATCCTCGATTACGAATCAAAATGCAGATGCGTTGTCACCCGTGAGGACTAAGATGGAATGCCTCGTTTCCAGTAAAAAGGGTCTCCGGTTCTCTACACTCACCATACGAAATACAGCAGCATTAAGCTACTATTTCACGCTGGTATTCTGTGAGAGCGTGGTCCTTCCCCGGTCGAGCCGACCCATTCGTGCTACAACTATACTACTAGTAACTATACTAGTAGTACCCAATAGTTAGCATAAAATCAATAACTTTCGTGTTGCCGACAAACTGGCTTGCAGTTTGGCAAAATTTTAAATATAAATAATGTACACTCTTTATAAGAATAAATAAAAAAAAGATTGATTGATTGAGGGAGAAGAAAGAGAGATGAAGAAAATGATTCTAGAACATTTGCTAATTTTGTTATAAACTTTGTTTAGTTGCTTTACACTGTGTCACTCACTACTAATGAGAAATGTCGCTCCTCGATTTTTGTTATAGATAATACTCCTATGAGATATGTAAATAATTAAGGTTAAAAATGCAAACACAGTCAGTATGTTATTCAAATGTCAGTACTTATATAAAAAAGCTATTTTTATTTCTGTAATTATATGTTTCTACCAGTAAAAATGTATTATGTATAATCAACTGTCTTCTCTTCTAAACTGCTCAAAGCATCGTCAAGAGAATCATCTCATTATAGTTTGGCTCTGTCTGTGATATGTGCAGAATAATTTATATCCTAGAACTTGTTTTTTTTGTTGTTTTCCGTTACTTTTGCAGTCGGGGGGTTTATTTGTTTCTCGAAAAAATCTTAGCACCTTCCTAACCTAAATATCATCAACACCGTGATATCTAAATGGTAGCATCTCCGCCATTAATTAGCGAGGCATATCTTACTAGAGCTTAAATGTGTTCTAATTATGTTAATATGTATTTTAGCTATTTAGAGCTAAAAGCGTTACAGACGCTCGAGTTGAAAATGTTTACATGAAAATGTTCCAAATGACCGCTCTACAAACCTTTACTAAAGACTAACAACTAGTTCATTATGGTAAGACAGTAAAATAGTAACAAATTAGTTATTTTTATGCTAACTACAATATGGGCTGGTCATGTCTGTCGCAGAAGTGACAACCGGTGGAGTAGACGTGTTATGGAGTGGAGACCGCGTCTAGGCAAACGTAGTTGGGACGCCCCCTGAGCAGATGGAGCGACGATCTGCGCAAGGTGGCTGGTAGAAACTGGATGCGTGTAGCCGAAGATCGGGCTAAGTGGCGCGCCTTGGGAGAGGCCTATGTCCAGCAGTAGACTGCCGCAGGCTGATGATGATGACAATATGGGCCGGCAGTATGGCACAGTGGTTAGCTCTACCAGGTTATTATGCAGCAGAGCCTGGATTCGAATTCCATTCGGTGCCAACATTTGTGTAAAAACAAAATTTAGCTAAGCTCAACATTAGGGATAGCTCTTTATGTAAGTGCGGTCTGGAGAAAGGAACTCTGGAAAGCTTATTCTTTAGATGTTGAAATTTTTCTATTCCCTTTATGATATTCTCTCCAAATTTTAAGACATTAATGTCATTAATTCACGTCCTCTTTATTAAAATTTAGAGTTTAGATTCAGAATTTAGAGACAAATTTAGAGGGACATTAATAAAAAAGTTTTTTTTTTGTTATCTAAACACCACTAAAGTTGCTAGGGATGTTACTTTTTCCAAACTGGGCCCACCTAAGTACAACCATGTGATTCAAATATTATAACGTAATAAATCTGACGTACACTAAGTTATCAAGAGGTATCGGCAGGTACGAGTTTCGCAGGACAAGGACGTAATCGGAAAACTGTGGCCAGAGATGATTGGTTCATCGATAAAAACTTTCTTTGAAACCAGCTCTTAGCTTATGAGTCAAGAACGAAGCTACAAGAAGTTTGAGGGGTAACAGTAAGCACAAAAACTGTGAGAAAAATACTGTAATCAACCGGAATAAATTTACACACACCTGCCAGAGGCCTCCACGACATTGATTGCAAACAAAATTAACAACGAGTTAATTTTGTTTGCAATCACGAAAATTGGAATGACGGAGCTTGGAGACAAGCCCTATTCACAGAGTCCAGTTTTTGTCTGAAGCGAGATGATGTAAAGATAAAAGCGTGGAGACGCCCGGGAGAAAGCTACGCTCAGTGCAATATCATTGGAAAAGAGGCATATGGTGGAAGATCAGTCAAGGAGAGGTATTTGCATGGGGGCATGCACTCCTCGTCAATGAGAATGAGTCACTTAAGGTGAACGCACACTTATCCGAGCCGAACGCGTCGAACAAAACGAAGTCAAGGAGGCCTCGCACACATATCCGCACCGAAAGAATCGACCGCATCGAAAGAAACGATCGCGCCGAAAAAATCGTTTCCATTTCCTTTACGCCTGTCGCACTGTAATTACATATGAATTGTGAATTTGTGACGTATCTTGAAGAATTTTTTAACTGTCGGTGGTTTATTAATGGAAAATAAAGAAAATACATACTAATTTAATTTAATTAGAATCACTTTTTTTTTTAATTATTAAGTACGTACTCGCACGTTGCTGCTCTGCCGCATGCAACTGTCAGAATGTGAGCGCATCGGTCGATTCGACCGCATTGCCCGCGCCGAATCTCAATTCGCCTAGGATTTCTGGGGTTCTTCCAGATTCGAACGATTCAGCGCGAACATGTGTACGAGGTTTCCTATGTGTTCATATAAATAATTTTAAAATTCGTTTCGTTCAACACTTTCGGCTCGGAAAGTATACTTTGGAAGAAATTGTAGCGCCATTTGCCCTTTTCATAGGAGATAGATATTTTTATGCATAATAAAACACGCCCCCATAGAGCATGTATGTGATAAGCTTGGAAGACAAATTAAGAAAAGAAATCCTGCCCCTGCTAATTTAAGAGACCTTAAAAACACATTACAGGAGGAATGGAATGCAATCTCTCAAGAAGACTGGAAGCAGTTCAAAGAGCTAGAGGGGGCAGCACTTCGTACTTGTTATAGCCCAAAAAAATTATTTATAGTCAACCAAATCTAACAAATATATTTTGACAGCTGTCAGACTTATTGCACCAAGCATGCCAACCCAAAAATGGGAATGTACAATATTCGATTCTTAAAAAAATCGATATCGATTATTTAGAGTTAGACTATTCAGAGTGGTACAAAAATGTTTCTATGCTGTAAAATTTTTTTTTGATGATGATGATTTTATTCTTACCTGAAGGAGTGACAGCAATACGGGTATGCAGCGCTAATTCGTTGATATTGATACCCTTGTGCCGCGATAATGTCGCATCGCGGCTTCTGGTTTTCAAACCTAGCCAGGACTGGTCTTTGAACTGGATCTTCTTAAGATCTTGTCCCTGCTGAATAGCGAGTTCATGCAATCTGTAACACCAGTTAGCAAGTAATGGACTTAACTTTCTACTGTAGGGCGCAGACTTCAATAATGCTTTGACAAGAAATATACTCAATCAAAAACTATTCATCAATGAAAGGCTTACATGCTGACGATCGCTATAATGATAGCAAAACTAAATAAAATTAGGCATTATAATATTATATAATGTGAACATCGAAAATTACAAGTTACAACATCTAATGTCTCACCTTTGCACAAGTTGTCCCCTAGTCTTGTCAAGAGGAGTGTCGCCATCTTTATTGGCGAGCGATACTAAAGCACCCGCGAGCACTAAATCTTCTGCAATGGCACTGTAGCCCCAGAAACAGGCGTAGTGGAGGGGCGAGTTGCCATGCTCATTTGTAAAGTTCACATCCACGCGGTTTTGGAGCAGCTGTAATTTGGAAACTTACTCTGTATTATTAAACTTCTAAGCAGTGTTAGTAGTCCATAGCAGAATACTAATCATGTATTTATAGAAGGTGCATGTCGGCTTATGTAAGGCGCTTAGTCTTATACAAGATGTCCATACCAGTTCAATAAGTGATATGTTGTGTGGTAAGAATTCTTTTCAGCTTAGAAATGTGTCTGGATAGATAGCACCCTCTACTTATTTCTGCCGTCTTGAAGCAGTGCCCCGCTGGTTCTGGTCTTAAGGACATGAGAGAGCTGGTATAATCACAGACTGTGGGGCATTTTATCACCTCAGAGGCGACAAAACATCTGTAACCTTCTTTGTTTGAAGTAGCCTATAAGTGCCCGTGGGTTGCAGTACCCAATTTACCATCAGGTAGACTGCAAATTAATTTGTCACTTCAATTTTATAAAAAAAGAACTATAGAACTATGAAAGGCATTTATAGGCCCATTGAAGATGCTAAAGTTACACTAAGTAATTATTTAATGTGTATTGGTGTGATTCGAACTCAAGTTACTATTATTTTACTACTATTATTACCTTCTATGCATCAGCAGATTTATGAGAGCAGAAGAAAGGGTATAACAGTGGTAATAATGCACCCCATTAGTGTGCTTTATTGTGAGTTTTGGGGTCGCCATATTTGGATAAATTTTTTGACATCAAACAAATGCTATAATCTCATTCATTACCAGCAGCAACATCATTAAAAGGTTTTTTTTCTTCAGTGGTGAAATTGGCACTTAAAAATTGCATTGACATCCCTTTACATTGTAATCTGCAAATGCCCTTTTGCTATGCAAATTCAAAAAGCATCCGTTTTACTTGTATATGATGGCTTAATATCAGCTGCTGTATCGCGCCAGCAAATGAGAATCTATCACCCACTTCGTCATGTGGGTTTTGGAAATGGCCACTATTAGAACTACCAGAAAAAAATGGTGGTGGTATAGCCATATCATTTATAACTAATAAAATATGTTAACTAGTGACAGGCAGAGGCTTCAAAGGTGTAAGATAGGTTGTATTGAGTTCATTAATTTGCCTGGGAAGCGCAGTTATTAATCTACAGAAAAGGTCTATGTTTAGTAGTCGACTTTAGTAAGCTGACTAGGGCTCCGGAATGCTGGATCTCGACAACAACGCCACCTACAGAGTTCAAATGTGAATCTAAACTATCAAAGGATCCATTCAAACACACACGATTAATTTCATCAGAATCGGTCGAGCCGTTTTATAGTTATAGCAAGATTAACAGAGAGCAATTGATTTTTATATATTAGATGATGAAAAAGATGAAAAATATACGGAGCTCATCATTTAGATATATAATCCCAAATTAGATATTAAAGCAAAGTGACAGCCTATATATGTCCCACAGGTGGGCACAGGCCTCCTCTCATTTTTGAGAAGGTTTATAAGAAACAATATCTTTAAAAAAAAATTCTTATTTCTCAGACATGCAGGCCCCTGAGCCAGTGGTGAAGTCTCCATAGAAGCCAAAAAGCCGGGCTTGCCTTATCAAACTGAATCAATTAATAACATTAACTAATAAAATAACTCGTAAACTGTTTCAAACTATTTCCAATTTCCCGCGCACTCCACTGTTCGACCGATGACCTCGTATTGCCTAGCGTTACCGCTGCTGTCATAAAAAACCGGCCAAGAGCGTGTCGGGCCACGCTTAGTGTAGGGTTCCGTAGTTTCCCGTCCGTCACAATAAGTGTTCCCACTTATGAGTTTAAAGGTGGGTATCCTTTATGTTCGCGCTCCAGCAGCGCTCCGCGCTCCTGCAACTGCTCCCGGTAGTGGGTACTGTTGTTTCCATCCAAGCTCAAAATGATTTTCCTAGAAAGTCCTTATAAAGTTCTACTTTTCAGATTTTTTTCATATTTTCTAAACTTATGGTTCAAAAGTTAGAGGGGGGGGGACACATTGTTTTTACTTTTGGAGCGATTATTTCCGAAATTATTGACATTATCAAAAAATGATTTAAGTAAACCCCTATTCATTTTTAAATACCTTTCCAACAAATATATCACACGTTAGGGTTGAAATTAAAAAAAATCACTTCCCACTTTACATATAGGGGGGCTACCCTAATAAAACATTTTTTTCCAATTTTTATTTTACCACTTTGTCTGCGTGATTGATACACATATTGGTACCAAATTTCAGCTTTCTAGTGCTAACGGTCACAGAGATTAAGCAAGGACGGACAGACGGACAGACAGACAGTTCCTAGTTGACTACGGAACCCTAAAAATGAGTTTTAATAGAGCGATTAGTTGTCTCTCGCTCGCGTGGGCTTTTTACGGGGCTTTCGAGAAGACGATTGCTCTCTTTCTAACCCATGGCAAAATATTCTATAATAAAGTATAACTACGATGTATATAGCAATCAGTATAGAGTTAAAGCCAGGTTTTAGGAATGAAGTTGTCAAAAGCGGAGGCGCGCGGGCAATACGTTTGTAAGTTCATTTCACATTTCAATGTTTTTTACTGTGTGTTAAACTTAAGCGATTTAATATTGCGAGTTGAAAATTTATGCTTTTTTAAAGATTTTAGTGAAAATGGAGGATAATAGTCTTCCTTGTGATGAATTGAAATGTGTTAAAGTGCTAATCGCAGAGAAAAATGTAAAATCATTAAACTTTGTCTAAATAATACACAAGGTCAAGAGTGTATTTCAGACTTATCAATTATCACAATTAAAAAAGTTATTGGTACAATTAAAATGTTCACCAACATTTTACGTGGACATAATTAAATCTTTCCTTAAGAAAGAGAGACGATTCCATTTAGAATGTAAATAATTTTTTTTTTTTTTTTAATTTTTGTACATAGTTTGTTTGTAAAGTACAACAAGTTCATGTTTTACTTTTGTTCATTTATTGAATGCAAATATCTTTTTCTTTCGCTCAAACAAACCCAAACAGCTTTCTGCAAAGCCACCGAAGCTATGCAGTTGCTGATCTATGATATTGCTGAAGAGTGGAGGCAGATCAAGATTGGTGTATTTTTATAAAACTGGTAAAAACAACAATCTATATTTTTATCAATTTATATCTTGGGCTTGCCCTAGTTTGGAGCTCTAGCTTCACCCCTGCCCTGAGCTACCTCAGTTCTCAAATTAGATTATATAAAGCAAAATTCAACATTCTCCGTAATCTGATCTCATTATTTAGGCCAAACTATTAAATTAATAATAACTAACACATATTGTTTCATCCAAGTAACAGTAAAAAGGTAACAAATAGAGTAAGATTAGCATGGATATTATTCGCGACGGCCTAACAACGCTAAGAAACAAAGTGATGAAAGAATATTGTTTTTGTATTAATAGTGAAATTACCGACAAAACTGGGTGAAAACGTGTATTGATATATTTGTGTAGCATGTTTATAACTCTTAGTATATTTGTATAGAATGTCGTTTTGATAACAATTGATGTAAGCAACTTTTATTGTATTAAGAAAAATCTACCAATTGCAGAGAGTCGTATCGTAGAACTCTGTAGAAGTTTAATTAACTGCGTAGTAGTTCATACTGAAAATAATGAGAATAATTATATGTCCTAAAAGAGTTGTAAATATGACATTGAATTAGCATATGACTTATAGATTAAGGAAGTGTAAGAATTTTTAGTATAATTAAACGCATTTGGTAGTTATAGAAAAATCAAAGAATTAATGTACCCAAATATTATGAAAATTTCGGACACTTCGTTTAATAACTTTTTACAATGTTAATGTTTTGAGTAACCTTTATGATATACTAATAAAGTACCAGACTACCGATTTGATGATGTATAGCATGTTAGTGTAGCAATTAGTTTTGTATAGAAAATATTGTAATTTATGCCATTTGCATAGTGAAAAGTTTATGCTATAAAGAGGCAAAACGGAAAATGGCAAGCGGCTCACCTTAAGGTATAGCCAAAGTCTACCTTAGGGCTCGGGACCCAGTAAAGTTTAGTGTGAAGAACTACCAGTGACAAGCAGTAGTATCCGGTAGTAGCTGAAGTGACTAGTAGCAGTATATAGGGTATGTTCCGAAATACAATGCAGTGTACTGTCCAATGCAAATGACGTATCATTTGACACTTTAATGTACTAGCGTGCCGCCGCCATATTGTGTCGGATATCCGGCCATAATAAAACAATTTTAATTTTGTGTTTGCCGAATGAAGCATGCCAGAATTTGTTTCTATTTATTCAAATACAAAAAATTATAGAATAATTGATGGTATATCCATTAGGAGAATATAATGATTTTTGGAGCACAAAATGACAAAATAATCGCCAACACTTTTCCAAATGGCGCAAAAGTATGACGTCATATACTGTCCAATGTTTTGGAATGAATCACCAGTATAGCGTCGATTCATGGCGTCATTCGCATTGGACAGTACACTGTGTTGCATTTCGAAACATACCCATAGTGAATAGTGAGTGTTAGCTAGCTGAAAAAGGTCGTAACTGATATTCACAGTTACATAAAGTGAAAGTGGTAACTGATATCCGCAGTTACACAAGTGATAAAATCAGCTAGTTTATTTGGTAATAGCTGCTAGTCAGTAGTGTTAGAAAATCAGCTACTACCAATAGATATTTGATACTACCGTACAACTCAAAGAAATCTTTTGAAATATACAGTGACCAACCAATAGTGAACAACTGTAGTTGAACAACCGTGGTCAATAAGCAATAGTTATAAAATTTCGCAACTAATCAATCAGTGGAACCGCTGGCCACTACCTTGCTATTTGTATTTATAAATCGTGCATTTTAATTTGAACCTCAGTCTACAATATCTCAGCGGCACCCACAAAGACGGCAGTGGAAGTACCCTCCGGAACCTATAGGTGTAGGATGTGAGCGACTTGCGAAGTATCTTCGACAACATTTACTCCGAAGAGTTTTGCCCGTCCGGCACAGATATGTATGAAAGCTTACCAAGTGCACAATAGGACGGTGTCCATGGGCTGCAGCCAAGTGCAATGGAGTGTCATCACCCATGTTGGTTACATTTATCCTGGCACCTCTTCGAATGAGCATCTCAACAATCTTAATGTGACCTTCTTTGCAGGCCCAGTGCAGAGGACTGAAGCCATGATCATCACTACAACAAAAGTTAGTGACTGTATTAGTAACTAAGACATATTTAGCAATGACAGTTATCTTTTCATCTTGAACTATGCTATTTAGTTTTTTCAGTTGAGACATGTAAGTATGTTTATATATAAGCTATCATATATTTGAAATTGGCTACTATAAGAAAACAGAAATTTCATAGGTAATCATAATTTATGGCTATTTGAAATTAATGTTAATTTTAGTTTACTGCATGGCTCTAAAAGTTAAGTTACATCCTATGTATGTCACACTGCTGGGCACAAGCCCTTTCTGAGCAGCTAGGTAAATATCCGCCATGCTCTGTCTTCATATTTGTTTTTTCATCTAGGAATGCAGGATATCACAATATAATCCTTACCATGCACATGAAAATAGAAAAATAGCTTTGTCATACATTGCTGCCAGCAGGGATCAACACAAGCTTCTTGCATACTTCAAAATTTACAGCAGTCTTAGCCCATGAGCTACCACAACACTTAGCAGTGTGGCTCTAATGTATAATAAAAATTACATTTTATTACAGTACTAAAAAGTAAAGTTAATCTAAGTAAATCACTTGACAAACAAGCTATTTTAAATAATCAAGTTATCTATGTAAAGTAATAATTTCAGATATTTACACATAGTTATTCTTTTACTCCGTATGTTTTTATATATACATATACTTAACATAAAATATTTATCAAAATTTTACATTTTCAGTTTTCGATATAAAAAAACATGTCGACCTATTTATTTGAAAGCAATACTAGTTTCGAGTCACTAGATGAATTTAAAGGGATTAGTGCCCCTAACCTCTCGTGTAACTTTGCCCTCTGCTGCCGACCAAGTGGTTTTTATCCTGCCCTGGCTCGTTCATTTCAAATGACTACTTAGAATGTAAGTTTACTTGGACTGCAGAAGGCGAAGCCTTTCTTCCTGTTCTGCATAAATCTGTATAGGGTCCACACTGACACATTACATACACAAGTACACCTACAAGTAAAATTTTGATCACCGTAGAGCATTCGTAATATATTAAACTTACCCTTGATTCATATCATGTTCTGTATCATCCAACCAAACTCGCACCTGCAAAGCGTTTCCTTCCCTACACCACTGAAATATGTCTTCCATTTTACGAGCTAATTGCTAATCTTTACAAACCATAAATATTTATTGAAAAGTTCGAAGTTGATCCGTAATTTTATATCTTCTGTTGTTGACTGATAATCAACAGAAAAAACAATAATAAATAAGATAGGTACCACTGATTAGACAAATACTTAAAAAAAACTACTCTGTGATTGTGAATAGTTTGTGACACAGAGGCTGATGTTGTGACCAAATATTACTCATTTCTATGACAGTTTCCTCAGACGTTTCGCAATCACCGAAAATAAAATCACAGTCACAGAACAACTAACTAGACTGACCATAACCATACATAATGGGTTCGATTGATGGTAGGTATCGATTAAAACTAACGATTTTCGATACCTGATATCAAGTATAGTTGCCGACACGAGTCGTGAGCACAGATAAATTGTGGCGGAAGATAGGTACACTGTCGGGCAAAATTATTGGGTACCTTTATTATTTCAATTCGTAATTGAATATTTTCGCCGACTTTTATGAAAATGTTTACTCGAACACATCAACTTTTAGTTTGATATAGTAATGTTGCAGATATTCGTGGCCGTTATTTTATTATCTACTATAAAGTATTTAATGTATACCCGGTGGGTAAAATTGATTATTTTATTAAGAAGAAGGAAGAGGTGATATGCCTTCCATAAAATCTGAGACATTAGTCGCCTCAGCAGTCTGTTTATATACGTCTATGATGTTTTACGCAGTACCTAATTTTTTCATGTAACTAAACAGTGAAAAGACCATTTTGTCGGGATTGTCTATTTAACACCGAATTCTTCCTTCTCTACATATTTAGACCAAAATCTGAACACTCAAATTATAACAACAAAAATAATTAAAAACAAGAAATAACAAAAACAAATAATAACAAGGAATACACAAACAACAATTAACAACGAGGTAACAAAAACAATTAACGATAATAAACTTATTAAAAAAGTTATCACTGAAATTATTGCTCTGAAGTGTACCGAAGCCGAATGATACGTTCGAAACCAATAGACGACGAGAATCGACATATGAACCAATTATGTTGAACGTCAGCGTGGTCAACGTCGTATCGACCAATAAAAAGTGTGCTCACGACTTATGTCGGCAATTATACTCTCTTTAAATGATATAGCCGTGAGTTTGCACTGACGATACTTTCACAAAAAAACAACATATTTATAAAATTATAAATAATTATAATTAATTTATAAAACACTATTTTCTGAAAATGTATCAAATCGCGTTCGCATAGTCAAAGAACATTTTGTATTGTTGTAGTGAAATATGTTTGACAGTTTATTGTACAAAACCTATTTTAACTATACTATAACTACGGTATATAACTATCGAAACAAAATGTACTAAATCAGCTGATAAAGGGTCAAAAAACGCGCGGATGCTGAAGTCTTTTTATCGTGCTATCCTGTTGTACTCTGCGTGGGCTTTCTGCCCAGCAGGTTTCGGGCCTCGGGGTACACCCCTTTACCCGGGCATTCTTCACGGCACACTACAGTGTGCCGGTCCTGGGCGCCTTTGATGTAAAAGGGGGTGTTTGTTCTTAAAAGTTGTTGTTCGGGTAAGTCATAGTGAAAAGGATGTTATCCTATATTTTGTGTTTGATTACAAAATATTTTGTCAGAGTTGGCCTATCTGCGGCATTGAGGGGTTTACTCGACTCCCTAATCTATATAGGGAGGAGTTCTCTTTGATAGGGTCGCACGTAAGGGGGCCGTGTGTGTAATGGCGCGAAGCCGTTTAGGTGTTCATGTGGCCCGTTGTCGGCGCGGTTGAACATGCCGCGCGCCAGCCGGACCACAAATTCGTCAAGGCTCTCGATCATGAGGTTGGCCGCTATGACGTCATTCCGGACGTAGCGACCCGCACCGACTATGGTCCGTAATGATAAATTCTGCTGGGCCCGCAGTCGCCGCTTCTGTCGATCGCTCAGGAGCACATACCAGGCCGGAGCAGCGTAAGTTAGTACAGGCCTTATATACATTTTATATGTGGTGATCTTCGACTTTGTCGGTAGCTTGGATGTCAGGACTGGACGGAGCATCGCCCGCGCACATCTTGCTTTGCGGATGACGAAGTCGACGTGCGCAGTCATGCACAGCATCCTGTCAATTCGGCACCCAGGGTAGGTCACGGCCTTCTCGTATGCGATCTCCTGGCCTCTGAGAGTTAGCGGTGGTGGAAAGCGGCGAGTTAGTAGAGCGGTCGTCTTGCCAACATTGACGGCCTTCCTCCACTCATCCAGCCATGGTGGCAGAAGATTCAACAGACGTTGCATCCTGGCAGTGGCAATGTGGGCTCTTCTGGACGAGGTGAAATAGGCGCTATCGTCCGCAAATAGCGCCAGCTCTACATCGTCCTCCCATTTGCGCAGGTGACCTGCCAGGGTGGGGATGTCATTAGTGTAAGCCGCGTACAGGACTGGAGACAGACAGCTTCCCTGTGGCACACCAGCTGTTACGGGTCTTATTGCGGACTCGGCGTCCTCTACACAGACGTAGAGAACCTCCTGTCTGCGAGGAATGACGCTACTAGCCACAACATAGCAGGAGGGACACTGGTCTGGTCTTCTAGCTTGTAAAGTAATCCAGAGTGCCACACTCTGTCGAACGCCTTCTCGATATCGAGAAAGACGCCCAACGATGTGCGGCCGCAGTTGTGCTCGTCCGCAAACTGGTACAGCACTCTGGTCAGCTGTGTTGCTGTTGAGTGATCCCTCCTGAAACCGTGCTGCTCCGCCCGAAGTTGGATGCACGGGTGGAGGCGTCTTAGCAGCAATCTTTTGAACAGTTTAGCTATGTGTGGTAGCAGCGTGATCGGCCTGTAATTGGCAGCTCTACGTCTGTTCTTCTCGGGTTTCGGCAAGACGATGATTTTGCCTTTCTTCCAGTCCTCCGGGAAGTGGGATGTCCGCAATATGCCATTGTAGAGTCGACCAATCTCTACAAGGACTCTATTGGGCAGCTATCGGAGTGCAGCGTAGGTAATCCCATCGTGCCTCGGCGCCTTCCTTGATTGCAGGCAGGTTACTGTCCTCCGAAGTTCGGCGGGGGAGATGAACCTCTCTCCTGCAAGCGCTGGCGCGGGCGACGACAGAAACTCCTGCACGCAGGTCTCCTTCCCGGTATGGATTTCCATGAACTCCGCACTTGCTGGGTTCGGCACGAACTGCTCCTCGAAGTGCTCAGCTAGGATATCCGCTCGGCCCTTGGCGTCGTAAGGGGGGCGAGTTTTCGTTAACTGCTGGTTCAATGTGTAGAGCGACGCTTGGTGTTCATCTGCCTTCCAAATGCGCCACTCCCAGGCCTCTCCTCTGTGGGCCTGGATTGCAACCGACGGTTCGTCCGTTAAGGTGTTCAACTTTGTTTTTAGTCTGGGGCAGATTGCGCGCCCAGAGCTTTCTCAGCGCTCTTTTGTGTTTCAGCTGCACGTATATCTCTCGCCGCAGCTCATCCTTTTTTCTCGAGAGAGGGACAATCGTTGAGGCCGCGTTGAGGGCCACCTGGATGCCCTTGGAAATTCTGGTTGCAGCGGCCTATATGTCGTCCACTGAGTGGATCGGTGCGTGTACTGGAGGTGTCTCCTGCAGGTGCTGGTGGCAGAGCCTCCAGTAGATCTTGGTCTTAACGGCTCTGGGTGGCGTAGACACTGCCTGCCTTGGTGCCAAGGGTAATCAGAATCGGGAGGTGCTGTGTATTCAGGTCGTACAGCACCTCTACCACTATCGGGTAGTTGACGTTCCTAGAGAGCACGATGTCCAATACATCCAGACGTCTCCTTGGGTCTGTAGGAATGTGAGATGGTTCCTCGGGACTTCAAAACATCGTAATTATAATTCTCCGCATCTTCATAGAGCTCACGACCTGGCGCGTTGATCAATCTTGACCCCCACGCCGGGTGTTTGGCGTTTAGGTCCCCGGCGATGATGGTGGGTGTCGTACCTTCCATAACCGTCCGGATGTTTGAGGAGTAGAATGGAGTCCCTGGCGGGCGGTATGCTGCAAAGATTCTTAGTTCCTCGCCCGCCGCCTCCATTTTTATGCCGATTGAACGCATCGTCTGTAAAACTGGCAAGTCCAGCGCTTGGTTGACGATGTCCCTCCTCACCAGAATCGCCATCCCTCTATATGCGATCCCTTGAGGGTTGACTTCGTCCCGCCTGTAGATGGTGTAATTTGGCAGCTTTAGATGCGTTGATGGTCTTAATTTGGTCTCTCCCAGCAAGATCACCTGGATGTCCTATTGCTGGGCGACCGTGGAGAGTTCATGGATCCTGTGTTGAATCCCGTCCGGGTTCCAGTAAAGGAGCCGCAGGTTACTCTCCTCCATAATGCCTTGCCAGTAGCGATGCCAGCGCCTTCATAACGTCGGTTACGGGATCTCTCCCGGCCCTTATGTCGGCCAGGACTTGAGTGCCGACCTCGATGGCTATGCTTACCAATCTTTGGATGGCATCAGCTTTCTCGAGGCCGGGCGCCGGTGGTGGTCTACGTGGATATGGAGGCACTGGTCTCGGGGTGTTCATGGCTTCTCTTCTTTGTGTAGAGCGCGCTCTATGTGTAGAGCGGGCTCTATTTTCCGATAGAGCCCTTTCTGGCGCTCTACTCGTCGTGATTTTCGGTAGTGCTCTTTCAGTAACCAGCCTGTGAGGCTATCGGTCCTTCTGTTGTAGGGGTAGAGGTGACAGCCTGAGGAGGAGGTTGCACCAACTTTTTGCTCCTGTTCCTCCGCTTTCTCTTCCTGGAAGACTGGCGCTCTGTGGCATCATTAGCGGGAGGCTGGAGAGTCACCCCGGTGGTTGCCCTCGTTTCTACGGGCTCCACTGTTTCCATTAGTGTTATAGGAGGGGTGGGGGAGGGGCTGATTGCCTAACCTTTCCTCTGACGGTGGCCCACCCGTCCTCCTGGATGGTGACAGCCTTTGGGCGACTCTATGGGATTCTCTTGGGGTTCTCCGGGAGGAGCCCCGGCAGAATGATCCCCTGCTTCCTAGGAATCCTCCTCAGGACTGAGCAGCGGTGATCGTTGGCCGTGTGGTTCTTTGCGCAATTTGCGCACTTCGGTTCTGCCTGTCTATCCCTTGGGCAAAGGCTAGCGATGTGCTCCCCAGCACAACGAACACATTTCACTGGCCTGAAGCAAGTCGCGCAGGTGTGTCCGAAAGCCGAAAGCGAACTCTTTTTATCGAGCTCGGTACGAAACAATTTTATTTAGATTTTTAAAACGTTAGCCCTACACTAGGATTTTCTCCTGTATTGTGGGGGCAGTTTACAAGCATAAATTGCACGAGGACAAACATCCAGACCCGGAACAATTACTTGAAGGCCATAAAAATACTTGTTCCGTGCGGGATTCGAACCCGCGAATCCCAGCGCAGCCACTCATTGCTAAGCCACTACGCCACGGAGTCGTCAAACGACGTCACGGGTACGAAATAATACATTAGGTGTTACTGTATTTACGCTCACTCTAGCTTCTAGGGAAGGGCCTTTCACACACATGTTGCGATGTTGCTAAACCGAAATTTTTTGCAGGTGAAATAAGAAATCAGAGGCAGCACTCACAATAAAACTTGTAATTTTTTTAAATTTAAAATATTGGACGGATTAAAAAAAGACAGTCAATTAAAATAAAGTAAAAGAATTATTTTTTAGATTAATTGTGATTGATTAGTTATTCAGAACCATTTCATTTCTACTTTCTTGTGCAAAATCAATAATAACGATGAAATTTTGTTTATAATTGTGTGAGTACCCAATTAAGTACGTTTATTAATGTCAATATCATATTTGTAGTAACGAACTGCTTGTTGCGTCAGGGTACAATTGATTGTTTAATTGTATTAAAAAATGACAACTCATCATTCATCATCATTACTGCCCTTGACATGTCCACTGCTGAACATAGGCCTGCCCCAAGTAATGCCACAAAGCACGGTCCTGAGCCACCTGCATCCTTACCGGGTCGTCACTCCATCTAGTGGGGGGTTGCCCTACACTACGCCTACCGGTACGAGGCTGCCACTCAAGAACCTTTCTTCCCCGTCGGTTATCGGTTCTTCGAGCTATATGGCCGGCCCATTGCCACTTCAGCTTACTAATCCGTTGGGCTATGTCGGTCACTCTGGTTTTACTGCGGATATCCTCATTTCTGAGTCTATCACGCAGAGAAACTCCGAGCATAGCCCTCTCCATAGCTCGCTGAACGACCTTGAGCGTCCTCATACGGCCAGCAGTGAAGGACCACGTCTCAGATCCGTAAGTCATCACTGGCAACACGCACTGGTGGTACAATCTAGTTTTTAGAGATTGTGGTATACCTGACCAGAAGATACGTCGTAATTTCCCGAACGCTGCCCAGCCGAGTGGAATCCGTCGATTGACCTCTCGGTCGAAGTTGGACTTACCTAGTCGGACTATTTGTCCCAGGTAAACGTACTCGTCAACAACTTCGAGCATAGTGCTCCCAACAACTACCGGCATAGGTGTGACATGGACATTAAACATGATCTTTGTTTTGTCCATGTTCATCTTAAGACCTATCCGTTGGGAGGCACTATTGAGGTCATTGAGCATAGTGCTTAAGTCCTCCAGCGATTCTGCCATAAGGACTATATCGTCGGCAAATCGAAGGTGAGTGATGTACTCGCCATTGATGTTAATACCGTATCCTTTCCAATCCAGTAGCCTGAAAATGTCTTCCAATGCAGCGGTGAAGAGTTTCGGGGATATAACGTCACCCTGTCTTACACCTCTCTGCAGTTGGATAGGTTTCGAGCTCTGGTTCTGTACTCGGATAGCCATCGTAGCCCTACTTTACAAACACTTCAGCACTTCGATATACCGACAGTCAACTTGGCACCGCTGAAGGGACTGCAGCACCGCCCAAATTTCGACGGAATCAAAGGCTTTCTCATAGTCCACATACGCCAGGCAAAGTGGCAGATTGTACTTTTCAGTCTTCTGTACAATCTGCCGCAGGGCATATGTGGTCTATGGTACTGAAGCCTTTTCGGAAACCGGCTTGTTCGGGAGGCTGGAAGTCGTCGAGTCTGCGTGCGAGACGATTCGTAATGACTCTCGAAAACAGCACGCAGACGCGGCTCAGAAGGGAAATCGGTCTGTAGTTCTTTAAGAGAGCGTTGTCGCCTTTCTTAAAGAACAAGACCACCGCACTTCTGCTCCACGCCTCTGGAGTAGTGCCACCATGGAGGACGGAATTGAAGAGCTTCTGAAGGACTTCAAGTACCGGTGTTCCACCCGCTTTCAAAAGCTCCGCTGTAATTCCATCCTCGCCTGGGGCCCTGCCGTTTTTAAGGTGCTGGAGAGCCATTCTAATCTCGCTTAGACTGACGTCCGGGATATCATCGGAATAGTGTCGGATGAGACTTGCTCTTGGATCGTTACTCACACTTGCGTGTGGCTCCAACGATGATGTGTACAGCTGCCCATAGAACCTCTCAATCTCACTCAAAATCTCAGGTGTCCCGGAAACGATGCTGCCACACTCAGTCTTCAGTTTTGACAGTTGGCTCTTACTGGCAGACAGATCTCTGGCAAAGACTTTGGAGCCCTGGTTCCGCTTGATCGCTTCTTTAATACGAGCAGTATTAAAGTTGCGTAAGTCTCGCCGCATGCATTTGGAGATCTGTCTGTTCAGTTGCCTGTATGCTGTCAAATCTGTTGACGGTTGCAGCCTCATCTCCCGTCTAACAGCCATGAGATTAAGAGTGTGATCGAAGAGTTTTTGTGTTCTTCTGCGGCGGGTCTTAGCTCCGACCGCATGGACTGTTTCCACGAGCTTGTCATTCATATCGTCCACTGCATTGCAATCTTGTAGGCACTGAAAGCGGTTACGTAACTCGAGCCGAAAGTTTTCGGGATTCTGGATTAGAGCACGAGGGGAACTGAGCGTTGACTTCATTAGACGAGACCTCTCCAACTTAACGTTTAGGTTCAGTGTGCCTCTAACCATTCGGTGATCGCTGCCAGTTTTCACCCTTGCGATCACTGAGACATCACTGAACAGTTGGCGTCTGGTCGTCATAATGAAGTCAATCTCATTTTTTGTCGAACCGTCGGGGTTCGACCAGGTCCACTTCCTGTGGGGCCGCTTCTAGAAGAAAGAGTTCATCATAAAGAGTCCCTCTTTCTCCATAAAGTCAGCCAGCTGCTGGCACCTTCGGTTCCGTTGCCCTACTCCAAATTTCCCTAACTTCAGCTCACCGTTTTCTCTTGTGCCTAGTTTTGCGTTGAAGTCTCCCATCAACACCGTGTAGTGGGATTTGGAGGAATGCATGGCTTTGGAAATATCCTCATACATTTCCTCCACCTCCTCATCGGGATGTGCCGAGGTTGGTGCGTAAACCTGTATAACCTTCAGCGAATACCATTTGGTGATTCTGAGTATCAGGTACGCGACCCTCGTCGACACACTCCCGATCTTTACAACGTTGTTGACGAGAGACTTGTGGACGATAAATCCGACACCTCCTTGGGACAGATAGTTGCCCTCCCGGTGATAGAACAAGTTGCCGGATTCGAGAATCACCGTGTCCTCCCACTCTCTTCGGACTTCGGATGATCCTATAATATTCCAGCGCAACTTGTCTATCTCTTCTTCCAGCTCCCGTATCTTCTCGTCAGTCCCCAGGGTGCGTGCGTTAAATGTTGCCAGTTGCCAAAAAATGACAACTATAACTTCTAAATTCCTTATGAAGACTATACTTCATAAAAGAGAGATGCCGACCTAAATAGTGCATGCACATAAAGTATGACATTGACAGGTACTGTCTGTACTACTAAGAAATTCAGGACTTCATAGGCGTGATTTTTACTGACAGCTGTCGCAGAGATCAAGCTATCTTTTATGAACTATAGTCGTAGATATAACTAAACTTACAAAATTCAAGCTGGGAATGTCGTAACGGTTTAATGATCTGTGGAATGGTCAAAAAGCTAACTATGGAGTGTAGAAGTAAGGAGAACAATCTCTCATAGAAGAATAGTTGAAAAATTGTCCACCTGTAAGCCATAAATAACAGTTCAAAAACTCTCCACAACAGCGCTGTAGTAGCTACGGGAAACAGCTACCTAAAATTCACTTAGCAGTTGTCGACGGTGTAAAGTGTGCTGCTAAACGGGTCAGTAGCTCTAAAATCTAAAATAATTTTATTTAGTAAATATAACTTCGAAACAGTCGTCTATCCCACTAATATTTTTCGGCGCGTTCTTTAAAATTTACCCCATAGCTATAGTGGTGCCACCCTTAATTAACGGTTTTCTACAGGCACTTTTTAATACGCAGTCTGTACTCCTTACCTCTACACTCCATAGTGGTAACCGCAAGGACACACGAAAGTAGCAGTGGGAAAAACCAGGCGAGATTCATTATTAATTTTAGTTTTTGAGTCAGACAGTCACTGTCTGACTCAAAAACTAAACTAAGAAATGGCCTGTGGAACCAATTAAATACATCACGTGTATTCCAAGGCTAGGACAAACCGAACACCAAACCCAAAGGCCGGTTAACGTATGGGCAGGTTAATTTAAGGATTTAGTTCGGTAAGCTGTTTCATACCTATTTTTTTAAATAACTTGGTACTGATCTGATCTGAATAGATACTTAACTGAATACATCAAAATAATAAAAATACCTACACGATGGATAATTTAAGTAAATTTCTCATGAGTGGGGAATCGAACAAGCTATTTGGTTTATTTAAAACCTGTTAAGATTAATTCACACAGTGACATACAGATGGCGTTGTACAGTATTTGATTTATGTCAAGATAAGAGCTAAGATTAGTTCAGAGTTCAGACGACGACCCACGGATGGCGTCGTACAAATTTAAATCACGGTATTAAGTAGTTTCAAGCCAACAGGTAAGGCCATTGATTTAATTAAATAAATTAATAACCTTTGTATTACTCTGAGTTCGTGGGCTTTATTTAAGTTACCTATACCTCGAGTCTGTGATCAAAGTAGAGATGAGACATACTTGCAAAATTTAATACCAAGGCTTTTAAGTACGAGTATGGAAAAATACCAGGGTTGAAAACCAGGTTCTAAAAATACTTAAAAGTATTTGTTGACGCGAGCGACGTGTCCAGCCGCGGTGTCAAAATTTGAAAATACTTGCATAGTAATTCGACCCGTATTGCATGTTATCTTATTATGAATACGGAGCAAAGTCGTATAAATAAAAAAAATACGTTGAAGTTCAAAGTATTTTTTATTCAAAAATACGATTGAGTTTCTTATACCTATTAAGATATGGATCATTATCCTATGAAAGTATTTTCATGTGTTGTGTTCAAGTTCTTCGAGCATCTGACTTACAACACATACTTTCATACTTGCAAGTATTTTTTGCCCGTACCAGGGCGCCGTACTTTGAAGCGAAAACCTGGTTTTAAGACCTGGTAGCGTAAATACGTCTCATCAGTAGATCAAAGTGAAGTACCACCAGGGAGCGACCATAGTGTTTACATGGTCCTTCGTTGCCAGACACCAGGGACGTATCTAGGATTCTCCGTCGCTACGGGCAGTGGATCGCTGTCGCAAACGTGGTGAACTACAGTACAGGGGTCAATTGGTTGTGACCTCGGACGGCGCTCGGCTGCAGTGACGTCAGGATACATCATCACGGAGCGGAGCCACCCCTGATGCAGCGGTTACAGTTGGCAGAAATTTCGTACGGCGGTGCAGCAAGGCGAGCAAGTATAGTGAGGCAAGTTGTGTCAGTGGGGTGAAAATCGTGAGTAATTTTGAACCTTATTACCAGGAAGGCTTTAACTTAAAAAAATTTCGTGATCATTATTTGGACTTTAAAATATTAAATTCAACTTAGAGTAAATTTGCATGTTTAGTTAAGACTTAGAATAATTTCGATAAAAAGGCTAATACGGGGAACCTATGCCCGATTTTTAGGAGACATTGGAAATTTTAAAGACTTAGAAAAAATTTTATACTTTTAAACTTGGAAAAATTTCAATATTTTATATTAACTTAGAAAATTTTGGTGTATTTACTTGAAAAATTTTGCTGTTTTGAATTTGTAATTTTGTTTGTTTACTTTTGAAAGTTCTTGATTATTGACGTAAAAATGGAAGCGTTGTTAAACTTTCAAATTGAACTGTATGAGCGCATTATTAAGGCGCAAAATAACTTCAAAAAGAGCCCAAAAGATCGAATTATTAAACAGTATTTAGAGGGAAGATTAGAATTAATCGAGCAAACGTGGTTCGAATTTTTATCTGGTCATAAAGAGTTAAAGCGTAATTCAGATCAAAAATTATTACTGAATAAGTACTAATTATGTAAAGGAAGATATTTATGATAAAGCTGAAGAGTGTTATTTGAGTTATAAATGTGACTTGAAAAATTCTTTAGAAACATTGAATATTGTAAATGCACCTTGCACTTCAGAAAGTAACTATGCTCAATCGAATGTAAAGTCATCGTCACACATAAAGTTACCAAAAATTAATATACCTAACTTTTCTGGGAAATATCCTGAGTGGACAGCTTTTAGAGATTTGTATACTGCGCTTATTCATTCGAATCAAGATTTGAGTAAGGTTCAAAAATTACATTATTTAAAAAGTTATTTGACAGGTGAGGCAGAACAATATTTGAGGCATATTCCTATTGCAAACGAAAATTATGATAGATGTTGGAAATTACTCGAGGACAGATATAATAACAAAAAATATATTTCTCATTTAACTTTAAAAAGAATGTTTAGCCAGAAAAACATACTAAACGAATCAGCTAGTAGTCTCAAGGATTTAATAGATACCACCAATGATTGTCTCGCTTCTTTGACCAATATAGGAATTGACGTAGGAAGTTGGGACGTTATTATTATACACATTTTAACTCTTAAGTTGGACCCGGAAACTAAACGGCAGTGGGAATTTCACGTTAGCAATAACAGCTCGGCAGATGAATTACCAACGTATGCCAAATTCAAAGAATTTTTAACAAATAGATATCGCGCCATGGAATTTTTGGATTCCGGATCCAACTTAGCCAAGAGAAGTCAGACTCAAAGTAGTCCTCCTGTAAATAAGATGAAAGCCCTAAATGTAACTAATGTTAAATGTTTGTATTGTTCGGAAAGACACGCACTTGCATTTTGTAAACAGTTTTCTAAAGAAACTGTGGACGCGCGTAGAAACTTCGTACAAACTAATAAAGCATGTTTTAATTGCTTGGGTAGCAATCATTCTGCCAAGTTTTGCCGTACCAACGTAGGGTGTCGCGTTAGCAAAAGAAAACACCATTCACTTTTGCACCCTAGTGGGAAAGCTATTTCTGAGACCATCGAGGATAGGCAACAGGGCGTATCAGAAGAAGCAATTGCATCTTCTTCGAAACCAGTAGTGGATTCAAAGGTTCAAGAAACGTCGGTATCTTGTTTTTCTTCAGGCAGAATTTACAATCAGGCTCTTCTAGCAACTGCACTTGTAAGAGTCAAGTCGAAAACAAGTAGCGACACAGTGCGAGCTCTACTTGACCAGGGCTCGCAATGTTCTTTCATAACAGAATCTACAGTACAGCGTTTGGGATTGAGAAAAACTCGGATGTTAGGACAAATATCCGGATTGGGCAAGCACGAGACAACTTCCAAACCTATGGTTGTTATGGAACTTCAATCACGAGTTGACTCTAACTTTAGAATCAAAGTAGAAGCCTTTGTTTTAAAGACAATAACGGCTCCATTACCAACATGCAAGATCGACCCATCAAGCTGGATTGAACTTGAAGGCCTGGTCTTGGCTGATCCAGAGTATCATACTCCAAATAGTATCGATGTGTTACTTGGAGTAGGTATTTATAATCAGATACTTCTGGAAGGAATAAAACGGAGTCCAGAGGGAGAGCTATTAGCTCAGGCTACGTCGTTAGGTTGGATACTCTCTGGACAAATTACCATGACTGCACAGTCAACACACAAAATAAATGTCTTGCATTGTTGTTCAAATGATAGTGATCTTCTCAAAAGGTTTTGGGAACTGGAGGCGGAACCTGAAATAAAAAAGGAAAAAATGTTCACTGATGAAGAGAAACGTTGTGAAGAAATATTCAATAAAACAACTACGAGAGATGATGAAGGCAGATATGTGGTGCGACTTCCTTTGAAGAACGATCCTCCGTAAGTACACGGCTCTATGGAGATATCTGAAAGGAGATCTTATACATTAGAAAATAAATTTAATAAAAATAAAAACCTAAAGGATAAATATACAGAAGTAATGGAAGAATACATAGATCTCAATCACATGGAGCTAGTACCAAAGGAAAAATTGGCTAATCCGTTGGCAATCTACTTACCTCATCATGCGGTAATACGAGAAGACAAAGACACGACGAAAGTTAGGGTAGTATACGATACTTCTTGTAAAGGTAGAAATAACATGTCTCTCAATGATAATCTCCTTATAGGACCTACCTTACAGCCAGAGCTGCGACATTTGGTCATGCGATGGCGTATTCCGCCCATTTGTCTCACTGCTGATATTGCAAAAATGTATCGACAAGTGAAGATTTCCGAATCAGATGTGGATTTTAAGAGGATTGTCTGGAGAGACAATGCTGAAACTGAGATGAAACACTACAGAATGCTGAGGGGAGGGAACTGCCTCCGCGCCTTACCTGGCAGCTAAACGAGTTTTAACAGATTATTACATGGATGACTTATTAACAGGATGCCAAACTGAGGAAGAAGGATTGACGATATTTCATGAAATGAATGAATTATTAAGTAAAGAAGGATTCGAATTGATGAAATGGACAAGTAATTGTGAAGAACTAGTAGAATCTACGAAAGGGGAAAAAGGAAAAGAGGATGTTCAGGAGGAATTAAAAATTAAATCAGATGAAACTTTGAAAATCGTTGGACAAATTTGGAACCGTAGTGAAGACTCCTTTCGCTACGCTGTCAATCTCCCGAAGCCGGAACAACCTGTAACAAAAAGAACAATAATTAGTGACATTTCACGCTTTTATGACCCACTGGGCTGGGTAGGACCCAGCATCATAAAATCAAAAATAATAATTCAAAAGCTGTGGTTAGCAGGGATTGAATGGGATGAAGCTGTACCAAAAATTATACTGGACGAGTGGCTTGCTTACCGAGAAGAGCTGAAACTGTTAGAGAAGATGAGCATACCAAGATGGGTCTACACTAATGTTGACGATTCAGTTGAATTGCACGGCTTTTGCGATGCCTCTAATAGTGCATACGCAGCGGTTATTTACATCCGTGTGATCGACTCCAGTGGGACGATTAACGTAGCTCTGTTAACTGCAAAAACAAAAGTCACACCAGTGAAAAAAGTTTCTATCCCTAGGTTAGAACTGTGTGGGGCTGTATTATTATCACGACTCTTATTCGAAGCAGCAAGAGTGCTAAGTATTAAAAACCTAACATACGAGTATGGACAGACTCTACAGTGGTCCTCGCGTGGATTAAGAGCCATCCAAGTAGATGGAAGGTTTTTGTAGCAAACCGTGTCTCAGAGATTCAGTCTAATTTGGATTCTCATAATTGGTCGCATATTAGCTCTAAAGAAAATGCTGCTGATGTTGCATCTAGAGGACTATCTCCATCAGAATTGATAGAAAATAGCACGTGGTTCAACGGTCCTGACTTTTTGCGAAACAGAATTATCAATTATGAGAAGTCCAAAGAAGTAACTACAGACTTCGAAACGGTTAAATCACATTGTGCTGTTGTAGAAGACGGTATATGGGAGAGGTTTTCATCGTTGACAAGGATGAAAAGAGTAATAGCCCACTGTAAACGTTTTGTAAATAATTCAAGATCAGAACCCAACCAGAGAAACAGAGTCTATCTGACCACGCAAGAACTAACTGAAGCACAAAATATATGCATTAAGCAGTACCAAGCATTTCATTTTAAAGAAGAGATCTCGTTGGTAAAACAAAAGAGTATCTTACCTAAAAGTAGTAAACTCCGTTCGTTGAACCCAGTGATGGATGATGATGAAATCCTAAGAGTAGGTGGGAGATTGGAGCTTTCTGGTTTAGGTCGCAACCAGAAACATCCTATCCTAATACCCAAGAAGTGTCATTTAACCAATTTAATTATTGCTGATGCCCACAAGAATACGAGCAAATGGCGCATAACTTCAAGGTAATACTCCTTATTGACCGTACGACCTTGTGGCAAGAACTCATGATGCACCACACCCCTACAGTCGAAGAAAACTCTAAGCAAAACCTTCACATTTGGTCGAACTTGGCGTGCTTTTTTTGGTCTTGGTGATTCAGTGTGCTTCCACTGGGACGATTGAGTCTTAGTTTCGACGTCATAACCATATACCCATGTTTCGTCACCTGTTATGACCCTTTTGAGCAAATCTGGGTCGTTGTTGACATCATCCAATAGCTCTTGAGCGATTGTCATGCGACGGTTCTTTTGGTCGAAATTGAGCAATTTTGGAACAAATTTCGCTGACACACGTTTCATGCCCAAAATATCCGAAAAAATTTCATGGCAAGAGGGATCCAGTTAATAGGACCAATAGACTGTATCTTAACACCTTCCAGATCTACTATTGATAATTTACAAAGGCTAGTAGTTCTATGCATGCGTTTTCAGGATACTGCACGATATCAATTTCCTCACACAGGAACTGGTTTGCTGCTATCTCCTGACATGGGCCATTTAAGAGTTAGTACGTGTGATCTTTCACCATGAGGTAAGGATATTTGGGAAAAATAACAGTTTACATAATGATTTCTTATATTTACGCGAACACTATACATTGATTAAAACTACTTTACGGGTGCTTTCCAGCACCCATTGTCACGGGGGACTGAGGTGACTGACGTCCCGATGTCAAAGTTAACCCGGAGTACCTTCAGCTTTTTAATTATTGTCTTCGGTCTGATCTACGCAGAATGAACTAACTGTGTTTTGAAGTCTTGCAGTGGTATGCTTGGGTTTAGTTTTAATTTTATTAATTATAGGATCCCAAGCAGGTGGTAGTACCCAGCCTCCTTCTCTATTGAAATTAGGATGTTTTTTAATTTCAATAGCCTCACGTATCATACTTGGTAGGAATCGGTGTTCTTTCGCGAGGATTTGTGGTCTATCAAATCTGATGTAATGGTTGGGACCATCTAGGATATGATCGCATACTGCAGACTTCCCGGAACGTTGATGCTTCACGTCAGCTATGTGTTCTTTTACACGAGTTCTAATTAATCTCTTTGTTTGCCATATGCTGCATCTTGTAGAGGAATATGACACTTGACGGATGGTAAGAACTGACTAATCTTCTTCGGCGGTTTGTAGAATGTTATAATAGAAGCTCGTTTCAAGATGTAGCCAATCTTGTCTGTGACACCTCTGACATATGGTAGTATAGCAGGCACACGCTCGACTGTGGCCGGCTTCACTCGGTCACTGTGACGGAGGCGCGGGACCCGAAGCTTGTTGTCGTGCAGAACCTGCTTGACTTGCTGAAGCTCGGCGGCCAGGTGTTTGCTGTCACAGATCCCTCGAGCTCTCTGTAACAAAGATTTGCCAACAGTAGCTAACTGTGAAGGATGGTGGTGAGATTCACCATTTAAGTATCGGTTTGTATGGGTCTTTTTTCTATACACAGTATGACCTATGGTGTTGTTAGGATTTCGGATGACTAACACATCTAGGAGGGCTAAGGAATTATTTGCCTCTAATTCCATAGTAAATTGAATTTTAGAGTTTATGGAATTAAGATGTTCTAAAAATGCAGTTACTTTGTCTGATGGTAAAATTGTGAAAGTATCGTCTACATACCGCTTGTAGAACCTTGGGGTAACAGGTGCAGTAAGGAGGGCTTTCTCCTCAAAGTCTTCCACGAATATATCGGCGACAATGGGAGATACAGGTGAGCCCATCGTGACCATGGGTGCTGGAAAGCACCCGAAACGTCGGGTATTAAAATTAATATAAATAAAACGCGATAAAATCCGTAAAAGTAGTTTTAATCAAAATAACAGTTGTTCTATTATAGGTGGGTTCAAACATAGGTAAAGCATACATTTTTAAATAAGTGTATGTAATATTATCAGGCAGAGGGATTTCCGTAATGAACGTTATTTAGTTTTCTTTTACATAGGCCTTAACAGACAGATCTTTCTAAATTAACTAAATTGTTTTCTGTAATAGGTTACAATAAACTATTTGTTTGAGATATAGATTCTAATATTACTAATAATTCTGTGGAATTAACAATGGCTTAATGTAGAACGCGAAGTTTAGAAAATGCTAATGCCGTTTCTATTTCACTTAAAATCAAGTATATAGTTCTAAAATTATTGACAAACATGATACTTAAAACGTATGTGGAGTATATGCTGTTATTGTCTTTAGTAATTAAATATTTTACAATTCTTTCTATACGTTTCATTCGTTCATTCACAATTTTCATATTTTCCTGTAGAGATCTACTCACAAATGATATTGAATCTTTTACGTCTTGTATTTCATCTTTGATTGATTTAAGTTGGTTGTTGAGCAAAGTGCCCATTGAGATGTTAAGTTTAGTCAGTAAATCACTCATTTCCCGCTGTACTACGTCTTCAATTATGTTGCGAGACGCTGTGTTTGTAGCATAGTCCGCGCCTTTCGGTAAATTCCCAATTCGAGGAGAGTAGACGGCTGCGCGTTTGCTAGGTCTTTTTGCTACGTTATTTGAAGCAGGCGCTCATCGCTCATCGTCATTTTCAATTTTGTAAGACATTGTACACGGCGGTGTTCTTTGCGTACTCATTTTGCTAATAAAATTATTATTTATTTATTTATTCTTTTTTATTATACTAAATAAATAAAAATATTTTTCCGCTACAAAGAGAAGATTGGTGGATTGGATAATAGCACTGATTTAACGGATTGTATATGACCACAAAAATCTATATAATTTTCATTTTGGTGTTTCTTTAAAGTTTCTAATTCAAAGGCTAAACATTCCTCGCTACGTGGGTCGCCGAAGTGAGCTAAAAAAATCCTTGAATTCGGCCCACTATATTCCCCTACACTGATAAGCGACGCAGCCTCGCCCGTAAGAAGACTAGTAATGATTTGCATTATATATTAATTTTGCACATCGGATGATTTAAACTTACTTATTACATATTCACATTACACAATTAACTAAATCAGATCAGGATGTTGCAATGGTTTTTGAGAAATATTTTACTGATATTCCGATCTTAACCACTAAGTCACTGAATTCTTCTCCTGCCGTCGCCGAATCATTACTTAAACAAAAGCTAAATGTGTGTACAAATAATTTTAGATTTCATAAAGTGTCATCAAAAGATATTGTAAAATATTTTAAAACTATTGATATTAAGAGAACCGCCGATCTGTGGGGGATTTCTGTTAAAGTTATTGCGTCTATAATAGATACAATCGCACCTCAACTATCTATTATTTTTAATACTAGTATCCAATCTGGTGTCTTTCCTGATTTAATGAAGCATAGTAAAGTAATGTCTTTATTTAAATCTGATGGTACATTAGACCCCGCTAATTTTAGACCTATTTCTGTACTGCCAACACTTAGTAAAATTTTTGAAAAAATTATTCTTGATCAAATGTTAATTTTTTTAATGTAAACAATTTACTTCATAAAGATCAATTTGATTTCACAAGGGGTCGCTCGACAACTGATGCTGGTGTTGAGCTGATTAAATATATATTTAATGCATGGGAGAATTCACAGGATGCTTTGGGTGTGTTCTGTGACCTATTAAAGCCTTCGATTGTGTTCACCATGAAACATTAATCAGGAAACTTCAACACTACGGTGTAAGAAGCGATGCTCTTAAATTAATTATTTCATATTTAAGTGACAGAACGCAAAAAGTTGTAATCAATAGTATAAGTTCTTCCGGGTCGATTGTACAAATGGGCGTGCCTCAGGGCTCAATTCTCGGCCCCTTTCTGTTTCTTGTATATATTAATGACTTACCTTACATAGTAGGGGATAATCATGATATAGTATTATTTGCTGATGACACTTCATTAATTTACAAATTAAAACGACAGTTATTAAATTACGGCGAAGTAAATAATGCTATAGCTAAGTTACTCAATTGGTTTAATGTTAATAATTTGCATTTGAATGGAACTAAAACTAAATGTATGAAATTCGTAACTACTAATGTTAAACATGTCAATACTAATGTAATTTTAAATGGGGAGGAACTGAGTCTTGTTGATACCACCATTTTCTTGGAATCACACTGGACGCAAAGCTTCAATGGCTCCCCCATATATCAAAACTAGCAGACTTAGTTCTGCAGCATATGCTGTAAAAAGGATTAGAACTCTTACCAGTGTTGAATCAGTTAGAATAGTTTACTTTAGTTATTTCCACAGCATTATGTCGTATGGTATTTTGCTATGGGGAGACGCGACTGATACTGAAATTATATTTATTTTACAGAAGAGGGCCATTAGAGCAACATATAATTTAAAACCAAAAGAGTCACTGAGACAAAAATTTAAGGAAATTAATATATTAACTCTGGCCTCGTAATACATTTATGAAAATGGAATGTACGTACACAAAAATAAAAGTAGTTTTGCGAAAATAAGTGATATTCATTCTGTAAATACTAGGGACAGACACAAGCTGGTAGTACCAGTTACTCGACTCCACCGAGTCAGTAATTCATTCTTGGGGCGATGTATACGCTTTTACAACAAAATCCCAGAAAATATACAAAATTTGTCATACGCAAAGTTCAAAAATGTTATTAAACTAAGTTTGTATAAAAAGGGTTATTATAATATTAAGGAATTTAATAATAATAACCCCTGGGAAGGGTGATCGCTACCAAGCTATTTCTAATTTGTCTTGTGTTGCTAATTGAATGTAATCTATTAACATGATTGTAAGCTGTTATTGGAAAAAAAATAGTCCCGCTGGGTTTCTTGCTGGTTCTTCCCAGGACAGAGGTTTTTTTTTGCGAACCAGTGGTAAATGAAAAAAGTGACTTTCAATAAGTATTGTTTTAATCTACATTGAATAAAAAAGTTTCTGTTTCTGTTTCACATTTACGTAAAAATAAATTTAAATAGCATTTATCGCCGCTAAATGTTGGTATTATTTTAGTTAATTCATTAGGGATAAGTTTAATTTCCGACCTTTTTAATAATTTATTCACTAGTACTACCCAAAAAAAATTATTGTAACTCTATCAGATCCACAAATGTTGTAAGGAAAATTCGAATATAAGTACTAATCTATTATGTATTAATGTGTCAAGTAATCTTTAAATTAACAAATACATGTAGACACAATAAGAACTTTAATCAACACTATCATACCAGAGCAACATGGCTTCGTAAAACAAAGATCAACTATAATTAACTTGACCCTCTTTGTTGGTGAACTATTTTTTAACATCGATAATCGACTTCAAACAGATACTGTATACACAGATTTCCAGAGAGCGTTTGACAAAGTTGACCATGAACTACTTCTTAAAAAAATAGCATTTAATGGAATAAGAGGCAATCTATTAAGGTGGTTTTCTTCATATATTTTAAACAGGACTCAGACAGTTGTTATAAATGGCCACTATTCCAATACAATAACAGTAACATCTGGTGTGCCACAAGGATCTATACTTGGTCCGTTGCTCTTCATCCTCTTTATAAATGACATAAACGAATGTTTTAAGCACACAAAATTTTTATTAAATGCTGATGATCTGAAGGCTTATAAAATTATAAAAAATATAAATGATTGTTTACTTTTTCAAGAAGATCTAAAGAATTTGAGCTTGTATTGTCAAAAACTTAAACTATATTTTAGTATCCCAAAGTGTCTAACAATATCTTTTACTAAAAACAAAAAAGTGATTAAATTCAACTATACCCTCTGTGACATACTGTTGCATAGAGCCTCTTTTGTTTGCGATCTTGGTGTAATTTTGGAAAAAACTCCACTTCGATTTACATTTCATCATCATTATCATTACAGCCCTTCACAAGTCCACTGCTGAACATAGGCCTCCTCCAAGTAATGCCACAAAGCACGGTCCTGAGCTACCTGCATCCATCGACTTCCCGCATATCTTACCAGGTCGTCACTCCATCTAGTGGGGGGTCGCCCTACACTACGCCTACCGGTACGAGGCTGCCAGTCGAGAACCTTTCTTCCCCATCGGTTATCGGTTCTTCGAGCTATATGGCCGGCCCATTGCCATTTGAGCTTACTAATCCGTTGGGCTATGTCGGTCACTCTGGTTTTACTGCGGATATCCTCATTTCTGAGTCTATCACGCAGAGAAACTCCGAGCATAGCCCTCTCCATAGCTCGCTGAGCGACCTTGAGCGTCCTCATACGGCCAGCAGTGAAGGACCACGTCTCAGATCCGTAAGTCATCACTGGCAACACGCACTGGTTGTACACTTTAGTTTTCAGAGATTGAGGTATACCTGACGAGAAAATGTGTCGTAATTTCCCGAACGCTGCCCAGCCGAGTTGAATCCGTCGATTGACCTCTCGGTCGAAGTTGGACTTACCTAGTCGGACTATTTGTCCCAGGTAAACGTATTCGTCAACAACTTCGAGCATAGTGCTCCGAACAACTACCGGCATTGGTGTGACATGGACATTAGACATGATCTTTGTTTCATCCATGTTCATCTTAATACGTATCCGATCCGATTTACATTTTGAAAAAATTATAAGCAAAGCATATCAACTTTATGGTCTTGTCATGAGATCATCAAACAAATTCAAAAAGCCTTCAACATATTTGTATTTACTTAAGTACTTGATTCAGCCGCAATTAGAATTTGCTTGTGTTATATGGGACCCCTACTTGGAAATTATATTTAGATACAAATTACATATTGATGAAATACGAATAATATCTTTTGATCGTACCGACATAATAGAAAAAACTGAACTGGTTATTTGAATAAAAAATCGTGAGTGCAATTAGTTTAATTTAAATTTTCGTGTTTTTAAAAAATACTAAAAAAAGGGCACGAAAAAATAGATTTTCTCAAAAAGGAAAGAACTTGAAAAAAAAACTTAAAAAAGTCGGTAGGCCGGTCTGGGCTCGAACCACGGTATTACGATTTTGTGACCGCCCATTATACCAATTAAGCTATTTGTAATCATTAATGAACTGTCAAAATTTACCTTCTTATTCTAACGATATTGTAGGTTTTTCATTGCCTAAAAACACGGACAAAAAGACATTTTCTAAAAATAAATCCTAGCTAGATCGATTTATTGCTCGTTTAAATGTATAATTATGGGTGGTGCTAGTGTAACCATAACTACCTTTAGGTAAAATTATGGTATTTTCGCTGAGTATTATTACGATAACTTAATGTTTGACTGGAAATCTTCAGTGAGCCTCCTATCGAAATCATCTTTTCGTTCTTCTTTCTTTCTAGACACAGTTTCTTTCGCTGCTGTTTTCAATCTTTTATACTTCGTTCTTGCTTCCTTTATCTCGTCATCCGTTGCCTTTTGAACTTTTTGGTTAGCTTTTGTTGCTAACCAATCCAACCACGCTTTCTTCTTTTCTTGCACAACCCTTTGCACATCTTTATCCATCCACACGTTATCATTCTTTCTCCCTTTCCTTCTACGCTACCCCGCATACCTCAATCGCAACATTTACAACCCCTTTCTTAAATGTCTCCCACAAATCTTCAATCATTCCTGTCTCTTCTATCCCTTTAAAACTTTCTTTCATTTTCTCTACATACTCGTCTTTCTTTTCTTTTTTTTGTAGATTATCCACTTTTACTCTGTCCAAAATACTCGTAGGCTCGGCCCCTCGGTGTCGCCACCGTTTAAAGAGGCCACGCATTCGGGCTATGACCAGGAAGTGGTCTGTGTCGAGGCCTACACCGCGGTATGCCCGAGTGTCTAGCACTTTCTTCTTCAGTCTTTCATCCACAATTACAAAATCAATCATACTTCTAGACTCACCCTCATCTCTTGTATACAAATGGATCTTTTTGTGGTCAAACATTGTGTTGGCCACGCACAGATCCCATTCCAAGCATACTTCAAGCAGGCTTCTCCCATTGTCATTCACTCTCTCGTCCCCAAACATACCCAGAACTTCTTCATACCCATCACGCTTTACTCCAACCTATCCATTAACGTCCCCTAACATCACGATCCGTTAATTTTCTCCGCATTTATTCAAGACCTCTCTCATGCTATCCCAAAATTCCTCTCTCTCTTGTTGTGATTTTAGTGACCCACCTCCACGCAGATCCCTCGGTGCATAGACCCCAAGGATAAACAAGCGGGTGAGTCCGACTTTTAACCTAATCCAGAGGAGTCTTGGGCTTACACATTCATGCTCCATCACACATTCAACCATTCGAGATGAAAGAATCACACCAACTCCCTGACAGCCTCAGCTGGTTTGGGGGACTCCCGACCAGTATGCCGTGTAGGGGCCATGAACCGTGGTGTCACATCCTTTCCTCTTGGTTTCGTTCACGCACAGAATATCAATGCAACGTTCATCCATCATCTGACATACTCCATCTACCTTTCCATCCATCCCTCCTCTTACATTCAATGTAGCGAAGCGGCTCTCCGTGGGCCGCTTTTCGCCCCCGCGAGAAACGAGACGTGATGGGTGGCGAACCACATCGCCGCCATTTTGGTTAATTTTTTGATTATCCATTGCGTTCCCACGAATAGCGAAGGAAAGGTTTGTCCCTCCCAGCAGAGCCCCGCATGCCAGGGTAAGGCTAGCCTAATTCTGGGGTCGCCCGGTCCCAGGGCAGTGTGGCCGACGTTGGATTGGCGGAGGGTAGGAATAGGAAAACGGGAAGGATAGGTGGTGTGAAAAGGAAGAGTAAGGTAAGTTAGGGTAGGAAATAGGAAATGTAGGATATTACCGTCCATGAGGGCAAGGGATAGGACAGTAATAGCTAGGGTAGCCGGGGTCTCATACCCGTATACCATACCACAACTACCGTACAGGTAAATTGGGATGAGTATCCCTCGACTCCATCCATCAAAACAGTCAGAGGAAAAACTTCTACCTCGGAGCTGAGTACAATCAGGAGTCAAGATGGGAGCATTATAAAAGGAGAGAATGTGTGTTAAAGAGATGGAAAGAGTATTTTGAAAGTTTGTTTGAAAGAGAGGAAGTGCAGGTACAGCATCTGCCACCTTCCACGGAAACGAATATAAATGTTGATGAAAATGAGATAAGCATGGATGAAATAGTGAAAGCATTGAAAAGTATGAGATTAGGTAAGGCTGCAGGGTATGACAGGATTACCGTCGAGATGCTGAGGGCTGGACAGGGCCTGGTGGTTAGTCAGCTGTACCGCCTTTTCAATCTGTGCTGGCGAAATGGGCAAATGCCGGGAGACTGGCGCAAAGCCGTAATCGTGCCATTTTATAAGGGAAAAGGGTCACGGCAGGACTGCATAAATTACCGTGGTATAAGCCTTCTTAGCGTCGTCGGTAAATTGTATGCGAAAGTGTTGATTGAAAGGGTTGTGAATGAAACAGACGAGAAAATATGGGATGTACAAGCGGGATTTAGAAAGGGAATGGGATGTACGTATCAGGTCTTTTCCTTGCGGTGCATAGCCGAAAAGTGTTTGGCTAAAAACAAGAAAGTCTACTGCGCCTTCGTAGATCTAGAAAAGGCCTATGATAGAGTGGTGAAGAATGAATTGTGGTCAGCACTGTCCATGAACGGTGTGAGCAGTGTCCTCATACGAGCATTGCAATCTCTTTATAGGGATTCTAGTGCTTGTGTAGGGATAAACGGGGCATACACTGAATGGTTTAATATCGAAAAAGGTGTTAGACAGGGATGTGTAGCGTCACCGTGGCTGTTTAATCTGTTCATGGATAATTGTTTGACATATTTAAAAGAGAATGAAAGTGGGTTAAGAATGAATGAGTTACTCGTCAAATGTCTTCTCTATGCTGATGACCAAGTATTACTTGCGTCTTCGGCCGAGGAGTTGCAGGAGATGGTAACTGCTATGAGTGGAGCTTTTGTTAGAAAGGGAATGAAGATGAATGTAAGAAAAACGAAAGTGATGGTGTTTGAAAAAGATGAGGCAGTGACAGACTGCAATATCGTGATTGAAGATGAACAAATTGAACAGGTGAAAGAGTTTGTGTATCTGGGGTCAAAGTTTACAAGAGATGGAAAGTGTGAGAGTGATATCGAAAGAAGAGTGAATGCAGGAAACATGGTGAATGGAGCTTTGCACTCCTTTATGAGCAGTCGGAAGGTGTCTAACAAGGCTCGTTTGGCTGTGCATGAGGGGGTGTTGGTTCCGACACTCATGTACGGAAGTGAAAGATGGGTATGGCAGAAGAAATATGAAAGTAGAATAAATGCAGTTGAGATGAGAGCATAAAGAAGTATGATAGGAGTTAAACTGAGTGACAGGATAAGAAATAGTGAGATAAGGAAACGTTGTGGTCTGAAAGAAGATGTAGTGACAAAAATTGAGAAAGGTATGCTGAGATGGTTTGGCCACATCGAGAGAATGAATGAAGAACGATTGACGAAAAAAGTGTATAAGGCGAGTGTGAATGAAAGGGCTGGAAGGGGTAGACCTAGGCGGACTTTTCTAGACCAAATTAGGGACGTCTTGCAAAAAGGCCAGGTTAAGAGTACCCTAAACCGTAGAGCATGTATGAAGGGAATAATGAAAGTGGACGAGGCGAAACAAGTATGTAAGAATCGTAGCAAGTGGAAAGAAGTGGTCTCTGCCTACCCCTACGGGAAAGAGGCGTGATGATATGTATGTATGTATTATTACGATACTATGTACTACAAACTATGAAATAATGGTACCAGAGAATAGTATAGTACACAAAAGAATGGCTCTCAACCTTATTTTGTACCGAGGTTCGGCGTCGCCGGGAGCACACATACAATCAATTACGTCGTATTATCAATTAATCACTACTACAAACCCGATTTGCTGTGTTGACAGACGGATTTTAATACATATTTATTTGTAAATATCGTGCAATTTGGCATTTTATAAATAATTTGCATGCGAAATTTGGAAACGATTGTAACCTCAAAACACATCTCGTGTTGACATTTATACGTGTGAATTGACGTCTTGTGGCATTTTAGTGGCTACACGGGCTCCGCCCACACCCCCGTTCTATTATGTATGTATTATCCTATACCTTTAAACGAGAAATTCTTGTATATATATAATCGGAATCTCGGCAACCGCTCCAACGATTTTCATAAAATTTAGTGTCCAGGGAGTTTCGGGGGCAATTAATCCATCTAGCTAGGATTTATTTTTAGAAAATGTCTTTTTGTCCGTGTTTTCAGGCAATGAAAAACTGCTAAAATATAAGAAGGTAAATTTTGACACCGTGTTAATGATCGTAATAGCTCAAGTGGATATCGAGCGGTCGCGAAATCGTAATGCCTTGGTTCGCGTCCTGTCTTCGGTCCGACTTTTTTTGTGAAAGAATCTATTAATTCGAGCACTTTTTTTAGTATTTTTTAAAAATACGAAAATTTTAATTAAACTAATTGCACTCATGATTTTTTATTGAAATAACCAGTTCAGTTTTTTCTATGATGTCAATAAGATCAAAAAGTATTATTCATCAGTCTGTAATTTGTATCTAAATGTAATTTTAAAAAAAAACCGAGCAAGGGTCGGCTCGGTCATCGGGTACTAGTATTCTATGAATGGTACAATTAGGATAATTATACTACGAAATCCGACCCTGGTGACGTCGTGTTTTGATATGACGCTTGTATTATGACAGATGCGCTACTTTTTCTTGTATGAAAAAGTTATGCGTAAAACATTTATATCCTTCCTTTCGATATCAATGATGGGTAGCCATATTGTGATTGGTTTCCTTTTGATATTTAAAGAAATCAAGACAAAGTTCGTAACTTTTGTCTTCTGTTTCCCCATTGTAAAGATGGTTTAATTCATCCCACATCACTTTCGAAGAAGTGAAACGCATGACTTGCTGCAGTGTCTCTTCAGACATGTCCGTAGTAAGTATTATTAGGATTGTACTATCTACATTCACAAACTCTTTTAATTCATTCTCATATTTCTGATTCTCTTCAGCTGTAGCTGTGTCCGTTAGTATGGGCTTATATCGTTTACCTTCAATGATATCCATTGCTCCGGGTATAGCTCTAAGCACGATGAGAATTTTAAACTTCCACGTCTTCCAGTTCTTAGAATCTAGGTATCCTGTCTGTATCTTTGACGCTTCAACTATTGATTTATCCATCTTCAAAAGTTTCAAATAAGGTTCAGAATTATTTATAGGAATGTTTGGTTTCGAGTTACCGGTGAGTCTTTCACCGCTAACAGTTCTTACCCCCTGTCCTCGGGCGGGGATGTTTGACTGACCTCCGCTTGTTACTGTTGTTTACTGTTATCTTTACTGTTATCTTTATTGTTATTTTTACTGTTATACTGTATTGTTAATTTTTGTTATTTTCTTGTTATTCTTTGTTTCTTGCATTATTATTATACGTGTATATTGTCTCGTAGTACGTCTCGAGTTCAAGTCCCTGTTCTACCGAGAACAGGGACCCGTCCCAATCGTTACCGATCTTAGCTCTAATGCCCCAAAATGGCCACATATAGCCTGAGTCCCTCGCCGCCGTCATAAACCAATATGGTTTAAACAACAATGAGACGGTCCTCGCCGCCATCGCCACCATCGCCGCCCAGGCTCGCCCTCCCTGCCCCTCAGGCACTCCAACCGCCGCCCGTTATCGCGACATACTTAGAAACAAGAAACTCTTTTGCCCCCCTAGAGAAGGAGTACGCATGCTCCGAGTCCTCTGCGCTGGCCTCCCGGAAGAGACCCGCCACCACTTCAGGCACCGGCTCATCGGAGTTCTGTGACTCCGACGGAACCGAGGAGTCTGCATTCACCACGGTGAATTCCAAGCGCAACGGTAAGCGCGCCACGTTAAAACGCACCCCCCCTATCTCAGCGGCCCCTGCCGCTCCTACAACCTCCGCAGCCACCTCTGCCCCCGCAGCCCTCGCCGCTGCTGCCGTCCCACTTATGTCACTAGACACCCCCACACCGTCCAAACCCGCCTCTCGTTGTGCTCCAGTCCTTGCCAAGAAGCAAGTCCCACCCCTGTCTTCCTAAGAGACAAGGCAAAATTTACCCAACCCTCGAAAACCTGCTACGACGCAGGAATCAAATATGACCATGCCATCAACCTCGGGGAATCTATCAAAATCGTCCCTAACTCAATCGAGGACTTCCAGCTACTCACCAGGCCATTCACCGCCGAACGAGTATCATACCATACCTACGCTCTTCCGGAAGAGCGAAAAGTTAGGGCCGTCAAACCCTTGAGGACCTTAAGTCCCAAGGTTTCCCCGTAGAAGCCGTGCACAAAATGCACAGCAGAACGGGCAAGAGGTTCAACCTAGCCCTAGTCATTTTGACAAACGTGCCGGAGGCAAAAGCCATCTTCCAGCAGGTACGCACGGTGTGTGGCCTGTCGAGTGTGAAGGTTGAGCCCCCACATAGGCGCGGATTCCCGGCGCAGTGCCACCGCTGCCAACTATATGGTCATGCGGCGGCCAACTGCTGCGCCCCACCCAGGTGCGTTAAGTGCCTCGAACCCCACAACACCAAAGAGTGCCCCCGGCCCAAAGACGCCGAATCCCCGCCCGCATGTGTCCTGTGCAAACAGACAGGCCACCCGGCTAACTACAGAGGCTGCCCCTGCGCACCTCAACCTCGCCCCAGTAGGCAAGCTCCACCGCCGGTCAATGACCGCTCATCCCCGGCTCTCCACCAACGGCCCCGTCAGGGCCTTTCTCAGCCCATCCAGGGCTTCTCTCGGCCCTCTCAGGGTCCTCCTAGCCCCCCTCAGGGCATAATTCGGCCCCCTCCGGGCTTCTCCAAGCCTATGCAGCCTCCAGTCTTTCCCTGGGGCCCCAAAAAGGTAGACCCACCGCGGACAACCTCCTACCCCCAAGAATCAGAGCCCACAGCTGAAGACTATAAAACACTGTATTCCGCTATTAGGAACATTGACGTTAGAGAAATCACTGTAGTAGCACGCAAACTGCGCGCTGCGAAGTCCCCTCAGGAACGTCTCCTCGCTCTTACAGAGCATCATTATCTTCTGTTAGCGTTGTAAGTTAAGTTAACTTAATTAACTTAACTTCAATGACAGAGCAGTTTGCTCTACCAAAGTCGGTCGGTCGTATCAAACCTAAGGGTTTATCGCTTGTATCCTTTAATATTCGCGGCTTGCGAAATAACCTCCCAGAGCTTAAGCTCTTTCTTCGGAATTGTGAAGCCGATTTCCTCCTCCTATAGAAAACTAATCTCAAAACTAAGGACACTAAAGGCCTTTCTATTAAAAACTTCTCTCTTCTTCGTAATGACAGACCCGACCGCCGAGGCGGCGGAACGGCCATCTATTACAAGAAGACACTTCACTGCTCGCCCATTTCTACTCCGCAGCTTACCAACATGGAAGCCACGGTATGCAGACTAGCTATGACTGGACATCAGTCCATCCTCATAGCCTTCTGTTACATCCCTTCAGGAACCCATCCCCTCAAAAAAGATTTTAAGGCCATTTTATCTTTAGGCAATTCAGTCATTATGTTTGGAGATTTTAACTCCAAACATACTGAATGGACATGCCGTACTACGTCCCCTAGTGGCAAGATACTGCTCGATATACTACTTACCTTCATTAGACTAATGATATCCACTATTTATGTGAATTAAAATTTAAAAACATATATTTTTTATATATATTCCGCGTCGCATTATAGCATGTGCATTGAGGCAGCCGTCCGAGTTACGTCGGAGTGCGGGCCGGACTGAAAACCAGTGTCGGGATCAGAGCAATTCGTGTTTCTGTATCTCGATTTTTACTGAGTCCTGTCCATTTCACGGTCTTATGCTGCTACACAGACTCATTTTATATTATTTTTACATTTTTTGTTAATTTAGGGAAATATTGTTTTATTTTCTGTTTAATTCCAATTTCTTGCTTTGTTTTGTATCTATTGTGATTAGACCGTGAATAAATGTTTTTTCTTTCTTTCTTTCATATCACGCAGTCTCTTGATATTACCGTCCATAGTCCCCTCGGTGTTACTCACTTTCCCGATAACACCGATCACGCTCCCGATGTACTAGATTTTGCGTTACTCCAAGGAGTTTCTCTCAGCCTCAGAGCAATCGAGACACTAGACGATCTAAGATCCGATCATCGACCGGTCTCCCTCATTCTTGGCCATCAGCCACCTCCCCCAACACACACGAAAACCTTCACTAATTGGAAGAGATTCAAGGAGTCCCTAGCTAAAGCTCTGGACTCACACGACTCTACCATCTCCCTACCGTTGGACTTAGACAGTCCCGAAAAAATCGACACCGCGGTCGATTCACTCTCCACCCTTATTAAATCCTCCTCCCTTAAGGAGAACGAAAGGGTCGTCCCGGTTGCTAACAATAGTGGGCTTCCCCTACATATTAGCAACCTATTAAAAGCCAAAAAAGCTGCTTTACGGAGAGCAGCAAAATATCCCACCCCCGAATATAGGCGCACGGCCAATCGTCTTCAACGAGAACTCCGTTTCCGCCTCTCTGAATTTCGAGACCTCGAAAAGAGTAAACTCATGGAGAATATCTCTCCAACTCATACAGCGTACTATCAGATGGCTAGAGCCCTCCGCATAGACGCTATCACCCACACTCCCCCTCTCTCCCGTCCCGACGGTACGGTTGCCTTCGAGGACGAGGAAAAGGCTGAGTGCTTTGCAGATAGCATTGCCGCACAATGCTCTCCTAGCTCTCAACCCGTCGACCCCTCACACGTCCAGGCAGTGGAGGATGAGGTCCGCCGCCGGAACTCACCCCCTACAGTCTCCGAATCTATCTCAGTGTCCAATGATGAGATTTCATCCCTCATCAAAGGACTTAAGCCTAAAAAGGCTCCGGGCGCGGATGGCATCTCCAACCAAGCCCTAAAACACTTTCCTGAGTAGGTGTTAACCTTTTTATCTATTATCTTCAACGCCTGCTTCAACCTTAGTTACTTTCCCACTACGTGGAAAGAGGCAACTGTGATTGGTATTCTCAAGCCAGGCAAGCCTTTCAACCTCCCCTCCAGTCATCGCCCCATTAGCTTCCTCAAGGCAATGGGCAAGCTCTTCGAAAGAGTCATCCAAACTCGTATGAGGCGCTATCTGTTTCCCACAGACGGTGACCCTCTTATCATTCCCCATCAATTCGGTTTCCGAGCGCAACACTCATGTCCCCAACAAGTTCACCGTATTGTGGAATATATCCTCAGCGGTTTTTATCCTCGTCGTCATAAGACCATCGCGGTCTTTTCGACATAGCTAAAGCCTTCGATAGAGTCTGGCATACAGGCCTTATCTACAAGCTGACAAAATAGGTCTCCCCGATCGTCTAGTACGTCTCGTGGCCTTTTACTTAAAGAATCGTACCTTTCATTTTAGACACGAAGGCACGCTATCTTCACAGCGCACTATCAAAGCTGGTGTCCCTCAGGGCTCAGTACTTGCTCCTCTGCTGTACATCCTGTTCACCAACGACATTCCCATCCCGTCGAAAGGTGTTCAGCGTTCCCTCTTCGCAGACGACACTGCTATCTACTGCAAAGGTATCTCGCTACCTTTCATACGGAACAAGATTCAAAAGTCAGTTGACGACCTAGGAGCTTGGTTCAAAAAATGGCGCATCGATATGAACCGGGAGAAGAGCTCCGCCGTTCACTTCGATTATAAACGACGCCGTCTCAAAAACACTCCACCAATACGTATGCTAGGGACCCCTGTCCCCTGGCATACGACTGCCAAATATTTAGGTGTCACTCTAGACACAAGGCTCACTTTTAGGCCCCACGTCAAAAGAGTAACCCGTCACGCACGTTTTTACCTGAGTAGGCTCAACAGTATGTTGAGCCGACATAGTAAAATGTCCCTTAGAAACAAGCGTACCCTTTATAAGGTCTGTATACGACCAGTCATGTCTTACGCGGGCCCCGTTTTTGCCCACGCCGACCCAAAAATTATTAATGATCTCCAAATAGTTCAAAACCTTTTCTGTCGTCGAGCTGCGAACGCACCTTGGTACGTCCGTAATGCCGACCTTCATCGGGACCTAGAGCTCCCCACAATTCAACAACTTCTCAAAAACTCTCTGAGAACTTCTTCAAAGCCTCAGAGTCGCACTCAAACCATTTAATTCGTGAGGCAGCTACTTATGCAGCCCTACCCCCCTCTCGTTATCGAGTCCGCAGACCGAGAAACTCTCTCTCGGACCCGCCTAATAAACTATCAAACGACGACCTGAACTGCCTCCTGGCGGCTCAGGCCAACTCTAATTAAATTTAATTATTTATTCATAATTTATTATTTAGAAATTTGCCTTCGTAGGCACTCCCTCAGCGGCTCGTAGCCGCCTGCGCCCTCTTTTCCCAAAAGAGGGTCGCTCACGATAAGGCACAATAAAGCTTAATCAGCCAGCTGCCTGTCCCTAAAGGCGGTTTTTAGAGGGTATCACTTAGGGTCCCCGGTAGGATGCGAATCCCACATAACCACAATAGACCGGCTATCGTGGTATGCGTAATGCATTTTCCGCCTCCCTACGTATAGAGTAGCCCTTTAATTGCTTTGGGCGCAAAAAAAAACTATCACACGGATTGTTGGCCGCTCCCCGGGCAGAACATCTTGCCCGGCGGGAGATCTCCCCTTTCCTTATACGGCCACAGTGGTGACCCCGACGTGATCTGAACACGCAACCAACAACCTTCGGAAATTTCAAGCTTCATCATCGTCATAGAGTACCCCACCCATTCGCTCCCGAGCAGATATCGTCTGCAGTCTTCATATCCTGCAAGCCATCTAGCTTCACAAGGTTCATCGCAGCACTGGAATAATAATGCTTCCTGTTCCTTCAAGCTACACTCTGCGCTACAGTTTTCGGCACGGCTCTGAGCATTACTGCTCGCCTCTGCTTCACGGCACTCTCGCAGATTACTTGCCTTCTTCTCGACTCACCGCAGACTACAAGGCAAATCTCCTGGTTCACATTCGTCGACAACGAGACTTCAGTATCGACCTCTGGTCTGAGCAGGGGGGTGATGTAGCGGCACTGTCGTCGCGCCACTAGCACACCGAAACTCACCGAAGCCTAAATAGCGCTATTAATATTCCGAATCATAAACAGTATATATAGAACTTCTCCGAACTATCACACGGAGTGTTGGCCGCTCCCCGGGCAAAACACCTTGCCCGGCGGGAGATCTCCCCTTTCCTTATACGGCCACAGTGGTGTATTTCGCTTGTGGTGCGCCAACACTCCGTGGCCAACACTCCATGTGATAGTTCGGAGAAGTTCTATATATACTGTTTATGATTCGGAATGTTAATAGCGCGATTTAGGCTTCGGTGTGTTTCGGTGTGCTAGTGGCGCGACGACAGCGCCACTACACTAGATTTAAAACTTTTGTATCACAAAGTTTAATTGTATAACGTGACAACAATCAACAAGTAAACGTTGCTAAGATACATTTTTCTTTTTAGTAGTTGTGGCGTATAAAAAGGACTGCAAAGCTCTTACAGTCCCCAGCCCAGAGCGAAGCAAAACCAAAAATTCAAGTACGTCCACGTGAATCACTTAGATTATCCCCTATAGATATCCCGATATATAATGGGGATATTAAAACTTGGCCGTTGTTTATTAATAGCTTTCAAAACACTATACATAACAATCCCTCGTTATCGGACGATGAAAAGTTGTATTATTTAATTAGTAAGTTAAGTGATAGGGCACAGTCCATTTGTTCGGGATTCACACCAACCGCAAACAATTATTCGTTAATTTTCGAAACGCTTAAAAATAAATACGAAGATAAGCGAATGTTAGCCTCTTCATATCTCGACCAAATATTCGATCTTAAAGTTATATCATCCACGGCTGGTTTAGAGCAGTTTTTGGATAAATTCGTAACATCAGTAGCTGCGCTCAAAAACCTTAAATTTGATGATCTTATGGACAGCTAGACCCGGACACCGTGCGTGCGTTTGAAATGGAGAATCGTAGTTCTGAATTGCCATCATTCGAATCTTTACATCTTTCGTTCGAGATCAAATTAGAGTAATACAGCGTTCCTCGAGTGTCAAACATGAAGCGAAGAAGTGCGCCGAACATCGACCGGTCTCGTCAGCGAGGACAGCTAGGTCTCTGACGTATGTAAACACCGCGCCTTCATCGCTTCATAGCGCTTGTGTTTTATGTAAAATTAACCAACACGGTAGTTTGTATAACTGCGCGACCTTCCGTAAGCATTCACCAAGCGAACGTTATAAAATAACAAAGACGGACAACTTATGTTTAAACTGCTTAAGCAATAGGCATCGCGTCGCTAATTGTAACTCTATGTAACCAATGCCACAACAGACACCATACATTGTTGCATTTTGAGAGTGGTAACATATCCGCGTTAAACAAATCGGACAGTGAAACTCCACCCACTAAGGTAGACGCTTCCAACGGTCGACCGGGTGACGTCGCTCTGTGTTTACTGTCGAACGTGGGAACGCGGTCTCCTTCCACTGTGTTACTGGGTACAGCCCGTATCGCAGTTAGAGGTTTGCATGGAAACGAACAGAGTGTTCGTGCATTCCTGGACAGTGCATCACAGAGTAATTTCGTGACGACGTGAACGTTTAGGATTGTTAGTGAGTAAGATGCCTTCATGCCCCGTAGTAAAGGGAATTGGAGGTTTCAATAAGACTATACAAGGCTCTATAAATTTAAAATTTTGTTCTCGTCTAGTTCGTAGTATTAATTTTAATATAAATGCATTAGTAGTAGATAAGGTCACCGAGCGTCTGCCAACCGTTTCGGCCGACTCCTCAGCAATGATTAATTTTGACAATTTAACTTTGCCGAACGACACTTACGCCGTCCCTGGAGATATTGACATGCTCATTGGGGCATCTGTTTTCCCTCACCTTTTGTTACACAATAAGGTCAGGGGTAACTCCTCGTATACGAGGGTGGATTGAAAAGTACTCGGCCTAACCAAGAAAATAAACACAATCAGTTATATTTTTATTTTGCTACATAATCACCATCAAGTTCAATACACTTTTGCCGCCTCCCCTTCCAAGCATTTAGACCGTTGAAAAAAAATCATTCTTCCTTAGAGTCAAAATATGCGTCTACAGCTGCTTTGACCTCGTCGTTTGTCGAAAATCTTTGACCTCCCAAGTGCATTTTTAGGTTAGGGAACAGAGAGAAGTCTGATGGTGCCAGATCAGGTGAATACGGCGGATGCGGTAACAGTTCAAAGCCACAGTTGTGAATTTCAGCCATTGACTGTACTGACGTGTGAACACGGGCGTTATCTTGATGAAACAGGACTTTTCTTCTGAGCATTCCTCGACGTTTTTCTTTTATTTCCTCTCGTAAACGACGTAGTAAGGTGCAGTAGTAATCAGAGTTTATAGTCTGACCCCAAAAAAATAATCACACCTTTCGAGTCCCAGAATACCGAAGCCATCACCTTATTTGCCGACAAAATCGACTTAGCCTTTTTAGGGGGTGGTGAACCAGGTCTTCTCCACTGTTTTGATTGTTGTTTTGTTTCCGGTTTACAGTAATGAACCCATGTTTGGTCCATAGTAACAAAACGATTCAAAAAATCATCTGCATCGGCTTCAAATAACTCCAAACAGTCGCGTGAAATAGTCAATCGCGTCCTTTTTTGTTCAACTGAAAGCAGTCGCGGAACCCACCTCGCAGACACCTTGTGGAAACCCAACTCGTTGACAATGATGTTTTGAGTTCGTTCATAAGAGATGCCTATAATCTCGGATATCTCTCTAATTTTTAATCTGCGGTCTCCCATTATTAAATCAAGTACTTTTTTAATATTTTCGTCAGTAGTTGACGTCGAAGGCCTTCCAGAGCGGGGTTCATCTTTCACACTCTCTCTACCACGCTTAAATTCTGCTATCCATTTTTTGACGGATGAATATGACAGAGCACAATCGCCTAATGTACTGACCATGTCATCATGGATGGCTTTTGATGATAGCCCCTTCTTATAGAGGTACTTAATGACGGCACGCTGCTCGATTTGCTCCATTCGCGGAAATTATGTCCGATTACTTTGTTAATAAATTTATAAAATCACAACTAATTATCGCACACGTTTCGAACTTCACACAATGAACTAGTCTGAACTGAACTAAATAATGTGGGTAGATTTGATTTTTAGAATTGAATGGATCTGTGTTAGGCCGAGTACTTTTCAATCCACCCTCGTACCACGCCTTACGCATTGGAGACCGTATTGGGTTACGTTATCATTGGTTCCGCCCCATCATGGATAATATATCGGCAACCGCCTATTGTTGTATATGGCTGTCGAACCGCTCGAGTCGTTAATTCGCAAATTTTGGGAGATAGATGAGGTGAACGTTCCACCTATACTTAGAACGGATGATAAATTATGCGAGGAAATTTATGTCCGCACGACCGTTCGTAATCGCGATGGTCGATATAGTGTAGCGCAACCCTTTAAAGGGGATATTTTGTCCATAGATTTTGTCTCTCGGTGACTCGCGTCAAATGGCAGAAAAGCGTTTCTATTGTTTAGAGCGCAAGATGCTCGCTTTGCCCAAATCGAAGGAAGCGTATGACGGTGTCATTAATGAATATATAAAGGAGGGTTATATATCACTTGCGGCTCCAAAATTAGATAACTATGAAGACACGCCGTCGTATTTCATACCACATCACGGTGTCATTAGGTAAGACAAACTTACACCCAAGTTACGTGTGGTGCTCGATACTAGTGCTAGAACTAGCACCCACCTTTCTCTTAACGATATTCTTTATAGGAGGCAAAATTTGCAGGGCAACTTATTTATTATAATAGCAAATTTTCGTTTGTTTTGTATTGCATTATCCGCCGATATTCGCCAAATGTTCCTTTGCATAGGAGTCCGTGAATTCAACCGTCGATTTCAGCGCATTTTATATCACTTCGACCTAAAGGAACTTCTAAGGGTGCTTGAATTTAATTGCGTTTGTTTTCGTTTAAAGTCGAGCCTATTTCATGCGCTACGCACGGTGAAACAACTCGCTGCCGATGAAGGTGCTTCTTATCCAAAGGCTAGGAAGGCAATTGAGAGTGGTTTGTATATGGATGATTTCGTATACTCGGTCGGTAGGGTAGAGGAGGCCATCTTAACCACCGCCGAAGTTATAAAGCTCATGAAATCGGGTCAATTCGATCTCGTCAAGTGGACTAGTACTTAATTCGCGTATAGTTTTGGATACAATCCCACTATCATACCGCCTTTCGGCTGTAAAATAATTCGACGATTCTGATACGCACAATGTGCTCGGTTTGTGTTGTCACCGGAGTCCGACGTATTTAGCCTTAAAGTAAACCCGCCCGCGGAAATGTGCACAAAGCGCACAATACTGTCATGCGTTGCTAGATTATGGGATGTCATGGGTTTCATAGCCCTGGTGGTGTTATACGCTAAGCTTTTGATTAAACAACTTTGGTTATGTGAATGCGATTGGAAAAGGTAATGTGTCATACATTTCCGCCTTTACTGACTCAACCGTCGCCTTATGTTGGATTCATTCTTCACCCCACCTTTGGGATAAGTTCGTTGCGAACCGAGTGGCCAAGATCCAAGGCGAGTTAGAATCACGGAACTTTTATCACGTGTCCGGTACGGAAAACCCTGCTGATTGTCTTATCTCATGTACTCACTCCGATGCAAATAATGAACCACTCGCTTTGGTTCCAAGGACCTTCTTGGATTCACTTGGAATCCTCGCAGTGGCCCATAGCCAATTTCGACCCTTCGTCAATGTCGCAACGACCGGAAGAGAAGAGGCACGCTCTGGTTGTGAATGCTTCGAGTGAGGTTTTTTCCAATCATTGCTTTGGCGGACCGTTTCTCCTCTTGGCCGAAATTATTGCGTAGCGTGATTTACGTCTGTTGATTCGCGAAGCTTCTACCGCGACGTCCGTATATCGTTGCGTCCGAATATAGTTATGCCAAGTTGCTAGTATTGCTTGAACTTCAACGTGTACATTTTTCCGATGAAATTACAATCCAATAGAACTTGTAGTCACGCTTTTCAACGCCTTAAGCCATTTTTACAAGATGGGACCGTTAGAGTAGGTGGGCGCTTACGAGGGCGGTACTGAAAATTTCAAGAATCAAGGAAGTGACACAACATTACTATTTAAAAATGTATTTATTGCTTTTCGAAGTATTCTCCGCGAAATTTGACACATTTTTCCATACGATGGAACCAATCATTGAAGCAACCATTCCGTTCGGAAGTTGGGGTATCCAAAATGGCCGTTTTGTAGGCGTCCACAGCTTCTTCAGGTGATGAAAGTCTTTGTCCATGCAATTTATTCTTTATTTTAGGGAAAGTATAGAAATCATTAGGGCTTAGATCGGGGCTGTACGGCGGATGGTCTAATAATTCTATGTTTTCTTGCTCTAAAAACTCTTTTGTTCTGTGTGAGAACTCGCATTGTCGTGATGGAGGATGATGCGGCGGTTGCAGTTCTCTTTACGGAGTTCAGAAACGACCTGTGGCGAACAAATGCTAGCATACCATTCTGCATTAACCGTTCTTTGTCCCTCAAGAGGAATAGTCGTAACATGGCCGGTTTTGGAGACCAACATAGCCACCATCTTTTTTGGAACACTCCGTGAACGAACAATTTTTATTGGCTTTAACTCATTTTCGAACACCCAAACTCGTGACTGGTTTGTTGTTTCGGTTTCGTACGCGTATATCCAACATTCGTCACCTGATACGATGTTGTATACAGCATTTGAGGAGGACCCGTGGAATCTTTCGAGAGTTCTGACGCACCAAGTAACGCGAGCCGCATTTTGCTCTTCACAGAGCGAATGCGGTATCCATCGGGAAAACAACTTTTTTACACCAAAGTGTACATGCAAGATTATTTGTATTTGACTCATGCCAATGTCTAAAGTTGCCTGAATTGAAATTTTATTTTCAAAAAAGACAAACAATGCCACTTACATGAAAATAATAATTACATTTTAGTATACTTATTCTAATGGTCGCCGAACACTCAGTAACTTCATAGCCTCAATTAAATGGTGAAAAATGTTCAATTACGTATTGTGATTGCTGAGACTTAAAACTACTAAATGAGCTTACATCTTTAATATTTTATATTACTAATGCTTTTTTTTGCGTAGTTTGTTCGTACCTTTGGTAGTACAAGTAAGCTAGGTCGACGAAGACTTTACAAATCTGTGATTTTTTTACAAAAGATAAGTTAGTATGGACGGTTTTATCTCGTATTTTCCTAATTATAATGCAAGTATTATATGTATGTAGTTGTTGAACATTCGTAACGTAAGTTTTGTTTCTTTGAAAATTTTAGAATATATATATGGCTGACCCATTGAAACTTCAGCTTACTAATCCGTTGGGCTACGTCGGTCACTCTGGTTCTACTGCGGATATCCTTATTTCTACGTTTATCATGCAGAAAACCTAGAGCATAGTCGTCTTTGTAGCTCGCTGAGCCACTTTGAGCCTACTCATACGGACAGTAGTGCAGGATTTTTAGTGTAATATAAAATTATGATTTTATTAGTTAAGTCTCTATCAATCTATGAATTTCAAAATTATCGTAACGTTAGTTTTTTTATTTATATTGAACAAGATGGCTGGAACCAATCATTAATTTGGAATACTCAAATAAATAAGTACCCAACTGGTAGTTGCAACTGCTATTATTTCACATCAATGCATGCTATATATTGATACTATTTAGTATCAGACAGTTAAGGTGCAAAAAAAAACTCAAAGTAGGTTACTTAAAACTAATCACAGCCAGAGAGCTGTTTAGGCGAAGTGCAATGCTCAAAACAGTTCTCAGAGATATCAAAATCTTTATTATAACTAAATTCTTAACAGAGGATTATTTCTTAGCAAATGTTATCTTCATAGCATGAGTGGGAGTGATTTTAAAGCCTTGTAGAGCTTCTTTTGCTGCTGCTGATTGCATCTCATTGGCAAACTCAACAAATGCAATATCATGTCTGTTTGGCACAAGACGGACTTCCTTAAACCCAGGAAATCTGAAAAATAAACAATATAATGATAGATTTATGTTACAAGTATAAATTTTTCAGGCTATGCTAAATAGATGATCACTCCAATTTAGCTGACTATATTTTGTTTTGTAGGATAGGGTGACAAACGAGCACACAGTCCACCTGATGGTAAATGGTTCTGTGGCCCATAGACATCTACATCTACCTTCGATTACGAATCAAAATGCAGATGTGTCATCACCCATGAGGACTAAGATGGAATGCCTCGTTTCCAGTAAAAAGAGTCTCCGGTTTTATACACTCAAAATACAAAACACAGCAGCATTAAGCTACTATTTTACACTGGTATTCTGTAAGAGTGTGGTCCTTCCCCGGTCGAGCCGACTCATTTGTGCTACAACTATACTTCTAATATAACTGCAGCATGGCTTTACCACATACATAAATATACTAGCAATTTAATAAAATATAATACAAAATGATGTTCTCTTGGCCAATTCTTCCTTTTCTTTCCTTTCCTTTCCTTTTCTTCTGACCCAAACTTCTTATAGTTTTTAGATGACGCTATTTGAAATTAATAATTAGCAAAGTCTTGATACCTCTATAAATATTCAGAAATTGTGAATGAAGGGTTTGTTGAATATCTGAAAATATGATTCTGAATATGCATTTTATTTGAATTTGCTTAAAGGAAGCTCCAATTACTTCAAATGGTATTAGGCTTAGTTACCAGAGTATTGTATTATTTATTTTATAGAGTCACTAGTCTAGCTAGGTTTTCAATGTACATTATAATTAAACTTTATCCAAGTCTGATAACTAGGTATGTTAAAAATGTCACACCACAGTTTCCACAATTTTGTTCATTCTGCTAATACTATCTTTAACATTATTAGATTAGACACAATCATCTCAATCTAATTTTTCCGTTTGTAATAGACATAAACCAATCCTCATCATTTAGAATTTACACATATGGCAGAAAGAAGTGAGATGCAGATATGTTGTCGACCCTAAAGATAAAGATCGAATGCCTTGTTTCCAGTGGAAAGGGTCACCGTTACTCTTCACTCACCATACAAAACACAGCAGCATTAAGCTGCTATTTTATGCTGATATTCTGTGGTACTCCTCCAGCTGAGAGCTAACTATACTGAGCCAATAATATAGCTACAGCATGACTACTATATGTAAAGTCCAGGCGAATCAATGCTTGAGAAACATTGTGTAACAATGCTATAACTATCAAGTTCGTGACACCAGATATAAAATAGCCAGATTGACAACACCGTGAGTCAAATATGTATAATATTTGGTACTGTAATTACCAATCTGCATGCTATATATGGCAATGACATCAAATCTATCTTACTGTGAGACATGTTCATGTGCAGCAATAAACATGTCTCACAGTAAGATGGATTTATGTATGGTAAGCTCAATATAGAACACAAAAAATACTCACTGATTGAAAAGCATAGATAACATCATTTCAGAAGTCTCATCAGGAAGATTTGTAAGGAATAAAATTTGATTTGGCGGTTGTTCTGCATTGACATTGTTGAGTAAATTGGGTTGTCCAAATCCTGGAATAACACTACGATTAGCATCTTTGCTCTTCTTCTTCTTTCCATCTTCAGAACTTCTCGGTGCTTTGGGACGCTTTGGCCTCTCTTGGAATGTTCCCTTAACTTTAGCAATGATATCACTGTCTGTCTTTGAATACTGAATTCTCTGAAAATAAATATGAAAATTCTACATTATTTGCATTTATTTTGAGTGACCTGGCTTCGCCTGGGTAGGATTTATTAATACAGCATTTAGATTTAAGATAATTATCAAAGACCATTTAATTTCTAGATTTTTTAAAAACTTAAGGTAATTCCCCAACAGGAAAATCAACCAATCACCTCATATCATAATATTGTTGCGAGGTGTTTCCCATTAGGGATTACCTGTACAAGAGTACAAATACGAAAATAAGTTTTTTTTTTTTTCATTTATTATTCTGCCAGATACAAAGTTGTTGAAAATGTAAGTCAATTATCTGAAATCAAGTATTTTAAATGGTTAGACTTTGTTTAACATAAAAAAACAGTGATACAAGGTCAGTGTGAAGTTATTTTTTAATTGCGAAGGACAGGAATAGTGCTAAATGTAAGCAATGCCCAGTCACAGCATAGCGGGACTCCTACTTCTGTGTGGTTTACAAAAAATTAACACGAAGGGGATGACAGGGTCTATTTGGTCACTCACTCAACCTCGAAATCTCCTTCTATCCTAATTTGTCAGAGTCGGGGTGACCTAAGTCCCGAGCTCGCTTCACTCACTCTTACACTCAATAAATCACCAAAATATTAACTTTTAAAATTACTTTAAATTATAAACAAAATTTATAGCTACAACCATTTCTAAAGAAGGATACAGAGGTGTAGCGAAGTCTTTGAAAAACAGGTAGAGGCAGATAAAAATGTTAGGGAGTACATTCACGTAAACACAGAAACAACAGAATGATGTAAAGTATATCCGTCACTGTCAACAAAATAGCCGGCCTAGTGATTCATTTCATGCATTTTGAGATGACTTTGACAGATGTAACATCAAAAACATTAAAATTTAGTTAAATGTACAATCCATTTTACATTTAAGTTCAAGGAAATTTATTTTCAAAAAAGACGAACAATGCCACTTACATGAAAATAATAATTACATTTTAGTAAACTTATTCTAATGGTCACCGAACACTCAGTCAATAGCTTCATAGCCTCAATTTAATGGTAAAAAATTTTCAATTATACTCTATGTATTTTTATTTTTTAACAGTCACATGAGCACTGCACCCATAAAAACTTTTTTATTTTATTATTTAAGCCATAAAAACTTACATGAGACTACTTTTCTTGTAACTAACTACTTCTTCTTGTAACTGACTTTTGTTTAGACCACAGGATAGAGAATTACATACCGATACTATAATGCCAAACTTCTTCATAGAAAAGTGGTCTCTAAATGAAAGTTTTTATGGTTTAAAGTGCTGTGGGCAGGTGCTGTTGCATGCAACCACTTGGGGATTGACGGAATAGGACGGCAGTCACATGCAACCGCTTAGGGATTGAGTGGTTAATAAATTGCCTATCCATTAGTGTCAATCACAAAATAAAATAATGCTTACTTTATGAGGAGATGCATGTTATCAATAGTACAGTATAGTATAGCAGATAACACCTAAAAACCTCACAAATATCAACTAGCATAGCATTTGGCTCAAACACGCATCTTAAATTGAACATTTAAAAAGACACACATGTTAAACATATAACACTTGGTTTGGATCAGGAGTTAAAAATGGGTTCTTTAAGAAATTACTAAAATAGTATTAAAATCATACCATTGGTTTATCATAAAAAGGAAATCCTTGCATACTTCTCAATGCAACAGTTGCACTTGAAATTTCTTTAAATATAACAAATGCTTGACCTCTCATCTTCAAAGTTTTCATCGCAACAATATCTAGTATTTGACCAAACTGTGAAAAAATGGCGTAGAGCGATTTTTTAAGCTCCTCCTTTTTTATCTTCTCATTTAGATTATTTATGTAAATAGTGTGATTAGGGCGTATATCCATAGCTGAAATATACAAAATAAAAGATAATTTTATGTTATCATAATTACATGTTCAGCAGATGCAATAAATAAAAAGGTATCGACATTTCGGATTCTGGTATGAGAGAATACCCAAGAACATAAAAAAAGAAACTTTTGCATGGAGTTAGTGGTATGTCGTACATTATTGTTTTTAAGGTTAGAAATACAATTTTGTTTTATTATTTTAATACCTAAATAATTAAAGGAGTTTTATAATACACTAAGATAAACATAAAATTATTAAGCAAAAATTAACAAACATACTCATTTTTAGTTAAGCACTGATCGTAATACTTGTATAGTACTTGTTTATAGTAAATGCCGGGATAATGAAACAGCTTATTCTATTGACTGATTTCAGTTATAGTGAATTACTAATTTCAGCATATAAAAAGTACTCTGTGATTATTTTAACAATCGCATCTGTGATTATTTTAACAGTTAATCACAAATTAAATAGAAATTTGATATAAAGACGTGAATCGTGAACACGCTTTTCTGGTGGTTCTGGTCATAGATTACTGACTATATACTAGTTCTGGTGTTTCGGGTTATAAAAAGATAAGATACTCTATGCTACGCTTTCGTTTTATAAGATAAAAACACGTAGACAGAGAAACGTATAGACTAATGATCGGCGTGGCCTCGAGTGAGAAAGGACGATAACGAATTTTTAGGTTATACAATAATCTTTATGTAATAATCTTTAAATATCTTTATTATACAATAATCGGTAGTATCTGCGAAGTAATTTTTTATTTTTTGACAAAAAGAAACATTAAAAAATGGTGAAATATTATAAAATAAAATCAAAATAAATCAATAACAATTAATAATTTATATTTGTAATAATTTATAATAATTAAAACTATAAAAAATACAATTTATAATTTATTTATTAATAAATACTCTTACGAGCTTGAGGTTCGTGACAATAAAAACTGCCGATTGAATTACCAAAATTTACACTTTAATTCACTTTACACTATTAAAAGCTTAAAACACTAATAATTAACCACACTGACTCACTTTATTTCGCTCCGAAGCTTCGCTTGTCTCGCCAAATTCAATACTGCCCCGATCGCGGGTTGTAGCGGCTTTAAATAAACATTTTCACCGAAACATCCAGAATATTCCAGTGGATTCGGGCGCCAACCGACCAGACGCAGAAAGTTCGAGTGTGGGGCTTCCAGAAAGCTTTATTCTTCTGTTTGAACTAGATGGCGCTGTTGGTCGAAAGTAAAGATTGACATTTTCTAGGAAGCCCTCCTTGCTTTGGTCCCCGACACTAGATGGCGCTAGTGCCGGGTAAATGACGTCAACTCGGGCACGCAACACTGCCCCCTCTTAAGACATGCTCGTCCCGAGCATTATCGGCCCCATAATAACGCGCCAGGCGATCCGCGTGGACGATTTTAGGAGTCCTTCTTGCGCCTTTCTGTAACGGCTCCGCAATATCAAGGGCTGTCGTATCCCATGGTGCACCAACATTGTACAACTTCAATGCACCTCTACTACGAGTCGGAGGTCACTTTACAGCCGCACAACTTGTACATTTGCGACACCAGTCCTCGGCATCGTTTCGACAGTGGACCCAGTAAAACCGTTCTCGGATCTTCAGTAGAGTTTGTTTAACTTCCATATGGCCTCCTTGAACAATCATTATGGAACAGCTGTAGAACATCCGGTACTTTAGCTTTAGGGACAACCATTTGCAAATGACAGCTGTCTCCCCGACAATTTTCCCATTTACGGCACAGAACTCCATCCTGAAGCAGCAAGCTGTCCCACTGGGCCCAATAGCTTTTAGTGGTCGAACTCATCGCTGAGACGACGCTCCACTTGGGCTTGGGAGCAGTGGCCTTTATCCATTCCAGAATCGGCTTGATGTCCGGATCTTCCTGCTGTGCACGTTGTAAGCTGTCCTTCCACTCGTTGCTGAGGTGGTCTGTCCTGAGCGTCCTCACGGATACCACTTCCTTACTCTCTTGCTTAGTATAATGTTTGCAATCTTCAGGACAAGGTCTTCTTGACAATGCATCTGCGTTGCCATGAGATTTCCCGCTGCGATGTTCGATCTCAAAGTCGTATTCCTGCAGTAGTTCAATCCACCTCGCAACTTGTCCTTCTGGATTTTTAAACTGCAATAGCCATTTCAGTGCGGCATGGTCAGTTCATAAGTGAAATTTCCGCCCCAGAAGATATTTGCTAAAATGCTGCAACGACTTTACCACAGCTAGCAATTCGCGTCTTGTGACACAATAGTTCCTCTCCGGTTTTGACAACGACTTGCTGAAGTACGTTATCACGAGCTCTTGGTCACCATTCCGTTGAGACAGCACACCGCCAAGTCCTATATCACTTGCATCTGTGTCAACTATAAATTCTTTGCTTGCATCAGGGTATCCCAAAATAGGTATTTTGCACAGATGGTCCTTGAGCTCCTGGAATGCGATATTGCAACTTTCATCCCAGCAGAAATGTCGCTTCTCCTCGGTTAGCTAGGTTTGGCTATATCTGCAAAGTTCTTCTCAAAACGCCGTTAATAGGAGCACAAACCCAAAAATGCTCTAACCTGCGTCTTGTCTTTTGGGACCGGCCAATCCTTGACAGCGACGATTTTCTCCGGATCCGTGCGGATACCTTCTTCCGACACTAAATACCCCAAAAAGTTGACTTGCCATTTGAATAGTGAACATTTCTTCGGACTCAACTTGAGGTTGGCACTCTGAATCTTCATGAGCATGCGTTCCAGGTTTTGAAGGTGTTCCTCAAACGTATGGCCCACGATGATGATGTCATCCAAGTAGACTAGACAGGCATCACCTATTAGCCCGGTAAGTACAAGCTCCATCAGGCTTTCAAACGTTACTGGAGCATTGCACAATCCAAACGGCATTACTTTAAATTGCCACAGACCCTTTCCCGTCAATTTCAACTTGCCACTAGTCACTTCTTAGATCCAGCGTGCTAAACCACTTTACTCCTGTAAGCATGTCCAGCGTGTCATGAATTCTTGGCAAGGGATAGCTGTCCTTTTTTACGTCGTTCAGACGGCGGTAGTCGACACAAAACCGCATGCTGCCGTCCTTCTTCTTTACCAGCACCACGGGTGAACACCATGGACTAGATGAAGGTTCAATAATACCATCCTTCACCATTCCCTCAGTCATGGTTTCCACTTCATTTTCACGTGCTACCGGCAATCTTCTTGGCCGCTGACGGAGAGGCAATTCTTCTCCTGTGTTTATTTTGTGTTGAACCAAGCCAGTCTTTCCTATGTCAGCATCGTTTGATGAGAATACATCGGCATACTTGAGTAACAACTTCTTCGCCTTGACCATTTCGTTCGGGGAGAGAACGCTGCGACAGTCTTCCGAAAGTGTGGTCACTCTCGTTTGTGCATCCTTGCTGGGGGTTTCACTCGATAGATATTGGCACCGACGTAACCAATCCACTCCCACACAAGTACCAACCAGCGTGCCTTTTTCTATAATCTGTTCCTGGTCATAAAGGTTCAGCACACGTACTCCTGAGATGTCAGTGGTTCTGACCAGGGTTTGAGCTACTTTCCATGGAAGGCCATTGTTTACCCTTTCCACAAGTACACAACGGTGAGCTTGCCCAGCGATTCGGGGAACACTAACCGGCACAATCTTTTCCGATCTCGGCGGAAGAACAATCTTCTTAATGTCAGCGGTTCTCAAACTTTTTTGGTCACGGAACCCTTTTGACAAGTAAAATACTTGACGGAACCCTACAATAAAACAATAGTTTTTAAAAGTGTATTCCTTATTATATAAGCGTAATAAAAGTACAATGTAACAGTTACTAATCTGGGGGTACGGCAGTGCCCCCGCCAAGTCGGGCAAAAAAGCGGCACGGCCGTACCATCTTTTCTCGAAGCAATTCAGGCCATTTTTGACCCCTTATAACTTCATAGTCAATAAAACTAGAAGCTTGAATTTTCAGTAACTGAGTAATTATTGTATAAACATGGTATATTTAAAATTTCATTCAATTTGAACCAGTATTTTAAGAATTGTAACCAGTCTAAATTTCTTAATTTCGTCACTCACTGACTGACCGATCATCAAAACTCTAAGGTACTTCTAGCAGATATAGAAGCTTCAAATTTAGAATATAACTAGTGTTTAGTGTATAAATCAAGGAAAAACTAAAACATTTGTTAATTTCTGTCCAGTTTTTTAGATATACTAACTGCATAAATAACTTTGTAATACCATATAAATATATAGAATTACAAAGTTACATTTGCAGTGAATGAATCTGTGTACTTGTATTTGTATTACAGGTGTACATAGGTACGTTGTTGGTACTCAAGAAGTAGACGGTACCGGAAAGGTAAAAAATTAGGACTATCTTATATACAAAAAGAAATGAGATACCATTAAAAACATAATTTGTAAAAAAAACCAAGGCTCGCAACTCAGTTCTTCTACCGTAAAAGTTGAGATAAACTGAATAAATTAACCGACTTGGTATTACATGGAGTAATACCAAGTCGGTTAATTTATTCAGTTCCTACTTAAGGGTCCTTCTGTTTTAAGTTATTACGTAATTAGCTAACCTAACAACATTTTATAGAGACCATATAAATTTTAATAGTCTTTTATGTTTTAAATATATAGATTGACTTGGCAATCGCATTAAGCAATCTAATTTAATATAATACGTATTACTTGCGAGGTTTCATGAGTTGCGAGACTTGGTTTTTTTACAAGTTATGGTTTTAATGGTATTATTACTTACTTTACCACATGGCAAGTACAATAATAGAAGATATTAAAAATGAAAAAATCTTAACTAATGGGAGGTATGAAACTGTTTTTATTTTTCATCAATTGTATGATATCAGGTTTGATAGAAGACATTTGAAGTCTCATATCAGGTTCGGCGTCCAGTCTATTGTCAATGTGCATAAAAATACTTCCGAAGCAGACATTGTTCGATATATCAACAAGATGACACAAGAGACAGTCAATTTGGAAAAAATATCCATCAGGCGCCAATGTGACTACAACGTATATAAATTCTTCGTGGCACAAAATAAACTATCATTGTTTTCGGATGAGAAAATATGGCCACAGGGGATAATTTTCCGTCGCTTTATTAATTTAAAACTAAAACGTAAAACTGAAACTTCTGGTAAAGAAGACGGCGCCACAAATTTAAATAAATAAATAATGGATAATAATACATACAGATTTGTTACTTTTAATTGTAAAAACGTGAAACGCTCCATAAATAATATACGCGATCTTTGTAAGAATTATGACATTATAGCATTACAAGAGACATGGTTATTCACAGAGGAAATTGATTTTATGAGCACCATAAGCAGGGATTTCAGCTATACGGGGGTGTCGGCGATGGACACAAAGGCGGGCCTGATAAGGGGGCGACCATACGGAGGTGTAGCTCTGCTGTGGAGGCGTAGCGTTTTTAACGATGTTACCGTTATTAAGTGTGATAACCCGCGTATATGTGCTATTAAAATCATTTCAAAAGAAAGGTCATTTTAGTGATGTGCGTGTACATGCCAATAGACGAGGCAGTCAACATGGTGGAGTTTACGGATTTACTTAGTTCGGTGAGTGCCATTGTAGACAGCTGTAGTTTAGACTGTGTGTATGTACTGGGGGACTTTAATGCTCATCCCTATGAACGATTTTATAACGAATTATCGAGCTTTTGTATTGACCAAGAGTGGTCTTGCATTGATATTGATATGTTAGGTATATCATCTAATACGTATACATTTGTTAGTGATGTCCATGGGTCGAAGAGGTGGCTCGATCACTGTCTGGTGACTAAAGCGGCGATAAAGGCCATACAAAAGGTCTATGTTATTTATGATGTGTTTTGGTCAGACCACAACCCACTTGTAATAGAATGTAATTTAAATATCGTTTCGCCTGTAAAATCACCTAACTGTATTAGTCAGAATCGAGTTTTTTGGGGGGATAGGACGCCCGAACAAATAAACATATATCGGAATGAATGTCATAAAAAATTACGGCTCATTGACTACCCATACCCATACGACATTGATAACATGTGTTCTGATATTAGTCATAGAATTGTTATTGATAATTTGTACAAAAATATTGTAATAGTTCTAAAGGCGTCCTCCATAGTAGGACGTAACTGTAAAAAATCGAAAAATAAGGTAGTTGTGGGCTGGAACAGGCATGTTGCGGAAGCACATCGAAGGGCCAGGTTAAAGTTCCACCTGTGGGAGTGGCATGATGGTGACTTCGGGTACCATATATGAGGAAATGTGTGAAGCTAGACAAATATTTAAATCTCGCTTGAAGTGGTGTCAAGATCACGAAAATCAAGTTAAGATGGATATTCTTGCTTCACATCATTCGAAAAATGATTTTCACTCTTTTTGGAAACATACCAATAGGTTACAATGTAAACCGGGCCTGCCCGTGAGCATTAGTGGTGTAAGTGAACCTGAGAAAATTGCCAACTTATTCGTAGATCATTTTGCAGTTAAATCTCCTCTTGGGGCTTCACGTTCGTTACTAAATACGGTGCATAACAAAGAAAAGAAAATAACCTTTACAATTAAAGAAATAGATCAGGTAGTTAAATCTATGTCTAGAGGTAAATCCCCTGGCCATGATGGGCTCAGTATCGAACATCTCAAGTTTGCTGGCCCGCACCTACCTAGGGTACTATATTTATTATTTAATCTCTGCCTAGGACATGGATACATGCCCCCTGACATGATACGTACGGTTGTAGTGCCTATAGTGAAGAATAAAACAGGCGATCTCGCGGATAAAAACAACTATAGACCTATATCGTTAGCAACTGTCATTTCAAAGGTGTTTGATAGTGTGCTTAATTCGCAATTAAACAAATACATAAAACAATACGACAGTCAATTTGGGTTCAGACCGAAATTGTCTACAGAAAGCGCGGTGTTGTGTCTTAAGCACACTGTCACTTACTACACGGCACGCAAAACGCCAGTCTTCGCTTGTTTTTTAGACCTGTCAAAGGCTTTTGACCTTGTGTCCTACGACTTACTGAGGGATAAACTGGAGAAGATCCAACTACCTTTGGAACTCATAAGTATTTTCAAGTATTGGTACGGGAACCAGGTCAATAATGTGTGATGGGAAGGTGCCCTATCTAAATCATACAGTTTGGAGTGCGGGGTGAGACAGGGGGGTTTGAGTTCACACACGCTCTTCAACCTGTATGTGAATGAGCTAATAGGTAAACTCAACAGCATCAGAGTCGGCTGTCACATAGACGATGTCTGCATCAACAACACCAGTTATGCAGATGATATGGTGTTGTTGAGTGCATCTATATGCGGCCTACGAAGACTGGTGAAGATTTGTGAAGCTTACGCCCTCACACATGGTTTGACTTATAATGTAAAAAAGAGCCACGTCATGGTCTTTGAGACCGGGGGCAAGAGAAATGACTTAGTACCATCTATTTCAATTAATGGTTATATTTTACAAAGAGCGTTTAGGTATAAATATCTTGGCCATGTTCTGACTCCTCGTCTCAGGGATGATGATGACATTGAGAGGGAACGGAGGGCGTTGTCAGTAAGAGCGAACATGGTAGCTCGCAGGTTTGCACGCTGTTCAAGGGAAGTTAAAATAGCCCTATTTAGAGCTTACTGCACGTCATTTTACACGTGCAGCCTGTGGGCTAGATATACTCAAAAGGCTTACAACGCCCTCCGAGTACAATACAACAACGCATTTAGGGTGCTGCTGGGACTGCCTCGCTTCTGTAGTGCATCGGGGATGTTTGCGGAAGCGCGAGTCGACTGTTATTACGCGACCATGCGCAAGAGGTGCGCATCTCTGGTGCGCAGGGTGCGGGTGAGTAACAATAGTATCCTGAAAGTGATTGCTAGCAGGCTGGACTGCCTATACATGTGCCATTGTATTGCCATATCGGGTGGATTGGTGAGAAAATGGCACATATAAATATAAATGTATTTTTTTCATGTACTTCACATAATTATATATAATAATAATATTATGCTTACTAACATAGGGATAAGTTTAGTTATAAGTAATACTAACAAAATATGAGCCTTGGTTGCTTCAATAAATGAAATTCTTCTTCATTGCGATATTTTGTTTTCGTGGCTGCATAGGTTGAGAATCCTGTTACGCACAAATATGTTGTTGGGAACGGGAGAAGATATTCAGAGCCATTCTGCCAAGCTTTGGATATTCATCACGGATTCTGCACCAAAAATCGTTGAGAGGCGTCGTTTTGAACAGTGATTCCATACTTGTGTCTGATGACATTTCTTTAAGAGATTCAGATATCTCGTTTGACATACTTTCGGGCATTTGCAAGTTGGGTAAAAAAGGATTATGAATCCATGAATTCAGCTTCATTTTTGTATTCTATTCTTGGGGAAAATACTTTTCAAAAGATGCGCGCGTCGAAGTGAGATATTGGACCAATTCTTCAAACACATCATCTTGAAACATTTCTGAGTCGTTATCGCTAACAAACTCACTGAGTGACGTAAAGCTTTCTATTTCTCTCTTACCAACGCAAATAATCCAAAAATCTAATTTTCTTTTGAAGGCAATTATTTTGTTATAGGCCTGGAACACTGTTGTCCGTTTACCTTGCAATGATAAATTCAATTAGTTCAGTTTTTAAAAGATATCCGCCATAAAAGACAATCTGAACAACCAAGTTTTATCATACAAACGGTCTTTCAAATTTAAAGAAACTGTATCTGCTGAAACATTTGTAACTCGGCTCTAAGTTCAAATAGCCTTGTTAAAGTTTTACCCTGAGACAGCCATCGCACTTCTGTATGGAGCAGCAGTGTTTTGTGTTTGCTACCATAATCTTCACACAGTAATGAGAACAATCGGGATTGTAGTGGTCGTGATTTGATAAAATTAATTATTTTTACCGCTTCATCCATAACTAATTTTAGATTTGACGGAATTTGCTTCATCGCATGTGCTTGTCTATGCAGAATACAATGGCTGTAACTACAATTTTTTTTTTCGTGCGCTTTACTTTTTATTCGTGATACTGCTCCTGCTGTTTTACCTGTCATTGCCTTGGTACCATCTGTACAAATGTTAATGCAATCGTTCCAACTAAGATTATTTTCTTTAAAAAATATGTTTATTTTATTAAAAATTTCTTTCCCGGTGGTGTTTGTGGACAGCGGTGAACACATAAGCATGTCTTCTTCAAAAGAACTTTCATATGGATATATCACGATAACCAGCAAGATAGCCAGACCAGTGACATCAGTTGACTCATCCATTTGCAAGGCGAATCGTGTTTTTTGTAGACGTGCAACCAGTTCTTGTTTGACGTAGCTTGCCAGATCATGGATTCACCGTGAAACAGTATCATTTGATAGCGGTACAGTAGAAAGATGCTTTGCAGATTTTTCATCGAACATACATTTTGTTATGTCTAACACACATGGCTTTATTAAATTCAGCGATAGTGTGCACTTCACCTGCTTGTGCAATGCGATAGCTAACTAAATATGATGCATCCGTGGCCTTTTCATTGATAGTTTGTGTTACATGCATCATATTTTTTTGACTTTCCCATAACTGTTCTTTTTTAGGAACAAAAAATTCTTTATTCTTGTCTTTAGACTCGGGGTGTACAGTTTCTAAATGTCTGCGCAATTTGGCAGGTGCCATGAAACTATTAGGAAGTAGTTTACTACATAACATGCAGTAAGGTGAGCCGTTGGAATCAACAAATCTGAAACTGATATATGATTCATCATACTTCCTTGTTTTCGTCTTTGAAACCGTGGAGCTTGACGTCGTGGCATCATCGTCTGGATCGGTAATTGCTGTATTCTCCGCACGTACTGCTTTTGAACATTCAGCGTCATTAGAAGATGTTGTTCAACACGTTTAACGCCTTCAAGCCAACGTTCCATTCTTCTTTATTAATAATGTTACACGTCAGGATGGTGGGGTCAAAATAATGCACAATCGTTACTGGGTTTATGAGACAAAGTTTAGTCCAAATAAGAAATGTACAAAACTGATACAATCAGAATACAGCAGGCAGTAAAACAATGAACACTAGTTTCGTATCACGTATAAACTCCGCAATTCGCTAGCCAGCTTGTAAGTAGGTAGGTAGGAACTTATCGCTTCGAACGCTTATCGTCAACTGACTGACGAGGCGCGACGCGCGATCGCCGCTTTTATACTTATTCCTAGACTCGAACTCGAACATTCTCAAAAATACTCCAGTCGGCGCCTTTGATAAACAAAAAGCGGAAATAAAAATAGAAATACGAAAAAATGCGTTATAAACAATCTCGACTTTATGTTTTTGAAGATAGAACCGAATGTCGGTTGTTCACAACTATAGCGTCTAATTCAGAGGCGGCTTTTATCAAAGGGACTGCGCGTTCACAAGTATACGCGCGGCGAGCGGAGTCAAAACGTTCGACCAGTGACCAGAGATGGGTGTTTTTAATTTTTTTCTAAATTTTTGCGGAACCCCTACAGGGGTATCACGGAACCCTAGGGTTCCGCGGAACACACTTAGAGTACCGCTGTTGTACACGTTCCCTGGTAACGCACCTTCCATAAAAAGTTCCTCTTGCCCACATTTAAAAACACCTTGCTTAACGTCGATCTCACAACAATTATTCCTCATAAAGTCTAGGCCCAGGATGCAGTCGTCCATTATATCAGCTACGATGACATTATGCAGATAGATCACGTTGTCTAACTTCAACTCCATCTCCTTTTCTCTACGGACGGGTATACGCTGACCGGTGGCTGTTGCCAAATTAAAGAGTTCTCGGTTGTATGCGGAGTCCCCAAGGAACTGACTTATAAGTTGGGAACTAACAACCGTACGAGAGGCTCCAGTGTTTACACGTTTACAAGGCATTCCGTTGACCTCGCCCTTGATGATTACACTATTGAGATCGTGATCCTTTGGGCTCTTTTAACATCAGCCAGCACCCGCCCCGCAGTTCTGGCTTTTACTCGTTTCCCTGCTGCTGCTGGGCGGTGCTGTTAGCCGTACCACCCTCCTGCGATCGTTCACCTTCCCTTTCTATGGTTCGCTTAGGGCAGCTGGATCGAAGATGGCCCATTTCCCCACAGCCATAGCACCTAGGGCTGTATCCTTTATTGCGGTCGCGAACTGTAGCTGCTGCGACCTCCCTAACGCGATGGGAATGATGATCCTGCCGCACGGCTTCCACCTCCAGCGCATGAGCCAAAGCGTCCTTAAGCGTCTCGTGGTGCCCGAGCCTCACAGCAGCTCTGACTTCAAGGTCGCGGATGCCGTCGATGAATGTCTGCACCAGATTCCCTTCAATGAGCGCAGGTGCAGACCGGTATGCTTTTCGCACCAGCTTCTCCACCTCTAGAGCCCACTGCTGCAGGTTTTCATTGATGCGCTGCTCGCGATCTTTAAGCTGCGCGCGAAAGACGTGTTCCAGGTGAGCGTCGCCATATCTCGCCTCCAATGCCTCAAGGAGCTGCTCATAAGTCACTTCCTCACCGAGAGCTTCTAGAATAGTTAAGGCCTGGTCTCGCAGGCCTAGTGTGAGAGCAGTCATGGCCTGACTTTTATCCAGCCGTTCGCCTTCATAACGGCTTCGAACTGGATTTTGTAAGCCGACCAGGAAGAAGTCCCGTCGAACGGCGGCACTTTGAACCCCCGTAGCGAAGGTGTTGTAGCTACTACGGTAGCTGTAATTCCATCCCCCAGTTTGAGGTCGTCGAGCGTTTTCTTCACGTCAGCCATCACGTGATCAACCCCATTGTTCACTTCGTCGATTCGGGTTTCAGCTTCCGACAGGCGGTTATCATGTTGAGCAACCTTATCCTTCACCTCCCTTATTTCGTTTCCGAAGGTAGCGTGAATGTCCTTCAGGAGCATCTGCTCTTCCTTATCACGTTTGAGCTGGTCTTCCAAACAAAGGGGCCTGTTCCTATTGTCCGCCCCGCAGCTGCTCTTCCAAACGACGGACCTGTTCCTCTTGTCCGCTCTGCAGCTGCTCTTTCAACTGACGGACCTGTTCCTCCTGTCGGCGAGCCTGTTCTTCCTGTCGGCGAGCCTGCTCCTGCAGCATCACCATCAGAGCACCTAAGTCAGTTGCTGCAGATGTAGGAGCTACTGACAGGCCTGCAGCCGGCGGCTGGCCCTCCGACATCTGCGGCGTTGCACCACCAAATCTTCTTTGGTCCGTCTCCTGCTGGCGTTGACTTTGGGTACGGACACTCTCCGTTTCCTCCTTAGGTAAAATCGGCATGATTTTATCCCACTTCTGACACCAATTGTTACGAGCTTGAGGTTTGTGACAATAAAAACTACCGATTGAATTACCAAAATTTAAACTTTAATTTACTTTACACTAATTAAATCTTAAAACACTAATAATCGACCACACTGAATCACTTTATTTCGCTCCGAAGCTTCGCTTGTCTCGCCAAATTCAATACTGCCCCGATCGCGGCATGCAGCGGGTTTAAATACACTTTTACGCTGAAACATCCAGAATATTCCCGTAGATACGGGCGACGACCGACCAGACACAGAAAGTTCGAGTGTGAGGCTTCTAGAAAGCTTAGTTCTTCAATTCGATACTAGATGGCGCTGTTGGTTAAAAGATTAGTCATCTCATTTTCTGGAAAGCTCTCCTCGCTCTGTTACCCGACACTAGATGGCGCTAGTGCCAGACGTCAACTTAGGTGCACAACACTAATATATAAACATTTTTTTATTTCCTTTTTTTTCTTTGAATGATATTATAATCATTTCAAACTAGCGCACAACAGCCAGCTTTTATTGAGGCAACTCAGCAATCGAAGTGCCTCATTTCTGGGATACTATTTTCTACAGCGGTTGTTCTCCCTTCTTTCTAACCTCCATTATAAAAACTGGTTATTTTTGTGTGTAGACCACTGACCTCTATATATACAAGTACGTTGGACTGGCTATACACCGTGACATGATGAGGCAATTTGATTTGATTTTGAATTTGATCACGGAACTAATAATAGGGATAAGACAGTGTGACAAAATATATCCATAAAAATTATATACCCTACTTTTACCTAAATAAATAGAATGGACTCTATGGATAGATGGACTCTACCCGTAACGTCCATTCTATTTATGTATCATATTATTATAATGTCATTATCATTCATAATCATTTAAGCCCTTCACAAGTCCACTACTGAACAATGGCCTCTCCCAAGGAATGCCACAAAGTACGGTCCTGAGCCACCTGCATCAATCAACTTTCTGTATCTTACCAGATTTTAACTCCATCTAGTGGGGGAACTTCCAACACTTCACCTGCCGGTACGAGGCTGCCACTCGAAAACCCTTTTTCCTCATCGGTTATCGGTTCTTCCAGCTATATGGCCGGTCTACTGCCACTTCAGCTTACTAATCCGTTGGGCTATGTCAGTCTCTCTGGTTCTACTACCGATATCCTCATGCCTAAGTTCAACCTCCTAAGCTTTCTAGCTTCGGCAGTGCCACGTATTCTAGGGAGCTTGACATATCGCAATCCATGGGTTCTTGATCGAACACTTAATTGCCTTTGTTGGAAGTTGCTCAAGAGGAAGCTGCCAAAAACCGTTAATGTAAACGATGGCCCAAATTTGTTAATAAAAAATAAACTAAGGTAGGGCCACTACGAAGTTAAAGCACAAATTAAATCTTGAGGCTCGAGAGAGAATTAAATCTCTAGACTCGCACTTACTGAAACTCCATGGTGTTCTACCTCCGCCGCAAATTGACAGGGCCATGAAAACGCTTTCATGCACACCCGCAGCCCCTCCAGCGCCAACCGCAAAATGGCAGCACCTCCTTAGTTGCTGATTCACCCCCCCCCCCTCCGTTTCCCTTCTCAGATAAGGCGCACCAGAAACACAAGGCACACTGCCCTTCGCGGTCTCTGACTTCACCTGCACTACGGACTCCCCGAGCCTGATATGTGAATGGAGCCAGAAAAAAACGAGCACTTGGAAGCATCACAACAACTCTTATAGCACTGCAAGCACAATTTAGTGCAAGCAAAGTTATGCAGATCTTATAAAGGAAATGTTAGGACAAGTAATCTTTTTTCAAATATCACGATATTTCTAGTAAAATAAAAAATAAAATACTAACGCCTAATATAGTGATAAAATTCGTAAGTACGAACCGCAGTAACCTAAGCACGCTTGTGTGTAGCCGATGCTCTGCCACCAGCGGATAATTTTTTATTGAATCAATTTGACCAGACGATCCATAGCAGACTAAAACGTGATGGTATGGATGCTCAGCCCTGACAATTTGCAACCGGTGTCTGGCTGATAAGGCCTTACGATGTTTGTGTCGACATACGACTGTTTTTATTTATTCAATATAACTAGTGTTACGAGCTTGAGGTTCGTGACAATAAAAATTGCCGATAAAATTTACCTAAATTAACACTTTAATTTTCTTTACACAAATTAAAACTTAAAACACTAATAATTAGTCACACTAATTCACTTTATTTCGCTCCGAAGCTTCGCTTGTGTCGCCAACTCCAATACTTCCCCGATCGCATCTTGCAGCGCCTATTTATATAAATTAGCAGCGAAATATCCAGAATATTCAAGTAAACACGCGCAAGGTACCGAGAGTTCGAGTTTCGACTTCAAGAAGTTTAGTTCTTCGGTTCGAGACTAGATGGCGCTAGTGCCGTCGACTTGAGTGCGTAACACTGCCCCCTCCTAAGACATGCTCGTCCCGAGCATTATCGGCCCCATAATACCGCGCCAGGCGATCCACATGGACGATCTTAGGAGTCCCTCTTGCGCCTTTCTGTATCCGGTAGGTTACATCGTTGATCCTGGTCACAATCCGGTACGGGCCGTCCCATTTAGCTTGAAGCTTAGGAGATTTCCCTTTGCTGCGGACGGGATTATGCAACCACACTAGTGAACCTTCGTCGAACCCTTTGTTGTTCATTTTGCGGTCGTACCGGGTTTTCATCTTTTCAGACATTTGCTGGCCCGATTGACTGACGTGCTCATAAACGTCATTCATTTTGTTCCGCAAGTCATTTGCATAATCGGTTATACTACGTGGAGCATCAGGTGGTATCCCGGTGATCTGGTCTGCAGGCAGCCGTAATTCTCTTCCAAAGTTTGCGAAAGCTGGTGTCACTGCTGTACTTTCGTGAACAGCGCTTCGATATGACAACAAAAACGGTTGTATGTGCTTGTCCCAATCTCTTTGCCGATTGTCTACAACTTTTGCTAGGTACCTCTCCAATGTCTGATTAAATCGTTCTACCATTCCATCAGATTGCGGGTGATAAGAAGTCGTTCTTGTTTTATGAGTACCCATAACTCGGCAAGTTTCCTGGAATATTTGAGATTCAAAATTCCTTCCTTGATTGCTGTGGATCTCTAAAGGTACTCCAAAACGACAGAAGACTTCATGAACTAGTTTATCTGCAACTGTTGAAGCTTCTTGATTTGGAATGGCGAAGACTTCTGGCCACTTAGTGAAGTAATCCATCATAACCATGAAATACTTGTTACCGCTTTCACTCTCCGGAAACGGCCCGGCCACGTCAATGGCTATTCTCTCCCATGGTGCACCAACATTGTACAACTTCAATACACCTCTACTACGAGTCTGAGGTCCCTTTACAGCCGCACAACTTGTACATTTGCGACACCAGTCCTCGACATCGTTTCGACAGTGGACCCAGTAAAACCGTTCTCGGATCTTCAGTAGAGTTCGTTTAACTCCCAGATGGCCTCCTGAATAATCATTATGGTACAGCTGTAGAACATCCGGTACTTTAGCTTTAGGGACAACCATTTGTAAATGTCAGCTGTCTCCCCGAACATTTTCCCATTTACGGCACAGAACTCCATCCTGAAGCAGCAAGCTGTCCCACTGGGCCCAATAGCTTTTAGTAGTCGAACTCATCGCTGAGACGTCGCTCCACTTGGGCTTGGGAGCACTAGCCTTCATCCATTCCAGGATCGGCTTGATATCCGGATCTTCCTGCTGTGCATGTTGTAAGCTGTCCTTCCACTCGGTGGTCTGCCCTGAGCATCCTCACGGATACCACTTCCTTATTCTCCTGCCTAGCACAATGTTTGCAATCTTCAGGACAAGGTCTTCGTGACAATGCATCTGCGTTGCCATGAGATCTCCCGCTGCGATGTTCGATCTCAAAGTCGTATTCTTGCAGTAGTTCAATCCACCTCGCAACTTGTCCTTGAATTGAGATTGATTTTTAAACTGCAATAGCCATTTTAGTGCAGCATGGTCAGTTCTTAAGCGAAATTTTCGTCCCAGAAGATATTTGCTAAAATGCTGCAACCACTTTACCACAGCTAGCAATTCGCGTCTTGTTGCACTATAGTTCCTTTCCGGTTTTGACAACGACTTGCTGAAGTACGCTATCACGACCTCTTGGTCCCCATTCCGTTGAGACAACACACCGCCAAGTCCTATATCACTTGCGTCTGTGTCAACTATAAATTCTTTGCTTGCATCAGGGTATCCCAAAATAGGTGTTTTGCACAGACGGTCCTTGAGCTCCTGGAATGCGATATTGCAACTTTCATCCCAGCAGATATGTCGCTTCTCCTCGGTTAGCTTATGCAGAGGTTTGGCTATATCTGCAAAGTTCTTCACAAATCGCCGGTAATAGGAGCACAAACCCAAAAATGCTCTAACCTGCGTCTTGTCTTTTGGAACCGGCCAATCCTTTACAGCTGCGATTTTCTCTGGATCCGTGCGGATACCTTCTTCCGACACTACATACCCCAAAAAGTTGACTTGCCGTTTGAATAGTGAACATTTCTTCGGACTCAACTTGAGGTTGGCACTCTGAATCTTCATGAGCACGCGTTCCAGGTTTTGAAGGTGTTCCTCAAACGTACGGCCCACGATGATGATGTCATCCAAGTAGACCAGACAGGCATCGCCAATTAGCCCAGTAAGTAAAAGCTCCATCAGCCTTTCAAACGTTGCTGGAGCATTGCACAACCCAAACGGCATTACTTTGAATTGCCACACACCCTTTCCAGTCGAGAACGCAGTTTTCTCCTTGTCCTTAGGGTCAATTTCAACTTGCCAGTAGCCACTTTTTAGATCCAGCGTGCTAAACCATTTTACTCCTGTAAGCATGTCCAGCGTGTCATCAATTCTTGGCAAGGGATAGCTGTCCTTATTTGTAACGTCGTTCAGACGGCGGTAATCAACACAGAACCGTATGCTGCCATCCTTCTTCTTTACCAGCACCACGGGTGAACACCATGGACTAGATGAAGGTTCAATAACACCATCCTTCACCATTCCCTCAATCATGGTTTCCACTTCCTTTTCACGTGCTACCGGCAATCTTCTTGGCCGCTGACGGATAGGCAATTCTTCACCTGCGTTTATTTTGTGTTGAACTAAGCCAGTCTTTCCTATGTCAGCATCGTTTGATGAGAATACATCGGCATACTTGAGTAACAACTTCTTCGCTTTGACCATTTCATTCGGGGAGAGAACGCTGCGACAGTCTTCTAAAAGTGTGCTCACTCTCGTTTGTGCATCCTTGCTGGGGGTCCCAGTCGATAGATACTTTTACTCGCTTCCCTGCTGCTGCTGGGTGGTGCTACTGGCCGCACTACCCTCCTGAGATCGTTCACCTTCCCTTTCTAGGGTTCGCTTAGGGCAGCTGGATCGAAGGTGGCCCTTTTCCCCACAGCCATAGCACCTAGGGCTGTATCCTTTGTTGCGGTCGCGAACTGTAGTTGCTGCAACCTCCCTGACGCGATGGGATCGATGATCCTGCCGAACGGCTTCCACCTCCAGTGCATGGGCCAAGGCGTCATTAAGCGTCTCGTGATGCCCGAGTCTCACAGTAGCTCTGACTTCCAGGTCGCGGATGCCGTCGATGAATGTCTGCACCAGGTTCCCTTCAATGAGCGCAGGTACAGACCGGTATGCTTTTCGCACCAGCTTCTCCACCTCTAGAGCCCACTGCTGCAGGTTTTCGTTAATGCGCTGCACGCGATCTTTAAGCTGCGCACGAAAGACGTGTTCCAGGTGAGCGTCGCCATACCTCGCCTCCAATGCCTCAATGAGTTGCTCATAAGTCACTTCCTCACTGAGAGCTTCCAGAACAGTTAAGGCCTGGTCGCGCAGGCCTAGTGTGAGAGCAGTCATGGCCTGACTTTTATTCCAGCCGTTCGCCTTCATAACAGCCTCGAACTGGATTTTGTAGGCTGACGAGGAAGAAGTCCCGTCGAACGGTGGCACTTTGAACCCACGTAGCGAAGGTGTAGTAGCTACTACGGGAGCTGTAGTTCCATCACCCAGTTTGAGGTCGTCCAGCGTTTTCTTCACGTCAGCCATTACGTTGTCAACCCGATTGTTTACTAGGTCGATTCGGGTTTCAGCTTCCGACAGGCGGTTGTCATGTTGAGCAACCTTATCCTTCACCTCCCGTATCTCTTTTCCAAAGGTAGCGTGAAGGTCTTTCATAAGGAGCATCTGCTCTTCCTTATCGCGTTGGAGTTGCTTTTCTAAACGACGGGCCTGTTCCTCCTGCCGGCGGGCCTGTTCCTCCTGCCGGCGGGCCTGTTCCTCCTGTCCGGCCCGCAGCTGCTCTTCCAATCGGCGTGCTTGATTCGCCTGCTGCCGAGCCTGTTCCTCCTGTCGGCGAGCCTGTTCCTCCTGCTGCTCTTTCAACCAACGGGCCTGTTCCTCCTGTCGGCGAGCCTGCTCCTGCAGCATCGCCATCAGGGCACCTAAGTCAGGTGATGCAGATGTAGGGGCTACTGACGGGCCTGCAGCCGTTGGCTGGCCCTCCGACGTCTGCGGCGTTGCACCACCAAATCTTCTTTGGTCCGTCTCCTGCTGGCGTTGACTGCGGGCACGGACACCCTCCGTTTCCTCCTTAGGTAAAATCGGCATGATTTTATCCCACTTCTGACACCAATTGTTACGAGCTTGAGGTTCGTGACAATAAAAATTGCCGATAAAATTTACTTAAATTAACACTTTAATTTTCTTTACACAAATTAAATCTTAAAACACTAATAATTAGTCACACTAATTCACTTTATTTCGCTCCGAAGCTTCGCTTGTGTCGCCAACTCCAATACTTCCCCGATCGCATCTTGCAGCGCCTATTTATATAAATTGGCATCGAAATATCCAGAATATTCAAGTAAACACGCGCAAGGTACCGAGAGTTCGTGTTTCGACTTCAAGAAGTTTAGTTCTTCGGTTCGAGACTAGATGGCGCTAGTGCCGTCGACTTGAGTGCGTAGCACTAGTTTGACAAACGAGCACACAGTCACCCACCTGACGGTAAGTGGATGCTATGACTCATAAAACTCTTCATTTATTCCCAATTAAGCATCAAAATGCAGATGCATTGTCGTCACTGAATTCCTAATAGTAGTAAAGCAATATAGCCTAACACGATTTTTAAATCAAGTGATAAAAAATCGTGAAACTCACTTCAAAATAACATTAGCGCTGTAATGGTGTCTAGTTCAAACGATTTGTTGCAGCATCTCCTCGAAAGGGTAATCAAGAAAAAACAAAATAAAAAAATAAACAAGAGTACAATACGCAACTAAAGACATTTGCCCTTACTTTACAGAACAAAATTTGACCTGTGTCTACCACATCCTCGAACACTACGAGTCTGGTATCAAAATGTGGGCTGTAAACCCGGCATCACTAAGGAAGCCGTTGAAATCATAAATGCTCTAAGAAAAGAAAAAAAAAGATTTGGACATCGCCCTTACGTTCGACGAAATGTCTATCCGTGAGCACATTGAATTTGACGGTCGTAATGATCATAGTGCTCATGATCATAATCATCACCGTGCTTTGTGGCATACCTTGGGGGAGGCCTATGTTCAGCAGTGGACTTGTAAAGGGCTGTAATGATGATGATGATGATGATGATGATGAATGATCATAGCTATGTTGATGTGGGTAATGGTATATACGGAGTTCAAGTAGACAAGGGTTAACGAGGTTCTAGTAATCATGGCAGTGGCAATTAATTCTTTTTGGAAAATCCCAATTGCTTATTTTTTTTGGAAGAGAATTTACTGCTTCACACATAGCAACACTTTTTAAACAATATATTACTTCATTATTAGATTTTGTAAAAGTTCCTTCTGTCACTTTTGATGGCATAGTATCTGATATAAATATCTCACAACTATTAGAAGCTCATTTGAGCACCGCTCCGTTTAACTTTTGCTATATAGGAAAAAATATTATACAATAGATACATGTCATTTACTTAAGTTAGAAATACTTTCGCAGAATACAAAATTTTTAAATAGTATAAGTTGTAGCACGAATGGGTCGGTTCGACCGGACGGACGGGGACGGACGGAAGGACCACGCTCTGACATAATACCAGCGTAAGATAGTAGCTTAATGCTGCTGTGTTTCGTATGGTAAGTGTAGAGAAACAGAGACCCTTTTCACTGGAAACGAGCCATTTCATCTTAGTCCACACGGGTGACAACGCATCTGCATTTTGATTTGTAATCGAGGATAGATGCCCTTAAATACAAAGAATATTGAAAATAATGTAGCGGAATGTGACAAAATCTGCGAATATATTAAAAATTTAAAACACAACAACCAAGCTTTGATAGAGAGTCGAAGACATCTTGGTTTTATAGGTTTTCTAGCGAATACAATAGCTTTAAAGTGGCTATATGTCGATTTTATAGAGTCAGGAAACATGAACTCAGAAAAAAGGGCGGACGCCGTCTCCTACAACAGTTACTGACGCACTCATAGTAAGTCAGTTTGCTAATACAAACAAGCCGGCACGCACTTATGCACACCATAGTAAGTATACCGCCCACCATTACGCTCCAATCCGCGCTCGCGTAGTTTTTTTTATTGGATAGGGGGCAAATGAGCATGCAGCTCACTCAGGAAATTGCAGGTGCGTTGCCGGCCCTTTAGAAAGGAGTAAGCTCTTTTCTTGAAGGTCCCTAGGTCGTATCGGTCCGGGAAAATCGCCGATGGTAAGCTATTCCACAGAGAGGTCGTACGCGGAAGAAAACTCCTTGTGTGGACAGAAAACAGTGGTGGACCGCCAAGCAGATGGTGTGGATGGTATCGGGACGTTTCACGTTCACGAAATTTGGCGGCTGGGATTAATCCGAACAATTCCTCAGAGCACTCCCCGTGGTAAATGCGAAAGAAAATGCAAAGAGATGCAACATCTCTTCGTAGCGCCAGTGAATCGAGCCTATCGGAAAGCACTCGGTCGTCGACAATTCAAGCCATTCTGCGCTGGATGCGGTCAAGTGGAAGGAGCTGGCTCTAAGGAGCCCCAGCCCAGAGATGGGAACAGTATTCCATGTACGGCTGAACCTGCGCCTTGTAAAGTTGCAGGCGGTGTGCCAGCATGAAATACTTTCCCACACTCATAGTTCATCTCCTCAACATAGTTAAACGGCCGCCTTTGCGGTGCGTCAATTGTTTCTTAGCGAGACTTCGTTCGCCCTTTTTTCTAGATCCATGTCAGGAAAATTAGTTTCTTCTGACCTATAAACTATCTCAAGACCATATAGAAACTTTTTTTAGTGCAGTACGTTCTAGAGGAGGATTTAACAACAATACTACAGCCAGTCAATTCACAGCAGCATACAAACGATTAATATTTCACATGGAAGTGCAAATCAGCGAATTGTTTGCATTTGGAGAAAATTGGTATGCTTAACCTACAAAGATCATATACTATAGATACATTAAATACTACAACTGGCCTTAGTACAATGACGTCGCCAAACGATGAGGTGGCTATTGGCCCGGGCCAAATCGATAATGAAGATTCTGCTTGGAAAGTAATAAATGCAGTGAAGCCAAACATGCCTAAACAAAATATTGAGGGAATAAAGATCCAAGGACAGTACGTGACAAATCCTAAATTGATAGCGGATTATTTTAATAATCATTATTCAAATCAAATACAGACTAATAATGAAAAAGGGACTAACAAAAAAATACTTACAGTCACAAATCGGCCAAATCAATATTCATGGAACCAACAACAACCCCAGAAATTATAACAATCTTTAAAAACCTTAAAAATACAACCACCACAGGATATGATAACATACACACTAAAATAATTATGGAAGTAGCACCTTTAATAGCTCCTATACTATGTAATAATATAAACAAATGCGTCCAAAGTAGAATATTCCCAGAAAACCTAAAAATTGCAATCATTAAGCCTTTATACAAAAAAGAAGATAGAACAAATGTTAGTAATTATAGACCGGTGGTGTTACTATCGACTTTCTCTAAAATATTCGAAAAAAATATTTATATTAGACTATACAACTACTTGGAAAAGAATAATATCCTATGCTAAAAACAAATGGGCTTCAGAAAAAACAAAAATACCAATATGGCTATCTACAACTTTTTAGAGAAAATATACCGGAACAAGGATAGTAGGAAACCAGCTGTGGCAATGTATATGTATATGACTAAGGCCTTCGATTATGTAGATCATAATCTACTACTAGACAAATTATACATCTATGGAGTTAGGGGAATGTGCATAGTCTAATGAAATCTTATTTACAAGACAGAAAACAAATAACACAAATTACCCGAATAGATATCAAGTCGAAAATCGAAAAAATATACTCTTCTGACATACAATTGATTAAATACGGAGTTTTTCAAGGTGGAGTAATTGCCCCTCTCCTTTTTATCATTTATATAAATAACTTTCCACATTGTACAAGACACCAAATGTCGTTATTTGCCGATGACAGCACTGTAATTTACAACAGTAATAACTATGATGAAATAGAAGGTGAAATTAATAAGAGTCTTATATCAATTATTGACTGGTTGAAAGAAAACAACATAAAAATTAATCTGGACAAAACGAAAATAATGACATTTCAAATAAAAAAACACCTCAATAAATATACACATCAAATATATGGGTCAAGACGTAAAAGAAACAAAGGTTAAAAAAATTTAGGACTACTTATAGACAATGATATGTCGTGGAAAACTCAAATTGATTATATTAGTAAAAAATTGCACCAATTAGCATACGTTCTTTATATGTTGGGAAAAATTGCAAACCAGAGAGCACTATTAGCAGCGTACCATGGCTAAGTCGCCTCAATCCTGAGATATGCCGTTATATTTTGGGGCAATGCACCTGACATTCGCGAAGTATTCATCGCACAAAAAAAATGTCTACGTGCGATCTGTAATGCACATGCAAGCCGCATTTTCAAAAATTAAAACTTCTAACATTTCCCTCATTATATATTTATGAAAGAAGCATTTTTGTAAAACGTAATATTAACATGTATAAGTTCGTGGAAAGTCAACGTCGCTCAGATAAGCTTCATTTAGTATCAAGTAGAACTGTTTTATTACAGAAGAGTATATATGCAATGGCACCAAAAGTATATAACAAAATACCTAAATACATTAGAGATTGTGACAACATTAGTATTTATAAACGTAAACTTTTTGATCTACTAAATGAAAAATCATATTATTCTTTAGATGAATTCTTTAGCGACACATTTTAACATTAAAATACTATATTGAATATATACCTATCATGATATGTGCCAATTAATACTAGATGACAATTAGACAAAATGATGATAATCATTACATGTTATATTATACAAGTATACCTTTATTATCTTTAAAATTTTCTTATATTAATACATTATTTCAATTAGAAACTGACATCAGAAGAGAAGAAAAAATATTAAGCAATTATTATTTTATATTTTGTATGCCTACCGGCGGGACATAGAGAACCTTGTATTTTACTATGACATATGTTTTTATTATACTGTGGACATATATTGAGATCTGTACAATAACCTATGTTCACAAAATAAACTGATTTGATTTGATTTGCTTTCGTGTCATCTATGCCATGGATTCCTTCCTTCTTCCTTTTTATTTATTGTTTTATTTTTATGCCCTCAAACATAAAGATATTCATTTTATGATACGGACAGAGCACTCTGTATCGATAATTGATGCATGGTGCAGCACTATTCGTCTCGCACACATGCGCATTTCACTCACACCGGTACATTCGATTTTGGTCTCACCGTAGACAGAGATAGCATTCTCTGTCTACGGGTCTCACCGTAGACAGAGAAACTTATAGACTAATGATTAGCGTGGCCTCGAGTGAGAAAGGACGATAACGTAGTTTTAGGTTACACAATAATCTTTATGGCTTAAACATATTTAGATAAAAATTATAATTTTTCTAAGAACTGAACTGAACAAGATTCACCAATCTTAAGCTCACAAAACACTTTTTTCTCACTTAAACCAACTTGTAAACTTCTTAGATTGCTACGAACTGTCAAAGTTGTTTAGCAAAGTGTAGTATAGCTAAACAACTTGTTAAAAAAACCGGCACGGAGAAAGGGACAAACAATCACACCGCTCTGTCTCATTTCTACGCAAGACGTATGCATAAATCTATCCTTTTCGTGTGCGAATGCGAACGAAGGCGTCAATTTGTCTGTAGGATTCTCTGTCTACGGGTTTCACCCTAATCACTCCATCGCCAATCTATAATGTACCTATACTAAATGTCTAAATAAACAAACTTTATATAATATTGTTCACTTAACACTTTCGTGTTTTGTATATTAATTTAGGGTATAGTGAAGAATTTAGTACCGATGTATTAAAAAAAATAATTACGTGTAAAAGTTTCTTTATTACCAAACAAATCAAATATGTAAGTATTACGTTGGTATTATTATTCAATTATTAAAACTGTAAATTTCTAAGGTCATCGGACTCTGAGCATGAACAATCGTTAATTATATTTTCTTCATGAATAGAAGGAATTTTAGTGTAATAATCAACGTAGTGTTTTGGGATCACTCCACCCTTCAGCAGCATCATCAAATCCTTCTTCTTAGCCTTTGAAATTGGCATTTGGGAATTGTATGCTTTTTATAACGGCTTGTATAAACTAGAAATACTTGATCACTTTTTCTTCTTTTTTATTACATGCAGCAATGTCAATTTCTTTGAAAGTCGTATCACTTAGTTTATATTTGTAAAATGCCGATCCCGGAGACTCCTTTTTTACTTGTATCCATTTGATGGTCATCCACTTTACTGTTTCATTATTTTTGTTTTTTACCATGCTGCAATTCAATGACTTTTCTAAAGCTTTTAAATCATAGAAATCGGGGTACTTCATCATGATCACATCGTAAGGTTTGGGTCTGGACCTCGCAGAATTGACAACTAAAGCGTAATCTCTTGCAGTAAATATTTTTTTATGCTTTCGGGCACGCTCTATTCTCTACTTGCATGTATAGAGTCAGCCTCCAGGTAGGAATGGCCAGATTCCAAGTATTTAAGGTTACCTGTTTTCAAATGAGGAACATTTATTACGACATACAATGCTGCCATTTGACATATTTGTTGCGATTTTGACCACTGCAGGTGTCTGAAAAGGATGTAACAGTTTTTATGTTTTCAGGCAAATCCATCAAGTACTTAAGTAAAATTGAACCAATTTCAGTGCCGCCTTTTTTCCGTTGTTTTCGTCCCACATATAACATAGTCCTGTATTTTGATAATTATCTTCATCATTCATCATCATCATTACAGCACTTCACAAGTCCACTGCTGAACATAAGCCTCCCCCAAGTAATGCCACAAGGCACGGTCCTGAGCCACCTGCATCCATCGACTTCCTGTATATCTTACCAGGTCGTCACTCCATCTAGTGGGGGGTCGCCCTACACTACGCCTACCGGTACGAGGCTGCCACTCGAGAACCTTTCTTTCCCATCGGTTATCGGTTCTTCGAGCTATATGGCCGGCCCATTGCCACTTCAGCTTACTAATCCGTAATATCTAAAATAGTTAAATTGTAGATAGAAAACTTCCGTAAGTAGTAAATTTTAGAGTCAGCGGTGTGAGGCACTGACAATATTGCCTGCAAGTCAAATGTTATTGCACGCTTCGTACCATCGCCTTCTATGCTTTCTTTCTTGTCGTATGCCTTCATTTCCAAAGATTCTTTTTCTCTTGCTTTATATTCATCATAGTCTCTTTGTAAACTGGTTTTGTCTTCAGCACACTTGTACACATTGCATTTAGTGCACTGATCCTTTTTTGGTTTGTAAAATGCTAGTGGTGGGTCATACGATTTGAAAATCTTCTCGTAAACATACAAAGAAACAGGATTTATATTTCTTTCTGGACAGAATTCTTCGTTGTACAATTATATAAGCGAGCCATATTAAGGTCACTCTGCAAATATATTTTTTTGGAGTCTTTTCTGCAATAGTGGGACTCGATTCTAGGAAATATGTCAATATGCAGTTTAACAAATTGTTTCATTGCTTCTGAAGTTTTTTTCCAGGAATAAGTCCCTACCGTAGATCATGATCCACGTAAACGCAATTTGATCCCATCTGTTTAGTGCAAGTATCAATTACACTTCCACTTATAACAAAGGTGTTGCAAAAAATTTTTTGATAAACTCTGTGTCTACCTGTGTTTTCGTGACAAAGAAAATACTGTCTAGACTTAGTGCATCGTTTTGTAGCTGCAACCGTTATACGTTGAATATTTGCGTGTTTTATAAGAGTTGAAAGGTAAATTTTTTGATATTTGCTTTCTTCTTATAATTTTTCTTGTAATTTTTGGGGACTTGGAGAACCAAGTCCCCAAAAATTACGGCAGAGATCAGTTCTTATATTTTCAGGAAAATGTTCATTACATTTGTATCTACATTTACTGCATTCTGTAGGAACACAGTTTTTTGCGCTAACAATGTTACCCTTTCTGTTGATATAATATTTACCGCTTTGACGTTTGTTTTTCGCTATATTTCTCTTCCACGTGTCTGGGTTTGGTTTTTTTACTTTTTTTTCGGACATTCGTTTCCTCAATCACGTCCCGAGATATATCAGATGAAGTTGCAGGTTTGTTATTTTCTGGATGGTAAGACGATACAGAATCTACGTAAGGGGAATCATTTGAGTCTGACAATTGAAGATCGAGATTTATTTGCTCTATATTAGTACTATTCGATGTACTAAGAAGTGGTGACTGCCTAGAATTGCGTAATTCTTGCAAATGAATCGATGAAGTGTTAACTTGTGGTTCAAAAGTAGTGCTAAAAGCAATATATAGATCATCAGCTGGGGAAGCGGTTTCTTTAAGAGCGTCGGCGGATGCTGCGGATGGAAACAGCGGCACCGAGGTAGTGGAGGCGGCGGCATCCATCACATTTGTGGGAAATTCGGTGTTTACTGCAGGCGAAGACGACGGTACCGAGGCAGCAAATTCGTTTTGTACATCACCGTCGACATCGGGGATTTTCATTGGAACATCGGTCGTTTTCGTTGGAAACGCCGACACGTACAAATAAGTTTAATACTCTCGGGCTCCTGTTGTTTACTTAGAACTTTGTTGTTAAATCATTTACAATATTTGTTTACACTGACCTAGTATTTTTAAAGCACTTAATATTTTTTATTATTTGCTGACGATTTTTCAGTAGTATTATGATCACATAAACCATTTGTCTACCGGCACTTGAAAATATTTACATCATTTAATATAATTGGAAATTGAAAGTTACAAAATGACAAACGTAATAAAAATATTTAGCTTATTTGTCAATCATGGTAAACACAAGCGAAATGTCATAAATCTATTTAGCATTTTTTGTAGTTAAACTGATGGTAAATAACTGCCATTACTTTTTTGGCTTCAAAATGACGTCACTTACTATGAATGTACAAATACAGTTTAGGCAGAAAGAGACGGAATAATGTCATTTGGATGAGTGGGATCCGTAGAGCATGCTCATATAATACATAAAATTAATTAAAATTAATTAAATTATCAAAATTTTGTAATTACCATGTTTGTCTTCTAGACCATCGATTTAGTCTGTCCGTAATTGTCTTTTGGTTGGCCTTGTTACACCAGACAATAGAAGCGTAGCGTGAGAATCGGCCTCACTATGCTGCTGTACAGCCATAGGACTATACTGGTGGTACCAGTTGTTCCGGACCAAACGACTGCACGTACCTAAAGTAATTTTTGCCTTATGGCATACGTTGCTAAGGTGAGAGTTCCACGTTAGTTTTTGGTCGATTGTTGTTATGCCCAAGTACTTAACTTCCGTGAAAAATGGTACTTCTTTACCACTTACAAGTTTTGGTTGGACTAATTTGTCCAACCGTATCTTTTTGGTAAAGGGTATTATAACAGTTTTATCAGCATTAACTGATAAACTGTTACCCCTACACCAGTTATTTATGGTGTTTAAGGCTCTTTGTATTATTGACGATAAAGTCCTTTGGCAAAAGCCCCTCGCAATGATCACAAGGTCATCAGCATAACCCAGTGTGTCAAGAATCAGAATCAGAATTTTTATTACCAATAAACTGTGTATGTACAATTACAATGTCAATGCGTAGGTCTGCCATTTTGTACAATAGTTGGTCAAACACAAGAGTTCAAAGAAGGGGTGACAAAATACCTCCTTGTGGGCAGCCTCTTGTAGTTGCAACCTCAATCGGTATTTGAAACAGATGCCTGACAAATTTTTGCCTTTCTGTTTGAGAGCATCAACTTCACCCATCTGATGGTTGTATGGTCAATATTATATTATATTCCCCTTTATATTAAAAATTATATATATGTGACCAGGATAAGTAAAATATGTTTTGATCTTTCTAAAGGTTTAATAATAGGCCGTTTAAAATATTTTGGCGTGATCGTCTTAATTAGGACCCTTATTGACGTTGTGTTTGTTTAGTAACTTAGTTCTTTTAGGTGTCTTTTGGAAGAATGAATATTCACTAGAGCAATTGAAAGCTGTTGGTAGTGCCTTATAAGCTAAGTGAACCCCGTTCACGAAGACAGGGCTCGAGAAAGGTTAAGAACATAAAACGTCCCAATTCCACTTGTATCAGGTTTACATTATTAATTTAATATTATTTATCCCTTCCCGCTCGGAAAAGGCTCAAAATATATTTATACAAAATACCCGATACAAGGGCTTCGCTCTCCTACATTTATTTAAAAAATGTAGGAGAGGCACACGGCCCCACACACGCCGTGCACGGTGAGCGCCAACCATTTTGATGCACTCCCCCCGCAGGGAACGCTAATTCGGGAACCGGACCGTAGTCCACAGCAAAATAACTGGCGAACCAGTAAAAGAGGCTTGGCCCCTTGTTAGTGCGTAAGCACAAACATCGACCGAAGTCGCGCATGTCAATGCGTGTAAACGCCATACAGAATACGAACAAATCCAGCCACAGTGAATGTACGTCACACGGTTTAGGCAAAATAGGCACACTGGCCGTAAACCCTCCGTGAGCGCCACCACCTGCCAGACCACCGCTCCTGCAGCAGTAGCATCACCACCAATTGCATGATCAGCACGGCTACCAGCCGCAGAGCGTGTCATGAGTCTACCGCTCACCTCAAGGGAATGGGGTCCCACGTTGTGCGGATTTCGGCCGCAGCCTTGAGAGTCTCCTCAGATCCTCCCGCCAGCCACCACCCGCATGAGGTCGACACATATGCTCCACCAACCAATACAACGGCAGATATAGCCAAAAGGCAGTTATAAGATAAGAGTAATAATTCGCCATCAGAAAGGGTTTGTGTCACTGACGTTGAGTAAATACATTTTCGATCATGTTTGTCTCACCCACCCACAAGTTGCCTTCAATCATTAAAAGGTGGGAAAGTTACAGAGTTATAATATTATGTTGTTATATAAAACATCGTCGAGGGCGACAGTCTGCAGCCCCGCAATGAAGGGACCCGACTTGGGCAAAGCTACTTAGGTGTGAGTCAAACGAAGACGCAGAGAGCGCCATTGAGAATAGCGTCCCACCAAACAACCATCGCAGAGACGCAACGCTGCAGAACGCAACAAGCATCAATACGACTATCGTCGGGCTTACACCATTCCGAGGTCCCCCATACATCCCAGCAGACATCACCACCCGTATACCTCCATCGACCAGAACCACAAGAGTGCGTCGAATCAGGCGCAGCACACCCGCAGATCCATCACAAGACGCAATACCGCAAGTAGCAGTAAGCATCAATGCAACTATCATACGGATGGCGCCCCCTCACAACACACCCACATAATCCCTATCGACTTTGGTAACAAAGTTTGTATTGTTGCTATATAAAAAAATATCACCAACGTATCATAGTAGCATGCTACCAAGACGCCAATGAACAAAACTCCACGTATCATAGCGCTAATGCACTAAGACATGAAGTTCAGTATGCTGGTTACACTTAAAAGTGCTACCAAACACACTCATCCCAATCCGAAGGATAGATGACGCATCGCTATGCGCTACGACGTCGCCCACAAACTGTATGGGTGTGCGATGTCCACGGGAAAGCGGTATTGCTACAACAAACCCGCTTACCACCGGCACTAAAATGTTATTTGTTTATCTCCGTCGACCAGAACCACAAGAATGCGTTGAATCAGGCGCAGCACACCCGCAGATCCATCACAAGACGCAATACCGCAAGTAGCAGTAAGCATCAATGCAACTATCATACGGATGGCGCCCCCTCACAACATACCGACATGACCCCTATCGATTTTGGTAACAAAGTTTTTACTGTTGTTATATAAAAAATATCACCAACGTATCATAGTAGCACGCTACTAAGACGCCAGTGAACAAAACTTCACGTATCATAGCGCTAATGCACTAAGTCATGAAGTTGAGTATGCCTGTTACACTTAAAAGTGCTACCAAACACATTCTTCATCCCAATCCGAAATATAGACGACGCATCGCTATGCGCTACTACGCCGCCCACAAACGGTATGGGTGTGCGATGTCCACGGGAAAGCCGTATTGCTACAACAAACCCGCTTACCACCGGCACTAAGATGATATGTCTAGGACACATCGGTTAGCGAGTCCAAGTTTACCTCGGACCAAATGCTTGTGAAGCAGCACACACGCCACCATAATATTCCTTTTCAAGTCCCTAATAAGGACTAGTCATTTTGCTACAGTACTAGGAGCAGTCGATCACCCGACCACTCCATACAATGCTTATGCATCAAGGAGACCTCCTATAATATTGCTTTTGTATCATAGACCTTACTTCCATAAGTCATGGGTATATAGGATTCGAACCCACGACCCTACTATTGTAATGCAAATTCATCATGTAGACCTTCTATAGTATTGCTTTTGTATCATAGACCTTACTTTCATAAGTCATTCATATATAGGATTCGAACCCACGACCCTACTATTGTAATGCATATTAATCATAGAGACCTTCTATAGTATTGTTTTTGCTATAGTATTGCGTGCGCTCGCGCGGCGGCGGCGTCGGCTTCTATGTGAAGCGAGGCGTCGGCGTCCGCGAGCTGTCCCACCCCCCGGCCCCGCTAGTAGAACAAATGTGGATCTCGACCTCTAGCGGCGGAAAGCAACCGGTACCGCGTATAGACCAAGGAACATACTACTCTCTAACGAGAGGTATGGACCGCCGTGGCTGAACCGTTACTATGGGGACTTTTTCATGGAGCCAAAACTTACTTCTTCTCGGTGATTTTAATATTAATATGTTAAATATGACGCATAATAACACTATGAAGCTAAATAATTTTCTTACTTGCATCAAATTGAAACAGCATGTAACTAAGCCAACCCACTTTACGGAATATAGCGAGACTTTAATTGACGTAATATGTACCGACATAAATGTAAACGCAGTTACTGTAGAACTTATACGTGAATTAAGTAGTCATGCTTTTATTACATGTCAAATTGATATGAGTAAAAAAAAGCCGGCACCAGTAACAATAATGAGTAGGAGAATTTCTGACATAGACGAAGGAGACTTTCATAAGGACCTTACATCAATAAATTGGAAAGAAATTGAGAGTATCGCGGATGTAAATAATCAGGTAGTGCTATTTAATACAGCCATACTTACACTATTTGAAATTCATGCGCCTCTTAGAAAAAAAATGATTAAACATCAGCAATTCCCGTGGCTAACCTTTAATATAAAATTGATGATGAAAAAACTAGATGACGCATACATTAAAATGAGAAAAAGTAAAAACGACATACATATTAAATACTATAAAGATCTAAAAATCTGCGTCAATAAAGCAATATATAGAGAAAAACAAGCCTACTATAATTTTTATTTTAATCGTAATATAAACAATCCTATTTCAATGTGAAAACATATAAAGTCCAATCGAAATAATACTAGTTTTAACGGAATTTATCGCGTATATTTAACTTTTATACCCGACGTTTCGAGAGCTTTACAGCACCCATGGTCACGGGAAGGACTGAGATGTTCAACGTCCAGCTGTCATAGTTAACCGCGGTTACCATAGATTAAAATTTTAACTTTTGTTCCGATCTACACAGTATGAACTTATGGTATCATGGAGTCTTGCAGTTGTATGCTTGGGTTGGGATTTAATTTTATTTATTATAGGATCCCAAGCAGATGGTAGCACCCAGCCATCTTCTCTATTGAAATTAGGATGTTTTTTGATTTCAATAGCCACGCGAATCATCCTTGGAAGGAATCGGTGTTCTTTAGCGAGGATTTGTGGTCTATCAAATCTGATGTAGTGACGGGGGCGATCTTGTACATGTTCACAGACTGCAGACTTCCCGGAGCGTCGATTCTTCACATCAGCTATATGTTCTTTGACGCGGGTTTTAATTGATCTTTTAGTTTGTCCTATGTAGGAGAGACCACATTCACAATCAAGCTTGTACACTCCTGCATCTTGCAGAGGGACGTTACACTTGACTGATGGTAAAAACTGACCAATCTTCTTCGGCGGCTTGAGGTATGTTTTGATGGAAGCGCGCTTCAAGATGTAGCCAATCTTGTCAGTGACTCCTCTAACATATGGCAGTACAGCAGGTACACGCTCGACTGTGGCCGGCTTCACTCGTTCTCTGTGACGCAGGCGTGGGACCCGAAGCTTGTTGTCATGCAAAACTTGCTTGACATGTTGGAGCTCGGCAGCCAGGTGTTTACTGTCACAGATCCCTCGTGCTCTCTGAAACAAAGATTTACCCACGGTAGTTAACTGTGAAGGATGGTGGTGAGAATCACCGTTTAAATATCTATCTGTATGGGTCTTTTTTCTATACACAGTATGGCTCAAGGTGTTATCAGGATTCCGAATTACTAACACATCTAGAAAAGCTAAGGAATTGTTTGCCTCTAACTCCATTGTGAACTGAATTTTAGAATTTATAGAGTTAAGATGGTCTAAAAATGCAGTTACTTTATCTAAAGGTAGAATTGTGAAAGTGTCGTCTACGTACCGCTTGTAGAATCTTGGATTTATGGGAGAAGTAAGCAGGGCTTTCTCCTCAAAGTCTTCCATGAATATGTCGGCGACAATGGGAGATACAGGTGAGCCCATCGCCACACCATCTACTTGCTTGTAGAACTCCTCCTTCCACAATAAACATATAGCGTCAAAGAACATATAGCTGATGTGAAGAATCGACGCTCCGGGAAGTCTGCAGTCTGTGAACATGTACAAGATCGCCCCCGTCACTACATCAGATTTGATAGACCACAAATCCTCGCTAAAGAACACCGATTCCTTCCAAGGATGATTCGCGAGGCTATTGAAATTAAAAAACATCCTAATTTCAATAGAGAAGATGGCTGGGTGCTACCATCTGCTTGGGATCCTATAATAAATAAAATTAAATCCCAACCCAAGCATACAACTGCAAGACTCCATGATACCATAAGTTCATACTGTGTAGATCGGAACAAAAGTTAAAATTTTAATCTATGGTAACCGCGGTTAACTATGACAGCTGGACGTTGAACATCTCAGTCCTTCCCGTGACCATGGGTGCTGTAAAGCTCTCGAAACGTCGGGTAAAAAAGTTAAATATACGCGATAAATTCCGTTAAAACTAGTATTATTTCAATGTGTAGTGTTCGCGTAAATATAAGAAATCATTATATAAAGTCCAATGTTAAGATAAAACCAAAACACAATATCCCGATAGACTTGTTTAATGATCCAAATAAAATAAACGACTATTTTTTAAACGTGCCTGGAAATAGAAACGTCTCGTTGTCATATTTAACGTACTTTGAGTTCCACTGCTGCGTTAATGACATATTTGAGATAAAGGAGGTAGATGAACTAGAGGTACTAAAATTCATTAAAAGTTTAAAATCTAAAGCCATAGGCATTGATGGGATTTCTCTCGATATGATCTGTATGACCCTCCCGAAAACACTATCAACTATTACTGCTATGGTGAACAAATCCATTAACTCTAAAACGTATCCGACATTATGGCAACATGCGTTAGTCAAACCTATACCTAAGAACTCAAATCCAATGTCTGAAAAAGACCTTCGGCCCATCAGAATTCTCCCCTGTGTCTCTAAAAAAAATTCTACCGGAAATGCAGTCGGGATTTCGTAAGAACCATAGCACCACGACGGCCCTAGCCCAACTTACCGACGATGTACTAACCGCTCAAGATGAAGGAAAAGACACAATACTAGTATTACTAGATTTTTCTCGTGCATTTGAGTGTATAAATGTTTCCCTTCTCCTATCAAAGCTTCATTACTATGGATTCAGTAGCAGCGCAGTACAATGGTTCGATAGTTATTTTAAAAACCGACTACAAACTGTAGAACTGAGCGATGACCGAGGAACATTAATACGTTCGCAATCAAAAAAAAAATCAAAGCCGGTGCGCCCCAAGGATCGAACGTGGCTCCAATATTGTTTTCAATTTACAGTGCCTACTTAGTAAAAAACATTAAGCAGTGTAAATTTCATTTATACGCAGATGATTTGCAAGTCTACATGTCATGTAATCCGCGTGATACTCAAGAAGTCGTTAATAAAATCAACGAAGACCTCGAAAGTATAGCCGCGTGGTGCGACTCAAACTGCCTTGTACTAAACGGAACTAAATCTAAACTACTAATTATGGGTTCTAAAAATCAAATAAAAAAATTATCAGAAAGAGGGGCATGCATCCAAATTCGAGGGGAAATCGTAGAACGTGTAAATGAGATTCGCAATCTGGGCTTACTAATGGATGACAAACTACAGTTTGAGAACCACATACTAAGTACTAGCAGAAACTGCTTTTATAGACTTAAGGTTCTTTATCAATAAGGGAGTTTTTAAATTCGGTAATTCGGGTAAAATTGTGTGACACACTTGTCCTTTCGAAATTTAATTATATGGACATTGTATATGGCCCGAGACTTTTACCGCGGTCGCGACGTCTAGTGCAACGTGTTCAAAATGCATGTGCAAGATTTAGTTTTACAATACCGCCCCGCACGCACGTCACCCCTTACATTAACAATGCCAAAATGTTAAAAATGGAATATCGCCGAAAACTGCACATGGCAACTCTCCTTTTCGGAAAAAATAAAACACCTCCTTATCTTGCTGACAAACTCATATGGTCACGTGATGTAAAAACTTATAATACGCGCATCAGAGGGAATACTTTCGTCGTGCCTTGTCACCGCACTCACGCTTTCCGAGGAAGTTTCAAATACGCCGCATCCAAGTGCTGGAACGATATACTGCCTCCTTTGCGAAATCTGAAAGCAGTACACACATTTAAAAATAAAAATAGAACACAATTACTGCAAAGTCAGATTGACTTTGATCAAAGTTTATAACGCTTTGCACGATTACGTACCTCATCGTCATAGATTATTAACAACGGAGCATTAAAATCGTCCTCTTGAATGCGGCTTTTGTCTTCTTATATACTTTTATATTCTTCAATAATTACATAGTGTAGTATATAGCCCTTTATAGTATTTTAATAATCTCCCCTTTTGTAGTGTTCGTATAGACCTTCTAAGAGCATCTGAAAGCAACATAAACAGGACGTGCTGTGTCGAAGTGGTATTCGACCTTGAACGCTACTCTCTCCCTCTCACTTAAAATAGTTACTGTCTCTTTCCCCCTTGTTGTGAATAATTCTGTCATCATAATTTTGTTTAAAACATAATAAAATGAGTATACATATAGCACTGATTTCGGTAAGTCACTGGTTGGACACACTGAAAATCAGCGCCATGGAAAAAAAAGTTCATGGCATTATGCTGAGTGTGCTCCTGTTCCCAGATGACGCCTTGACACATACTAGTATAGGTATTGTAAAGTTTTTAATATGTAGTATATTGTAATTTGTATTGTATAGCCAATATTATTTGTAAATTATGTGTTTTTTTTATGTTATCTGTGATGGCGTCATTTTGGAGAATAAACCTTTCTTTCTTTCTTTCTTTTGTATCATAGACCTTACTTTCATAAGTCATTAATATATAGGGTTCGAACCCACGACCCTACTATTGTAATGCAAATTCATCATGGAGACCTTCTATAGTATTGCTTTTGTATCATAGACCTTACTTTCATAAGTCATTAATATATAGGGTTCGAACCTACGACCCTACTATTGCAATGCAAATTTATCATGGAGACCTTATATAGTATTGCTTTTGTATCATAGACCTTACTTTCATAAGTCATTAATATTTAGGGTTCGAACCTACAACCCTTCTATTGTAATGCAAATTCATCATGGAGACCTTCTATATCATATATTACATAACATATATTACACATATGCTTTTGTATCATTGAGTTTAATATCATAAGTCCCTAATATAGGACTAGTCATTGTGCTACAGTACTTCAGGCAGTCGGGCTCCCGACCACCCCATATATATGTACAACTGCAGGAATGTATCTCCGGCAGCTCCTCCATACAAGACATCTATACATGAACACCTTCAATAACTTAGGAAAATTTTCTTTTATACGTGAACTCCTACCACAACTTAGAAAATTTCTTTTATACATGAACACCTTCCACAACTTAGGAAATTTTCTTTTATACATGAACACCTTCCAAGACTTAGACCATTTTTAACAATTTTCCTAATTATCTTATAAATGTTATTTATCTATATTTTTATAATATTTTCGACTTGTATTTCTATTATTTATCTTATTTTAATTATTTTTCCAAGTTTTTAAATAAATTTATTTATTATGAAAGACAATATTTTGCCTTTAATTTACTATGTTATTGGTCTAATGTCTGAAATATATTTATATTAACTTTATGTTTATTAATGTTATTTTATTGTTTAATACATTTCTTTTAAGACTATTTTTGACGCCCCGTTATATTGAATTTAATTATTAATAATAACATTGGGCCGTCACAATAGGAAAAAACCCTTATTGTTTATTTAGTTTTTTAACAGATAGAACTTTGTATTTAAGACATAATAATATTCTCCATGGTCCCAGAAAGGTCTCCAAAGGTACAATGCAGGGGGCTACATTATCTCCATTGCTGTACAATATATATATACTAGTCAAATTCTTAATTTTGTAAATATAGAAGGTGTAAATATTCTACAATTTGCGGATGATCTTGTAATATATTGTACAGACCATAACGTAAATAGAGCTGTAAATAATATAAATAAGTACATATATTATAATGACAGGTTGGCTCTACAGATTAACCCCAACAAAAGCAAGGCCATGATTTTTAGTAAAGATTTCCCCTCTAATGGCATACTCTACAATAATCATCCGATTTCAGTTGTACCTAGGTTGTACCTAACCATACATTCTTGGGTGTTGTCATTGATAACAAACTTTGTTTTGATTTACATATCAATCACATTTTAACTAACTCTCTTAAGGGTTTAAATATTATAAGATGTTTAGCTGGTGTGACTTGGGGTGCAGACCCCAAAGATTGACTACCCTAGGGGTGCAGACCCAAAATGCCAACATATGCTATATGTTGACATTTTGTATATTTTCCGATAACATCCGGTTGGTAAATACTCTGTTTTTTTATTGACTATGGATTTGACTTTTGCGGAAGTCAAATCCAAACCCTATTTTATTCTTGCTATAAATGCTGTAAGGGTAGACAGTGAAGAGGTGATTCGTAGATCAACAGTCGTAACGCATAGACGTGTATTGTGGAATCTATGTAAATGATACTAGATTAGTGAAGTGTTCACTACGGTTGTGATAAAGTATTTCGGTGTGTGATAATAAGTGGATACATGTATTGTAAAGACTAATGCCACATGAAATATACAGTTGCTTAAAAACAAGCATTTAATTTGATGTACCGCCGATATTAACATCTCAGAAGTGGTATACCGCTGAAAATGAACTAATGTAAGTAAAGAGTTTTAAAAGAATATATCTTTTTACCCTTTCTTCGTTAATTTATTAAGCATGGCTACGAAACTTTTCGTTCTCGATTTTGAGGAAATAATAGTCTGAATTTTAGTAATATTTTTCGTAAAACTGAAATATAATCAATTACGAAAATATGCAAATTGTACCAGTTTTTTTTACTAGTATAACACTTTCAACTTAGGAAAGGAAGGACTTGTCAGTCTACATAATATTTGGTATGTTATTAACTTTAGCTGAACATTTTTAAATGAAATATGTCAAAGAAAAGAACACAAACTTCATTCTCACTATAAAATGAACATATTGTTTTAGTAGTTGGCTTCACTAAATTAAGTTGTATTTTTTTTTGTATTGAAACAATTATTTCTTTTTATTTCATGAGTCATCATGTCTAAACGGATCGGCAATCATTCCCGAGAGCTGAGATCTCGTTCGCGAGATGAGCTACGAGAGGCAAGATCAAGGTCCCGGCGTCGAGTCGATCGTGGCACGTTTAGCCGTGAGCGTTCTCGGTCGCTAAGCAAGCGCAAGGAGAATAAATCCCGGCACCATCGCCACCAGCAGCGACGAAAGACTTCAAGCAGCAGTTCACCTGCGTCAATAGATGAACCAAGGTACAATGAAACAAAATTGTTTGAAAAATTTGTAGACGTTATGAAGGATTTCAAGAACGTAGGTGATCGTGATAAATTTCCTGTCTTTAATAACGTTATTCCTGAATTCGACCCGTTTTGTAAAGAACAATCAATAGACGCATGGATCCATAAGATTGAAGAGTGTGCCCAAATTTATAATTGGGATGAAAGACAAATTATACATTACTCCTTGCCTAAATTAAGTGGGGTAGCAAGAACGTGGTATCAGGGCTTACCTACTTTACTTTTTTCCTGGTCTGAATGGAAGTTCAAACTAAAGGAGTCTTTTCCTTCACGTGATAACTACGCAGAATTATTAACAGAGATGCTCAATAAGAGAGTTCGTTTTGGTGATTCGCTAGAACTTTATTACTATTCAAAAATGAACTTACTCAATCGTTGTGAGATATTTGGAAAAAGGGCCGTCGATTGTTTAATTGCTGGCACTGACAATAGGGGTATTAGATTAGGGGCACAAGGTGCAGAATTTGGTGAACCTGAACAAGTGCTCAAATTTTTCAAATCTATTAAAACTGATCAAAACAAAAACTCCAATGATAAATTTTTATTAAAGGACAGAGAACGTCGATCATATACTATGATACTTAACAATACACAACCTATTTCGAAACCTAACTCATCGCACAGGCCTAATTACAGTCAAATGTCATGCTTTAATTGTAAAGAGATAGGACATCCATTTTTTCGTTGTGATAAACCTTTTTTGTTTTTTTATAGAAGAGGGGGCAAACGAGCATGCGGCTCACCTGATGTTAAGTGACTACCGCCGCCCATGATCGACCGCAACACCAGGAGAATTGCGGGTGCGTTGCCGGCCCTTTAGAAAGGAGTAAGCTCTTTTCTTGAAGGTCCCCAGGTCTTATCGGTCCGGAAAAATCGCCGGTGATAAACTATTCCACAGAGAGGTTGTACGTGGAAGAAAACTCCTTGTGAAACGTACAGTGGTGGACCGCCAAGCATCCAGATGGTGTGGATGGTATCGGGACGTTTGCCGTGTCGTGCGTTCACGAAATTTGGCGGCTGGGATTAATCCGAACAATTCCTCAGAGCACTCCCCGTGATAGATGCGATAAAATACGCAAAGAGATGCAACATCCCTTCGCAACGCCAGTGAATCGAGCCGATCGGAAAGCACTCGGTCGTCGACGATTCGAGCCGCTCTGCGCTGGATGCGGTCAAGTGGAAGGAGCTGGTACTGGGGAGCCCCAGCCCAGAGATGGGAACAGTATTCCATGTGCGGCCGAACCTGCGCCTTGTAAAGTTGCAGGCGGTGTGCCGGCATGAAATACTGTCCCGCTCTGCTGAGCACGCCAAGCTTTTTAGAGGCCAATTTGGCCTTCCCTTCCAAGTGACCACGAAACTGCACGTCACTCGATATGTCGACGCCGAGGATTCCGATACTGGCCGAGGCAACAAGGGGAGTGCCTTGAAACTGAGGGGATACGACAAAGGGGTTCTTTTTAGCGGTTAACGCGCAAACTTGTGTCTTCTGGGGGTTAAACTGGACTAGATTTAGTCGTCCCCAATCCGAGACTCTGTTCAGCAAAGACTCGACTTCAGACACAAGTTTGTCCTAAGATTAGATGTAATAATTGTAATTTTTTGGGACATATACCTCTGAGTGTCCTGGGGAGAATCGAGGTACCAAGGAAGGAAATCTAAAATCAGTTCTTATAGTAGATAACACGGCAAATACGAGTAGTAAATATAATATTCCATTGAAAATTAATGGCCACCTTACGAATTGTCATGTCGATCTCGGCAGTGAGGGTACCTTTATCCACCTTAGTACAGCTCAAAACCTAGGACTAAACTGGCGGCAAGTTGAAGGCCCAGTGCTCAGACGATTAGGAAATGTACCCTATAGACCATTAGGTAAAGAACTAGTGACTATAGAGGTTCAGAGTGCCCAGGAAAATAATGTGGAAGCCCTTATTATAGATGATGCCTTAATTAATTGTCCTGTTCTCCTCGGACATAGTTTTACAGAGAGACCTAATTTACAAATAATAAAAACAAATACAGACATTGTATTTAGGAGATTAGTCAATACGGATTTGCAAAAGTACCCTTTATTTTGTTCAACTTCTTTAATAATACAGACTGCTGAAACAAAGTTAGTTCGTGTGAAAGGCAAAGACAAAAATTATAATGGCAAAGTTTATGTCAATGGGAGTATTAGGCGGTTAAACAATGGTGAAGCATATTATCTATTCCCCGGAGAATACAATTTGTGCGGAGGTTCTGGGGGGGGGGGGTTCTTGTACAAAATATTGGAGATAAGGAGGTTAATTTTAAAATTGGACAATTATTAACTCGGAGCATGGTAATTGGCGAAGCACTTTTGTGTAACCAGGTAGGAGTAAGTAATGCGCTTTTGTTAGACGATTCATCATTACAATGTGGTACACAACTAACCTCTGAAGAGAAAAAAGAATTAAAAACACTTTTAAGAAAATATCATGAATGTTTTTCTTTTGGTTTAAAAGATTTAGGATTCACTAATGAGACCGAAATGGTGATCCAACTAGAAGATACTACTCCTGTTGTATATCGCCCATATAGACTACCACAACCAGAAAGACAAGTTGTACGCAAAATGGTTACAGAGATGTTGGAGAGCGGTATAATCAGGGAGTCAAATTCACCTTTTGCTAGTCCTATTGTGCTTGTTACCAAAAAGACTGGCGAAAAACAGTTTTGCGTTGACTTTTTTTTATAGAATAGGGTTACAAACGAGCACACAGTCCACCTGATGGTAAGTGGTTGCTGCGGCCCATAGACATCCACATCTATCTTCCATTACAAATCAAAATGCAGATGCGTTGTCACGCGTGAGGACTGAGATGGAATGCCTCATTTCCAGTAAAAAGGGTCTCCGGTTCTCTACACTCACCATACGAAATACAGCAGCATTAAGCTACTATTTCACGCTGGTATTCTGTGAGAGCGTGGTCCTTCCCCGGTCGAGCCGACCCATTCGTGCTACAACTATACTACTAATATAATTGCAGCATGGCTCTACCACGTAAAAATTTGACTTGACTATCGTGCGTTAAATAGGAAAACTTTTTTTTTATATAGAAGAGGGGGCAAACGAGCATGCGGCTCACCTGATGTTAAGTGACTACCGCCGCCCATGATCAACCGCAACACCAGGGGAATTGCAGGTGCGTTGCCGGCCCTTTAGAAAGGAGTAAGCTCTTTTCTTGAAGGTCCCCAGGTCGTATCGGTCCGGAAAAATCGCTGGTGGTAAACTATTCCACAGAGAGGTTGTACGCGGAAGAAAACTCCTCTTGAAACGTACAGTGGTGGACCGCCAAGCATCCAGATGGTGTGGATGGTATCGAGACGTTTGCTGCGTAGTGCGTTCACGAAATTTGACGGCTGGGATTAATCCGAACAATTCCTCAAAGCATTCTCCATGGTATATGCGAAAGAAAATGCAAAGAGATGCAACATCTCTTCGCAGTGCCAGTGAATCGAACCGATCGGAAAGCACTCGGTCGTCGACGATTCGAGCCACTCTGCGCTGGATGCGGTCAAGTGGAAGGAGCTGGTACTGGGGAGCCCCAGCCCAGAGATGGGAACAGTATTCCATGTGCGGCCGAACCTGCTCCTTGTAAAGTTGCAGGCGGTGTGCCGGCATGAAATACTGTCCCGCTCTGCTGAGCACGCCAAGCTTTTTAGAGGCCAATTTGGCCTTCTTCTCCAAGTGACCACGAAACTGCACGTCACTCGATATGTCGACGCCGAGGATTCCGATACTGGCTGAGGCAACAAGGCCAACCCTTGAAACTGAGGAGATACGACAAAGGGGTTCTTTCTAGCGGTTAACGCGCAAAATTTTGTCTTCTGGGGGTTAAACTGGACTAGATTTAGTCGCCCCCAATCCGAGACTCTGTTCAGCAAAGACTCTTCTTCAGACACAAGTTTGTCCCGGCACTCGGAGACGTTTTCCCGAGAAATATTGGCTCGGCCGGTGTAAAGAGCATCACCTCATCATCGTGCTGTGGTGACGGCCCAATATTATTATTAATAATTAAATTCAATATAAAGGGGGCATCAAAAATAGTCTTAAAAATATAAATATATTATAGCGCTATGATACGTGGAGTTTTGTTCATTGGCGTCTTGGTAGCGTGCTACTATGATACGTTGGTGATATTTTTTATATAACAACAATAAAAACTTTGTTACCAAAATCGATAGGGATCATGTGGGTGTGCTGTGAGGGGGCGCCATCCGTATGATAGTTGCATTGATGCTTACTGCTACTTGCGGTATTGCGTCTTGTGATGGATCTGCGGGTGTGCTGCGAGTGATTCAACGCATTCTTGTGGTTCTGATCGATGGAGGTAAACAAATAACATCTTAGTGCCGGTGGTAAGCGGGTTTTTTGTAGCAATACGGCTTTCCCGTGGACATCGCACACCCATACCGTTTGTGGGCGGCGTAGTAGCGCAAAGCGATGCGTCGTCTATATTTCGGATTGGGATGATGAGTGTGTTTGGTAGCACTTTTAAGTGTAACAGGCATACTCAACTTCATGTCTTAGTGCATTAGCGCTATAATACGTGGAGTTTTGATCATTGGCGTCTTAGTAGCGTGCTACTATGATACGTTTGTGATATTTTTAGTTAACAACAATACAAACTTTGTTACCAAAGTCGATAGGGATCATGTGGGTGTGTTGTGAGGGGACGCCATCCGTATGATAGTTGCATTGATGCTTACTGCTACTTGCGGTATTGCGTCTTGTGATGGATCTGCGGGTGTGCTGCGCCTGATTCGACGCTCTCTTGTTCATCGCTCTTCTGGTCGATGGAGGTATGCTTGTGGTGATGTCTGCTGGGACATACGGGGGACTTTAGGATGGTGTAAGCCCGACGATAGTCGTATTGATGCTTGTTGCGTTCTGCAGCATTGCGTCTCTGCGATGGTTGTTTGGTGGGATGCTATGCTCAATGGCGCTCTCTGCGTCTTGGTTTGACTCACACCTAAGTAGCTTTGCCCAAGTCGGGTCCCTTCATTACGGGGCTGCAGACTGTCTGCCCTCCACGATGTTTTATATAACAACATAATATATCTCTGTAACTTTCCCACCTTTGAATGATTGAAGGCAACTTGTCGGTGGGTGAGACAAACATGATCGAAAATGCATTTACTCAACGTCAGTGACACAAACCCTTTCTGATCGCGAATTATTACTCTTATCTTATAACTGCATTTTGGCTGTATCTGCCGTTGTATTGGTTGGTGGAGCATATGTGTCGACCTCATGCGGGTGGTAGCTGGCGGGAGGGTCTGAGGAGACTCTCAAGGCTGCGGCCGAAATCCGCACAACATGGGACTCCATTCCCTTGAGGTGAGCGGTAGACTCATGACACGCTCTGCGGCTAGTAGCCGTGCTGATCATGCAATTGGTGGTGATGCCATACCACGCCTGCAGGAGCGGCAGTCTGGCAGGTGGTGGCGCCCATGGAGGGTTTACGGCCAGTGTGCCTATTTGACTAAACCGTGTGACGTACATTCACTGTGGCTGGATTCGTTCGTATTCTGTATGGCGTTTACACGCATTGACATGCGTGACTTCGGTCGATGTTTGTGCTTACGCACTAACAAGGGGCCAAGCCTCTTTTACTGGTTCGCCAGTTATTTTGCTGTGGACTACGGTCCGGTTCCCGAATTAGCGTTCCCTTCGGGGGGAGTGCATCGAAATGGTTGGCGCTCATTGTGCACGGCGTGTATGGGGCCATGTGCCTCCCCTACATTTTTTTTAAATAAATGTAGGAGAGCGAAGCCCTTGTATCGGGTATTATGTATAAATATATTGTGAGCCTTTTCCAAGCGGGAAGGGATAAATAATAAATTAATTAATAATGCAAACCTGATACAAGTGGAATTGGGAAGTTTTATGTTCTTAACCTTTCTCGAGCCCTGTCTTCGTGAACGGGGTTCACTTGCCTTATAAGGCACTACCAACAGCTTTCAATTGCTCTAGTGAATATTCATTCTTCCAAAAGACACCTAAAATAACTAAGTTACTAAACAAACACAACGTAAATAAGGGTCCTAACTAAGACGATTACGCCAAAATATTACAAACGGCCCATTATTAAACCTTTTGAAAGATCATTTAGAAAGATCAAAACATATCTTATTTATCCTGGTCACATATATATAATTTATATTTAAAAGGGGAATTAATTATATTCAACATAATCCATATTTATATAGAGAGGGGGGGAAACGTTACACTGTCATCTGCATAGCAATGAATGTAACGGGTTTGCAACATATCATTGATATGCAGAAGAAACAGCGTTTGCGATAGCACGCAGCCTTGTGGAACACCAGCGTTAATAGGCTTGCAATCGGAGCTTGCACCGTCTACAACGACCTTCATGGCCCGATCTGCAAGGAAGCTGGTGATCCAATCGCACAATTTCTCGGGAAGCCCATAGGAAGGGAGCTTCGAAAGAAGCGCTTTGTGCCAAACCCGATCGAAGGCCTTCGCAATGTCCAAACTAACGGCCAATGCCTCCCCCTTGGACTCTACTGCCTCCGCCCATCTATGAGTTAGGTAGACCAGAAGATCACCAGCTGACCGACCACGGCGAAAACCGTATTGGCGGTCACTAAGTTATTTTTACAGTCTGCCAAACTGCTCAGCAGTTTGTTGGCAGAAAAATGCTCTCTTACTTTCTAACATGCAAAAAAAGAAAAAAAAAAGAACTAGCTTAATACAATCATACTACCACTAATATGACAAACCAATAGTATTACTATAACATTATTCAATAATTTAAAGGATAACGGCATTTTTCATATATTAATAAATTTTGCATGTACGCTTACACATATACATACATACATGCGTACAAATATATGCATACCTAAATATTACAGCTTACCTATGATGTTGTACAATGGATCGTCATGATACATTCCATTTTTACTTTTTATTAGTATAAAGTTTTTTTTAACTTATTTTTAAAATGTTGTTTTGATTTATGCGTAAGGCATTCATGGGGTAAATTGTTATAAATTTTTGCTACTAAATGTTGGAACGTTCTTTTACCATAATAATTAGCACATTTATATTGTAAAGTTATTACTTTATGTGGTCTGCGCGTATTCTTATTTATGGGGATAAAACTACGCAATGCGTCACATAAGATTGTATAATACTTTTCACATGTCGCAAATGATATTTTAAATTGCTCATGTATCGGTATTAAATTACACTCCTGGAAGAGCTGCTCATAATTATCCCTATATTTTATTTTAGCTTTTGGGTTCACTAATATTTTCATAAATCTAATTTGAAACTGCTTCAATTTATCTAAATATGTTTTAAATGTCCTTCCATATGCTACTAATCCATATTGTAACGTTGACTCAACTAGTGCGTAATATACAACATACAGTACATTTTTAGGTGTTACTTTCTTCAAAAAATAGAATTTACTTAAAATACCTCTTAATTTACTACATACTAGTTCTATATGGCTACTCCAGTTCATATTTCTATCTATTGTTAAGCCCAAGTATTTAAATTTTTTTACAAATTCTATAACTGTACATTCACATTTAAACATATTGTCGTGTATACATTGATAAGAGTGACCCACTATCCTGAATTTTTTTGCATTCTTTATATTATGCGGTGATGACATATGTAGTCCTTTAGTTTTTGCTGTATTAATAATAATTCCATTATCGTGAGACCACTTAGTTATGTTGTTAAAATCACTTTGTATGTTTTTCTCTATCTCATCTTGATTTTTGTCAGCATAGAGGATGCACATGTCATCTGCATACATAAAAACCGCACAGTGTTCAATTACGTTACATATACTGTTGACATGCATTATATAGCCCACTGGTCCATAAACGGATCCAGTAGGTACACCTGACTTTACATTTTCCTCGTTTCCCGTAATGTTTTTAATGACTGTCACTATTTTCCTATTTTCAAATAATTACTTAGCCACCTATTAATAGGACCGCGTATACCACATTCATCCATTGCTTTCAACAAGACATTATGTTCTAAAGTGTCAAAAGCTTTTTTAAAATCAATAAATATTCCTACAACATGTTTTCTTAAATTTAACCTTTCATTTATATAGTCTGTAAAACTAGTTATAACTGAAGTTGTACTCCTATTTCTTCTAAATCCATGCTGATGGTCGCCTAATATAGAATTATCCTCTAAGAAATCCGTTATTTGCTTAACAATTACTTTTTCAACTAACTTATTTATGACAGAAAGTATGGTAATCGTCTGTAATTTCCATAACTTTTATGGCATCCTTGCTTATAAATGGGTTGAATTTTTGCCATTTTAAGCCTATCTGGATATGTACCTTTTTCTACACATAAATTAATAAAATTAGCAATGACAGGACTAATCTGATCTTTGACATATTTTAAATCTTGGGCCCTTATTCCATCAACACCAGGAGCTTTTTCACACGACAATTCATTAATTAACTTTGCAATTTGGCCTGGTGTGGTTTTTTTAAATGTTATACTTACCAAGCTTTCATTAACATATTTACTCCTGTCCAAAAAATTAATATTACATTTGTTGTTGATTCTATCTACTTCTTGTGTAAATGTTTTAGAAAAGCCTGTACAAATCGAACTGATATCACTATTACTAGAAAAATGTTGTAATACAATATCATCCGCACTTAATTTTTTTTTACCTATCCATTCATTAATATACATCAATTTTTTTCTCATATCATTTCCGCACTTAATTAGCTTTTTTTATAGTTATTCTTAGCTTGGTTAATACGTTTATTTAATTTATTTCTATATCTTGTATATTCTAACCGATAACACATGTTTTGAGGAGCAGATTTTAACCTTTTAAAAAGTTCATCTCTTTTTTTAGACATTAGAATTAGTTCATTTGTAATCCATGGTTTATATCTATTATTTTTCTTCACAGTTTTATATTTTATAGCACATTTATATGTCTCATCGAAAATTTTACACAATTTATCATAAAATTTTAACGGACAGTTAATTAATAATAGGTTTGACCAAATAAATGCACTCAATTTTTCTATCACAATTTTGTTATCAATAAATGTACTTACATGCTCAGGCCGTTCACCTTCTCCATAATTACGTGTACGCAAAGTAAGTCCCGTTAAATAATGGTCCGTTATCTTCTGAGCTGTATAAACAAACGACGCAGGCGGCGCCGAGCATCCTCCGTCCCTTACCCACATATGATCGATGCAGCACACTACTAATCTCCCATCAATTATCTCTTCTCGCGTTACATCATCATAGGCGCACCGCAATCCGTACCTACATAACATGTCTTTATATCTCGACGTTGACGAATTTTCTGTACCATGTAAAATGTTAATGTTGACATCACCCGCCAGGATAACATCGGTCGTCGCTGGGACACCCCGCAATAATTCATCCAGCTCTTCCACAAATCTATTTTTATTAGTATGTGGGGGCCTGTACACGATGAAAACGTATACAGGTCGATCATACATAATTGTCATAAGGCCATGCAACACCTCACAAGATTGCCCGCTATACTCAGTAGGTGTACAAGTTATTGTATCTTTAACAAACATTAAAACTCCTTCCCCTCTTCTGCTATTTCTTGTATACGCATGCACATTGTAGCCCGGTATGTAATACAATGGTATTTCATATTCTTTTATGTTTATTTCGGTTAATACTATAATTTCTAGTTTATTCAAATGTTCATCCAACAACACTAATATTTCATTAAAATTTTTACGCATAGATCTAATATTTAAATGTACAATATTTATTGACGCATTTTGTTCTTTTATAAATAGTTGTAGACGATCTTTGTTATTAATTCGTTCATAGTAAATGCCATTGTTATCATCTTGCACCATGGTGCCCTTTTTTACCATTAAAGACGCAAATTACAATCACCTGGAGGTGTTTTTCGATATCCTTCTCACATTTGATTTGGTGAATTTTATTTTCAGTTTCACTTTTCTTAATAAGTATTTTAGAATTTTGTATCCATATGAACCTATATGAGCTTTTTAATTTGTTCTTTGTAAGGTAAAATAATTCTAGAGTTTGTGGAGAAATATTTTCATTTGTGTAAATTGGACCTTCGGTGTTATCTCCATACAGCTGATTATTATTTATACCTCGTTTTCGTGCATTCAGCCATTTGTCGCGAGCCGTTCGGCTTCTCAATCGCACAAACACTGGGCGTGGCTTTCCGTTATTTTTTTCTCTTCCCACCCGCCAAGCACTCTCTATTTCATCTTCTACTCCCATCATATGGTAAATTTTACGTACAATTTCGAGTACATTTTCTTTTTCTTTGTATTTAACACCAATCAACTCGATATTTTTTCTCTTTCTCGATTTTCAAATACACATATGCGTTCGTCCATCATTTTATTGCACTTCTCTAGGTGAATATTACGTTGTTGTAAATCTTTAATTTGATTTTCATGCTTAGTGAATTTTTCAGTCAGGCTTCCTTCTTAAAATCTAACATTTCTTTGTACTTCTCTGCGTAGTATTTAAGCTGTAAGTTAATTTCTTCCAATTTTTTGTTCATTCCCTCCACTATAGCCATTCGTTCATTAATTTGTTCAAGTACGACTTCATTGTACTTTAGTCGTTGGCGAGCGTGGCGTTCCGCCCCCTGTTTTTACCTCTTCACACGTATCACAAATGCCTTTAGCACTAAAACAACTTATATCTTTTACACACTTCCTATGAAAGGCATGTTTGCACTTTTTACACTCCACAAAGTCTTCCTTGGTATTTGGTAAAAATTGTTTACACTTTTTACATTGCAACTTCAGCATTTTGCTTTTAGTTAGCCGAGCCAAACGTAGACTTGTCAAATTCTATTACGCAACAGACGTCTGTTCGCTGAGAGCGCGCGCGCGCGCAGACTCAGCTGGTGATCCTCAAGGTACCTCATGAGCTGGCAGTTTAAAATGGACTCCATTGTTTTGGAGAACAAGGAGGTGATGGCGATAGGCCGGTAGTTGGACGAGTCTGAGCGGTCGCCTTTTTTAGGGATCGGGTGGACGAAAGCCGTCTTCAATGATTTTGGGACTACGCCTAGGGAGTAGGAGTACCGGAAAAGACGCGTTAAAACCGGTGCCAACTCTGGAGCACACGTCCTTAGCACAATTGGGGGGATTCCGTCAGACCCACTCGACTTGTGGATGTCCAGGGAGAGGAGTGCTTTGCGAACCGAGCGCTGTGTGAACTGCACTTCCGGCATGGAGCACTCACACCGCGGGATGGTCGGCGGCGTACTCCCCCCGTCATTGAGGGTCGAGTTGGACGCAAAGAAAGAGCCTAGAAGATCGGCTTTTTCCTTTGCGGTATGGGCCAGTGAGCCGTCCTCCCTGTGCAGAGATGGAAGAGATGGCTGACAGAAATTCCCTGGACAGCCTTGGCGAGAGACCAGAATGCACGGGTTCCAGAAGGAAGGCGAACTAGTTTCTCGCCAATTCTGCTTATGTGCTCTGACTTTGCCTTGGCAATGACTCTTTTGAAGGGCCTAGAGGCGGAATTATACTTCATTTTAGAGCGCTGGTGTTTACATCCCGGGACAAGCGTCCCGGGATGTAAACACCAGCGCTCAACATCAACATCAGCGGCTTGGCTTGGTAGCACTCCTGCTTATAGCATGATGCTATTTTACAGGAGCGACCAAACCATGGCTGAGATTTGCCTCCAATGGGCACCACAGAGGAAGGAATAAAAAGTTCCATACCCTGAAGTACCACATCAGCGACAGAATCCGCAACAACGTTTGGATCGTCCGGCGAGAAGCAAACCCGCCCCCAAGGGTGGGATGCAAAGGAAAGACCGCATCCCATCCCAATCGGCTGACCTATAGTGCCAAACACGGCGGCAGCCTGCAGAATGCAACTGCGATTTCAGCGTGAGTGGTACCACACTCCGAACAAGACAATGGTCCGAGGAGCCTAAAGGGGTGTCGACGGAAATCTGATATCCGTCCGGGTGAGAGGTCAGCAGAAGGTCCAATGGGGAAGGTGCATGATCCTCCACATCTGGAATCCGCGTAGGCGAAGTAACCAGTTGAGTCAGACCATATGCCAAGGCAAAATCATGAACAGATCTCCCCGCATGATCGGTTAAACGTGAACCAAGTCATTCGGCGTGACGGGCGTTAAAGTCGCCGAGGATCACGATCTCTGCGGAGGGGATCTGCTGTAGCAACAAATCTGTAGCCATTTGGACGTGGTAGAAGAGTCGGTCTGTTTCGGCATTACCGCTATGGGACCTATGGAGGCACCCGTAGACGCGCGAATGGTCGTCGCTGTCTACGCGTAGCCAAAGGATGGACAGGTCCACACAGGTCCACAGGACTAAACGGGAACATTACCCCTTGCCTAGAATCGAAGACCAGTTTGATTTATTGGCCGGAAGTTCCATCTATACGATCTGGGTATTACCAGATACCGGTAGCTGAACAGTCCAAAGACAAGACTGCCTTCGTTACTCCAGATGGTCAATATGAATTTAACAAAATGCCTTTGGCCTTGTTAATGCTCCATTTGTTTTCCAACGAACTATGAATAAAATCCTTCAAAAGGCGTCCCTAAATGCCCGCGTGTTGGTCTACATGGACGATATTTTAATACCATCGAGTTCTTTTGACGAAGGTCTTTCTGTATTACAACAAGTTTTAGAGGCAATTAACCAGAGCTGTCTTACATTGAAGCTCAGTAAATGTAACTTCTTTTTTGATAAAATCGAATACTTAGGATACGAAGTTAGTTCGGAAGGTGTAAAACCGGGTATCGCCAAAATACGCAATTTCTGAATTTCCTGTTCCACACAACGTGCATGATGTTAGGCGATTTTTGGGACTGGCGAGTTTCTTTCGCCGGTTCATTGGGGATTTAGCCCTAATAGCAAGACCTTTGACGGGATTGCTGAAAAAAGATACTCATTGCAAATGGAGTGACAGCGAAATTCAAGATTTTGAGATACTTGAAACAAAACTCACGGAAAGGCCAATTTTATCCCTTTATAATCCGGGTCTGGAAACTCAACTTCATACAGACGCATGTAAATTTGGAATCGCTGGGATCTTGTTGCAGAGAGATGATTCAGGTTTGTTTAAACCAATAGCTTATTATAGCCGACAAACTTCGGTAGACGAACTAAAACTTCATTCGTATGAGCTAGAAACCTTGGCAGTAATAGCATCATTGAATAAATTTAGTAGGGCAAAAATATAAAATTGTAACGGACTGCAATGCTTTACGAAGCACTTTGTCAAAAAGAGACCTACTACCACGGATCGCCAGATGGTGGATCCAGTTTATGGAGTTCGATTGTGAAATAGAGTATCGGCCTGGGGAAAGGATGGGACATGTGGACGCGTTAAGTAGGGAAGCAGTAGAAAGTACTGGAAATAATGAGTGGGCCCTAGACGTTTTTAATGTTGGTACAGAAGATGATTACAATTCAGCAAAATGATGATGAAATTAAACGTATTGCGTGTGTCCTTCAAAGTCCAGTGACGAAAGAAGTAACGGATATTTTTTAAGAATTTTAAGTTGAAAAACGGGCGAGTATACAAAGTTATGAATGATAACACTTTGAAATGGGTGGTACCCAAAGGGGCTAGGTGGCAAATCCTTAAAAGCAACCATGACGGTATTGGTCACTTTGGGTACGACAAAACACTTTCTCGTATCAAGGAATCATATTGGTTTCCCAAAATGCGTCGGTTTATAAAAAAGTATGTAGCAGCTTGTATGAAATGTGCTCATCATAAAGTACCTGGTGGAGCGAAAGCGGGAGAACTCCATCCAATTCCAAAGATTGATAAACCGTTCCATACGATCCATGCGGACCATTTGGGCACTTTTATAAGAACAAAACGCGGAAATACATACATTCTTGTAATCGTAGACGCATTTACAAAATATATAAACCTCACACCAGTTCGAAATACTAAATCTACCAGTTCGATTAGAGTATTTCGCGAGCATATCAGCTATTTTGGAATACCGTTTAGGCTTATTACAGATCAAGGGACTAGTTTTACTAGCATTAAATTTAAATCGTATATCAAATCTTGTGGAATAAAACACGTGTATAATGCTGTGGCAACGCCACGTGCCAACGGCCAAGTTGAGCGCTATAATCTTTCTATTCTAGCAGCTCTCGCAACAATGAATCACGATCAGTATGCACTCCCACTCGTTTGAATCTGTAAAAATACTGAATGTTAGATTTAGGTTAGGAGTGAGGGTCGTAATCCCCAGCCAAGGTCTTCGGCTGGAGTAACAATACCCACTCTTGTGTCTGCAATCGATGACATGGATTGTCTGCTCAAGTGTGAGGGGTCGTTATCCCCTGACTAAGGTAATGTGTTGGTATGCACTTCCACTGGTTATTAAACGTACATAAGATAATTTATATAAGTTGAAAGATGAAATGTAAACAAAAAAAAAAGTTAATTGCATAATTAATTTAAATTATATTAGCTATAGATATAGTATTTAACTTTTAAGAGCCTTAGAAACTATTACTTCTGGTTTTATGTTACAATAAATTATATTTTAAGATTTAATACAAAATGTAAATAGCGTATTAAATAAACTAATAATTAGGATCCAAATATGGTTGAATATTAATGTGATTTGATGATTTTTTGTCTTCACTACCGTATATTTCAGCTTCTTAAATCAACGTGATATGATAATAATAATAATAAATAGATAACTTATAATAGTAATAAGTAGATTAACTGTGTTATTGCAAATTTATATAATTTTTGTATCAATGTAAATGTAATGTATTTATGAACTATCTGAATTACTTAATTGTTAATATAGACATAAAAATGCAACGAGGGACTCGTGATAAACGGATGGCCGAGTTGTTGACATTTTGTATATTTTCCGATAACTTCCGGTTTGTAAATACTCTGTTTTTTTATTAACTATGGATTTGACTTTTGCGGAAGTCAAATCCAAACCCTATTTTATTCTTGCTATAAATGCTGTAAGGGTAGACAGTGAAGAGTATTGCGCCCTCCTTTCTGCCAAGGAGGGTCGCGTTCGTATACGGCTTAGAGATCTCTAGTCAGATTGTTAAGCCAATTCCTAAAAGGCGGTGTTTAGTGGGTAAAAGTCTCCACATAACCACGCAGCCGGCTGCGTGGTATGCTATGAGCATTCACCGCCTCCCTCCCCCACTTTCCGGAGGGTTGCCCATATTTGCTTCGGGCGCAAAAAAAAACAGTGAAGAGGTCATTCGTAGATCAACAGTCATTACGCATAGACGTGTATTGTGGAATATATGTAAATGATACTAGATTAGTGAAGTGTTCACTACGGTTGTGATAAACTGTTTCGGTGTGTGATAATAAGTGGATACATGTATTGTAAAGACTAATGCCACATGAGATATACAGTTGTTTAAAAACAAGCATTTAATTTGATGTACCGCCATTCCTGTGCAAAAGTTCGTCGATATTAACATATATAAATCTATAGTCAGAAAAAACTAGACATAATTCAAAACAAAGCTTTGCGAATTATTACTGGGGCTATGTGTTCAACTCCCATACGAGTTATGGAAGTTTAAACCAAAATAATGCCACTGTGTCTCAGAAGACTTCTACTAATAGAGAGATACTTACTAAAGCTGTTATCTGGTAATGATAACGTTCTCAAAAAAATAGTACCTTTTCCTGTACAATCCTCGGCCCAGCAGACTTTGGGAAGTGAGCTTTTACGAGGTTATTTCTCAGTTTTGCCTTTCATTGTACTACAAATGAATGAAGATTTTAAAAATGTAATTAAACAAACAAGCTGGACATGCTACTCTTACCCATATTCCTGTATTATATTTGAGACCAATATTGTTACTGAAAAAATAATTTAATAACTGAATTATTAAGTTTTCTTTCCGATAATAAATACTATGCTTTGTATACAGATGGTAGCAAAAGCGAGCTCTTTGTGCGCAGTGCTGTTTATGATCCCCGATCCAAGATTGGGCAAAGTTTTCTTTGGATCCTAAATGCAGTGTTTTCACTGCAGAGGTATATGCGGCCCTCGAGGCCCTGAAGATGATCGCACATATAAATAGTTTTAATAATTTTTTAATTTTAACAGACAGTTTAAGTATGGTGCAAAGTTTAACCAATCTCAGATTTGACTTTAAAAAAAAACTATATTTTGTATAATATTAAAAAATTGTTATTTAGTTATGCACAAAAGGGTATACAGGTCTCTTTCATGTGGATTCCATCACATAGGGGCATAACAGGAAATGGGATACTACGTAAAATTGCACGTGATGGAACCAACATGTTGGATGTTAGCTCCGTAGTAAAAGTACCTTTGACCGAATGTTATCAATCTATTGACAACCAGGTCAATAGCTTATGGGTCGAATTTTGGAAACAAGACCAAGAACAGAAGGGTAAATGGTATGGAAATGTTCAAGAAAATCTGCCTGTAACACCATGGTATACCAAACTGAAAATAGCCAGTCGGGACTTTATTACGACTATAAACAGACTGCGTTTTGGTCACTCCACCGTCCCGGCCTACCTGGCTCGGTTGGGCATAGTGGAGAGCAGCTACTGCACCTACTGCAAGTCTGCAATAATTCTGTTGGTGATATCGAACATTTCATATTTATATGTGAGTGCTTTTCATTTGACAGATTGATTCTTGTCAGTGAAATTAGTGACATAGTGCAAAATCAAGTGACAATGCAAGATCCCTCCTGCCGCCTGAGTGATATTTTAAAAAATAGATCCTGTTAGGTACGTGCCTCTATATAAATTTATCAAAAATACAGTGGGGAAATTATAATAAATCGAATAAAAATACTCAAGTCTTGTCCTAAAGGTCTAGGTACCAGGCCATAAACTCCAAAATTTTTTTTTTATCTATGATCAATTTCTGGTTTTCGCGCGCTGTCAGTGTCGGCTACTTATTATAGTATATTGTATATTGCGTAGACAGAGGATTCTCTGTCTACGGTATATTGTTATTTTTAATTATTTTTACAGCACAATATTGTTAGTCACTGTGTAAAAAGAACGTATTTGTAATACTACATAATAAATTAAATTGTTTAACTCTTCATTCTAAACTGCATGGCACTTTCTTCTCTATGAAACGTAGTGATTGATTAAAATATTTTTCACTGATTTCATATATTCTCCTCACATAAAAAAGTATTAAGCAGTGAAAAATAATTTTACATTTTGCTATTATCCAAAGAAATTAAAAAGTCTTATTTTATCCCTAATAAAACTATTCTTTAATTTTAGTACGCATTAAAATTTCTCAAAATGCTTGAGTTTACGTTTGATTTCGATTCTGTTCGTCCAGATTTATGGATTAGCAAAGAAGAAGCATTTAAGGAAAACTTGTTGAAACTTTCAAACTGGTCTCAGGTATTGTTCTTCCTTTTTAATTTAACTACTTTCTGTAGGTGTTGTTTCCTTTTTTTGACCTACAAATAACCTTTCAGATACCTTTATTGAATACAAATGCATCGCACAAATTATCTGATGGCAAATTAGTTCGTTTTCGTGGTATGGTTCAAGATATGCATAACCCTGAGTTCTATTTTGAAAAATTCGAAGTATTTAATACAACAACTAACGAGGTTAAAATTAAGTCTGGGAAATATTGCGACACTGCTCATATACTGGTATGTGTAAAAAAAATTATTCCATATTGCATTAACAATATTAATAAATACAACCTTATGCAAAACTATTACAAAAATACAGAAACAATTATTTATTTGGTTTAACTTCATATGCACTGAAAGGTATAAAGCTGTTCTTAATGCCTGAGGCATTGCCTACCAATGAGTAGTCCAGAAAAATATATTATACAGATACACATATTAGTTAAAAATTTAAATTCAAAATATTTATTCTAAGTTGAGTGTTAAATTGGTGTTAATTAGAAGAACCAGTGGTAATGAAAAAAATTACTTTCAATAAGTATTACTTGTGATCCATATTGAATACAAAAGTTTCTGTTTCTGTTTCTAGGGCTTCCCTAGCCGATTCTGGCCCTGATTATGCTTTCGCACACTGGTACTATAACCTATAGGCTGCTGTGACCCAAATTCGGTCATGAAGACATTATTATTACTTCCCGGACTATTTTTGCTACAACAATAGTTTTTACTCTCATGCTTCTACCATATCCAACTTGAAAACAACAAAGTATGTGGTTAACAGTAGTGTGATTCTGAATATGCCTAAAATCACAATTTGAAATCTGTACTGCATAAGTATAGAGATAACAGTGGGATTCATTTTTAAATTTTTCATTGTTAAACTAAATAATATTACTTTTAATTTAAGTGTTAGTGTCATGAGTGTGTGGCGCTGTCGTCGCACCACAAGTGAAACTCACCGAAGCCTAAATCGTGCTATCAAAGTTTCAAATCATAAACAGTATATATAGAACATCTCTGTATTATCACGCCGAGTGTTGGCTGTTGGCCGTTCCCCTGGCAGTACACCTTGCCCTGCGGGAGATCTCCCCTTTTCCTTCTATGGCCACAAGTATATTTGCAAAACTTTTTCACTTATTGTAATACCTAGCATTTTGTAAATACTTCCTATGTTTAACTTATATGACTAGAACTTAAGAAATATATTGCACACCACATTGTGGTAGAATACATGATAACTGCTGTAAATTTTGGACTTACTGTATTCACAAACAAATCAATTTGAATTTGATGTAGTGGATATTCTTTCATTGGCATGGTTTACCCCTCATATAGGGTGTCATAAGAGGTGATAGAGAGAACGTGAAACAGGAGATGGGCAGCAACATCTGCTTAATAACAACTCAATATAATAAAAAACTGCAGTTGCCAACCCGCTTGCCAAATGTGGCAGCTATGGTAAAATCCCCCCATGAGGCAATCTATGAGGGAGGCCCCATGTTCAGCAGTGGACTTTTATAAGCTGTAATGGTAATGGTGGAAATTGAATTAATGTGTTACAGGAAAATGAAAAGATTAATTATACAGAAAATTTGAAAAGTGCACAACGTCAAGCAATGGTTGTAGTTTCCTTACCGGGATTGAGTGAATGGGCACAGCAAATAGAGGAAGACCAGAACTATTTAAAACATTTAGACCAACAACCAAACTCCTCTAAAAGACTCAGTCCAAATGCTAATACAAAACTTAAACGAAGCTATGATGAAACTGAGAATGATCCTGAGGCTATGGATATTGCTGATGCTGATCATTTGAATAAAGAGCAGAGAACAGCAGAAGTGATGGATAATGGAAAAATAGTGGTATCTAGAGAGCATTTACTCAATTTCCCATTACCAGATGTTCCCAGTAAATCATGTATTGTTAAGGTATGATTTACTTTGTTCTCTATAATGTAAGCATTTGGTTGCGGTGCTATAGGTATTACCAAGTGGGATGTCTTTGTATGACCTACAAATAATTGCCCTGGATGAGTTTCCTGTGAACTGTCTATACAATACAGGAGAAAAAAATGTCTTTTATTCTTTATAATGCAACTTTCATCAATATCACCTTTGATTAAAACTACTTTTACGGATTTTATCGCGTTTATTTTTACTTTTTATTTTTAATTCCCGACGTTACGACGACGGAGTACCTTCAGCTTTTTTAATTATACTACTCTCCGGGTTTAACAATGACATCGGGATGTCAGTCATCTCAGTCCCCCGTGTCCATGGGTGCTGGAAAGCGCCCGAAACGTCGGGAATTAAAAATAAAAAGTAAAAATAAACGCGAAAAAATCCGTAAAAGTAGTTTTAATCATGTGTAGTGTTCGCGTAAATATAAGAAATCATTATAATATCACCTTTATTTAGTAAAATCTATGTAATACTAACAAACTGTGTTGTATTAGTTATTGATTGAAATTAAATGGTTGTTTTTGTTGTTACATTTTTCACTAGCTAGTACTGTATTAATTGGACTGGCTGAGATTTGATACAGATATTGTAAATATCAAATTCACACACTTGCACAAACAGGATTAAAAACTTTTTACTTTCTCTTTATTTTTTTATTTTAATAACTTAAATGAAAGGCTTACAAAGAGCAACATACTGTCTTATTCCATTCCCTTCCTCTAAACTTATCAACAAACATTCAATATCCAGAAAAATATTTGTAGGCTATATAAAAACATGCAAAATTCTAACTCGCAACCAAATGTTTAGCCACTGCACTACCAAATCATCTCTAGACTCTGGCCAGAAAATTTCTTGTATTTTCTTTGTGTATATACCATAAGTATGGATGATGTAAGGTGTGGTGGTGGGGTAAAATAATCCATATCCATTGCAATCCGTAAGTGACGTAAGATACAACTATAAAAAAGTCAATAATCTTAACTAAAGAAAAGAACTTACTCCTTTTTATAAGGCCGGCAATGCACCTCCTATTCCCCTGGTGTTGTAGTTGTTTATGGCCAGCGGGAGTTTCTTACTATCAGGCGGGCCATATGCTTCTATGCCGCCTCTTCTATAAAAAAAACTTATAAACTAAAATCATATTGTTTGACACATAGAAATGCCAAGACTGGCAACGGAGGTAGCGTCAAATACAAATCAATTCCGTTGTGTTTGACAGGTTATAAGATGGTTTACAAGGAAAGGATTCAGTCGCACTGCGATCCACCATTTGGTATACAAATTAAATATTTCATTACCACATGCAAATATTAAAACAATAGGCCTTTATTTCACGAATGAAAAAGTTTCAGTATGAAGGTAGAATAAATATAATTTAATATATATAGAAATGTCAGTAATGTAGTCATATTTTAATTAATTACTACACCTACTGTGATCACTAATTCACTTGCCATCTATGGAAGTGAATTGTTACAAGACTATAAAGGAGAAATAATAACATTTTTTTGTCTTATCATAATAGTTACATTAATTAATCCAGTAAAGATCAGAGTTGTGTCACGGAAACATTATACTGCTTATAATTTTTAGTGTTGTGTTGACACCACTTAGCTGGTTGTTGGAAAGACACTACAACAGGAAATTGTACAATAATGTGACTTAATTTTTACTTGACCTATGGAACTCGAGTTTGTGACACTGAGATGGATATGGACCACCACATGTGCAAGTGATCTAACTATGTGTATACTGATCCATCGACCATATATTGCAATTCTATGAAATCTTTAAAACTCAGTATTTTAGCTTGTCACTCACTATGGACTTTTTCAGCTGTTATCTTGTTGACATGAATAGGCCTATGTTATGCTATGACAATTTGTTATCCGAGGCTTCATCTCAAGTTACCACCGGTTGCGAATGTGGTCAACCACTGGTTTATATTAAGTTAATAAAAATTTGCAATCAACTTTTCAGGTATATGATGAATCTGAAAATCTTAAAATAAACGACATGATTGAAGTAGTGGGCTTTCTTTCTATTGATCCTGTACTCTCTGGAGAGTTCCAGCCAGAAAAAAACTCTTTCTTGGAACCAGACGGTGATACAGATGTGGAAACTATAACACATAACCCACCACCCAGTTTGGTGCCGAGGCTTCATGCTGTCTATGTGAAGAAACTAGATCACTGCAATCCTTTAGTAGCCGATTTTGATCAAGGTAAGCGTACCAATTCCTCTAGTGTTGCGATTATTCATGGGCAACAGTAATCACTTATCATCAGGTGAGCCGCGTGCTTGTTTGCCTCACTTCTATTAAAAAAATACCAGGCTAAGAGTTTGCTGTAAGTTTCAGCAACCTGGGTTCAATTCTCGCCAGCACCAATGAAAATTTTAATTGCAATTTTAAGTGCTGATTTACCATGTGCTTGATGGTGATGAAAAACATTGTAATAAAACCTGCATGTCTGGGAAATAAATCGCTTGCTGAATGCTTAATTTAAATTTTTTTTTTCAGTGGCTGTGCTTAAAGAAGCAAATTCAGCAAGGGAGCACCTCCTAAAAGCATTAACAGAGCTACTTCTTGGGGATCAACTAGCTGCTGAATATTTAATATGCCATCTCATTGCATGTGTGTGAGTCATACATTTTATATCTCTATAATAATTTTTATTTTGTTGTTTTTTATGTCTGTGATTTTGGGTGTCAGGTAGAAAGTTAAAGTTAAAAGAGGAGATATTTTTGATAAAAAGAAGGATTTCAAAGAGAATTGCTTAACTGATGGTAAGTGGATGCTGTAGCCTGTAGACACTGTTATCTATTGTCAAATAAGAAATGCATGCGGGTATGTATTGTCAAAGACTCATTTTAGTACTTATGAGACATTGTATTGTCATTCAGTTGTTTGAAGGCACTATATCTATGTACAATCAGGTGGACTATGTGCTTGTTTGGCACTCTTACTTCTATGAAAAAATATTACATATAAATTTGCAGATACCTCCGTCAAGATACCCTCGCCCTCGGCCAATTTTGTCTGAATCTCTCCAATCTGCCAACGAAGAAATATCCTAACTACGCTAAGCAGCTATATGACATCATCAAGCAGTTTGTTACAAAAAGCTACTATCTACCACTCACAATAGAGAACTTAAATACAATGGCGCTTCTACCGAAGTAAGTAATTTTTATGTTGTTAATATATTTCATTATTTAAAGAAGGTAAACAGAGGGACCGTAAAGTAAGGAGAGTACAGTGTAACAGCGGTGTAAGTTTATCTATTACTCTGTATTGAGTCCATATATATGTCATTATTCATACCATTTTGAGATAAATATTTCATTTATTTGAAAGTAATACAAAAACATTTGGTAACATTTAATTTTTAACCGAATTCAAAAAGTAGGAGGTACCCAATTCATCTGTATGTTTTTCTTATGTGTGTTACCTCAGAACTTTTTCTTAGGTAAATAGATTTTGGTGCTTCTTTTTTATTTGAAAGGTGATGCTTCTTGTATGGTCTCATATAAATTTAATCAAGATCTGACCAGTCGTTTCTTAATAATGCGTATTTAATTGACTTGTAGTCAACATTGATGAGGTTCTTTCCTTGAACGAATTAACCACTGGACCCGACATATAAGCGGACTTACCTATACCGGTCTTGTCAGTAACCAGGAAATTCTAGCCTTGGTCGTTTGTTTTTGCGTCAGTCTCAAGCACTTACTTGTCAACAAAAAATCTCCCAAAAATGACATCTTCAGTTAAATGATATAAAAACTATAGTGGCGGAAGCAGCACTATTTCTTTTCACTTTTAAGTACATTATTTTATTACATTTATTGTTATTTATCACACAATTTAATCAAATGTAAAATAAAATTTTGTATTATCCAACTATGTTAAATATAGTCGATATTTCTATGTATTGTTGACATCTGACAACCATCACAAAATGGGTGGATCATACCATTCAGAAAGAACGACTAAAATTGTCGAGTGAGACAATTTGACATCGACTAGTGCTTGACCATGTCGAAAAATATATCGATCTTTGACGATATGACTGATAAATAATGATGTTATTTGTACAATACAATAACACTTAAAATACTTATATAACAGTATCCCACAATCTGATGTCATTAAATTTATAATAGTAAATTTTTATAATTAAATCAATATATTATAAATGCAAAAATTATAATTAGTATCTGTACTTAAAATATTTAGACACGTAAATACAAGAATTTTCAGATTTTCTAGTGACCTTTCTCGGAAAAGAAAGTGGATAGAAGCAGTTCGTAGAGATGAAACCTGGATTCCGACGAAACACAGCGCCATATGCAGTGTACATTTCGATACTGCCTGTTTTAATACTAATGCAAAGAAACACAAAAGACACCAATGAAGGCAGTCTCCTTGCCCATAAAGACAAAGGAAAACTGATACTTCCCACAAGTGATACCATAGCTATTTGTCAGTACTGCGAACTCGAACTTACGAAGGGTATTCAGAATAAAAGACTAAAAAAAGATTACTCAACAGACTTTCTCCTGCCGAAAGTAACAGAAACATTGCTGCAACTTCCGTTGTACGAAGACATTCATTTCCATAAATTTGAAAACACATCGAAGAATTAACGAAAGCCGTTGCTGAAAAGTATATAAATATTAGAAATGCTTATATAAGAAAACAAGCGAACAAAACAAATTCTAAGAAACACATTTTAAGAAAGATGATACATAATAAAAGTCAGTAAACCTATTTAAATAATTTAAACTTAACAATAATTTGACGTTTATCATAACTAGTTGAATAAAAAGTCCATAACAATGTCCTGCTTCTTTTATTTTAATTAAAATTTAAATACCGGAAGCTTACCTCACCTTCATTATCCCTTTATTTCCCTTGTCTTACAGCTTATTTACGATACGCCTTTTCTTTCTCCGTCGTTCATCGATATATTTTATCGACTACGTTCAAGCGCTAGAAATAGAGTGAACTACGAATTTCGTATCTGTGTTTATATTAACGTAATAAAATCTTTGGTGCGTTATTCTCCACATTCTAACGAGTTTTCATACATATGTGTTTTATGTCGGGTCCAGTGGTTAATTCGTTCAAGGTTCTTTCATTTATATTGAAGTCGTTTTCACAAATTTTTTAATTTTACCATTTGTTAATAACAAGTTAATACAATGTATAAAATGTACTTTAGAAAAATTTCAGTTTGCCAGTTCTTTTATATTGTGCTTTTATGGAAAAATAAGGAGGGTAAACATTTTCTCATTATATATTAATTAGATAAATAATTTGGAAATTACATTTTGCTGCAAAAATCCAGACCAGGAATAATTATTTGTAGGCCATACAAATACTTGTTCAGAGCAGTATTCAAACCAGCTGCCCTTATCGCTGCAACTCATTACTAAGCCACTGCGCCACAGAGCCATTTTTTTAAACTGACTTGTTAGAGATATTCATTTAAAACAAAGTCATAAATATAAAAGAAGAGGTGTGTTTTGTCTAGTAGTGGAGCATTTAATAGATGTGTGGTGGGGATTATTATTTTTAGGTAGTTTAAAACATGCAAATCCACTTTCAGGAAAGACTATGAATGTAATAGATTAACAAGTGGAATCCTACAGTTAAGTAAACACACACATTTGATATTAGATGAAACAAAAATGGAGCAAGGACGCTTGGATTCAATGGGTGTTAGCAATTTAACCGCATTGGGTAGTATGATCACAACCCAGAAAGTTGAATATGACTTCAAATATTACAAGATGGAGTTTGATTCCGATATACCTGTGCTGTTACTCTCTGAAGGGAAATCTTTGTTGCCGGTAAGTTTGTTATTAAATTGTTCACAAAAATCTTCATAATTTCTATAATTTTGTAATCCAAACTGGACAAAATAACTTGTGAGTTTTTGTCACTATCGCAGAACTTTGTTGGATAGTTTCCACTATTTTTTTTATATTCAGGCTGGCCCCTCTGAAGATAAAAACCCTAAAACAAGTAGAAACTGATAGACAAACTAATTTATATATCGATATCCACTTCATAGCTTTATTCAAATAGTTAGTCAGTATCAAAATGTCAAGAAGTCTTGCAAGATAAAAAAATAATGAGTAACCTTTTGAGATGACAGGGACTAGTCCAGCTCCTTAAATGTACTGTGAATTTTACCAATTTGACCATCCCTTTTTCCTTTTCTTCCCTTTTCTTCTCCTTCCAGGGTTTGTATATTTATATAACACTTTTATGTGGCATTTACATTTAGTTTGATAGAGAAAGTGACTAAGCGTTTCACTGTTGCGTTTGTAGGCCGCGAATTCGATTTCCTTACGAAACAAGTATTTATAAGTCCAATAAATAACACTTTAACATAAAATTCCTCAACAGTACATCTGGGTGTTGCCAAGGGCTTTCAACAAAAAGTATAAAAAATACAGTACAATTATTTTCGATTATTTATTTAATTTACAACTGCTTTACTTTACTCGTAATATAATTTTAAGTGGTAGAGCCATGCTGCAGCTATATTAATTGTATAGTTGTAGAACAAATGGTGGGTATGTTAGAACGAATACAATGCTCTCACAGAATACCAGCGTAAAATAGCACCTTAGTGCTGCTGTGTTTCGTATGGTGAGTGTAGAGAACCACAGACCCTTTTTACAGAAAACGGAGCATTTATATTAGTCCTCACGGCTGACAACGCATCTGCATTTTGATTCGCAAACAACGATAAATGTAGCTGTCTATGGGCCACAGCAACCATTTACATCGGGTGGACTGTGTGCTCGCTTGTCATCTGTATCCTATAATTTTTTTTTAATAATATATAATAATAATTATAAATATTATATAATAATTATATAATAATAGCCAGCGCCTTGCGAGAGGTGTGAGCGCCGTGCCTCGGCAGAATTCAGGGTGCAAAGGCCCGTTTGTGCTTATGGTACGGTGCCGGGGCTGGGCGTCTCCCGTTAATGGACGCCCATATTATGGCTGATGGAAAAAAAGATAGTGCGCAAAGGGCCGCTGCCTGGAGGTCGCCAGGGCGCGTCTGGAGCTGGCGCTGGACGCGACAGCATGCGGGCCGCCAGCCGAACGCGGGGTGTTGCAAGACCACCTAGCAGCCCCCCGCATCCATCATCCCCACCAGAAGGCTTGGTGTCGGCTGGGTCTTCTCGGACTCAGCAAGCGGCACCCGCCACTGGTGGAGCACGTCGCATGCGTTGGTCAAAATTAATGAATGAAAACGCACTGCGGGCGTATTTTAGGGCAAAAGGGGAAGAAACTAGATGTTTGGCGTATCGGGCTCGGATGCATCGCTTTTTTGCAGAGCTGGAGCCATCTCTATCCATCACTGAGCAAAACCTGGCAGACCGAGTTCGGTACATCCTGCGCTCCAACATATTTGGTGACGCCGAACTCGAACGACTACGACGTGAGGCTATTCCTTCATCGAATGGAAATGCTACGGCTGGGAATGCGGCGCCACTAGATGCGCAACAAACTGCATATGTGGATGCTGCCGTCAACATTCCATTTGTAGCTAATTCAGACGATGATGGAATAGTCTCCCACGAACTAGAGAAAATGAGGAGCATATTGGAAGAGTCGATGCTGGAAACGCGCAGCATGCCTCTCGAAAATCGACCGCGACTTCCCCGCATACCCCTTAGCAAGCGAAATCGGGCTGTCGTGTGGGCTCTTAACCCAATGCTGGTGACCTATTTGGAAGCCAGCCGGGACCTTTGCGAGACATACTCAATTCTTTTTGGCGCCGCACTGGCAGTATGCCGTATTATTGGCGCCAAACTTCCCGTGGCTGGACGTGCTACTCAAAAAAGTAGCGCCATCCCAGCCTGGAGAAAAAGAATTGAGGACCGTATTGCAAAGGCAAGGGCCCTTATCGGCAGACTGACAAGCTTCAGGTCGGGTAATAATAGACCGAGAGTTGTGCGCACCGTTAGAATGGCGTTTGCTGGGACAAATTTTAGTTTGTACCAGCCGGATATCACGCAAAAACTAACCTGGTGATGACCTGAAGCAAAAAATCGCTGCTTGGGGGAAGCGGATTCGACGATTTAGCGAGAGGTCAAGGCGGTTCAACCGGAATCGTCTCTTCCAGAGTGATCAGAAGAGGCTCTATAAATCATTGGAGCGACCAGAGGTATGTGGAGCGGGCCCAGGACCGGATCAGGCTGACACTGTCGCATTTTGGCGTGGCCTGTGGTCAGAGCCCGTAAACCACAGCGAGGGCCCTTGGATGGAAGTTGTGGCGAGCCAGAGTGCAAGTGTTACGCCTATGGACCCCGTCACCATAACGCCTGAAGACGTGGCTGAGGCTGTCCGTAGGGCCCCGAACTGGAAAAGTCCGGGGCTCGACGGGCTGCATCATTACTGGCTGAAGGGGTTCGTAGTGTGTCCCGCTGTGCTCGCCCGACAGTTTCAAGAGGCTCTCGATCAGAAGTCGCTCCCGAGCCTCTTCACTACTGGGATCACTCATTTGGTTCCTAAAGATCAAGATACCACAGACCCGAGCAAATACCGCCCCATCACGTGTCTACCCACCATATATAAGACATTGACATCCATTTTGAGCGCGAGAATCACTCGTCACTTGGAGCTAAATCAGGCGCGCTCAAAATGGATGTCGGGGCGGTGGTCGTGAACCAAGGAACCACTCCTCATTGACGCGGTCATTGGCAAAGTGGTGAAACGCAACCGTCGGAATTTCTCCGCCGCCTGGATAGACTACAGAAAGGCATTCGACTCGGTGCCCCATACATGGCTAAAGAGAGTCCTCCAGCTGTACAAAATTGACTGTACAGTTGGGGACTTCCTCGAGCAGTGTATGGGGCAATGGAGTACGATCCTTTGCTATCTGGGCGAGCGGATGTTGGCTGCGGAGAACCACATAAGGATAAGAAGGGGTATCTTCCAGTTCTATCTAGTTTTGCCTCTCCCTGAACCCTCTCAGTACTTTACTGGAGGGCTCCGGGAGGGAGTTTCAGCTTCGGAAAGGAGGTACAAAAGTGACCCACCATTTCTATATGGATGACCTCAAGTTATTCGCCTCCAGTCGCTCCAATCGTATGGAATTGCTAAACATCACTTGTGAATTTAGCAATTCTATTGGGATGGAGCTGGGAACGGATAAGTGTGCGGTCCTCCATGTTGAAAGGGGAAGGGTTGCTAACTCTGAGGGCATAGACTTATCTATGCTCGTCAACTTAAGGACCCTTTCCGAGGCTGAAACATACCGATACCTGGGTATGTCACAGAACATCGGTATCGATGAGGCTGGTATAAAACAGTCAGTTTGCGACGTGTTTTATGCACGCTTGACCAAAATGCTTAACAGCCTTTTGTCCGGTGTGAATAAGACAGACGCATATAACGGTTGGGTCATGCCTGTCCTCATGTATACCTTTGGCATACTCAGGTGGACCCAGACTGAACTTAACGCCCTGGATAGAAAAGTCCCCACTACCATGACGTCCCATAGGATGCATTATCCGAGATCTGAATGAGGCTGTACTTGCCGCGAAAGCATGGTGGGCGTGGTTTTCTGAGCGCGCTCACCATGCATAATCGCGAAGTGTGCAGCCTCCGTGATTACTTCCTGGCGAGATGGGATGATCCATTCTATAATGACGTCAATTCTAGTGATAAAGGGCTTACCCCTCTATCCTTAGCCAACGAGCAATGGCATGACCCAGCAGTGCTTAGCATTTCCGACCGGGAGACCGTATGGAAGGAGAAGGAGCTCCACGGGAGGTAGTACAGAGCTCTACATGAACCCTTCGTAGATACAGTCGCCTCCCTCAACTGGCTACGTTTCGGTGACCTCTTCGGGGAAACCGAGGGTTTTGTCTGTGCAATACAGGATCAGGTTATTAAGACCAACAACTATCGGAGATACATCCTAAAGGATGGCACTGTCGACATCTGTCGAGCTTGTCGCCATCCCGGTGAGTCACTTAGGCAAGTCATCTCCGGTTGTTCGGCGCTTTCTAACTCTGAGTACTTGCACAGGCACAACCTATTACACACAGGCCGTATTACAAGTACTTGCCGGAAGCCGTGCTCGAAAATGACCGCGCCAGGCTCTACTGGGACCGGGCCGTCATCACAGACAGGACTATTCTTGCGAATAAGCCTGATATTGTGCTGATCGACCGGGCACAGTCAAGGATCTTTTTGGTCGACATTACCATTCCGTATGACGAGAACCTCGTGAAAGCCGAAACAGACAAGCAAACAAAATATCTGGACCTGGCTCACGAGGTGACCGACATGTGGGGTGGTCTGCCGACCGAAATTATTCCTGTAGTCGTCTCTGCAAACGGGCTAATCCCAGTCAACCTCTCGGGTCATCTGAGGCGACTGGAATTCCGGGCTCAAATGAAGAAGGCGGTGCTCCTTGATAACGTCCGCCGGTTTCTTATTCCCTTTCCCCCTAACCCTCGGCCGTTTCTTATTCACTACAATATATTTATGGAACCCAACATATATAATAATAATAATAATAATAATATTCCACAACAATCACACAACGCCATCTAGTCCCAAGCTAAGCAGAGCTTGTGTTATGGGTATTTAACTAATGTCTGTGTAGTGTGTCGAGAAATGAAATAAGTCCTTGTAAGAGATAGCGTTTAATTACATTTTATTCGCGTGTAACAACAGTGCCGGCCCGATCGTCACTGACTACAATTCAGTTATATAGGTACTATACTAAGTGTACTAGTTACATAGGTAGGTTAGTGTAGTTACATCACTCCCCCCCCAAAAAAAATTATTTTAAGATACAATTAAATTTGGATATACAAACAATAAGGTATAGGCAGAACCGGGTGACAACGTACTGCTTATCACTCTTAATGCACAAACACTTGGTATCATATGTCTTAATACTGAGATTTACATTTGATGCGTCAGTAGCTATCAACGCTCGACTTACATGCATTTAACAATAACAGCGAGTTGCAATTATAAACGTTAAAACGTAGGTATATTACATTACACATTTTAATTCATTTCATTAATAATTATATAATACAAGTTTTGAATCTGCTTAAATTGTTAGGGCATATTCTCTTAAACACTACTTACAAGCTAGATAAACGAAACAGTACGTCTGATATCGCCAAACACCATTTAACGCTAAATAATATTTATTGAGTAGACTTATGTAAATTATAAATTGAAACGTACGGGCTTCTTTGAAATACGGCCGCTACGCGTGGTGTAGCTGAGCGGGCGATCACTTGTATCCGCTCCGCTTATGTTAATATTACCATCTCTTAAAGAAATTTCCTTATCACTACTATTATCTACGTTTTTTATATTTTGGCTATCACTAATATAAGCAGGTTTAAGCCTATCTACGGATATAAATACATCTCTACCGGGCATTTGTATTAGGAAAACTTTTCCTTTTCGTTCCAAAATTTTGAAAGGCCCCTCGTATGGAGGTTGTAATGATTTCCGTATGAGGTCACTCCTAACAAAAACGTGCGTGCAGCTATTTAAATCGCTATGAACAAATACTGTACGAGAGTCTTTATGTGCCGTAGGCTTAGGTTTCAGCTCGCTTATCATTTTTCGTAAACGTTCGACATATTCGCTGTGATTTAAAATTTTTGAATTACATTTATCACCAAAAAAATCTCCGGGCAGCCTTAGAGACTGACCGTATGTTAATTCGGCGGCACTAACGCCTGTGTCTGAACGCGGAGCTGATCGCAGGCCTAACAAAACTATAGGCAGTTCCTCAACCCAAGTCTTAGAATCCAACCTGGCCATAAGCGCGGCCTTGAGGGATCTATGCCACCTCTCAACCAGCCCATTGCTCTGTGGGTGGTACGGGGTAGTCCTGGTTTTATAAACACCTAAATATTTCATTAAATTTTGAAAAACGTTGCTTTCAAATTGTCTGCCTTGGTCGCTGGTAAGCTGAACGGGGCAGCCAAAACGCGAAATCCATCCCTCGAAAATTACCTTAGAAACGGTTTCCGCAGATATATCTCTTACTGGAAATGCCTCTGGCCAACCGGTCTGTCGATCTATTATTGTGACCAGATACCTATAGTCTTGTAAGGAAATACTAAGTGGGCCAACTATATCGACATGAATGTGGGAAAATCTTTCAGCCAAAGGAAAGCTCCCTAGTTCCGATGTATTATGCCTATAAACTTTAGCACGTTGACATGCAACGCATGACTTGGCCCATTTACCTACGTCCTTGTTCATATTAACCCAGAAAAATCTGTCTCTCATTAGCTTACGCGAGGTACGGATTCCGGGGTGGCTAAGACTATGAACAGAGTCGAAAGCTAAGCGTCTAAATCGTTCCGGTAAATATGGCTTCGCTCGATTGGTAGACATTTCACACCAAACGGGTAAGTCGCTGCCAGGAATACATATCTGTTTAAAATTCCACTTATTAGAATTGCGTAGACTAACTAGCTGCTCGTCGTTATTTTGTGCACTGCTGACTGCTGCATAATCTAATACGGTCGAAGAAGTTACGGTTTCTATCCTTGATAATGCGTCCGCTACTACATTCTTATCACCTTCAATGTGTTTAATGTTCGTAGTGAACTCGCTAATAAAAAGTAGTTGTCTCACGCGCCTAGGCAACTCATCTTTACTATTTATTTTTGAAAACGCAAAAATTAAGGGTTTATGGTCCGTAAAAATTACTAAATCTTGACCTTCAACCATATTTCTAAAATATTTCACTGCAAGATAAATAGCTACGAGTTCTTTATCGTAAGTGCTGTATTTTTGTTGAGTAGGCGATAATTTTCTTGAAAAATACCCTAGCGGTGACCATGCATTACCCACTTGCTGTTGCAATACCGCTCCCACGCTTGAATCCGATGCGTCCGTCATAAGTGCGAGCGGGGTGTCGGGTTTCGGATACGATAAGCTTGCGGCATTTTGCAACTTAGTTTTACATTGAATAAATGCTTCATTTGACTTATCATCCCATTTAATTTTAGTTTTGTCTTTTTTCTTAGAGTTTTTTAAAAACTTATTTAACTCCATTTGATATTCTACAGCATTGGGCAAATGTAAACGATAAAAGTTGACCATACCCAAAAATCTCCTGAGTTCTTCAATAGTTACTGGTTTCGGAAAAGCACAAATAGCATCAACTCTATCTTTAAGAGGACGAATCCCTTCCGCGGATACCTCGAAACCCAAAAAATCTATTTTAGACTTTCCAAATAAGCATTTATTCAGGTTGATAGTCAAACCGCATTTATTTAGTCGCTCGAACACGATCTTAAGATGCTCACTATGTGACGTCATATCCGTGCTTGCAATTATAACGTCGTCGATATAAGTATAAAGGAAATTTAAGCCATCAAAAACAGTGTGATTCATAAACCGCTGAAAGGTTTGTGCTCCACTGCGCAAACCGAACGTCATGCGTGGGAATTCGAATAGACCAAAAGGTGTTATAATGGCGGTCTTCTCTACATCGTTAGGATTGACCATTATAACATGATACGCGCGATTAATATCAATTCTTGAGAATATTTTTTTACCTTCCAATAGATATGTAAAATCATGCAATCGCGGTATAGGGTACCTATCGGGCTTGGTTATCGCGTTAAGAGCCCTATAGTCGCCACATGGTCGTATTTGGCCGTCTTTTTTAGGCACAACATGTAGAGGGCTTGCCCACGCACTTTTCGACGGCCTGCAAATCCCCAACTGTTGCATAAGCCTAAACTCTTCCTTAACCTTTGAGTATCGATGCGGCGGTAACGGTCTTACTTTAGCGTGCACCGGTGGGCCATTAGTCTCTATATGGTGGTATACCGAATGTCTGGGTGGTTCTTTAAATGAAACCGGCTTGGTGATATCAGGATATTGTGCTAACAAATCATAAAAAGGATGACACTTATCTATGGTCTGGACTGACTGTTCTTGACAGAAAACAATAGGAGCTAAAACATTAAAATTTGTTACCTCGTCAATTAGTTTGCGAGACGCTACGTCGACCAACAACTTATAATGCGCTAAAAAATCTGCACCTAAAATTGGCTGACGCACGTCCGCGATAACAAATGTCCACTGATACACTCTGCGCAACCCTAAATCTAAACTTAAAGTTTTAACACCGTAAGTGTTTATTTTGCTGCCATTTGCTGCATATAAAATATATTCAGAACAACCATTACCACACGATTTAACATTCACTTTATTTCGCGGTAAAACAGATATATTGGCACCGGTATCAATTAGGAAAATAAGGTTGCTGGACTTATCTCTTATGCTGAGGCGATGATTAGAGATGCCCATGCGACTACTCGCCTTCTCCAGCTGCATGGCATCTAGTTTACCGTCTCTTCCGGTTTCCAAGCGCACGGCTGAACACATTTCTGCGCCCTAGCCTTGAAGCGATAATGGTAGAAACACAGCCATTTGTCCCGAGCAGCAGCGCGTCCAGGAGTACGGCTGCGGCGACCTTGAGTCTGCGAACGGGCTCGGATCCTGTCACGTCCGCGTGATTGGGACCGCGATTTGCTCATGGCCATTTTATCCAGTCGCTTGTTAATCTTCGCTATTTCAGCAATGATGGAAGCGTTATCTGACGAAGTCGCTTCTACCCCTGCCACGCTGATGGGTCGCATTGTTTCCATAACCTGGTCTGCTACAGAAGCTAGCGTTTTGAGGTCTTTGGTACCGGTAACCACCAGTACGGCACGAACTGCGGCTGGTAGGTGGTTCTGCCATAAAACGCTCAGAGTTTCATCCTTAAATCGATCCCTGGCCAGGTCCTTCATTTTACGCAGCAGTTGGGATGGGCGCTGGTCTCCGAGGTCCATCTCGCCAATGAGTTTAGTGATTTGGCGCGTTTCGGACTCCTCGAAGATAGTGAGCAACGTTGACTTCAGCAGGTCGTACTTTCCCTCAGCTGGAGGATTCACTAGGATATCCGTGACTTGCTGTACGACATTCTTCCCCAGCTTTGCAATAACCAGATGGTATTTAGCAGCATCCGAGAGCTTCTGGTTGTATAGTACGGATTCGGCCTGTATGAACCACGTGCGCGGCTGATCTTCCCAAAATTCCGGGATTCTCGACGAAACCGTTATTTGAGATATCTCCGCTTCCGGTTTCTCTTCCCTGGACGTCATTTTTGACGTTATAACTACACAGGCATAGGAGAGCACAGCACTGAATCACGTCGGGGTCACCACTTTAACTAATGTCTGTGTAGTGTGTCGAGAAATGAAATAAGTCCTTGTAAGAGATAGCGTTTAATTACATTTTATTCGCGTGTAACAACAGTGCCGGCCCGATCGTCACTGACTACAATTCAGTTATATAGGTACTATACTAAGTGTACTAGTTACATAGGTAGGTTAGTGTAGTTACAGGTACTAGACAACTGATAAACATACTTATATATTTCTAAATACATACATATTATAGATAAATTACACCCAGACACAGAACAAATGACCGTGCTCATCACACAAACATTTGTCCTGGGTGGGAATCGAACCCACGACCTCCGGCATAGCAGTCAGGGTCACTAACCACTAGACCAACAGGCCTGTCCATATATATATATATATATATATATATATATATATATATATATATATATACCAGAAGCGTGGAGCAGAAGTGCGGTGGTCTTGTTCTTTAAGAAAGGCGACAACGCTCTCTTAAAGAACTACAGACCGATTTCCCTTCTGAGCCGCGTCTATATGCTGTTTTCGAGAGTCATTACGAATCGTCTCGCACGCAGACTCGACGACTTCCAGCCTCCCGAACAAGCCGGTTTCCGAAAAGGCTTCAGTACCATAGACCACATACATACCCTGCGGCAGATTGTACAGAAAACTGAAGAGTACAATCTGCCACTTTGCCTGGCGTATGTGGACTATGAGAAAGCCTTTGATTCCGTCGAAATTTGGGCGGTGCTACAGTCCCTCCAGCGGTGCCAAGTTGACTGTCGGTATATCGAAGTGCTGAAGTGTTTGTACAATAGGGCTACGATGGCTATCCGAGTACAGAACCAGAGCTCGAAACCTATCCAACTGCAGAGAGGTGTAAGACAGGGTGACGTTATATCCCCGAAGCTCTTCACCGCTGCATTGGAAGACGTTTTCAAGCTACTGGACTAGAAAAGATACGGTATTGACATCAATGGCGAGTACATCACTCACCTTCGATTTGCCGACGATATAGTCCTTATGGCGGAATCGCTGGAGGACTTAAGCACTATGCTCAATGACCTCAATAGTGCCTCCCAACGGATAGGTCTTAAGATGAACATGGACAAAACAAAGATCATGTTCAATGTCCATGTCACACCTATGCCGGTAGTTGTTGGGAGCACTAAACTCGAAGTTGTTGACGAGTACGTTTACCTGGGACAAATAGTCCGAGTAGGTAAGTCCAACTTCAACCGAGAGGTCAATCGACTCAACTCGAATCAACTCGGCTGGGCAGCGTTCGGGAAATTACGACATATATTCTCGTCAGGTATACCTCGATCTCTAAAAACTAGATTGTACAACCAGTGCGTGTTGCCAGTGATGACTTACGGATCTGAGACGTGGTCCTTCACTGCTGGCCGTATGAGGACGCTCAAGGTCGCTTAGCGAGCTATGCAGAGGGCTATGCTCGGAGTTTCTCTGCGTGATAGACTCAGAAATGAGGATATCCGCAGTAAAACCAGAGTGACCGACATAGCCCAACGGATTAGTAAGCTGAAGTGGCAATGGGCCGGCCATATAGGTCGAAGAACCGATAACCGATGGGGAAGAAAGGTTCTCGAGTGGCAGCCTCGTACCGGTAGGCGTAGTGTAGGGCGACCCCCCACTAGATGGAGTGACGACCTGGTAAGACATGCAGGAAGTCGATGGATGCATGTGGCTCAGGACCGTGCTTTGTGGCATTACTTGGGGGAGGCCTATGTTCAGCAGTGGACTTGTGAAGGGCTGTAATGATGATATATATATATATATATATATATATATATATATATATATATATATATATATATAATATAGTTTTATATAGTAATAGTAAATAGTATGTGGCTATGTGGTATATAGTAATAGTGTTTTATATTTGGATTTAATTTACAAGTGGAAAACACGAAATCTAACATATTATTATTTTAAGTAAATACTGGGAGGAAAAACACTGACACAGACTGATAAAATTAATATTCATTAATAATTTTAGTATTTTTTTTTTGCTGGTTTTATCATTATTGTTTTCAAAATACATAAATAGTGTAAAAAAAATAAAATTCTTTCTACGTCGCGCGCCTAAAACACGCTAGCCCTGACTGCGTATAATGTCAATGCTTCTAGTCCGAATTTTGGCCACGGCGGCGAGCCTCAACGGAGACGGCGCAAGTACAGGTGCACTCTATTCTTTTACTCATAGTCCATATGGACGGAAAACCGACACGACCGGAGAGAGATCAGGCGCAGGACCAACGGCTACGTGCTTTTCGAGGGACGGGGGAGGGGGGGGGGGGTACACCGCCAACTTCCTGACTCCGGGCAGTTACTGAGAGTTTCTTGGCGGCAAATCTCTCAATAATTTTTTGCCCCGACCCGGGATTCGAACCCAGGACCTCATGATCAGCTGTCGCACTACTACGACCACTAGACCAACGAGGCTGTCAAACAAACTAACTAACAAAAATAAAAACTGCGTAAAAACCTGGGCTTACGCGCTAGTAGACATTTATTTCATGCAGGCAGCAAGAGTGATGGAGGTAGATTTTTCATCGCTTGATTTGTATGCAGCAATTCGATTTTCTTTCTTTGTTTGTTGATCATACAAACTAACTAACAAAAATAAAAACTGCGTAAAAACCTGGGCTTACGCGCTAGTAGACATTTATTTCGTGCAGGCAGCAAGAGTGATGGAGGTAGATTTTTCATCGCTTGATTTGTATGCAGCAATTCGATTTTCTTTCTTTGTTTGTTGGTCAGGGATATAGAAGGGTCGAATCGGGTTTTTAGTTAAATTATTGCATTATTTTCCAGAGTGATTACCATGTCCCCCTAAGGCCAGAAGAATCATCACTGGAAATCTTTGATGCAATAGTCGAGGCAGCCACATACTATTTAAAGGAAGAGATCATGAACACTATCAGGAAATATTTGACCAACCTGAAGCTCGTCAAATATACTATAAGTGAAGATTTGCAGGTATAAAACTGTAATATTCTAACTTGATTCGACTTAGGAAAAGACAATTTTAAACTTGGAATATCTTTTTCTTTTCATCAACCACAAATGTCCAATGTTAGATGTGGCCTCTCTTTCCGTAGGGAGATTTGTTTGGCAATTGCAGTACCACATAACACCTTTGACAAAGGTCCTCATTATCTCTCTGAGTATTTTACGTCTTGGATAAACGATCATTATGACATCTACTGCTATTAAGCTACGTGGTCTTTCGGTCGTTTCCCATAATTGCCAATTACATTACACATGCGACGAAATGGGGTTACTGATTATCTTCACCCGCACGCAAGAAAGAAACCATTATAGATAGGATAGGTAGATACATGCTACCTGTGGAGCAAGTTTTAATGCCAATCAGGATGAGAAATTATATTTATTTTCTTATCACAAACAGCTACAGTATTATTGATGACAAACATGTTAAACTAATAAAGGTATTAAACAATACCTGTTCTATAGGTTACCAGGTACCTCCTCACAGATTGTATACCTTAAATTACACATTTTTATAGTATATTGAAGACATCATTTTTCTCATTTCATTGATTATGATAAAATCGACATTTAGTAAATTGTACAGTATGGATGGTACATCCATTCTTAATGGCACACAACTAGTGTACAGTCACATCGTCCTAATCACTTATCTTCTTCGGAGTAGAGATCACTATCAAGTTCCCGATGTAATTAATTATTCAATTGCCAGCGCATTTTTTACACCCAATAAGAAAAATGTAGAATTTTCTCAATCCCGATTCAATCATTAAAACATTCAAACCGGCATTCAAACATTCACCTATCAATGGGAAAATGCTAGAACACTCGCGATTAACAAGAAGTCCAAAGGTCCACGTTTTGCTTGCATCAATAAGTTTTTGTTAAATTTAGTTAACTTCTCAGTTAACAATAACCTTTATACTTTAGACCTAAAGCACGGAATACGTAATAGTACTATGTACAGAATGGCCACTCACCTCCCCGCACTCATTTCAAATATCCCTCACTTCGTTTTAGACAACTTTGACACTTGAACGAGGGTGCGCGCGATCGGACAAACCTGACGCAAACACACCATTTTACAATTCAAAAGATACGTTATTACTGTGGTTGGTTTATATACGATGGTTGCATATTGTGCTGTATTTGGATGCTTTTCTACTTAAAGGAATGATAAAGACAGGAATTTCTTTCGCTTCGGTTATATAATATATATAATATTAGGATAATAACTATATAATAATAATAAAATCGCCAAAGATAGCTTGATCTCTGCGACAGCTGTCAGTAAAAATCACGCCTATGAAGTCCTGAATTTCTTAGTAGTACAGACACACAGTACCTGTCAATGTCATACTTTATGGGCATGCCGACCTAATTAGTGCATGCCCATAAAGTATGACATTGACAGGTACTGTGTGTCTGTACTACTAAGAAATTCAGGACTTCATAGGCGTGATTTTTACTGACAGCTGTCGCAGAGATCAAGCTATCTTTTATGAACTATAAGACGACACATCGAAAAAGTGGCTCCAGGCTATCGCCGTAATGAACCGAGTGAATACATAATTTCTATAAAACTTGAAAAAACGCCGTCATAAGGTCTAAAATTGCGCAGCGCCCGCGACAATGTCATCAGAATCTTAAAATATTTTTTAAAAATTTATTGATTTAAGTAATCAAAATAATGAGCAAGTAAATTATGAATATTGATGTTATGAATATATTTGAGTGATTCCCGAGCATATAGATTAAGTAATTTCATATTGATGTTATGAATATATTTGAGTGATTCCCGAGCATATAGATTAAGTAATTTCGTTGTAATTTCAACTATAGTGATTTTTTAGAGGTGTTTTCGCAAATAATTATGTTCGAGTCAAAATTATACAATCGTGTTTTTGAACAAGCAAATTCAAGATAAAGGCATGAATTTACCTATATCAAAATTATATCAAAATTCCACTTTCGTTAGTGGTGTCATAGTCCTATACTATTCGATGAAAGGAGGTGCATTTTTTCGCGGTGTCGCCTTAAGCCGATGTTGCAGCCCCGCCGCTTCAACGACGGCCGCCGCACTTCCCTACTAAATTTCACGCACACATTTGTGCGTGTACAAACGTCATTTGCCTATGTAGTAGTAATAGGTAATTAATTTGCGAGCGATGTATGGAGTGTCCGGGATGTGCCTAAAGCAAACCAAGCCATGCTTCTGAAACATTCTTGGGCGTAAAATTAATAATTTTTATTAAAAAAAAATTAAATCCTGTTTCAGTTTGTCGAAGACGACTTCATTGAAATGCGAAGTAAATCCGATGCAGAAAACCCAGTTACAGCAGACGACTTACACAGACTTCTAGTTTTAGCGAGGCTCGTCAGTCTCTCTCGTGGATACGATACTTTGAACAAGGAGTGCTGGGACATCACAAGAACGATGGAAAGTGAACGGTTGGACCGGATAAAGAACAGAGTGGCTCCAACATTTTAAATATATCAATAAATATTTTTTATATGCCGAGTTTTTGGTTCAACTCCAATATGTTTTTTTTTTTAAATTTTCAATATGAATAAACAATTTTTTTCGTGCCAGCAGCTGCAGGTCTAGAAAGACTTTATACAGACGCAGAGCTCCCGAAGATGGTGACAGGAGAGTTATAATCAAATCTCGATCTGGAGCGTTCGAAACCTTAGATAACAGCTGGATTGTCCCGTATTCGCCCATTCTATGTAAAATGTTTAATGCCCACATTAATGTAGAAGCATGTAGCTCTGTCCGCGCAATCAAGTATAACTGTAAGTACATAAATAAAGGAAGCGACCAAGCAATATTTAATCTCAGGAGTGAAGGTGAGGTAAATCCCGTTAATGAAGTACAGATCTTTCAAGCAGGGTGTTATGTCAGCAGTAACGAGGCAGCGTGGCGTCTCCTTGGCTTCCCTTTACACGAAAGGCACCCAACAGTTACTCACCTTTCGGTGCACTTAGAAAATGGAGAGCGTGTATATTTCACCGAAAGAAATTTCCAAGAAAGAATTGCATCACCGCCAAAAACTACACTAACAGCCTTCTTACAACTTTGTCAAACCGACCCCTTTGCAAAAAAGCCTCGGAAGATGATAGTTATTCAGCATTCATTCATTCATTTCATTCAGTGCTGAAAAGTCTCGGAAGATGATAGTTATTCAGCATATGTTTTTGTGTGAACATTACTATAACCGTTTTATTTGGATTAGCGGTTAGGTCATATTCCCTGCACCATCTCTCCTCAATACGGAGAGCCGCTTGGGTCAGGTCGCACACAATGCTTGCTGTCTTACCAGAGACCAGTATTGTCAGATCATCTGCATAACCGACTGTGTAGAAATGGTTAGCGTTTAATTTGCTGATGAGTTCATTAATGACCATATACCACAGGAGAGGTGAAAGAACCCCACCCTGCGGGCATCCTTTCATGATCTGAATTGTCTGAGATTCACCAGCAATCTTTATTGTTCGTGTACTGAGCATGTTTACTATCCAGTCAATCAGTGCCGGTTCAACATTATGCCAACTTCGGGCACCTTTTATGCTGGAGAAATTTGTTCTGTCAAAAGCACCTTCTATGTCTATGGAGGAGCCTAGACATATTGCTTGTTTTGGATGGCCTCTTCAATCTTTGTTATTACCTGGTGAAGTGCCGATTCTGTAGATTTACCTAAGCTATAGGCGTGTTGTTTTTCGTGTAGCGGTAAGTTAATTAGCGCCGACCCTCTCAACTCCCGTTCACACATCCTCTCCATCGTCTTTTGGAGAAAGGATGTGAGGCTAATAGGTCTGTAGGATTTAGGGTCTGTATAGTCGTTCTTATCTGGTTTGGGTATGAACGTGACTTTCACTTCCCTCCATCCCCTAGGAATATATGTAAGAGCCAGACATGCTCTCATTATGGCAACAAGTCTGACTATTAGGACTTTACCCCCCCCCCCCTCCCCCCACCGTAGAAGTGCCGGGAATAAGCATTCAGGTCCTGCTGCCTTATAGGGTTGGAAACTATGAATGGCCCAATGGATTTTGTCCATCGTCACCACTCTTTATGCTAATTCCCTGTCTTCTTTCCAAATTGAGTTTCGAGTATCCCAAATTGTTTCGAGTATCCCAAAATGAGTTTCGAGTATCCTAAATTGAGTTTCGAGTAGAGATTGCAATCTGGATTCTTCGAAATTCGAAAATAACTGAAAAATTTGGATTTTCTAGAGCTTTATAAATCCGGTTTTTCCGGATTTTAGTCAAAATTGAGTTCAATCGATAATATTTTACATTTATCCACATATTTTCATTCTAAGTAATCAGTAGTTAGGTATTACCTACTCTAATACGCAAATTCGAACAATATTTGAATGGGTAGGATCAGGTATAGCTCTTAAATGTTTAATAAAATCATTAGACAGCCAAGTCACGATGTCTGCCAGGCAACTGGCAATTTAATTGAAACGGAGAATTATAGAGAGGCGACTCTATAATATTGTCAGTGCCTTACAGTACTTATCCAACCCTAATCAATATTTTAAGGTTGCCCTAGTCGATGTCATGAACTAAATGGTGGGCTGGGTTAAAATGCATGCTATCTCAGGCGATATCACGTGCGAAAGGGATAAACGCTGTGATGAGCAGTAAGAAGCTAGTGCACACACACATATGCACTCCTCAGTGACGCAATGTGCGACGGCGTAATCGCGTACCTACCTATGCGGTTCTTTAAATGACAACATAAATTCAAACGATAATTGAGAAAGCTCCGTAGCGCAGTGGCTTAGCAATGAGTGGGTGCGCTGGGGGCCGCGGGTTCGATTCGTATGGCCTACAAATACTTGTTCCGGGTCTGTATGTTTGTCCTTGTGCAATTTATGTTTGTAAACTGCCTCCACGATACAGGAGAATATCCTACTGTGGGGGTAACGTATTTTAAAAAGAGAAAAGAGAGAGGAAACAAATTGGTGTTATTAGAACTTAGGATCTGTGTGATGCTGTGTGAAACGTAATTATTACGAACCCAATTTAGTTGTTATTATGAAAGTTCTTATGTGAATTTAAGTAGATGTTATTATTATATAATAATTTCATTGATTTGTTTTTACTTAATTTTTAACCGACTTCGAAAAAAGGAGGCGGTTCTCAATTCGTTGGTTTTGTTTATGTTTTGGAAAATTATTTTTTTGTTTGAAAGAATATACTTTCCAGATGATCCTACGGTAATCGATGATGATCAGGTCGGGATTTGATGAAGGGATCTTGGAGAAATCGAGGGAACTCTTCAATAAATGACAGCAAATTAACCGCGATTGCTGCTATCGCGTATCTATGTATTCTTTACGCAACCACACAGTATAATACCATGCCTGTACCCACTAAAGGGACATAAATCTCAACTAAAGATGCATTAAAAACTTTTTGAAAAAAAAAATATAACCGACTTCTAAAACAAACAGAAAAAAGTGTAAAATAATTGTTTTTTTTAATGTTTGGTACTATGTATTCTAAATAGGTATTTACTTAACATAGCTAGTTAGCTATAATAGCCCACAGGCAACTCCCCGAAGTATATGCCAGCCAGTGTCAGGACAACTGCTTTTTCGACAGCGCGACTGATGTGAGTGGGGCTTTTATGTAGGTTAATTAAATAAATAAAAAATGTTAGTTTGTAAATTGTTTATTGATTGTTTGTGTTCAATAGCGGTTTGCAATATTCTCTTAGTACTTAGAAAGTTATCAACAATAGGGATTGTGTCACTGCAGGGACAAGCACAAACGTCTATCAAAATAGTAACGTACCTAAATGGAATACTAACAGCACAGACTTCACTACAGAAGTTCAAAGAACACGTCTAGACAAGGTAAGTAATTAGAAGAAAACTACAATTTAGAGATCGATTGTAAATCAAATTCACAGTACAGACACAATTAACGAAATATAAATAAAATTTTGATTTATTTTATGATAGATAACGGTAGTTGAAAACTAAACACTGTATAGGAATGACATCACTGAACGAGTCAGGTGGTCAGTCCAAACAAATAAAAGGCGCGATTGTAGAAAGAGATTCGTTACGAAACGTTTGTAGGCTAGGAGGCTTGGCCTGTTTATGCTATTCATAACGAAGGCTTTAAAAATATGTACAAGTCATAACCCCACATCTGAGGTAGGTTGATGCGCTCCTTAGTTTCTATATAGTTCGTATCATTCTGTAATAAATTAAATCTAATCCAAAATATACTATAATACCTTAGCAAAGCTACTACTATTTTATTTAGTAGTAGCTTATATAGTAGTATAGTAAATTATATATAAAAAATATGAGTATGTTTGGGGTAAGGTTAAATATAAACAAATATTTGCCAAGTGCGAATCGGACTTCGAAGCTTCCGTACCATCTTACAAGATTTAAATATATATATTACTATCGATCAAAAAAGCCAAAAATACACGTTTCTTTTTCTAGTAGAAAATCCTTTAATTTCAAATTTATTTTTACTATTTGCTGTTACAGCGGCAACAGAAATACACCTTCTGTAAAAATACTAATATAAAATAAAAAATATATAGATAAAAAACCGCAAAAAGTTAAACGAGAGATTAGAAAACGCGTCCGAGCTCGTGCTTGGGAACGACAGAGTTGGGGGCAGTTTGCAAATAGTTGAACCTTCTGGAAATAAAATTCCATCTCTGCAAAGATCGACTAAAAATGAATCGGTTACATCGGCCACGGAATCTTCATCGTCACGCTTAAGACGTAAACACCTTAAGCTGGCAGCTGCTAAGGAAAAAGCAAGAATTCAGATGAACCTTATTGACAAAAGGCTTGAGTTTGATTTAGCAAAGATGGAAGGCAGCCGTGCGTCAGAATGTCAATCAAAGACGAGTCAAGTTAGTAGAAGCATCAAGAAGCAGCCTTTTGTGGAGCAGGAGCAGGAGACCAGCAATTTGCAGCAGTCACCTTTACCTCAACATAAGGCGGCAGGCGTCAGCAACATCGGAGACAGCGACGGCGACATCGGAGGCAGCGCGGGCACCCTATGTTGACCCAGTCAGTGCACCGGCCCACCACACGCCTGTCTACAGTATCCTTCAACTCGCTCACACACTGAAGGGCATTATGGTTACGTCGTCTAGTTATCAGGAGGAACGATTGCGTACCCGACTGTCTACACCTAAAGAACTACCTCCATTTAGTGGAGATTGCATCGAGTGGTTGCACTTTAAGAGTGCCTATGAGGAATCTACATGTGTATGTCAATTTAGTGACTCCGAGAACCTATAGCGACTACGTCGAGCACTCAATGGTGATGCCAAGGAGGCAGTTACTGACCTATTAATCGGCGACACGTCATCAGCTGTCGTCATGGAGGCACTGGAACTGAGGTTTGGTCAATCTGATTTAATTATTCAATATCTCACTTCTCAAATGCTATCTCCATTGTCTACTAATTATCAGCATGATGTCATTTTGTTTTCAATGAAAGTTAATAACTGTATCGCAATCGTATACGCATTAAATCAGCATGATTATCTACGTAGTCCTGAACTGTCAGCTACAATATTCTCCAAGCTACCTAGTATATTGTTAAGTAAATGGACCGACTAGAAATATAATAAACTATCATGCAATATACCTAAACTTCAAATGATAGATTCTTTTCTCAAGCAAGAAGCGGAAAAATTTTCAGCTGTAGGAGTCACACATTTGCGAGACTATAAAAAAACCGAACCCATACCACCTGGCAGAAAGTTTGATGATAGATCTCGCTTCAATAATTACAACCGACCTGTCCTAACTATAGCCTCGGAAACAACCAGCACTAAGTTATGCAATTATTGTAAAAAATCGATGCACATATTACCTGCCTGTCGTCTGTTTATAAGGGCTATGAGAAAAGGTCGATGGAGGTATGTAAAACCGAAGGACTTATGTTATTGCTGTTTACTAGATAGATATGATCAGAAATCTTGTCCGGCGGCCTTACGCGACATAGACGGCTGCGGACTGGCACATCATCGTCTGCTTCATTTTAAAAGGCCTAATGCACTTTATGCAAATGCCTGACCAGGAGCGAGAAGAGGAGATGTCACCTGTATTGGAGCCGTTGTCACGAAATGAGACTGTGGCTCATGTCATGGCTCCGAACACGAACAACGCGCTGCGATAGCAGGGCGCGCTCGCGGCGTACAATGCGGGTGCGCACACACCGGGCAGCGACGTCGCCTCCTCTAGTGGCGGTCATACTAGCGGCAGTGAAGTGCTACTAAAAGTAGTAAAAGTGAATATATGTGGCCCAAGTGGTAGTGTAACGACTTACGCGTTGTTAGATGATGGTGCATCCGTTTCGATGATCGATAAAAATCTAATTAAGGAATTAGGTCTATCACCTACTCTATCTAGCCCTGTGAAATTTATTGATGCTTTTAATATTGAAGTATATTTTTTTTTATATAGAAGAAGGGGCAAACGAGCATGCGGCTCACCTGATGTTAAGTGAATATCAGTCTGCACATCGCTTGGAGAAGTTTAGAAGTAACATAGTAAAAAAACTTCCATTACTTTCATACCAAAATAATCCAATTTTTTTGTATGCAACATTATTTAAGCTCATTTGCAATGAATTTAATAATACTTTTACTTCTAAAACATTCTCCTTGAATAATCGTAAAGCATTTAATGAATAGGCGACAGTAGGAGTCCATAAGAGTAGACAAAGCTTATATGAACTTTACAATGAAAGGTCATATAATCCTAGCGTCGAATTTAGGGAATATGTAAAAAAATATTCCAATATATTTAAAAGAGTGTGCTCCTTAGCCAAGTCATTGTATTTAAGCAACAAAATAAAGACTGCTTCTAATAAAATTAAAATGACATGGAGTATAATTAATAGTGAAACTGGTAAGGTCAACTCTCGCAATTCAAACTACCAGTTAAGTTTTAACAATAAATTAACTAAATCAGATCAGGACGTTGCAAGGGTTTTTGAGAAATATTTTACTGACATTCCGATCTTAACCACTAAGTCACTGAATTCTTCTCCTACCGTCGCCGAATCATTACTTAAACAAAATGTAAATGTGTGTACAAAGAATTTTACATTTCATAAAGTTTCATCAAAAGATATTGTAAAATATTTTCAGACTATTGATATTAGAAGAACCGCCGATCTGTGGGGGATTTCCGTTAAAGTTATTGCGTCTATAATAGATACAATCGCACCTCAACTATCTATTATTTTTAATAGTAGTATCCAATCTGGTGTGTTTCCTGATTTAATGAAGCATAGTAAAGTAATACCTTTATTTAAATCTGGTAGTACATTGGACCCCGCTAATTTTAGACCTATTTCTGTACTGCCAACACTTAGTAAAATTTTTGAAAAAATTATTCTTGATCAATTGTTAATTTTTTTTAATGTAAATAAATTACTTCATAAAAATCAATTTGGTTTCACAAGGGGTCGCTCGACAACTGATGCTGGTGTTGAGCTAATTAAATATTTATTTAATGCATGGGAGAATTCACAGGATGCTTTGGGTGTGTTCTGCGACCTATCCAAAGCCTTCGATTGTGTTTACTATGAAACATTAATCAGGAAACTTCAACACTACGGTGTAAGAAATGATGCTCTTAAATTAATTATTTTATATTTAAGTGACAGAACACAAAAAGTTGTTATTAATAGTATGAGTTCTTCCGGGTCGATTGTACAAATGGGCGTGCCTCAGGGCTCAATTCTCGGCCCCTTTCTGTTTCTTGTATATATTAATGACTTACCTTGCATAGTAGGGGATAACCATGATATAGTATTATTTGCTGATGATACTTCATTAATTTTCAAATTAAAACGACAGTTATTAAATTACGACGAAGTAAATAATGCTATAGCTAAGTTACTCAATTGGTTTAATGTTAATAATTTGCATTTGGATGGAACTAAAACTAAATGTATGAAATTCGTAACTCCTAATGTTAAACATGTCAATACTAATGTAATTTTAAATGGGGAGGAACTGAGTCTTGTTGATACCACCATTTTTCTTGGAATCACACTGGACGCAAAGCTTCAATGGCTCCCCCATATATCAAAACTAGCTAGCAGACTTAGTTCTGCAGCATATGCTGTAAAAAAGATTAGAACTCTTACCAGTGTTGAAAAAGCTAGAATAGTTTACTTTAGTTATTTCCATAGCATTATGTCGTATGGTATTTTGCTATGGGGACACGCGACTGACACTGAAATTATATTTATTTTACAGAAGAGGGCCATTAGAGCAATATATAATTTAAAACCAAAAGAGTCACTGAGACAAAAATTTAAGGAAATTAATATATTAACTCTGGCCTCTCAATACATTTATGATAATGTAATGGACGTACACAAAAATAAAAGTAGTTTTGCGAAAATAAGTGATATTCATTCTGTAAATACTAGGAGCAGACACAAGCTGGTAGTACCAGTTACTCGACTCCACCGAGTCAGTAATTCATTCTTGAGGCGATGTATACGCTTTTACAACAAAATCCCAGAAAATATACAAAATTTGTCATACACAAAGTTCAAAAATGTTATTAAACTAAGTTTGTATAAAAAGGGTTATTATAATATTAAGGAATTTATAGATGATAATAACCCCTGGGAAGGGTGATCGCTACCAAGCTATTTCTAATTTGTCTTGTGTTGTTGATTGTAAACATGATTGTAAGCTATTATTAAAAAAAATAGTCCCGCTGGGTTTCTTGCTGGTTCTTCCCAGGACAGAGGTTTTTTTGCGAACCAGTGGTAAATTAAAAAAGTGACTTTCAATAAGTATTTTTATAATCTACATTGAATAAAAAAGTTTCTATTTCTGTTTCTGATGCTCCTAAAATATGTACAAAAATTCTGGCTTTTTCGAAAATGTATTTTATGATGTAACATTTTGACAGGTAGATAAATTAAAATTACCTAAGCAAAACATGTCCGTAGTCGATAATTTAAACTGTAAATACTTGTTACATGTAAAAGATTTTGTATGTAAACAATGTGTGGTACCTCGCTTACTGATAGGGCAAGATAATTATTTTCTATTAGCGCCTTTAGAAGTGCTGCATGGCGACAAACAAAAGCCATACGCTACGAGATGCCGACTAGGATGGTCCATTCATGGTTGCTACTCACTCCTCTATGAACGGGCACATATTGCATCTTGCACATTCCGAGCAGCAGGAACAGGTAACCAATATAGATGAATTATGTGCAATTATTGTCATCGTCATAATCATCATCATCGTCATCAACATCATCGTCGTCATCATCATGGTAATTGTCATCATCACCATCGTCATCATTATTGTTACGAGCATGAGGTTCGTGACAATAAAAACTGTCGATTGAATTACTAAAATTAACACTTTAATCAGCGAACACCAATTAAAACTTAAAAACACTAATAATTAATCACACTGATTCACTTTATTTCGCTCCGAAGCTTCGCTTGTCTCGCCAATTTCAATATTGCGTCGATCGCATCTTACAGCGCTTTAAATACACATTATCACTGAAACATCCAGAATATTCAAGTAAATACATCGACCAGGCGCCGAAAGTTCGAGTGTAGGGCTTCTAGAAAGCTTAGTTCTTCAATTCGATACTAGATGGCGCTGTCGGTTGAAAGATTAGTCATGTCATTTTCTGGAAAGCTGTCCTCGCTCTGTTACCCGACACTAGATGGCGCTAGTGCCAGACGTCACCTTAGGCGCGCAATACTGCCCCCTCCTAAGACATGCTCGTCCCGAGCATTATCGGCCCAATAATAACGCGCCAGGCGATCCACATGGACGATCTTAGGAGTCCCTCTTGCGCCTTTCTGTATCCGGTAGGTTACATCGTTGATCCTGGTTACAATGCGGTACGGGCCGTCCCATTAGCTTGAAACTTAGGAGATTTCCCTTTGCTGCGGACTGGATTGTGCAACCACACTTGTGAACCTTCGTCGAACCCTTTGTTGTTCATTTTGCGGTCATACCGGGTTTTCATCTTTTTAGACATTTGCTGGCCCGATTGTCTGACGTGCTCATAAATGTCATTCATTTTGTTCCGCAAGTCATTTGCATAATCGGTTATACTGCGTGGGGCATCAGGTGGTATCCCGGTTATCAGGTCTGCAGGCAGCCGTAATTCCAATGATTTCTTAAATTTACGCGAACACTACACATTGAATAAAACTACTATTTACGGATTTTATCGCGTTTAATTACTTTAATTTATTTTTATTATTATCCCGACGTTTCGGGTGCTTTACAGTACCCATGATCACGGGGGGGACTGAGATGTTTGACGTCCCAATGTCATAGTTAGTTTGGCTACCTTCGGTTTTTTTAATATTAATTTTTGATCCGATTTACGCAAAACGAGCTTATAGTATCATGATTCCTCTACAAGATGCAGGTGTGTACAAGCTAGATTGTGAATGTGGTCTCTTACATAGGTCAAACAAAGAAATCTATAAAAACCCGCGTGAAGGAACATATAGCTGATGTGAAGCACCGACGCTCCGGGAAGTCTGCAGTCTGCGAACATGTTCAAGATCGTCCCCACCATTACATTAGATTTGATAAACCACAAATTCTCGCAAAAGAACACCTATTCCTACCAAGGATGATACACGAGGCTATTGAAATTAAAAAACATCCAAATTTCAATAGAGAAGATGGTTGGGTGTTACCATCTGCTTGGGATCCTATAATTAACAAAATTAAACCCAAACCCAAGCATACCACTGCAAGACTTCATGATACTATAAGCTCGTTTTGCGTAAATCGGATCAAAAATTAATATTAAAAAAACTGAAGGTAGCCGGACTAACTATGACATTGGGACGTCAAACATCTCAGTCCCCCCCGTGACCATGGGTACTGTAAAGCACCCGAAACGTCGGGATAATAATAAAAATAAATTAAAGTAATTAATCGCGATAAAATCCGTAAATAGTAGTTTTATTCAAAGCCGTAATTCTCTTACAAAATTTTGCGAAAGCTGGTGTCACTGCTGTACTTTCGTGAAGAGCGCTTCGATATGACAACAAAAACGGTTGTATGTGCTAGATTGTCTAAAACTTTTGCTAGGTACCTCTCCAATGTCTGATTAAATCGTTCTACCATTCCATCAGATTGCGGGTGATAAGAAGTCGTTCTTGTTATATGAGTACCCATAACTCGGCAAGTTTCCTGGAATATTTGAGACTCAAAATTCCTTCCTTGATCGCTGTGAATCTCTAAAGGTACTCCAAAATGACAAAAGACTTCATGAACTAGTTTATCTGCAACTGTTCAAGCTTCTTGATTTGGAATGGCGAAGACTTCTGGCCACTTAGTGAAGTAATCCATCACAACCATGAAATACTTGTTACCGCTTTCACTCTTCGGAAACGGCCCCGCCATGTCAATAGCTATTCTCTCCCATGGTGCAACAACATTGTACAACTTCAATGCACCTCTACTACGAGTCTGAGGTCCCTTTACAGCCGCACAACTTGTACATTTGCGACACCAGTCCTCGACATCGTTTCGACAGTGGACCAAGTAAAAGCGTTCTCGGATCTTCAGTAGAGATCGTTTAACTCCCAGATGGCCTCCTGTACAGTCATTATGGTACAGCTGTAGAACATCCGGTACTTTAGCTTTAGGGACAACCATTTGCAAATGACAGCTGTCTCCCCGAACGTTTTCCCATTTACGGCACAGAACTCCATCCTGAAGCAGCAAGCTGTCCCACTAGGCCCAATAGCTTTTAGTGGTCGAACTAGAGCACTGGCCTTCACCCATTACAGAATCGGCTTGATGTCCGGATCTTCCTGCTGTGCACGTTGTAAGCTGTCCTTCCAATCGTTGCTGAGGTTGTCTGTCCTGAGCATCCTCACGGATACCACTTCCTTACTCTCTTGCCTAGTACAATGTTTGCAATCTTCAGGACAAGGTCTTCTTGACAATGCATCTGCGTTGCCATGAGATTTCCCGCTGCGATGTTCGATCTCAAAGTCGTATTCCTGCAGTAGCTCAATCCACCTCGCAACTTGTCCTTCTGGATTTTTAAACTGCAATAGCCATTTTAGTGCAGCATGGTCACTTTGTAAGTGAAATTTTCGTCCCAGAAGATATTTGATAAAATGCTGAAACGACTTTACCACAGCTAGCAATTCGCATTTTGTGACACAATAGTTCCTTTCCGGTTTTGACAACGACTTGCTGAAGTACGCTATCACGACCTCTTGGTCACCATTCCATTGAGACAACACACCGCCAAGTCCTATATCACTTGCGTCTGTGTCAACTATAAATTCTTTGCTTGCATCAGGGTATCCCAAAATAGGTGTTTTGCACAGACGGTCCTTGAGCTCCTGGAGTGCGATATTGCAACCTTCATCCCAGCAGAAATGTCGCTTCTCCTCGGTTAGCTTGTGCAGAGGTTTTGCTATATCTGCAAAGTTCTTCACAAATCGCCGATAATAGGAGCACAAACCCAAAAATGCTCTAAGCTGTGTTTTGTCTTTTGGAACCGGCCAATCCTTGACAGCGGCGATTTTCTCCGGTTCCGTGCGGATACCTTCTTCCGATACTACATACCCCAACAAGTTGACTTGCCGTTTGAATAGTGAACATTTCTTCGGACTCAACTTGAGGTTGGCACTCTGAATCTTCATGAGCACGCGTTCAAGGTTTTGAAGGTGTTCCTCAAACGTACGGCCCACGATGATGATGTAGCCCTAGTAGACCAGACAGGCATCGCCAATTAGCCCGGTAAGTACAAGCTCCATCAGCCTTTCAAACGTTGCTGGAGCATTGCACAATCCAAACGGCATTATTTTAAATTGCCACAGACCCTTTGTCGTCGAGAACGCAGTTTTCTCCTTGTCCTTAGGGTCAATTTCAACTTGCCAGTAGCCACTTTTTAGATCCAGCGTGCTAAACCACTTTACTCCTGTAAGCATGTCCAGCGTGTCATCAATTCTTGGCAAGGGATAGCTGTCCTTCTTTGTAACGTCGTTCAGATGGCGGTAGTCAACACAGAACCACATGTTGCCGTCCTTCTTCTTTACGAGCACCACGGGTGAACACCATGGACTAGATGAAGGAAGGCTCAATAACACCATCCGTCACCGTTCCCTCAATCATGGTTTCCACTTCCTTTTCACGTGCTACCGGCAATCTTCTTGGCCGCTGATGAATAGGCAATTCTTCTCCTGTGTTTATTTTGTGTTGGACCAAGCCAGTCTTTCCTATGTCAGCTTCGTTTGATGAGAATGCATCGGCATACTTGAGTAACAACTTCTTCGCCTTGACCATTTGGTTCCGGGAGAGAACGCTGCGACAGTCTTCCAAAAGTGTGGTCTCTCGTTTGTGCATCCTTGCTGGGGGTCCCACTCGATAGATATTGGCACTGACGTAACCAATCCACTTCCTCACAAGTACCAACCAGTGTGCCTTTTTCTATAATCTGTTCCTGGTCACAAAGGTTCAGCACACATTCTCCTGCGATGTCAGTGGTTCTGACCAAGGTTCAAGCTACTTTCCATGGAAGGTCATTGTTTACCCTTTCCACAAGTACACAACGGTGAGCTTGCCCAGCGTTTCGAGGAAGACTAACCGGCACAATCGTTTCGGATCTTGGCAGATGAACAATCTTCTTAATGCTGTACACGTTCCCTGGTAACGCACCTTCCATAAAAAGTTCCTCCTGCCCACATTTCAAAACACCTTGCTTAACGTCGATTTCACAACAATTATTCCTCATAAAGTCTAGGCCCAGGATGCAGTCGTCCATTATATCAGCCACGATGATGATTATACAGTAGATCATGTTGCCTAGCTTTAACTCTATCTCTTTCTCTCCACGGACGGGTATACGCTGACCGGTGGCTGTTACCAAATTAATGCGTTCTCGGTTGTATGCGGAGTCTCCAAGGAACTGACTTATAAGTTGGGAACTAACAACCGTACGAGAGGCTCCAGTATCTCAGTTTACACGGCATTCCGTTGACCTCGCCCTTGATGATTAGACTGTTCCCATCATTGGTTTGTGAGATCGAGATCCTTGGGGCTCTTTTAACATCAGCCAGCACCCGCCCCGCAGTTCTGGCTTTTACTCGTTTCCCTGCTGCTGCTGGGCTGTGCTGTTGGCCGCACTACCCTCCTGAGATCGTTCACCTTCCCTTTCTAGGGTTCTCTTAGGGCAGCTGGATCGTAAGTGGCCCCTTTTCCCACAGCCATAGCACCTAGGGCTGTATCCTTTATTGCGGTCGCAAAGGGTAGTTGCCGCAACCTCCCTGACGCGATGGGAACGATGATCCTGCCGCACGGCTTCCACCTCCAGTGCATGGGCCAAGGCGTCCTTAAGCGTCTCGTGGTGCCCGAGCCTCACAGCAGCTCTGACTTCAAGGTCGCGGATGCCATCGATGAATGTCTGCACCAAGTTCCCTTCAATGAGCGCAGGTACGGACCGGTATGCTTTTCGCACCAGCTTCTCCACCACTAGAGCCCACTGCTGCAGGTTTTCGTTGATGCGCTGCACGCGATCTTTAAGCTGCGCACGAAAGACGTGCTCCAGGTAAGCATCGCCATATCTCGCCCCCAATGCCTCAAGAAGCTGCTCATAAGTCACTTCCTCACCAAGCGCGAGAGCTTCCAGAGCTTTAAGGCCTGGTCGCGCAGGCCTAGTGTGAGAGCAGTCATGACCTGACTTTTATTCCAGTCGTTCGCCTTCATAACAGCCTCGAACTGGATTTTGTAGGCTGACCAGGAAGAGGTACCGTCGAACGGTGGCACCTTGAACCCACGTAGCGAAGGTGTTGTAGCTACTATAGGAACTGTAATTCCATCCCCCAGTTTGAGGTCATCCAGCGTTTTCTTCACGTAATCAACCCGATTGTTCACTTGGTCGATTTGGGTTTTAGCTTCCTTGATTTGGGTTTCAGCTTCCGATAGGCGGTTGTCATGTTGAGCCACCCTATCCTTCACCTCCCTTATCTCTTTCCCGAAGTTAGCGTGAATGTCCTTCACGAGGAGCATCTGCTCTTCCTGTCGGTGGGCCTGTTCTTCCTGCTGCTCTTTTAACCAGCGGGCCTGTTCCGCTTGTCCGCCCCGCAGCTGCTCTTCCAACTGACGGACCTGTTCCTCCTCTCGGCGAGCCTGTTCCTCCTGTCGGCGAGCCTGTTCCTCCTGTCGGTGAGCCTGCTCCTGCAGCATCACCATCAGAGCACCTAAGTCAGTTGCTGCAGATGTAGGAGCTACTGACGGGCCTGCAGCCGGCGGCTGGCCCTCCGACGTCTGCAGCGTTCCACCACCAAATCTTCTTTGGTCTGTCTCCTGCTGGCGTTGACTTCGGGTACGGACACCCTCCGTTTCCTCCTTAGGTAAAATCGGAATGATTTTATCACGCTTCTGACACCAATTGTTACGAGCTTGAGGTTCGTGAATATAAAAACTGCCGATTGAATTACCAAAATTAACACTTTAATCACCGAACACCACTTAAAACTTAAAAACACTAATAATTAATCGCACTGATTCACTTTATTTCGCTCCGAAGCTTCGCTTGTCTCGCCAATTTCAATACTGCCTCGGTCGCATCTTACAGCGCCTTTAAATACACATTATCACCGAAACATCCAGAATATTCAAGTAAATACGCGTGCCTATCGACCAGGCGCCGAAAGTTCGAGTGTAGGGCTTCTAGAAAGCTTAGTTCTTCAATTTGATACTAGATGGCGCTGTCGGTTGAAAGATGTCACTTTCTGGAAAGCTCTCCTCGCTCTGTTACCCGACACTAGATAGCGCTAGTGCCAGACGTCAACTTAGGCGCGCAACGTTATTATCACTGTCATCGTTATGGTCAACGTCATCGTCATCGTCATCGCTACTTACCTAAACCGAGCCGTAAATTCGGAAATAAATACACAAATTCATCCATGACTTGGCTGAAAATTGGTCTTTTTCAGCCAAGTCATGGAACTGTTAAAAGTTTCTTGTTATACATACATGTATATATATATATATATATATTAATTACTACCTAAAGGTACACCCAGATCTGGCGAATGCGCCGATTGTGAGCTGCTTTTGAGGTGCCCACAAACTGCGCACGCGCAGTTCCTGTAAAATTTTGTGCCCTTGTAGTAACTGACGCATAACTACGTAAGTGCGTGTTACGCGCATGTGGGTCCGTTTGCTTACTACATACTGTGAAAGGCGTGGATGTACGGAAATCAGAGCAGGGCAGCGCGTTTTTTTAAATAAGTTTTCTTGTATTTACCAAAGTTTACTAGCTTAACTTACTTGTTATAACGTTTCTAAATGACTCCCTTCTATAGTAGATAATTGTAATTTTATTGCTTATTTCAGAAATATAACATCATTATAAACGACAATGAAATTCCATCGCGTTACACTGCTGGTTGTTCAGTGATGTCTCAGTGATCGCAAGGGTGAAAACCGGCAGCGATCACCGAATGGTTAGAGGCACACTGAACCTAAACGTTAAGTTGGAGAGGTCTCGTCTAATGAAGTCAACGCTCCGTCCCCCTCGTGCTCTGATCCAGAATCCTGAGACTTTTCAGCTCGAGTTACTTAACCGCTTTCAGTGCCTAGAAGATTGCAATGCAGTGGACGATATGAATGACAAGCTCGTGGAAATTGTCCATGTGGTTGGAGCTAAGTTCTGCGAAACCCGCCGCAGAAGAACACAAAAACTCTCCGATCACACTCTTAATCTCATGGCTGTTAGACGGGAGATGAGGCTGCAATCGTCAACAGATTTGACAGCATACAGGCAACTGAACAGACAGATCTCCAAATGCATGCGGCGAAACTTACGCAACTTTAATACTGCTCGTATTAAAGAAGCGGTCGAGCGGAACCAGGGCTCCAAAGTCTTTGCCAGAGATCTGTCTGCCAGAAAGAGCCAACTGTCAAAACTGAAGACTTAGTGTGGCAGCATCGTTTCCGAGACACCTGAGATTTTGAGTGAGATTGAGAGGTTCTATGGGCAGCTGTACACATCATCGTTGGAGCTACACGCAAGTGTGAGTAACGATCCAAGAGCAAGTCTTACCCGACACTATTCCGATGATATCCCGGACGTCAGTCTGAGCGAGATTAGAATGGCTCTCCAGCACCTTAAAAACGGCAGGGCCCCAGTCGAGGATGGAATTACAGCGGAGCTTCTGAAAGCGGGTGGAACACCGGTACTTGAAGTCCTTCAGAGGCTCTTCAATTCCGTCCTCCATGGTGGCACTACTCCGGAGGCGTGGAGCAGAAGTGCGGTGGTCTTGTTCTTTAAGAAAGGCGACAACGCTCTCTTGAAGAACTACAAACTGATTTCCCTTCTGAGCCGCGTCTACGTGCTATTTTCGAGAGTCATTACGAATCGTCTCGCACGCAGACTCGACGACTTCCAGCCTCCTGAACAAGCCGGTTTTCGAAAAGGCTTCAGTACCATAGACCACATACATACCCTGCGGCAGATTGTACAGAAGACCAAAGAGTACAATCTGCCACTTTGCCTGGCGTATGTGGGCTATGAGAAAGCCTTTGATTCCGTCGAAATTTGGGCGGTGCTACAGTCCCTTCAGCGGTGCTAAGTTGACTGTCGGTATATCGAAGTGCTGAAGTGTTTGTACAGTAGGGCTACGATGGCTATCCGATTACAGAACCAAAGTTTGAAGCCTGTCCAATTGTAGAGAGGAGTAAGACAGGGTGACGTTATATTCCCGAAACTCTTCACCGCTGCATTGGAAGACGTTTTCAAGCTACGGGACTGGAAAAGATACGGTATTAACGTCAATGGCGAGTACATCACTCACCTTCGATTTGCCGACGATATAGTGCTTATGGCAGAATCGCTGGAAGACCTTAGCACTATGCTCAATGACCTCAATGGTGTCTCCCAACGGATAGGTCTTAAGATGAACATGGACAAAACAAAAATCATGAATGTCCATGTCTCACCTATGCCGGTAGTAGTTGGGAGCACTATGCTCGAAGTTGTTGACGAGTACGTTTACCTGGGACAAATAGTCCGACTAGGTAAGTCCAACTTCGACCGAGAGGTCTATCGACGGATTCAACTCGGCTGGGCAGCGTTCGGGAAATTACGACACATCTTCTCGTCAGGTGTACCTCAATCTCTGAATACTAAAGGGTACAACCAGTGCGTGTTGCCAGTGATGACTTACGGATCAGAGACGTGGTCCTTCACTGCTGGCCGTATGAGGACGCTCAAGGTCGCTCAGCGAGCTATGGAGAGGGCTATGCTCGGAGTTTCTCTGCGTGATAGACTCAGAAATGAGGATATCCGCAGTAAAACCAGAGTGACCGACATAGCCCAACGGATTAGTAAGCTGAAGTGGCAATGGGCCGGCCATATAGCACGAAGAACCGATAACCGATGGGGAAGAAAGGTTCTCGAGTGGCAGCCTCGTACCGGTAGGCGTAGTGTAGGGCGACCCCCCACTAGATGGAGTGACGACCTGGTAAGGCATGCAGGAAGTCGATGGATGCAGGTGGCTCAGGACCGTGCTTTGTGGCATTACTTGGGGGAGGCCTATGTTCAGCAGTGGACTTGTGAAGGGCTGTAATGATGATGATGATGATGACACTGTTGGTGGCACTGCTTTGTCAGAAGTATATTAGACAATGTTGACCAAAGTGTACATAATTTCCATCGATGCTTCGCAGCACATTGCCATGACCTTTGACTTGTGGACTGATCAGTACCGACGACTGAATTATATAACGTTCACACTGCATTATTTAACTACAGGTAAGTAACTAGATTACAGTTTGAATATCACCTTTAATAGTAAGATCAACTAAGTATAATGACTTTTATTTTCAGACTTTGTCTTAAAAGCTTTGACTTTGAGCACAGTAATAATAACAGGCAAAAAAACCGGAGAAAAAATTAACGATACTATTGAGGGCAGTTGCGTCGCGAACGCGATATCGACAGGTTGCGCACGAGATCAAAAATGGATGCCGTGAAGTGTAAGGATTGTAATATTATTATAAACGAAGTGCTAGCATACTTGCAGAATAAGTTAGAGGTGTTAACTGAAGATCAACTTGTGAGAATATGTTCAACTGGTTTTTCTGCGGAAGATATTGAGAAGGCGAAAATTTTATTATTTTCTTCGGTGACATCGTCATCAACGAGTCGACGTGTGAGAAAGGGCTCTGGAAAACATAGATAATCTGGAAAATATAGATATAGAAGATATGATTGCATTTTTTAAGGGCAATGATCCAGAATTATTTCCTATATTTGTTGCTAGAGACTTGAATAAATTACCCCCTGTTAGCTACGATCATATAGATGTGACAAAATTGGTCAAGGATATACAAATATTAAAAACGGAAATTTCTTACATAAAAGAATCCTATATTACCACAGAAGAAGTTAATTTGTGCCCCGACAAATCTTTTGGATGTAAGCGTTAGCAGAAAAATTGAAGGGCATCTGTTGGATAGCGGACCGACTGCGCTATCGTATAATGAACAATATCAATGCAGTAACAACGAACCCAGCGCCCCTACGATACAAACTCACTCGAACACTGAGGCTGCGACGACGGTGCCGGTGCTGTCTAATATAGCGTCTCGAGGCGCTAAACCTACACGAGTTTCGCCACCACCGCCGCTAAGATCGCCACCAGTGAGTACGGTAGTAGGGGCTAATGCAAAGGAATGCACATTACCGAATGTAAACAAACCTAGTATGGTGGAAATGGTTCGTAATGAAAGAGAATGGAAAATAGATCAACCAGCGGACGAGTGGATTATGGTACAGAGGAAAAGATATAGAAATCGTTTTATAGGGCAGAAAGGGAAAGCAAGTGTTTAGTCCACTGAAAAGTTTAAAGCTGCGGATATAAAAGTTCCTTTGTTTATCTCTAATGTCCATAAAGACTCCGCCGAAACGGACATTATTAATTATATACGAGAAAAAACTAATGAAATTGTAAGCTTACAAAAGATTGATATGAAACAGGATAAAGGGTACAATAGTTACAAATTATTGGTGTCTAAACTTATTTTTTGGAGGCTATAATTGAGGAGGCCTTAATTGGAGGCTATAGTAAATACCTTAAGCGAGGCCGCAATTATGACATATGAAGGTAGTGCCATTACTGCCAAAAAGAAAACTGTAGTCGGATGGAATAAATATGTAAAAGATGCTCATAGGGAGTCCAGGATTCAATTTGATAATTGGTTGCAATGTGGCAAACCTAAAGGGGGCATTGTGTATGATCGTATGTGTGAGAGCAGACGTCAATTTAAATCTAAGTTAAAATGGTGCCAGAATCGGGAACAACAAATTAAAATAGACATAATAGCTACTCAACATTGTAATAAGGACTTCAAAAATTTTTGGAAATCCACAAATAAATTAAATGTGCGGCCTGGTCTTCCTGTGAGCATTGGGAACACTAATGATAAAAAAGAGATTGTTGAAAATTTTAGGCAATATTTTAATGTTGACTCTCCTTTAGGACCCATAAATGGTAAAACCTACACGGAAGTCCCCTTCGACACAAACCCGGTTCGCTTCACAGCTAAACAGGTGGGTGCAGTGATTATGAACATGAAAAGGGGGAGGTCTCCTGGGTATGATGATCTTAGCATTGAGCATTTGGAACATGCTGGTGGCCATCTTCCTAGGGTTTTGGGTTTGTTCTTTTCACTGTGCCTACGACATAGATATCTACCTAATAATATAATGAGGACTATTGTGGTGCCAATTCTAAAAAGTAAAACTGGGGACATCTCGGACATAACCAAATATAGACCTATATCGTTGGCTACAATATTAGCAAAGGTACTGGACGGTCTACTTGATACGTATTTAAGAAAATATTTGCAGCTACACGATGCTCAATTTGGTGGAGTGCCATCTTGGCCCTTAAGCGAACCGTTGAGTACTACACGGACAGAAAAACACCTGTGTATGCCTGTTTTCTAGACTTGTCAAAAGCCTTCGATATGGTTTCCTATGAAATATTGTGGAGTAAGTTGAGGAAAACCGGAATACCTGCTGAACTTGTTGCCATGTTCGAGTATTGGTACAACAATCAAATAAATAATGTCAAATGGGCAGATACGTTTTCCGATCCATATAGGCTAGAATATGGGGTGAGACAAGGGGGTTTAAGCTCACCGAACCTATTCAGCCTGTACATTAATGACCTAATCGGTGAATTGAGCAGCATATGTATCGGATGCTATGTAGATGGAGTTTGTTTAAACAATTTAAGTTACGCCGATGATATGGTGCTACTGGCCCCGTCTGTTAGTGCTCTTAGAAAATTGTTACGCGTTTGTGAGGATTATGCTGTTAGACATGGTTTAGTATACAATGTTAAGAAAAGTCAGTTTATGGTATTTAGAGCTGGAAAAAAGTGTCCAAAGAATGTGCCTCCTATTTTGCTTAATGGCACTGCCCTAGGAAGAGTAAAAGAGTTTAAATATCTAGGCCACTACATAACTGAAAATTGTAAAGATGATATGGACATCGAGAGGGAGCGAAGGGCACTGTCGATCCGTGGAAATATGTTGATTCGTATGTTTGCGCGGTGCAGCAAGGAAGTTAAGATTACACTCTTCAAAACCTATTGTCAATCTTTTTACGCATGCAGCTTATGGACAACGTATACAAAGCGCGCTTACAGTGACCTTCGTGTTTTATGTAATAACATTTTCAGGGCCCTGTTGGGGCTGCCTCGATTTTGTAGCGCATCAGGGATGTCTACAGAAACACGAACAGATGACTTCTTCGCAATAATGCGTAAAAGAGTGTACTCACTGTTGAGCAGAATACGTGGCAGCCACAACAGTATAATGAACGTGTTCGCCGAAAGATGTGACGGGCATATGCCAGATTATTGGAACGATTTGTTGAAAAGTGACTACTCATATTTAAGAAACTAACATTAGTGTTTAAGGTGCACAATTACTAACAACTTATATGGATCTATGTCTGAAATAAAAGAGTTATTATTATTATTATAAAGAAGAGGTTTATATTGGACGGCAAAGCGATTATTGCAGACGCTGATGCTGGAAGTAATGTGAAACGAGCAGTTGGGATGGCGAATTTGACTCACCATCTATGTCTAGGTCATGGGCTTCACAATCTGGTGACAGTCGGTGGCATAAACTTGGTTCCAGAAATTGCACTACTAGTTCAGAAATGCAAAAAGTCGTCAAGGCTGTGAGATATCGAGCCCCAGAGTTGCAAACTCGTTGAAACCTTAGAAAGTGACGAGAGCGACCCTGTTCCTGAAGTTGATCTAATACTAGAAAATGCTAAAGAAACCGAAATTGAAGGGCTTAACCGTCAGGAACCGAAAATTACAAACATATTCCAACAATTAAAACCGCAACCCCAACTCGTTGGCACAGCATTTTAGAAATGCTAGAAAGTATAATCCACGTATGCAACTGAGAACCTATAAATAATGTTGCGCGCCTAAGTTGACGTCAGGTACCTGGCACTAGCCCCGTCTAGTCAATCAAAATCGCCATCGGGGACCAGAGCGAGGAGGGCTTCCTAGAAAATGTCAATCTTGACTTTCGACCAACAGCGCCATCTAGTATCGAACAGAAGAATTAAGCTTTCTGGAAGCCCCACACTCGAACTTTCTGCGCCTTGTCGGTTGGCGCGTATTTACTTGAATATTCTGGACGTTTCGGTGAAAATGTGTATTTAAAGGCGCTGCAAGACGCGGTCGGGGCAGTTTTGAATTTGGCGAGACAAGCGAAGCTTCGAAGCGAAATAAAGTGAATCAGTGTGGTTAATTATTATTAGTGTTTTAAGTTTTAATTGGTGTTCGGTAATAAAAGTGTAAATTTTGGTAATTCAATCGGCAATGTTGAAAAAGATTGGCTAAGAAGAACTCAGAATAACTCATAGTGAGTGGATTCTTTTAGAAGAATTGGTAAAATTTTCGAGAAGCTTTCGCGAAGCCGTCGAAATCTTGTTGTCTCAGAAAACACGCACAATGAATGTTGCTCTGGTGTTCCGTTCTGAGATTATAGACGTATTAAAGCCTAATCAAGATGATGAGGCACTATTAATGTTACGCTTAAAACGCAACATGATGAAAAATGGATAAAAGATTCCCAGTAACAAAGCCCATTATTGCAGCAGCACTATTGGATAACCCCTTTATGAGTCTGACTGAAATTGATTCATTTTCTAGAAAACGAGAATATGACCAGATCATCCTTCCTTTCCTCGTACATAAGAGAAGTCATAAATGTCAATAACGGGCCATAAGCTTTAGCCGAAAATGCTGGCAATACAAGCACCAGCAATGTAACTGACACGTCATTCTTGCATAAACTGTCGAGGAAACATAGTATTAGTTCATGCCAAGGGATTCAAGGTAATCCAATAGAGCAAGAATGTTGGCGTTACTTAACTAGTGCCGATCCTGCAGAACCAAAATATGGTAATTTTTATCTTATTGGAACAGTAAAAAAAGCGTTTCCTCATATTGCTGCTCTTGCTAAAGCTTTACTCTGTGTGCCTGCCACAAGCACTCCAAGTGAGAGAGTATTCTCGGTAGCCGGGTTAACCGTTACGGCGAAAAGATCTCGCTTGAGCTCTATTCGGGTAAATAAAATCATATTCATTCATGATAATTATAAAATATGCAGGGTTGATAATAATGAGAAACCTTAATAAGAATGTAAAAACCGTTTTAGAGGCTATTAAAGTAAGCGTTCATTAGTAAAATTGTTTTTTTTTGTACCTAATCTAATTCAAGTATGTAATATACTAACATTTTCCTGTCTTGCGCCGAAAATGGTATTAAAAAGCATCGTGTTGAAATTTAAATAAACTAGGTGAAGGAGTAAATCGCGTCTTTTATAAAAATACAGTAAAAGTTGCCACGCAGCCGGCGCCACGCAGCCGGCGCCAGGCTGCCGCTGACTGAAATTTGTCAGCGCGCCGCCGCCGACAAACTTTAAGGCGGCGCCCACATTTAATGTAGTACGTGAAAAACAAAATTTCCTTTTGTATGGAGAATGGGCTCACCACAAATTGTGGCGTAACTTAATGAAATGCATGTCGATTTATTACTTATATCTCTAGATTACACTAGTGATATTAGTTTTACCGCATCTAACGGGAATACTGAGAAATTAACAATCAAACGGCAATCACATTATAACCCACAACTTATATGTGTGACTGTCTAGTAGTTTTTATCGATATTCTATGTTATAATAGTGCAGTGTTAATAATAAATAAGGAACTTCGTTCCGAAAGTACGAAAAAAGTTGTAGGTTCTTCAAAATATTGTTACGAGCTTGAGGTTCGTGACAATAAAAATTGCCGATAGAATTACCTAAATTAACACTTTAATTCACTTTACACTAATTAAAGTTAAAAACACTAATAATTAATCACACTTATTCACTTTATTCCGCTCCGAAGCTTCGCTTGTCTCGCCAACTTCAATACTTCCCCGATCGCATCTTGCAGCGCCTATAAATATAAATTAGCACCGAAATATCCAGAATATTCAAGTAAACACGCGCAAGGTACCGAGAGTTCGAGTTTCAACTTCAAGAAGTTTAGTTCTTCGGTTCGAGACTAGATGGCGCTAGTGCCGTCGACTTGGGCGCCTAACACTGCCCCCTCCTAAGACATGCTCGTCCCAAGCATTATCGGCCCCATAATAACGCGAAAGGCAATCCGCATGGACGATCTTAGGAGTCCCTCTTGTGCCTTTCTGTATCCGGTAGGTTACATCGTTGATCCTGGTCATAATCCGGTACGGGCCGTCCCATTTAGCTTGAAGGTTAGGAGATTTCCCTTTGCTACGGACGGGATTATGCAACCACACTAGTGAACCTTCGACGAACCCTTTGTTGTTCATTTTGCGGTCGTACCGGGTTTTCATCTTTTCAGACATTTGCTGGCCCGATTGTCTGACGTGCTCATAAATGTCATTCATTTTGTTCCGCAAGTCATTTGCATAATCGGTTATACTACGTGGAGCATCAGGTGGTATCCCGGTGATCAGGTCTGCAGGCAGCCGTAATTCTCTTCCAAAGTTTGCGAAAGCTGGTGTCACTGCTGTATTTTCGTGAACAGCGCTTCGATATGACAACAAAAATGGTTGTATGTGCTTGTCCCAATCTCGTTGCCGATTGTCTATAACTTTTGCTAGGGACCTCACCAATATCTGATTAAATCGTTCTACCATTCTATCAGATTGCGGGTGGTAAGAAGTCGTTCTTGTTTTGTAAGTACCCATAACTCGGTAAGTTTCCTGGAATATTTGAAACTCAAAATTCCTTCCTTGATCGCTGTGAATCTCTAAAGGTACTCCAAAACGACAGAAGACTTCATGAACTAGTTTATCTGCAACTGTTGAAGCTTCTTAATTTGGAATGGCGAAGACTTCTGGCCACTTAGTGAAGTAATCCATCACAACCATGAAATACTTGTTACCGCTTTCACTCTCCGGAAACGGCCTCGCCACGTCAATGGCTACTATCTCCCATGGTGCACCAATATTGTACAACTTCAATGCACCTCTACTACGAGTCTGAGGTCCCTTTACAGCCGCACAACTTGTACATTTGCGACACCAGTCCTCGACATCGTTTCGACAGTGGACCCAATAAAACCATTCTCGGATCTTCAGTAGAGTTCGTTTAACTCCCAGATGGCCTCCGGAACAATCATTATGGTACAGCTGTAGAACACTTACGTATGTAGGGTACTTTAGCTTTAGGGACAACCATTTGCAAGTGACAGCTGTCTCCTCGAACATTTTCCCATTTACGGCACAGAACTCCATCCTGAAGCAGCAAGCTGTCCCATTGGGCCCAATAGCTTTTAGTGGTCGAACTCATCGCTGAGACGTCGCTCCACTTGGGCTTTGGAGCACTGGCCTTCATCCATTCCAGAATCGGCTTGATGTCCGGATCTTCCTGTTGTGCATGTTGTAAGCTGTCCTTCCACTCGTTGCTGAGGTGGTCTGTCCTGAGCATCCTCACGGAAACCACTTTCTTACTCTCCTGCCTAGTACAATGTTTGCAATCTTCAGGACAAGGTCTTCGTGATAATGCATCTGCGTTGCCATGAGATTTCCCGCTGCGATGTTCGATCTCAAAGTCGTATTCTTGCAGTAGTTCAATCCACCTCGCAACTTGTCCTTCTGGACTTTTAAACTGCAATAGCCATTTTAGTGCAGCATGGTCAGTTCTTAAGCGAAATTTTCGTCCCAGAAGATATTTGCTAAAATGCTGCAACGACTTTACCACAGCTAGCAATTCGCGTCTTGTGACACAATAGTTCCTTTCCGGTTTTGACAATGACTTGCTGAAGTATGCTATCACGACCTCTTGGTCGCCATTCCGTTGAGACAACACACCGCCAAGTCCTATATCACTTGCGTCTGTGTCAACTATAAATTCTTTGTTTGCAGCAGGGTATCCCAAAATAGGTGTTTTGCACAGACGGTCTTTGAGCTCCTGGAATGCGATATTGCAACTTTCATCCCAGCAGTCGCTTCATCCCAAATGTCGCTCCTCCTCGGTTAACTTGTGCAGAGGTTTGGCTATATCTGCAAAGTTCTTCACAAATCGCCGGTAATAGGAGCACAAACCCAAAAATAGTCTAACCTGCGTCTTGTCTTTTGGAACCGGCCAATCCTTGATAGCGGCGATTTTCTCTGGATCCGTGCGGATACCTTCTTCCGGTACTACATACCCCAAAAAGTTAACTTGCCGTTTGAATAGTGAACATTTCTTCGGACTCAACTTGAGGTTGGCACTCTGAATCTTCATGAGCACGCGTTCCAGGTTTTGAAGGTGTTCCTCAAACGTCCGGCCTACGATGATGATGTCATCCAAGTAGACCAGACAGGCATCGCCAATTAGCCCGATAAGTGCAAGTTCCATCAGCCTTTCAAACGTTGCTGGAGCATTGCACAACCCAAACGGCAATACTTTAAATTGCCACAGACCCTTTCCCGTCAAGAAGGCAGTTTTCTCCTTGTCCTTAGGGTCAATTTCAACTTGCCAGTAGCCACTTTTAGATCCAGAGTGCTAAACCACTTTACTCCTGTAGGCATGTCCAGCGTGTCATCAATTCTTGGCAAGGGATAGCTGTCCTTCTTTGTAACGTCGTTCAGACGGCGGTAATCTACACAGAACCGCATGCTTCCATCCTTCTTCTTTACCAGCACCATGGGTGAACACCATGGACTAGATGAATATTCAATAACACCATCCTTCACCATTCCCTCAATCATGGTTTCCACTTCCTTTTCACGTGGTACTGGCAATCTTCTTGGCCGCTGACGGATAGGCAATTCTTCTCCTGTGTTTATTTTGTGTTGACCTAAGCCAGTCTTTCCCATGTCAGCATCGTTTGATGAGAATACATCGGCGTACTTGAGTAACAACTTCTACGCCTTGACCAATTTGTTCGGGGAGAGAACACTGCGACAGTCTTCCAAAAGTGTGATCACTCTCGTTTCTGAATCCTTGCTGGGGGTCCCACTCGATATATATTGGCACCGACGTAACCAATCCACTTCCTCACAAGTACCAACCAGTGTGCCTTTTTCTATAATCTGTTCCCGGTCACAAAGGTTCAGCACACGTACTCCTGAGATGTCAGTGATCCTGATCAAGGTTCGAGCTACTTTCCATGGAAGGTCATTGTTTACCCTTTCCACAAGTACACAACGGTGAGGTTGCCCAGCGTTTCGAGGAAGACTAACCGGAACAATCGTTTCTGATCTCGGCGGAAGAACAATCTTCTTAATGCTGTACACGTTTCCTGGTAACGCACCTCCCATAAAAAGTTCCTCCTGTCCACATTTCAAAACACCTTGCTTTACGTCGATCTCACAACAATTATTCCTCAAAAAGTCTAGGCCTAGGATGCAGTCGTCCATTATATCAGCCACGATGACATTATGCAGATAGATCACGTTGCCTAGCTTCAACTCCATCTCCTTCTCTCCACGGACGGGTATACGCTGACCGGTGGCTGTTACCAAATTAATGCGTTCTCGGTTGTACGGAGTCCCCAAGGAACAGACTTATTAGTTGGGAACTAACAACCGTACGAGAGGCTCCAGTGTCTATGGTCAGTTTACACGGCATTCCGTTGACCTCGCCCTTGATGATTAGACTGTTCCCATCGTGGGTTTGTGAGATCGAGATCCTTGGGGCTCTTTTAACATCAGCCAGCACCCGCCCCGCAGTTCTGGCTTTTACTCGTTTCCCTGGTGCTGCTTGTCGGTGTTGTTGGCCGCACTACCCTCCTGAGATCGTTCACCTTCCCTTTCTAGGGTTTACTTAGGGCAGCTGTATCGAAGATGGCACTTTTCCCCACAGCCATAGCACCTAGGGCTAAGCGCGAACTGTAGCTGCTGCAAACTCCCTGACGCGATGGGAACGATGGTCCTGCCGCACGGCGTCCTTAAGCGTCTTGTGGTGCCCGAGCCTCACAGCAGCTCTGACTTCCAGGTCGCGGATGCCGTCGATGAATGTCTGCACCAAGTTCCCTTCAATGAGCGCAGGTATAGACCGGTATGCTTTTCGCACCAGCTTCTCCACCTCTAGAGCCCACTGCTGCAGGTTTTCGTTGATGCGCTGCACGCGATCTTTAAGCTGCGCCCGAAAGACGTGTTCCACTTGAGCGTCGCCATATCTCGCCTCCAATGCCTCAAGGAGTTGCTCATAAGTCACTTCCTCACCGAGAGCTTCCAGAACTGTTAAGGCCTGGTCGCGCAGGCCTAGTGTGAGAGCAGTCATGGCCTGACTCTTATTCCAGCCGTTCGCCTTCATAACAGCCTCGAACTGGATTTTGTAGGCTGACCAGGAAGAAGTCCCGTTGAACGGTGGCAACTTGAACCCACGTAGCGAAGGTGTAGTAGCTACTACGGGAGCTGTAGTTCCATCCCCAAGTTTGAGTTCATCCAGCGTTTTCTTAACTTGGTTGATTTGGGTCTAGGCTTCCGACAGGCGGTTATCATGTTGAGCAACCTTATCCTTCACCTCCCTTATCTCTTTCCCGAAGGTAGCGTGAAGGTCTTTCATGAGAAGCATCTGCTCTTCCCTATCGCGTTTGAGCTGCTCTTCTCAGCGGCGAGCCTGTTCCTCCTGTCCGCCCCGCAGCTGCTCTTCCAACCGACGGACCTGTTCCTCCTGTCGGCGAGCCTGTTCCTCCTGCTGCTCTTTCAACAGACGGGCCTGTTCCTCTCGTCCGCGCTGCAACTGCTCCTGTAGCATCGCCATCAGAGCACCTAAGTCAGGTGCTGCAGATGTAGGAGCTACCGACGGGCCTGCAGCCGGTGACTGGCCTTCAGACGTCTGCGGCGCTGCACCAGCAAATCTTCTTTGGTCCGTCTCCTGCTGGCGTTGACTTCGGGTACGGACACCCTCCGTTTCCTCCTTAGGTAAAATCGGCATGATTTTCTCCCACTTCTGACACCAATTGTTAAGAGCTTGAGGTTCGTGACAATAAAAATTGCCGATAGAATTACCTAAATTAACACTTTAATACACTTTACACTAATTAAAGTTAAAAACACTAATAATTAATCACACTTATTCTCTTTATTCCGCTCCGAAGCTTCGCTTGTCTCGCCAACTTCAATACTTCCCCGATCGAATCTTGGAGCGCCTATAAATATAAATAATTAGCACCGAAATACCCAGAATATTCAAGTAAACACACGCAAAGTACCGAGAGTTCGAGTTTCAACTTCAAGAAGTTTAGTTCTTCGGTTCGAAACTATATGGCGCTAGTGCCGTCGACTTGGGCGCGTAAGAATATTAAATACTAGTTGGATTCTCCAGAACTACTAAAAGAATATTTTTAGTAGTTCCGGAGAAAACAGTTCATGAATAAAAAACAGACTGCGGTGATTTATATGTAGCTATTGATTCTTAATTGTATTATTTATCATGATGACGGTTAGATTTTCATAAAATCTTTAGCCAGTTTACTATAGTAAATTGGAATGTTTTTTATGAGTTTAATTACGTTAAAATATCTAGTTGGTTCAAAAACGATTGTCTCCTTTAAAAAGCCTAACAAAAGCCAGAAGGGCCGGACACGGTCTAATTTAGCAGGGACACGCAATCAAAAAGCCTGACCGTGTATGGCTTTATCCGGACGCCTGGCAACGCTAGCCACGGCCTTCGACGCCCATTACGATAATATCGAAACGAGACGGAGCTCGCGAAATAAAATCAGGTCCGACCTTGACGAGCGCTCGTGCTCTATTGAACGCAGAGGGCCGGCGCAGTGAAATATATGGTACTTTTATTTAGTTAATTAAAAAATAATAGTAACGATTTAAAAAGTAAAAATCATGGTAGAGTTTTAAGCAAATGTTGATGATTAATTTGATATTAACGCCAAAATGATGTAGAACACATAAACACATAAACACTCACGCCTGTCACCCAGAGGGCTAGGCAGAGACTACAGACTTCCATTTGGCACGATCCTGACACACCTCTCTCGCCTCCTTCACATCCATACACCTACGCATACATGCTCGTCGGTTAAGGGTACTCCTAATTTGGCCCGTTTTCAATAAATTGCCAATTTGGTCGATACATTTTCGCCTAGGACGTCCCTTTCCGACTCTGCCATTCACTTCTGCAACATAAATTTTCTTTGTCACTCTTTCCTCATTCATTCTTTCCACATGACCAAACCACCGAAGCATTCCTTTCTTAATCCTGGTCACAACATCATCTTGCAAACCACACTCTTCTCTTATTACACAATTTCTTACCCTGTCGTTCAGATTCAGCCCTAACATACTCCTTAAGGACCGCATTTCTACTGCGTTGATTCTACTCTCGTGCTTCTTCTGCCACACCCAACTTTCACTACCATACGTTTAAGTAGGGACCAACACAGCATTGTGAATTGCCATACGTGCCTTTTTTGACACATTTTGACTCTTCACAATAGAGTGCAGGGCCCCATTTACCCTATTTCCCGCATTCACTCATCGTTCTATATCCTTATCATATCTCCCATCCCTGCTAAATACGCAGCCCAAATATACAAACTCATCTACTTGCTCGATCAACTCCCCTTCTATTCTTAATTCACAAATCGTTTTACTTTCTTCTCTTTCAAAAACCATAACCTTCGTCTTAGTTGCGTTCACTTTCTTTTAATGATCTGTTCATTAATGTAACCATCATTTGCAACTCAGCCGCCGACGACGCAAGGATAACTTGATCATCGGCGTGCAAAAGGCATTTGACGGTTAACTCACCCATTCTTAATCCGCATTCTTCAACTTTCAAATTTTGCAAACAACTGTCCATAAATATGTTGAACAGCAACGGGGAAGCCACACAGCCCTGTCTGACACCTTTATGGATGTCAAACCAGTCCGAGTAGACCCCGTTGATCCTAACACAAGCACTAGAGTCCCTATAAAAGACTCCAATGCGCATATCAAGCCAGCGCTCAACCCAAATGAGTTCAGTGTTTGCCATAGCACATCCCTATCCACTCTGTCATAGGCCTTTTCCAAGTTCATGAACGCACAAAAAACCTTTTGGTTTTTGGCCAAAAACTTCATTTCATGAGGAGTAAAATTAAAATTTGCCTTGAGCTTATTGTAGTAGAGAAAACTATTTTTACCGTAGACAGAGAAACCTATAGACTAATGATCGGCGTGGCCTCGAGTGAGAAAGAACGATAACGAATTTTTAGGTTATAAAATAATCTTTATGACTTTTAAACACATTTAGATAAAAATTTTAATTGTTCTAAGAACTGAACTGAACAAGATGCACCAATCTTAAGCTCACAAAACACTTTTGTTCTCACCTAAACCAACTTGCAAAATCCTTAAATGGCTACGCTGTCAAAGTTGTTTAGCAAACTGTAGAGTTTGCTAAACAAAAAAACCGGCACGGAGAAAAAGACAAACAATCACACCATCTTATTTCTATGCAAGACGTATACATAAATCTATCCTTTTCGTGTGCGAATGCGAAAGAAGGCGTCAATTTGTCTATAGGTTTCTCTGTCTACGATTTTTACCAATTTTAATTTGAATGATGTAGAACTTTGGAGATATTGGGGCTTGTAAAGAAGATTTTTCGGTAGATAATTGAATTCGATTTTTTCCCCTTACGTGAAAAGCATATAACGAAAATGTATTTAATAATTACTAAAGTATAGGATATTTGTGACTTAAAAATATTTTTTTCTGTGGTCGATATTCAATACAATCTACAAGTTAGAGCTCCCAAATCATGTCTCTCAGAGTTTTGACCTAAACATGTATATTGAGAATGATTGAGTTATTAAATAAATAAATAAGTTATCTAAAATTTGCCTTGAGCTTATTGTAGTAGAGAAAACGTACTATTTTTACCAATTTTAATTTTTATTTCAAGCAACGAACAGAAAACATATAATTACAACGAGGAAACCTTGTAATTTCGCGTTTTTTGTAATACTCCTCTTAATACACAAAGAAACCAATTAATATATCGAACTCCACTTACATGTTTTGAGATTTTTAGCAATTTGGCCTTCCTTTTAAGAATAGAATTAATAATTAAAAATAATAATAATAATTTAGGTGTTATGCAACTTACTAATAATTTGCTGATAATAAAAACATTAGTGTTAAATGTGAGGATGGTTGATATGCAACATCTAGAAAAGATAAGAAAACCGTAAACTGCGAGGCTGTGGTCTGGTCGCTAGTCAAATAATAAATCTGTAACTATGGAACCAGTAACTAGGTACCTAATTATCTAGTAGTATCCGGTAGTAGTAAACCTAGATACTAGTTGTATCTGGGTTTTTGAGTGGCCATACTTGAATAAAAACTCAAAAATAAATATCAAAATTGCCTTAATACCTATAGGAAAAAAAATACATTTATGTTAATGTAAGGCAAGCGTCATCTCGGGCGCTCTAGTGACAACCTCACTGAATTAGGCCCTTGCAGGGGGGCCGCGTTGCGTAGGTATATTTTCATGCCTAAAGCGCGGGGTGAAACAGGCCCGGTATAACAATGTCTCTACTTAAGACACAAGTTTGTTACGGTGCTCGGCGACGTTTTCTCGAGAAATATTAGCACGACCGGTGTATAAAGCATCACCATTGCTGTCGTCCGCATATCATTGAATGTTACCAGGTTACAACATATCATTGATATGCAGAAAATACAGCGTTGCACACAGCACACAGTTCCGTGGAACACCAGCGTTAATACGCTTGTAATCAAAGCATGCACCGTCTACTACGACCTTGATAGTCCGACCAGCAAGGAAAATTTTGATCCAATTACACAATTTATTGGGAAGCCCATAAGAAGGGGCCTTCGAAAGAAACGCTTAGTGCCAAACCCGATCGAAGGCTTTCGTTATGTCCATAACGGCTAATACCTACTCCGTGGACTCTATTGCCTCCGCGTGAGTCAGGTAGACCAGAAGATCACCAGCTGATCGATCCCGACGAAAACCGTATTGGTGGTCAATAATCAGCTGGTGACCCTCAAGGTACCTCATGATTTGGCAGTTTATAATGGTTCCCATTATTTTTGAGAACAAGGAGTTGACAGCGGTGGGCCTGTAGTGGTACGGAATTGAGCGGTTGCCCTTATTTAGGTATCGGGTGGACCAAAGCCGTCTTCTATGAATTCAGGACTGCGCCTTGGGAGAAGGAGTATCGGAAAAGACGCGTTAGAATCGGTGCCAACTCAGGAGCACATGTCTTCAGCACAGTGGGAGGGACTCCATCAGGCTCACTCGACTTTTTGAGGTCCAGGGAGAGGAGTGTTTTGTGAACAGCGCGCTGTGTAAACCGCACATCCAGCATGGTGCACTAACACCGCCGTACGTAATCGGTGGTGTGTTCCCTCTGTCATCAAGAGTCGAGTTGGATGCAAAGATATTGCCAGTGAATCGACCTCTCTATGCACGGGTTCCCGAATAAAGGCAAACTAGATGTGCTCTGATCTTGCCTTGACAATGACTTTTGAAGGACCTGAAGGCAGAACTATACTTTTTTTAAGAGCGCTGGTGTTTACATCCCGCGACATTGATGCATCAGCCCAGGCCCGGTAGCACTCCTGTTTATGGCGTGATGCTAAGTTACAGGAACGACCAAACTATTGCTGGGATCTGCCTCATGTGACTACCACGGAATAGAATAGATATTTTTAAAATGAATTTTAGAATAAAAAGGATTTTTTTTGTCTGTACCTCAAATCTGCAAAACGTTGTCCGCCATGTTAGATCATATCGTGACGTCACTGATCCAACCTAAGCATATTAATGTTCTGTGTCACTGATTAAGAGAACTAGCTAACGTGCTGTGTTATTTCGAAAATAGACTTTTAGACACTTCGGCCATGAGTGCCCACATATAAAAGCATATAGATATGATAATATGGAATTAAAACATCGAAATGGTAAAGGAATTGCTTTAAAAAAAGTCGGGGTTTTGAAAATATAGAAGTTTTTATTTTCACAAATGCAGTTTTTTTAACAACTATTTTTATCGATTTTATTGCGTTTTATTTCTTTGATTTTTAATTCCAGACGTTTCGGGTGCTTTCCAGCACCCATGGTTACGGAAGACTGAGGTGACTGACGTCCCAATATCAGTGTTAACCCGGAGTACCTTCAGATTTTTAATTTTTATTTATGGTCCGATCTACAGAATGAACTTACTGTGTCTTGAAGTCTTGCAGTGGTATGCTTGGGTTTAATTTTAATTTCATTAATTACAGGGTCCTAAGCAGGTGGTAGTACCAAGCCTCCTTCTCTATTGAAAAAAGAATATTTTATTTCAATAGTCTCATGTATCGTCCTTTTAGAGGATTTGTGGTCTATCAAATCTTTTGTTGATGTCTATTTGGTTGGGGCCGTCCAGGATATGAACCCAAACTGCAAACTTCCCTGAACTTTGATGCTTCACGTCAGCTCGCTTCAAGATGTAGCCAATCTTGTCTGTGACACCCCTGACAAATGCTAGTACTGCACATGCTTGACTGTGGCCGGCTTCACTCGGTCACTGTGACGGAAGCGCGGGCCTGAAGCTTGTTGACGTGCAGAACCTGCTTGACGTGCTGAAACTCGACGGCCAGATATTTGCTGCCACAGATCCCTTGTGCTCTCTGTAACAAAGATTTGCTCACGGTAACTAACTGTGAAGGATGATGGTGAGATTCATTGTTTTCTATACACAGTGTGACCTATGGTGTTGTTAGAATTTTGGATGACTAACGCATCTAGGAAAGCTAAGGAATTATTTGCCTCTAATTTACACATCAATACATCATTCAGGAACTGAGCAGGAAGCAAAATATTAGTCTGATGCCATGCCCAACCCAAATACCATATTACTGTCATAACATGGGCACAGCATCCAACAGTTCGACGGCCGACAGTACTTTTTAATTGCACTTCTACCAGAACCAATAATAATAATAATAATAAAGCCATTTATTCAACAAGTACGTAATACAATTTCTTAATATCTGTCATATAAAATCTAGATTGTCTTCTGCTGATTGCCAATCGGCAAAGGCCTCCTCCAACCTTTTCCACTCGTTTCTATCCTTGGCAACCCGGCTCTAAGCCACACCCGCGAAATTGACCAGGTCGTCCTCTACCAGAACCATTGCCACTAAATAAAATATATATAAAATACACTTTACGACTAATAGTGATGACTTGCAATTCTAGCCCTAAGTAAAGATCCGCTAGGGCTTAACTTTATTCCCTCCATAATGCTGCTCCTCTGGTTATTACAGAGTTCTATCCGGTAGCAACCATTAAATCTTATATGTTCACCATAATAGTAGCGAGCTTGCTTTAATTGGTATGTGACACAAGCAATTAATATTAAGTCGCTGTAAGTTAAAACAGGAAATTCCCTAACATTTTAAAGTCTACATTTATATTTCTAAAGTCTGCCTGCCCTAGCTCTATTTAGATTGTTTTCCCTAGCATACTCAGAAAAATCATTATTTGTCTCCATATTTTGATGAACTATTTCAAGTATTTGAGCTGCATCATCCCTATCCCTTATTTTTGTGTGGAATTTATTAATTATAGCAGCAGCCACAGCAGTCTATCATCAAATGTGTAGAAGCCCTGTTAAAGTAATTTTGATGAAATATTTTAAATTCAGTTTTAAAAATGCCATTCACCACCTCTACTACCCATATCGACACATAGTCACAGCTCTGGATTTATTAGCATATCTTGTCATTAACTGAGATTCACCATCTGCTGGAGACATTGCTGCGACCCTTAGACATCCACATCTATCCTCGATTACAAATCAAAACGCAGATGCGTTGTCACCCGTGAGGACTAAGATCATTTTCTCGTTTCCAGTAAAAAGGGTCTCCGGTTCTCTACACTCACCATACAAAACACAGCAGCATTAAGCTACTATTTCACGCTGGTATTCTGTGAGAGCGTGGTCCTTCCCCGGTCGAGCCGACCCATTCATGCTACAACTATACTTCTAATATAACTGCAGCATGGCTCTACCACGTATAACACACATACATAGTAATTGTCACTATGTATGTTTGTTATCGCAAAATGTAGTTAATCACAAAAGAGACAATGCTGATGGAACTGTTACAACCAGGTAAAAAACATTGTGCTTTTAAATAATTAGTTAGTAGTGTATACTGTGTGATGTATGATCTAAGCTTTGTTGTTCTGGGTGCAATACATTACTCACTTCAGATTGCAACGAGGACGGACTAGATGATTCAGATAGTTCCCGTTCTGCAGTTGAACGTGATGCTGTTCTATCAGTTCATTGCCAGCAATTATGATATACACGGCATGACAACGGCAACTGAAATAATGTAAAATACAAAAAATGAAGTCAAAGTGAAAAAATAAAGATAAAATAGATTTGTTTATTTCAAACTCAAATATAAATAAAATATTTATCAAGTTAAATGTTACTGCACAAGGACGGATTTAATGCCCTATATTATTTAATAATTAAGGCCTGACAGACTACCAGCAGTCCAAAAACAATGAAAAATCAACTGTCTCCTTTCTTGGTAGTTGATAAAAATTGTCAATCTCATAAATAAGCTAGGTAGTATGTTTGTCAGATATAGCTAGTGCAGATGTGAAAAAATAAAACAAGTTCTTGAGTTGATATACAATCAGTGTAAAAACATGTATATTATATATATAATAATCAGATATGAGGATCACATTTAATAAATTGAAAAATGTTAAACACTTACCTCACGTAGCGCAAATAGTTCCTCACGTGGAGAATCGAACCCAAACAATGTGTCTTATTCTCATAAGTATCAGTGCCACAGCTGATGTATACATGTTCAAGACGAACTATTGGTGCATTTTGCGAGTGGCACACTACACGTTCACTGTACTCGAAACTTGTACCTAATTTCTTTATTAGGTACAAGTTTCGAGTACAGTGAGCTACAATTATTATATTGATATTATTCAAGTAAACTCAGTAATAAAGCATTTCTTAGAGGAAGACATGCCACATCGTGATATGTACCAACTATTTACCTGCTGTGTTCGAACCAATTGTTGAGAGATCAACAATAGCATTTTCCAACAAAACAAAATAACACGATAACACGCAATTGAATTCTTGTGACATAACAGTGACAGGGGCCTACCTGTCAGATTCGATGTTGCCACTTAACTGTCATAAAATATATGAAACGATATCGATTTTTATTCGATTAATAATATCATAAAAAGCACAATCTTTGACGCCTTTTAAGTTCTGCACGCTTTTTAAAATATAATTTCCTTTATTTATTGAAATTCTATTTCAAATGTATTTTTAAGAACAGTTAGCGTGTGCTGTATTGTTTTGTTATGCTTTAGAGAATTCGTGGTAAATCAGCTAGAAATTAACTTCTTGAATTATCATAACATGATTCCATTTTAAATGTTATGTTAAGAACAGATAAGAATAACAGTTAACTTGTGCAGTAGCGTTTTGATATACTCTAAAGAATTCTTGGTTAATCAGCTAGTAATTCGCTTGTTTAATTATCATAACTATAAATGTGAAGGTTGTCAATGAATTCAACCGAGCCTATAACAACGGTTGTTTTAGTTTTTAACGGTTGACTGCCGCTTTTGATGACTTGAAACGGATAAAAACCCATTTTGTGCAATAAGTTTTTTCTCTTTGATAATGAATAAACCACAGAAACTCCTATAATGTATTATACATTGTAGGGGTTTCTGTGGTTTATTCATTCAGTCCTTTTTTTTAGATACAAGTAGCACATTTCAAAGAACCGCAAAAACAAGTTTGTTATTTATACAAACTCTATGAAAAACAAAATAATTTGTTGCTGGCGATAATGATAGTGGTATTTTGACTCGATTTAAAATATATGCTTGTTATTACTGAACTCTTCATGGGCCTGCGAGTCCGACTTGCACTAAACCACTTTTTTCAACTTTTAGTTTTATTCTAATAGTTTTTTCGTTTAAGCGGAGCTCTTTTACTTTAGATTTACTACCTCTTTATCTATAATAATCAATCTGAGTAATTAAAATGTGTAAATACGATTCTTAAATTGTAAAAATAATAATTGGATTTGAACATCTTAGGTAGGTATTTAGTTATATTTATTTAGAAAATATTAATCTCACAATTATTTATTGTAATAATATAAATTTATCACACAGCTAACGCCCTCATTAGCAATGTAATGGTGAAAGAATTTTCAAAATCGGTCTAGTAATTTTTGAGATTAGCCAAAAAACGTATTCATTGAAAGTAGCGCCCCCTATAATAAAATTAACCCTATATTAGATATCTAAAATTATACATCAAGTTGGTCAAGTACTTTACGAGTTTAGCGAAAAAAATATTATTTGATAGTAGCGCCCTCAATAATAAAATGCATCCTACGTTTTTAAGCACCGTAGCAAAAAACCGATTCGACATAGCCTAACCCGCACACACAGTAAAAACATAACCATCCTTTTTCGTCTGTAGTCGGATAAACAACTGGTTAATAACGGTTGCGTATCGACTGCTTTGGATAAATATCCATTGTCAACGGTTATTTTAAACCTATATCATAACATCGTAATAATTATCGGAAAATTATAATAATGACACCATAAGTAATCGATCGAAAAGAGGAATCGATTTTTTTTAATAATTTTTGTGATTGGCAACATTTTATATTTTATTCACAAACTAATGAATTACGTATTTACCTAATTTTATTTTTATCTTTTCGGTACTTTTAATTTGTGTAAAAATATTCCCATTGTTTTAGGATAAACGAATACCGCGATTAATAACCATAAATAAAGATATATTTTTTAACAAATGCACATTGTTGGGCGTTCCATGGCCGAAAATGGGCAATGCCCTTTTCAAGTTACCATTACGATTATTGAGTTTTATTCCGAATTTATTGAAAAGGTATCATGGTAGATAAATTCGTAAAAGCAGAAAGTACTAATCTACCAAGGATAAATAGATTGATGGTGGTAAAAATTGTTGCATGTGATCCCAATTTTCGTTCTGCTGATTTGAGGAATGTTAAAACATCAGTGTAAGTACCTGTTACCAGCTTTTGTTTATACAAAAACACAATACAGTAACAGTAATAATACCAGGTCAGAGTGTATTTTGATAAAACATAGTTTAATTTATCTATAATTACAAACATTAGGTAGTTATAATATCTAAGTTAACGTAATTTATTACAAAATTTGTCTTGAGATACTCTTCGCCTCATGATGTTTTGTTTTGTATAAACGATAGTTAAATATAAGTCATACTTACATCAAAATGATCGTCACAGAAGAATAGTCTAGTTTTTGTAGACAATGTATTCAGGCACAGAAATCTACTACTAGAAATGCCTTCTACTGCCTTTTAATATCAGGACGCGTGTCGCCGGTTCGTAGCTAGCGTAGTTCGCACATATAGACAAACAATAAATACACAATTTCGCCTACACATATCTCTAGCATTCATGCCACAAAGATTAAACTATAAATCATTGCGTTAAGGAATATTTTATAAAAACGCAAAATCTCATGAGGCGTAGCCACTTGGTCCAATAATTACCGTGTGCGAAAAACAGAGAATGACATTGCGCGCTCACCTTCACTTGGGCATAGTGCAGCGCAACGCACGTTTCGATAACTTTCTATTAAGCGTCGTTTATCGTCCAGGAGTCTCACACCAAGATATAACTAATTAACTGAAAGTGTCTCAAAATAGACACTTTTAGTCTTAACTTTGGCTTTTAGACGTTTTATAATTAAAAAAGGGGGATAAAATAAAACGTTAAGGATAAGTATATCCATTTATCTTTAATATCAGGATCTTTTGGAAACCTGGAGTAATAGCATTGTATTAAATAAACAGATGTATAAATAAAATGAACACAACATTATACAAACTGCAAACAAATAAATACATATATGGGTGACATATTTAAATCTTTTTTATTACTTTTAAACATCTGTAACTGACTTTCTTTTGTTTGTTATATTTCAGTTACCCGGCTTTTTACAGATCGAATTTAGTCTACCATCCTAACAATATAATTACTTATGCTTACAATATATTAAATTGCATAAAAGTTTATAAAGTAATTCAAAAGTACTAACAAACAGATAATAATCGCTGATTAAAGGTTAACGGTATAAAATATTTAAAAAGAAAAAAATACAGAAGGTGTAAGTAAATATTTAACGAAAAATCACATTTCATTGTCGTTTCTGTAAAGCTAGGTAAGCCAAACATAATAAATTATCGATACAAAATAATAGTGTCACGCCACTGACTCGCGATCGACTCCTGTGGCCGTGTTCTTGGAAATTTACGTACGCAACAATATTGTTTATTGCCCGTACTATAAATCCATCGCTGCTTTTAGCTGTAGTACTCGTAGACATGAACTAGCTAAGAGTCATTGGATATTGAAACGTGAAAACAATTACGATTTGGGAGGCAATCGTAGTACTGGAGATGAATAATTTTATTTAAGTATATTTCGTTAAAAACAACATTATTTTAAACACTAAGTAGTAATTTATGAAATTTTATCCCTTTATTTGAAAATTTGCAAGTTGTGGAAGAATTTCCGCAGTTGGATATGTTTCAAAACACCATTTTTACGTCTCTGCGTCCGTCCGCAATAACACTGGTGACCGAAACAAACGCTCCTTGCGCGCTTGTGGCCTTTGAGTCACATGTGCGGCGACAAGGTCAAGCACTTTTACGAATTCTATTGCCTTAATATTTAGATTTCTGTGTATTCAGGTATCTTTTTGCCAGTTTCAACCAAGTATTTTTTATATTTAAATCAGTTGGCATTTGAATCCATAACTTTCCTGGCGTTCTTATGCTCGTATTTTTGCATTCAGACATAACACAACAATAATATAGATGATAACTCATTGTTAAATATTAAAAAGTATCTTATTCTTATGCAAAATCAGCAAAATACTAGGACAGTGACGTCACGAGTAGCTCAGAAAATTTAAAACGATAAATTAAAAGTAATTCTTAGGGCACTATTCGGTTTGAAAAAATATATAAAAGTTATAGTGGTTCATTAATACTAGGATTCTTTTAAAACACTTTTTAAAAACGGGTGTGATATCCTATTGTGGTTGTTGAGTGTGATTATGTGCTCTGTGGCATGATTTTCAAAATGTCAAATTGGAGTTTTTGGCGGAAACTTGGCCGTAGACGGATTGTCGCTACTGTTTTGTCGCTTATACAATGGTTTGAAGTGGATTTTGATTCGTAAAAGTGATGCCATTTTGTCAACTAAGTGTCCGTGCGTGTTAGTTCACACGAGAATTAAGTGTCCGCGCATGATAGAGGAAACGACGAAACAAGTGCTTTGATGTCGATATAAACCTCAAGTTATTTTGATCGCTTGGGAGCCTCATGAACTTGGGTGACTGTAGTCATCAACTATCCCCTGGGTTGAGCTGTCGTCAAAATTTCCCAAGGGCGTCGCAATGTGACGCGTCAGCATATTGTGAAGAAAAAGAATATAAAATGACGATACCGAAAGAAACGATATGCTCAGAAAGGCTAGAACCCAGAGCCATAAACCCAGTTAATTAAAAATGTCAAATTGACAGTGACGTGTAACATTTGACGTATTGAAATAAATGAAAATTCGAGTATCGATTACTTTTCTATATATTTACGATTATACTGAAAGAACATAGTTAAAAAAGAACAATGTCTAATAAAAACAAAACTTCAGATGGTGGTATTAAGAGTAAAAGCTCAGAAACATTGTGGAAGAAAGCCTTTACAGCTAATGCTGATTGGCCCGACAAGGTTAGTTTTCAATCACGAGACTTGTATTGAATTTTTATTAGGCTAAATTAAAAATTAACTAAGTGTGTAAGTGGGACGTCAGTCATCTCAGTCCCCCGTGACCATGGGTGCTGGAAAGCGCCCGAAACGTCGGGAATTAAAAGTAAAAAGTAAAAATAAACGCGATAAAATCCGTAAAAGTAGTTCTAATCATGTGTTAGTATTTTACAGCCTTTCTATAATGTATTGCTAAAGCTGTACATTTTATGAATAGTTCTGATATCAATTAAATCATATCTCTTTAGTTTTCAATTAACTACATTTTAATGTAGGATGATATCTTCTAGGTTTAAAAGATTTCTTTCACAGCGATATTCCCTATAAAATTTCTATAAGTTCCAATTACAATTAAAGTTTTTTTTATGAATAATTATATGTATATACCTATTCAATATTTATTTCAGTGTATAGCCTTTAGTCCACCCGCTGAATAAAAGTCTAACCCATAGAATTGGTATTATTGCATCACTTTGTAGCCAGGCTTGCAGCCACAGTTTTATAATATTATGAGTGGTCATCAGAAACACACTGCTGCCCATCTCGTGGTCAGTTCTCTTTTTCTCCCCTTTTACAACACCCAAGGGATGTTATGGGGTAGAAGACTTGTATTGTCGGCGACAAGCATACAATCAACCAGTGACGAAATTGTAGGGTTTTTGTTCTATAAGTCTTGTATAGAGAACTTAATAGTTTTATATTATTATTTTATATTATAGAACATAACTAGAGCAATCTAACAATGTATAATTTGTAAGGGTTATGTGAAAATTTTCAATAAATAAAGGCTCCTAAGGTTTCGGCTCGAAACAAAAACAACACGCGAGATAGGGAAAACTGCGCTGACATCCGCACGGTAACACCAGCGGGTATAAAAGTTAAGCAAATTTTGTCTCAAATCGCAGTCGCAGCACAGCCGTCAAAGAGGCTACAACAATAAGGAAAAAGGAACCGAAACCTAAGGCACAAGAAGCTACCTAGAAGAAAAGTGTTTTAATTGCCTCCTCCCGGCTGATCGTATCTCTCTCTCTCGGGGTCCTAGTAGGGTCGTATTATACATATGCATTCAGGGGTGCGTTGGACATGCATCACCAGCCCTGGGCAAGGAAAGTACATCATAAAGTGGGAGATTGTCCCAGGGCGACTGCGGGCACTGGACGTGTCCCTGCCGTCCGAAACATGTATGTTGCCACTACAGAGTGAGACCTATACCCATAATATTATTATTACTATATTAACAATATTCTCACTTTACTTAAACTGGTTAAACACTTTTTTGTGGGTAATTCATACTCATGAAATTATCTACCATTGATCATTTCTTATAAAACATATATGTTTTAAGATTTGTGTTAAATTATTTTTTTTTAATTTAGGAGGAGTTTTTAGATGTTATTTACTGGATGAGACAGGCCATTGGAATTGTAATAGGTCTGTGTTGGGGTCTCTTACCATTAAAGGGATTCATAGGGTTGTTATTGTAAGTATTACTTGATCTAGTATCTATATTCTTGATAATAATATACTATATCTATAGTATATTTCGCACCCAAATGATTATTAATAGATATTTTAAGACAGAACATTGATGTTACTCAACATATTTATTACTATGTTTATTACTTCACTTTTAAAACTCCTCTTCAGTTAATACTCATAAAATTTTTTTTTTTTTTTTTTATAGAATAGGGTGACAAACGAGCACACAGTCCACCTGATGGTAAGTGGTTGCTGCGGCCCATAGACATCTACATCTATCTTCCATTACAAATCAAAATGCAGATGCGTTGTCACCCGTGAGGACTGAGATGGAATGCCTCATTTCCAGTAAAAAGGGTCTCCGGTTCTCTACACTCACCATACGAAACATAGCAGCAATAAGCTACTATTTCACGCTGGTATTCTGTGAGAGCGTGGTCCTTACCCGGTCGAGCCGACCCATTCGTGCTACAACTATACTACTAATATAATTGCAGCAAAAATAAAATTTAGTCAGACGAAAGTTATGTAGCACCACTTATGCTTTAAATGTATTACTCATAAAAAACATTAGTCTCCAGGATTAGAAAAAAGTCAGGATACCTAATCAATTATTGATCTTACCAAAAATTTGAATGAAAAATTTCATTAATTTCAGATTTGTAGCTATGAATGCTGCAGTCATATTTATTTATGTTAACAATTTTCAAAATATTGATGAGGAAGAATATGGTGGTATGTGGGAAATAACTAAAGAAGGATTCATGACATCTTTTGCTGGGTTTTTGGTGAGTAAAATATTTTATTAAAATGTATGGTCCATAATATTATTATTCCACTAGTTCTGTTTTAGAAAAAACTAGTTGTAACGTTTTCTAACAAAAATAGTAATTGTTGTTATATAACTTATAATAACTTTTGGTAAATCCAAATGTGCATGCCTTAAGCGCTCATGTTATATGTCAATATTTTAGGTATTTTAAATACACACAAGTTTTCCCAAATAACCTTATTTTTTATTATTTTCTTTATTATGTGCGAGCAGCTATGCAGGTCTAGGTAAAGAGACCAGTATCACTGCGACCTAGAAGATCTATTGTGATCGCTGCTATGGCTATAGTTCACTGCTAAGCCCTATGTCTTCAATGAATCAAAGGAGTTGCTTAGCCGTGAGCAATTTCACTTCTTCTGGGCGGAGTAGATAGTGTCCCAGATGAGTGTTACGTTTGCTCATTAAGGGTCCGCAATCGGTTAGGATGTGTAGAGGCGTTTCTTCCGTTATGGAACAGAACCGACACATCCTTGAGTTGCTTAGTCCCAGGATGGACATGTGCTTTTTAAGACAACAGTGTCCAGTTAGGGCTCTTGCCAGAATGCACAATTTATTTTTACTTAATCCCAGGGCTTCTAAAGCGAATTTACGATCAAAATCCCGGATTAAGGTTTTAGAATGTTTTAAGCCTGGTGTGTCAGACTAGATCTTAAGTGATTTATTGTGATAAAGAGTTTCAAGGGTCAATCGGGCTAGGCTTCTGGAGATTCCACAAAATGGCTCAGGTCCAAATTGTGTGCACTTTGAGCCCTTCCGTGCAAGTTTGTCGGCAAATTCGTTGCCTACAATACCCTCGTGACCCGGAACCCATCTTAAAATGACCCTGTTGTTACAACCCAGGGCGTTTAAACGGTTCACGCAGTCTCCAACTAGCTTTGAGTTCACTAAGTTTGATTTCAGCGCTAGCAGTGATGCTTGACTATCAGAGTTTATAAAAAAAAATTATGGTTGACGTAGTGTTTTTGCAGATTGATTTCCGCACACCGAAGTATGGCGAAAATTTCTGCCTGGAAGATAGAGGTGTATCTACCCAAATTCATACTAAGTTCGAATTTGGGGCGCTCCCCGTAAATTCCAAAGCCTACGTCGAGGCCCATTTTAGACCCATCGGTATACCATATGAGGCTACCGACCTCACAGATAACCTGGCCATTCAGTCAGTCTTCTCTGGAGGGTAATTCCACTATATACTTTTTGTCAAAAGTGTATAGTGGACGCATGATATCTGAGATCATGCATAAGACCAGTGATGAGCATGGATCTCAATCTGTAGGAGAGCAAGCTCAGACCGCCCTGGGCGTTAATTCTATACAAACTAGCCCTCGCCTCCTTGTCTAGATAGAGATCAAGGGGCGTTAGGCATAGAAGTGCATTAAGAGCCGCTCCAGGCGATGATCGCATAGCTCCAGTTGCCATTAGGCAGGCAGTCCTTTGTAGACAATTTTGTCTGTCCGCAGTCGTCTTTTAGTTGGCCTTATTACACCAGACAATAGAGGCGTAGGTGAGAATCGGCCTGACTATGCTGCTGTACAGCCATAGGACCATACTGGGAAGCAAGCCCCAGTTGTTCCCGACCAAACGACTGCACATACCTAAAGCAATTTTTGCCTTATAGCATACGTTGCTAAGGTGAGAGTTCCATGTTAGTTTTTGGTCGATTGTTACGCCCAAGTACTTAACTTCCGTGGAAAATGGTACTTCTTTACCATTAAGTTTTGGTTGGACTAATTTGTCCAACTGTCTCTTTTTGGTAAAGGGTATTATAACAGTTTTATCAGAATTAACTGATAAACTGTTATCCCTACACCAGTTATTTATGGTGTTTAGGGCTCTTTGTATTATTGACGATAAAGTACTTTGGCAAAAGCCCCTCGCAATGATCACAAGGTCATCAGCGTAACCCAATGTGTCAATGCGTAGGTCTGCCATTTTGTACAATAGTATGTTGAGTCCAAAGGAGGGGTGACAAAACACCTCCTTGTGGGCAGCCTCTTGTGGTTGCAACCTCAATCGAAGTTTGAAACAGCGCTATTTTTGCCTTTCTGTTTGAGACCATCGACTTCACCCATCTGATGGTTGTGGGGTCAACATTTTTATATGTTAGGCCCCCAATCAGCAGTGATGTGGGGCTGCTGTCGAAGGCGCCCTCAATATCTAGAAAGGCACAAAGAGATATTTCTTTATCCTCCAGTGATTTTTCGACCCTGTCAATGACACTGATCAGGGCTGTTTCCGTAGATTTGCCTCTGCGGTAAGCATGCTGGTTGTAATGTATGGGCCTCGTAGCTAGAGCTACATCCCTTATATATCTATCTATAACCTTTTCCAATGTCTTAAGAAGAAAGGAAGATAGGCTTATAGGTCTAAAGGACTTTGGTAAAGCATAGTCCTTTCTACCAGCCTTAGGTATAAATAGAACCTTGACAATTGTCCATTGTTCTGGAATATATCCCCATGCAAAACTTGCTCTGAAGATTTTCACCAGATAAGGAAGAAGGATGTCGATACCCCTCTGTAGTTGGATGGGAATTATTCCATCCTCCCAGCTTGATTTAAATGGTTCAAAGGAGTCAACAGCAAACTGCACCAGGTTTGGCTTATTTTCTTTGCATCCCTACGCCAGTCCTCATTGCAAGGCCTTCGTAGGGCTCTGAAAGAGTTCAAGGCTGAAGTCTTGTATGACCCTGGGAAATGGGTTGACGCTAGTAACTCCAGTGTTTCTGTTTCACTATTAGTGAAGTTACCATCTGGCTTTTTAAGAAGCCCGATCTGATTAGGTTTAGCTTTCGATAGCAGTCTTCTTGTGTAGTCTTGCACTGCGAGGCAAAGACTCAATTTCCTCGCATAGCTTCCTCCACAATGCTCTCTTGGCTTTCCTAATTTCTTTATTATATTCAGTTAGGGCTGCACTATAAATATCCCACTTTTTGGTTTTCTTAGCCCTACTAAATAGTTTCCTGGTCTTTTCCCTAAGGTCTTTCAGCTTAGAATTCCACCAAGAAACTTCGCGCAAGAAACCTCTCCCTAGACCTTGTCTCCGTCGCTAACTCCAGACCTTCAATTGTTTTGATGCTTTTAGGAAACGTTTCCAAATTCCTCCTTAAGCTATCTCTATAGATACCCCAGGAGGTCGCTTTCGGATCCCTAAAAGTAACGGTTTCAAAGGATGGTGATGCTCCAATCACAAACGTATTGTGCTTGCGATCAGACATCGAGTTTTCGCTACTAACATGCCAGTCATTTATCCGCCTGGACATGTTATTGGCAGCAAAGGTTATGTCTAACACTTCTTGCCTAGCACGCGTTACAAAGGTTGGTGTACACCCTAAGTTTAGGCTTACCAGGCGGTTGGAGATGAGAAAATCATAAAGTAACTCACCTCTTTCGTTGATGTTAGTGCTTCCCCAGACTGTGTGGTGAGCATTAGCATCACAACCCACCACAAGTTCGGCGTTGTGTTTTCGGGCGAACTACGAACACTCTAACTCCATGGTAGGATTTGCGTTCTCGCCGAGAAGATAGGCTGAGCAAATGATTACTCTGGCCCCTGTGCATCCCTTGAGATTTATGAAGGCTGTAACCAGGTCATCATTGCAGTACTCTGGAACAGCTAAAAGTTCAATATTTTTACTATAAATTATACAAGCTCTGGGTCTTTGGTATTGACAAGAATCTTACCGGCAGCCGCCAATCCCAGAACTTGACCGTTGGCCACCCAAGGCTCTTGTATAAGGGCGAGGTCAATGTTGTCCTCTGCAAAGCAAACCTCCACCACGGCAGAAGTAGCTGCTGCATGGTGAAGATTTGCTTGGAGGACCCTCGTCTTACCCTTGGGTTTAGCCATTTATGGGCGTGGGGGGCAGGGGTCTTTTCCGCCTGTTGAGGACGAGGACGTCTCTTTCCTGCGAACTTGACCCCCGCCTTACCTTTCTTCGAACCGGGCTGAGGGGATTGGGGTTGGGGTTGGGGCGGTTCGGGCTCCATTGCCGCGTCAGAGCCTCCCCTGACTTTAAAAGTTATCATCTTAAAGCCAAGGATGACTCTGCTGCCTGCCTTCCGAAGAGCCTCCGCCGATGGGTCGTCCAGATAAAGGGTTACTAGGAACCCATTCTCCTCGTCCCTACGGTGGAGGATTCTCCAGAGCTCAGTATGGAGCCCTTCACTTTGTGCTCTCAACAGCACAGCCGCCTCCTCTGGAGAGTCGGCTTCGCTGCGGGGCAAGTAGGTAATGCCCCGCGTAGGCTTAGGCAGTTCGCCCTCGGTTATTACCGAGAGCTCTGCCTCTGGCCAGGGCTTTAGTTTTCCGATTTCACCCACAATCCAGTCCTGGCTTGCCTTATTCAGGCACGTTACCAGAATCCAACCTGGCTTGTGTGTGAAACCGGAAAATTTTGAGCCCATTCCCGGTTGCGACCCACAGGCCGTCTTAGCGATGGCCTGTGTTAGTGCCCACACTCATAGGATTCGAATTGCGAATTCCTATACGCGCGGAGCCAGCTACGGCACTGAAGCTGAGTTTCTTCTCCTCCGTTGCCAGCTTCACAGTCTTCCTGGGCTGGTCTTTGGGGGACTCTTCCTCAGACCGACTGCGTTTTTTCGCCTTTGGAACTGGGGGAGGCTTGGGCAGAGGAATTTCGTCCCAAGGCTTCTGGCAGAGAGAGAGGGCCTCTTCGGCTCCAATCTCAGCTGCTATCAGCCTTCGGTACCTTTTCCTCGCAGCCCCACTAAGCTTATAAGGCCTAGCGAACTTTTTCTTTTCCCCTCCCCGGTTCGTTTCCGATTGTGGTTCGGCTGCAAACGTGCCCTCCACTTCACGGCTCGTCCCAGGTTGGGGCGCACTGTTACAGGGTGTTGGTGAGGCTAAAAGAGCCTCTTCCAAACCTGCAGCTAATTCCATTAAAGGAGACTTCTCACTGTCTTTAACAAAATGTCGGTTTTCACCCATTTTGTTCCCACGAGTAGCTAGGGAAATACTTGGTCACCCCCGGCAGAGCCCCGCATGCCGAGGGAAGGTCTAAAATACTACCCGAATCGCCCTGGTCTCGGGTAGGCACCGTTTGCGACTGGACTCCCTCCAGCCACGCATCCATCGGCACGGTACGCTTGACACCTTGGATTGGGTTGGGATAGGAAAAGGAGGAGGGATAAAAGAAAAGAAAAAGAGGATCGTCCGAGTGTTTCTGTTCTGTCTGTTTCCTATTGAACCAGACCAAATAATAGGCGGCAACCACGTGAAGGAGAACTCCTCAGGCTTGCCCTGGGGATCAACACGACCTGCGCTCTCCCCCAGAGCCATACGCCAAACTGCTCGCCGGACAGGAGAGCAGAATAGGTGTTAATCTAGTCCTATTTATAATATCAAAAAGTTAGGAGTAGAATAACCCCCGCCCAGATAACCTTATTACTATTACTTTTAATTTTCCTATAATTTTGTCAAACATCAATAAAAAAGTTTGGAAAATCCATAAGTACTTAACTCATATTGCCATATGAGCATAGTGAAAAAATGTAGAAAAAAATTCTCAATCAACTTATTAAAAGAATATAGAAATTTTTTTTTTAATTTTACTATGTTATTCGAAAATATTTATTAGATAATAATTGAATCTCAATATTCAATTTTTTTATATAATTGTTAATTGAAATAACTTTTAACAGAATTATCTTAAAACAACCAGAAATCAACTTTAATTTTTAGGTATTTGTCACTCAGGCATTATCGTAAAAACTAGTTTTTTACCTGACTCGTTATTAATTTTTGTCTCATCAACTTTATTTCGTTTTCAAAAAGTTTTTCATCTAGTCATTGGGTCCAAGATGTATATTTATCAATATATTGTAATGACAATCTGTAATTATAAAAATAATAATAATATCTTACTTTGGTAAAGTATGCATCAAATTTGGTTTTTGGAATATTTTGTATTTCTACAGAGATCAATATTTTTCATCACTAGCCGCTGCAAACAAACAATACAGTTACCCACTCACATGGCGGCCGAGCCCGTAGTGAGTCAAAGTGGATCTGTATTTAGAAAAATATTTTATTACAAGGCCGCTGAAACACCAAAAAATTTCGGAATTTCTCAGCCGAAAAAAAATATTATAACTAAACAAAACAAAATTAAACAGCCATTTATATTCGATGGCTTCCCACATGTTAGATGAAGTGATTAAAAATAGATTGAGTTGAACAATTAATATTTTTAAAAGTTATTGTGTTTACCTCGCCGTGCGGGCTCGATAAATCAGCACCACTTTTTTAATGTAAAAATAGCAGTTAATCGATAAAAAAAATCAGCAATCATTTATCTTTCTGACAATGTGCGTTTTATATAATTTATATGTCCAATATGATCGTTAGATACAATTTCATGCAACAAAACATTGGATTCTTGATTTTTACACGCTAGTAGAACATACCTATATGCTTTGCTAAGCGCATTAAGAGCGCCTTAAGAGGCGTGCAATAAAGGTTTAGCAAATAATGATTCCATTCACCACTGTTCGGAGTTATATAATTCTAAATTTACAGTTATTTTATAATTGTTAATTGTCATGTTTATCACATTATAAATCAGTGTACCTGATCGGAAATACATTACAAAGTTCCCAGATAGACTGCTAGACAGAATAGTAACTCTACAGAGCTGCAGAGTAGTAGTAATTATAACTAGTTTTTGTTTTATGTAATTAACTTTTATTAGGTGGTAGAACTCTTTTCTGCGTAAGATTCGGTTTTGGTAGGTAAACCTCTATATATTTCTGATATTAAACCGCAGTGTAAACATAGTTGTGTTTCAGTCTTAAGGGCATTGAGACCCAGAACATTTACAGGCTGATGGGCATTCCATCTTAATTCTCAGTGGTGACGACGCCTTCTATGTTTAACTTTTATGTAGTAACCTCTCGCCCTCTTGTGAATTGGAAGTTTGTTTGTTTGTTTAAACAAAAGTTGAGTGCATTTTTATATTTTAGGTGACATGGATAATAATGTACACAGGCCTGCATGGGAATGAGAGTTTATGAAAGAGAATTGACCAAAGTATAGTAGACAAATAAATCCAAGATTACTGCCAATGTTAAAGTACAAAATAATAGTTTCATGTTGGATAAACAAAGCTTGTTTTTATGACTTGTCTTTTTAAAGTTAATATACTTTATTTGTTACTTACTTTGTGAAATTGTATTTTGTAAATATTAAAAAGAAAAAAAAAAAAGAAAAATGTGAATATTAAGCATTACACTTGTTGGCCCAGCAGATATTCTTTCAGGTGATAACATGGTAAGTTTAATTTCAAATGACAATCCAGAATTTTTACATTGTAAATATGGAGTTCATTAATTATTACACTACCTATCAGATCCTAACATAGCTGTGTATTGTTTTGACGAAACAAATCATTGTGTGAATATGACCTCAATTGGTAGTTGTTCAGAAGTTACGTGATCACGTGAACAGACGCATCAACAATTATACAGCGTTATTATTTTGGAATATATGCCCAAATTTGCAGAGAAGGTTCAGTATATTTAATAAATGCTGAGTATGTAAAAATGTAATGTAATAAATGTCCTGGATACTTGAAATTAAATAAATAATTAAAAAATAATAATAGGTATAGGCGAATGGTGAAGAAAAACTAAATTAAAAAATGTCAAACGTTCTGTCCTTTTCATCTTTTAAATTCAGAATTCGTTCATTCATAAATATCTAACGCTACTATTTTACTACGCATTTGTAAGGGGTTTTGGTGGGAACGAGGCCGTAGACAGATTGTCGCTCCTGTTTTGTCGCTTAAATGATGGTTTGAAGTGGATTTCGATTCGTAAAAATGATGCGATTTTGTGAATTAAGTGTCCGCACGTGTGAACTATTAGAGAAAACGACGAGAAAGTGCTTTGATGTCTATATAAACCTCAAGTTATTTTGATCGCTTGGGCGCCTTATGAACTTGAGTGGCTGTCGTCAACTGTCCGCTGGGTTGAGCTATCGTCAAAATCTCCCAAGGGCTTCGCAATGTGACCCATCAGTATATTGTGAATAAAAAGGGCTAGAACCCAGAGCCGTAAAGCCAGTTAATAAAAAACATTTTGTAAGGGTTGCCCGTATGGAGTGTAGAAGTAAGGAGTACCAACTTCCATAGTAGAATAGTTGAAAAAGTGGTCATCTATAAGCAGTAAAATACAGCTAAAAAACTCTCCACAACAGCGCTGGAGTAGCTACTGGGATGTAATGAACTTATCAGTTGTCGCCGGTTTAAGTGTGCTGCTGAACTGATCAGTAGCTCTAAAATCTAAAATAATTTTATTTAGTAAATATAACCTCGAAAAAGTCGTCTATTCCACTAATATTTTTCGGTACGTTCTTTAAAATTTACCCCGTAGCTATAGTTGCGCCACCCTTATTTAAAGGTTTTTATGGACACTTTTTAATACAGTCTGTACTCCTTACTTCTATACTCCATAGCCGCCCGGTTGGCAAAAACGTTGTGAACTGAATCGCACACATTGAGCGCGTGTAAGTGTAGTTGTATACGCGTACGCGTCTTATCAGTTGTATTTTCAAAAACTGCAATAACGATATATATCTTTATTTACATATTTGAATTTAAAAATAAAATTTGGATACTCTTTGAAAAATAACCCTGTATATATAAAGATTATAAAATATATCAATACTTACCATAGCGTTTATGTATTAGTAGTTCTTTTTTACGTTACTATTATTGTTTGATTCGATTTTTAATAGTTTAGCTAATTATATGTATTAATAAAATAAAAGGAATTAACAATTATAGGTGTTTAAATGTAAAAAATATTAGTATAAAATTCCAAATAAGTTTAGTTAAACTGATGCTTGTGAATATATATTCATATATTAAAACAAAAGACATGATAGTACATTTAATGATAAACATTCTTATAGACGGTTAATTTTTAATGTGATTTGCTTTAAGACAAGTCATTAAAACAGGCTCTTTGGTGTATGTATTGGTTTTGAGATGGTAGCAGCATAGTTAATGGTGTTTGTAAGATATATTTATATCGAACTGAAGAAGGTAATAACTGCATTTTAAATTAATATGATAGTTATTCTTTCTAATACAACCAATAATTATAGTGTTTTATATATCAGCAACACAGGAATAGTTTATAAGTTCAGAATGATTGTTCGTACTAGTAAACGAAAATGTGGTAAGATTACCTATTTGTCCGCCAATTTGAGCTGTGTTGCCAATTTCGTTTAACAACCAAATAATTTGTTATTTGTTACCTGTATGTATATTGTATATAGTTGATGGAAAAGAAAACATATATTATGTTTCAAGTTCGTTTTTTACGTATTAAAGAAGAAAGGCTATTATAAAAACAGCTTCACCTATTACTCACTTATAGTATTCTGCCCCTTAATATAGCATACATCATTGTAGTATAGTAGGCAACCCCAACTGGAGTAGTTTGGCGGATTAAATGATTTAAAAATTACACAAATTGACATGTAAACATTGGAAACCACCTTCATTCCTTTCATTTCACTTTTATCGTCTATTTTCTTTTTCGATTCCCATAAAAACAATTTGTGGTGCTGATGATGTTCGAAAGTTTCTTGAAGATTATTTAATCTTCATAATGATATCTAAATTTTTATATATCATTATTTAGAAATGAGAAGTTGGGCACAGCAGGGGGGTGTAATATGCAGACTGTTGTTTATAATATAATATATAACTACATAATATATAATAAACGTATAATACTAAATTATATTAAAAATATAATAGCAATCCTAATTATATCATGCTATTGGTTCATCGCGTGTTTGTTTACATAATAGTCTGCAGGTTCCACTCCGTCATTCGACGATTTCTAGCAGGGATGTAGGCATATTTCTAAAGATGAAATTTTACCGAAATGCTAGAAAGAGATTATGATTTATGTGCTGGTTTATGATTTTTTTTTTTTTGCTTTTTTGAAATAGTATTTAACTAAAATGGGATTGATTCTTTTGCGTTTTTAGGTAAATATAATAAGTGAATTTTTATCGTTAAGTTTACTCAAATACTTTTAAGTAATTCCTTACGGGATTCGCCGTATAGATTCGTGCAATGCAATAATTCAAAGGCTTGTTATTGATGTAAGTGAAATATTTCGTGGAAAGCCACAATTTGGTAATATTTTTTTAAATAATAATTTAAATCCGAATATAACAATTTTTATTTATAGAAGATATTCAATAAAAACTTTTTTCTTTAACAAATTCGAAGGATTTCTATTGATGTAAATAAAATATTTTGTGTAAAGTCAAAATTTACTGATATTTGTTTTCATAATTTAAATCTAAATGTTTTATATAAAGTACATAGTTATGTATGATTTCTTTATAAAATTTTATAATTGGTTTGTAAGGCAGTGTTGGCAACATTCCATGATTATATCAAAATACCACACTAAAACTCAGTACAAGGGTTCCATTTTAAAACCCAGCCAGCAGCTTGGTAAGAAACTATATCATAATCATCTAAATTAAAGAAATATATTGGATACCTTTAAAGAGAAATTACAAAAATAGTTTGGTAACACTGCAGCAGAATTATAGAATATATGATACATGCTTCATTTTATGTTATATTTTTGAATTGTTACATGTTTGTAAAGTTGACTCATTTGTAAAAATTGCATACTTTTGAACAAATAATTAAATAATTGATTTATTATGTTTAAATGTTTCATTTTGTGCCTTTCCAGTGAGCATACAGAGCAGACGTGTCGCAAAGTAATTTAATAATTCAATAATTTTAGTGAAACAAAATCCAACCATCGCGCTTAAACATTATAAACTACTTTGGCATTACTCAAGCTAGAACTGAATTATTAATTATTCCGAAAACGTGCGCAACGGGCAGCAGCTCCCTTCCTCACACCCGCGGGTAAGCAGCACAGTTGCATTTTTCATCTCTTACACCCACGAAACTCATTGCGTGTATAAACGCTCCTGCATATCCTTATTGAGAGTAAATAAGCAACATTTTCAATTAACAATGAGCGTAATGAGATCTCCAACAAAAACAGGCGGTTCACAGCCAGATCTAACCAAACTGCATGACTCAGAGACTAAATAAACTACAGTGCGTAAGCGTAAACAACCAGATACGGACTGCAGTTGCGTCAAAATTACAGATTTAAAGGGTGACATTACAAACTTATTGAATGAATTTACATAATCTCAAAATGCACATATGATTTTATTGCGCGAAGATGTTGCTCAGATTAAAACCCAAATGGAAAACATACGAATCACTACGGAATACCTAGTTACAGAACACAGTAAAATATTAGATGAGATAAACGATTTAAAAAATGAAAAAACCCTAATCGAGCAAAAAATTAAAACCCTTGAAAATGAAATAGATACTTTGAAATGAGAGGCACGTACGGAACCTATCAATTCACTACCGATAAACCTACGTGAAAATCTTATACGTAAAGCTAATGAGAGATCTAACAGAGAGAAAAATATTATAATTGTTGATGTTCCCGAATTGCATGGATCAGTTAGGGAAGAAAGGTGTTTACACGATGAAAAGGAAGCATTCAATATTATTAGCAAAATTATTATTTTCCGATCCGTGATCGGAAAATACAAAATAAATACTAACCGTTCGATGAGTCTATATTAGATATGAGCGCCGCGTCGGCGCGCCGCCGCCGCCGTGATTCCCCCCGCGCCGCCGCCGCCGATCCTGGCGCCGGCGCGTCGACCCGACCGCCGATTCCGAGCGGTGGCATTCAGTTTAACCTAACACGCTGACTAAACCGAACGCACGTCTGCCTTAATACTGACAAAATGGCGGCACTAGACGTAGACGTTTATAAAACGAAACTCTATGACATTACAATTTCTGTACTGTCCAAGTTATCAGCAAACAAACACAGTTTTTGTTGGACTTATTTTGGTCATTTGGTTATTAATATTGAGGGAAAAAAACGAACAGTGTTGGGCGAGCAAGTGTTTTGTGACGCTTGTTTGAAACAAGCAAAAGAAAAAGATGGCAGTGTGCATTTTTCCAAGTAAGTTTATGTGCCTTCGTTTATTTTAAAATAATTAAATACCTACCTACTTATCTGTTGATAGCTTTTTTTAAGTGGTTAGTAATTTAACAAGTAAGAAGGTATGAATGTTTTAATAGGGTCTTATTTCTATTTAACATTGGTAATATAGGTAGGTACATTTGTTTCTTTTAACTATAAAATGTTAGTAGTTGAAATATTTTGTTGCTCTTTATTTCCGTGAGATTGGCATATTACGTTTTTATTGGGATTATGTTTTTCATTTTATCTAAGGTATTGTTGGAAGCTTGACAAATAAAATTCCTTTAATTTTGTTTCAGAGCACTCGTCAAAGCCTACAGTAAAAATATAGCCACCAGCAATTTACTGCGTCATTTAAAGGACGAACATAACTTAGAAGATACTCATAATAGAAAAAAAGTAGCCCCCATTAAGGATTTTTTTCCGTACAGAGAAAATCAAAACCAGTCACAAAAAGTGGTGTAACTGGTGGAAAAAAAGACAAGTGGATGCTTGCGCGGGATCTCGCACTATGGTTCGCCAGATCACTTTTGCCATTCGACAGCATAAATGATGAAGCCATGATTGATTTTTTAAAAAAATATAATATAATTGTAGCTGATGACGATCTACCCTCACGGCATAATATTGCTCGAGAGGGGCTAGAAGATGTATATAATAGTATGTTAACATATGTACAGAGTATTATTAAAAAACAAAATATAAAATTTGGTGCATTAACAACAGATTTATGGACAGACCAATTTAGACGTCGGAATTACATAACCTGCACTTTCCATTTTATTTCTCATGAGATGAAACTTTTGAAATTCACGCTAGCTACCCAACAAGTTATTGGAAAACATACAGGTGAAAAGATTAGAGAAGAAATTCAAGGTATTTTACGGACATTTCAGATTCCACAAAACGATATTGTCCTTGTGACCGACTCTGGCAGTAATATGAAAAGAGCTGCTGATTTATTGAATATGAAAAATCATCTTTGCCTGGGCCATGCTTTGCATAATCTGGTCACCGTAGATGGTATACAGAACACTGATGAGGTTCTTTGCCTTATTAATAAATGTAAGAAAATAGTCAAGCACTTGAGGTATAGAGCTCCACAACTAGAAGCCGCTGCCAGCGAAGAACAACGTGATCTGCTCTCATCCTTTGAAGATATTGGTGTAAATATAAACCACTCGGATAACGAAGCTTCATCGAGTGATTTTGAACTAGATGAGGTTTCGACAAGATCTGACACCAGCGCCCCTCCAACTATAAAGACGAGTACACCAACGAGATGGCACAGCATGCTTATGATGCTAACAAGCATAAGCCACAATGCAAATCGCCGACCCATTAGAGACATGTTGATTGATATAGGTCGTAGTGCTCTTTTACTAGATGAGAATGAGTACAATTTAATTACTAGCTTGACATCGTTCTTTGATAAATTTAAGAAGACAGTAGAATGCTTAAGCAATGAATCACAAACCACTATTAATTTAGCATTGGTTTTTAAATCAGAAATTAGAAGGTTGCTAGAAGAATACAAGGACGATGAACCTGTCATAGTCACTAGACTAAAAAACAACATGTTGCAACGTTTGGACCATCGCTTTCCTGTTACAGACACTATTGTGGCGGCTACTTTATTGGATTGTAGGTTTCAATCAATTAAGGAAATCGACATTTACATGGAAAGTCAAGACACCAATAAGGTAGCATTTTTGTCGAATTTTTTAAAGAATATTTTGAAAGAGGAGGATGTTGTTGACCAAGTAAGAGATGCAACACCTGGACCAAGTTCCGCGCCTACGCCGTCAAATTTTTTGATGTATTTGGTTGAAAAGCACAGCAGTACATCCACTGATATTGACACCGTGGTTGAAAATGAATGCTGGAGGTATTTTAGCACAGCTAGTGTGAAAGATCTTCAGCCCTACGACGGTGATGTATTGATGTTCTGGAAAGACAGAAAGATTTCCTTTCCATGGTTGTCAACTTTGGCTCGAGCAATATTGTTTGTACCGGCGACAAGTACCCCAAGCGAAAGAGTTTTCTCTGTTGCAGGGCAGGTAATAACCGCTAAACGGTCTCGATTAAATCCCCTAAGGTTAAACCGAATAATATTTATTCATGATAACTATAGCCATTGCAAACGAGAAACCGACATTTAAATTAATTGATATTTCACCGTTTAACTGACTGAACCTATGTTCTAATGATTTCGTTAAAGTTTTAAATAATGTTTATAATTTGAATTATAATTATAATTCTTTTTAATATGAATGATTTCTATATGTTGTAATATTTATATGATAGTACCTTGAGTAGAAGATTAAAAGATACTGTTGATTTTTGTTGTTGATTATTTAATATTTCAACATTTAATAATGTAGGTAATTGAAGCGGGTTTTATGTTCCTAATTTCCTATTGATTTATAGCTATGTTACTGAATATAAGACTTTTAATTTCATTTTTCTTTTATAATTTGTCTTATCAATTCGACATGTAAAAAATATAATAAATCTTTATACGTAAATTTTTGTTTAATTTTTCTCTTAAAGTAAGGTTATGAAGGTCACGCCGCCGACGCCGCCGCCGCCGACTTCTAAAAGTCGGCGCGCCGCCGCCAACAGATTGACCATCGGCGCTCATATCTAGTCTATATGGATTCATCAGCGACCGGAAAAGAAATACTGAGAAATAAAAATAAAATAACAAACAAAAATATAAAAATATTTCCGGACCAGACCCCATCGCAACAATTGTACATGAAGGAGCTTAAAAATAATCTACTTAAACGGTAACAGAATGGTGAATCTAACCTTATAATAAAATACATCAACGGATATCCAAAAATTGTTTCATCTTCAAAAAACTAAAAGTCCCACTACAATGTCTACAACCTACCCTACTTAATAATAAAGAACATGAACAAGATAACACATACGAAATAATAAACACATGATAATATCAAAACACTACGAACTTCTCTGAACTTTTTCCACTCCAACATTAGAAGCATTGTTCGACCTGGTAAGCTCGACGAACTAGAATGCATTATTAAATCCATTGCTACGCCGATACACTTAATTTTACTAACTGAAACATGGATAAAAACAGAACAAGAAGTAAATAGAATACAAATACCAAACTATACTCATTACTATAACCACAGAGTAGCTACCAGAGGAGGTGGAGTTTCCATTTTCATACATAACGATATAAAGCATAGCCTAAGCGAGCATAAATATGCTCACAATAACAATTTTCTATGGATTACACTTAACAAACTTAAAATAGATGTCGGACTTGTATATAAACCTGGGGACTCTAATATTAATGATTTTCTACAAGATTTTGATTCACAATTACTACACAGAAAGAGAGCTGTTGTGTTCGGTGACTTCAATCTAGATTTACTTACGGTTGACAAAAACACGAAGAGATTTATGAATGTAATATGCGAATCTGGTTATACTATTTTAAATAAAGTAGAAAAAGCATACGCTACTCGTACAACAGCAACCACAAATACTATCTTAGATCATGTGATTTCAAACCTAAGAGACAGAAGTTTTCACTTTAGCTATACATGATTCGTCAATATCGTATCATAAACAAATTTTTTTAGGAATAAAGAAATTTAAACCAGTCCCACCACAACGAATAAAATATGAAGCTATTAATTATGATCTTTTGTACAAATATAGTGAGGAAGAGTTTTGTGACACTAGAAATAATAGCAAGGAGTTTTACAATCTTAAAGACTCAATAAAAAAAGTTATAACTAAAAGTAAAATCAGTAAAATAGAAATACAAAACCCACCCCAAAATGATGGGATAAATATTAAAATTATTAATAGCATACATTATAGAAATAAACTTTGGCAAAAACTCAAAAAATGCTCGAATAACGAAAAAGAAAAACTCATTAAGCTACATCAAAAAGCAAGAAATGAAGTAACAAGACTCATAACTAAAACAAAAAGTGAGTACTACGTACTATAATTCATTTAATATCTGTAAAAATAACCCTAAAAAAATGTGGATTGAAACTCTAACAAAAAATAAAATAAAAACGGATAATATTCCCCCAAAACTAAAAACTTGTTTAGGAGAAATAACAGACGGAAATCGTATTTGTGAAGAATTTAATTTATTTTTCGCAAAAATTGGATCGGTCTTAGCTAACGAGATACCACAGACTTTTTCGGAGGTAAATAATTTATAAGTTTTTAGTAACAAACATAAAAATGCAATTAATGAACTATCAAATTTTCAAAAGTGTGACGAATATGAAGTGGCTAAAATAATTGACCAACTAGACCCTAATACGAGCTCGGGAATAGATGGCATTACAACAAAGGTAGTCAAGTGTATTAAGGACTTAATTCTTACAAGGCTTACTTCTTGTATAAATTATTGTCTTGAAAGCGGAATATTTCCAGATGAGCTTAAAACGGCTTAAGTCACACCTATATACAAATCAGGTACAAAAAGTAACCCCAGTAACTACCGTCCTATCTCTGTCTTACCAGTAGTTTCCAAAATTTTTGAAAAAGTTATATATAACCGCTTAAATAAATACCTAACATCAATTAACTTTATTTCAAACTGTCAGTATGGTTTCCGGCCTAGGTCAAATACCTTAGCCGCAACGGTAGATTTAATTACCAAAATAAACAACAACATTGATGCAAAAAACTTAGGGCTTGGAATTTTTATTGACTTAAAAAAAGGCGTTTGATTCAATAAGTCACTCAGTACTATTAAAGAAACTTTCTCATGTAGGTATTAACTGCCATGCCTTAAAAAAATTTGAAAGTTATCTAAATAAAAGATATTAAATTGTAAAGATTGGTCACTGTCAAAGTTCCCCACAACCCATTACGTACGATATTCCCCAAGGCTCTATATTGGGCCCACTTCTTTTCCTGATTTATATAAATAACATAACTGATCTTAAATTAAATGGCGAAATTTCTTTATATGCAGATGATACCTGTATTTTCTACTTTGGACGTTCCATAGATGAGGTTATCGCACGAGCCCAAGTAGATCTAAATATAGTACATAAATGGTTCCAATCCAATTTGCTTACAATAAATACATCAAAAACCTCGTACATGATATTTAAACCGAAAAAACCCTAAAATAATCCCCTCAAAATAAAAAAGTAAGTAGTTAGACAAGGTTGCTGTTAAAGTTGCTATTATTTGTGTTACTCGTAATAATGTTTATTTTATAACTTTTTTAGAATTATAGCTGATTTACACAGGGATAGTAACTGCCTCCAAATTCGAGGAAACTCAGTGCTGACCTGCTACTGGCATAATAAAAATAAAAAAGTGACAGGTGACAACTGTCGTATATTTTAACCAAATATTTTAATTATAATATATATTTTATTCCTGAAATTCCGAAAAATAACGTTTTATGTAAATAATATATTTCAATATTAATGAATATGTGATAATATATTTACAAGTTCGTTTGCCTGAAGTGATGACACGAAATGACGATGGCCGAATACACCAAGAATATATTTTATTTTGCAACATTAATGCCAGGGAGAACTTTAAAGAAATATTAAATGAGAAAATAGAACAGCGTCAAAATAACAAAATCAATGCTCACTACACTTCTACTGATCCCAAGAAAACAACGAATGCCGCGTTTTTATTGAGATGCTTGAGCGTTTTATTGAGATTGTCACCAAAAGAAGCTTTGAAACCATCAACTGTAAGCGGTTATAGTTGTAGGTCACTTCAAGATGCAACGCCTGGTGATTCATCGTACACAATATTAATATTAAATTGCTTTAAGGCGATAAACAAAGCTCGAGAACTAGGTTTTTCTTTTAATTTTCAAGATTTTGATTTTTACTAAATTATAGACTTTTGAGTGCTGTAGATATATTTTTACATTTTTATTTTTTTTACATTTTCTATGAATATTATCGCTCCAATACATTCACAGCCGGATTTCCTACGATGCCAAAATTGTACCGACGGTAGGCTGTTTAAAGGTAAAAAGGGATTAAATATACACATTAAACGATGCCATACTAAAAATATTTCGGCTTCACAGCCTACCGTAGAAATTCATGACTCTTCTGATAATATACCTAATGACACAAATTCTTCACTTTTTTCGAAACAATTATACAATTTGTTTAGTAACGTACCAGTGGTTAAAAGAATTCCAAGAGGTGCGAGGATGCAACTTGCTAAAGCGTTATCATTAACTATTCAAAATTGTCTAACGAATTGTGAAAAAAGTTGGCAAAAATTATTTACATTCGCGTATTCCCACTTTCATTTTAGTAAAACAATAAATAAATCAATTACGTCTCAACTAAAAGAAAATTCTTTTCAAAATTTGAATTACCCGATTAATACTCATTTCCCTCGACCTTATCCTAAATTTGATTTTAAAAAAGTAGTTGAATCAAAAGTAATGGACGGCGACTTAAAAAATGCATCCCGTATTTTATTCTCAGATGACATCCTCGCTCCTTGTAATGTCGAAACTCTTGAAGGCCTCCGTCAGAAACATCCTTCGGTCAATCCTTCCCGGAATTTACCGCTGCCTCCCAATACTTCTATGCAACCATTACAAGTTTCCGAAAAAGACACTTTAGACGCAATATTGTCATTTTCGAATGGCTCTGCCGGCGGCATTGACGGGATTACGCCTCAGCATCTCAAAGACCTTGTAAGCGTATCTGCCGGTGACGCCGGTACTTAACGCCGACTATTTAATGACATAACAAAATTATGTAATTTTATGCTTTCTGGTAATGTCAATCCAAATTTCATTCCCTACTTATATGGGGCAAGATTGTGTGCCTTCAAAAAAAAGGATAACGGTATCCGTCCTATTGCTGTTGGTTCTACATTTCGACGCTTAACTTCAAAATTAGCTTGCAGGCACATAATCTCAAACCTTAAGACAAAATTTCAACCTACTCAACTAGGCTTTGGCACCAAAGGTGGCTGTGAGGCGGCGGTACATTCGGTGCGTACTTTCTTAACTAATTCCTATGCAGATGTTCTTCTCAAGGTTGATCTTAGAAATGCTTTCAACTCTATTGATGGGATAACCCTGCTGAAAGAAGTGGCTAACAATACCCCCGAAATATATCATTACGTTTGGCAATGTTACAGTCAAAATTCAAACTTGTTTTATCAAAACCATATTATTGAGTCTGCTGTCGGTGTTCAGCAGGGTGATCCATTAGGTCCAGCTCTTTTCAGTTTGGGAATTCAACCTATTATTTCAAATTTAAAATCCTAGCTGAATGTCTGGTATCTGGACGACGGTACACTGGGAGGTAAAGCAGATGACGTCCTCAATGATCTTACTCATATTTTTCAAAATTTTAAAAATATTGGTCTTGAACCAAATACAAATAAATGTGAAATATTTATTTCTAAAAATTTATCTAATTCTAAAAGAGATACCTTAATTCAAAATTTCAATCAGATTTCTCCAGGAATAAGAACTGTCAATTCGGAATCGCTTTACCTGCTTGATGCTCCGTTGTTTTTCGATAGTATTAAACCTGTTTTAAAAACAAAATTTGATCAATTTTTAAATCACGTTGATAAATTATATATTTTAAACCCCCATATTGCCCTTACCATTTTAAAATATTGTGTCCTTGTACCTAAATTTACATACTTGTTACGCTCAAGTCCAGTCTGGAAATGTTCGGATATTTTAAAAGATATTGATAATAATCTTAAAATTGCTTTAGAAAACATTCTAAATTTGAGATTAAATACAATAGCCTGGAATCAAGCCACTTTACCTATCAAATTTGGTGGAATTGGTATAAGAAATATTTCTAGCGTCGCATTGCCTGCTTTCCTTGCTTCCGTGCATAGTGTCGATGACCTATGTAACACAATTTCAAATAATAAAGTAGACCTATGCTTTGCTGCGGAGGCAAAGCAAATATGGCTAACGCTCTGTCCCGGCGAAAATGTCCCACTGGAAGTTAACCAACAAAAACAGTGGGATATTCCGTTGGTACGGAGTGTCCACAAAAATTTATTTCAAAATTTCCATATTCAACAAGATCAGGCTCGCCTTCTAGCTGTTTCGACTAAGGAATCTAGCCACTGGTTACATGCTCTACCATCAAGTAATCTCGGCACATTGCTTGATGGGGAAAGCTTGCGCATCGCCGTAGGAATCCGGCTAGGAGTGGCTATTTGTCAACCTCACCAGTGCCCCTGTGGTAGCAGCGTCGATGAGTTTGTACTCCACGGACTTTCATGCAAAAAAAGTGCAGGTAGGTTTTCCCGTCACGGTTCTTTGAACGAAATCATCCGAAGAGCTCTTGTCTCTATCAATATCCCCTCGGTTTTAGAGCCTTGCGGGATATTTAGAGACGATGGCAAGAGACCCGACGGTATGACTTTGGTCCCTTGGGAGAGAGGTAAAGCCCTAGTGTGGGATGCAACTTGCGTTGACACTTTGGCAGCCTCTCATCTCAAGGGTACCTGTTTTAGAGCCGGGGCGGCATCAGAGGCAGCCGAATTTAGTAAATGGCGCAAATATGAGTCTTTGAGAAATGACTACATATTTGTGCCATTTGCTGTTGAGACTATCGGTCCGTGGGGTCCACGTGCAATGAAGTTTCTAAAGGAACTGTATCCACAACTGGTCGTCGCTGCTGGTGATAAGAGGGCTGGTTCTTTCCTCGCTCAAAGGCTAAGTATAGCTATTCAGCGAGGAAACGCAGCCAGCGTTCTTGGCACTATACCACGGGGAGCAGGTCTTTTTGACGATTTAAATTTTTAGTTTTAGGTTTTCTATATTATAGTTTCTTCTTTTATATTGTATATATAATTAGTTTTAATCGTAAATATTATAATTTTAATTATTATTTTAGTTAAGTTCTTTATTATAATGTTAAATTTAGGACAACAAATAAAATATTATAAAAATAATAATAATCTTTATTTGCAAGAATATGGTTATACAATGGTGTTCGAGGAGTATAATTTGTTCTACATATTCTACCTCAGTGGTGGCAATATATATTGCATAATGTGTATATATACATATATATATATATATATATATATATATATATATATATATATATATATATATATATATACAGAAGGGGTCCCACATATATGCAATAAATGAAACCACAAGTAATACTAGTCCGTAGAAGTGTAGAAAAATTAAATATTAAATTAAAACCCGTAAAATAAAAAAAGTGAAATTTTCAAACAAAATAAATATTAAAATAAATTCAGTAAAAGTGAACACTCTGTTTAGACAACGTACCTTGACCCCTTGGAAGAGTGACAACGTTGCACGCGGGTGGCACGCCGACAAAAGACACCGCTGTCGATATGTCGCAATACCAATAGTTTGCACTGCGTGGCAACGTCGCTTTTTAATGTTCAAGGATTCATTCAAGTTCATTGAATCATTGACTTAGTGACCCAATTCTATAGAGTGTTCAAATTTGCTTAAAATTAAAACTCTACTTTTTGACCTAATTACTGGACCGATTACGTTGATTTTTTGTATATCGTCAGCAAAGGCGATAACAAGTATATGGTTTCATTTATTGCATATATGTGGGACCCATTCTGTATATATATATATATATATATATATATATATATATATATATATATATATATATATATATATATATATATATATATTTATGAAAATGTAATGTACGTACACAAGAATAAACGTAGTTTTGCAAAAGTAAGTGATATTGATTCTGTAAATACTAGGAGCAGACACAATCTAGTAGTACCAGTTACTCGACTCCACCGAGTCAGTAATTCATTCTTGGGGCGATGTATACGCTTTTACAACAAAATCCTAGAAAATATACAAAATTTGTCATACGCAAAGTTCAAAAATTTTATTAAACTAAGTTTGTATAAAAAGGGTTATTATAATAAGGAATTTATGGATGATTATAACCCCTGGGAAGAGTGATCGCTACCAAGCTATTTCTAATTTGTCATGTGTTATAAATTGTAAACATGATTGTAAGCTATTATTTGAAGAAAAAAAAGTCCCGCTGGGTTTCTTGCTGGTTCTTCCCAGGACAGAGGTTTTTTTGCGAACCAGTAAGTAGTAAATGAAAAAATTTACTTTCAATAAGCATTGTTTATAATCTACATTGAATAAAAAAGTTTCTGTTTCTGTACGGTGACGTCGTCGCGTCGTATCATAAAATATATAGTAGTTATAAACTTTTTCCTCATTAATTATGTAAATAACTTTAAATATTATAAAATTGTAAAATGGGTTGAAGAGCGAGGCATCCCCAATACGAGTATGGAAATTACTCTCTGGGGCGTTTCAAAGACGTATATTTAAATTTTTGAGAAATAAAAGTATTTATTATTATTATTATATATTTTGGTAATTAGCGTAAATGAACGCATTTTATATATTACTGAAGGCATCCACGATACATTTATTTATATTAATTATATAAGTAATATTTTCTTATTTAAAGTCGTCTCTTTTTAGATATCTCTTCTTCTAACATTTCCGTTAACTCTTTCAACAGCAGATAGGAACATTTTCTCAACAAGTATTTCAATCGTTGTAAAATCTGCCGTTTCCGTGAATTCATTTTTCTCACTGACTTTAATAACGTCCGTACACTTTGAAGAAGTTACCACGACTGCTGAGCTGACTGCATATAAACAGTGCGAGTCGGTCCTCGGCTGTCTTTATACTCAATTAGAATAATGCCCTAATTTATATTTCTCGTTCCTCATACATTTTTTGTGATTTTGCATTCAAGGCTAGTCTGCTATGTCAAAACGTTGATTTTTCTTAATTTTGCATAAGAAAAAAAATTAGATTGCTCAGACGATTTTGTTTTACGAAACCTCCTACGTCAAAATAACTTTGTTTTATATTTTGCTACTCATAATAATATTACTCGATGTATTTATCTTTATTACATTTTATTACATATTTTTCTAAATTATTGATTTTGGCCGTGATCCTAATTAATGATATCGCTTCGAAGCTAGGAACCTAACGAAAATAATACAACAGTAGTTAAATTTAGAAGAATTTAATCGTCTCTCCAAGTCACCAACACGTCGTCGGTGCGGTAGCGCTGCGTGACGGTGGAGTCGCGGAAGTCCATCCGGGCTCCGGACTGGAAGGCGAGCGCGCCCGCGTGCGCGATCATGACGCCGTTGTCGATGCAGAAGCGCTCGTCCGTGGCAAACACCTTGCCGCCCCGCTCCTCGCACATTACACCCATCATCTCCTGCAACCGCTCGTTGCACCCCACCCCGCCAACTATTAATACCTGCGGACAACATTCATCATCATCATCATTACAGCCCTTCACAAGTCCACTCTTAAACAGGCTTCACCTAAGGAATGCCACAAAGCATGATCCTGAGCCAACTGCATCCATCGACTTCCTGCATGTCTTACCAAGTCATCACTCCATCTTGTGGCGGGTCGCCACTTCGCCAACAGATACGAAGATGCCACTCGAGAACCTTCCTTCCCCATCAGTTGTTGGTTCTTTGAACTGTATATACTTACAATACAACATACCTATAAATCCATTACTCCATAACAAGATTGTTGTAGGAGACAACAGTTGGAAATGAAACAAGAGGCAGCAGTTTTTTCCTCCTGGGGCCTCCTTCATCTTAAGAATGATTTGCCTTAACCGTGATTTTGGCACGCGGATTGGAAATGGCAGTACCAAATGTTTCACCGCCTTTAACGCTGCCTATCACTCACCAGTTTAGGTATTTTACTCCTGAGGCAAACGAGATGTTTGTACCACCAAGCATTGAGAGTCATAAGATACTCGCCTGTTAGAGAACACCCTCGGAACGTAATGGAACTTAAGTTAATTTAACCGTAAGAGAGTCCTCTCTCTTACGGTTAAATTAACTTAAGTTCGACGGCGACATCTTCAGGATAATAACTAAGGGCCGCAGGTTCGAATCTAGCACGAAACAAATATTTGTATGACCTACAAAAGCAATTGTTACGGGTCTGAATGTTGCTCATTGTGAAATTTATGTTTGTAAATTGCCTCCATGATATAGGAAAAAATCCTACATAATGTAACTTTTTTAAATATCGTGGTTGCGGAGAACTATTTAGAGAAATCATCACATAGACCATAGCTTTAAAATATATCTACGTTAACATTATTTACATGACATTCATAACATCTACTATAAATAAGCACAAACAAGTAGTTTCTTTTTTAGGACTAAAAAGGAAAAAAAAATCATAGAATAAGTAATTTTCTTCAAACTAATATGTACACTTTTTCAATGGGATACCCATGGATTAGGTGAAATTACCCTTAAATATTCTTAAAACATACATTTAAGAATCCCTAATAAAAAAGCACATTCCAGTTTACCACAATACAATCTCATTTTATTAGCTGGCTGATATAACATGTTGTACTACATGCACCATTAACTCTTTTTAAAAGCTACCTCTCTAATAGGAAGCAGAGAGTAAAGTTGGAACAGTACTTAAGTGAAGATGCAGAAATAACATACGGAGTTCCACAGGGAAGCGTTTTGGGCCCTACATTATTTCTTGTATATATCAACGACCTTTGTAGCCTAAAAATAAATAACGCAAAAATCTTCTCCTATCTTCTCTGGAAACTCCTGGAAAGCTGTGAAAAATAGTGCCGAAAATGGAATGGTTCAAATAGCTACTTGGTTAAAATATAACTTGCTCTCGCTGAACACAAATAAAACTAACTATATATGTTTCAGTATCTACAATAAAAATCAACCTGATGACAGATTTAGTATAAGGGTTCATGATTGTTGTAACACCCAGGATAGAAACTGCAACTGCCCGATCATTAATAAAGTTACCCATACAAAGTACCTGGGTGTCATGTTGGATCAGAGACTGTCCTGGTACCCACAGCTTGAGCAAGTTGCCGGAAGAGTCAGAAAGTTGATTTGGGTCTTTAGATCATTAAGGCATGTGGTTCCAGGTAATAATAAAAAAATGGTGACCGGGAAACATCAAGAACAATTTTGAATGAGATATATATAGCCTTGGTTCAATCTATCTTGGAATATTGCATTCCTGTTTGGGGAGGTACGGCAAAAACTAAGTTTATAGAGGTTGAGAGAGCACAACGTGCGCTTCTTAAAGTTATGAACTTCAAAAATATTAGATACCCCACGGAAAGGATTTATCTCGATAGTGGGCTACTTTCGGTAACTGTATAGAAAACAGATCACACTCAATAAACACAAAAATATACCCTACGATGCAAGTAAAAAAGGAAAAAGAAGAAAAAATAATGTGGCTTCAGTACCCCAAACTAAAACTAAGTTTGCTAGTACTCAATATAATAGTCGCTCGTCTCAAATTTATAATAAAATCAATAAAGAACTAGATATTTATTCGAAACAATATATCGAATATAAAAAGGTATTACAAAATTGGTTAGAGTCACTTAATTATGAGAACACTGAGCTGCTTTTACATAAGTACAGTAAAATAGTACACACACATACCCACACACTCACATACAAACACATACACGCGCAAGCACGCACGCACACACACACACACACACACACGCGCGCGCGCGCGCGCACGCTTTCGCATACATATAACAAATATCATAATCTGAGGAGAAAAAAAAACTGTAAATACTCCCTTTTAGTCTTTAGGTTTTTCTTTGTAATGTCATATTTCATAATGTAAATAATATAATATATAGATATTGATATGGAAGAGCGGATTCACCTGGTACAGGCATTATTTGCTTAAAAGGAGAATCCGGCCACTAATGTCTGTAAACCAATTTCTATTTGCTGAAATAAATTTTATTATTATTATTATTATTATTATTATTATTATTATTATGGGGTATCTATATAGCTTTCTCATCTGGTTGGGTTCTATAAATATATAATTATAAATGAAAGTGAAAAGATAAATATACATAAATATCAATAACATAAAATAAATATAAAAATACATAAATAAATAAAAGCCCAACCAGATGGAGGCCCTCGGCAGGGGAGACCAAACGGCCGAGGGTTAGGGGGAAAGGGAAAGAAACCGGCGGACGATGCGGGCGGTATCGATGAGCACCGCCTTCTGCATTTGAGCCCGGAGCGGTCCGCCACGTAGTCCCAGTCGCCTCAGATGACCCGAGAGGCTGACTGGGATTAGCCCGTTTGCAGAGACGACTACAGGAATAATTTCAGTCGGCAGACCACCCCACATGTCGGTCACCTCGTGAGCCAGGTCCAGATATTTTGTTTGCTTGTCTGTTTCGGCTTTCACGAGGTTCTCGTCATACGGAATGGTAATGTCGACCAAAAATATCCTTGACTGTGCCCGGTCCATCAGCACAATATCAGGCTTATTCGCAAGAATAGTCCTGTCCGTGATGATGGCTCGGTCCCAATAGAGCCTGGCGCGATCATTTTCGAGCACGGCTTCCGGCAAGTACTTGTAATACGGCAATTTCCGATCAACGAGACCGTATTTCAGAGCGAGCTCCTGGTGAAGAATTCTGGCTACTAGGTTGTGCCTGTGCAAGTACTCAGAGTTAGAAAGCGCCGAACAACCGGAGATAACATGCCTAAGTGACTCACCGGGATGGCGACAAGCTCGACAGATGTCCACGGTGCCATCCTTTAGGATGTATCTCCGATAGTTGTTGGTCTTAATAACCTGATCCTGTATTGCACAGACAAAACCCTCGGTTTCCCCGAAGAGATCACCAAAGCGTAGCCAGTGGAGGGAGGCTACTGTGTCTACGAAAGGCTCATGTAGAGCCTTGTAGAACCTCCCGTGGAGCTCCTTCTCCTTCCACACGGTCTCCCGGTCAGAAATTGTCTGCACTGCCGGGTCTTGCCATTGCTCGTTGGCTAAGGATAGAGGGGTAAGTCCTTTATCACAAGAAATGACGTCCTTATAGAATGGATCATCCGATCTCGCCAGGAAGTAATTACGGAGGCTGCACACTTCGCGATTATGCATGGTGAGCGCGCTCAAGAAGCCACGCCCACCATGCTTTCGCGGCAAGTACAGCCTCATTACCGACGATCTCGGATGATGCATCCTGTGGGACGTCATGGTAGTGCGGACTTTTCTATCCAGGGCGTTAAGTTCAGTCTGAGTCCACCTGAGTATGCCAAAGGTATACATGAGGACAGGCATGACCCAGCCGTTATATGCGTGTGTCTTATTCACACCGGACAAAAGGCTGTTAAGCACTTTGGTCAAGCGTGCATAAAACACGTCGCAAACTGACTGTTTCATACCAGCCTCATCGACACCGATGTTCTGTGACATACCCAGGTATCGGTATGTTTCAGCCTCGGAAAGGGTCCTTAAGTTGAAGGGCATAGATAAGTCTATGCCCTCAGAGTTAGCAACCCTTCCCCTTTCAACATGGAGGACCGCACACTTATCCGTTCCCAGCTCCATTCCAATAGAATTGCTAAATTCACAAGTGATGTTTAGCAATTCCATAAGATGGGAGCGACTGGAGGCGAATAACTTGAGGTCGTCCATATAAAAAAGGTGGGTCACTTTTGTACCTCCTCTCCGAAGCTGAAATCCCCTCCCGGAGCCCTCCAGTAAAGTACTGAGAGGGTTCAGGGAGAGGCAGAACCAGATTGGACTCAGACAATCGCCCTGGAAGATACCCCTTCTTATCCTTATGTGGTTCTCCGCAGCCATCATCCGCTCACCCAGATGACAAAGGATCGTACTCCACTGCCCCATACACTGCTCGAGAAAGTCTCTCACTGTACAGTCTATCTTGTACAGCTCGAGGACTCTCTTTAGCCATGTATGGGGCACCGAGTCGAATGCCTTTCTGTAGTCTATCCAGGCGGCGGAGAAATTCCGACGGTTGCGTTTCACCACTTTGCCAATGACCGCGTCAATGAGGAGTGGTTCCTTAGTTCCACGACCACCGCCCCGACATCCATTTTGAGCGCGTGACATCACCTGATTTAGCTCCAGGTGACGAGTGATTCTCGCGCTCAAAATGGATGTCAGTGTCTTATATATGGTGGGTAGACACGTAATGGGGCGGTATTTGCTCGGGTCTGTGGTAACCTGGTCTTTAGGAACCAAATGAGTGATCCCAGTAGTGAAGAGGCTAGGGAGCGACTTCTGGTTGAGAGCCTCTTGAAACTGACGGGCGAGCACAGCGTGACACACCATGAACCCCTTCAGCCAGTAGTGATGCAGTCCGTCGAGTCCCGGGCTTTTCCAGTTCGGGGCTCTACGGACCGCCTCAGCTACGTCATCCGGCGTTATGATGACGGGGTCCATGGGCGTAATACTCGCACACTGACTCGCCACAACTTCCGTCCAAGGGCCCTCGCTGTGGTTTACGGGCTCTGACCACAGGCCACGCCAAAATGCGACAGTGTTAGCCTGATCCGGTCCTGGGCCCGCTCCACATACCTCTGGTCGCTCCAATGATTTGTAGAGCCTCTTCTGATCACTCTGGAAGAGACGATTTTGGTTGAACCGCCTTGACCTCTCGGTAAATCGGCGAATCCGCTTCCCCCAAGCAGCAATCTTTTGCTTCAGGTCGTCTATGCGCTCCGTTAGTTTCTGTGTGATGTCCGGCTGGGACAAACTGATATTTGTCCCAGCAAACGCCATTCTAACGGTGCGCACAACCCTCGGTCTATTATTACCCGACCTGAAGCTTATCAGTCTGCCGATAAGGGCCCTTGCCTTTGCGATACGGTCCTCAATTCTTTTTCTCCAGGCTGGGATGGCGCTACTTTGTTTAGTAGCGCGTCCAGCCATGGGAAGTTTGGCGCCAATAATACGGCAAGCTGCCACTGCGGCGCCAAAAAGAACTGAGTCCGTCTCGCAAAGGTCCCGGCTGGCTTCCAAATAGGTTACCAGCATTGGGTTAAGAGCCCTCACGACAGCCCGATTTCGCTTGCTTAGGGGTATGCGGGGAAGTCGCGGTCGATTTTCGAGAGGCATGCTGCGCGTTTCCAAAATCGCCTCTTCCAATATACTCCTCATTTGCTCTAGTTCGTGGGAGACCATTTCATCATCGTCTGAATCAACCACAACTGGAAGATCCATGGCGGCTTCTACGCGTGGCAGCTGGTCTGTCGCCTGAGGAGCCGCATCCCCAGCCGTAGCCAATTCATTCGATGAGGGAATAGCCTCACGTCGTAGTCGTTCGAGCTCGGCATCATCAAATATTTTCGAGCGCGTGATGTACCGAACTCGGTCTGCCAGGTTTTGTTCCGTGACGGGAATAGACGGCTCCAGCTCAGCAAAAAAGCAGTGCATCCGAGCCCGATACGCTATCCCCGCAGTTTCTTCCCCTTTCGCCCTATAGTACGCCCGCAATGCGTTTGCGTTCATATCCCTTGTCCAACGCATGCGGCGCACTCCACCAGTGGCGGATGCCGCTTGCCGAGTCCGAGAGGACCCTGCCGACATCAAGCCGTCTGGTGGGGATGATGGATGCGGGGGGCTGTTAGGTGATATTGCAGCTCCTCGCGCTCGGCTGGCGGCCCGCATGCTGCCGCGTCCAGCGCCAGCTCCAGACGCGCCCCGGCGACCCCCAGGCAGCGGCCCTATACTCTTTCTACTTAAATCCATCATCCATTATTGGGCGTCAATTAACGGGAGACGCCCAGGCCCGGCACCGTTTCATTGTATTATTGTACGGCCGTAAGCACAAACGGGCCTTTGCACCCTGAGTACTGCCGAGGCACGGCGCTCACACCTCTTGGCAAGGCGCTGACTGACTGCACCGACGTAGCAGTTTTGTCACTTAACTGTTTCGTCAGCGGGCGATGGGGTCGTCACTTCCCTACGCCATTCTATTATTATTCATTATTATTATTATTATTATTATTATTATTATTATACTGAACCAGTGGCGAAGCTAGGGCTCCAAACTAGGGCAAGCCCAAGATATGGTTTCGTTGTTTTTAGCAGTTTAATAAAAATTCACCAATTTTGAGCTGTCTCCACTCTTTAGTTTCATATTCAGTGCTGTCAAGGACGTGTTTAACAAAGCACACAGAAAGCATACTACCGCTAGATAGATTGTATGACATATGCAATTGCACACCTTCGGTGGTTTTGAGAAGAGCCGTTTGGGTTTGCTTGAAATATTTACAAACAATACAATACATAAACAAAAGAAAAGCATGAACAAAGTACAAACAAACTATGTACAAAGTTTAAAAGGGACGCCTGGCAGATGTGAAACCTCGAAATTATTTTGTTTAAGTTATATGCATAAAAGAACAGATTACGACAGGAATTAGATAGTTATAATGAGAAGATAAAGCTTTGCTAATTTTTACCATAAAATAATGACTATTTATTATAATATAATTATTCATTTTCAATTTATAATAAACCGTACAAAATGATATTCAATTCATAATAAACCGTACCAAAATGATATTTTTAAACTCATATGGTAATATAAATATTAAATTAGCCGATAGCGTATTTGTGCCATCTAGCGCAATCTTTAGGTACCATCGTGAGAATCAACCAATTTTCGTTCGATAAAATGACTTTACTTATAGAATTAAGTAGATGGCGCTATTAAAATTTTATATACTGGAAATAACTAAAGGGAGTATTCTTTAAAAAACTCAATACATTCTTCTGTATTCTTTTGATTTATTACATTAAAATTTGGGCTTCGCGTTAAAAAAAGATTGTAACACTTATTCCCTATAAAATTAAACCTAGGTGTCTCATATTTTATGCTGCCGTTCAAAATAATATTTTTAATTCATATGGTAATATAAATATTGAGTTATTAAACCTTTAAATACGCCTAACTTAATTAAACTTTAATACTTAAGAGTCCTGTACCTTATATTTAAAGTATGAAGAAATGTTTATTGAATATTAAACTTCATTTTTAAAGATTTCACCTTTTCCTCGGCGATTAAGCACTTCAACACACTCATATTCATCACAATGAACACTATTATCCTCCCATTTTCACTGAAAATCTTTGAAAAAGCATAAATTTTTAACAAACACAACAAAAACAAACATAAACATTGAAATGTGAAGTGAACTTGCATACTAATGGCCCGGACCCCATTCGCTAGTCGCTAACGCACTCTTAAACAACTTCAGGGCAAAGCCAGGTTTGTGGCTCAATAGTAATTACTATATAAACATTTCGTAGTTATATTTCATTAGAGAACATTTTGCCAGAGGTTAGAAAGGGAGCGATCGCCTTCTCGAAAGCCCGGTAAAAAGCCCACGCGTGCGAGGGAGAAAACCAATCGCAATTTCAACTCTCCTTATATGTATGACAGCAGTATTCGTAAGGCTACGAGGTCGAACAGAGTGCGCGGGAAATTTGAAATGGTTTGAAACATTGCAATAATACTAGTTTTTACGGAATTTATCGCGTATATTTAACTTTTTAAATACCCGACGTTTCGAACGCTTTACAGCACTCATGGTTACGGGCGGGACTGAGATATTCAACGTCCATATGTCATAGTTAACCGCGGTTACCATAGATTAAAATTTAACTTTTGTTCCGATCTATACAGTATGAACTTATGGTATCTTGAAATCTTTCAGTTGTATGCTTGGGTTGGGATTTAATTTTATTTATTATAGGATCCCAAGCAGATGGTAGCACCCAGCCATCTTCTTTATTGAAATTAGGATGTTTTTTGATTTCAATAGCCTCGCGAATCATCCTTGGAAGGAATCGGTGTTCTTTAGCGAGGATTTGCGGTCTATCAAATCTGATGTAGTGACGGGGCGATCCTGTACGTGTTCACAGACTGCAGACTTCCCGGAGCGTCGATTCTTCACATCAGCTATATGTTCTTTAACGCGGGTTTTTATTGATCTTTTAGTTTGCCCTATGTAGGAGAGACCACATTCACAATCAAGCTTGTACACTCCTGCATCTTGCAGAGGGACATTACACTTGACTGATGGTAAAAACTGACCAATCTTCTTCAGCGGCTTGAAGTATGCTTTGATGGAAGCGCGCTTCAAGATGTAGCCAATCTTGTCATTGACTCCTTTAACATATGGCAGTACAGCAGGTACACGCTCGACTGTGGCCGGCTTCACTCGTTCACTGTGACGTAAGCGCGGGACTCGAAGCTTGTTGTCATACAAAACTTGCTTGACATGGTGGAGCTAATACTAAATAATAATAACGCTAATAATACGCAAGATAATTCAGTAACTGGTTTCATACCTCATCAGAGCCGCAGTGTGCCATGGCTCTCTCGGTGATCTCCACCAGCATAGCGAATACAGTCTCTTGTAATGAGTAACACAAGTCCTCTGGAGTATATTCCTTTAGTAGTTCGTCGATTTTGTCCTCCATGTAAGATAGTATACCAGAAAAACTAACATCCATTCCTGTAAGCATAGACTACTCTTTGAATATTCAATAGTTTCCATTTTTTTTTCCAGAATATTGTAACGAGTTGACTCTCCTAGTTCTGCTACTCGATACTAGAAGGCGCTAGTGGTAACTTGTGTCGCCATGTACCAGCCGGGCTAGCATGAGCCGGAGAGAATATATCCCCGGAGAGAGGATATAATTTTTATCCCTTGCTTAGTTTTATCCACCCTGCGAGCATGGGCAAGAGACAAAAATTATATCCCCCGATTATATCCACTGACAAGAGATAAAATTATATTATCTCTATAGTATATCCCCGTTTGACATAACGAGTGGACATATATCTCCCCGTCCTTAGCATGGGGCCAAGGGAAAGAGAAAAAATTATCCCTTTTTGACATTTGAAAGGGACAATTTTAACCTCTTTCGCGGACGTGGGTTTAAGTTTATCTTCAAACCATTTTAATACAAAAAAGATGTCTCGAGCCTATTGCAACTACATTTTCGTGTCAGAAATTGAAAAACAAGAAAGAGAATTACATCAGCGATCGATACGTGATCAGAATACTTAATCTATTGGAATTCTCCGGCAACGAATTTCTACGCCGGTTTCGGATGCTCAAAGATTGTTTTGTATTTGTGTAAAGAACTCTATGAGGCTTTAAAGCCTATTAATTCTGTGGATGGACTATCAGTGCATATTGAAGTAAGCATCTATTACAACCACCTTGTCCAAAAAAGTCTCAATAGCTCAATGCCATGATTTAATTACATAGGTTGTGTCAACAATACCCAAGGCGAGTCCATGGTCAAGTCAAATTTAATGATAATAGAATCGGTCTATACTATATTTTAGGTAAGTATTATAACGTTTTAAAATAAAGTTATCAAACTTAGTTAAGTTACAATTCAAAGGTTTAAATTAAGAAATACGTTAATTCTTTAGCAAAGCTGGCTAAATATACTATACTCATGATTATAAAATTATTTATTCCTTGTTTTGTTTGAAATCATTACATTTTTATTCTTCATGCTTCATCATTTTCAATTAAAATTAAATCTTTGTGACTTAGAGTAGACATCAATTTTGATGTATTTTGTAATTTTCTTATAATGGCAGTAATTGCGGGGATATATTTTTTTTAATTTCTTCAAGAGGTTACACCACCTCCAAAGGGTCTGTATTGTCCAGTTTCATAATTCGCTTAATTATAAACAGATATTTTTTAATAAATGCTATCACAAGCGAAGTAATACCTGCGATTTGATATAAGCAATGTATATTTAACTTAAATATTATACAAAAGAAAATAAAGAAAGAAAGAGAATAATAAAAAAAATAAAAACAAGGCAGAAATACGCTTAAAATAAATATAACAAATATTATAAATGACATATTGTTTAACAAAAATTATGAACAGTTTAGCAATATAATAAACAAAAGGTAAAAGAAAATATAAGTTAATGTAAATCTACTTAATCTTAAAAGTAGTTTATAGCTAGTATAGTTTATAGCTTTATACTATGGTATATTATCTATGCGCGGGGATAAGTTTATCTACTGTCGATATTATATCCACCATAGGCTCATGCTCGCACGGTGGATAAAGCTTTGACATAGGTATAAGACAATTTTATCCCTTGTCAGTGGATATAATCGGTGGATAAAATTTTTATCCCCTGCTCATGCTAGCCCGGCAGGAATTAATTAAACAAAAACAAAACAGGAATTAACAATATTAAGCGGTCACTTAACTTATGGCATGTGGTTGCGACGTAAGAGAATCTAACATCCCATTTCATCCCGTGGGTGTCGTAACCAACTCTTCTACGTCAGACGTAAAATACCAAGACTGGTATATCATACGCGGTAGACATGCTGCAGTTATATTAGTAGTATAGTTGTAGCAGGGATGGGTCGGCTCGGCCGGGGAAGGACCACGCTCCCACAGAATACCAGCGTAAAATAGTAGCTTAATGCTGCTGAGTTTCGTATGGTGAGGGTAGAGAACCGGAGACCCTTTTTACTGGAAACGGGGCATTCCATCTTAGTCCTCACGGGTGACAACGCATCTGCATTTTGATTTGTAATCGAGGATAGATGTAGATGTCTATGGGTCGCAGCAACCACTTACCATCAGGTGGATTATGAGCTCGTTTGTCACCCTATAATATAAAAAACCGGCGATGAGAATCAGCCTCAAAGGTCACGCCAAAGGTTGCGACCGTCAATACGCATACCAAGCGTGAACCATCAGCGTGCCCACTCGTAGAGATTAAAGCAAATCTCTGCAACGAGTGGGGCTCATGCCCAGCAGTAGATATTTACGGGTCCTTATAAAAAGGCTGCCTGTCTCATTGGTCTAGTGGTCGTACACGCGATTGTTGATCACGAGGTACCGGGTTCAAATCTCTTGTAGAACAAAATTAGTTATTGTGATTTTCTGTCATCGTGCCTCGGAAAGCACGTAAAGCTGTTAGCCCCGCGCCTAATCTCTTTCCCGTCGTGTCTTGTTTCCGTTTCATTGGACTATGAGAGTGAGAAATAGAGTGCAAATGCACTGAGGGGTGCATGCCAATTTTTCCAGAGTGTTTTTATTATAAAAACTTCCATTCTTTACATCGGCATGCAATTTGAAAACACGGAATTGCCCTTTAATCTTTTTCAGGTTTTCAGAACCCTTTGATCATCTTGGCCCGCTGCGGGGTGCATGCCATCAATTATTCGAGCTTCAATTTCTCTTCTTCAATTTCTCCTTAATACAGGCTATTTCTTAGTCTAGCAAGGAGAACAGAACGTCACCCTCACTAGTATTTTTGTAATGTATCTCATGTAAGACTTTTTCTTTTTTTTTTATATGTACTACAAGTTAAAGTTTTTTTTTTAAATAAATTATTATTATTAAATAAATTATTATTAAATAAATTATTATTATTATTATAATTATTAATTTGCTTGAACTTCCGTATATTACAAGGGCATGCAGTATACTATCACGGAAAAACACGAAAATTCGCTACACAAAGAAAAGCGCCTTTCCTTATGAAGAGGACGAGAGGGGGAGCTAAAGCCCCGACAATCTTTGATATTTTAGGGTTAGTTCTCAAGCCCTAAAAAGGCATGCACGACAAAATCGTGGAACGTCACCTGTCACCAGCTCCCGGTCTAGATGTATGCATTAGACATGCAGAATAACTCAAGACGTATTTTTGTTCTCCACTGATGGTAACACATAAATGTAATTAACAATACTGTAATGCCTACACCGAAAATCAAATTCAAGTTACTCTCATGCATTTTCTGTGCTACTTAAAAATCATATTACCTTTAACACAGTATGGAAGATGTAAATACTTTTTGCCTTTCTTCGCAGCTTGTTCTATATTGTAGCCGGGACTTGGCGCGTTGGATAGTTTTAATACTCTTGCAAATCTGTAAATTAGCTCCATTAAAAAAATTAGCTCCTGTGTTTTAATATTTAAAATAAATTTTCAATTTAAATATCAAAAATACGTTAAAACATGGTATCGAATTTAGTAATGTTTAGTAGTGAATTTTGTGATAATTCTATAAGATTCAATTGACGCAAAATTGATACAATTGATAGTATATTACTATGTCAAATAGGTTTAGAGAAAATTGCTTTTGACTGTATGATACTCGTAATCACTGAATTAATATACATGGTTATTTTGCAATCTACGCCCGAATTCGCGAGGAAAGTTATATACGCGAATGGTGTAAAAAAATTATTTAAAATATTTCAAATATTCTGTCCTTTTCATCGTTTAAATTCCGAATGCGTGGTAATGCGTTATTCTAACTGATTGTCATTCTTAAATATCTAACGCCTACTATTTTACTACGCACGCACTCATTCGTAAGGGTTGCTCGGTCGCCAATAACGTCGTGAATTGAATAGAACACAGAGGGCGCCTACGAGGGGTTGTTGCCCATAAATCACATTCAATTTGGGATAATTACAAATATAGTATGTGCCAAATCGATTGAGAAAAACGGACACTGACCTCAGATATATGCCGAGTGTCATAAGAAAAGTACTACATATAAAATGTGCCTATATATTGAAGGTTTGTAACCCCTGATTAAACGACCGAAAGGTCATTGTCCGTTTTTCTCAATCGATTTGGCACACATACTATAGTAACCTTATTTACTCGTATTTTAAAAAACTTGAACATAGATATTAGATTTGTACACTCTTTGAAAAATAACACTGTATGTGTTTAGTTTTACGAATTTGTCAAGGAAAACTAAAAATGAGATAAAGTGCGTAGTTTTATAAGATGATGATGATAATGGGCGATTCTGATCACGTCAACTTCTGAATACAGTTAGAACTACGCGAGGTATGTTGTCACTATAGTATATGTATATGCTATAAGAGTGCGCGAAAAATGTACCCGTCTGAATCTCAGGTATGTTGTTTGATGTTACTAAAATGTGACTTAAATTTCGTGTAATGTATGTTATACGTAAAATACCAGCTCCACGCCGCTGTGTTTCGTTTCATCTTAGTCCTCACGAGTGACAACGCATTTGCATTTTGATTCTTAATCGAGGATAAATGTAGATGTCTTTGGGCCACAGAATCCACTTACCATCAGGTGGACTGTGTGCTCGTTTGTCACCCTATTCTATAAAAAAACACGTTTCACTTTTGGGGAACTCACCCTCATAAAATTTAATTTAAATAATCTATACATATAAATAAAATTGAAGTGTTTGTAATGTTGAAGTAATGGGCTTCTATCAAGCTCGGTGGTTGCTATGCTCGGAATGCTATTGAGACATAAATAACCATTTAAAAAAAATATCTGTCTGTCTCGTCAGGATAATCTTTGGAAAGACTAAACTGATCGTAATGAAACTTTACGATATTAAAGATTAAATATGATACAGAGAAATGCCAGGAAGGATCTAGGCAATATTCTATTCAAAAGTTGAAGTTTTTTTTAAAATAACGTAACATTGATAAGCAAATGGTTGACAACTATCTTAAATCTAAATAATGCCACAATAACAGATATTACCTAGGCGAATCCAGGGCACGTAGCTAGTATATAATAAAGAGAAAATTTAATTGAAAAACAATAACATATTACCTGTCTAAACAGTTGCCAACTGCGATGTCAATAGTCTCGCCGAATATCCGATACCTTTGTCGGGAATATGCGATAACCTGTGTATTGCCGCCACTCACATACAAAACCGTAGGATTTTTTGCCTTCGTGATCAGCCTGCCCATTTCTATATCTGTTTTCGTTTTGTTAGTGAAACTATGAATGGTTCGAAATAAATTCATTTTATATACTTACATTAATTTACGACTGATTATTTATGACAAGGATTTAATACTCGAGGGGCCAAACATCTAGTACTATGTTTACTAATTCAGCTGCCAAGTTTTCTTTTTTTATAGGTTTAGGTGACAAGCAAGCACACAATCCATCTGATCGTCATCATATACATCTATCCTCGCTTAAAGAGCAAAATGCAGATGAATCGACGAGAACTAAGATGGAATGCCTCATTTCCAGTAAAAAGGTTCACAAGTTCTCTACATTCACCATACTAAACACAGCAGTATTAAGCTGCTATTTTATGCAGGTATTCTGTGAGAGTGTGGTCCTTCCCCAGTCGAGCCAACCCATTTGTGCTACAACCATAATATAGCTGCAGCATGACTCTACCATGTAAGTGTGACAAGGCAAATACTCCCAACAAAGGGAGAGACCCATGTCCAGCAGTATACTTTTATAAGCTGTTGTAGAAGATATACTTTATTAAAAAAGTTATGTGTGGGACATAACTTTTTTAATAAAGTATTTGATTTAAAACATTTTTTTTATAGAAGAGGGGGCAAACGAGCATGCGGCTCACCTGATGTTAAGTGACTACCGCCGCCCATGATCAACCGCAACACCAGGAGAATTGCGGGTGCGTTGCCGGCCCTTTAGAAAGGAGTAAGCTCTTTTCTTGAAGGTCCCCAGGTCGTATCGGTCCGGAAAAATCACCGGTGGTAAACTATTCCACAGAGAGGTTGTACGTGGAAGAAAACTCCTTGTGAAACGTACAGTGGTGGACCGCCAAGCATCCAGATGGTGTAGATGGTATTGGGACGTTTGCCGTGTAGTGCGTTCACGAAATTTGGCGGCTGGGATTAATCCGAACAATTCCTCAGAGCACTCCCCGTGATAGATGCGATAAAATACGCAAAGATATGCAACATCTCTTCGCAGCGCCAGTGAATCGAGCCGATCGGAAAGCACTCGGTCGTCGACGATTCGAGCCGCTCTGCGCTGGATGCGGTCAAGTGGAAGGAGCTGGTACTGGGGAGCCCCAGCCCAGAGATGGGAACAGTATTCCATGTGCGGCCGAACCTGCGCCTTGTAAAGTTGCAGGCGGTGTGCCGGCATGAAATACTGTCCCGCTCTGCTGAGCACGCCAAGCTTTTTAGAGGCCAATTTGGCCTTCCCTTCCAAGTGACCACGAAACTGCATGTCACTCGATATGTCGACGCCGAGGATTCCGATACTGGCTGAGGCAACAAGGGGAGTGCCTTAAAACTGAGGGGATACGACAAAGGGGTTCTTTTTAGCGGTTAACGCGCAAACTTGTGTCTTCTGGGGGTTAAACTGGACTAGATTTAGTCGTCCCCAATCCGAGACTCTGTTCAGCAAAGACTCGACTTCAGACACAAGTTTGTCCCGGCACTCGGAGACGTTTTCCCGAGAAATATTGGCTCGGCCGGTGTAAAGAGCATCACCAGTGCTGTCATCTGCATAGCAATGAATGTTACGGGTATGCAACATATCATTGATATGCAGAAGAAACAGCGTTGGCGATAGCACGCAGCCCTGTGGAACACCAGCATTAATAGGCATGCAATCGGAGCTTGCACCGTCTACAACGACCTTGATGCTCCGATCTGCAAGAAAGCTGGTGATCCAATCGCACAGTTTCTCGGGAAGCCCATAGGAAGGGAGCTTCGAAAGAAGCGCTTTGTGCCAAACCCGATCGAAGGCCTTCGCAATGTCCAGACTAACGGCCAATGCCTCCCCCTTGAACTCTACTGCCTCCGCCCATCTGTGAGTGAGGTAGACCAGAAGATCACCAGCTGACCGACCACGGCGAAAACCGTATTGGCGGTCACTAATCAGCTGGTGATCCTCAAGGTACCTCATGAGCCGGCAGTTTACAATGGACTCCATTGTTTTGGAGAACAAGGAGGTGATGGCGATTGGCCGGTAGTTGGACGGGTCTTAGCGGTCGCCTTTTTTAGGGATCGGGTGGACGAAAGCCGTCTTCCATGATTTTGGGACTACGCCTAGGGAGTAGGAGTACCGGAAAAGACGCGTTAAAACCGGTGCCAACTCTGGAGCACACGTCCTCAGCACAATTGGGGGGATTCCGTCAGGCCCACTCGACTTGTGGATGTCCAGGGAGAGGAGTGCTTTGCGAACCGAGCGCTGTGTGAACTGCACTTCCGGCATGGAGCACTCACACCGCAGGATGGTCGGCGGCGTACTTCCCCCGTCATCGAGAGTCGAGTTAGACGCAAAGAAAGAGCCTAGAAGATCGGCTTTCTCCTTTGCAGTATGGGCCAGTGAGTCGTCCTCCCTGTGCAGAGATGGAAGAGATGGCTGACAGAAATTCCCCTGGACAGCCTTGGCGAGAGACCAGAATGCTCGGGTTCCAGAAGGAAGGCGAACTAGTTTCTCGCCAATTCTGCCTATGTGCTCTGACTTTGCCCTGGCAATGACTCTTTTGAAGGACCTGCCTGCAGAATGCAACCGCGATTTCAGCGTGAGTGGCACAACACTCCGGACCAGACAATGGTCCGAGGAGCCTAAAGGGGCGTCGACGGAAATCTGATATCCGTCCGGGTGAGAGGTCAGCAGAAGGTCCAACAGGGAAGGTGCATGATCCTCCACATCTGGAATCCGCGTAGGCGAAGTAACCAGTTGTGTCAGACCATATGCCAAGGCAAAATCATGAACAGATCTCCCCGCATGATCGGTTAAACGTGAACCAAGCCATTCGGCGTGATGGGCGTTAAAGTCGCCGAGGATCACGATCTCTGCGGAGGGGATCTGCTGTAGCAACGAATCTGCAGCCATTTGGACGTGGTCGAAGAGTCGGTCTGTTTCGGCATTACCGCTATGGGACCTATAGAGGCACCCGTAGACGCGCGGATGGTCGTCGCTGTCTACGCGTAGCCAAAGGATGGACAGGTCCGAACCTTCAAGTCTGCCGAGGCGTCGAGAACAGATGTCCTCTCTGACGTAAACGGAAACTCCAGCCCGAGGCACAAAGGAGTGTTCCAGTTTGTACCCCGGGTAGGAGAGATACGAGACATCAGCCGGAGAGGACACCTGCGTCTCGGTCAGAAAGAGCAGAGCCGGCCTCGCCGTCTCGAGATGGTAGTGGACGGCGTTTAGGTTAGAGTGAAGTCCCCTGATATTGCAGAAATTCACGGACAGCGTGGCAGGGGTCGCCTTGGTCTTGTTGCTCCGTTTGCCCCGAGCAGTTGTAGTCTTGAGCGGAATTTTGCACGCTCAGAAGTGGAGAAACATGGTCGTGGATGCTCAGCGAGGGATTCTCCAGGGGTGCTGGTACCCTCCTGGGGTAGTCTATCATTATTTAATTCCGCTACCATGTTGATGGGGGGGGGGGATTTGGGCCTCCGGCCACCTGCACTCACCAGACGAAACGCGGAAGCAGAGCTTCCACTTCACGCCGGTATTCTGTGAGGTACCACCCCGGTTTGAGCCGGCCCATACGTGCAACAGCAAAGCTGCCGCGTGGCTCTACCACTGTTAAAAAACATTTAACAATCTAAGGTTAATAATGTCCTCCAGACCGAATTTCGATCACGGTGGCCTGCCTCAACGGAGGCTAGCCATCGACGCAGGACAGGATTATTGTGCCCAAGTGTATGCCCCATATGTGTGTAAGCGCAAGCACAGGTGCACTCTCTATTCCCTTACTCTCATAATCCGATGGGATGGTAAACCGACACGACCGGAGACAGATCACCCGCAGGACCAACGGCTTCACGTGCTTTCCGAGGCATGGGCGTGAGACACCGCCAACTTCCTGACTCCGGGCAGCTACTGACAATTTCTTGACAGAAAAACTAATATTGATTTTTTGGCCCGACCTGGGATTCGAACCCAAGACCCCATGATCAGCAGTCGCACTACTACAACCAGTAGACCAATGAGGCAGTCAATTAATAATAATTTAATCTAAGGTTAAAGAATACATAAACAATGGTAAGTGACAACTGCCCCTCATGAACATCTGTATCAACTGAAAAAACCGATGACATTAATAATATCAGGGACTACTATTACTTATACTAATATTTATAAGCTGCAATTGACTGGCTGACTGTTTATAATGTCTATATATAAAGTTTTTGAAAAGGATACGTCCAATGCAATGGTTAACCCCGAGGATTGGTTTGTCCCATAACTTGGCACAGGTTCTGGCTACAATCGCACACACCATTAATGGTGCACCCATCCCTGGACCTTTGGTATAACACACCACATCTATGTCCTGGGGAGATATGCCAGATTGATCCAGTGCCTCTCTTAAGACCTCATGGATATTTTCCTGATGGTGTTCTGCTGTCTCACGTGGTAGGAAACCTTGAAATTTTTAGATGTACCTATTTGCAATTATTAAGTTATATACTTAAGTCATAAGTTCTGTCAAAAACTTTTAAAAAAATTAATGATACAGTTTTCGATAATTAAAAATTCAAAACGCCTTACCCTATTTTGAATACATGCCCCTAACCCTTAGACAGTTGAACAAAAATTTCGCAAAATGGCCAATATGGCCGATAGTGTTGATGGTTTCCCGGTCGTTCTACTGACGCAGGCTTGGTTTTGGCCTTTTTTTCTTTAGATTCAAATATCTTCTATATTAATTGAAATTATTCATAATTCTGAATTAAATATTACTCTCTATTATCTATTCTATTGTTTTCTTTAAATTTTCTTCATCAAATGACTAAACTGCAGCTGCAGTCTTCAATCTAAATATGGCAACGTCTAAAAGTTTATTTTTTCTTTACGAAATGAAACGAATAAGATATTTGGTCTTTATTTTTATTTCCAGCTTATAATATAATAAACTAATTAAAAGCTTAAAATTTACAAGTGTCATACAATATTTTTACACAACACATGTTTTCAAACTTTGGTACAAAGTACTATCGCTCTGTGAGTCATAAAAATGGGTCTCATATTTCAGAGCTCTATTGTAAAAGGTGTGATTATTGCTAGCCCATTTACTCCTTAGCATTTTAGTATATGCTAAAAGGAGAGAGAGAAATATTTCAACGGTTAAAAATAGCATGAAATGTGTCTTACTGGTCTGCGCTGGTTTCACGGCGGGTCAACTGTATCGGATATTATCGGCCATCTTGACATCCGCCGGGATACCAGCGTGCAACTGTGTAACTGTGTAAGGATTAATCAACTCGACCAATCGTTAATTGCAGCACTCACCACACTCATATCTATTTAGGCCGCTGCTTTAGCCAAAGATGCTCAGAGAGATTCCAAATTGATGAGGTTTAGCACAGACTTTCTCCTCCAAATGTTGCCATATCTTATAATCCAGTCGGCTTAAATCTGGACTAGAAGGGGGCCAGTCTTCATTTCTGATAAAGTCAATTCTATGGGCAGTCAACCAGATTTGCATGCTTTGTGCCTTATGAGCTGGTCCAGAGTCCTGTTAGAATATCCAATGTCTGTTTTTGAACATTGTTTGAGAAAGAAGTTTCACTATGTTTATTAGGGGAGGTATTTTGGTACACCTCGAAACTGGTTTTTACACCTTTATCACAGAAAACACCTCAGTTAAGCCTGAATATGAGACTCGACGAAGGATAATGTGCTCGTTGAAGCCTCGGAATACGTGTGCTGGCTTCTTCACTGCTGTGGGTATACACCTTATCATTTTGTTTATAACAACTTTCTTTGATGATAAAAAATTTTTTATCCAAAAATAAAATTTCGTGGTATTTTCTTCCGCGTACCGCCGTAACAAATCGCGAGATCCATCTAGCCTAATTTTTTTCAAACCCTTGTTCAAAAAATGTCCGGTCTTCTTACGATACACTCATAGTATTAAGTCTTTGTTGATCACTCTTTTGACCGCGGTTCTACTTATGGCCATCTGAAGAGCTAAGATTTTTTGTTTACGAACAGGATTTCGTTGGATTCGCGCCTTCACTGCTTTGATGGTCGCGGGTATCCTAACTATATGAGATCGGCTGGTCCTCTTACGATCTTCGAAGCTTGATCCTTAGTGAATCGTTTGATAGTGCAATAAAAAAATTGTAGTGTTACTTTCAATTTATGTAGAATATTGAAAATCTCTTTTGATGCGTAACCACAGCGGTGCAATGCGATAACCACTACTCTATCATCTTTCTTCGACAACTCCTTATTTGAAAATTAATGAAAATTAATATCTTTTTTATTTTCTGCAAGCGCAAATGTTATATTTTTAAATTGATGAAGTTAATCTATCCAGTATTCACAAATTTTAAATAATAAGGTTTTGACAGAACTTATGACCCTACTAAGTATATTAAAAGAACAAAAAATATCCCATCTTCATTTGCCTTTGAACTCTCCTCTGCTAGATAAAGGGTTCTCACATAGAGTAATATAATGTCATCTCCAAGTAGGAGGCCAAGGGTTGGCCACGTTAACCATCTTGCGCCTGTATAACCTTTCAAGCTTTCTGTCAACCAATATTGGCTGACAGGCATACCATGGATTCCTGTTGGACACCAAAATTGCCCAATAGCCTAGTATTCACGATTCGCTATTAAATTAAAAAATAATATGCTGTTTAATCTTTGAACAACATAGATTGAAGACAAGGCCCTAATGTAAAGTTAACTTCACTGTATACAAAATTTGATTATTTTAACCCATTTGTGTTTTGCCAAGTAAAAGAAGGAAGATTTTAAAAACTATGAAAGTAATGTATTGCAGTGTGATTTTTTATCTCTTTTGATATAATGTTGTATTGTTATGCAAATAAAACAAATACTTTTTTATATAATGGTATATTTCCATAATTCTTACCCTTTATGTACAAGAAACTAGCAGATTTATGTCACACAGTTTTGAAATGAGTTTGATAATATTATAAAAGTAGAATTTAATATTTATAAAGTAGAATTACATAAATAGCTTAAATTAATCGACTCTTACTACACCCACGTGATGATACGGGTAGTGGATACTCTATAGATATATATTTATTTTAAATTTACATTTAGTACAATTGATATTAGTGAAATGAATATTTATAGTAATATTGCACATAGTTTTTTTTATTATTACAGATATATTGCATCTAACCTTCTCCTGGAGGGGTAATGTAAGTTCGTCTGCAATTAGCTAGTATTTCCCCATTTTTAACGATGCCAATTCCAAGTTTATTAGCGCTACCTTCGAACCCAATTGCGATGACCATTGTTTGTTTTATTTTAGTAAAAAGTATGTTTACAAACGAAAGCAAGTACATGAAAAGTAAAAAGGTGAGCATAGCAAAACCAAAATGTCAAATTGACTTGACAATTGACATCTTGTTAAGTGACATTTTTTTTGGAATTTATGGCCTGGTATCTAGACCTTTAGGTCAACTTTATAAGTGACAATTTGTCTACATAGTCGCCGCCTCAAAAATTATCTCCAGATTATTTTATTAGTCACTAGATCCAGAGTAAATTATCGCCATATTTTGTAAATTTGGATTGAAAAAGAACCACCAAATCTCGCTATTTTTTAATTAAAATTAAATACTTTACATGTATTACTTGAATGAAGTTAAAAAAGAAGTTATTAAAAGTAGGATTTTTCACCGACAGGTTTTTTCATATATTGGCGCAAATCGGGTTTGAATATTTTTTTCCATACATTGAAAGAATAAGTCATTAATTTTTGGACATATCATCATTCTATCAGTGCACCGATAAACATGTGATGTTAAACTAGGCTTCCAAATAAGAATCTAAAATAAAATTAGGAAAACAGACACTGATTTTTAGAAAATCCTACTTGTATGAAATGCCAAAACAGGACCACTGTACGATGGTACGATATTTAACTGATGTGTGTGTAGTGTGTTGGAAATAAAATAGGTCCTGGTAAGAAATAGCGTTTAATTACATTTTTATTACGCGTGTAACAACAGTGCCGGCCCGATTATCACTGACTCACAATTCAATTACATAGATACTATACTAAGTGTATTAGTTACATAGGTACTATACTAAGTGTAGTTACATCAACCCCCCCCCCCCAAAAAAAAAAGAAAATTACTTTTTAAGGTACAATAAAATTTGAATATACGAACAATAAGATATAGACAGAACCGAGTGACAACGTACTGCTTATCAACTCGTAATGCACAAACACTTGGTATTAACACTGAGAATTACATTTGATGCGTCAGTAGGTATCAACGCTCGACTTACATGCATTTAACATCTCAGATGAAGTAAAAAAGGTAGATATCGCACCTAGAATAAAAAACCGTAACCAATTTTGTAACTTTGTATAACTGAGAGAAGTGCTGCCACTTTTTTTAAAAGCCCCTAAAAATTGAGATAAAATACTACAAATATAAGAGTAATGTGCGATGCGAATGCGAAAGTGTATCTGTTTATTTTAATAAATTCCCACAATTTGACAACTCAAAAAAAGCTGATCGTCTCGGTGTCCGGCTGGATAGCCCGATTCAGCTGCCCTGCACTGGTGACTACAGACCGCGGACCCCAGTTCGAGAATCATCTCTTCAAGGCTCTAACCAAGTTGGTTGGTGCGCGTCACCTGCGCACAACCGCCTATCACCCAGCTGCAAATGGCATCATCGAGCGACTTCATCGGCAACACAAGGCGGCAAAGGCAAGGAAGCCCTTCCACTGATTCTCTTGGGCATCCGCAACTCGTGGAAAGAGGATCTACAAGCTATGCTTGCAGAATTGGTATACGGTAAAACTCTCAGCTTACCAGGCCAATACTTATCTCCAATAGACGACTACATCACGGCAGAGGTCACAGAGTACGTAACACGTCTACGATCCTGTATGGCGAAACTCACTCCCAAGCCAACAGCATGGCACACCAGCACTACAATGCCATTCTATATACCACGTGACCTCCACACATCCTCTCACGTCTTTCTACGCCGAGATCACGTCAGATGTCCACTCGAACCACCCTACGAAGGACCCTTTAAAGTACTAGACGGGCAAGCCTAGTACTTCACCAAAGAAATAAGGGGAAAGAAAAACAACGTCTCTGTGGACAGACTTAAACCAGCTTACATGGCCGCATGGCACGTTACGTGAAACAAAAGAACCGGAACCCAAAGCCCCTACGGAACCAGCCATCAACGAGGAGAAAATCACGCGTAATGGTCGAAGAGTAAGACTTACGGATTACTATCGACCGTAGTTACGGTCTGGCCAGGGGGATATGTGGCGTAACTCGCTTCACTTAGTCCTACGAAAATCCGCTACGCGCATGAAGATTAAGCCACACGCTTATATCACGCCACTATCAGGGAACAATACGAGTCATCGAATAGACAAGACCCCGCGCCTTCAACGGAGCGCGAGAATGTGCGACGTTCATTCCGCCTGCAACCGGCATAGCAACAGGATGCGACGCGCTACTTATATCAGTTAACTTACATTGTTCTCGTAGTTAATTTCACTTTGTAAATTTGTTTGTAGTAAAAGTTGTTTGTTACATAGAAATAACATAACTTCATTCGAGTCAGTTAATTCTAATTCCTGCCCTTCATTAGTATTCGTTAGTTTAAAATATAACGTATTCGAACACAACATTGGGCGTGGTCTCCACATCCGTCTCACAGGCACAAGCGCACAGCTGAACACATTTCTGCGCCCTAGACTTGAAGCGATAGTGATAGAAACACAACCAGTTGTCACGAGAAGCAAGTAGAAGAAGAAGAAGAAGTACGGCTGCGGCGACCTTGAGCCTGTGAACGGGCTCGGGTCCTCTCACGTCCGCGTGATTGGGACCGCGATCTGCCCATGGCCATTTTATACAGTCGCTTATTAATCTTAGCGATTTCAGCAATGATGGAAGCGTTGTCTGACGAAGTAGATTCAACCCCTGCCACGCCGATAGGTCGCATCGTTTTCATGACCTGGTCTGCTACAGAAGCTAGCGTCTAGAGGTCTTTGGTACCGGTAACCACCAGTACAGCATGAACTGCGGCTGGTAGGTGGTTCTGCCATAAAACGCTAAAAGTCTCATCCTTGAATCGATCCCTGGCCAGGTCCTTCATTCTTCGCGGCAGTTGTGATGGGCGCTGGTCTTCGAGGTCCATCTCGCCAATGAGTTTGGAGATTTGACGCGTTTCGGACTCCTCGAAGACAGTGAGTAACGTTGACTTCAGCAGGTCGTACTTTCCCTCAGCTGGAGTATTCACTAGGATATCCGTGACTTGCTGTACGACATTCTTCCCCAGCTTGGCAATAACCAGATGGTATTTAGCAGCATTCGAGAGTTTCTGGTTATATAGTACAGATTCGGCCAGTATGAACCAAGTGCGCGGCTGATCCTCCCAAAATTCCGGAACTCTCGACGAAATCGTTGTTTGAGATATTTTCGCTTCCGGTTTCTCTTCTTTGGACGTTACTTTCGATGGTATACACTACACAGACACAAAAGAGCACGGCACTGGAGCACGTCGGGGTCACCACTTTAACTGATGTATGTGTAGTGTGTTGGAAATGAAATAGATCCTTGTAAGAGATAACGTTTAATTATATTTTTATTACGCGTGTAACAACAGTGCCGGCCCGATCGTTACTGACTCACAATTCAATTACATAGGTACTACTATACTAGGTGTATTAGTTACATAGGTACTATACTAAGTGTAGTTACAGGTACAATGGACATACTCTTTAACTAATTTCTTTACTGTTCTTTCACTGAACATGTGCAATTTCCTACCCACTTCAATCGAGTACTACGACACTTTTAAGAATGATAAAACATTAATGTTAATAACTATAAAATGATAGCGTCTGGTATTTACCAACCATAGACTAAGTCTAGAAAGAGAACGATTGCCGTCTCAAATTAGTGCTGCCAAATTACTAATTGAAAAATCGCCAAAAATCGCTAAAAACTAAACAGTCATTAAGCGATAAAAATATCGCTAAAACCTCTTAAAACCAGATATAGTGACAAAACCACCAAGGTGGCAACACTGTTTGCCTATAAGCAATTTGCCATTGGATGCAATTGGTTTTTGTTGTTACTATTCGCCAATCCAAGAAGGCAAAGGTCCTAGAGTAATTACATACATTTGTATTTTGTTCACAAAAAGCCTACACAATATGCTAATGTGTCACATTGCGGAGTTTTGGAGCGATTTTAACAACGTTTAACTCAGCGGACAGTTGATAACGGTAATATCTCAATGCCCGTAGGTGGTTAAAAACTTGAGATTTGTATCGCCATCGAAACATATGTTACATCATTTCTACTAATTGTTTACATGCGGAGATATTTAATACCAAATCGCGCCACTTTTATGTGTGAGAATCTACTTAAACCATTATTTAATTTACACTAAAGCAGCAGCTATTTCCTCGCTGTAAGCCCCCTAAAGCTTCCGTCGCATTTAATAACAGTGAGCTGTGCAAGATTCATTGACAAATGAATAATGTGGCCCCTTAATGTTTTTTGCTTAGCGATGGGTGTTTATTGCAAAAAAGGCAATCGACTGGATTGAAATTTCTGTTATTGCGAATTCGATAGTCGATTTAGTAGTTACCATGATTATTCGAATAACTATCGACAAACTACTAACTGTACGCAAAATACTAAAATTTATTTGATGTGAATACATGTATTTTTATATTTTAAATATAAATGTTACAAAAATGTAAAATATAACTTGCCAAATAAAAAGTATATACAAAATATGTAAGAAAGTAGTTAAGTTTATGTAAGAAGGTATTTAACATGCTTTTAGTAATCTAATATCAAAAGCTTAATCGGCATAAGGGGAAGGATGGGTTATGTCGGACTCGCACAAACTAAAACCCCATGGCGTTACACCTTCGTCGCATATAAGCAGGGCCACATCATCCATCTTCACATGCGCAACAGACCGTTTCCGATGCGGAAAGGCCATGGGGCCAGGAAAACAAGCACTCAGAAGCACTAGCCTTCCTGACTCCAGCGGCGGATCTGGTCTATAGCTCTGCCGTCAACCGAGATTCGGCTACGGAGGGTAGGGTGTTGGGAACAGAACCAGACCAATGTTAGGGTCCTGGGACGTGGTTAAAATGAAAGTGGACTGTATATTCTTATAGGGCTGATATAATCATCCGTACTTTACCATAACCCGGTCTACTTAATAAAATTATTATTATAAAATAAAATAGTGTCATCGTCCGACCGCGGTGGAGTATCGTAAAGCGAGTGGCGGCCACGTCGTTGCCGCTCGACGTGTCGTCCTCCGACCGCGTCTCCACCCGCGCGTATATGCGACCGGATCCCAACATAGGGAGAACGGCGCCTCGCAATACCAACACTCCTCTTCGCCCGCAACCCCACCATCACCGCATCAATTAATGGTGCAGCCCCGCCAGAAACGCAGATAGGGCAAATGGCGCATCGCCAACCAACACTCCTCTTCCTCCGCGACTCCGCCTCGACTGCAGCGGTAGGGGGAGAGTGCACCCCTCTCACCGCAGCCTGCCAACACACATCCGAAGTCCGCTCGCCAAGCCCACTCGGAGTGGCCTCCTCAGGCCGGCCATGTAGGTTCCTCATAGTTCACCGCGGGTGACCAAGCTACGGCTACTGAGACCCCCCCCCCCCGCCACGATAAGGCGGGATCTCGTGGACGTGAAGAAATTTTGTTGGTTACGTATTTCGTCAGTGGTTGCAAACATTGGTCGTAGTTTTACTTTGACTTACATTTGAATAAACTGATTGCGGTATTACGTTCGTAGTTGGTACCTATTGTGTTTTGATAATGTAGTCAGTAGTCGCAAATATTCATGCGTAATGCTAAACTGATTTGGATGTAATTTTGCATAAAGACATAACACGATCTACAGGATTTTATCTTCTAATATTATCGGACTTTCGTTTCATAAATTCTTGCACAAAAAAAATGTATTCGAGCAATATGTGGACTTAAATCAACTGAATCATGTCAACAGGTATTTAAAAAACTTGACTTATTACCCCTACCACGTCTTTATATTTTTGAAATATGTATGTTTGTATGGAAGCATAAATATTTATTTAACACGGCGGATGATGTAAATCCTCGGATCCGGCGAAACCCGTACAAACTCATAACAAGTGATAATCCTAGAATAAGCAAATATAATAAAAGCTGTTTATCTATGAGTGTACGTTTATATAACAAGTTACCAAATAATATTAAAATGTTAAATACTAGATTATTTACATCGAAATCGAAATTACTCGAATACCTAGTTAAGAATAATTTCTTTAGTGTTATGGACTATAACTATATTAATCACAAGTCTTAATTTACGATAAAAATCTTTTACATGCTATATGTAACTCTAGCAAAACATGTTGTTCGATTATATAATATTTGTAAAATCTTTTCATACCATGTTTTAAGCAAATAAATATATGTGGGGTATCTATATAGTTTTCTCATCTGGTTGGGATGTATAAATATATAATTATAAACGAACATGAAAAGATAAATACACATAAATATCAATAAAATAAAATAAATACAAAACTACATAAATAAATAAAAGCCCAACCAGATGGAAGCCCTCGGCAGGGGAGACCAAACGGCCAAGGGTTAGGGGGAAAGGGAAAGAAACCGGCGGACGATGCGGGCAGTATCAAGGAGCACCGCCTTCTGCATTTGAGCCCGGAGCGGTCCGTCACGGAGTCCCAGTCGCCTCAGATGACCAGAGAGGCTAACTGGGATTAGCCCATTCGCAGAGACGACTACAGGAATAATTTCGACCGGCAGACCACCCCACATGTCGGTCACCTTGTGAGCCAGGTCCAGATATTTTGATTGCTTATCTGTTTCGGCTCTCACGAGGTTCTCGTCATACGGGATGGTAATATCGACCAAAAATATCATTGACTGTGTCCGGTCCATCAGCACAATATCAGGCTTATTCGCAAGAATAGTCCTGTCTGTGATGATGGCCCGGTCCCAGTAGAGCTTGGCGCGGTCATTTTCGAGCACGGCTTCCGGCAAGTACTTGTAATACGGCAATTTCCGGTCCACGAGACCGTATTTCAGAGCGAGCTCCTGGTGTAGAATTCTGGCTACTAGGATGTGCCTGTGCAAGTACTCAGAGTTAGAAAGCGCTGAACAACCGGAGATGACATGCCTGAGTGACTCCCCGGGATGGCGACAAGCTCGACAGACGTCGACGGTGCCATCCTTTAGGATGTATCTCCGATAGTTGTTGGTCTTAATAACCTGATCCTGTATTGCACAGACAAAACCCTCGGTTTCCCCGAAGAGGTCACCGAAACGTAGCCAGTTGAGGGAGGCGACTGTATCTACGAAGGGCTCATGTAGAGCCTTGTAGTACCTCCCGTGGAGCTCCTTCTCCTTCCATACGGTCTCCCGGTCGGAAATGCTAAGCACTGCTGGGTCCTGCCATTGCTCGTTGGCTAAGGATGGAGGGGTAAGCCCTTTATCACTAGAAATGACGTCATTATAGAATGGATCATCCGATCTCGTCAAGAAGTATTGACGGAGACTGCACACTTCGCGATTATGCATGGTGAGCGCGCTCAGGAAGCCACGCCCACCATACTTTCGCGGCAAGTACAGCCTCATTACCGACGATCTCGGATGATGCATCCTATGGGACGTCATGCTAGTGCGGACTTTTCTATCCAGGGCGTTAAGCTCAGTCTGAGTCCACCTGAGTATGCCAAAGGTATACATGAGGACAGGCATGACCCAGCAGTTATATGCGTGTGACTTATTCACACCTGACAAAAGGCTGTTAAGCACTTTGGTCAAGCGTTCATAAAACACGTCGCAAACTGACTGTTTCATACCAGCCTCATCGATACCGATGTTCTGTGACATACCCAGGTATCGGTATGTTTCAGCCTCGGAAAGGGTCCTTAAGTTGACGGGCATAGACAAGTCTATGCCCTCAGAGTTAGCAACCCTTCCCCTTTCAACATGGAGGACCGCACACTTATCCGTCCCCAGCTCCATTCCAATGGAACTGCTAAATTCACAAGTGATGTTTAGCAGTTCCATAAGATGGGGGCGACTGGAGGCGAATAACTTGAGGTCATCCATATAGAAAAGGTGGGTCACTTTTGTCCCTCCTTTCCGTAGCTGAAATCCCCTCCCGGAGCCCTCCAGTAAGGTACTGAGAGGGTTCAGAGAGAGGCAGAACCAGATTGGACTCAGACAATCGCCCTTGAAGATACCCCTTCTTATCCTTATGTGGTTCTCCGCAGCCGTCATCCGCTCGCCCAGATGACAAAGGATCGTACTCCACTGCCCCATACACTGCCCGAGGAAGTCTCTAACTGTACAGTCAATCTTGTACAGCTCGAGGACCCCCTTTAGCCATGTATGGGGCACCGAGTCGAACGCCTTTCTGTAGTCTATCCAGGCGGCAGAGAAGTTCCGACGGTTGCGTTTCACCACTTTGCCTATGACCGCGTCAATGAGGAGTGGTTCCTTAGTTCCGCGACCACCACCCCGACATCCATAATAATAATAATAATAATAAATATATTATTATTATGAGGCTGTACTTGCCGCGAAAGCATGGTGGGCGTGGCTTTCTGAGCGCGCTCACTATGCATAATCGCGAAGTGTGCAGTCTCCGTCAATACTTCTTGGCGAGATCGGATGATCCATTCTATAATGACGTCATTTCTAGTGATAAAGGGCTTACCCCTCTATCCTTAGCCAACGAGCAATGGCAGGACCCAGCAGTGCTTAGCATTTCCGACCGGGAGACCGTATGGAAGGAGAAGGAGCTCCACGGGAGGTACTACAAGGCTCTACATGAGCCCTTCGTAGATACAGTCGCCTCCCTCAACTGGCTACGTTTCGGTGACCTCTTCGGGGAAACCGAGGGTTTTGTCTGTGCAATACAGGATCAGGTTATTAAGACCAACAACTATCGGAGATACATCCTAAAGGATGGCACCGTCGACATCTGTCGAGCTTGTCGCCATCCCGGTGAGTCACTTAGGCATGTCATCTCCGGTTGTTCGGCGCTTTCTAACTCTGAGTACTTGCACAGGCACAACCTAGTAGCCAGAATTCTTCACCAGGAGCTCGCTCTGAAATACGGTCTCGTGTCTCGGAAATTGCCGTATTACAAGTACTTGCCGGAAGCCGTGCTCGAAAATGATCGCGCCAGGCTCTACTGGGACCGGGCCATCATCACAGACAGGACTATTCTTGCGAATAAGCCTGATATTGTGCTGATGGACCGGGCACAGTCAAGAATATTTTTGGTCGATATTACCATCCCGTATGACGAGAACCTCGTGAGAGCCGAAACAGATAAGCAATCAAAATATCTGGACCTGGCTCACGAGGTGACCGACATGTGGGGTGGTCTGCCGGCCGAAATTATTCCTGTAGTCGTCTCTGCGAATGGGTTAATCCCAGTTAGCCTCTCTGGTCATCTGAGGCGACTGGGACTCCGTGACGGACCACTCCGGGCTCAAATGCAGAAGGCGGTGCTCCTTGATACCGCCCGCATCGTCCGCCGGTTTCTTTCCCTTTCCCCCTAACCCTTGGCCGTTTGGTCTCCCCTGCCGAGGGCTTCCATCTGGTTGGGCTATTATTTATTTATGTATTTTTGTATTTATTTTATTTTATTGATATTTATGTATATTTATCTTTTCATTTTCGTTTATAATTATATATTTATACATCCCAACCAGATGAGAAAACTATATAGATACCCCAATAATATTATTATTATTATTATTAATTTGATCGTGTTCCTTAAGGAGCTTGATATAACAGAAATTCACGCTAGCAGTCTTAGAATAATATGAGTTTTTGTGCCATGTACGATAAGGCCAACAACACTGCTCGACCAGATTTCGGCTCGCGGTATGGCCCATGTACATTTTTCTCTGATCAGCTCTTCTTTTTGCCTTCATCCACCTTTATCTTATTTCACCGTTTTTGGGGACATTAAAAACAGCTTGTCAGATGTTTTTTCACTTGAATTTGTGTACAGAGTAGTGATGGGCCGAATATTCGTTTTATGTTCGCTATTCGGCAGCTTTACCCAATATTTGTATCGGCCGAATATTCGGCTAAATCACTTAACATTCGTTAAAGTGATACTCAAAGTATTCATTGTATTGGAATGTACGAATTGAGTAATGCCTTGTCTTTCATAATTTTTACTGTTGAAAGCATATTTTATTTATGGGTTAAATCTACTTACATAGCGTTATGTTTTTGAGGCCCTAGATGTATTTCCAATTATAGCAAATTGAAAGCTTGATAAAATGTTTTTGGAATCAAAAAAAAACATTAAGTACATTACATTAGTACATTTGACTTTACTTTGGTCTTCAGTTTCTCTAAAATAAGTCCAAATACCTAGTAGCTTTTCTGCCACTCATTTTTATCATATAATTATCAATTTTCACTAAGAATAACTCAACGAAATACTTTTTTTTCGCAAATAGGCAAAACGTAAGCAAGTGCCGGCAATTTGCTCAGTACTAGATGATGTAATAACATGGCAAATGTGGCGGGGAACGAAGCGCAGAGTCCGGTGCTAATCCCGCGCGCTTTACGGTAACAAGTTTCGACATAAATTGGTTAGATACCGAGGTGATCTTGCCGAATAATGTTCGACCAAATATTCGGTTAAGTAATTCATTGTGTATTATACTGGGTATTTTTGTAATGCTCCCGATAACGAAGACAGGCTATAGTACTAACGATACTGTTGACGATGGGACTAGGTCAAATTCGATCCCAATGAAAAAAATCATCTTTTCACAATGTTTTATTAGCTTTATTCACGCTCCATCGTGTTAGTACAGCTAAATGAAACAATAATTTCATTAAAAAATCATGAAAATACTGAAAAATAAAACTAGCAGTGAAAATTAAAATGGTACCAGCTGATTATAGGGTCAACAAACGCGCGGACGCTGAACTCTTTTATTTAGCTTGGTACGAATACGAAACGAATGAATACACACGCGCTGCTAACCCCTGTCGCCTCGCAGTTTACACGGCCAACATGTGGAAAATCCCGCTAGGACGCCATAACCAACGAACAAGGACACACGAACTACGTAGTTGATTATTAATTTTAGTTTTTCAGACAGTTCTGTGTCGATGTGCGCGTAAGTCTCCCGTTCATACTAGCTTATCTATGGCGTGAGCAATTGAGTTGCTTTGTGTATTAAATTCTTTTTGTTGTTACTTTTATTGTTACGTGCATTTTAGATGTCTTTCGCCGGAATCCGAACCTAGGTACACGAAGTATTGCTAAATTTTTTACGTGGTAGAGCCATGCTGCAGCTATATTAATTGTATAGTGTAACACGAATGGGTCGGCTCGACCGGGGAAGGACCACGCTCTCACAGAATACCAGCGTCAAATAGCAGCTTAATGCTGCTATGTTTCGTATGGTGAGTGTAGAGAACCGGAGACCCTTTTTACTGGAAAAGAGGCATTCCATCTTAGTCCTCAAGGCTGACAACGCATCTTCATTTTGATTCGCAAACGAGGATAGATGTAGATGTCTATGGGTCACAGCAACAGTTCAGTCAATCAGTTGGACTGTGTGCTCGCTTGTCACCCTTTTCCTATTAAAAAAAAAATTGTTAAGGCGTCGGGATGGAACAAGTGTGTCATACTGTACAGTTCACAAAGTGTTAAAGCGTAACCGAATGCGACCATACAAAGTGCAAAAAGTGCAAGCTTTAGTCCCCGGCGATCACGACCACCGACGAGTTTTTTGCCTTTTTGGCTATTAGACCAGCAACAACGTGTACCTGGTTTCACTGAGCACGTCATCCGGACGAACGAGTCCACATTTACCAGAAATGGCCTGTAGAACCGAAGAAATACTCACGTGTGTTGCGAGGTTAACCCGCACGCTATTCGACAAACCGGGCACCAAACCCGATGGTCAGTTAACGTATGGGCAGGTTTATTTAAGGATCGCATACTAGGACCAGTGTTTCTGCCACAGCGACTTAACGGACAGCGATACCTAAACTTTATAAATAAACAGTTGATTGACATTTTCGTTGGCTGAATATCGCCGCACATGGTTCCAGCATGATGGTGCACCTCCACATGTAGTGAGGTTCGTCCGTGAGCGCCTCACCGAGCTATTTCATGATCGCTGGAGCGGCAGACTAGGACCACACGCTTGGCCACCTCGCTCACCTGATCTCACCCCGTTAGACTTCTTTCTGTGGGGGTATGTGAAAGAAAGGGTTTTTAATCGTGAGTGTGATAGTTCTGACGAAATGCGCCAAAGGATCGTGGATATTTTTGACAGATTACGTGTGGACTGTGTCGAAGACCCCACGATAATGTTCCGCCTGCGTAAGGAGACGCAACACCGAGCCCAAATCTGTAGTAAGCTGTTTAATACCTATTTTTTTAATAATTTAGTTTTAAACTGATGTGAATATTATGCGTAACTGAATTTATCAAAATAATAAAGAGTGGTGTGTAGTGTAGGTAACACGATGTATAAAATAGCATGACTATCCTTATTTAAATTTCATTTAAGTAAATTTTTCATTAGTGGGGACTCGAACCAGGTATTTGATTTATTTAACCTGTGAATTCGAATTAAAGTGGGTGGAGACTAGCACAGTGACAAAACAGTAGATTAAGTGGATAAGTTAGGCATTTAGACAAGTGTTGTAAATTATTAGGTACTGGTACGATGTGGGGAGGTGCGTGTCGGCGTTCGGCGTCACGCGTTTATTGACCCTTTATCAGCTGATTTCAGGTATTGAAGTCACATTGCTGGTTTTATATTTATGTATTTTCATGATTTTTTATGAAATTGTCGTTTCATTTAGCTGTACTAACGCGATAGAGCGTAAATAAAACTATTTAAACGTTGTAAAAAAAAATGATTAGTTTTGCATCGGGATCGATTTTATTTGTCGTCTGTCTTCGTTTTCGGGAGCGTTGTATTTAACCTGTACCCTGTATTTAATGCATCCATTAAGGCAGCTATTTTTCCATCAGTATGGAAAATAGCTCATATCGTTCCGATTTATAAATCCGGCGACGGATCCAATTGCGAAAATTATCGACCCATTAGCATCTTGTCTCGCCTTGGTAAGTTGTTTGAATCATTTGTGTATGATTCTCTTTATCACCGTATTCAATCTTTCCTATCGCTTCGACAACTTGGCTTTATTAAGAACAGATCGACGACTTCTAATTTACTTGAATATAAATATAAACACTATCTTTGCAGTGCTTTTGCCAAGAGAAAATAGGTCTGAAAGCTTTGCTCGTATTGCCAATTCAATACTACCCCGGTGGCGGGCTTCAACGCATTTATATACGCCTTCTTCACCGATACCTCCAGAATATTCCAGCAAATACCGGCCCCCGATCGACCAGGTACAGAAAGTTCGAGTGTGGAGCTTTCCAGAAAGCTTAGTTCTTCTATTCGATACTAGATGGCGCTGTTGGTTGAAAGTTCAGTAATTTTCAGGCATTTTCTAGAAAGCTCTCCTCACTCTGTTCCCCGACACTAGATGGCGCTAGTGCCAAGTACCAGACATCAACTTAGGCGCGCAACACTGCCCCCTCCGAAGAAATGCTCGTCCTGAGCATTATCTGCCCCATAATAACGCGCCAGGCGATCCACATGGACGATCTTAGGAGTACCTCCACCTTTCTGTATCCGGTAGGTTACGTCGTTGATCCTGGTCACAATCCGGTACGGGCCGTCCCATTTAGCTTGAAGCTTAGATTTCCCTTTTCTGCGAACTAGATTGTGCAACCATACTAGTGAACCTTCGTCGAACCCTTTGTTGCTCATTTTGCGGTCATACCGGGTTTTCATCGGGTCATCTTTTCGAACATTTGCTGGCCCGATTGTCTGACGTGCTCATAAATATCATTCATTTTGTTCCGCAAGTCATTTTCATAATCGGTTATACTGCGAGGGGCATCAGGTGGTATACCGGTGATTAGGTCTGCAGTTAGTCGTAATTCTCTTCCAAAGTTTGCGAAAGCTGGTGTCACTGAAGTACTTTCGTGAACAGCGCTTCGATATGACAACAAAAACGGTTGTATGTGCTTGTCCCAATCTAGTTGCCGATTGTCTACAACTTTTGCTAGGTACCTCTCCAATGTCTGATTAAATCGTTCCACCATTCCATCAGATTGCGGGTGGTAAGAAGTCGTTCTTGTTTTGTAAGTACCCATAACTCAGCAAGTTTCCTGGAATATTTTAGACTCAAAATTCCTTCCTCGATCGCTGTGAATCTATAAAGATACTCCAAAACGACAGAAGACTTCATAAACTAGTTTATCTGCAACTGATGAAGCTTCTTGATTTGGAATGGCGAAGACTTTTGGCCACTTAGTGAAGTTGCTAGGTACCTCTCCAATGTCTGATTAAATCGTTCCACCATTCCTTCAGATTGCGGGTGGTAAGAAGTCGTTCTTATTTTGTGAGTACCCATAACTCGGCAAGTTACCTGGCCGGCCTGGTAAAAGTTCCATCAGAATATTTGAGACTCAAAATTCCTTCCTTGATCGCTGTGAATCTCTAAAGGTACTCCAAAACGACAGAAGATTTCATGAACTAGTTTATCTGCAACTGTTGAAGCTTCTTGATTTGGAATGGCGAAGACTTCTGGCCACTTAGTGAAGTAATCCATCACAACCATGAAATACTTGTTATCACTTTCATTTTCCGGAAACGGTTCCGCCACGTCAATGGCTATCCTCTCCCATGGTGCACCAACATTGTACAACTTCTATGCACCTCTACTACGAGTCTGAGGTCCCTTTACAGCCGCACAACTTGTACATTTGCGACACCAGTCCTCGACATCATTTCGACAGTCGACCCAGTAAAACCATTCTCGGATCCTCAGTAGAGTTCGTTTAACTCCTAGATGGCTTCCCGAACAGTCATTATGGTACAGCTGTAGAACATCCGGTACTTTAGCTTTAGGGACAGCCATTTGCAAATGACAGCTGTCTTCCGACCGTTTTCCCATTTACAACACAGAACTCCGAAATTGAAATTTCCGCCCCAGAAGATATTTCTAAAATGCTGCAACGACTTTACCACAGCTAGCTATTCGCGTCTTGTGACACAATAGTTGTTTTCCGGTTTTGATAACGACTTGCTGAAGTACGCTAACACAACCTCTTGAACACCGTTCCGTTGAGACAACACACCGCCGAGTCCTGTATCACTTGCGTCTGTGTCAACTCTAAATACCTGGCCTGCATCAGGGTACCCTAATATAGGTGTTTTGCAAAGACGGTTCTTGAGCTCCTGGAATACGATATCGCAATTTTCGTCGTAGCAGAAATGTCGCTTTTCCTCGGTTAGATTGTGCAGAGGTTAGGCTATATCTGCAAAGTTCTTCACAAATCGCCGGTAATAGGAGCATAAACCCAAAAATGCTCTAACCTGCGTCTTGTCTTTTGGAACCGGCTAATCCTTGACAGCGGCGATTTTCTCTGGATCCGTGCGGATACCTCCTTCCGATACTACATACCCCAAAAAATTAACTTACCGTTTGAATAGTGAACATTTCTTCGGACTCAAATTGAGGTTGGCACTCTGAATCTTCATAAGCACGCGTTCCAGGTTTTGAAGGTGTTCCTCTAACGTATGACCTACGATGATGATGTCATCCAAGTAGACCACACAGGCGGCGCCAATTAGCCCGGTAAGTACAAGTTCCATCAGCCTTTCAAACGTTGCTGGAGCATTACATAATCCAAATGGCATTACTTTAAATTACCACAAACCCTTTCCCGTCGCAAACGCGGTTTTCTCCTTGACCTTAGGGTCAATTACAACTTGCCAGAAGCCACTTTTAAGATCAAGCGTGCTAAACCACTTTACTCCTGTAAGCATGTCCAGCGTGTCATCAATTCTTGGCAAGGGATAGCTGTCCTTCTTTGTAACATCGTTCAGACGGCGGTAGTCAACACAAAACCACATGCAGCCATCCTTCTTCTTTACCAGCACCACGGGTGAACACCATGGACTAGATGAAGGTTCAATAATCCCATCCTTCACCATTCCCTCAATCATGTTTTCCACTTCCTTTCCTTTCCTGGCCGCTGGTGGATAGGCAATTCTTCTCCTGTGTTTATTTTGCGTTGAACTAAGCCGGTCTTCCCCATCGTTTGACGAGAATACATCAGCGTACTTGAGTAACAACTTTCACAACAACTTCAACTTTCACCGACGCAACCAATCCACTTCCTCACAAGTACCAACCAGTGTGCCTTTTTCTATAATCTGTTCCTGGTCACAAAGGTTCAGTACGTGTGTACTCCTGAGATGTTGGAGGTTCTGACGAAGGTTCGAGCCACTTTCCATGGAATGTCATTGTCTAACCTTTCCACGAGTACACAACGATGAGGTTGCCCAGGATTCCGATGAAGACTAACCGGCATAATCGTTTCCGATCTCGGCTGAAGAACAATCTTCTTAAGGCTGTACACGTTACCTGGTAACGCCCCTTCCACGAAAAATTCTTCTTGTCCAAATTTCCAAACACCTTGCATTGACGACTTTGCTTTGATTGACGTTAAATCGTGAAGTCAAGGCCCATGATACAGTCGTCCATTATATCAGCCACGATGACATTATGCAGGTAGATCATGTTGCCTAGCTTCAACTACATCTCCTTCTCTCCAAGGATGGGTGTACGCTGACTGGCGGCTGTTACCAAATTAATGCGTTCTCGGTTGTATGCGGAGTCCCCAAGGAACTGGCTTATAAGTTGGGAACTAACAACCGTACGAGAGGCTCCAGTGTCTATGGTCAGTTTACACGGCATTCCGTTGACCTCGCCCTTGATAATTAGGCTGTTCCCATCATGGATGCCAGCACCCGCCCCGCAGTTCTGGCTTTTACTCGTTTCCCTGCTGCTGCTGGGCGTTATTGTTGGCCGCACTACCCTCCTGAGATAGTTTACCTTCCTTTTCTAGGGTTCGCTTAGGGCAGCTGGATCGAAGCTGGCCCCTTTCCCCACAGCCATAGCACCTAGGGTACTATTCTTTATTGCGGCCGCGAACTGTAGCTGCTGCAACCTCCCTGACACTATGGGAACGATGATCCTGCCGCACGGCTTCCAACTCTAGTGCATGGGCCAAGGCGTTCTTAAGCGTCTCGTGGTGCCCAAGCCTCACAGCAGCTCTGACTTCAAGGTCGCGGATGCCGTCGATTAATGTCTGCACCAGGTTCCCTTCGATGAGCGCAGGTACAGACCGGTATGCTTTTCGCACCAGCTTCACCACCTCTAGAGCCCACTGCTGCAGGTTTTCTTTTTCTCAGATCTTTAAGCTGCTTATATGTCACTTGCTCACCGAGAGCTTCCAGAACAGTTATGGCCTGATCTCGCAGGCCTAGTGTGAGAGCAGTCATGTCCTGACTTTTATTCCAGCCGTTCGCCTTCATAACGGCTTCGAACTGGATTTTGTAGGCCGACCAGGAAGAAGTCCCGTCAAACGGCGGCACTTTGAATCCTAGTAGCGAAGGTGTTGTAGCTACTACGGGGCCGTAATTCCATCCCCAAGTTTGAGGTCGTCCAGCGTTGTCTTCACGTCATCCATCACGTCAACCCGATTGACGATTCACTTGGTCAATTCGGATTTCAGCTTTCTCGATTCGGGTTTCAGCTTCCACGATTCGGGTTTTAGCTTCCGACAGGCGGTTGTCATGTTGAGCAACCATATCCTTCACTTCCTTTATGTCTTTCCCAAAAGTTGCGTGAAGGTCCTTCATGAGGAGCATCTGCTCCCCTGTCGGCGGACCTGTTCCTCCTGTCGACGGGCCTGTTCCTCCTGTCCGTCCCGCAGCTGCTGCAGCATCACCATCAGAGCACCTAAGTCAGGTGCTACAGACGTAGAAGCTACTGATGAGCCTCCGTGGCCGGCGGCTGGTCCTCAGACGTCTGCAGCATTACACCACCAAATCGCCTCTGGTCCGTCTCCTGCTGGCGTTGATTTCGGGTACGGACACCCACCATTTCGTCCCTAGGTAAAATCGGCATTATTTGATCCCACTTCTGACACCAATTGTTACGAGCTCAAGGTTCATGACAATAAAATCTGCCGATTGAATTACCTAAATTGACACTTTAATTACTAAACACCAATTAAAACTTAAATCACACTAATAATTATTCACACTTAACACTTTATTTCACTCCAAAAGCTTTGCTCGTATTGCCAATTCAATACTGCCCCGGTGGCGGGCTTCAACGACTTTATATACGCCTTCTTCACCGATACCTCCTGAATATTCCAGCAAATACCGGCCCCCAATCGACCAGGTGCAGAAATTTCGGGTGTGGAGCTTTCCAAAAAGCTTAGTTCTTCTATTCAATACTAGATGGCGGTGTTGATTGAAAGTTCAAAAAAGATAAGAAAGTCGCCGCCTCGGCAGACTTGAAGGTTCGGACCTGTCCATCCTTTGGCTACGCGTAGACAGCGACGACCATCCGCGCGTCTACGGAAGCCTTTATAGGTCCTATAGCGGTAATGCCGAAACAGACCGACTCTTCGACCACGTCCAAATGGCTGCAGATTCGTTGCTACAGCAGATCCCCTCCGCAGAGATCGTGATCCTCGGAGACTTTAACGCCCATCACGCCGAATGGCTTGGTTCACGTTTAACCGATCATGCGGGGAGATCTGTTCATGATTTTGCCTTGGCATATAGTCTGACACAACTGGTGACTTCGCCTACGCGGATTCCAGATGTGGAGGATCATGCACCTTCCCTGTTGGACTTTTTGCTGACCTCTCACCCGGACGGATATCAGATTTCCGTCGACGCCCCTTTAGGCTCCTCTGACCATTGTCTTGTCCGGAGTGTGGTGCCACTCACGCTGAAATTGCAGTTGCATTATGCAGGCTGCCGCCGTGTTTGGAACTATAGGTCAGCCGATTGGGATGGGATGTGGTCTTTCTTTGCATCCTACCCTTGGGGGCAGGTTTGCTTCTCGCCGGACGATCTCAACGTTGTTGCGGATTCTGTCGCTGATGTGGTACTTCAGGGTATGGAACTTTTTATTCCTTCCTCTGTGGTGCCCATTGGAGGCAAATCTCAGCCATGGTTTGGTCGCTCCTGTAAAATAGCATCATGCTATAAGCAGGAGTGCTACCAGGCCTCAGCGTCCCGGGATGTAAATACCAGCGCTCTAAAAAAGAAGTATAATTCCGCCTCTGGGTCCTTCAAAAGAGTCATTGCCAAGGCAAAGTCAGAGCACATAGGCAGAATTGGCGAGAAACTAGTTCGCCTTCCTTCTGGAACCCGTGCATTCTGGTCTCTCGCCAAGGCTGTCCAGGGGAATTTCTGTCATCCATCTCTTCCATCTCTGCACAGGGAGGGCGACTCACTGGCCCATACCGCAAAGGAGAAAGCCGATCTTCTAGGCTCTTTCTTTGCGTCTAGCTCGACTCTCGATGACGGGGGGAGTACGCCGCCGACCATCCCGTGGTGTGAGTGCTCCATGCCGGAAGTGCAGTTCACACAGCGCTTGGTTCGCAAAGCACTCCTCTCCCTGGACATCCACAAGTCGAGTGGGCCTGACGGAATCCCCCCAATTGTGCTGAGGACGTGTGCTCCAGAGTTGGCACCGGTTTTAACGCGTCTTTTCCGGTACTTCTACTCTTCTACTCCCTAAGCGTAGTCCCAAAATCATGGAAGACGGCTTTCGTCCACCCGATCCCTAAAAAAGGCGACCGCTCAGACCCGTCCAACTACCGGCCTATCGCCATCACCTCCTTGTTCTCCAAAACAATGGAGTCCATTGTAAACTGCCAGCTCATGAGGTACCTTGAGGATCACCAGCCATTGATCATGATTAGTGACCGCCAATACGGTTTTCGCCGTGGTCGGTCAGCTGGTGATCTTCTACTTAACTCACAGATGGGCGGAGGCAGTAGAGTCCAAGGGGGAGGCATTGGCCGTTAATTTGGACATTGCGAAGGCCTTCGATCGGGTTTGGCACAAAGCGTTTCTTTCGAAGCTCCCTTCCTATGGGCTTCCCGAGAAATTGTGCGATTGGATCACCAGCTTTTTTGCAGATCATAGCATCAAGGTCGTTGTTGACGGTGCATATTATATATATATATATATATATATATATATATATATATATATATATATATATATATATATATATATATATATATATATATATATTTCTCGGGAAAACGTCTCCGAGTGCCGGAATAAACTTATGTCTGAAGTCGAGTTTTTGCTGAACAGAGTCTCGGATTGGGGGCGACTAAATCTAGTCCAGTTTAACCCCTAGAAGACACAAGTTTGCGCGTTAACCGCTAAAAAGAACCCCTTTGTCGTATCCCCTCAGTTTCAAGGCACTCCCCTTGTTGCCTCAGCCAGTATCGGAATCCTCGGCGTCGACATATCGAGTGACGTGCAGTTTCGTGGTCACTTGGAAGGGAAGGCCAAATTGGCCTCTAAAAAGCTTGGCGTGCTCAGCAGAGCGGGACAGTATTTCATGCCGGCACACCGTCTGCAACTTTACAAGGCGCAAGTTCGGCCGCACATGGAATACTGTTCCCATCTCTGGGCTGGGGCTCCCCTGTACCAGATCCTTCCAGTTGACCGCATCCAGCGCAGAGCGGCTCGAATCGTCGACGACCGAGTGCTTTCCGATCGGCTCGATTCACTGGCGTTGCGAAGAGATGTTGCATCCCTTTGCGTTTTCTTTCGCATTTACCATTGAGAGTGCTCTGAGGAATTGTTCGGATTAATCCCAGCCGCCAAATTTCGTGAACGCACAACGCGGCAAACGTCCCGATACCATCCACACCATCTGGATGCTTGGCGGTCCACCACTGTACGTTTCAAAAGGAGTTTTCTTCCGCGCACAAAATCTCTGTGGAATAGTTTACCACCGGCGATTTTTCCGGACCAATACGACCTGGGGACCTTCAAGAAAAGAGCTTACTCCTTTCTAAAGGGCCGGCAACGCACCTGCAATTCCCCTGGTGTTGCGGTTGATCGTGGGCGGCGGTAATCACTTAACATCAGGTGAGCCGCATGCTCGTTTGCCCCCTCTTCTATATTAAAAAAAAAAGTTCAGTCATGGCATTTTCTAGAAAGCTCTCCTCGCTCTGTTCCCCGACACTAGATGGTGCTAGTGCCAGGTACCAGACATCAACTTAGGCGCGCAACAATATTGTATGTATCAAATCAAGTGTTAGCATGTTTCGGAATATATGGGAGTCTGTTGAGATGGACGGAATCATACCTCAACAGGAGTCAGTTGGTTACTATAAAAGGTTTCAAATCCACACCCGTTTTTGTGACATTGTGTGTGCCACAAGGGTCCCATTTAGGTCCTTTATTTTTTATAACATTTATTAACAATCTTATTGATAAATTAACATGTCCATGCCTGTTGTATGCAGATGATTTGAAGCTATTTTCCGTTATCGATACACTCAGCGATTCGTTCAATCTTCGGTCGAATTTGGACTACATTCATAATTGGTGTAAAGAAAACCTAATGCATCTGAATACAAGAAAATGTTTTGTCTATCATTTAGCAACAAGAAACACAGACTTACGTTTGAGTATAAAATAAATGGACAGGTACTTGATAGAAAATCCGTAGTTAAGGATCTTGGAATACTGTTTGATGAAAAGCTTACGTTCCGCGGTCATTACGATCATATGATATCTAAAAGTACAAAACTTCTAGGCTTTGAGTCGCGTTTCTACTGCCGGTTAGTGCAGTCGCTTCATAATTATGTGGCGGCTCTATGCCGAACCTACAATATTTTCGCAGCGTAAGCATACCAACTGCGCGAAAATAATTCGAAATGGCGTGTCAACCTAAACGATCCGATACCGTCGTAGTGAACGAGTTCCTGGCCTTTGTTCAACAAAAATTGGACGTCATGGACCAGGTGTCCCTGGAGCAGATACTGCTGACCAGCTTCACCGAGGACGAGATCATCCAGGCGAAGAAGGTGTTAGCAGATTCAGCCGTGACCCAAATCCGTCTTATCACACGTCATAGAGATGGACGTGGTAAGAAAGACCTGCAAGCCATCTTCAGACTGTTCAATGAGACTGATCCTGATGACATCCCAACTTTCGTCGCGCGTGATCTCAACAAGCTGCCTCCCGTGACGTTCGATCACGTAGACGTGACCAGATTGTTGAAAGACATCACCACGTTGAAAGCCGAAGTCAACGACCTCCGTTTCAAATTTGAAGAATCGGAACAAGCCGCAACAGAGCTGAAGAACGAAGTCACTATGTTGCGCAACATAATTGCTACATCTGCGAATTCACCGCCGTCGCAGAATGTAAATACGACACGCGGTAATCGTAATAGTAGTCATATTTCACCGATGATTGCGACTCCGTCACGCGATATCGTCTGTCAGCGGGTTGATGACCGTGAAACTAGGGCGACCTCGGTCGTCATTGCATCACCACCTCAGCCCTTGACTGAACCCTTGAGCACTCCTCCACCGAAGCCAACCTGTCAACAAGGAAAGACGTTTGCGGATGTTGCTCGAAAATCTTCGCAACCCTCATGTGGTCGAAAACAAAAGAATGTGGATGCAAAATCAGTTCCTGTGGTGACCCAAACCAAGAAAGAGAATGACGGGTTTACTCTTGTTGAGAAGAGTCGTAGGCCGAGACCCGTCTGTAACCAGTATGGGACCGCCAAAATAAACGCAAGTACAACTCTGCGTATTGTGGAGCCCACCATACAGCTCTACATCTCCCGTTTGGACAAAAGTACATCGGAAGAAGACGTCCTGCGTTTCGTGGAAGAACGAAGCCGATGCCGCATAGGGGATCCGATCTCTTTACATTTGCAGCGTCTGGAGTCTAAGAGGTCCACGAACTTCAAATCCTACGTACTCCAGGTTCCTGCAAAATACAAAGAGACATTCCTTGCTCCCGATTTCTGGCCCTCTGGGGTAGTGTTTCGCCGATACAGGGACGCGCCAAAGAAGAAAGTTCCCTAAATAGTGTTATGTTTATATTTTATATATATTTTTAGGTTAAGTTATACATTGCTATGGGCCAATGTTCTTAATTTTTAAGTCCTTGATGCCTGAAATAAAGTCATTGTATTGTATTGTATTTATATTTAGAACTGCAAATATTTTTAAAAATACACGAAGATTTCTTATTTTGTATTGTTCCCTAGTACGCAGTATTTTAGAGTACAACATAATTATTTGGTTTCCATGTTACGCTATCCACGTAGATCGTATTGAACGTCTTCAAAAGAAATTTCTATCAATACTCTGCTATAGGTATGGTTTAAATAGAAGCCTGCCCTCCTATGAAGAGGAACTGAAAAAGTTTAACATTATATCACTACAAACTCGGTGTAAATATCAGGATATGACTTGCCTTTTCAAAATTATTCATTCTCTTATTGATTCCCCCACCCTGCTTTCATTTGTCAAGAATTCAAGATTAATGCTCGTCGGTATACTTTCCTAAATACTTTCGCTTTGCAAGTTGTATGAATGTGTCACCTATATAATGACTTATTGATTAATAATAGTAAAAATATAGACATTTTTAATAACAAATTAAACAATTTCAAAAAATCAGTATTAGATATACTTTGGAAATAAAGCATTCAAGGCTTAAAATTTAAATTGAAATGTAAATAAACATTATCTTAATAAAGATTTAAGTTAACAAAATATTATATATATAGTATTTATTGATAGATAAATTTCATACTTAGACAATTTGTAAAATAACTGTTCTACTGAGATTACCTCTCCGCTATATTGTTATTATGGACGGTAAAAAGTCATCTGGAATTGAAAAACAAAAATCAAAAGCACAATTGTATATATTTAAACCAAATAACATTTATTCTTGGCACAATGTCCCAGCTTAATACTAAAAATAATAAACGAAATATAGCTGCTTAAGAACTTTGTTCGTTGACTTCATCCACAAAATCGGCCATCATGTCTGCGATAGATACGTCATCAGGTTTAGATAATTTATCTGAATTGTTAACTGGTACTGTGGTCTCTTGTTCGTTAACATCACCATTTAAAATAGTATCTTTTGCGTCTATTCCATTAACTTTAATTTCAACATCAGGTACTTTTCCTTCATTTTCCTTAGATTTGTTTTCAGAATCGATTTCTTGGGATGTTACAACAGCTTGTCCGCAAGTTATTTGGACATCATCAGTGTCATTTGTACTTGGAAGATTTTCGTCGTCCATCTTTTCTAAGACGGTAACCTTTTCAGTTCCTGTGTTTGGATAGTCATAAGTAACTTCCATAGACAAGGATCTTTCCTCTTCATCGATTTCATCATGTGTTGTGCTCAATGGTATTTGGGTTTCTGCTTCATATATTGTTTCTTTCTCAGATTCCTCCTTTTCACTTTTCTTTGTAACTTCAGTGATAATCGGATCTGTTTTTTCTATTTGACCTAAATTTCCATCAACTTCCTCTATCACTAGTTCCTTGATAATTGTAACTTCATTGTCATCAGCATTTTTGCTACAATCTACCTCTTCAGGTTCTGCTTCGTTAGAATCTACCTCTTCAGGTTCTGCTTCGTTAGAATCTACCTCTACAGATTCTGATTCATTAGAATCTACCTCTTCAGGTTCTGCTTCGTTAGAAATTTCTTTTTCTTGTTCCAGGTCATTTGATGCTTCACCGTCACGTCGTCCTCTAACTTCAGTTACCTCATCAGAAATTTCAACCGAACACACAGATTCGCTGCTTAAACTTATTTTATCTGATGAATCATCTAGACGTGGTTTTTTACTTAATGGTTCATCGGGAATTGTTATAACTTCTTCGTTAATTTGCACAGGCATTCTGTAAAAAATAACAATATTAGCAGTCTAATGGGAACAGTTAATAAACATAGAAAAAGCTTAAGAACTTTCTTGTTTTTTTTTTCTTTTAGACACTATGTAAAGAAAAATACTTTTTTCTTCTTGTATTTAGCACAATACACCAAAATGATAATTAATTATTATGACTCTTTTAATAAAACAATCATACCTATCAGGCCCTAGAAGTTTTTCTAATGCTGCTCTATTTCTCTCCGATATCCTCTTTTGCTTATCTATTATCTTTTCTTTCTCTGGGCGTATTTCTAATGCAAAGTTGAGTGAAGGCGGCGAACAGTGTAAGTGTAACCTTATATCTAGTAGTGCTTGGGAACAAAATTTTGATATCTGAAAATATAAATGAAAATATTTAGTAGGTGCACCTGCCTGGTAGTGATTGAGTAAGTTCCAAATGGCTTGATTGATTGAGGTACACGTGGTGAGGTATACGTGTTTTGTAAGTGGTAGAGCCGCGCTGCAGCTATATTATGGTTGCAGCATGAATGGGTCGGCTCGACCGGGGAAGGACCACGCTCTCACAGAATACCAGCGTAAAATACCAGTTTAATTACTGCTGTGTTTCGTATAGTGAGTGTATATAGATCCGGAGATCCTTTTGTACCGGAAACGAGGCATTCCATCAGATGTGACAACGCATGTGCGGTTTGTTTCTTAATCGATAATAAATGTAGATGTCTATGGACCACAGCATCCACTTACCATCAGGTGGACTGTGTGCTCGTTTGTCACCCTTATTCTATAAAAAAGGTAATAACACAATATATGTATATCTTTTATTAAGATGATGTTCTTATGTATGCTGGCATCGGACAGGTGGCGCCAAAGTCAAGTTAGCAACAAATTCTGTAGTTATGGATCACACTAACTTTTTTTTAAATATTAGTAATCTTATTAATTAACATTACTAATATTCCTTTTAACCACTCCTGGTAAGCTTGAAAATGCTTGTGTTAGGAGTGGTTCACGACAGTAGTCAAATGGCGGATTTGAACCCACGACCTTTTGAGTTCGCGATCTGCGCCCTGCCATTAGGCTACTGTTGCTTCAAACAATTACACAAAAACTTATATTCAATAATACATACATACAAAAACTTATATTTAATTCAATATAAAGTGATTTAGAATGTGGTATATGGTAGTTACGAGTATCAATAATTTTTTTGTACAGTCAGGCGTAGGTACATTACACGCTCATGCAGGCTGTCAGTTTTACAACAATCACGGTTGTGATTGACGAATAACTTACCGTGTAATGCAGTGATTGACGCCTGCATGAGCGCGTAATGTACGCCTATCAATTGCCATCCGTTTTTTATCAATCACGATTGGTGGAATTGATTGACGCCTGCATGAGCGCGTAATGTACGCCTATGTTTTTTGAGTGAATGCGGAGTAACACTCATCGCGTCAACTACCAGAAAGGGCAGAACAATGTCTACGGGGCAGCTAGTTACTTTATAAAATGTTTTTATCAAATTAAATAACAAATACATTTTATAGATAATCAAAGTCCACGAAAACATGAAATAGCAATTCACTATATAACTGGAGTAGCGCTAATGGGTGAAACTCTCCCTACCGTCGGACTTAGACAGTCCCGAAAAAATCGACACCGCGGTCGATTCACTCTCCACCCTTATTAAATCCTCCCTTAAGGAGAACGAAAGGGTCGTCCCGGTTGCTAACAATAGTGGGCTTCCCCTACATATTAGCAACCTATTAAAAGCCAAAAAAGCTGCTTTCCGGAGAGCAGCAAAATATCCCACCCCCGAATATAGGCGCGCGGCCAATCGTCTTCAACGAGAACTCCGTTTCCGCCTCTCCGAATTTCGAGACCTCGAAAAGAGTAAACTCATGGAGAATATCTCTCCATCTCAAAAAGCGTACTATCAGATGGCCAGAGCCCTCCGCTATCACCCACACTCCCCCTCTCTCCCGTCCCGACGGCACGGTTGCCTTCGAGGACGAGGAAAAGGCTGAGTGCTTTGCAGATAGCATTGCCGCTCAATGCTCTCCTAGCTCTCAACCCGTCGACCCCTTACACGTCCAGGCAGTGGAGGATGAGGTCCGCCGCCGGAACTCACCCCCTACGGCCTCCGAACCTATCTCTGTGTCCAATGAGATGAGATTTCATCCCTCATCAAAGGACTTAAGCCTAAAAAGGCTCCGAGCGCGGATGGCATCTCCAACCAAGCCCAAAAAGACTTTCCTGAGCAGGTGTTAACCTTTTTATCTATTATCTTCAACGCCTGCTTCAACCTTAGTTACTTTCCCACTAAGTGGAAAGAGGCAACTGTGATTGGAATTCCCAAGCCAGGCAAGCCTCTCAACCTCCCCTCCAGTCATCGCCCCATTAGCCTCCTCAAGGCAATGGGCAAGCTCTTCGAAAGAGTCATCCAAACACGTATGAGGCGCTATCTGTTTCCCACAGACGGTGACCCTCTTATCATTCCCCATCAATTCGGCTTCCGAGCCCAACACTCATGTCCACAACAAGTTCACCGCATTGTGGAATATATCCTCAGCGGTTTCTATCCTCGTCGTCATAAGACCGTCGCGGTCTTTTTCGACATAGCTAAAGCTTTCGATAGGGTCTGGCATACAGGCCTTATCTACAAGCTCTACAAAATAGGTCTCCCCGATCGTCTAGTACGTCTCGTGGCCTCCTACTTAAAGCATCGTACCTTTCGTTTTAGACACGAAGGCACGCTATCTTCATAGCGAACTATCAAGGCTGGTGTCCCTCAGGGCTCAGTACTTGCTCCTCTGCTGTACATCCTGTTCACCAACGACATTCCCATCCCGTCGAAAGGTGTTCAGCTCTCCCTCTTCGCAGATGACACTGCTATCTACTGCAAAGGCATCTCACTACCCTTCATACGGAACAAGATCCAAAAGTCAGTCGATGACCTAGGAGCTTGGTTCAAAAAATGGCGCATCGATGTGAACCCGGAGAAGAGCTCCGCCGTTCACTTCGATTATAAACGACGCCGTCTTAAAAACACACCACCAATACGTATGCTAGGGACCCCTGTTCCCTGGCATACGACCGCCAAATATTTAGGAGTCACTCTAGACACAGGGCTCACTTTTAGGCCCCACGTCAAAAGAGTAACCCGTCACGCACGGTTCTATCTGAGTAGGCTCAACAGTATGTTGGGCCGACACAGTAAAATGTCCCTTAGAAACAAGCGTACCCTTTATAAGGTCTGTATACGACCAGTCATGTCATACGCGGGCCCCGTTTTTGCCCACGCCAACCCTAAAATCATTAATGAACTCCAAATAGTTCAAAACCTTTTCTGTCGTCGAGCTGCGAACACACCTTGGTACGTCCGTAATGCTGACCTTCATCGGGACCTAGAGCTCCCTACAATCCAACAATTTCTCCGAAAACTCTCTGAGAACTTCTTCAAAGCCTCAGAGTCGCACTCAAATCATTTAATTCGTGAGGCAGCTACTTATGCAGCCCCACCCCCCTCTCGCTATCGAGTCCGCAGGCCGAGAAACTCTCTCTCGGACCTGCCTAATAAACTAACAAACGACCTAAACTGCCTCCTGGCGGCTCAGGCCAACTCTAATTAAATTAAATTATTATATTAACTAATATTAATTTGCCTTCGTAGGCACTCCCTCAGCGGCTCGTAGCCGCCTGCGCCCTCTTTTCCCAAAAGAGGGTCGCTCACGATAAGGCACAATACAGCTTAATCAGCCGGCTGGCTATCCCCAAAGGCGGTTTTTAGAGGGTATCACTTAGGGTCCCCGGTAGGACAGTGAGTCCCTCATAACCACGATAGACCGGCTATCGTGGTATGCGTAATGCATTTTCCGCCTCCCTACGTATAGGGTAGCCCTTTAATTGCTTCAGGCGCAAAAAAAAATGGGTGAAATGGTAAAGGTTTTATATCAGCGATATGTTAAGAAGTGGCAATGATAATGAATGAGTATCTGTAACGAACTAGACTTTATTTTTTACCGTAGTAACTCAGAGGCTTAACGCTCGATGTAAATTTCACAGTAGGTGAAAACCCGGGTATGAACCCCGTCGGGACGAATGAAATTGTCAATTGCAATTTTAAGTGCTTATTTAGCTAGTGCTCGGCGGTGAAGAAAAACATCGTGAGAAAATCTACATGCCTCAGAAATAAAATAAAATATTTCTAAAACATGTGAAATCCGCCAACGCGCGGCGGACACTTACTTGCCCTAAAACCCTCTCAAAAGTGAGAGGCCTGTGTACCTAGCAGTGGGACATATATAGGCTGTAACTTTAATTATTAACTAAATATATATATATATATATATATATATATATATATATATATATATATATATATATATATATATATATATATAAATATATATATATATATATATATATATATATATATATATATATATATATATATATATATAGCTGTAAATTTAATAATAATCTCTAACGTCGAAAAATAAAGAGATTTCATTTAATTCAATGCACATAATGAAAAGTAGGTTTATATTATGAAATAAAGCAAACAGTCACAAATGTATTTTACGTGAGTGATCTTAATTAATAAAATAATAAACATGCCTTAGAGAATATATTAAAAATTATATTACATGCACCGATTTTTAACATTTTTATCCCTCAAAATACTAAAAATTAAATACATTAAAATTCATTATGGATACAAACCTCTCTGCAGTGATTGTTCGAAAGCACACTGTATAAATGGAGACAATATTGTGTCGGCGGTGGCACAGTGGACGGTGTAGTCTTTCTGGAAGCTTCTAATACACGCAACAAGGACAAAATGTACGCATCTGAATACGTGTTAGAGTTGTAGCACTCCCGTACGAAATGATCCTGAAACACCTGTCAGTGGACAAATATAAAAATTAGGAATTAAAAATAATTTTTAAATTAAAATTATAAACAGAATTATCTTAATTTAATAGAATAACCTAAAGTTACAAAATTAAGTAATGAAATGCACGTGATAAAACAATTTTATCAATCGTGTTTTAATTTGGCGCCTTTTTATCATTTCACAGTGACAATTTCAAGTTTTTTTTCAATGCAACCTTTTTGTAAGTAAATATTATGATAATACTTTTACAGCCCATAATATGAATTTTAAAAATAAATAATAATAGTTAGAAATAATAAAAATAAACCTACTTCATTTAATCTTAAATAAAATCAAAGAAATAGTAGGCGACTTTGCACAAAATATTTAGAATTTTAGCAGTCCACTTTTTCTCGACATGCGTAAATATAGAAATAAAATTGCGTTGCAACTATTCAATATAGATTTTGAAATTAAACAGGAAAAGGGCAGCAACATCTTCATGATAATTCAAAATAATAAAAAATCTACGGTTACAAGTTGGTGCCATTCACGAAAGCTGTAAATATCCTCCCCCTCTCCGCTCTATGGGGGAGGTCTATGTTCAGCAGTTGAGTTTTCAACCGTCTTCAAAGAAAAGAGGAGGTTCTCAATTCCACTGTATTTTTTGTGTATGTTATCTCATTACTTTTGTCTAGATGAATCGATTTTGATGATTCTTTTTTTGTTTGAAAGCTGGTACTTCTCATGTGGTCACATATAAATTTAGTAGTAGTTTTTCAGTTATCCTTGATAATGTGTATTTAATTTATTTCGATTACGTTGATGATGTTTTTATTTTACCGATATTAAAGTCGGTTGTACTTTTTTTAATTTTACCACTTGTTATAGGCTTTATGAGGATACCTTGAAGATGAATCGAAGTTTTGGGGGCGTGGCTTATTCCTTTGTCGGTGAAGCTAACGGACGACTGCGGGAGTGTCAAAATGAAAGTGATGCAATGACTTCATAGTACGCAAATTATGAGACAGCCATACCGAGCAAGCGCTCGGAAAACACTAAGTAAGCGCCCAACAACATTTTTATTTATTTTAACAAAACTTTGTTATGGATTAAAAAACTGGTTTATGAGAACTTAGATATGATTATTTACTATGCCTTAAAAATAATTCCATGAAATTATTCGTAAGAATATTGTGGTGTCATAGAAAAATGTAAATAATTAGAGTCTGGTTTGCATTTTTTTCTATCGAGAATATTACATGATATCGTGTTTTCCTTTTATGCAATCCAAAATCATATAGTCAAAAATCATATACTAAAATTTTAGTTTGTAATCTATAAAACTTAAAAAAATATGTTAAATAGAAAACCACCAAATTTTCGAGGTATCACCTTAATGTATGAATAAATGAATATAATTTTTATTTTCGTAAATACCTTATGCGTTGTGGGCTTTAAGAATACTCCACATACTGTCAAGAAAACCTCTGCACATTCTAAGGCTGACATTGCAACCTCATTATCAGTTTCTTGTTGTCTGTAATATGAAAGAAGCCTTTAAAAATAATATTAATATTAAATATTAAACATGCAATATTAAGAAAGTGATGATTCAAGTATGATATCAAACAACAAAAGATATGATAATAATTTGCCTCCTGAGTGCGTTTAATTCAAAGGGTTCGATTTCCGCGTAGAACATATATTTCAAAATTAATAATATATACGTTTTTGATTGAGTCAAGTCTTATTTTAATCTGTTATGAATGCCTATAAAGAATTTTTTTGTGTTTGTTCATGAATAATTTATGTTTTAAGCACCTCTATGTTTCAGTACAGAATGGTTCAGCACTGATAGCAGGGGGACGTGAACCCATTGTTGCACGCCCCTTTAGGTTACGTAAGGAGAGTAGTAAGCAATCATGCCAAATATCAACATACAATTCTGGGTTACCCACTCTGAATGTAGGCAGGCTAGGGAAGCTCCTAATAGACGGAGAGCCAGCGCCCAAAAACTGTTTTAATTTACTAAAGCAGGGAATTCATTAGACGGACTTGCCCACGGGTATGTCTGTAGACATGCCTGCCGGACTTCGCTACCATAGGTCTGTGTAAAGTTCGATATCGATAGTGCAGGACCGTCGCAGTCGGTCTCCCAGATTTGCCTGTTAAACGTCCGCGCGATCTCGTTTTGTCTGCGCTGGCACAGACACGCCCGAACGTGATTGTTAACTGCGGGCTGTCTGTTCACAGACAAGAGCGACAGCAACCAGTGCAGACGGCCTTTTATTATTATTTAACGACCTTTGGAAATTTTAAATTTGCAATGTGTTTTAATGATAATAAAATATTCTGGGTAGAGTTTATACGACTCCTATATCCATGCGCAAGTAATTGTACAGGTCTTCTGGTTCATCAATTTCTAATTATTTATGTAAATTGATGTGGCGAAACTTATTTCTATTTTTATACCATTCTTTTCACCAAATTAATAATAAACCTAATTAGCATTGCAAGTCTGGATTGTCATCTTAATGTGCACGCACAACTAATCACGTAGCCGGTCTAAAACAAACTGATAAGTCTGTGTAGTGTATTGCGGCGACAGACATGCCCGGACAAACAGCCCGTAAGCATGTCCGTCTTGTGAATTCCCCGCTTTGGGCTATTTTTTTTTATAGTTCATTACAATGGTTGTACACAAACATGCTGTGGTCAGTCAAGCGAAACAGAACAAGTGACTCAGGTGCGAGGCGCTAAGGTCAAAGGTGTCGTACCTGCAGAGTTAATAAAATGAATTTACTAAGGCTGAAAATTGTTATACAACTTGTATATTGCATATAAATAAAAGTTGTGATGGTCAGTCAACAGAATATGGGAACAGAGCTGGATAGTCGGCCGCCATGTACTCGTATGTGCAAAAAATAAATAATGTGCAATTCAAAAATTTTGTAGGGGTATTAAATATTATTTTAAACATAAAAAAATAGTCAGTGTTGCGTCGCAAGCCTAAAATTGATATTGACTGATTGTTTTTATGTAGAAAAGCTAATCCATGAACCTTAAGACAGTGTGTGAATGTGTAAATGATGAATGATTGTAAAGAGGTATTAACAATTTTTTAATTAATTTAAATTCATGTGTTACGTAATAATCGATTACGTAACACGATTTAAGAGATTAAACAATAAGGAAATCTTATTATAAAAATTAAAAACAATTCAAAAAATATTATTTATTAAAGGTTTCAACAGGAGTCCACCGCTTTCAAAGAAAAGAGATAGTTTAATGTTAGAGAAGTAGAGATATATGTTAAGAAAGACAAGAATTGCCATTGGCTGCGTTTGGCGGAAAAAGCGCTAGCAAGCGCTCGTAAGCAAAATGGCGATCGTAACCCAACAAGGAACATATAGCTGATGTGAAGCATCAACATTCCGGGAAGTCTGCAGTTTGTGATCATATCCTAGATGGCCCCAACCATTACATCAGATTTGATAGACCACAAATCCTCGCGAAAGAACACCGATTCCTACCAAGAATGATACGTGAGGCTATTGAAATTAAAAAACATCCTAATTTCAATAGAGAAGGAGGCTGGGTACTACCACCTGCTTGGGACCCTATAATCAATAAAATTAAAACTAAACCCAAGCATACCACTGCAAGACCTCAGGACATAATCAGTTCATTTTGCATAGATCGGACCATAAACAATAATTTAAAAAGCTGAGGGTACTCCAGGTTTAACAATGACATCGGGACGTCAGTCACCTCAGTCCCCCGTGGCCATGGGTGCTGGAAAGCACCCGAAACGTCGGGAATTAAAAATAAAAATAATAAAAAGTAAAATTAAACGCGATAAAATCCGCAAAAGTAGTTTTAATCAATGTGTAGTGTTCGCGTACATATAAGAAATCATTAAGTATTCATATTAAAAACTTACCAATCATGAATTTTTAATAACATATATATGTTTATTCATGTCATTATATTACTTAAAACTAATATTGCACAAAACAACTGTTAGGTTACTATTATTGCGTAACTATTATTGTTAGATTAATGTTAGGTTAATAACGATTATATTATTGTTTATAACAGAATTACTCGATTTAACTTTATATTATAATAACTATTAGTTGTTAACATTAATGATTACGGATAATAGATAGAGTAATATAATTTAACCGGCAGAGTAATGTTTTGATTTCTGTAAAAGAGTGGGTCGGAAATGATGCCGCCCCATCCCGCTAACGAGTACGAAAGGTTGATTAGTAAATGAAGTAGCGTTGCCATTACACGGCAATTGCCATGTTACACGGCAATTTGGGTCTATTCAGCAATAAAACACGGTACACGGCAGCATATTAATTGCCGTGTTCTAAAACACGGCAATCCAATGGTTACTAATTTTTCCCGTAAATTTTATCGGTAGTCGATATCCTATACTATTAAACGAGCAATTCTTGTATATATATAAATATATAATCGGAATCTCGGAAACGGCTCCAACGATTTTCATAAAATGTTGTGTGCAGGGAGTTTCGGGGGCAATAAATCGATCTAGCTAGGATTTATTTTTAGAAAATGTCTTTTTGTCCGTGTTTTTAGGCAATGAAAAACTGCTATAATATCATTAGAATAAGAAGGTAAATTTTGACAGTTTATTTACGATTACAAATAGCATAATGGTATATTGGGCGGTCACAAAATCGTAATACCGTGGTTCGAGCCCAGACCGGCCGACTGACTTTTTTTAATTTTTTTTTCAAGTTCCTTTCTTTTTTGAGAAAATCTATTTTTTCGAGCCCTTTTTTTTAGTATTTTTTAAAAACACGAAAATTTAAATTAAACTAATTGCACTCATGATTTTTTAATCAAATAACCAGTTCAGTTTTTTCTATTATGTCGCTACGATCAAAAAATATTATTCGTATTTCATCAGTATGTAATTTGTATCTAAATATAATTTCCAAAACACACGAATTAAAAAAAACCGAGCGAAAAATACCGAGCAAAGCTCGGTCAACCGGGTACTAAGTCATTATAACGCACATCACTAGACTACACTAGACCACAGTACTACGTACAGAAGTTGCACTCCTTTGATGTCGACTGCTTACCGACGTTTAATAGCCTACATAATTATTATTAATCAGATAAATCTCACACGCAAGCTAAATAAAACTTTATCGCTGCGCGCTAGTGTCCATATTACTTTGCATCTTTTTTGTCACGGCTCACGGCGGACTTTCCGTGGTTATTAAGGGATGTCAATAGAACGTAAAAAAATACATTGCGAAATGTTAATTATGTTACTTAGGTGAAGTACTAACTAATATTCTGACTATGATTGACTAACCATACTTTCGCCCATATGTGAGTTCTGCGATGCCTAACGCATGCAAATTGCAACGTCATTCGTCGGGAAACGTAACACTTGGGAGAAATAGGTAGATTAAAACTATTTACGTAAACAGCGTTAAAAATTCAAAAAAACATTCAAATGCCTCCAACGCGCTAGCCCTGACTGTGTTATTTCCCCTGGGCGCGTCGCGATTTTAGGTAATTATTTCACGCAGGTAGCAAGAGGTAGCAAGAGGCCTGACTAGACGTAGTCATGACTCTATGAGCGAGGAAATCCCAACGCGAATACGACATACATTCGCGCACACTTCATTGTTATGGTATTCATTTCATACTTTCGTTTTTTGAAAAGGACATTAAAAAGATATTCTGCAGTTTATTTACTTTATTTAACTTTAGTAGCTAAGCACTTTATCCAATCACGAGGAAATTGTGTAAATTTCAAACCGACAAAACAAATGATAGAAAATATGAAGGAAAATAATAAATATAAATTGAACAAAGACGAAGAAGTTTTGAATACGATAAGAAATTTATATGACTGTGAAGAGTAATGTTTTTACGTCATGTTTAATCTTACGTGCTAATTTAAAATAAATAATATACGTGGTAGAGCCATGCTGCGGTTATATTAGTAGTATAGTTGTAGCACGAATGGGTCGGCTCGACCGGGGAAGGACCACGCTCTCACAGAATACCAGCGTGAAATAGTAGCTTAATGCTGCTGTATTTCGTATGGTGAGTGTAGAGAACCGGAGACCCTTTTTACTGGAAACGAGGCATTCCATCTTAGTCCTCACGGGTGACAACGCATCTGCATTTTGATTCGTAATCGAGGATAGATGTAGATGTCTATGGGCGACAGCAACCACTTACTATCAGGCGGACTGTGTGCTCGTTTGTCACCCTATCCTATAAAAAAAAATGTACACGGCAATTTTGTAGTTTTTATTCCAAAACACGGCAATCCAGATCACAAAACACGGCAACTTAAAATTTCGAAATGGCAACCCTGAAATGGAGAGTGGCATTAGCTCAACTCGAGTCGTCGCAGTAAAACGTGAAGTTAAGTTGAATTGTGTATAAGTTTAAATTGTAAAGTAAACCAAAGTGTAATAGTTTGAATCCACCGTTTTGTTTTCTACCTGGATTCGAAATATTATCGTAGTGAAATAAAGTATAATAGTTGGAATCAACACTTTTATTTTCTACCTGATCTTGAAACAGCGCAACATGAGGTAGTAGATAATTTTACATCGCCACTACACGTATTACACGGAATTTCAGATAACGTATGTAACTTTTTATACGTGGTAGAGCTGCTTCTTTATTATGGTTGTGGCACGAATGGGTCGGCTCGACCGAGGAATGATCACGCTCTCACAGAATACTCCCGTACAATACCAGTTTAATACTGCTGTGTTTTGAATAGTGAGTGTAGAGATCCAGAGATCCTTTTTTACTGGAAATGAGGTATTCCATCGTAGTCCTCAGGGGTAATAACGGATCTGCGTTTTGATTACTTATCGAGAATAAATATCATATAAGGTTAGATATCTATGGACCACAGCATCCACTTACCATCAGGTAGGCTATGTACTCGTTTGTCACCCTTATTCTATTAAAAAAAAAAAACTACATATTTGCCTAAAAACAATAACTATTGTTAATCAAAATATGACTTCATGGCATATTACCGTGCTAGGTAACCGCCTACACCCTCGCGGTTCACAGCTGTAACACAGTTTTGGTCCCGATTTACCTGTTTAGTATTATACATAGAACAGACGTGATAGAGAACAGACGTGGTAGAGCCATGCTGCAGTTATATTAGTAGTATAGTTGTAGCACGAATGGGTCGGCTCGACCGGGGAAGGACCACGCTCTCACAGAATACCAACGTGAAATAGCAGCTTAATGCTGCTGTGTTTAGAGTGTAGTAGACTGTGTAGAGAACCGGAGACCCTTTTTACTGGAAACGCGGCAATCCATCTTAGTCCTCATGGGTGACAACGCATTTGCATTTTGATTTGTAATCGAGGATAGATGTGGATGTCTATGGACAGCAGCAACCATTTACCATCAGGTGGACTGTGTGCTTGTTTGTCACCCTATCCTATAAAAAAATAGAAGTTGCATTTATATATTCTAAAAAAGCAAAAAGGACAGAAAAAAGTAAAGTAAAATCTAAATTGTATGGTATAAATGAAAATGGAATCTTTACTTACACAGTAAGTTTATTTTTCTCACCAGGCATGTGTGCAGCAATGGTGCTTTCTTTTAACATTGTATTTTGAAGCTTCCTCCTTGCCTTTTTGCTTAGATTTTTCATGGACTGACCGCTCATCTGTAATTAACGTAAATTATATCCAATGATATACCTTTTTATTTTAAAGGTTTAGCATAAACCAACAGAGTAGTGGTGAAACGACTTTATTGAAATTAAATAAAAATTTTGCTAGCATTAAACAAAAATTAATGTTACTGCATACGTCAAATTAAATGGGGTGGTGAACAACTCCATTTAATCATTACCAATTAAATTATGCATCAGATATTTTTAATTGTTATTTTCAAGAGTAACAAAGAAGAATAATAACAAAGGGTACGGGGGCTGCTTCTCGAGAACCTTATATACGAAAGGCGTTAAATGTATCCTCAGTATGGGTATGTTTGAAAAAAGATGAAAATTATTACTATTTTCAAGGTACATAGAAGTGAGACTTTTTTTGAAACCAAAAAATCTTTTACTAACTTTTGCAGTAGACAGAAATGAATGTAACTGCGTATATTAAATTAAATGGGGTGGGGAACAATCCTATTTAATCATCATCAATTAAGTATTTTGAAACTCGATCGGTTTTGCATTTTAAGTTATATTTTCATGGTTTTAATTATTTTAAGATGTTTATTATTTGTTATTTTAATTTGTTTATTTTAGTGACGGTAAAATTGAAGACTGCGAAAATTATAAATAATAGTTTAGAAATAAAAAATTATAAATAATTAATAGTTTTATTGAAAGTAGAGAAGTTTCTTATTGATTTGCCAATGGTTCAGAAAATACCTCTGACCTAAAAATAAAAATTGAAACAGTTTTCATAATAACTGGTAAGGAACCGAACTATCGCATTTTAAATATTAGTTAAGAGTCATAACCTGAAAGTCCAGAACACAAATGAAAACAAGTTTTAACTTAATTTGATGGAGTAACAAACATTAATAAAATTATATTTTCGGTAGCAAAGACATCTTGCAGATATAAATTTCTTTTTCCTTTGTTATATGTGAAAGCAATCATATAAATATAAAGATAAACTTTATATTTATATGATTGCTTTCACTAGAATCCTGAAAAAAGTATTTCATTTGTGATACTTAAGAGGACTGTGAAGCTGTAAATTTTCATACAAAAAGCGATAACGTTTTCCCACACGTAAACATATATATATATATATATATATATATATATATATATATATATAAACATGTAAAACTAGGAGCGTACGTTTTAATGTCTACGTCACAATCAATTAACTTAAACTGTGATCTTAAAACTGATAACTTAACTAGAACAAGAACCGATACTGAACCAAATAGTGGAGCATTTATCAGAACCTAAATTAAAAACCGTAAAAAAATTGTGTGTGTGTGTGTGTGTGTGTGTGTGTGTGTGTGTGTGTGTGTGTGTGTGTGTGTGTGTGTGTGTGTGTGAGTGACAAACTCTACTCTCAAACTATTCTCTAAAAATAGAGAAGAAAGGTTTTATAATGGTAGTCTCAAAGTAACCTTGTAGTGGCTAGCGCAGTGTAGAAAGAACACTTAATATGTGGAGTGATAATGAATAGAGGGAGTCATCCATCAACAGACGTATGCTGGTGGGAGGGATACCTCCAGCAGAGAATTTGTGATAGGCTAACAAAACAAAGACGGCAACGACAAAAAACACAGTATAGTTGCCGACATGAAACGTGAGCACAGATGAACTATAGTGGGGGTTGAGCCAGCGTAGGTACACTGTCGGCCAAAATTATTAGGTACTTTAGTTATTTCAATTCATAATTAAATATTTTCACTGACTTTTTTTGGAAATTCTGAGTCGTTAACTCATTTAACTATACGCCGTACAGTAGCTACGTAGACATTATTCGCCTCAGCAGTCTGTTTATAAACGTCTATCATGTTTTTAGCAATACCTAATTATTTAATGTAAGAAAACACTGAATAGACTATTCGTCGCAATTGTCTATTTAACACCGAATTCTTTCTTCTCTGCATATTTAGACCAAAATCCGAATGCTCAAATTATAACAAAAAAAAATTAACAACAAGAAATATCAAAAACAGTTAAAAACAAGAAATACACAAAGAACAATTAACAACGAGGTAACACTACAATTAACAAAAATAAACTAGTTCAAAAGTTGTCACTAATATTGCTCTCAAGTGTACGGTAGTCGAATGATACGTGCGAATCCAATAAACGACGAGAATCGGCTGACGAACCAATCACGTTGAGCGTCAGCGTGGTCAACGTCATATCGACCAATAAAAAGTGTGCTCACGACTCGTGCCGGCAATTATACATTCTTTAAAAATATAACAAAACTCACCGTAAGTTGGACTGTTTTTTTCGGCGGCGTAGTGTCATTAACTATGTGTCCAGTGAGTTCATCTTCCCAGGACGAACTTCCAGCAGTGAAACGGTGAGAGTGCAGTGTGGTTAGCCAGTTGGAAAGACTGTTGTATGCTGAGCGACGAACATGTCTAGATTATACACAAAAAAAATTACTTAACCACCAACACAATCATCGACCCCCCATTAGTGAATACAAATGCCGAAAAAGACGATAAACAATTCCACGTCCAAAAAATACAAGCTAGCAGCACTACTTTTTATGTGGTGGAGCCATGATGTAGTTATATTAGTAGTTAGTTGTAGCACGAATGGGTCGGCTCGATCGGGGAGGGACGGAAGTGAGTGTAGAGAACCGGAGACTATTTTTACTGGTAACGAGGCATTCCATCTTAGTCGTCACAGATGACAACGCATCTGTATTTTGATTCGTAATCGAGGATAGATGTGGATATCTATGGGCCACAGCATCCACTTACCATCAGGTGAACTGTGTGCTTGTTTGTCACCCTATCCTATAAAATAAAAAACTACTTAAAGCCTATAGGAGGATTACTATACATTTATACAAACAAAAAGGGGTTAATGCATTACGAGTACAATTATAAGAATTTTTCATTAATTTGTTACAGCCAGTCAAAAGTCGACTGCTAAACACAGGCCTCCCTCATAGAATGCCTTATGGAGCGTATATTTGCCATAATTGCCACGATTGACAGGCGGATTGACAATGACAGTTGTTTTTTTAATAATTCAGATCAACATCCACTAATTTCAGAGTTAGTTTTAGTTAGCCACTTAGCAATTACAACAAAAAGCAAATTTCAAAGAGCCATACCATACCATACCTTGAACCATCATTAGACATATCAGTACTCCATCTGAATGTTTGCATCACTATTCTAAAGACTAGCGGCGAAAATGGAATAAGATTTGCTCCCAAACTAAAAATAAATAAGGTAAATTCATTTTAAAGCCAGGATTCAACCATGTTGATAAATAATAATATACTAGATAGTTTTGAATGTCACATCAAAACATTATCATCATTATAGCCATTAAATCAAATCCACTATTACACACGAACATAAGCTATCCAAAAAGGTGTGGCCATAAACCAACTTCATGCCTTCACTCCCCTGTTTGCCTTATCCAGACATCATTTCACCTACTATAAAGCTGATTATGGATGACTAGAGAAGGGCCGGGCCGCAACGGTGCGGCGAGCTTAATTGTGTACCGCAAGCATTATTCAAGATGGGTCAGACCGCACAGGCGGGAATATGCCAACATCGTGGCTGTGCTACTACTAATAAGCATACGATAGTGTGATTAATGGAGAACTCTGACCAAAAATTATTTTTATATAATACTCTTTCATAAACAATATCTGTTGTATATTGTTTAATGAGAAAGAAAATATAAACATCGAGAATATAAAATTCGGGAACCACAATATAATGTATGATAAGATGATTTTGATTAACATTTTTCTGCTATGAATGTCCTTGTGAGCTTGTAACAGACTTTATACTTTACATTCACACTATTCCGCATCATAAAGACGATGTCAAAATCCATTTAGACCTGTTAATGCTTGCTTGCAAAATATATTTTTGCCAGTGTGAAAGTACTGACATAGTTCAACATTATTTACACTATACATTTCTTGAAGCTAAATATAGACAAAGTTATGTCACCATCAATCATTTCTTATAAATAACATTTTTAATTACAACTCTCCAATAAATATTAGTATATTTTCAATATAATATATAACTAATCTTGTGGTGTTTATTTATTTTTAAGGTATCTCAACTTCTTGAGTTCCACACAAAATCGCCTCTAAAATTAGTAGTCAAAATATATTTCTCAACCTTGACATTGGCAGAGAATCATTGGTTAAACGATGAAGCTATTTTCTTTAAAATAATAAAAAGAAGAACTCTACACAACATTGATGATGATGATGATGATGATGACAAAGATGATGTGGCAGAGAAACCCACAGTGTAGAAACCCACACTATATGGATAAATGGTATATATAACTCAGGCAATATTGTATAATAAAAAATACACTCACCAAGCAATTAAAGCATCTAATGTTCTCAGTGCTTGTATTTTTACAGCAGCAACATCATCGGACTGTAACTTTTTCCCACTAGTTACACTGAGTGATCTTAGAATAACATCTAATATAGTTTGAGGGCGTATTGGTTTAGCTACCGGATAAATTTCACTGGGAGAAAGGATTTAATATATGTTAAACAGCAATATTCAATTGATTAACTTAAATCATATTAAATAGTAAGCAAACACTGAAAATGTCAAAAACAAATGTAAATATTTTTTTTATTATTTAGATATTTATTATTTTTATAAAATTTTCGAATATTTTTCATTCAGATCAGCTCTGATTAGAATTTTTCGAGTTCCATTATAGCCTATTAACTGCATTACTGAACATAGGCCTCCTCCATAGATTGTGTTATAGACAAGTTTTTACTATAGTTGGCACACTTGACAGTTTTTTATTCATTTTAGTTATCAGTAAGATGTCGCTACCCATCTTACGCTTCAGTTTCCTTCTTTCCCCTCTTACGACACCCACGGGACGTTAGCGGATAGTGGATATCCTTACACCGCCACTATTATGGTGAATATATACAGTTAGCCAGTACTAATTAATAAGTCTGAGAAAAAATAACATGTGTGACTTACACTATCATGGCCTGTATAAAAACAAATACATTTCTAAGTCTGGTTTGCAACAACTCTTGCTTGTTTGTGCCGCTTGTTGAACCTGTTAAGCTTATTTGTTTTAAAGCTGTAGTTAACGATGAACTTGAATTAGACTGTGCAAGATTCTGTAACATTTTAACATTAAATGAAAAATAATGCATAGGAAGAACATAATATTTTTTTAAATGCCAAAGTCAAGCCATATTTATTCAATATAAGGTGAAAACTAATAATCAGACAAATCCATCTACTGTGACTTATGAATATGTATAGTCCTTTGGACGCCATCCTTAGATGCATGTAAATGTCGCAACTGGTTGCTTGTCTGACTGTGAGTAGGGTAACTCATTAATACATTATTATTTAGAACATTTCTTTAAGCTCATAACTGACTGGCAGAGAATACCGACAGGCATTACGGTCACCCATTGTTACCTTGGTTGTGCTTCTGAACCATCCGCATATTGTTTATGGACACACCTGAACCAAAAACATACAACACACTAGATTTTTATATGACGTCTGAACACACAAGAATGGAACCAAGGTCATATCTGCAATTTATGACCGATAGTTTGCACTGTTTGGTGTATTTGTACTACTTATCCAGATACCGGGGAGTCATGGCAGGCAGCAGGGGCTGATGGACGATTACACCTACGAACATCATGATGTTAAGTCTAGAAGAGAATGTGAAAGAAGAGATTCAAGATGTCATTTTTATCGATATATCAGTAGCCAATGAACTTGCAATTGCACAGTAAGTTTTTTTATATGTTACATCATCATCACTACAACCCATCCAAAGTCCAGAGCTGAACATAAGACTCCCTTCAAGGTTTGCCACAAAGTAGTCCTGGGACAACTGCATGCATCCATTTCATACTCTGTTGTATTTATTCAGAAAGTTTTTAAATTTTATCTGATTGTTGCTTTATATATTTAGAGATTTTATTGTAAAAAAGGTCGATTAAAATTATACATGGATTGCAAAGATCGACATCAGCTAGAGCCTATTTCCAAAAAGCGAAAATTATGACTGTCGTTTCGTTATATATTTATAGATCGCTTCTAGAAGTGCACCAGGAAAAAGTAAACTACCAATGAAGAAGCACGTACACAACTACAATTCTAGAAATCGCGAAAGATTAGTCGTTCCGAGAACCAGATTAGTCAAAGTGTTCAAGCAAGGTTTTGCAATAAAAATTCAAATGTACAATAAATTGCCAATAGAAATAAGACTTCCGCTAAATGCGTTCCGACAAGTGATAAAAACATTCTTTTTAAATCACGCTTTTTGCAACATAGAAGAATATATTATGCAATGTTCATTTTCTGACTTGTTTGACACATCAAATAATGTACTGTAAATGAGATGTATTTTAATTATACAATTGTAATTGTATAATTTGTAATTTTAACTATATTATTGTATCTATATAATTGTAATTTTGACGTACCAATGTTACGTAATGTAACATAATGGCAAATAAATAAATAAATATTATGTATCAATGAGTCTGAATGTATGTATGTATAAAAAATCCTAATTAGTGGAAAGGGGTATGGAGATAAGTGTAGATGAAATAATGAAAGCAATGAATAGCATGAAAGCTGGTAAGGCAGCTGGATATGATAGAGTATCACTCGAAATGCTAAGGGCTGTAGAGGGAGTGGTGGCAGGCCTGCTGTACACCTTGTTTAATTTATGTTGGGAATTAAAACGGGTACCGGATGACTGGTGTAAAGCAGTTATAGTACCAATATATAAAGGAAAAGGGTCACAGCAGGACTGCAAAAACTACCGCGGTATCAGCTTGCTTAGTATTGTGGGTAAACTGTATGCTAAGGTGTTAATTGAAAGAGTTATGAAAGAAACTGATGGAAAAATTTGGGATGTGCAAGCGGGTTTTAGAAAGGGAATGGGGTGTACAGATCAAGTCTTTTCCATGCGCATGATTGCGGAGAAGTTTTTGTCCAAAAACCAGAAAGTTTTTTGTGCATTCATGGACTTGGAAAAGGCTTATGACAGAGTGGACAGGAATGTGTTATGGCAAACACTGAACTCATATGGGTTGAGCGATGGTTTGATACAGGCATTAAGGTCTCTTTATAGGGACTCTAGTGCTTGTGTCAGGATCAATGGGGTCTACTCGGACTGGTTTGGCATCCAAAAAGGTGTCAGACAGGGCTGTGTAGCTTCCCCTTGGCTGTTCAACCTATTTATGGACCGGTGTTTGCAATCTTTGAAAGATGAAGAATGTGGGTTAAGAATGGGCGAGTTAACCGTCAAATGCCTTTTGTATGCCGATGATCAAGTCATATTTGCGTCATCGGCGGCTGAGTTGCAAATGATGGTTACATTAATGAACTGGGAATGAAAGTGAACGCATGTAAGACGAAAGTGATGGTTTTTGAAAGAGAAGAAAGCAAAACGGTATGTGAAATAAGAATAGAAGGAGAGTTAATTGAGCAAGTGGATGAGTTTGTGTATTTGGGATGTGTGTTTAGCGGGGATGGTAGATATGATAGGGATATAGAACGACGAGTAAATGCAGGGAATAGAGTGAATGGGGCACTCTATTATGAAGAACCAGAATGTGTCAAAACAGGCACGTATGGTAATTCATAATGCTGTGTTAGTCCCTACTTTAATGTATGGTAGTGAAAGCTGGGTGTGGCAGAAGCACGAAAGTAGAATAAATGCTGTAGAAATGCGGTCTTTAAGGAATATGCTAGGGTTGAATCTGAATGACAGGGTGAGAAATTGCGTGATAAGAGATAAATGTGGTATGCAAGATGATGTTGTGACCAGGATTAAGAAAGGAATGCTTCGGTAGTTTGGTCATGTGGAAAGAATGAATGAGGAAAGAGTGACAAAGCAAATTTATATGGCGGATGTGAACGGCCGAGTCGGGAAGGGACGCCCTAGGAAAAAGTTTATCGACCAAATTGGCGATATTTTGAAAATGGGCCACGTTAGAAGTACCCTTAACCGACGAGCATGTATGCGTACATATATGGATGTAAAGGAGGCGAAAGAGGTATGTCAGGATCGTGCCAAATGGAAGTCCGTAGTCTCTGCCTACCCCTCTGGGTGACAGGCGTGAGTGTTTATAAAAAAAAATCCCACCTTTTTATTACTTTTTTTGTACATATCAACGGAGTCACTAAACAAAGCATCAATAAGAGAATGTGCTGCTTCACATAATAATTCCATTTGGTCTCGCCAAGCTGACTTCGCTGTAGCTGTCCTATTTTGGGGCCATTGAACCTGAAAACAAAAGAATTATAAATACAAAATACTATTTCTTTATATTATTATGTATGTATAGGCGTAAGTGGCTGTGTCCATTTTTTGTTACTCTCTATAGTCTTAACAGTTTTACATAATTTAACAAATTAGGCAGGTATTGGTATTTGAACATGGAGTAACATAGGATATTTACTAATTTTTTCAGAAACCATCATGGCGACTAGCAGCTGGCTGTTTATTTTTTTTATTTTCAACATAGCAAAGCAAGAATCAAATAAATGACCCTTTTGAAACTTATTCAAATATGAGAAACCAATGGTAGGCTAACGGTATATCCAGGAGTTGCCACATACCACACAAAAAATATTTGTTGTAAATAATGTAGATGATACAATAGGGTGAAATATTTACAAGAATGAAGTTTAATCTATTTCTAACAAATATGTATTTACATTACTCATATAAGTGCATCTTTTTTTAAAACAAAATTAAGTTAAAAAGACAAGGTGATCTGTATCAGATTTTGACTTGATTGACTTGACATGACTGAACTTGGTAATAGCAGTGAGTTCTTGACATTCAAGTTAAAGGTTACCTCTTCACAATAAGGGAAGCCACATATAATTTACAATAATATATGAATTGCCACAAGATTAGTAAAATTTTTTTTGGAAAACAAGTACCTGTTGCAAGGAATGAACACACTTTGCAGCTTCAATAACATCATAGTAGTTATTCCAGTTTAAAAAGTGACTTAAATATGTTTCAGAAGTTGCTTTATGTGTTGAGCAGTATTTCGGATATCTGAAATAAACAAAATAATAAAATCAAAATAGATATCCCACATGTTCCACAACTTGGCCATATGACTTTACTTGTAATTTAAAATAATGGTTTTGTGTGTGTTTTCATTCCTGGGCGTTTACTTCGCTCATTCACTCGACCCTGCCATCTCCTTCTAACCTAACCTGGCCGAGTCGGGATGCCCTAAGTCCCGAGCTAGCTTCTCTCGATCTTACACTCAATAAAACACCAAAATAAAATGACATTTATCAATGTTTTTTTAAAAGTTCATTTTTTGTGTAGATTATGAAAAAAATATATCAACTTCATTCAATTATTTGTAAAAAAGTTATCAACAATTATACGTGAATGTGTGCATTTTCATAAACATTTTAAAGCCCTGAAACCAATATAAGTTTTAATTTTTATTAATCCTGTAATTTTTTCGTAAATCTTCCGTAAAAACGAAGATATTAAAAAAAATCATCAAAATCGGATGATTTTTCGGATTTTCTAGAGCCAAAAAAATAGGGGACCGCGATAGTATAAATTTACCAACAATTTTAGTAGGTATGCTTTTCAGCAATATAAATAGTTAACATTACGGCGCCTCTACACATTGGCCAACATAGTGGCGAATGTAGTGGCCAATAGCATTGGCCAACGTGTAGAGCTGGTGTTTGGGCTCTATTGGTATGTATTGGAACGATGGCCCACAAGTTGGCGCGAGATCCGTGGTGTGGGTTTTTTACAAAAGATCAAAGGATTGTTGGCAGAGTTTCACCGCGTCTACGTTGGGCGCGCGTTTAGTTTGCTCCCATCCGATTTAAATATTATATTCACGCTTTGTAGGGTGGATGCCCCAATTACCAGCCTTTTAGTGCCAATTTCAACATTAAACATTCCTACTACTCTAATTAGTGCGATTTAATTATTTTTAAATATTTGTTTTAATCAATAAGCTATTGATCAAAAAAATGAATGAAAAAACGAAAATTTACAATCAGATTATTACAAGAACAATTTTAAAATGAAAAAAAAATGAAGCACGTCGTTTATACGTGGTAGAACCATGCAGTTATATTAGAAGTATAGTTATAGCATGAATGGGTCGGCTCTACCGGGGAAGGACCACGCTCTCACAGAATATCAGCGTAAAATAGTAGCTTAATGATGCTGTGTTTCGTATAGTGAGTGTAGACAACCAGAGACCGTTTTTAAAGGAAATGAGGCATTTCATCTTAGTTCTCACGGGTGAAAACGCATCTGCATTTTGATTCATAATCGAGGATGGATGTAGATATCTGTGGGCCACCGTAACCACTTACCATCAGGTGAACTGTGTGCTTGTTTGTCACCCTATCCTATAAAAAAAAAACGTCGATTTCTTATAATTTAATCGTGCAAGTTTTCGAATCATCAAAAATCAAAACTCAATTTTAAAACATGGACTAATCGATTATAACTTCTTTAACTTTAAAATAAGTTAAGTTCTAATTAATAGTATTTATTCCAGTTTATGATGCATGTAAAGAATAAATAAAGCTAATCGTAAGTATATCGTATATCTATTTACAGTCCCATTAATATTCACTATTCTTTTATATTTATTTTATAAAAACATTACATCCCACACTTGGATTTTCTCCTGTATCGCAGAAGCAGCTTACAAACATAAATTGCACAAGGACACACATCCAGACCCGGAGTAATTATTTGTAGGACATACATTTGTTTCGTGCGGGATTCGGTCGTGCTGTAGTTTACGGTCGCACGCGGAGGGGGGTGGGGAGGTGGTTGGGGAGTGGGGGGTAGTGGTGAACCCCCCCCCCTAAAAGGGGGGATGCGGAAACGTATAGTTTCTGAAATGTATTAAAAAATCTATCCCAACCTATAAAATATTGATATTGATTAATTTAATATGGTATTTGTTTAAATCAAGTGGGGAGGAGGCTCTAATCTTCTCTCTACCCCGTCTACGCTTTACATTCGACCTTCTTACTTACAGGGGTTCGATTCTGGGGCTGATCTACGTTCAACGGACTCAATTCTTACTTTAATGTATATTTTCTTACTTATATGTATATATATATATATATATACAACAACAATAAGTACGAATCAGCGCGCCCCGACTCCACGTAGTCTTGTCTGCCCTACCCCTAGAGTGTTTTTGTAAATCCATAGGCGCGGAGGGAGAGCAGCCCCCGCCCGCCGTAGCAAATCGCAGTCACCCGCGTGAGCCGTAGCGGCTGAGGCTGGTCGCCGATATATATATATATATATATATATATATATATATATATATATATATATATATATATATATATATATATATAGAGAACTATGTAGGCACAAGTAAAACAAAAGAGCAAATACGCGAACGCATTCATTGACTTTGTATCTGTAATAACGTAGTTCCATTACAATGACTGATATCGTTATGCATACTAAGTATCGTTTACTACTATATAAGAAATTTCAGTAATCTATTTATATACTCGTAAGGACTATAATTATTTGATATATTTGTTATGTAGTTATATGTATATTACTGATATCTAAATGTTTCTAAGAACTTTATTTACTATGAATTAATAGGAATATAATAGGAGGATGCGCTAATCGAGCAAAAACGCGATAGATCATATGTTATTAATGTGTGTGTTGCTTGTATTAATAATATGTTATCTTGTACACTAATTTTTATAAAATTACTTCCTGTTCGCCTAACAATTCTGTGATAATAGAATAAAAAATGAAAAGCAAAGTTACTTCTGTAACATCTTCGGCGCTGCGGGAAGTGCAGCCCCTTCGCCCTTGCGTAGCAATCGACCAGCCTCAGCCGCTACGGCTCACGCGGGTGACTGCGATTTGCTACGGTGGGCGGGGGCTGCTCTCCCTCCGCGCCTATGGATTTACAAAAACACTCTAGGGGTAGGGCAGACAAGACACACATGGAGTCGGGGCGCGCTGATTCGGTTTTAGAATCTGTCGAAATGATTAGAACAATCATCTAACTAGCCGTGTTTTCGCGATTATCCTAGATATCTGTTCATCATATTATCCTACGACATGTTATAAAGTACACGCATAAAACTTATATTTAACTATCTTCATTGTGATGCCATAAAAATAGTATGGACAATTAATTTTATTTCTCATTTAAGTTAATTGGACACATTATGAACTTAAATAAGATTTAAGTGTCATTTACAATTTACTTATTGTTGTTCGGAAACAATACACGATCCATTCACCATGAACGAATAATAAAAACAGCTTACATGAAAAAGGAGAGCGATCTACTTACAACAATAGAATAGTTTGGACAACAATGACAGAACAACTTGAGAAAACTTACACAATATATAAAGATTTTAAGCAGCAAGCAGGTAAGTTAGATTTACCATATACAGCCAAAAATTTTTTAGGTCTGAAATAACACACGGTAAAAGGAGATGCAACCATTATGTTGTCTCTTTCTAATGCTTTAGAATGTCATTATGTAAATGTCAAGGCCGAATTTGCCGAAAGCCAAAACAATACTGTTCTATACGATTCCTAGTAGTTAACCTATAAAACTTAAAAAATTAATTTCTCGAAAACTATAAGTTTCCGCAGAAAATCCTTCTAGCATTTACTTCAATGACCTGTTACCTACCTATTAAAATTAAAATTATCACGAAAATCGTGCGACCGTAAAATAAAGCACAGCCCGGGATTCAAACACGGCCCCCGGCGCAGCCACTCATTGCTAAGCCACTGCGCCTTCGTCTAAAATAAAATAAATTCGTTCACACATTGGCCTGAACTGAAGCAAACTGAATGACCTTCCAACGTGTGGATGCCTTCACAAACTCTCGCCCAATATCTTCGCCACTACATTCACCACTGTGTTGGGCAACATGTAGAGCCGCCGTTACGAATAAGGCATAACTGTTTCAAAAATTACCTAATATTTCCTAAAACATATTTATTTACACCAAACACCAACAATTTTTGACCAGAAATAGAAATTATAAAATAGCGATAAGCGATAAGTTAGTTATAGGTTGTGATGAAATAAATATAAATAAGCAAATATACATTATCTTTACTAATTGGTTTTATATTTGTCATAATTTAACTTAAAACATATATATAAAATAGGTTATATACCGGGTAAGTATGTATTCCAAAGTTCGCAACCACTGATTACAATTATCACTGGTATGATTTAAAACATTTTGAAAAAAGGATCCGAGCACTTCTTTAATTGCGTCGCTATTATTTGGGTCCACATCGCGTACTTTGTTCAATATTTGGGCTGAAAGAAACACGTGTGGTCTCATAATAACAACTCCAAACGGTTAAGTATGTTTATTATAACTGTACATACACATGATTTTGAGAAATAAATTAATCCAGATAATTTAAATAATTATTCTCAAATCAACTACGTGAAAAAAATGTCTTTACATCTAAGCAAATAAATGTAAACAAAATCACATTTTATTTCGAAAATGTGACAAACTGAGATTGACAATAATCAGTTTCACCGACAGTGTTGCCAACATTAAAATCTAGCTCCCGTTGTAGAGAACACTATAATCCGTTAAAACCCGTCAAGTAGGGATTTTTGAGTTTTCATTCCACCTAAATATTAAAAATGAATTGATTTGATATCGATTCTTGACACACATGGATTATTTTTCAAAATTCAATCTAAGAGAATAACCAACAAACCAAAATATATACATACATATGATAAATCCGTTAACAGTCAAAAACAATTTTTTCCCGTTGCCAACATCGCTGACCCGTCAAATCTGACGGGAAACCCGTCAAGTTGGCAACACTGTTCACAGATCACTATATACTTGGTTCCGTTTATACTACAAACCGTAGATAGCATTCTCTGTCTACGCTACAAACTAATAAGAGTACTAACGTAGTTTATACTATGGGTTTATACCGTAGACAGAGAACTGTCTACGGTTTATACTAAAGTTTTGTTCAAAACGACTATAAATCTATAGCACAATCTAGTCAATGACAAGGTTGTGCTATAGATTTATAGTCGAAAAACTTATAAACTATAAATTTCTAGCGCAATATTAAATACGCTATGTTATAGCGCGCTATTTATAAGCAAACGTGTGAGAGTCCGGCAAGTCCGTTAAGTTTTGCAGTACGCAATATCTCGTAGCACATCACAATACATGTCGTTCATTGGATAGACCGCGTGCTATAAAAGAACATTATTACGTAATAAGTCGCATTTTAGGCTAAAGTAAAGCGGTAAAGAAAAAACAATTAACGCTTTTTCTTACTTTTCACGCTTACGACTTTTTATAATCCACAAAATATTTTTAAGTCGTGTACTTTTTAAAACGAAGTAAAATAAATTATTTTTATTACAATTGATGTAAACGTTATTTTAACCTTAATATAAATTATAAATGAATAACGGTGTATTTAAAAGTTTATTGATAGTATTTATAAAAATCAACTATTTAAATACACTATAATATACATTTTTGTATCTATATTTTATTTTCATTTAAATACATTAGTTAGGCATCTTTTATAGCATACAACTGTGTCCATAGATCACTTATAAGTAAGTATACAGTATACACTAAACAACGTCCAACACTAAATAAGGTCGCGCCCGATAAATAGCGTGCTACTAGATCAAATTTGCATCACAGATCCTCTCCCAACAGTACTGCTGCTACAACTAGTAGCCACTAGATAATAATAATTAATAGCGTCATAGCGCCATAGTGCAATAGTGCCATGGCGACTACTTACAAAGCACGCGCTATGTGTTATGGAGAGATAGCGCATTATAATACCGCGCTATGCCATATTATAGTGCGCTATATCTCCATATTAACCACCATTAGTTTATACAAAGGTACTTTGTCGTAGACAGAAAAACCTATAGACTAATGATTAACGTGGCCTCGAGTGAGAAAGGACGATAACGTAGTTTTAGGTTATACAATAATCTTTATGACTTTTAAACATATTTGGATAAAAAATTTAATTGTTCTAAGAACTGAACTGAACAAGATTTACCAATTTTAAGCTCCTTAGATCGCTACGAACTGTCAAAGTTGTTTCGAAAAAAGCCAGCACGGATGAAAGGGACAAACAATCATACCACTCTGTCTCATTTCTATGCAAGACGTGTGCATAAATCTATCTTTTTCGTGTGCGAATGCGGAAGAAGGCGTCAATTTGTCTATAGGTTTCTCTGCCTACGTACTCTGTGCTGAAAACTGACATATTTCACCATAGATGGTTGCATGGAGGATAAAGAACAGGAGAACGATCGCTGTAGAAAATAGTGTCCCAAATTTATGGACAAAATAAGTGGGGCGCTGCGATCGCTAAGTTGTCTGAATAAAAGTGCACTGTTGTGTCCTAGTTTGAAATGATTATAATATCATTCTTAATAATAAATAAATTATAAATTATGTTTTTTATAGTTTTAATTATAACAAATATTATAAATTATTACAAATATAAATTACTATTTTTAATTGATTTATTATTATTTGGGGTATATACATATAGTTTTCTCATCTGGTTGGGTTCTATAAATATATTATAATTATGAATTAAAATGAAAAGATAAAAATACATAAATATCAATAAAATAAAATAAATACAAAAAATACATAAATAAATAAAGATCCAACCACATGGAAGCACTCGGCAGAGGAGACCAAACGGCCGAGGGTTAGGAGGAAAGGGAAAAAAACCGGCGGACGATGCGGGCGGTATCGAGGAGCACTGCCACCTGCATTTGAGCCCGGAGCGGTCCGTCACGGAGTCTCAGTCGACTCAGATAATCCGAGAGGCCGACTGCGATTAGCCCATTCGCAGAGACGACTACAGGAATAATTTCGGCTGGCAGACCACCCCACACATCGGTCACCTCGTGAGCCAGGTTCAGATATTTTGTTTGTTTATCTGTTTTGGCTTTCACGAGGTTCTCGTCATACGGAATAATAATGTCGACTAAAAATATCCCTGACTGTGCCTGGTCCGTCAGCATAATATCAGGCATATTCGCAAGAATAGTCCCGTCTGTGATGACGGCCCGGTCACAGTAGAGCACGGCTTCCGGCAAGTATTTGTAATACGGCAATTTCCGGTCCATGTATTTCAGAGCGAGCTCCTGGTGTGGAATTATGGCTACTAGGTTGTGCCTAAGTACTCAGAGTGAGAAAGCGCCGAAAAACCGGAGATGACATGCCTAAGTGATTCACCGGGACGGCGACAAGCTCGACAAATGTCGATTGTGCCATCCTTTAGGATGTATCTCCGATAGTTGTTAGTCTTAATAACTTGATCCTGTATTGCACAGACAAAACCCTCGGTTTCCCCGAAGAGGCCACCGAAACGTAGCCAGTTGAGAGAGGCGACTGTATTTTCGAAGGGCTCATGTAGAGCCCTGTAGCACCTACCGTGGAACTCCTTCTCCTTACATACAGCCTCCCAGTCGGAAATGCTAAGCACTGCTGTGTCCTGCGATTGCTTGTTGGCTAAGGATAGAGGGGTAAGCCCTTTATCACTAGAAATGACGTCATTATAGAATGGATCATCCGATTTCGCCAGGAAGTAATGACGGAGGCCGCACACTTCGCGATTATGCATGGTGAGTGTGACTCAGGGCGTTAAGTTCAGTCTGAGTCCACCTGAGTATGCCAAAGGTATACATGAGGACAGGCTTGACCCAACCGTTATATGCGTGTGTCTTATTCACACCGGATAAAAGGCTGTTAAGCACTTTGATCAAGCGTGCATAAAACACGTCGCAAGCTGACTGTTTCATACCAGCCTCATCGATACCGGTGTTCTGTGACATACCCAGGTATCGGTATGTTTCAGCCTCGGAAAGGGTCCTTAAGTTGACGGACATAGATAAGTCTATGCCCTCAGAGTTAGCAACCCTTCCTCTTTCAACATGGAGGACCGCACACTTATCCGTCCCCAGTTCCATTCCAATGGAATTGCTAAATTCAATAGTGATGTTTAGCAATTCCATAAGATGGGAGCAACTGGAGGCGAATAACTTGAGGTCATCCATATAGAAAAGGTGGGTCACTTTTGTCTCTCCTTTCCGTAGCTGAAATCCCCTCCCGGATCCCTCCAGTAAGGTACTGAGAGGATTTAGAGAGAGAGGCAGAACCGTATTGGGCTCAGACAATCGCCCTGGAAGATACCCCTTCTTATCCTTATGTGGTTTTCAACTTGTCTGAGTCCACATGAGTATGCCAAAGGTATACATGAGGACAGGCTTGACCCAACCGTTATATGCGTGTGTCTTATTCACACCGGATAAAAGGCTGTTAAGCACTTTGGTCAAGCGTGCATAAAACACGTCGCAAGCTGACTGTTTCATACCAGCCTCATCGATACCGGTGTTCTGTGACATACCCAGGTATCGGTATGTTTCAGCCTCGGAAAGGGTCCTTAAGTTGACGGACATAGATAAGTCTATGCCCTCAGAGTTAGCAACCCTTCCTCTTTCAACATGGAGGACCGCACACTTATCACCCACACGTAACACTCACACTCTGGCTCGCCACAACTTCCATCCAAGGCCCTCGCTGTGGTTTACGGGCTCTGACCACAGGCCACGCCAAAATGCGATAGTATTAGCCCGATCCGGTCCTGGGCCCGCTCCACGCGCGCGTGGAGATTACGCGACCTGAAGCTTGTCAGTCTACCGATAAGGGCTCTGGCCTTTGCGATACGGTCCTCAACTCTTTTTCTCCAGGCTAGGATGGCGCTACTTTCTTTAGTAGCGCATCCAGCCATGGGAAGTTTGGCGCCAATAATACGGCAAGCTGCCACTGCGGCTCCTAAAAGAACTGAGTCCGTATCGCAAAGGCTTCCAAATAGGTTACCAGCATTGGGTTAGAGCCCTCACGAAAGCCCGATTTCGCTTGCTTAGGGGTATGCGGGAAAGTTGCGGTCGATTTTCGAGAGGCATGCATGCATGCATTATTATTATTATTATTATTTTTATATTATTTCACCATTTTTTTAATGTTTCTTTTTGTCAGTAATTGAAAAAATATTTTGGAGAGTACTTACCGAAGGCATCGCGGATAGCCACGCTGCCTTCGGTAACCTCCATGGACGGTTGAAATGTAAATACGTCTACGAAGTGTATAATAAGTATATACAGGAATACGCATAGATTTAGTATAAACTCGAGTTTATACTATAGTCAACCATACCTAAGAAATCATGAAGGTTAGAGAACAAGAGAACGATCACTACGTACTAAAGCATAGCCCGCCTGTCCTTGAAAATCAAATTGAAGTTAGCTGTTTTCGAGCATAAGTAGATGAAGTTAGTTGAATAATGTACAAATTTTCATTTCATTTTTAATGAGAAAAATGAGGTGATGAGAAAAAATATTCGTGTTCCGTAATTTTGTAATTTTTGACAAAAAAGAAACATTAAAAATGGAGAAATATTTTATTGTGCGTGGATGTGCAAGTGGCATCTGATTGGAAAAATAGACTCAAAATGACTTTTATTGACAAAACTTAGCGATCGCAGCGCCTCACTTATGGTGTCCATATTTCTGTGACACTATTTTCTACGGCGATCGTTCTCCTATTCTCTACGCTTCATGTAAGAAATACTTTACGACTGTTGTCAGACTTATTGCACCAAGCATGCCAACATAAAATGGGAATGCATAATATTTGATTCTTAGATCTATATCGATTGTTTAGACTTGATAATCACTTACAGTTTGGTTTAAATAATACCAAAATAAATTAAAAAGGGATAATTTAAAACACAAGATTTATCAATTTCTTCGTACATATTTGTTGTTACTGCTTATTTCTGGAAGCACAATTATAAAAATTTAAGATTGAAAAGAACTATTTGAGCTGTTGTTGTTTAGATTAATTATTATTTGATTTTCAATAATGAATTGGCACATGCTTCAACGAATATAGAAGAAACAGTTCAAAAAGTTAGAGCCGAGTTACAAAATAAGAAAACAAACACAAAATCACGAAATTACGCACAGTAAGCTCTCGAAATGGCAGGAGATTGAAATTACGTAGTGGACTTTTCAGCACGGTCTTATATATGAGTTTTTTTGCCTACACAAATTTACGTTGACAAAGTTAAAAAAAACTTGTTTTATTCATGATTCATGTAATTTAAGGAATTTTTAAAATCAAAATTCAATTAAACAAATAATACTGGTTGAGCGACGGGCCTAGGGGCTCCAGAGTTTTATTCCCCGGTCGGGCCTTTACCCTATTACGCGAGATGTTACTAGGTGGACCGTGTACGCGAGCTTCTTATGCCTCAACAAGATGGCGGACGTGGCACGCGACAGCCTCGGACAATCCGCTCGCTCTTCCAAATCTATTGCTTCGCTAAGGTCGAGAGAAAGTTCTACTTGAGCCGGTAGGAGAAAAAATGGGGCGGGTCGGATAATAAATCAAAAAGGCTCAAGTAGGAAAAACTAAATAAAGGGAAACACACTTACCGGGGTGGGATCCTGATGCCGCCGACGATGCTTCTGTTGTGGTCGTGCGTTGAAAGAGGGTGCGTGACGATTTCTCACACTACTTGAGGTGGTTACTTCTGGGGCGTGACTGCTCCAGGGATGTGGTCGAAACTAGCGGTGCGATGCAAGAGGGCCCTCGAAAGCTGCACGCGAGCCTTTATTGGGTGAGCCATTCCACCTCCTCATATCGGTAGGGCGAGCGTTTTTATTGGTCAAAGGAATCGCGTCACCTTTTAGACGCCCCTCCCCCTTCAGTGCGTACGGAAGGGATATGAGGATACAGGAAGGACAGATACTTGGCGAGCAATACACACTCGAACAAAACTATAAAAATAAACGATTCATTTTCGCGTAACCATCCCTCCCGGCTTGAAAGGTCCCCTTCAAACTAACTAACGCTAAGATCAAACCTAATTTTCAACTACAATTTCTAACCTAGAAAGCTAATTCAAACTATTGATTGGGCAAAGGGCTCAAACGAACAACAGGGCGCATGTAAGATCCAGTCGTGGTCCTAACGCGAGCTACCCTAGTTACTCCGTCGGATCCGGGAAAAACCTCTTCGACGATCCCTAAAAAAATGGAGAGGCGACGTATTCTCCTTGGTGAGTACAACCACAGTTCCGACCGTTAAAGGTTCAGTTGTTGGGTTCCATTTTTGCCGAGCAAATATTCCGTCTTCCACCGTTTCCAAAATGACCACCACCACACCATACCGGTCTAATAATTTATGGCGTGCAGAAATACTAAGTTTATCCTCGTCTATGTCTATGGCGGGCAGATATTTCAAAGGCGTTAAATTCAAAAAATGTGCTGGAGTTATAGCAACTCACGCAAGGTCACTTGACAACGTACGACAAAGGCGACTATTCATGACGCACTCAATTTGAGCGAGCACAGTACTTATCTCCTCGAAGGACAAAATTTGATCTCCTATTACTCGATATAAATGGCTCTTTAGACTCTTAATATTAGTCTTCCAATTTCCCCCAAAATGGCTCGCAGCTGGGACGTTCAGAGACCACTCAATGCGGTTCTCGGCTAGGATGTGAGCGGACTCCGAATTATAATATTTAGTGGTTAGAAACTCATGTAATTCTGATAAAATACGTTTCGCGCCGACGTATTTCGTACCTTTATCCAAATACAATTTTCTTACAGGGCCCGCTGTGCTTAGATCACCAACAAGTTCTATATGTACAACAGGAGTAGTCAGACATTCTAAAATGCAGACGCAAGCTTTCGTATATATTATACCACGCCCGCGTGTGAGCGTGAACTTAAACGGACCAGCAAAGTCTGACCCAGTGTGCATAAAGGGCTTTGCGGATTGTGTTACACGACAAGACCTAAGGTCCGCCATTTCCGGAAATGACGGCTTAGGACGTACTCGAATCGGTTACGACTGGGTGCTGCGCGCCGACCTCCCTACCGGCGTCAGCGTAGTTTGCTACGCTGACGACACGCTGGTACTGGCACAAGGGGGGTCGTACGAGGCAGCGGCGGAATCTATGACACGTGGGGTTGCGATAGTCGTTGAGAGGATTCGGCAACTGGGTCTCGAGGTGGTTCTGCACAAGTCCGAGGCCATGCACTTCCATGGTCCTCGGAACAGGCCTCAGTGATGGTAGGAGGGGTATCCATCGGCGTCGAGTCGACGCTGAAGTACCTAGGACTCGTCCTCGACGGCCGATGGAACTTCGTTAAGCACTTCCGACGTTTGGCTCCCAAACTGGAACGGACCGGGGCTGCCTTCAGGCGGCTCCTGCCGAACCTGGGGGGGCAAAACGCCTCCTGCCGGAAGCTCTACGCGGGGATCTTGCGGTCCATGGCCCTTTACGGGGCCCTGGTGTGGGCGCGTGGTTTGGCACGGCCTGCCGTCCACCACCTGAACGCGCCCCAAAGGGTGGTTGCCGTGAAAATAGTTCGCGGCTACCGCACATTCTCCCGCGAGGCGGCGAGCCTCCTTGCCGGATTGCCACCATGGGATCTGGAGGCGATAGTCCTCGCACGCCTGCACGAATGGCGCGCGGAGGCACTATGCCGGGGGGAAACCCCGCTGCCGCGGCAAGTTGTCGCGCAGCGGACAGACTTCCGGCACAATCTCATGGCGACATGGAGAGAGCGACTGTCGCAACCCCGTGCTGGGCACGTTACTATAGCGGCGATAAGACCCCTCTTTGAGGTGTGGCTTGAGAGACGCCACGGCATCCTCACCTTCCGCCTGACGCAGGTCCACACCGGACACGGTGTGTTCGGAAGGTTCCAGCACCGAATCGGGCGGGAGGAAACCCCCGGGTGCTCCCACTGCGAGGATGGACCAGAAGACACGGTGGAACACACCGTGGAGGTGTGCCCTGCTTGGGCGGAGCACCGCCGTGTCGCTCGTAGCGGCGATAGGTGGCGGCGACCTCTCGCGTCCGGCCCTGGTCGAAGCCATGGTCTGGAGCGAGACGGAATGGGATGCCGTCACCACCTTCTGCGAAGCAGTGATGCTAGCGAAGGAGGTGGCGGAGCGGGAGAAGGAGAGAGCAGCAGCTTTCCTCCTCAGCCGCCGCGGGAGACGCCCCGGGCGTCGGGGGATACGTCGTGCCCCCCGGCCACCGTAGGCGCGGGCCTGTGTACGGCAAGCAATGGGTAGATCGCCGTCCGTCCGTCTAACGACGACAGGCCGTGTCGACGGCGCGTTTTGTTCCACGCGCACCTCAAGGAGCTATCAGCAGCATGAAGGGGCCCGCAAGGGCCGACGCCTGCCGGGGCTGCGGGCTGTTCGAAAGAGATACCGCGGCTCCGGAACGTAAGGGCACTGAAGGAACACGGATGGTTTTAGTCAGTAAAAGTCTGACACTCCCTTACGCTCCATCCAGAGCGAAAGGCGTCATTAGATGATTTTCCATCCGCAAAAAAAAAGGACGTACTCGAAAGCAAGTCATATATCTGTGCACCCGATTGCGGATTAAATTACGTGCAGAAAGAATCCAATAATTCTGACGCAAGATTAACATCAACAATTCGGGGCTGGCGTGAGAATTCAATTTATGGTGGTAAACAACTAATAAGTTCAAGATACGGTCCTTACGCAGTAAAACTATAGGGTGTCGTTGATTGAAACTCAACTGCGAGTTAGACAAGCGCCCACCTACTCTAACGATCCCATCTTGTAAAAATGGCTTAAGGCGTTAAAAAGCGCGACTACAAGTTCTATTCGATTGTAATCTTGTAATTTCATCGGAAAAATGTGCACGTTGAATATCATGCAATACTAGCAAATCGGCATAGCAGTAGAAGTTTCGCTAATCGACAAACGTAAATCACGCTACGCAATAATTTCGACCAAGAGGAGAACCGGTTCGCCAAAGCAATGATTGGAGAAACCTCGCTCGAAACGTTCGCAACCAGAGCGTGCCTCTTCTCTTCCAGTGGTTGGGACACTGAGGAAGGGTCGAAATCGACTATGAGCCACTGCTAGGGTTCCAAGCGAATCCAAGAAGGTCCGTGGAACCAAAGCAGGTGGTCCATTATTTGCATCGGTCCACGAGTCCACGGGATGGACAATCGGCAGGGTTTTCCGTACCGGCTACGTGATAAAAGTTCCGTGATCCTAACTCGTCTTGGATCTTGGCCACTCGGTTTGCGACAAACGTATCCCAACGGTGGGGTGAAGAATGAACCCAACATAAAGCGACGGTTGAGTCAGAAAAAGCAAATATTCTATCTATTTGAACTCTATCACTATTAGTCCTTGCCAAGCTTATCACATGCACTGGTAACTGCAGTGATAGGCTTGGCAAGGACTAATATGATATAGTAGGACAAAGCTCTAGGTGCGCGAGAGAGACAAACTTACGGGGGGAGACCTTTGACTTAGAGCTAATGAGGCTGATCAAATTTCTACCATTATTCTGGACGTGAAAATATACAACGCCCCCGTAAGCCTTCTCGCTAGCGCCTGTAAACCCAACGACAGTGATTACGCTATTTCTATAGACGTTTATATGACGTGGTATTTTAATTTCGCTTAGTAAAGGAAGTTCCTCTCTAAAACGTAGCCAAGAACGAACAATGATATCAGGCGGTGGGTCATCCCAATCGCATTCACGTAACCAAAGTTGTTTAATCAAAAGCTTAGCGTATAGCACCACCGGGGCTACGAAACCCATGACATCCCATAATCTAGCAACGCATGACAGCATTGTGCGCTTTGTACACGTTTCTGCGGGCGGGTTTACCTTAAGGCTAAACACATCGGACTCAGGTGACCAACACAAACCGAGCACCTTGTGCGTATCAGAATCATCGAATTCTTTTATCGCCGAAAGACGGTGATAGTGGGATTGTATCTAAATCCATACACGAATTACTAGTCCACTTGACGAGATCAAATTTATAATATTATTTCATGAGCTTTATAACCTCGGCGGTGGTTAGGGTGGCCTCCTCCACGCTATCAACCGAATACACAAAATCATCCATATATAATCCACTTTTAATTGCCCTCTTAGCTTTAGGATAAGAGGGACCTTCATCGTAGGCGAGCTGTCTCACCGTGCGTAGCGTATGAAATGGGCTCCATTAGAGGTTCTTTTGGGTCAAAGCGATTTAAAATGCGCTGAAATCGACGGTCACATTCATGGACCCCTACGCAAAGAAACATTTGGCGAATATCGGCGGATAATGCAATACTAAACAAACGAAAATTTGCTATTATATTAAATAAGTTGCCCTGCAAATTTTGCCCACTATAGAGGATATCGTTAAGAGAAAGATAGGTGCTAGTTCTAGCACTAGCAGTAAGTTTGTCTTCCCTGATGACACCGTGATGTTGTATGAAATACGACGGCGTGTCTTTATAGTTATCTAATTTTGGAGCTGCAAGTGATACGTAACCCTCCCTTATATATTTATTAATGATACCGTCATAAGCTTCTTTCAATTTGGGCGAAGCGAGCATCTTGCGCTCCAAACAACAGAACCGTTTTTCTGCCATTTGACGCGAGTCACCGAGAGACAAAATATCCCCTTTAAAGGGTAGCGCTATACTATATCGACCGTCGCGATCACGAACGGTGGTGTGGGTGTAAATTTCCTCACATAATCCATCATCCAGGCTAGTTATAGGCAGAACATTCAACTCCTCCATCTCCCAAGATTCGCGAACATATGACTCGAGCGGTTCGACAGCCATACAACAATAGGAGGTTGCCAAAATATTATCCATGATGAGGGCTGAACCAACGTTGACGTAGCCCAAGACGGTCTCAAAAGCGTAAGGCGCGGTATACGTGCCCCTGACCTTATTGTGTAACAAAAGTTGAGGGAAAACAGATGCTACAATAAGCATGTCAATATCTCCGGGGACGGCCTAAGTAACGTCTGCTAGAGTTAAATTATCAAAAGTATAATGATTTCTTATATTTACGCGAACACTACACATGATTAAAATTTAAAACTACTTTTACGGATTTTATCGCGTTTATTTTTAGTTCTTATTTTTAATTCCCGACGTTTCGGGCACTTTCCAGCACCCATGGTCACGGGGGACTGAGATGACTGACGTCCCGATGTCATTGTTAAACCCGGAGTACCTTCAGCACAATCACAAGTCTACAGTTTGTGATCATATCCTAGACGGCCCCAACCATTACATCAGATTTGATAGACCACAAATCCTCGCGAAAGAACACCGATTCCTACCAAGAATGATACGTGAGGCTATTGAAATTAAAAAACATCCTAATTTCAATAGAGAAGGAGGCTGGGTACTACCACCTCCTTGGGATCCTATAATCAATAAAATTAAAACTAAACCCAAGCATACCACTGCAAGACCTCAGGACATAGTCAGTTCATTTTGCATAGATCGGACCATAAACAATAATTAAAAAAGCTGAAGGTACTCCGGGTTTAACAATGACATCGGGACGTCAGTCATCTCAGTCCCCCGTGACCATGGGTGCTGGAAAGTGCCTGAAACGTCGGGAATTAAAAATAAGAAGTAAAAATAAACGCGATAAAATCCGTAAAAGTAGTTTTTATCAAAAGTAATCATTGCTGAGGTGTTGACCGAAATGGTTGGCAGATGCTCGGTTACCTTATCTAGTACTAGGTAAGTACTAGGTAGTAGTTAATACTACGATCTAAACGGGAATAAAACGCTAAGCGCTGACAACATTGCAACACAATCTTACGAAACTACTCTACGACGCACTGTCTATTAGTGCACGAACACTCTGTTCGTTTCCATGCGAATCTCTAACTACGATGCGGGCTATACCTAGAAACACGGTGGAAGGAGTCCGCGTTCCCATCTTCGATAGTGAACACAGAGGCGACGTCACCCGGTCCACCGTTAGAAGCGTCGACTTTAGTGGGTGGAGTTTCACTGTCCAATTTATTTAACGCGGATATGTTGCCACTCTCGAAATGCAATAACGTGTGGTGTCTGCTGTCGCACTTGTTACACAAAGAACTAGAGTTGCATTTAGCGACTAGATGTTGTCTATCGCTTAGACAATTTAAACATAAGTTGTTTGTTTTTACTATTTTATAACGTTCGCTTGGTGAATGTTTACGGAAGGTCGCACAATTATACAAATTACCGTGTTGTATTCTTACATAGAACACATACGCTATGAAGCGGTGCAGGCGCAGCGCTTACGTACGTCAGAGACATAGCGGTCCTAGTTGATGAGATCGGTCGGCACTCGACACATTTCTTCATTTCTTGTTTGACATTCGAGGAACGCTGTATTACTTTAATTTGATCTCGTACAAAGGAAGCTAAGGAGTCGAATGACGGTAACTCAGAGCTACGATGCTCCATTTCAAACGCATTCACGGTGTCCGGGTCTAGCTTCTTTAATGCGATGTGTAGAAACACAAAGTCCATAAGGTCATTAAATTTCAGATTTTTGAGCGCAGCTACCGATGTAACGAATTTATCCAAAAACTGCTCCAAGCCAGTGATGTTCGCGGATGATATAACTTTAAGATCGAATATCTGGTCTAGATACGAAGAGGCTAACATTCGCTTATCTTGGTATTTGTTTTTAAACGTTTTGAAAATTAACGAATAGTTATTTGCTGTTGGTGTGAAGCCCGAACAAATGGACTGTGCCCTACCACTTAACTTACTAATTAAATAATACAATCTTTCAGCGTCCGATAACGATGGATTGTTATGTATAGTGTTTTGAAAGCTATTAATAAACAAAGGCAAAGTTTTAATATCCATATTAAATACCGGGATATTTTTAGGGGGCAATCTAAGTGATTCACGTGGGCGTACCTGAATTTCTGGTTCTGCTTCATCTGGGCTGGAGACTGTAAGAACTTTGCCATCCTTTTTATGCGACACAACATATCTTCAAATGATAGAAGTGATTGGTAATTCACTGTATACTTAGGGTCGATTTTTAATTCAAAATTATTAATTTTGTCTAATATATCCTCGTAATCCAATCTCAAGTATTCCACTGTTTCAATTTTACATAAAAACGTTTCCCGCATTGAATCTACGTTAATATTTTTTATGTGATCACTTATGTATTGTATGCGTGAAAAAAGTACGTCCCTCTTGGCGTAAAGAGTTTTAAGTTTAATTTCATTTCCACTAACTGACACCTTGAATCACTCTAATTAATATTCGATTATCACGAACAATATCGTACAACGTTGGAAAACGAAAGTTTCACAATGCGTTACTGTCTATTAGTGCCGTATCATGACGTTAAATTGAACACTTTGTCACTACTATTTTTTCTTGTGCGAATGTAGGTTGCAAAAAAATGAGATAATAGACGCGGCGACTAGGTAGGAATTTAGAATGCGTCACTTGTATAAATGTTACCAATAGCGAGGTTAGGTAATTAGAAAACTACAGCGGGTCAAACTAAATAAAGAAATAAGCGTCTATTTACCTATGCGAATAAAGCTAGCTACAAATAAATTTCAATTTTAGCATTCAGCTTAATGTTGATGTCAAACGAAGTTAAATCTATCCAATATTAAACTAGAGTGTATTGTCCAAGGAATCGGTTCAGCAGTTCTACTCGATGAGGTCACACGGAATCAGTTCCAAATCCGCTCGTGGTTGCGCGGAAAACCATTCGTATTTTTAATTTTATTCGAGGGTAAGCTGCCAAGCGTTGTCCTTCCTTCGACCTTTCCTTCACCTGTCGTTCCTCCGACACGCCGGGGTGGTGGGGTGAGTGGGGAAAGAAGATAATTCTAGAATGTTGCGTGATTCTCGCAACCAATGAGAAGCGCCCCCCCCCTCCCCGAGACGCATTGATAGAAGGACCGAAGTATTATAAGCTAGAGCACGGCCCTCGTGCGCTCTCTTGCCTTTGCGCCGCTGGTTGGAAGAACACCGCCTGGGACAGTCGCGTCCTAGAGGGCTCTTGCTCACGCGCACCGCTAGTTTCAAACCGCACCACCTGGAGCAGTCGAGCTCCAGAAGTAACCGCCTCACCAGTGAGATATTGTCGCGCACCGCTCTCTTCCATCGCACCTCCGACCAGGACCGCATCCCTGGGGCCCCATGAGATCCGCCAGAAGTCACACCGAAGCAACGGAAGCGTCCAAGCCGCATCAAAGTCACACCCCGGTAAGTGTGCTTCTTTTCCTATGACACCTGCTTGAGTATTTGTGTTTTGTTAGTTAATCTGCCCCAGTTTCATTTCTCCTAATGTGCTCAAGCAGGATTCCTTCATAATCTTGGCAAGCAGTAGGTATTTTTCGGAAGAGCGAGTGCATTGTCAAGGAAACGTGCCAAATTCGCCATCATGCTTAGACATCATCCGCGTATACAGTCCATATAGTGTAAACATCTCGCGTAATAGGGTCAAGGCTCGACCGGGGAATCGGAAATCGGGGACCCTTAGGCCCGCCACCCAACCGTTTTTTGGTCCTTCGAGCCGGATTTGGACTGGTGTTTTGTAGCCTCACTAACCACTTTCTGGTCATTCGGCCGGATTTGGACTGGTGCTTTATAGCCTCACCAACCATTCAATCATCGAATTGCTAGATTAATTCCTTCGACAATGCACTCTGACTTAAAATTGAATAGATTTAAATAGTGTTCGTTTAGTTCAAATTTAAAATTTTGTTAGTTTTATTCGCAAATAGAATTATTCATTTAAATAGTGTTTGTATGGTTTGAGTTTGGAATTTATTGGTTACTCGCACAAGTGAATCGACTTATTTACACGCGCACCGCTAGTTTCAAACCGCACCACCTGGAGCAGTCGAGCTCCAGAAGTAACCGCCTCACCTAATGAGACATTATCGCTCACCGCTCTCTTCCATCGCACCACCGACAGGGATCGCATCCCTGGGGCCCCAGGAGATCCGCCAGAAGTAGCACCCCAGCAACGGAAGCGTCCAAGCCGCATCGAAGTCACACCCCGGTAAGTGTGTGTCAAATGTTTATAATATACAATAATCTTTATGACTTTTAAACATATTTAGATAAAATATTTAATTGTTATAAAAACTGAACTGAACAAGATTCACCAATCTTAAATGCACAAAATACTTTTTTCTCACTTAAACCAACTTGTAAACTCCTTAGATCGCTACGAACTGTCAAAGTTGTTTAGCTAAGTGTAGTTTGCTAAACAAAAAAACTGGCACGGAGAAAGGGACAAACAATCACACCGCTCTGTCTCATTTCTATGCAAGACGTATGCATAAATCTATCTTTTTTGTGTGCGAATGCGAAAGTAGGCGTCAATTTGTCTATAGGTTTCCCTGTCTACGATACTACGCATCCAATAGATATACTAAATCTATGGTCTACATAGACTATAATCATCACATAATAACTATAAATATTTTTATACTCCACTATTGTGGATTTTACCGAATGTTATGTACCGATGTGTGAATGTATAGCCCGTACGGATAAAGAATGGGATTATATATGGTGGCTCATCGAGCCTGTACCGTCAACATGCACAACAAAAATAACGAAAATCTACTAATAACGATATATCGTTACGTAGGTCACTTAATAAGTTTTGAGATGCTCGAAATTTAAAAATGGAACGCACCCGTGTTATATGTTTCTAAAAAAGCAAATTTATTTAAAAACTGAATGAACTCCATAAGCCAATGGCTCAATATTAAAAAACGAAGTTCTATTAATTTTCCTGCAACGCTTCCCACTCTTTTCATTTAAAACAATGGATCTTAACCGTGAACATTTGCGCGCTTTAATCTATTATGATTTTAAATTTGGTTTAACCTAACAATTAAGTTTACAACGGTTACAATCAGCATTAGGGGAATATGCTCCATTACGCGCTTCAATTTTTAGGTGGTTTTCTGAATTTAATAGGGATAAAATTAACCTTAAAATGACCAAAGAACCGGGGCCCCACAACAGCAGTAAAGGCAGAAAACGTATGGACTACTGAAATGTTGGTGCGAGAAGACCTACGAATCACATATACAGATTTTCATTCGGGGAGCATTCATACCATCCTACATCAACATCTTGGAGTGAGGAAGCTTTGTTGTTGATGGATTGGTTTGGTGTTTGACATTTGTCGACGTCAATGCTGGAAAATTGTAGGTTAGTCAACTCTGAATGGTATACTACAGTTAAATTACCCAAAGCTTTTCAAGCTGTGCGGGAGAGAAGACCAAAGACAAGGCTTCGGGGAATCATGTTGCATCACAATAACGCCTCTTCACATACCTCTCTTAGAACAAAAGCATTTATTGAGTAATCTGGTGTTGAAATTGTAAGTCACCCACCCTACAGCCCTGACTTAGCTCCTTGTGATTTCTGTTTGTTCCCAAGGGTCAACGAAAAAATAAAAAGCAAGTTTTTTGCAAGCGCGGAGGACGCCGTGTTTGCCTACGAAGAAGCAATTTCCGACTAGTCAGATAAAGACTGGCAAAAGTGTTTTCAGAGTTGGTTTAAGCGAATGGAAATTTGTATAGAGCATGATGGAGAATATTTTGAAAAGATTTAAAATAAATATTAATAGTATCTAGAATATTTTTTGTATATCTCAAAACTTATTGAGTGTCCTACGTATTAAGTTGTTAATTAAACATTGGGTATATTATTCGGTTACTTGGAAATATTCAATGGAAAAATATTTGAATAGAATTATATACATTATTTTTAAAATAACATTTATAACCAGTGACTTGAACATTGGCTTCGCTTTGATAAAATTGAATTACATATTTATAACATAAGAAAATTATTTATAAAGACTTAAATAAAACAATGTATGTGTCTTAAATTAAGTGTATATTAATTTAAATAACAGTCAAGAATATATGTATTTCAAATAAGACAGAGAGGCAAGAAACTCCATCGACATTTATTTTTTACATATATCTTTGAAAAATTATTATTTTTTTACTTGAACTTTCACCAGAATCGTCTGAGAACACTTTGACTCCGGACATCCCATCAATATCTACATAATCATAGTTAGAATCGGAGCAGCTAACGCTTTCACAATCGCTTATCCACGACGCTATTTGGAAGTATGTTTGGGATTAATTTTTCCTAAATATATTTAGTAAAATTTTATCTATTCATTTCATCGTGGTAATCGCCTTTTTTGGTTTTAGCCTTAAAAATCAACTCGACACCCTTCAATAATCCATCCCCTTGGGTTCCGTGCCACTAAGTCTACCACTGTTTATCTTTTTTTTCATTATTTGTTATTTAAGTATAGAGTATGTAGTACTGTTAAAGTAATAATTAGGAAAAAATAGATAGATAGATTCTTAAAAATGGTATTACCATTTTTAAGATACATGAAGAAGGAGAACAAAAAATCGTTGGAAAAGTCATTTTTTTCGAGATTTCTTGTATAAATACCCCTTGGGCCCAAACATTTTGTTCGTTTCATTATCTGCCATTAAAGTGACCATTATAGTTACTAATAATTAAAAAATTACAGCCCTGCGACAAAAAGACAGATAGACTTAGTAATAGGGTTCCGTTGAGCACTCGGCCGAGTAGTGGAGGTGTGAGAATATCTACTAACACATATCACCACGTGGGTGTCATAAAAGGCGACAGAGGGGAACAAATCAGGAGATGGGCAGCAGCATCTTCCTAATGATGACTAAAAATAAAAAAAACTGCGGTTGCCAACCCGTGAAGCGTGGCAACTATGGCAAAATCCCCTATATGAGCAAATCTACGGGGAAGGCTTATTCAGTAGTAGACTTTAATAGGAAGTAACAGTACGAAACGGGTCATACTTTGGGTGCCTAGACTAAGAACGCACAATGCTTGAAATAACGAATATCGAATAGCGAATACAATATTTTTGTTCAAATCATTAGTTATAAACAAACGTATAGCAACTAGATAACCTTGGTACGTGCTATATTTTTTAATTCGAGTGCCAATCCTGTTGCCATAGCCGCCCTTGCATTACTTTATTGCAATGGGTGATAACCTTCCAGATTTTTCTCTTTCTCAAAATACTTTAAGTATTACGTTATATACAATTTTATGTGTAGTACTATATAGTAATTTACCACGTTACAAATACGGGATTTTGTACATTTTGAATTAAAATCCAGCAAAACGCAGGTAGGTGCTGCTTATTCTCTGGAACATGTTATATGAACATTTTTTAATTATTTTTAGTATCATGTAAATATTTAGTTAATTTATGAAGTTTTTCATTTTCGTGCATTAACTATTTGTTAATCTTTTTACCGCTTTCTTAACAATAATTTTTCTATAGTCCTTGTTAGTAAAACGTACAACCCTAGCTAACGCACAAAATGACAAACCAAAATTTGTTAAACGTTCGCTGAGCACTCCTCTCCCTGGACGTCAACGAGTCGAGTGGGTCGGATGGCATCCCTCCTATTGTGGCACCGGTTTTAACGCGTCTTTTCCCGTACTCGTACTCCCTCGACGTAGTCCCGAAATCATGGAAGACAGCCCTCATGCACCCGATCCCTAAAAAATATAACCGCTCGGATCTGTCCAACTACAGGCTTATCACCATCACCTCCTTGTTCTCTGAAATAACCCATTATTAACCAGCTAATGCGTTACCTTGAAGATCACCAGCAGATTAGTGACCGCCAGTACGGTTTCCGTCGCGGTCGCTCGGCTGGTGATCTTCTGGGTTACCTAACTCATAAATGGGCGGAGGCAGTAGAGTCCAAGGGGGAGGCGTTGGCCGTTAGTTTGGACATAGCGAAGGCCTTTGATCGAGTTTGGCACAAAGCGCTTCTTATGAAGCTTCCTTCTTACGGGCTTCCCGAGAAATTGTGCAATTGGATCACTAGTTTTCTTGCTGACCGGAGCATTAAGGTCGTAGTAGACTGTACATGCTCCGATTACAAGCCCATTATGGCTGGCATTCGACAAGGATGCGTGACCTACGCTGTTTCTTCTGCACACCAATGACATTTTGCAAACCGATAACATTCATTACCATGCAGACAACAGCACTGGTGATGCTTTATACACCGGTCGTGCCAATATTTCTCAGGAAAACGTCGCTGAGCACTGGGACAAACTTGTGTCTGAAGTCAAGTTTTTGCTGAACAAAGTATCGGATTAAAGTTATATTACAGCGAGCGTTAACCATCTTAGCTACCACGGCTCAGTAAAGTTAGAAAGCCTATATACGTCTCACTGCTGAGCACAGGCCTCCCCTTATTTATGAGAGGGTTTTAGGGCGGGGAAGTGTCCGCCGCGCTGCCCCAATGCGTGTTAGCGAACTTCACATGTCTTAGAAATATTTTTATCTTATTCCTCAGACATGCAGGTTTCTTCACGATGTTTTCCTTCACCGCCGAGCACGTGGTAAATCAGAAAGTATCGGATTAGGGGCGACTAAATCTAGTCCAATTCAATATCCAGAAGACACAAGTTTGTAGTCCTCAGTTTGAAGGTATTTCTCTTCCTGCCTCAGCTAGCATCGGAATCATCAGCGTCGACATGTCGAATAGTGTGTAATTTCGTGGTCACTTGGAGGGGAAGGCCAAATTGGCCTCTAAAAAGCTTGGCGTGCTCAGCAGAGTGAGACGGTATTTTATGCCGGCACATCGCTTGCAACGCTACAGGGCACAGGTTTGACCTCACATGGAATACTGTTCCAATCTTTGGGCCGGGGCTCCCCAGTGCCAGTTCCTTCCATTTGATCGCATCCAACACAGAACTGTTCGAATCGTCGGCGACCGAGCTGTTTCCGATCGGCTTGACTCACTGGCACTGCGAAGGGATGTTGCATCTCTTTGCGTATTTTATTGCATCTACCACGGGGAATATTCTGTTTGAGCTTTAACTAAATCTATAGCTTAAGTACAGTCTTATAAGGTAATAGTTATTTTGTAATGGAAATTATTTTATCGGCTTACGATACTTCGTATTTCATTACAGTCACTTTTCTGAAATATTGATTTTGGTGGATGAACGTTTATTCGCCTGTTTTTATTCGGTATAGTTTCGTATATGTATTCAGGAAATGCGATAATACTGAAGGTGACATATAGAACTACCATAAAGCACCATAACATAAGAAATAAAACTAAAGCGGAAGAGTTTCATATATAACATGCGTTGGAGATGTGGGATGGCATAAAAGGGTTATTTCTTTGACTTCATAGCCTAGCTTGGATCTATTTGCTTATCGTGGCAACTACCGTATCCCGTGAGCGGTTATTTTCAGAGGCTGGATCTACAATCACCCAGGAGAGAATCCGCTTATTAGGCGCCAGGTTGTCGAAATTGTTATTTTGAAATTGAATTCGAAAGAAATAAATGTAAACGTCAAAAAAAAACTAATTAATTCTTGTTTTCTGATAGCTATTCGATAAAATTAAACGTGTATAAATAGTGTAAAACTTCCATAAATAACATAAATATAATGTTTGATATTATACGTTTTTGTTTCATTTCTGTTCAAAATGATTATTTATTCCATATGATATATATGTATATATATTAATGGTGATAAAAAACATCGAAAAAATCGATATATTATGATACATAAGCTTCGAGGTTTTAATGAGCGATGTTACATCCTATAGATGTGCTTACTCGGAAAAATTACGACTTGAGTTAACTTGAGTTGCAATTTACACAACCAGAACTAAACTCGAGTTACGCAACTGTAGTTAGCAGGACAAAACACAGTAAATGATTTGTTACAATTAATTTTAAAAATTTCTTTTTTTTTAATCTCTTGGATCAATTATCATTACTAAACTTAGTAGGTAGGATTGAAATAAAAAGATGTATTTAGTATGTATAATATACTTAGGTATTTTTGGTTTTAATCGATTAGTAAGTATCTATATTTTACAACAAAATTAGCCATATAGCAGTCTTCACAAAAAACATAAATCTAATTTAAAGATGTAGGTAAATTAGCTATTTAATAGTTTAAATATTCTTAAATAACTTAGCTATCATAAAGTTCTAAATAACAAATAATTTTGGTGGTAGCTAATACTCTTTGAAACACAAAGCGCGCGCACACAAATACACGCACATAAAGCTAGAAATCTTAAAGTCACAAATAATCTTTGCCTAGCCCTTAAACTCTCTCTTAAAACTGTATTTTGTTTTTCGATATAAGGAACTAAACTCAAAAGCTGCTCGAACTCCTCTTCCCCTATTCTCAGGTAGTCGGAATTGATTTGGCTCTAGAACTTTGATAATCCGCATATTTGAGTGATTTCACCTAAGTTTTAAATAGTCTTTTACTCATATCTTTCCTCTCCTCTTTTCTTTACTATCAATTGTCGTGTTTGTTTTCGTCTTCAAAACGTCCTGTAATGATATTGTGGCCCTTCTCCTACTACATCATGCAAAACATGACGATATGTCGATATTAATATATATATATATATATATATATATATATATATATATATATATATATATATATATATATATATATATATATATATATATATATACATATATAATCCTATTATGACTATATATGACCCTAATTATTGGTCACGCCCACCCTTAATTCAGGGCCCTGATTCAGGGTAGTGTAATATGGGGAATATCGGAGCACGACCAAAAAGTACTCCGTGCTACCCATTATAGTCGCGATGGATGTTAGAGAGAAGGAGAACAATCGCTGTAGTAAATGCATAGCAAACGTGCTAAAGCATTGCCCGCATATCCCTGAACTTCCGTCGGTAAGCAGAATCTGCGATAGCTGTTTATGAGTACAAGTAGATGAAGTTAGTTGAATGAGATGAGGTGAGAAAGTAACCGTGCTCCGACATATTTTATTTTTTGATAAAAAGAAACATTAAAAATGGTGAAACATTGCATTGTGCGTGGATGTGCAAGTGGTTTAGCATCTGATCGGAAAATAGACTAAAAATGAGTTTTATTAAGACAGCTTAGCGATCGCAGTGCCTCACTTATTTTGTCCATATTCCACATAGGACAGGCCTGTTGGTCTAGTGATTAGTGACCCTGACTGCTATGCCGGAGGTCGTGGGTTCGATTCCCACCCAGGACAAATGTTTGTATGATGAGCACGATCATTTGTTCTGTGTCTGGGTGTAATTTATCTATAATATTTATGTATTTAGAAATATATAAGTATGTTTATCAGTTGTCTAGTACCCATAACACAAGCTCTGCTTAGCTTGGGACTAGATGGCGTTGTGTGATAGTTGTGGAATATTATTATTATTATTATGTGTGGGGTATCTATATAGTTTTCTCATCTGGTTGGGATGTATAAATATATAATTATAAACGAAAATGAAAAGATAAATATACATAAATATCAATAAAATAAAATAAATACAAAACTACGTAAATAAATAAAAGCCCAACCAGATGGAAGCCCTCGGCAGGGGAGACCAAACGGCCAAGGGTTATTTTTAAAAGGTTATTATTATTATTATTGTGGGGGTATCAATATAGTTCTCTCATCCGGTTGGGCTCCATAAATATATAATTATAAATGGAAATGAAAACATAAACATACACAAATATCAATAACATAAAATAAATATAAAAATACATATATAAATAAAAGCCCAACCAGATGGAGGCCCTCGGCAGGGAAGACCAAACGGCCAAGGTTAGGGGGAAAGGGAAAGAAACTGGCGGACGATGACGGGCGGTATCGAGTAGCACCGCCTTCTGCATTTGAGCCTGGAGCGGTCCGCCACGTAGTCCCAGCCGCCTCAGATGACCCGAGAGGCTGACTGGGATTAGCCCGTTTGCAGAGACGACTACAGGAATAATTTCGGTCGGCAGACCACCCCACATGTCGGTCACCTCGTGAGCCAGGTCCAGATATTTTGTTTGCTTATCTGTTTCGGCTTTCACGAGGTTCTCGTCATACGGAATGGTAATATCGCCCAAAAATATCCTTGACTGTGCCCGGTCCATCAGCACAATATCAGGCTTATTCGCAAGAATAGTCCTGTCTGTGATGATGGCCCGGTCCCAATAGAGCCTGGCGCGATCATTTTCGAGCACGGCTTCCGGCAAGTACCTGTAATACGGCAATTTCCGATCCACGAAACCGTATTTCAGAGCGAGCTCCTGGTGTAGAATTCTGGCTACCAGGTTGTGCCTGTGCAAGTACTCAGAGTTCGAAAGCGCCGAACAACCGGAGATGACAAGCCTAAGTGACTCACCGGGATGGCGACAAGCTCGACAGATGTCGATGGTACCATCCTTTAGGATGTATCTCCGATAGTCGTTGGTCTTAATAACCTGATCCTGTATTGCACAGACAAAACCCTCGGTTTCCCCGAAGAGGGCACCAAAGCGTAGCCAGTGGAGGGAGGTTACTGTGTCTACGAAAGGCCCATGTAGAGACTTGTAGAACCTCCCGTGGAGCTCCTTCTCCTTCCATACGGTCTCCCGGTCGGAAATTGTCTGCACTGCCGGGTCTTGCCATTGCTCGTTGGCTAAGGATAGAGGGGTAAGTCCTTTATCACAAGAAATGACGCCCTTATAGAATGGATCATCCGATCTCGCCAGGAAGTAATTACGGAGGCTGCACACTTCGCGATTATGCATGGTGAGCGCGCTCAAGAAGCCACGCCCACCATGCTTTCGCGGCAAGTACAGCCTTATTACCGACGATCTCGGATGATGCATCCTGTGGGACGTCATGGTAGTGCGGACTTTTCTATCCAGGGCGTTAAGTTCAGTCTGAGTCCACCTGAGTATGCCAAAGGTATACATGAGGACAGGCATGACCCAGCCGTTATATGCTTGTGTCTTATTCACGCCGGACAAAAGGCTGTTAAGCACTTTGGTCAAGCGTGCATAAAACACGTCGCAAACTGACTGTTTCATATCAGCCTCATCGATACCGATGTTCTGTGACAAACCCAGGTATCGGTATGTTTCAGCCTCGGAAAGGGTCCTTAAGTTGACGGGCATAGATAAGTCTATGCCCTCAGAGTTAGCAACCCTACCCCTCTCAACATGGAGTACCGCACACTTATCCGTCCCCAGCTCCATTCCAATGGAATTGCTAAATTCACAAGTTTTGTTTAGCAATTCCATAAGATGGGAGCGACTGGAGGCGAATAACTTGAGGTCATCCATATAGAAAAGGTGGGTCACTTTTGTCCCTCCTTTCCGTAGCTGAAATCCCCTCCCGGAGCCCTCCAGTAAGGTACTGAGAGGGTTCAGAGAGAGGTAGAACTATATTGGACTCAGACAATCGCCCTGGAAGATACCCCTTCCTATCCCTATGTGGTTCTCTGCAGCCATCACCCGCTCGCCCAGATGACACAGGAACGTACTCCACTGCCCCATACACTGCTCGAGGAAGTCTCGAACTGTACAGTCTATCTTGTACAGCTCGAGGACTCTCTTTAGCCATGTATGGGGCACCGAGTCGAATGCCTTTCTGTAGTCTATCCAGGCGGCGGAGAAGTTCCGACGGTTGCGTTTCACCACTTTGCCAATGACCGCGTCGATGAGGAGTGGTTCCTTGGTTCCACGACCACCGCCCCGACATCCATTTTGAGCGCGCGACATCACCTGATTTGAGTCCAGGTGACGAGTGATTCTCGCGCTCAAAATGGATGTTAGTGTCTTGTATATGGTCGGTAGACACGTGATGGGGCGGTATTTGCTCGGGTCTGTGGTACCCTGGCCTTTAGGAACCAAATGGGTGATCCCAGTAGTGAAGAGGCTCGGGAGCGACTTCTGGTTGAGAAGCTCTTGAAACTGTCGGGCGAGCACAGTGTGACACACCACGAACCCCTTCAGCCAGTAGTGATGCAGCCCGTCGAGTCCCGGACTTTTCCAGTTCGGGGCCCTACGGACCGCCTCAGCTACGTCATCCGGCGTTATGGTGACGGGGTCCATGGGCGTAATACCCGCACACTGACTCGCCACAACTTCCGTCCAAGGGCCCTCGTTGTGGTGTACGCGCTCTGACCACAGGCTGCGCCAGAATGCGACCGTGTCGGCCTGATTCGGTACTGGGCCCGTTCCACTTACCATTGGTCGCTCCAATGATTTATAGAGCCTCTTCTGATCACTCTGGAAGAGACGATTCTGGTTGAACCGTGTCGACCTCTCGGTATATCACCGAATTCGCTTTCCCCAAGCAGCGATTTTCTGCTTCAGGTCGTCTATGCACTCCGTCAGTTTTTGCATTATATCCGGCTGGGACAAACTAACATTTGTCCCAGCAAACGCCATCCTGACGGTGCGCACAATCCTCGGCCTGGTATTGCCTGACCTGAAGCATATCAGTCTGCCGATGAGGGCCCTAGCCTTCGCGATACGTTCTTCAATTCTTGTTCTCCAGGCTGGGATAGCACTACTTTATCCAGTAGTGCGTCCAGCCGTGGAAAGTTTGGCGCCTATAATACGGCAGACTGCCAGTGCGGCGCCAAAAAGAATTGAGTCCGTCTCGCAAAGGTCCCGACTGGCTTCCAAATAGGTAACCAGCATAGGGTTCAGAGCCCTCACGACAGCCTGATTCCGCGCTTGCTTAGGGCTATGCGAGGAAGTCGCGGTCGATTTTCGAGAGGCGTACTGCGCGTTTCCATAATCGCCTCATCCAATGTACTCCTCATTTGCTCTATTTCTAGTCCCTGGGTGAATGTTCCATCATCATTTGAATCAGCAACCACTGGGGTATTCACGGCGGCATCCACGTGTGCGGGTTGTTCTGCAACTTGTGGCACCGCACCCTCAGTCGTAGCGTTTTCATTTGATGAGGGAACAGCCTCACGTCGTAGCCGTACGAGTTCGGCGCCATCAAATATATTTGAGCGTAAGATATACCGAACTCGGTCTGCCAGGTTTTGCTCGGTGACAGTAATAGATGGCTCCAGCTCAGTAAAAAGACGATGCATCCTAGCCCGCTACGCGAAACCTCCAATTTCTCCCCCTTTCGCCCGAAAATACGCCCGCAATGCGTTTGTATTCATATTGATGGTCCATCGCATGCGGCGTACTCCACCAGTGGCGGGTGCCGATTGCTGGGTCTGTTTCGTCATCAACTGTCCACTAGGTTGAGCTGTTGTCAAAATGTCCCAAGGGCTTCGCAATATGGCGCATTAGCATATTGTGAAGAAAAAATTTATACAAATGAAGTAAAAATGAAGAAAAAATATATAAAAAAGCAGTTAGTGGGGTAGACGATTTTTTCGAGATTATATTTACTATATAAATAAAATTATTTTATATTTTAGAGCTACTCAGCAGTTTAGCAGCACACTTAAACCGTCGACAACTGCTAAGTTCATTTCATCCCAGTAGCTACTCCAGCGCTGTTGTGGAGAGTGTTTGAACTGTTATTTACTGCTTACAAATGGCCACTTTTTCAACTATTCTACTTTGGGAGTTGGTAGGTACTCCTTACTTCTACACTCCATACGTCATTGTCAACACGGTTATGTCAACTGTCAAGTCAACTTAGTCAACGTCACATCATGACAAGACGTCACAAGTCACAACACAAGTTGCAGAGCTTTGTGGTCACAAGTTATAACTTTTTTTTAATTATGTTTTAGTTGTATTTTTAACTTATTATAATTTAAAGTTTGAAATCGGTGTTTTAAATATATTCATGTGAACATTAAGAGATAATTTAAAATGTCATCTACATTCATAGGTTTTAGCGAAGAGGATTTAAAACGTATGAAATCATCAGAATCTGGCACGCGAAGCGGTAAATACAACTTAACTCTTTTCTTGTATATGCCCATAAGATATAGCTGTGAGATAATAACCTCCTCCCTTTAATTTCGATCTGTTGTTTATCCTCCACTTTGTAAAAGCATTGTTGAGCTTCGATTATCGTTTTGCGAATATACATTTCTTGTTTGTTTACGTCACCGGAAAAAAACTACTGGATGAACACGTACGATCACATCTCTGCGAGTTCCGTGTTTTATATTTTGCTAATTGATCATTGACGAAGAAGCAAAAACAAATTGCTTTGTAGTTTATGTATGTATTTGGTTTTTAAATAAATGATATTTTTTGGGATTTTACAACACTTAATTTTGCCGATACGACACAGACACTGATTATTGTAATTATTAATCGGCCATATCGATATACACGTTTAAAGTCCTCTATTCTATCATGGTGGTCAGTCTCAACGGAAACTGGCTATCTGTGCAGGATGATGCTTTAGTATTTTGGACTCAGATATTATTATATATATTTATATTATATTTTTATTTTTATTATTATACACTGGCTATAATCATATTTTGTTGGTAATTTTAAATTTTTAATATGATATTGCAGAAACATGTGAAACAAGATAAAATTATTAAAATATTTATTAACAATTACAACATTAAAACACAAATTTTTACAGTTTTAATACTATATGTTATTTTTTCATAATAATAATAGAAAAAAACATTAGTTTTTGGGTCTTAGCTCTATATTAGTTTAGTTTACGACGGGCTGTTTTCCGCAACTCCACGTCTAAGCGCGTATTTTGCGTGTGGGCAGGAATAACATGCTTATTCGAGCCATGATATCTCCCCGAAGAAGCTCAGCAGTCCCTTGATGTTGTAAGCAACTTCGGGGAGCGATCCCGGTGTGCCGAGATGTTTAGCCCTGTATGAAGCGACTTCCGGACATGTCAGCAACACGTGAGCCGCCGTTTCTTCCTCTCTCATGCATGCCCTGCACAGGGGGCTGTCAGTAACACCTATGGTGAACAAATGTTTGTTAAAAGAGCCATGTCCTGTGATAGCACTTGTTACTATCCTGATCTGTGGCTTGTTCAGTTTCATTAGAACCTTGGTTAGACGAGTGTTTATTTCAGGTAGGACCTCCCTAGCTTGTCTACAGTCTACTAAATTTTTCCAAAGCTGAGCGTGTAAATTATTGAAGTATCTACGTACCAGTGAACGAACATAGCCAGAGGGGATTGGTATTATTGGTTCTGGCCCTATAGTTGCTAGGGCCGATCCCCTTCTGGCCAGTTCATCTGCTGCATCGTTACCTCTAGATCCACTGTGTCCCTTGATCCATTGCAGAGTCACATTGTTGTGCTTACATACCTCATTCAATCGTTGATGGCACTCGTATATCAGTCCCGAGTTCGTCACGTTGCAACTCAGAGCTTGTAGTACCGCCATACTGTCGGTCAGTATTCTGATGGAGAAGTCTTTCACCTTTCTAGCATCTATTGCTATGGCCGCTTGGATGATACCCATGCATTCAGCCTGGAAGACTGTGTTGTGGGTACCCAGCGGTGTGCATATGTGGATATTAAGGTCTTCAGAGAAAGCCCCAGACCCCACACCTTCATTTGTCTTAGAGCCATCCGTGAAAACTTTGAGCTCTCTTGGACCCAATCCTTCCAGATGGTCAGTTTCCTTCAATTGTATCCTGTACTTCTTATCGAATACAAATTGTTTTGGGATCCTATCATACTTGGCTTGTAAGATAGGTATTTTTGAGTAAATTCTATCGATTATATCTGTATGGGGGACTCTACACTTACTTAAAAGATTTAGGGTCTTGAGTCTAATGGCAGCTAAAGTTGCTTCTTGTTGTATATATAGATGAAGCGGTGTTAGCTCCAGCATAGCCTCCAAAGCTGCTGTTGGTGTTGTCCTTATGCAGCCCGTGGCAGCCATACAAGCTAATCTCTGGTAACGCTGTAGCTTTTGTATAGTGGTGGCTTCATTGGTTTTGGTCTACCATACCAGAGAGCCGTATGTGATCATGGGCCGAATTACAGTTTTGTACAGCCACAGTATAATTTTTGGCGTTAAACCCCATTGTTTGCCAATCATGTTTCTGCACTGCCAGAAAGTTAAACTAGCTTTGCTGATTTTGTTTTCTATGTGTTTGTACCCTATGGTACCCAAGAGATGGCGTCAGAAAACAGGGCCGCCCAATCAGAAGATGGGAAGATGATATCCGCCTAACCTTGGGACCATACTGGACAAGGGTAGCAGCAGACAGAACCCAATGGAAGCAGTTGGAGGAGGCCTATGCCAAAAGGCACACCGAACTGAGGGACTTACTTTAACTAGTGTAGGAACTCAAACACAAATATTATATAACCCCAAAGTTCGGAAATAAGTGGCTATATTATTATATTATTATTATTATTATGTGTTTGTTCCAGTTAAGTTTACTGTCCAAGGTAAGACCTAGGTATTTTATCTCGGAAGAAAGTTGGAGTTTTGTGCTGAAAAGACTTGGAAGATGATAGTTATTCAGCATTCGTTTTTGTGTGAACATTACTATAACCATTTTATTTGGATTAACGGTTAGGTCATGTTCCCTGCACCATCTCTCCACAATACGGAGAGCCGCTTGGGTCAGGTCGCACACAATGGTCTTACCAGAGACCAGTATTGTCAGATCACCTGCATAACCGACTGTGTAGAAATGATTAGCGTTTTATTTGCTGATGAGCTCATTAATGACCATATTCCACAGGAGAGGTGAAAGAACCCCACCCTGCGGGCATCCTTTCATGATCTGAATTGTCTGAGATTCACCAGCAATCTTTATTGTTCGTGTACTGAGCATGTTTACTATCCAGTCAATCAGTGCCGGTTCAACATTATGCCAACTTCGGGCACCTTTTATGCTGGAGAAATTTGTTCTGTCAAAAGCACCTTCTATGTCTATGAAGGAGCCTAGACATATTGCTTTGTTTTGGATGGCCTCTTCAATCTTTGTTATTACCTGGTGAAGTGCCGATTCTGTTGATTTACCTAAGCTATAGACGTGTTGTTTTTCGTAGCGGTAAGTTAATTAGCGCTGACTCTCTCAACTCCCGTTCACACATCCTCTCCATCGTCTTTAGGAGAAAGGATGTGAGGCTAATAGGCCTATAGGATTTAGGGTCCGTATAGTCGTTCTTACCTGGTTTGGGTATGAACGTGACTTTCACTTCCCTCTATCCCCTAGGAACATAGGATATAGCCGGGAATAAGCCGTCAGGTCCTGCTGCCTTATAGGGTTGGAAACTATGAATGGCCCAATGGATTTTGTCCATCGTCACCACTCTTTGTGCTAAGTGTCCCAGTCTTCTTTTGTTGGTGTCAGTGCATCTTCATGCCGGTTCACCCTTTCAACTACACAGCAACCTGGGAAGTGAGTATCAATTAGGATGCGTTGGGTTTCATCCAGCGATGTTGAGTAGCTTCCGTCGGGTTTCTTTAAAGAGATAGATCCCGGCGTGTTCTGTTTAGCTAGGATTTTCCTTATCCGATTTGCTTGTTCACAGGTTTCTATGCTACCACAGAATTTGCGCCACCCTGTTGAGCGTCGATACCTGATACATTTTTTGTATTCAGACTTAGCTTTCTTATATAGAAGCCAATCTTCATCCTTTGAGGTATTCATTACCCTATTTAGGGCTTTTCTTACCTTCTTACGTTTCCTGTCTAGTTCTTTACCCCACCACTGTTGCTTTTGCTCAGCATGTTTTGGTGGAGTGATTACTGGACATGATTCATGGTAGCTATCGATCATGGCTTTAGTGACAGCTGCTGCCCGTTCTTCTAGGAGCGATTGATCTGCTATGATATTAGTTCCCCCAACACCCGCGAGCGAAGATGTCAGCCTATTAAGGTATTTTGTTTTATCCGTCTTGCGGGGATTTCTCCATGGTGGTATAGCGGGGATATCGACCTGTAGTACGCAGCAGATCCATCTGTGGTCTGAGCATGAAGCCTCTTTCGACACATGCCATCCCGTTATTAGCTTAGCTGCTCCTTCTGTTGCAAGTGTGAGGTCGATTATTGTGCGACAGCGTTTATTTATGAAGGTTGGTTCAGAACCAGTGTTTAATATGGTTAGGTTAGTGCTAAATAAATATTCAACTAAAACCTTACCTCGTTCATTAGGTTTTTCCATTCCCCAAAGGGGATGATGCGCTTTGGAGTCCGTCCCGATCACAACCTCTAGTCCGGCTCTCTCACAGAAATTCACCAGCCTGAGAGTGAGGGGGAGGGGTGTCTTCCTCATACATGTAGACCGAGGTGACGACTAACCTTTCCTCCTGTGTGTTTTGTAATGCTACGGCATACATGTCTCTGGAACAGAAATCTGTTAGTGGTTTTGCACAGATATCTTTAGTAGTATAAATACACGCTCTAGGCTTGTCGTGCTCAAAGTTGTAGAATAACTCGCCTCTTAGGTTGTTTAGGCCTTTAATTTTACCGGCCCCAACCCATGGCTCTTGGATTAGGGCCATGGCCGTCCTTTGTGCCTCCAACCACTTGCGTAATTGAGCCGACGCTGTCTCACTGTGGTGGAGAATGGTCTGCACTAGGCTAGTTTTGGACGAAGGGCACGCCATCATCGATCGCGTCATACCCGTCCCCGCCTAAAAATAAGCCTGCCAGCAGATCTCGGGTTTCATCGTCAGCCACCGAGTCGGAATTGGACGGCAAGATGCAGTCCTCTTCGTCGCTCAGTGAGCTGCCGCTGAGCCCAGTTTCCACTGGGGGCTTCGGCTCGGTTGTGCAGGCAGTTTTTTCACTGGACTTGACATCCAGTGATTTCGATGTTCCGGCAACCATGGCCACGGTATCCATGACTTCCGGGTTCTTTTCTGCCTCTTTGCTAGGTGGGGAATCAACGAATTTTCCTCCACGACTCTGGAATTTAACGTATACCGCCCCACATACACATGCGAGACGGCGCCCGGCTTTCATCAGGGTCGGGATATGATTGTCCGGCACCGAAGCAACGAGGAACCACCCGTCCGTCTGTTTGTCCGCTTTGAGTAGAAGCCAGTCCTTGATGTTTACCCAGCGGTTCTGGTACGCAAGCACACGATCATTGTCGCGTGAGTCCTTCCAGGCACCTTGGGCATCAGGGATAAGGATACCACATTTGATTCTTTGTGGTATCTCTGACTGTTTCTTAATAGTCAGCGTGGTGTTGGATTTGAGGTCGAGGGTATTAATATTCCCCTTCAACCAGTCCAGAGCCTTCTGGTCATCGCACCACAGCTTTAGGACACCCTCCGTGTAAACGGGTTTGCCTCTAAAAACCGGGCCCGACGCATCAAGGTCCTGGTTACTCCAGGCCTCACTGTTCATCTTCCTCTGTATGGCCACGAGGATGTCATCAGCTATCTCCTTTGTTATGTGACCTGAACGCGCACACTTTAAGGCCACACCCAAATCTGCTTTAGCAGCAGAAGCGTAGCTTGTTCTTGCAGCCTTTGTTTGCTGTTCAAGTCGCACTTTTTTGTGCTTTCCTCTCGGTGAGGTGGACTCTTCCAGCAATCTTTTGGCTGCTCTTTCCTTCTTTCCAGGACGCTTAGCTGCTCTCTGGTTCCTGGCGGATTTCTTAGCTCTATATTTAATATAGTGTATCTCTCATATCTTTAATATGCTACCACAGAATTTGCGCCACCCTGTTGAGCGTCGATACCTGATACATTTTTTGTATTCAGACTTAGCTTTCTTATATAGAAGCCAATCTTCATCCTTTGAGGTATTCATTACCCTATTTAGGGCTTTTCTTACCTTCTTACGTTTCCTGTCTAGTTCTTTACCCCACCACTGTTGCTTTTGCTCAGCATGTTTTGGTGGAGTGATTACTGGACATGATTCATGGTAGCTATCGATCATGGCTTTAGTGACAGCTGCTGCCCGTTCTTCTAGGAGCGATTGATCTGCTATGATATTAGTTCCCCCAACACCCGCGAGCGAAGATGTCAGCCTATTAAGGTATTTTGTTTTATCCGTCTTGCGGGGATTTCTCCATGGTGGTATAGCGGGGATATCGACCTGTAGTACGCAGCAGATCCATCTGTGGTCTGAGCATGAAGCCTCTTTCGACACATGCCATCCCGTTATTAGCTTAGCTGCTCCTTCTGTTGCAAGTGTGAGGTCGATTATTGTGCGACAGCGTTTATTTATGAAGGTTGGTTCAGAACCAGTGTTTAATATGGTTAGGTTAGTGCTAAATAAATATTCAACTAAAACCTTACCTCGTTCATTAGGTTTTTCCATTCCCCAAAGGGGATGATGCGCTTTGGAGTCCGTCCCGATCACAACCTCTAGTCCGGCTCTCTCACAGAAATTCACCAGCCTGAGAGTGAGGGGGAGGGGTGTCTTCCTCATACATGTAGACCGAGGTGACGACTAACCTTTCCTCCTGTGTGTTTTGTAATGCTACGGCATACATGTCTCTGGAACAGAAATCTGTTAGTGGTTTTGCACAGATATCTTTAGTAGTATAAATACACGCTCTAGGCTTGTCGTGCTCAAAGTTGTAGAATAACTCGCCTCTTAGGTTGTTTAGGCCTTTAATTTTACCGGCCCCAACCCATGGCTCTTGGATTAGGGCCATGGCCGTCCTTTGTGCCTCCAACCACTTGCGTAATTGAGCCGACGCTGTCTCACTGTGGTGGAGAATGGTCTGCACTAGGCTAGTTTTGGACGAAGGGCACGCCATCATCGATCGCGTCATACCCGTCCCCGCCTAAAAATAAGCCTGCCAGCAGATCTCGGGTTTCATCGTCAGCCACCGAGTCGGAATTGGACGGCAAGATGCAGTCCTCTTCGTCGCTCAGTGAGCTGCCGCTGAGCCCAGTTTCCACTGGGGGCTTCGGCTCGGTTGTGCAGGCAGTTTTTTCACTGGACTTGACATCCAGTGATTTCGATGTTCCGGCAACCATGGCCACGGTATCCATGACTTCCGGGTTCTTTTCTGCCTCTTTGCTAGGTGGGGAATCAACGAATTTTCCTCCACGACTCTGGAATTTAACGTATACCGCCCCACATACACATGCGAGACGGCGCCCGGCTTTCATCAGGGTCGGGATATGATTGTCCGGCACCGAAGCAACGAGGAACCACCCGTCCGTCTGTTTGTCCGCTTTGAGTAGAAGCCAGTCCTTGATGTTTACCCAGCGGTTCTGGTACGCAAGCACACGATCATTGTCGCGTGAGTCCTTCCAGGCACCTTGGGCATCAGGGATAAGGATACCACATTTGATTCTTTGTGGTATCTCTGACTGTTTCTTAATAGTCAGCGTGGTGTTGGATTTGAGGTCGAGGGTATTAATATTCCCCTTCAACCAGTCCAGAGCCTTCTGGTCATCGCACCACAGCTTTAGGACACCCTCCGTGTAAACGGGTTTGCCTCTAAAAACCGGGCCCGACGCATCAAGGTCCTGGTTACTCCAGGCCTCACTGTTCATCTTCCTCTGTATGGCCACGAGGATGTCATCAGCTATCTCCTTTGTTATGTGACCTGAACGCGCACACTTTAAGGCCACACCCAAATCTGCTTTAGCAGCAGAAGCGTAGCTTGTTCTTGCAGCCTTTGTTTGCTGTTCAAGTCGCACTTTTTTGTGCTTTCCTCTCGGTGAGGTGGACTCTTCCAGCAATCTTTTGGCTGCTCTTTCCTTCTTTCCAGGACGCTTAGCTGCTCTCTGGTTCCTGGCGGATTTCTTAGCTCTATATTTAATATAGTGTATCTCTCATATCTTTAATATGTAGAAAGATTAAATACACTGTACAATTTTGTCATTGTAAACTACTTGCCCTGGTATTCCGTTAGAACTATATTGGCATATCAGAGTATAACATGATGATAGTGATTACGGTTTTTATTACATCATAAGTCCACTGCTGTGGGAGACTGCCCTACACTTCGTATACCATACCTGCCTCTTGAGAACCTTTCTTCGTTATTGGATATTGGTTAATCTAGCTTTTATTAGCTGTATACATTTTATCATGAAATATGAAAAAACACTTCCTTCATTTATTCATGTTGTTTAACTATATCTTATAAAAGAAAATGTGAGCTTCAAAAATTCCTATCTGCAGAAATAAAAAATTCTACATACACAAATTTCTTTACTAAGATTAACGAATACAATTTTCGGCAAATATATTGTTCTTTCTCAGATAGCAAAAATTATTTAAATTAAAAGCAACGTTTTTATTGATATTATATAATCAATAAAAAGAACTTTATTGATATTATAACAATTTTATTGATATTGTAATCAATAAAAACATCGATTTAGTTTAATATTTCTTTGATTTTTAACAGATGAAGTGGATCCTGACTTCAGTTTAAAAAACATTAGAAAGATCGAAAAAATAGGTGCGAAACCTAAAAAATTAACAAATCAATATAAACTACCAATATTAAGAAAGCAAGATTCAGATGATGCCATTGATAGTATCGAATTTAGTAAATGTAAGCTTAGTATAAAAACGCCAAATAACCCAGCAGAAGAAATTGTTAATAATAATAATGTTGCGGACAAGATTGAAGATAGTTCAGCTGTTGATGCTCAAAATGTGGAATATAAAAGTGACTCAGCAGATGAATCACATAGTAATATTGAGAATGTAAAAAATAATAAAGATATAGCACCTGATATTGTGAGGGGTGTAGAAAATTACATGGAAGATGATTTAGCAGCTCATAAAGTAAAACTGGAAGAGTTACAATTGAAACAGAAATTGATGGAGGAGCAAAACAAAAAAAGAAAAGAGATGCTGGCAAAAGCATTAGCTGACAGGTGAGAATCAACTTGATTTTTGCAACAAATTATAATCATTATTAGATAAAACTAATGTTACAGATTTTGTCGCATTTGATTTTAACAGGACAAATAGGAAGATTGTTAAAAACCCATGTAAAGGAACATATAGCCGATGTGATGCATCAATGTTCCAGGAAGTCAGCAGTCTGTAAACATTTCCAGTATTGTTTCTGCCATTATATCAGATTTGATAAACCCAAATTTTCGCAAAAGAATATCGACTCCTACCAAAATTATTTTGCGAGTCTATTGAAATAAAAAAAAACTAACATTATTTCATGATCTCAATAGAAAAGATATCTGGGTTAGCACAATGCTAGCGCATTCAAACCAAAACTTACAATTGCAACAGTTCAAGATACTGTAAACTCCTCCTGCTTAGATTAGACCAAACATTCATGTACTAAAACTTAAGGTAACCCGGGCTAGAGATGAAGTTAGGAGGCTAAACACCTCAGTCACCATTTGTTTTTTTTATATAAGAGGGGGCAAACGAGCATACGGTTCACCTGATGTTAAGTGTCTTCCGCCGCCCATGAACATCTGCAACACCAGGAGAATTGCAGGTGCGTTGCCAGCCCTTTAGAAAGAAGTAAGCTCTTTTCTTAAAGGTCCGGTCCCCAGGTCGTATCGGTCCGGAAAAATCGCCGGTGGTAAACTATTTCACAGAGAGGTTGTACGCGGAAGAAAACTTCTTGTGAAACATACAGTGGGGGACCGCCAGGCATCCAGATGATGTGGATGGTATCTGGAGGCTTGCCGCGTAGTGCGTTCATGAAATTTGGCGGCTGGGATTAATCCAAACAATTCCTCGGACCCACACTTGGACCACTCCCCGTGATAGATGCGATAAAATACGCAAAGAGGTTCAATATCTATTCGCAGCGCCAGTGAATCAAGCCGATCCGAAAGCACTGGGTCGTCGACGATTCGAGCCGCTCAGCGCTGGATGCGGTCAAGTGGAAGGAGCTGGTACTGGGGAGCCCCAGCCCGGAGATGGGAACAGTATTCCATGTGTGGCCGAACCTCCGCCTTGTAAAGTTGTAGGCGGTGTTCGGCGGATTTTTAGAGGCCAATTTGGCCTTCTCTTCCAAGTGACCACGAAACTGCACGTCACTCGATATATCGACGCCTGGGATTCCGATACTGGCTGAGGCAACAAAGGGAGTGCCTTGAAACTGAGAAGATACGATAGAGGGGTTCTTTTTCGCGGTTAACGCGCGTATTCTGAGGGTTAAACTGGACTTGATTTAGTCCCCCAATCCGAGACATTGTTAAGCAAAGACTCGACTTCAGACACAAGTTTGTCTCGGTACTCGGAGACGTTTTCTCAAGAAATATTGGTACGTCCGGTGTACAGAGCATCACCAGTGCTGTCATCTGCATAGCAATGAATGTTGCCGGTTTGCAACATATCATTGATATGCAGAAGAAACAGCGTTGGTGATAGCACGCAGCCTTTTAGAATGCCAGCCATAACGGGCTTGTAATCGGAGCATGCACCTTCTACTACGACCTTGATGCTCCGATCAGCAAGAAAACTGGTGATCTAATTGCACAATTTCTCGGGAACCCCTTAGGAAGGAAGCTTCGTAAGAAGCGCTTTGTGCCAAACTCGATCGAAGGCCTTCGCAATGTCCAAACTAACAGCCAATGCCTCCCCCTTGGACTCTATTGCCGCCGCCCATCTATGAGTCAGGTAGACCAGAAGATCACCAGCTGATCGACCACGACGAAAACCGTATTGGCGATCACTAATCAGCTGGTGATCCTCAAGGTACCTCATAGCTGACAGTTTACAATGGACTCCATTGTTTTAGAGAACAAGGAGGTGATGGCAATGGGCCTGTAGTTGGACGGGTCTGAGCGGTCGCCTTTTTTAGGGATCGGGTGGACGAGAGCCTTCTTCCATGATTTTTGGGACTACGCATAGGGAGTAGGAGTACCGGAAAAGACGCGTTAACGCGAAGACGAGCACACGTTCTCGGCACAATTGGGGGATACCGTCAGGCCCACTCGACTTGTGGATGTCCAGGGAGAGGAATGCTTTGCGAACCGAGCGCTGTGTGAACCGCACCTCCAGCATGGAGCACTCACACCGCGGGATGGTCGGCAGCGTACTCCTCCCGTCATCGAGAGTCGAGTTGGACGGAAAGAAAGAGCCTAGCAGATCGGCTTACTCCTTTGCGGCATGGGCCAGTGAGTCGTCCTCCCTGTGCAGAGATGGAAGAGCTGGCTGACAGAAATTCCAGAAGGAAGGCGAACTAGTTTCTCGCCAATTCTGCCTATGTGACTTTGCCTTGGAAATGAATCTTTTGAAGGACCTGGAGACGGAATTATACTTCTTTTTTAGAGCGCTGGTGTTTACATCCCGGGACGTTGATGCGTCAGCCCAGGCTTGGTAGTATTCCTGCTTATAGCATGATGCTATTTTACGGGAGTGACCAAACCATGGCTGAGATTTGCCTCCGATGGGCACCACAGAGGAAGGAATAAAAACTTCCATACCCTGAAGTTCCGTATTAGCGACAGCAGCAACTTTGGGATCGTCCGACGAGAAGCAAACCCGCCTCCAAGGGTAGGATGCATAGAAAGACCACATCCTATCCCATCAGCAGGCCTTTAGTGCTTTCATTTCAATTCCAGGCACAATGACGCTTGGTAGTACCAGCACTTAAGAAGCAGCAGGCATTTGCAATTTATTATCACACTACTTTAGTTCAGTATTCGAAGGCTCCACCCAATCAGTACTACCACAACTACTTCAAATGTGTGAAAATGTGTTATCGGAATTCACTATATCGTACATCTAATAAATAACTAAACAGATTTACGAATATTTTTAGAAAATGATTAAATATTTCGACGCAGCTCTTGCATGGGGGTGCATGATGAGATGTGAGCAGGTGACTTGATATTAAACCCAACCCTAGAGATTAGTGTGCTTTGTGGCAATATATGCGTGAAACTGACGTAAAAAGCAGTTTACTAAGCTTGTTATGATCAAGTCTAGTATTAAAAATGTATGAAAATAATGGGATTGAGATTTCTTAAAAATAAAAAGTAAAGTTACGGGGGGGTTTTAGGGCAAGGAAGTGTCCGCCGCGCTGTCCCAATGCGTGTTGGCGAACTTCACATGTCTTCGAAATATTTTCTTTCTTATTCCTCAGACATGCAGGTTTCCTCGCGATGTTTTCCTTCACCGCCGAGCACGTGGTAAATCAGCACTTAAAATTGCAATTAACAATTTTTGTTATATTTACAGCGAGCGTTAACTGAGCTACCACGGCTCAGCAGCGCGGCGGACACTTCCTTGCCTTAAACCCTCTTAGAAATGAGGGGAGGCCTGTGCCCAGCAGTGGGACGGTATATAGGCTGTAACTTTACTTTTTTTTTACTTTACTTACGCAGTTTTCGATCGAGAAGAGCTTTGATTTGATCGGTTTGTTATCGCAACGTATGTTGAGATGCACTGTTACAAGATTTGTTCAAGTGTGATGATCGCTGCAGCTTTTCATTACAGACAGCAATGGAGCGTATGTTTCACTTACCAACTGGTGTACTATCGTTTCTATGTCGAGTTATATTAATGCAATATGGACAATAACACCTACGCTTTTTATCGACGTATTCGTCCAAATACTCCTTACTTCCTATGTTGCAGCACTCGTAATGAAATGTGCTGTCGCAACCACCTCATTTATTGAGGTTGCCATCTTTCATGTGTCTACTTTAGGAACAAATCCCAATACTAGGATGTTAACATAAGTCACACAAGTAACACATTCGTAGCCAATGAACGTTAGTGCGTAGCCACAAGGCGATAGTGTATCGTAGCAAAATTCGTAACATTTTGTATTCGATCTTCGAAGTGTCCCGAGCACCAACGATGACGCACGAGATTCACTCAGGTGAGGACATAGCTAGTTACTCCTTAGTCTCAAACGAATTGGCCAGAGCCCCACCGAGATTGACCGAATGAATGGATAGCAACGACCCCCACTTGATATTTGTGACTAATGACGCTGAATTAATATTTAACGCCACCAAATATACACTGAGATTGTGCTTATGACTGTTCATATACCAAAAGACTTATTGCACTACCAAACACTCACTATATTTGATGCACTTTAAAATGGTATGAGTTTCAATGTATTCAAACTAATAACCATTAACACTATTTTTAGATTATTTAACCACGAACGTAGATGATGTTTTCATTTACATTTTCTATCGCATTTACCACAGGGAGTGCTCAGACAAATAATTCGGATTATTTCCAGCGACCAAATTCCACCAATGCACAATGCGACATAATTTGGTATCGTCAATCCACACCATCTGGGACCCTTGGCGGTCCACCACTGTACGATTTACTAGATGTTTTCTTTCTCACACGACTTTCTTGTGGAAACGACTAATCGACCTTCAAGAAAAGAGCCTACACTATTTTTAAGATAAGCAACGCGCCTGCAATTCGTCTGGTGTTGCCATTGTTCGTGAGCGGCGGTCGATGCTTTCCATCAGATGAGCCGCATGCTCCTTTTTCCTTCGATAAAAAGAGAGGGATAGATTCGCCCCCCACCTTTTCCCCCCGCCGGTTAGGTGCGAAATATTTTTTTTATATTAAATGTTAAAGAATAAAAAAATTATGGGATGTTTTCTGTGAAAAATCGCCTTAATAGGGAGGCGAGGGATATATAGATAGATAGTGGTGAGTTTAAGTTCCGTTTCAGGTATTAACACAGCGCGCGGAAACGATATTGTAAACGTCGTCTATGTTACGTTCGGTCGTCTACGATTCGAGCAGCTCTTCGCTGGACGCGGTCAAGTAGGAGGAGCTGGCACTGGGGTGCCCCGGTTCAGCATTGAGAACAGTATTCCATATGAAACCGAACCTGTGCCTTGTAAAGTTGCAAGCGTTGTTCTGATATAAAATACTGTCCCGGCCTGCTGAGCACGACAAACTTTGAGGTCAATTTAAAGGGTAGGCCCCTTTCCGGTGACGTCGAATTGTACGTCATTCGATATGTTGACGCTGAGGATTCCGATGCTAACTGAGACAGTAACGAGAGTGCCCTAAAATTGGGGAGATACGACAAAGGAGTTTTTAGGTTTTTAGTAATAAACGCGCAAACTAGTGTCTTCAAGGGGGTTAAACTGGGCTCAATCGGCAGAGCCGGTGTAAAAAGCATCTCGGTGCTGTCATTTGCATAACAATTAATGTTATTGGTTTGCAAAATTTGTTGAAATGCAGAAAAAACAGCTTAGGTCATATCACGCACCCTTGTAAAACACCAGCGTTAATAGCATGCACGCATCGTCCTACTACCACCTTGATGCTCTGATCTGCATGAAAACTGGTGATACAATTGCACAATTTCGTGGATAGGAGGCGCATAGGAAGGAAGCTTCAAAATAAGCGCTTTGTGCCAAACATGATCAAAGTCTTTAGCTATGTCCAAACTAACGGTCAAAGCCTTGGGCACTACTGCCTCCGCCCTTCTATGAGTTGGGTAAACTAGGGTCATACAAACAAGAGACTAATAACTGGTTACTAAGTTCGTAACGGTTCATTATTAACGTTCTTGTAAAGGCATGATCCGGTAAAAGTTTTAGATATCGGTCCCATAATATCAAAATTCCTGCCTAAAATGCCTTGTGGTGTTGTAGTTTACCTTTTTGTTAGGTTATTCCTTTCTTGTTTCTCATTTTGGGTACGGTTTAATCTCCTGACTACAGAAAGTTAGATTTATGGAATTTCTTACAAATTTTTTACTGATTGCTACTTAGGGTCCAAGAATACATGTAAAAGTGGAGAAAAATTTTTTATCGAGAAAATTTGGATTTTCACTACGTTCTTTGCATAGGACAAATGCAGTAAATTGCATAGAACAAATACACATAGAACATAAAAGAATAATCATTTTCAAGGGAAAAATAAAATATTTTAATTACTATAATAGCAGTCTCATCTATTTCTAAAATCATTTGTATCAAAATCAACAGACAACAACTTTGTTCAACCTAGAATTGACATTTTCAGTCAGAAGTAATTTCTAAATAAAAATAAATTCTAAAAACTAAGATTCAATAGAGATCAATGTTTATCTGTCTAGTTATCATTCTTAAAAATTCTTAGAAACCAATTCAAATTCTTAGAAACATAAGTTAAAAAAATGGTAATCATAAGCAAATCTAGTCATCTAGTCAGTCTCATGAAAATGAGTAAAACAGTTCCTGTTTGGTATGAAGCATAAAAAAATATTACACTTCATGCAAAAAATCGTGGTCTTTTTGTCGCAGCCAGGATTTCTGCATCGCGACTGTTTGGTCGCATATTCGGGAAGATGGGCAGCTTTTTGCTGTCGTCTTCTCCTTGTAGGCAAAGGAACAATCGCAACCTTGCGTTTTTTATGTTTTGGCATGAGTTCTTCCACTTCATCACGATCGCTTTCACTGTCACTACTTTCTTGATTTTCTTCAATGAAAGTGAAGCCCAAATCAAGCTTGAACTCTTTCAACTGTTCAATATCTGTCGTCTTTGTCCCTTCTATCATCTTTTGCTTTCTATATTGTAACCACGCGTTAACAATAGCTAAATCAAATAAATGTGAGATGACACGAATTGTCCACTTTTTTGTTCTATTTCTAGATGGGCATACCGAAAGCATTCGATCTGCTAGGTCAACTCCACCCATATTTCCGTTTTAAAACCGAATAACTTCAGGCCTTGGAATACGTTCATAAAGTTTACGTAGCTTAGACCACCTATTGCATTCATCCTTATTCTGGTCACAATATATTGAAGACATCATCCAAACAGGTTTGTTGTCTAACCACACTGTTGCAGCTAATTTTCCATCATTGCGAATGCGTGCTTCGCTTGTTCCTAAATTCCATTTCATCCGTAAAAACGCAGTCTTTTGGAATTCTGTTCCTATTAATAGTGCCAGTTCCATGAATACCTCGATTCAGGAGTTCTTCACACAGTTTTACGCTGGTAAAATAACGGTCAAAGTATAATCGATGTCCAGGTAATAGAGAACGTGTGAGGTATAAAACCATTGTAAATTGTAAAATGCGTTCAAAAAGTGGACGAATCTTCCAAATTGTTTCTTTCTTTCTGTCTTCTTCGCTTATATCTTTATCATAAACACATTTTATTTTAGTTCTTATAGCATAAAAGCGTGATCGGCTCATAGCATTCGCTACAACCGGGACTTTCCATCTTTGCATCCATTACATATCAATTTTTGGATATTGTAAAGCCGACATTATCATTACTATCCCCATATATACATTCAGCTCCTTCCTAGTAAAACCCAATGTTTTTCCTGTGCGTCCAACTTCTGTTCTATTTGTAGATACAACAATAATGTCTAAAATCTGGTCATCAATATACTGTTCGACATACGTCAAATTCTGCCACCCTTCGCAGTTTTTTGGTATATATGTGGGTTGTTGAAGCTCCCTTATTTCTGAATCAAAAGTAGTACTTGTCCATTGATTTTGTATTCCATCGCATGAATTTGATGTCCTTACTCGTATCCGTGATCCACGTCGGACTCCCCTGCCAGCTCGACTCCTTCGAACACGCGATGTAGCTCTCATAGAGCTTGCTGACATAACAGGCGAAGGAGGATCGTCATCGGATAAGCTGTCTGAAGTACTTTCTGTTCTGTTGCGATTGTCAACCTGAGGCTGATAATTTGGGTCATTGTCAGATACATCAGAATCATAGTCTATGTCAGAGTTTTGCAGGGCGTCCAATATTTTTTCATCATTTAATTCTGAAAAAAGAAAAAAATATTCTACCATTGATATCTGACAATGTTCTACATATGGGACGTTAAATTGCCTGACCTTATCTCAATAGCCTGAATATGTTCTACCCAGAGGACATAGAAGAAACACGTGCCACGACATGCAGGATTTTACTCTATTTCAAAAAATAAAACTGCAATTCGATTCAATTTTACTTAGTTTATCTAGCAATTAGAGCAAAATTTTTAATAAAATTGAGAAAAATTACATAAATTAAACGGGACTAAACTTACCTTTGCCCGAGCGCACGTTGACACCTCTGTTGCTCGACGACATTTTGCAAAAAAAATTCAGCGGTCAACGTGTCAGATGACTTATGTTTCCTTTCCTAACAAACCAATAGATGTCTCTACGTGTTACTTTTTTAATCAAAAACTCATATAAAACGTGCAGATTTTTTTTTCTTTTACGTTCTATGTGTAGTACGCAGGCGGTCACGAGGTTAAGTTTTACCGCTAGATCCCGCTTTATAATATTTGATTTTCGAATCATATTGTGATACTGCCTTGTCTATGACAACGACCGGTAAATCTATATCTATCTCGTATAAAATGCCAGCGTGAAACGGCAGTGAAATATTATTTGTATTTGTGACTAACGAGTATCGGGGTACCATGTTCTTGGTATCCAGCGATTAAGCAGCAGCAAGGTAGAATCTTAGGCCTCATGGACAAGAACAACGCATCTGCATTTTGCGAAAATAGGTGTAGGTTTCTATGGGATATAATGTCATCCACTTACCTAGGCCGGATTGTGTGCTTTTATGTACTAAATAATTTGACAACGATATTTTATAACAAGAAATAAGAGAGTATTTTTCATACAGTATTTCAATATATTATATGTTTATACAAACTTGACTATGGTATTTGTTTTATTGCCTAATGCACATCTTATTAGTGTTCACATTACTTTACGAGATACACAAGCGTTGGTTATTATTCTGACAAAGGTGTTTTGCTTATTGCAAATATTGTATATTGTTACGATTGTAATTTTTTTAGTTAACCACTTTTGGTATGAGTTAGTTATCAGTCATCAAATTTATCAATACGTGTTATCAGACTATCTATCTGTAAAACCTTCTGACACTCTGAACTACTTCACCAAGTAACATAGTTTATGCTGGTTCGTTGCGATAGCTGTTTTAAGTATGTGTGAGATCTTTTATTATGAACAAATGGTATCATCTCCTCACAAAAACGATATGGTAAATGTGTTTTTTTTTTGTTCTATTTTATTTGTCCTGAGCGTCCTAATGTTTGTAAGCACATGTGTCTTTATAATTTAAATTATCATATGTGAAATACCTTTATATATTAGTTTATTAAACGTGTAGTGGCTGAGTAAGAATATCCATTACCCAATATAGTCCCGTGGGTGTCGTAAGAGCTGACAGAGAGAAACTAATCAGGATATGGATGGAAACAAATCGGCTTGATTCACTGGCGCTGCGAAGAAATGTTGCATCTCTTTGCATTTTATTTCGCATATGCCGCGGGGAGTGCTCTGAGGATTTGTTCGGATTAATCCCCGCCGCCAAATTTCGTGAACGCACCACGCGGCAAACGTCCCGATACCATCCACACCATCTGGATGCTTGGCGGTCCACCACTGTACGTTTCACAAGGAGTTTTCTTCCGCGTACGACCTCTCTGTGGAATAGTTTTCCACCCGCGATTTTTCCGGACCGATACGACCAGGGGACATTCAAGAAAAGAGCTTTCTCCTTTCTAAAGTGCCGGCAACGCACCTGCAATTCCCCTAGTGTTGCGGTTGATCATGGGCGGTGGTAGTCACTTAACATCAAGTAAACTGCATGCTCGTTTGCCCCCTCTTCTATATAAAAAAAGATGGGCTTCAGCATCTTCCTTATGGCAACTCAAAATTATAAAGTACTGCGGTAGCCAACCCGCCTGCAAATATGGCCCGCGTGGCAACTATGGCGAAATCCTCTTAAGAAAAAATCTATGGGGAAGCCCATGTTCAGCAGTGGTCTTCTATAGGTTGTTATTTATTTGTTTAATTATTTGATCTGGTTGACCAGCAGCGAGTACACTAAAATTAATCAAATACATTTACAATTAGAGATTTGCCAATTAAGAGTCCACAAACCTATATGTCTGAAAGATAAAATTTTCCAAAAATGCTAAACCTAAATTTATCATGGGTGTATGTAACGGGGACTATCTTTACCAGTGGGAGGATGGCAGCACTGCGCTCGCAGACTCTTCTCTCCAACATGGTGATTATGGGCAAATAATCGACTGCTTCGTTGGTCTGGTGGTAGTAAGCGCGACTGCTTCTCTTGTGGTTACGGGTTTGAATCTCGAGTAGAGTTATAAACAATTATTGGGTTATCCGTCATGAAATTCTCAATAACATCCCAGAGTCAAAAAGTTGGAAGTGTTTTACCGTAACTCAGAAAGCACGTAAATCCGTTGGTCCTGCGCCTGATCGTTCCTCGTTCATATCGGATTATTATCCCATCGGACTATGAAAGTTAGGAAATAGAGAATGCACCTGTGCTTGCGCATACATTTGGGTGCTATAATCCTGTCCTCCGCACAAGGCTAGTTTCCGTTGAGGCTGGCCGCCGTGACCGAAATCTCGACCTTATTATTAGTGAAAATGAGCAAATCTTCCAAGTATTGTGTGTGGCGGCAGATGGTGCATTCTGGGACAGACCAAGCATCAGTGGATCTGAAAGGGCTTTTGTTGAAGATGATGTTCTTTAACGTGGCAGAGCCAAGCTGCAGATATATTATGGTTGCAGCACGAATGTGTCGGCTCGACCGGGATAGGACCATGCTATCATAAAATACCAGCGTGAAATAGCAGTTTAATGCTGCTGTCTTTCGTATGGTGAGTGAAGAGAACCGGAGACCCTTTATGCTTGTAACGAGGCATTCCATCACAGTTCTCAGGGATGACAACGCATCTCCATTCTGATTCTTAATAAAGAATAAATGTAGGTGTCTGTGGACAACAGCATCCACTTACCATCAGGTGGACTGTGTGCTCGTTTGTCAACCTTATTCTATAAAAAAATTGCAAATATTTTTAATAAGTTGTTAACTTATCCAGGACCAGACAAACCGAAGAAGAAGTTATGCGATTGGAGAAGATAAAGAAAGAGTTACAAATACTAGAAGGACAATTTTCTCAAGATGTTGCCGTATTGAGGAAGAAGATTGATCAAGCCTGCTTAACCTATTCTGAGGCTGAGTGAGTGATTACTTTTTATGTACTTTTACTTTATAAGGGCACGTGTGATTTTGAAAATTAAGTTTCAGGCCCGTGATTGTTGGGTATTTACATGTCCCTAACACTGCCTCTTCTCTTTTCTCTTGTTCTTTTTTCTGGCAAATTTTAGATATATTTGGAATTAAAAATTCAAATTTCTCGTTATTGGTGGAATTAAACTGTGTGTTTAATCTATTTTTGATGGTAAATGAAATTTTTCTTTTTGTAAATATATCCAGCCTATAAAAGTCCACTGCTGAAAACATAGGCCTCCGCCATAGATTGCCTCTTAAGACCGGTTTACACTTGGTCAAGTACAGTAGCAGGTTTAGTTACAGGGCAGTTGACAGTAAACGGTTAAGTGGGCAGTAGCGTTCAAACAATGTCTTCATGGCGAGTTTAGTTAAGGACATTAGTTCATAGAGTTCGTTGGAGTATGACGTTTCAAGACTACAGTATTTTTCAGGTTTTCGTTTAAGATGGTTCTAGGATTACGTCAAGAATTAAATGATCTAAACAAATAAGTATTAATGGTTGTTGTTAAAGAAGTTTTTAAGGATTTTCATGTGTGCAGCATCTCGAGCAGGTTTAATTTTACAATTTGAACTTCTACTATTATATAAACATTCGTGTTCTAAATACTCCTGTACAAATTTATACGTGATATCTTCTGTCCATTTTATTATTAAAACTCAATATAAAACGTATAAATATTCCATAAACACTATCGTACTGTGGCGAGTTTCATTATAAAAGTACAATTGTACGTTTTGGCGCGCAAACGTTGCGTCCTGTCAACTTATGCACTGAACTAAACTCGCTCGTTTACACGAACGGCGAGTTTAGTTGCGGGTGGCGGGAGACGCGCGGGAGGGCAGCACTTCGCGCTTAACTCGCCGAAAAATAGCTCGGCTGGCTATCCCGTTTAGCTTAATCGTTAACTTGCTACTTAACTCGCTTATTGCCGTTCAAACGAGGTTCAAACTTAACTCGCCAGGTTCGCAAGTTAACTCGCCACTGTACTTGTCGAAGTGTAAATCGGTCTTTAGGAGAATTTTGCCAAAGTTGCCACGCTCGGCGGGTGGGTTGGCAACCGCAGTTTTGTTGTTGTTTTGAGTTGTTGTCAGGTAGCTGTCCATCCCCTGCTTCAGTTTCCCTCTCTTACGACACACGCAGTGCGATATGGGTTAGTGGGTATTTTCACACCGCCACTGCATGGTATATACGTATAACGTCACTAAGTTCACTTTTAAGAGCCGTGGTAGCTCAGTTGGTTAACGTTCGCTGTAAATATAACAGAACGCGAGTAACCCGGGTTCGATCCCCGCTGGCACCATTGAAACTGTTAATTGCAATTTTATTTACCACGTGCTCGGCGGTGAAGGAAAACATCGTGAGGAAACCTGCATGTCTGAGGAATAAGGAAAAAAAAATTTCGAAGACATGTGGAGTTCGTCAACACGCATTGGGGCAGCGCAGCGGACACTTCCTTGCCCTAAAACCCTCTCAGAAATGAGGGGAGGCCTGTGCCCAGCAGTGGGACGTATATAGGCTGTAACTTTACTTTACTTTTTACTTTAATACTCCCTTTCTGTCTAGAAGCACAGAGTAAGGAGTAAGGACTAGAGGGGAAGCTTCCTAACAACGTCGAAAATGTATGTCCATTTTGATAGGGTTGTCACCTGATGAATGTGAAAATTTTAGGAATAAATAACAATATTTTGTAGTATAAAACAACATGATTTCGTTGTAACTTAAATTAATATAACATGTCTATTTATTGTACTTAAATTGAAACTAAAAAAATTGTATATTTTGCTAATTATCATAGTATTACGTCTTAAGGAATCTTTCTGTAGGGTACTACAAGCACCACCACCAACACCAGCACCACTACTACCAACATCACCTCCACCACTGTCTGGCAATTGTATTATTTTCTCTCGAATTTGTATACACACTGTCAGGCATAAAAATTAAATCTAAATGTCTTATTTTATAATAAAGAATCACTAAACTTTACTCTACAATAGTAAAAATAAATTAAAAAATAATAGATTTATAAAATCACGAAATATTGTTGTTCCATTTATTTCAATGCGGCCAATCAACAGCCCTTTAGTTCATACCCGAACAGGGCCAGCGCAAACCGGTTTATACCCCGACGGAGCGTCGGTGAATCAGTCGGTGAGAGCTTACGCACATATCGCTGCGCTATGAATGGGTATAGTCGCAGTGAGCCGTTTGTATGTAGCTTCCCCTCTGGTCGGTTTCTTTACTCAAGTGCTAGAAGGTCGTCTGAGTAAGTACCGTCATCTTACCTATTTCTGCCGCCAAGCAGCAGGGCGTGTACTGCTCTATATGATGGCTACAGATAGCCAGTATGATAATTGCATATACAAAACCGTTACTCGTACTCGTACTCTTGCCTGGCCAGTGAGGTACTGCTCTTAATGACCCGCCTGTCCATTATAATGAATATTAGTCTTCTTCTGCATCAGTCCGTAACATTTTACTACTGGACAGGTGCCTTTCTCGTTGTAGAGAGCATTATCCTTACTCTTCACGCTTGATGTGGTTGGCGGATTGAGGATCAAAAGTCAAATTCGAGGACTTTGGTTCTCGGTTCTCAATATACTACAAACTTTGTCATCGGTATAAAGTGGACGTGATTGTTTCCAGCTCTATACCTCTGGCCTTTATGATTACTTTACATCGTCTAAGGGTAAGCGAAGACGACTTTAATATGACTTTCGATAGTTCTTGGAAGTTCATCAATACACTATCTAATCTCTTTACAATTTTAAAAAACTTAATCGGTGATTCGCGTATTCACAGTGATGTAATCCAATTTTTAAATGTACCGCTTCTAATGGAATGTAATGAGAACGACTTACACTTAATTTGCAGGAAACAGTATTTGAAAGTTGAAAAGGAGTTCCTCCAGGCTAAAATTAACCTACAGAAGCAGAAGGAGAAGAAGGAACTGCTCACCGAGCACTTATGTGCGCTGATCACACACAACGAAACCAGAAAAGCGCAGAAATTAGAAACGTTGATGTTAGAACTTGCCAGTGACAGAAAAACTAGTGTTAATGAAGTTGAAACTCCAGTAGAAGATAAAAATCCTGTCATAGAAGATGGTGTTGATCAAAGAACTGGTAAAATGGTGGATATATCGAATGAAAGCTGATCAATAAAATAATTCCTCGTAATAAATTCTGTAATATAAGTATAGTTCTAAAATACTGCCAATACTAGAATGATTATCGTCTTGGTAATTTGATACTAATTCCCTAAAATATTTTAAGACTTATGCATGTGCCTTATTGTTAACGTACAAATAGCTGTATATATCTAAAAATTTAAATATAAGTTATCGAGTTGTGTAAAACATGACATTTTATGTTTAATCATTATATGAAATAGTTCATAGAGAATATTATATTTGAACTCACTTTAAATTATGATTTTGGCAACTGAGTTTTGCTCATAATTATTTATGTCAGAAGTATTTCAATAATGCAAACCTATTATTATTAATGTATAAGCAATACCAATCAAGCAAGTCAATAAAGGTTGGATAAATGACACTGAATTTTTTTTGATATGTAACATCTTTCCTCTTGCTTTCGCACAATCTGTGCGAGTAATTTCGTGAAAAGGAACGGAAGTGTGTAACAGCCGGCTTCCTGTTACGCGCGCTATTTGATATGACTAATGAGCGCGCGCGGTAGTATTAAAGTGTGCTGTTATATAAACTAATTTATATGTGTAAACTAAATTAATAAATGTATTTATTGTGTCTGAAAAAAGTGAAGATCATGGATAAAAATGAGAAATAATGAATAAATCTTCGAATAAATATATCATATAATAAATGTATTTGACTTTGACTTGTGAGCCAGGAAAAGCATTTAATTATAAATACGAATTTAGTAGACCCACTAAAGAACGCAACCATTAATATTAGAAGAAATATTGCTAGTTTATTTTATAAAATATTTTTATAAAAAGTTTAATTTTAACCGAAAGTTTTATAAATTATCTTTATTTTATTATGTAATGAATATTTTTTTCTATTTCATTGTAGGTATATAGAAATAAAAGTATTATGTAAAATAAGAATGTATTTTATTTTTTAAATCTCCGATGAAAATTTTATACATAAAATTTTTAAGATTTTCAACATTTGTGCTTACAACACATATATTTACATAGTTTTGTACTATTGTCTAAAGTATTGCTTGCATTTATTGCACTAATACTAAAACTCGTAATAAAACATTCACAATTTAGAAGTATATACTAAAATATTGTATACTCTTGGAATGTTGCCTAAGTTTTACAAAAATGATACCATTATAATCTACAAAATAAATTAATATAACATACCACGTTTCAAATATAAACAGGTGTAGTTGAATTTGCTAATACCTTAAATTTGAAACGAATTAACAATTAGTGAACGTAAATAAAACATGGAACATGGTTGCGCGCTTTTTATAATAGTTAATTAGGTTGCTGTTTTTTATAATAGTTAATTATATTTTATTACGATTTGGGATGTACAGTTAAAAGATTTCGGTAGTCGGGACCAAGGTAACTTTTTATACGTGGTAGAGCCATGCTGCATTTATATTAGTAGTATAGTTGTAGCACGAATGGGTCGGCTCGACCGGGGAAGGGCCACGCTCTCACAGAATACCAGCGTGAAATAGTAGCTTAACGCTGCTGTGTTTCGTATGGTGACTGTAGAGACCGGAGACCCTTTTTACTGGAAACGAGGCATTCCATCTTAGTCCTCACGGGTGACAACGCATCTGCATTTTGATTCGTAATCGAGGATAGATGTAGATGTCTATGGGCCGCAGCAACTACTTACCATCAGGTGGATTGTGTGCTCGTTTGTCACCCTATCCTATTAAGAAAGTACAAACAAAAAAGTATTTTAAACTTATTTTTAGAAGTATTTCAAGCCGTCTGGTTGGAGGAAAAGTTGTGGAAGCCCTTATTGCCTTTTATCATAAGTCGCAACGTTTATTACATGACGTTTTTGTGCTCGTCACTCTTCGCCAGTCGTGTTATGGAATAAGGTGCAATGGAATTTTTAATTAATCAGTATCATGATAGCTACGGTATACTAACTACACCGCTACTTAATTTGTGTTGGGCCAGGAGCATTTTCGGAGCTAGGAATGCTTTCCATGTTCAATGCGTTCACAAAATTACAGCATTTATTTTTTTTAATTTATACCGTCATGGTTAAAATTCACAAAATCAAACTTAACATTTCTCAATACTGTTTAATACCTTTCGTTGTTTACATTTCAGAAGAACGTTCATCGACATTTTGCGAAGAACATTCTTCTGCCCGTATGCTATCCCCAATTCCAATAGGAATACTTTTTATGATTTCCCTTCAAAATTGATTTTATGTTTACGTCGGCTTCATGTAATTCCTTCCGTTTGTCTCTTTCCATTTTAATGAGTTCAAGACCACGTTTCGCGGCGCAATGGTATCTTTGACTTAAAGATGCTTCAGATCCCTTGATTCGTGGAATATGTCCCGTGTATCCTGCTATCGGTGGAAATTCTGGTGATATTGTGTGATCTAAAACAGGAAAAGTAGCGGTCAAAAAATGCACCTTGAGTGAACCCACTTTACGTACCTTGGGTGCTTAAAGCGGATTTGCTGGATCTAACGGCACTTTAATTTGTTAATACATAAAAAATCGTATTTAACGAGTTTGGTGGTTCATTTACAATATAACCGATTCACTACCTTGGTACTTATTGATTTCTCTGAATTTGTTCAGATCGCGTCGTATTTCATCTCTGGAGTGTATAGTTTCCATTTTTGGTGCACTTCTTGATCGCGCATAGCTTTTGTTCAAGTCCGTTTTGCGTCTTAGCTCGCGTTGATTCTCCGTAAAATCAGCCATGCAGTCGTCGGCCGCCCGGCCGTATGATTTGCCGTATCTAAAAATGATATAAAATAGTATCAGTCTGGTTACAGAATTGTGTTAGTTAAAGGTCAAAAACTTAGTTTCTAAACAATTTTGCGCAATAAACTTTATTTATGTATGCTAACTTTTTCTACTTATTAGACAGACCCATAGATAAAATTTGTTCATAGGAACATTACAAAAAAAAAGTATAAACAAATTATAAATTACTGTTGTTTCACCTATATATTCAGTCAGGTACCGTCTATGGTTGTTGGTTGGTTGGTATATTAATATTATTATTAAAATAATCTCATGTACCATTATATACCATGGTTATATTTTACAATAAACTACTAATGTCTTTACGTCAGCCATGAGGGGCGGAGTTCAGCAATGGACTTGTTACAAACGAGTCAGGAAGAAGAAAAGGGAGTATCATGTTTTCTCAGGACAAACGCTTAAAAGAACAGCATAACTTGCTGAGCTTCGTATGACCGCTGAAGTGAACCGTGATACTGGCAAGGAGATATAAATAACATTTTTATACACAATTTTTTCTGAACTTGTGTTCTGTAACGTCACCTGTGTAGGCGATCTTCATTCATGTTCATACAAATATTCTTTACTCTATACGCGACAGTTACCCTGTTTTTAACACACTTTTTTAACTTGAACCGAATGCAAAGTGCTCGCATATAATTAAGAACGATTGTATTTAACCAATTTGTTTTTTAACAAAGTTCTTTAACAATATCCATCCATCCTTCACTTAAACTATTTTACTATGACTTTCTTCTAAACTAGTACTTAATCTGTTTGAATAATACATGATAAATTAGACAAAATTAGTTAAATAAATAAAACAAATCTAAAATAAAACTTCACGCGAAGAATTGGTCGTAAAAAGATAGCAAACTATTGCAATACTCGAAAACTATGGTATTCTATGCGGTGAAGCATTTAATGTGCATTGAACTATAGATAATATCCCCCGCGTGCCTAGACAAAGGAAGATATCACATCGAGACGATCGAAATATTGTTCGGTTGCCGAATCAATATCCTTTCAAAGGATATTAAAACAATGACCACGCACCATTCGAATACGTTTGATAGAAGATTGAATAACATAAACACTCACGCCTGTCACCCGGAGGGGTAGGCAGAGACTACAGACTTCCATTTGGAACGATCCTGACACACCTCTCTCGCCTCCTTCACATCCATACACCTACGCATACACGCTCGTCGGTTAAGGGTACTCCTAATTTGGACCGTTTTCAATAAATCGCCAATTTCGTCGATAAATTTTCGCCTAGGACGTCCCTTTCCGACTCTGCCATTCACTTCTGCAACATAAATTTTCTTTGTCACTCTTTCCTCATTCATTCTTTCCACATGACCAAACCACCGAAGCATTCCTTTCTTAATCCTGGTCACAACATCATCTTGCAAACCACACTCTTCTCTTATTACACAATTTCTTACCCTGTCGTTCAGATTCAGCCCTAACATACTCCTTAAGGACCGCATTTTTACTGCGTTGATTCTACTCTCGTGCTTCTTCTGCCACACCCAACTTTCACTACCATACGTTAAAGTAGGGACCAACACAGCATTGTGAATTGCCATACGTGCCTTTTTTGACACATTTTGACTCTTCACAATAGAGTGCAGGGCCCCATTTACCCTATTTCCCGCATTCACTCGTCGTTCTATATCCTTATCATATCTCCCATCCCTGCTAAATACGCAGCCCAACAGCCCAAATATACAAACCCATCTACTTGCTCGATCAACTCCCCTTCTATTCTTATTTCACAAATCGTTTTACTTTCTTCTCTTTCAAAAACCATAACCTTCGTCTTACTTGCGTTCACTTTCATACCCCTTTCTTTTAATGATCTGTTCATTAATGTAACCATCATTTGCAACTCGGCCGCTGACGACGCAAGAATGACTTGATCATCGGCGTACAAAAGGCATTTGACGGTTAACTCACCCATTCTTAATCCGCATTCTTCAACTTTCAAATTTTGCAAACAACTGTCCATAAATATGTTGAACAGCCACGGGGAAGCCACACAGCCCTGTCTGACACCTTTATGGATGTCAGACCAGTCCGAGTAGACCCCGTTGATCCTAACACAAGCATTAGAGTCCCTATAAAGAGAATCCAATGCCTGTATCAAGCCAGCGCTCAACCCAAATGAGTTCAGTGTTTGCCATAGCACATCCCTATCCACTCTGTCATAGGCCTTTTCCAAGTCCATGAACGCACAAAAAACCTTTTGATTTTTGGCCAAATATTTCTCCGCGATCATGCGCATGGAAAAGACTTGATCTGTACATCCCATTCCCTTTCTAAATCCCGCTTGCACATCCCAAATTTTTCCTTCAGTTTCTTTCATGACCCTTTCAACCAGTACCTTAGCATACAGTTTTCCCATAATGCTAAGAAGGCTGATGCCACGGTAGTTTTTACAGTCCTGCTGTGACCCCTTTCCTTTATATACTGGGACTATCACGGCTTTGCACCAGTCTACCGGTATCCGCTTCAGTTCCCAGCATAAATTAAACAAGGTGTGCAGCAGGCCTGCCACGACTTCTTCTCCTCCCTTAGCATTTCGAGTGAAACTCTATCACATCCGGCAGCCTTACCTGTTTTCATGCTTTTCATTGCTTTCATTATTTCATCTATACTTATCTCGCTACCTCTTTCCTCTTCTTTCGGAGTTTCTACTTCACTTAGTACACACGTTGTCTCCTCAGTCATAAACACGCTTTCAAAATTTTCCTTCCATCTCTTTAAACTCAAAACTTCATCATTGAGAATATAGCCATTCTCGTCTCTTATAACATTCATCATAGGCTGTTTTGAATGTCCCCTGGCAGTTCTTACAAGTTTCCAGAACATTTTAATATTTGCCTGGAGGTTATCCGATATTCTTCTATCATTCTTATCCGTTACATAACATACATAAACACTCACGCCTGTCACCCAGAGGGGTAGGCAGAGACTACGGACTTCCATTTGGCACGATCCTGACATACCTCTTTCGCCTCCTTTACATCCATATATCTACGCATACATGCTCGTCGGTTAAGGGTACTTCTAACGTGGCCCATTTTCAAAATATCGCCAATTTGGTCGATAAACTTTTTTCTAGGGCGTCCCTTTCAGACTCGGCCATTCACATCTGCCATATAAATTTGCTTTGTCACTCTTTCCTCATTCATTCTTTCTACGTGACCAAATCACCGAAGCATTCCTTTCTTAATCCTGGTCACAACATCATCTTGCATACCACATTTATCTCTTATCACGCAATTTCTCACCCTGTCATTCAGATTAAACCCTAGCATATTCCTTACAGACCGCATTTCTACAGCATTTATTCTACTTTCGTGCTTCTTCTGCCACACCCAGCTTTCACTACCATACATTAAAGTAGGGACTAACACAGCATTATGAATTACCATACGTGCCTGTTTTGACACATTCTGGTTCTTCATAATAGAGTGTAGTGCCCCATTCACTCTATTCCCTGCATTTACTCGTCGTTCTATTTCCCTATCATATCTACCATCCCTGCTAAATACACATCCCAAATACACAAACTCATCCACTTGCTCAATTAACTCTCCTTCTATTCTTATTTCACATACCGTTTTGCTTTCTTCTCTTTCAAAAACCATCACTTTCGTCTTACTTGCGTTCACTTTCATTCCCCTTTCTTTCAATTCCCAGTTCATTAATGTAACCATCATCTGCAACTCTGCCGCCGATGACGCAAGTATGACTTGATCATCGGCATACAAAAGGCATTTGACGGTTAACTCGCCCATTCTTAACCCACATTCTTCATCTTTCAAAGTTTGCAAACACCGGTCCATAAATAGGTTGAACAGCCAAGGGGAAGCTACACAGCCCTGTCTGACACCTTTTTGGATGCCAAACCAGTCCGAGTAGACCCCATTGATCCTGACACAAGCACTAGAGTCCCTATAAAGAGACCTTAATGCCTGTATCAAACCAGCGCTCAACCCATATGAGTTCAGTGTTTGCCATAACACATTCCTGTCCACTCTGTCATAAGCCTTTTCCAGGTCCATGAACGCACAAAAAACTTTCTGGTTTTTGGGCAAAAACTTCTCCGCAATCATGCGCATGGAAAAGACTTGATCTGTACACCCCATCCCCTTTCTAAAACCCGCTTGCACATCCCAAATTTTTCCATCAGTTTCTTTCATAACTCTTTCAATTAACACCTTAGCATACAGTTTACCCACAATATTAAGCAAGCTGATACCGCGGTAGTTTTTGCAGTCCTGCTGTGACCCTTTTCCTTTATATATTGGTACTATAACTGCTTTACACCAGTCATCCGGTACCCGTTTTAATTCCCAACATAAATTAAACAAGGTGTACAGCAGGCCTGCCACCGCTCCCTCTCCAGCCCTTAGCATCTCGAGTGATACTCTATCATATCCAGCTGCCTTACCTGCTTTCATGCTTTTCATTGCTTTCATTATTTCATCTACACTTATCTCCATACCCCTTTCCACTTCTTTCGGAATTTCTAGTTCATTTAATTCATACGACTCTTCACTCATAAACACGCTTTCAAAGTATTCCTTCCATCTGTTTAAATTCGAAACTTCATCACTCAGAATACATCCATTCTCGTCTCTTATAGCATTTATTATAGGCTGTTTTGTATTTCCCCTGGCAGTTCTTACGAGTTTCCAGAACATTTTTATGTTAGCCTGGAAATTATCAGATATCCTTCTATCATTCTTATCCGTTCTTTCTTTCTTTTTCCTTTCAACAACTTCTTTTACTCTCTTATTTAGACGTCTAAATTCTGCCTTTTTTCTTTCAATCTCATCATTCATACCAGAAGAATTACCAGCTTTGGTTGCTAGTAAATCTAACCATGCTTTCTTCTTTGATTCAACTTCCACCCGTACCTCATCATCCCACCATTTATATTTATATATTTATATTAGAGATGGGCCGAAAAATAAGGTGCTTCTAAACTACAATATGCTATAGCTGCAACTGGTGGTTCTACTCATGATACTGTACCACTTTCCCCAAGGAACCCATAGTCAATTCTCAAAAAAAATTGCACTTTGTATGGAAATCGGTCAGCTGATTGGCCAAGTCTCCATACAAACAACCGTGGCATATATTTTAGAAGCATGGTAACGCCAGTTAACAATCTACTTTATCAACATTACATTACATATCGCATTGAGTTCGTCCTAAGTTATATCTACTTTATCAACATGACTAGTGCATATTTTTTGTTTCCTTCCTTCCTTCCCTTTCCTACCGCACGCGCTGCCGCCGAGGTGAAAAAGAGGATCTCGGCGCGCGTCATTATACTAAGTGATATTACGCCATCCGCAGCGCACGGCCACCCGTCGCGTCTTATGTACATTAACCGCAAACCGCGCAGGACGAACATTGAGTTCTCCTGTTTATGTTTAATATTCACCGCATCAGACATTGTGTCTTTGTAACTCATAAAAGTGTGAGACGCCCCCGTAAGGGCAAAGGTGGAGAGTGTGGGACTTCACGAGACTGTTCCGAGAGTGCGTGTGCGCCGAACCACGTGGCGAGCTCGCGGTATAGCAGACACTCCAGGAGGAAGGCGCGGCAGCCCTCATCAGGTCAGTGCGTGCTATCCCACCTATTTATTTTCCCCTTTGCCGTATGCACCAAAATTACAGTCCACTAAATCTTTATCGAAGATACCTTAAGTTACTGGCGTCTCCATTTTTAATGGTTCTTTTTAATCTTATCCGTTCTTTCTTGCTTTTTTCTTTCAACTACTTCTTTTACTCTCTTATTAAGATGTTTAAAGACTGCCTTTTTTCTTTCACTATCATCATTCGTACCGCTAGAATTACCAGCCTTTGTTGCTAGTAAATCTAGCCATGCTCTCTTCTTTGCTTCAAATTCTATACGTATCTCATCATCCCACCATAACGTATTATTTTTCCTTTCATTCTTCCTCTTACTAACACCACATACTTCGGTAGCTGCATCCACTAAACCTTTCTTTACATTTTGCCATACATTCTCCAAGTCTAACTCCTTCGTACATAATTCATCCAAACCACTTATATTTTCTTTCATTCTACACTTGAACTTGTTTTTCTCACCTTCATCTTGTAACCTTTCTGTTCTAATACGCTGTAACGCAGTGGTAGACACAGATGATCGATGGCGCCAACGCCTGAATAGACCATTAATTCGGCATAAAACCAAATAATGATCCGTTCCTACGTTAGAACCCCGATAAACCCTTGTATCTACCACTGCGCCCCTCAATCTTTCATCCACAATTATGAAATCTATCATGCTTCTATCGTCACCTCTTACCCAAGTATACATGTGAATACTCTTGTGGCGAAAGCAAGTGTTCGTCACAAAAAGATTCTTTTCCATACATACGGTGAGGAGACTTTCACCATTCTCATTTATACTTTCATCACCAAGCGTTCCCAATATCCTTTCATAACCAAGCCTCCTCACCCCAACCCTTCCATTAAAATCTCCTAGCATAATAATATTTTCATTTCCCTAACACTTCATTAACACCATCCTTACCATTTCCCAAAACTGCTCTCGGACATAAGTGGGCTTAGACATGTCTGGGGCGTAGACCCCTAACACAAACAACTTCTTTAAGCCCACTTTCATTCGTATCCATAGCAGTCTTGGGCTTACACATTCGTACTCTTTCACACATTGGCCCATTCTTTCTGAAAGGATGATACCTACTCCCTGGCATGCTCGCTCGATCCCGTCTACACCAGACCAGTATGCGGTATACATGCCATGTGTAGTGACATCCTTCCCCTTCCTTTTCGTCTCATTTACACATAACACATCTATTCCTCTATCATACATCATATCGCATACTTCATCCATTTTATCGTTCATTGCCCCACATACATTAGAATTATGGTGGGTAGGTGCCAAGTGTATTGACATATTTAAAATTGTTCCTGAGATTTTAATGTTAAAATATAGTAAAACTAGGATAATCAAGTATATAAATGTACCTGTAAGTACATAAATCCACCAGCATTGTTTATTAATAATTTGTTTTTCACTGCACAACTTAAAACTTATTATTGCCACTTCACTGTCACCTGACATTGACCTTTGAATAACCTTTAATTGAATATTCATAATGGATTTGCTTAAGAAGTCAATTGAAGAGCTAACGCTGAATTTCACTACACGTATGGATGAGTTCCAGAGGGAGGTCAGAACATCCATCCCTGCAACAAGCCCTACTTCCAACATTAATGCACAATTTAACGCCTTCAGGGGATTTGTTTTGTCAGCACTAGAAAATTTGCAACTTCAGCTCCAGCTTCTCTCTAGGAATCAAGATGAAATGGAGGTAAGGACCAGGAGGAAGATGTTGCTTGTGCATGGTGTGCCTGAAGCCCGAGATGAAACCCCAGTTCTTTGCACAAGTAAGATATTATCGGAGCGATTGAATATCCCTGAAATTACTGTGAGCTCTATCACTAGATGCCATCGCTTAGGGCAACCCCGTGGCGACAAGCCTCGTGCACTGCTTGTGAAGTTTCGAGATCAGGATCTCCGTGACAAAGTCTGGTTTTCTAAAACCAAATTAAAGGGTAGCGGAGTTACTCTATCCGAGTTCTTGACTAAGGGCCGTCATGAGGCGTTCGTTGCTGCCCGGAAGCGCTTTGGCGTATCCCAGTGTTGGTCACAAAATGGATATGTCGTGGTGCTTGGGTCCGATGGCACGAAGCACCGGGTGTACACCGTGGCTGAGGTGATCGCCATTCCTGATGCAGCATGTGGTGTTCCTACCACCTCATCTTTGACTGCGACGACGGCGGCGACGACAGCTGCGGCGGCATCTTCTGCTCCTAAGCCCTGTGTTACTACTGCTAGGGCTAGGAAGACGACTAAAAAATGAAGGTGGCGTGTTTTCTTGTAGTTTGGCTTTTACTCATGTACTCCAGCAGCTCAATTCATGAATTTTTTGTAACTTTTGGTTATCAGGTATTAATTTAGAATTCTTTGCCATATATTTCAATGACATCATTTCTAATTGGTTGCACTAGTTTGAAGATTGTTTCTCAAATTGTAATTATTCCACATTACAGGTATTTAGATTAATTGTTTATCCTAATTTCTTCTTTTGTGTTTTTTATTTTCTTCTTCTTCTTCTTTCTTTTGTGGCGGTTTGATAAAATTCGCCAATGACGTATTGAGTAGAAAATGAAAGCTTATGAGTTTAATTAAAATAAGAGTCTGTGATAATACAAGGATTCAGTTTTCCTCCGAGAATTTTGACAAATCTATTTGTTGAGTTACCTAGAACAAATATGACAAACACAGGTGTTAGACTCTTACCCGTATGTTAAAAGTGACAAGGATTTAAAGTTTCATATTATTAGTATTAATAAAATCACATAAAATATACACAAAAGGAGTACTGGTATATGTTAAAAGAGAATTAAAATCTATAGGTCGAGGAATATAAGGAGGAAGGTAATCATAAAGGGAGGAGGATAATTTGGGACAGTTGAAAAAAATATGGTTTGTGGAACCTTCATCTAAGCCACATTCACACAATGAGCTATCCCTTACTCTGATTTTTGCCAGATGTGCATGTGTGCAGGCGTGTCCAATTCTTAATCTACAAATGATTGAAGTTGCATGTTTATTTGCTTTGTTAAATTTAAAGAACCAAGGCTTGGGAGGAATAACCTCTTGGATGGCAGCATAGTGCTTACCTTTAACATTTTTGGAAACTTCCCATAACTTATTCCAATTTTCATTCAGTTTCCTTTTAGCTAGCAAAATTAGGTCATGTGAGTAAATTAAATTTTGTAGAATGCCATTAGCAATTGCATTTTTAGCGAGTACATCAGCTGTTTCGTTACCATGGATACCACTGTGGCCTGGAATCCAGGCCACTGAAACATGGATTCCTTTAAGATGACATCTGAACAGGGTATTTTTTATTTTAAGAATTAGTGGAAATTTATGTTTGTTATGGAATTGATTGGACAAAATAGCTAACAAACAACTTTTTGAATCTGTGAAAATAACTGTTTTATTAAGATTATGTGACTCTACATATAACAAAGCTTCACTGATTGCAGTTGCTTCACCGGTAAAAGTGGAGGATAGTGAGGGGCATTTAAAGTTAAGAATGATTTTGAACTTAGGAATCCAAACAGCAGCTCCAGTATAGTCTTCATCAGACTGTTTTGAAGCGTCTGTGTACATGACAAGCCAATCTTTAAAGGTGTTTTCTATAATTTCTTTTAATTTCAAATTTGCCATTGGAGAATCCTTTTCTATACCCAGATCTAGATGAATGTCGGGTTGGTAAACAATAGCCTCGTAAGGAACATCAAAGAGTGGATTTATTTTACATTGAAAGATTGGGTAAGGAAGCTGAAGAAAAATTACAAAACTTTTAAACAAGCAGGGAGAGTCCTTATGGGTCCAGTATCGGTCAGATGAGATATACTCTGAAAGAAGGTGCAATTTAGGAATTAGGGGATGATCTGAAAGCTGGCAGATCTTAAATAAGAATCTGTCTGAAAGGTATTGCCTTCTTAATCTTAAAGGAGGATCTACGCACTCAACCTGAAGAACATTTATTGGTGAGGATTTCATTGCCCCTGTAATAATGCGAAGGCATTTCGATTGAATTTTGTCCATTACCTTCAGGGATGATTTATTGCAAGGCTCCAACAGAAAACATCCATAGTCAAGGTGGCTTCGTATTAAAGCATTGTACAGTAATTTCTGAGAAAAAGGATGGGACCCCCACCAAACACCTGACAAAGACCGAAGAATATTTATGTTTTTTTCGCATTTTTGTGTTATATATTCAATGTATGGACCGAAGGCCAATTTCGAATCAAGGATAACTCCCAAAAATTTTACATTGCCTCTAACTGGAATAGGTTGCTTATCATATACAACAGATATATCGGGAACTCGCCTTTGGCGGGAAAAGATCACCACACTACTCTTGGCCACAGATAAAGAGAGGCCATGATTAGTTAACCATTCTTGTAAATAATCCATGGATGAGTTTAGACGGGAACATGCCACTGTGAAGTTGTTTAAGGAGATGTATAGAGCTAAATCGTCTGCATATTGAAGAACATTACAAAAAGAATTTACTGAAAGTTCTAAATCGTGAGTATATATAGAATAAAGGAGAGGACTAAGAACTGAGCCTTGTGGAAGTCCTTTCCATATAGTTTTTGGGGGAAGCAGGAGATTTTTAACATTTATAGATATTGATCTAGAAGAGAGAAAGTTAGAGACGTAATTGACTATCCTCACTGGAATGCTCAGATTAAGCATTTTCTGCCTGAGCACAGGAAGAAGCACATTATCATATGCAGAAGAAATATCCAAGAAAACTCCTATGAGAAATTCATGTTTTGAAAAAGCAATATGAATATCTGTGACCAAAGTACTTAGGCTATCCATGGTACTTAAACCTTTTCGGAAACCGAATTGGCTTTTAGGTAAGAGATTATTCCTTTCCAAAAACCACTCCAAGCGATTTTTTATTAAATGTTCCAAGATTTTTGCCAAAGTACAAGAAAGGGCAATAGGTCGGTAACTGGAAGGGTCATTGCTAGACTTACCTGGTTTGAGAATGGGCAAAATAATTTGGGTTTTCCATTCAGCAGGAGGATCACCAGTAATATAAATAAAATTTAAAATGGATAGTAAGACAGTTTTAGTGTTCTCACTACTATTAATTATAAATGAATAAGGAATCCCATCAATACCTGGTGAGGAGTCTTTAAGGCCATTGAGTACAGTAAACAACTCCTGAGAAGAAAAGGGGGAATCAAATTTATCATTTGTTTTTAAAAAAGCTGAATTAAAAACTAGGCATTCATCATAAGATGGGACTGTTTGTGGTGCAAGTTTATTAGAGAATTCATCTATCCACGGGGAAGGATCATTAGAAATTATATTTTCACTAGAAACTGCACAGCGATATTTTTTAACATTTCTCCAGACCAAAGATGGGGGAGTCCTAGGTGACAGTGACTCACAGAATTTAAACCAACCAGTTCGCTTTTTGTCTGACAGTAATTTTAAGGTTTCTGCAGCAATTTTTTTATAGGAGATATAATTCTCTGCAGTCATAGAACGGGAGTATATTAATTCAGCCTCTTTTCTTCTCCTACAAGCTGCTGAACAATCTTGGTCCCACCAGGGAGGGGAAGGATACTTATTTTTAAAAGGTTTTTTTAAGGGGATTGACTTATTAGCAGCAGAAATAATTGCATTTCTGAACTCTATATATACAGGAGCAATATTATCATTGTTAATTGGGGGAAGAGTTGAAACCTCTTGTTCCAAAACTGTAGAATATAATTGCCAATTAGCTTTGGATAGATTATACTTTAGTCTTGGGCAAAATGTAAAATTTATTCCAGGTGAAGTAGGAGGAGTGATGAATATAGGAAAATGGTCACTGCCATAGCTAGAAGGTAATATTTGCCACAGAAGAAGGGAAGCAATATCTGGGGAGCAGAGAGTTAGGTCAACGGCACTTTTAACATTTTGTAATGGGGATACTCGACGGGTAGGAGACCCGTCATTTAGAATACAGAGATTAAAATTATCAATAAGATCTAAAAATAAGGGAGCCAGTGAATCACACAGATGGGAGCCCCAAACAGTATGATGCATATTAAAATCTCCCAAAATAACCATAGGAGGTGACAGAGAAGAAATAAGTGTTGCAAGTTCTGTTAAAACATTTGCATCAGGATTAGGAATGTAAACAGAGAGAATAGAGACATCAAGGGCCTTAATAGCAACAGCATTTACTGCTGGACTATGAGAAGGGAGAGGAATTTGTGAAAATGTAACTGTTCTTGAAATTAAAATAGAGGTTCCAGCACGACCATCACTCCTATCATCCCGGAGGCATGCGTAGCCTGAAACCCTAAAATGAGACTCAGGCCTAAGCCATGTCTCCTGGATGGCAAGAATGAAGGGATGAAATTTATTAATGAGGTAAATGAGTTCATTTTTTTTATTTCTAATGCTCCGACAATTCCATTGAAGAATTGGCGGGACTGCGAATGTTACGGGCTAAGGAGGAAAGCTGAGTAAGTTTTTGGTGTAAGCTGAGAGGAAGTTCCGTGTCACTAAAACGGGAGATCATGTTAATTAGAATTGATATCATAAGTTCGCAGAAATTATCATTACTAGAGGAGTTGTTGTCATTTCCCAGTAGAGCACACCCATTAGGAAGGGAAGAATTAGGATTCTCAACAATTGCCTGATGGGCTGCCATATCATATCCAGAATTTAATGATTGGCTGTAGGTACGTTGAGGGATAAAAATTGTTTTTTTGTATGATGCAGTTTGTGAGAGCTGAGCCGAAGGGGTTGACAGACTCTCAGTTATGGTATAAGGGGTCTGTTGAGAACAATTACGAGGCTGGATTCTTATTGTATCAGCAAAGGATCTTTTTGTCTGAGGGAATCTAGCTGAAGCTTCTAAATATGAGATATTTTCTTGTGACATAACAAGTTTAATAGATTTTTGCCTTAAATGTTCAGGACAAGTAGGGTCTTTTGCGGTGTGGGGACCTGAGCAGAATAGACAAGTAGGAGTTTGTCGAGAACAAGATAAACCTTCATGATTCTGTGCACACACAAAGCAGCGAGGGGATGATCGGCACTGGGAAGTAACATGGCCAAATCTACAGCATTTATGACACTGAATTAGTGGCAAAATATATTTTTCCACTGGCATTGAAGTGTAAAAACAGTAAATATGGGGAGGAAGTTTTTGTCCAGAAAAAGTTAGAACAACCGTCTGAGTTGGAACCCATGAAACGCTATTGCTGTCACTCACTGATCGTCTATTAAGTCGCCGTGCTTTAATTATAGAACCGTAGCCAGAGGGAATTTCTATAGCTGCTATTAATTCTTCTAGTGTCCACTCTATGGGAACTTGTCTAACTAGCCCCATACGAGTGATACTATATGAGGGGATGGTTGCTTCATATTTAGAAATTTGGAGAGCTGGGTGATCGATAAAAGTGTTTGCATCTGCAGCTGTTTTAAACTCCACTGATATTCTATTTCGTCCAACTTTTTTGACTCCATCATGGACTATATTTTTAATCTTGTTATGATACAGAAAGTGACCGAATTTAATTGGTTTAAGAGTTACTCCAGACAGCTGATCATTTGAGATTTTACTTACGTGAACTAGAAAAGGAGCGGCATCATCTTGAGAGTACTTAACTTTTTTATTAATAAAATCAGGATGGGTATATGAGGATTGTATTGAAGGAAACTGTTGTTTTGGATCAGTAATAACTATTTTTTGTGGATGGGCAGACTCGTTACTTACTTGGGCACGTTTACGGTTAATTAGTTCTACATTATCAATGTTAATGGGTAAGGAAAAGGAATCATTGCGAACCCTTCCGGGATCGGGAGGTTCGTCCTCCATTATATTACTACAACAAAAAATTACATAAAAACGGCACAACTACAAACACTTACTAATTTACAGATATTAAAACCTCCACCAAGACAGAAAAATTTACTATAGTAACTCAACAACACTTAATAAAATAATAAATTTTAAGCAAAAAAGGCACGACACTTGTATCTCTCACTTCCTCCCACCAAGCGAGCCGACGTTTTTTATTTTTATTGTTTACTTTAAGACTGACAGTTGTTACCTGTAACCATAGATTACTGTTTCAATACTAGAGTACTGCAACCACAGAGGCTGACAGAAGCATTCTTAGACGTAGACAGAGAAATTCTAAGATTCATTTTTACTTTTTATATTTTACTAGCTTGGCAAAGGTATCTATAACCATACTGCCTAGTCCGACGTTTATAATTTTTTACAATTTATTGGTGTTAGACTACAAGTTTTTTTTTTCTTTTGTTTTGGGAATTTTAATATTAAATTTATTGTTCTATTTATTTAAGTTGTTGTTGTGTTATATGCTTTCTCTTTCATGCTGCTGGTGGTTGTAATTGTGTGGGTACCGTTCGATCTTGCATTTATATTTTTTTAAATTTTATTTTTTATTGTATATTAGTATTTATTTGTATATTTAATTAGTTTTTATGTTATCCTCAAACATTTGTAACGATAGTGATTTGTTTCTGTCGTTGTCTTCGGATGATGAGACACTTAGTAATGTTAGTTATCACAGTACAACTGCTTCTCCTTCACTCAACATCACCTTAAATTCTTGTTTCTCAGACTGTGTGAATAATTTCAATGCTATTCATATTAATGCCCAAAGCATTCCGGCTCATTATCCCGACATGCTTGCGTCATTTGAATCCCGAAATATTCATGCCATTTTAGTTTCCGAATCTTGGCTAAAACCCTGTTTGCCTTCTACTTCTTACTCTTTGCCTGGGTTTCATCTAATTAGAAATGACCGCAGTAATAGAGGTGGTGGGGGCGTGGCGATCTATCTAAGATCCTACTTTCCATTTAAAATTGTTAGTTCGTCATGTCAACCGCCTCCTGGTGATTCTGCTGAGCATTTGCTAGTTGAGGTCTCCCTGTCTCAGAATAAAATCCTACTTGGAGTTTTCTACAGTCCCTCTCTTTCTATAAACTATTTTACTTCTTTTGAATCTCTTTTAGAATCACTAGTCCCGACATATAGTCATACTATTTTGATGGGTGACTTTAACACCTGTTTACTTAAAGGCGACAATCGGGCCATAAAACTTGAGTCTATAATTGAAGCGTGTAATATGCAAATCCTACCCCTTGCTGCTACTCACAAATTTCCTAACTGTATTCCTTCCCTTCTGGACTTAATTATCGTGTCATCTTCAAACCTAGTTTTCAAGCATGGACAGTGTCCTGCTGATGCATTCTCTTATCACGATTTACTTTTCCTTTCGTATAAACTACGCCCTCCTAAAATCAAACCTAAATTAGTTCTGCGACGTAATTTTGGAGGAATGGATATTGACCAACTTTGCGAAGATGCTCATAATATAGATTGGTCAGTGATTGAGAGAGCACCATGCATTGACGATAAAGTGGAACTTTTCAATTCCCTTCTCACTCAGCTATATGACGTACACGCGCCAATGCATTATGTTAAACTCAAGCACTTACCTGCTCCATGGCTCTCTGATGATCTGAAAAGGCTAATTTTGAAGAAGAATGCGGCATTGTCAAAGCTTAAGAGGAACAAAACAGAGGAAAACCTTAGAAAATACACTAAAATCCGGAATCGCTGCAACACATTGTGTAGAGATGCACAACGACGCCATATTCATTCATCAGTCGAGAACGGCGACTCATTTAGGGTGTGGAAGTTTCTTAAAACAGTTGGAGTTGGTAGAAACTCTCTTAATACTTCACCTCCCAGTGTTGATGTTGAACTATTAAATCAACATTTTTCTAATCCTTCTAACTCTTTTGATAGTGAACATAAACTGCAAACACTTCGTTCTCTTTCTGTAAGTCCGACTCCTAATTATTCTCCGTTCGTTTTTAGTCAATTTACTGCATGTGATGTTAAGAGAATCATATTATCCATCTCCTCAAATGCTGTCGGTAGCGACAGCATTAGCCGTAATATGATCGTTCCTCTCCTTGATGTTATCACTCCCATTATCACTCATTTGCTTAACGCATGTGCATCTTCCTCTAAATTCCCTCAAGCCTGGAAGAGTGCTTATGTTATACCCCTTCCGAAGAAATCTAATCCCGTCAACCTCACTGATTTCCGTCCCATTTCGATTTTACCTTTCCTTTCTAAAGTCCTTGAAAAACTTATTTGCCAACAGCTGACACTTTTCCTTAATAAGCACAACTTGTTGAATTCTTTACAATCCGGTTTCCGTCCCGGTCATAGTACGGCTACTGCCTTAATCAAAGTTACTGATGACATACGGTGGGGTATGGATAATAAACAACTCACAGTCATGACCTTGCTAGATTTCAGTAATGCGTTCAATACTGTCGATTTCGATATACTGTTGAGTCAGTTGTATTCCCTTAACATATCTCCATCAGTAATTGACTGGTTTCAAAGTTATCTCTGTGGCCGTCGGCAGTGTATTCATGTTGATGAAACTCACTCATCTTGGTGTGATATTACTGCAGGCGTGCCGCAGGGTGGCGTGTTGTCACCTTTACTCTTTTCCATTTTCATTAATTCAATTACTCATAAAATTTCTTCTCTCTACCACATGTATGCGGATGATGTCCAGATTTACACCCAGTCAACTCTTGAGAATTTGCCGAATGCAATCGCTACATTAAACAATGACTTAAATATGATTCATGAGTGGAGTCAATCATATGGCCTAAATGTCAATCCTAAAAAGTCACAGGCTATTATTTTTGGTAGTCAGAGCTTTATCTCAAGAATTGACTGGTTCTCCATACCACCTGTTGTATTCGATGGGGTTGTGATCCCTTACTTTGACAATGTCAAAAATCTTGGTGTTTACCTTGATAGTTCCTTAAATTGGAAACGCCAACTGAATGAGGTAAGTAAGAAAACCTTTGTCGCTCTTAGTTCACTGCGTCGCCTTCGATCATTTCTTCCCATTCCTACAAAAATTATGCTCGCACAGTCTCTTCTCCTTCCGATTCTCGACTATGCTGACGCAAGCTATGTAGACATAACTAAAGACCAGCTAACTAAGCTTGAGAGACTTCAAAATACTAGTATTCGGTTCATATTTGGATTGCGCAAATTTGACCACATTTCTCAATTTCGCTCACGTCTCAAGTGGTTACCTATCCAATTTCGCCGGAACATGCATATTCTTTCTATTCTGTACTGTGTCTTATTTCACCCTTCTACTCCTCCTTATCTTAAGGAGAAATTTAGTTTTGTTGGGCTTCCAGGGGAACCTTTACGCTCTTCAAGAAAACTCATTTTAAGGGTACCAACTCACTATACATCTTCCTTTAATAAATCTTTTACTGTACAGTCTATTAAGCTCTGGAATGCCCTACCTTTGTATATACGCGAAGCTCAGACTATTGTAGTCTTTAAGCGTCTTCTTAAAGAGCATTACTTGTCTCAATCGTTCGAAAATCATTAGGATAAATTATGTGATTATGTAGTTTTGTATTTATTTGTTTATGTTATTGTTAGTGGTATATATTTGAGGATATATGTATGTATATGTATATGTATGTATTTATGTGTATATATATATGTATGTGTGTATATGTATGTAGGTTTATGTATATACGTATGTATATGTGTATCATATTTTTTTTTTTAATGTATTAGTTATTTATATGTTATTTTATTGCATGTATTGATATTATATTAGGTATATTTATATTGCACCACCTACCTAGTACTCACTGTTTTATTCCTTTACACCTTTGGTTGCCTGGAAGAGATCGCTATGTAGCGATAAGGCCGCCAAATTGTACATGTAATCTGCTCTCTGTTATGTTCTCTGTAAATTTGTTTGTGGTGTGCAATAAAGTATATTCATTCATTCATTCATACATTCAACGTAGCCAGACGGGCCTCTGCAATCCACTTTTCGCCTCTCCGGGAGACAGAACGTGACGGGTGGCGAACCTCGTCGCCGGTTTTCCTCCCGGAGATTCTTCGCACCCCTGCCCCATTAAAGGGGCGCCGGGAACTCGGGGCCATTTCTTTTATATAGTTCCTCATGGTGCGAAATATTGGGTAGTATGTTTTACGCCGCTACCACGGCGTGGAGCCGAGTCTGTGGTATCGGCTTGTCGCTCATTTAGCACCACCCGGGGGACACGTGTAGGGTGGGCCTAGGAATAGGAAGATTGAATAATGGCAAGAATAGTACCCATGTTATAACGGTACTATACATAAGCCACAGACGGGACAGCCAGCGAGTGGAAAAACGTTCTATTTTTTGATGAAACTAAAATAAACAGGGTATGCTCAGACGGTAAACGCATGTACGACGTCAACCGAACGATCCTAAGGGCGAAAGTACACTTGGTCGTTAGCTCGCTTTCGGGTGCACGAAAGACGTTACTCGAATTCGGGCACCCGAAGCATTATTTACATTACATTCTTATTCGGTTCGGTGAGGTACCTACGTGTCTGTGTACGCCATGACATCCGCCAAAACAGCGTCGAGTATCTTGATTCGGGTAAGTAACAAAAACGAAGGCGCGCTTACTCGACTTCGTTCATTTACACTTTAGTCGTTTGTCCGAATTCCATAGGCAATTTAATACGGGCAAATGACCAAGTGTAATTGCGCCATAAGTACACGAAACCAACATTAATGAATAGCGGCGGAAATGTGATAACCTAGGGGTGTTTTCGATCCTGTCTGTCATTAAAAGAAATTCCAGTACAAAAATATACTGGAAGAAATTATGCTAGCCAACGCAGAAAACTTCTTGTGATTTGGATGTTTCAGCATGCCAACAACCCTGCACGCTCAGTAGCAGAATTTCTCAGATCACAATATATAATATTGTTGTGTGAATAAGTCAACTAGCGCCATCTAGTGTCAGGAACGAGAGCGAGGGGAGCTCTGCAGAGAATGACATCACACTCTCAACCGACAGCGCCATCCGAAGAACTAAGTTTCTAGAAAATCTATACTCGCAAACTCGTCCCTTTGCGCGCATTTACCTGAAGATTCGGGATGTTTCTTTGCTAATTTAAATAAATAGGCGCTGCAAGATGCGATCGGGGCACACAGAGTTTAACTCGACGACACAAGCGAAGCTTCGGAGCGAAATTAAGTGAATTAGTGTGTTTAATTATTAGTGTTTTTAACTTTAATTTGTATAAAGTAAATTAAAGTGTTAATTTAGGTAATTCTATCGGCAATTTTTATTGTCACGAACCTCAAGCTCGTAACAACTGGTGTCAGAAGTGGGATAAAATAATGCCGATTTTACCTAAGGAGGAAACGGAGGGTGTCCGTACCCGAAGTCAACGCAAGCAGGAGACGGACCAGAGGAGATTTGGTGGTGCAGCGCCGCAGATGTCTGAGGGCCAGCCGCCGGCCACGGAAGCCGGTCCGTCAGCAGCTTCTACGTCTGTGGCACCTGACTTAGGTGCTCTGATGGTGATGCTGCAGGAGCAGGCTCGCCGACAGGAGGAGCAGGCTCGCCGACAGGAGGAACAGGTCCGTCGGTTGGAAGAGCAGCTGCGGGGTGGACAGGATGAACAGGTCCGTCGGTTGGAAGAGCAGCTGCGGGGTGGACAGGATAAACAGGCCCGCCGACAGGAAGACCAGGTTCGTCGTTTGGAGGAGCAGCTGCGGGGCGGACAAGAGGAACAGGCCCGTCGGTTGGAAGAGCAGATGCTCCTCATGAAGGACCTTCACGCTACCTTCGGGAAGGAGATAAAGGAGGTGAAGGATAGGGTTGCTCAGCATGACAACCGCCTGTCGGAAGCTGAAACCCAAATCGCGAAAGCTGAAAACCGAATCGAGAAAGCTGAAACCCGAATCGACCAAGTAAACAATCGGGTTGACAACGTAATGGCTGACATGAAGAAATCACTGGACGAACTCAAACTTGGAGATGGAGCTACAACTCCCGTAGTAGCTACAACACCTTCGCTACGCGGGTTCAAGGTGCCACCGTTCGACGGTACCTCTTCCTGGTCAGCCTACAAAATCCAATTCGAGGCTGTTATGAAGGCGAACGGCTGGAACAAAAGTCAGGCAATGACTGCTCTCACACTAGGCCTGCGCGACCAGGCCTTAACAGTTCTGGAAGCTCTCGGTGAGGAAGTGACTTATGAGCAACTCCTTGAGGCATTGGAGGCGAGATATGGCGACGCTCACCTGGAACACGTCTTTCGTGCGCAGCTTAAAGATCGTGTGCAGCGCATCAACGAAAACCTGCAGCAGTGGGCTCTAGAAGTGGAGAAGCTGGTGCGAAAAGCATACCGGTCTGTACCTGCGCTCATTGAAGGGAACCTGGTGCAGACATTCATAGACGGCATCCGCGACCTGGAAGTCAGAGCTGCTGTGAGGCTCGGGCACCACGAGACGCTTAAGGACGCCTTGGCCCATGCACTGGAAGTGGAAGCCGTGCGGCAGGATCACCGTTCCCATCGCGTCAGGGAGGTTGCAGCAGCTATAGTTCGCGACCGCAACAAGGGATACAGCCCTAGGTGCTATGGCTGTGGGGAAAAGGGCCACCTTCGATCCAGCTGCCCTAAGCGAACCGTGGAAAGGAGAGTTGATCGACCTCGAGAGGGTAGTGCAGCTAACGGCACTGCCTGGCGGCGACAGGATCATCGTTCACCTCACGCTAGGGAGGTTACAGCAGTTACGGTTCGCGACCACAATAAAAATACAGCCCGAGGTGCTATGGCTGTGGGGAAAGGGGCCATCTTCGGTCCAGCTGCCCTAAGCACACCCTAGGAAGGGAAGGCGAACGGTCTCAGGAAGGAAGTGCGGCTAACAGCACCGCCCAGCAGCAGCAGAAATACGACTTTACTATCAGACACTGCAGCGGGAAATCTCACGGCAACGCAGATACATTGTCAAGAAGACCTTGTCCGGAAGATTGCAACCATTATAGTAGGCAAGAGAGTAAGGAAGTGGTATCCGTGAGGATGCTCAGGACAGACCACCTCAGCAACGGGTGGAAGGACAGCCTACGACGTGCACAGCAGGAAGATCCAGACATCAAGCCGATTCTGGGATGGATGAAGGCCCGTGCTACCAAGCCTAAGTGGAGGGACGTCTCGGCGATGAGTTCAACCACGAAAAGCTATTGGGCCCAATGGGACAGCTTGCTGCTTCAGGATGGAGTCCTGTGCCGTAAATGGGACAATGGTCGAAGAGACAGCTGCCGTTTGCAATTGGTTGTCCCTAAAGCTAAAGTGCCGAATGTTCTACAGCTGTGCCATAATGGTCGTTCAAGAGTCCATCTGGGAGTTAAACGAACTCTGCTGAAGGTCCGAGAACAGTTTTACTGGGTCCATTATCGTGACGATGTCGAGGATTGGTGTCGTACATGTACAAGTTGTGCGGCTGTGCGGGGATCTCAGACACGTAGTAGAGGAGCACCGAAATTGTACAATATTGGTGCACCACGGGATAGGACAGCCCTTGACATTGCGGAGCCGTTACAGAAAGGCGCAAGAGGGACTCCTAAGATCGTCCATGTGGATCGCTTGGCGCGTTATTATGGGACCGATAATGCTCGGGACGAGCATGTCTTAGGAGGGGGCAGTGTTGTGTGAATAAGTCAACTAGCGCCATCTAGTCAGGAACGAGAGCGAGGGGAGCTCTTCTGCAGAGCTCCCCTCGCTCTCGTTCTCATCTTCATCATCTCAATGACATCACACTCTCAACCGACAGCGCCATCCGAAGAACTAAGTTTCTAGAAAATCTATACTCGCAAACTCGTCCCTTTGCGCGCATTTACCTGAAGATTCGGGATGTTTCTTTGCTAATTTAAATAAATAGGCGCTGCAAGATGCGATCGGGGCACACAGAGTTTAACTCGGCGACACAAGCGAAGCTTCGGAGCGAAATTAAGTGAATTAGTGTGTTTAATTATTAGTGTTTTTAACTTTAATTTGTATAAAGTAAATTAAAGTGTTAATTTAGGTAATTCTATCGGCAATTTTTATTGTCACGAACCTCAAGCTCGTAACAATATGTTACTGTATTGGACTGGCATTCCAGTTGAACATCTGGTGCGAAATAAAGTAAAGCGTGTCAAATAGACAATGTGTGAGAGAACTTTACGGTGCATTTTTGCAAGAATGGAACTCAGTTTCTCTCGAAAAATGTCAAAAGTTGATTAATTGAATGTTTCGCCAACGCAAGGCAGTTTAGTTTAGTATTAAGAGCCGTGGACATGCGATTTAGTATTAACACAGAATAAATAATAGGTATTAATAACTATTTACTTGCTTTCTGACTCAGCTCATCTCTCAAATAGTTTGTTGATCGTTAATTATTTGTCAACTTTATTTTTATGTACATAAACGTATTTTTTTATTATATGCGAGCAGCTATGCAGGTCTAGGAAAAGAGACCAGTATCACTGCGACCTAAAAGATCTATTGTGATCGCTGCTATAGCTATAGTTCACGGCTAAGCCCTATGTCTTCATTGAATCGAAGGAGTTGCTTAGCCGTGAGCAAATTCACTTCTTCTGGGCGGAGAAGATAGTGTCCCAGATGAGTGTTACGTTTGCGCATTAAGGGTCCGCAATCGGTTAGGATGTGTAGAGGCGTTTCTTCCGTTATGGAACAAAACCGACACATCCTTGAGTTGCTTAGTCCCAGGATGGACATGTGCTTTTTAAGACAACAGTGTCCAGTTAGGGCTCTTGCCAGAATGCGCAATTTATTTTTACTTAATCCCAGGGCTTCTGAAACGAATTTACGATCAAAGGCCCGGATTAAGGTTTTAGAGTGTTTTAAGCCTGGTGTGTCAGACCAAATCTTAAGTGATTTATAGGCTAGGCTTCTTGAGATTCCACAAAATGGCTCGGGTCCAAATTGTGTCCACTTTGAGCCCTCCCGTGCAAGTTTGTCGGCAAATTCGTTGCCTACAATACCCTCGTGACCCGGAACCCATCTTAAAACGACCCTGTTGTTACAACCCAGGGCGTTTAAACGGTTCACGCAGTCTCCAACTAGCTTTGAGTTCACTAAGTTTGATCTCAGCGCTAGCAGTGCTGCTTGACTATCAGAGTTTATGTAAATTTTATGGTTGACGTAGTGTTTTTGCAGATTGATTTCCGCACACCGAAGTATGGCGAAAATTTCTGCCTGGAAGATAGAGGTGTATCTACCCAAATTCATACTAAGTTTGAATTTGGGGCGTTCCCCCTAAATTCCAAAGCCTACGTCGAGACCCATTTTAGACCCATCGGTATACCATATGAGGCTACCGACCTCACAGATAACCTGGCTATTCAGCCAGTCTTCTCTGGAGGGTAATTCCACTATATACTTTTTATCAAAAGTGTGTAGTGGACGCATGATATCTGAGATCATGCATAAGACCGGCGATTCCTTAATTATTACATAAACGTATTACAATTTATAATAAATAATGTTTATAGTAAAAACCTATATGAACTTTTATTATCTATATAATATTTCATTTAATCCTATTTCATAATACATATTGCATACTACAACTAATTACTTCTGAGAAAAAAACACAAAATATGTGTTTTTATCAGATTTCTTAAACTAAGTTTTTTTTTAATTATATGGTCACCACTGTTTTTAAAAGTGGTAGAGTTATGCTGCAGCTATATTTGTGTGGTTGTAGCACGAATGGTTCGGCTCAACCGCGGAACGCCACGCTCTCACAGAATACCAGCGTAAAATAGCAGTTAAATGCTGTTGTGTTTCGTATTGTGAGTATAGTGAACTGAAGACCCTTTTACTGGAAACGAGGGATTACATTTTAGGCGTGGCAACGCATCTGCACTTTGATTCTTAACCGAGGATAGATGTACATGTTTATGTGCCACAGCATCCACTTACCGTCAGTTGGACTGAACGCTCGTTTGTCATCCATATTATATAAAAAAACTGTACGTATGTATGAATGTGATGGAATTTTATAATTCTGTTTTTATTTTTATTTCCGGAAGTCTGAATCTCAAATGCAGACGTAGTTGTAAATCAAAAATAAGTGTAATACTTTGAGATCCGCTAAAAAACTACCAATACAATCATTTTGCGACTATGACCTGGTATTCTCATTCGGATAATCACAGCTAACGGTTAAGACGCATTGATTAACAAAATAAGCTTTAAAAATGCTGTTATCATTTAATTCAGCTAAGATAATGCAGCGGTCGAGTCACACCAACAGTAGACCAAATAATTTTACAAGTGTTGAAAAACCCTGGTCCTGACCCTGATCAAGCCTCCCCGATAAGCGCACTGACATAATATGATCAAAAAAGACCATGTAAGCTCATCTGCGGAAGAATATCCTTAAAAAAGTGCTTGTGCAAAGTTATTTTGCTTTGGGTGTCTTACCTAAAGAGCATTCCTGGTATGTAACCTGTATACCCAGTCATGTAGACGGGTTGTCGATATTTGACCCCGTCGTACACGTCCGCGGTCGGAGCGTTGCGACGCGGCATGTTGTCCAGTTCGTAATTGTCACGGGGGCGGTATTCCAATGGTTTGCTGTAAAGACAATGTCAATTGTGAAGAGTAAAGATAGTTTGGATAGTAATTGTAAAGTAAATGCTATGAAGAAAAATATACTTTATGTGTTCATATTACGTTCGTACGTATTAAATAAACGAGCCATGCTACAGCTATATATATATATATATATATATATATATATATATATATATATATATATATATATATATATATATATATATATATATATATAGTCGGAATCTCAGATATTATAGAATTTAAACAAATAAAATATTGAAAATTATTTCTTACTCACTTATACAATCCTTTGGTACGTATTTCTCGAAGTATTTGTCTCGTGTTGTCTCCGTAGCATTTGCCGTACCGAAATTTTAGCATCGGACAATGGCCGGTATATCTGAAACAGATTTTGAAAGATTTTGTTACATTTTTTTATACTAAGGTTGACAAACGAGCACACAGTCCACCTTATGGTAAGTGGAATCTAAGGCCCATATACACCTACATAATGTTTGTCTTGAATTAAGTATCAAAATGCAGATGCATTGTCAACCTTAAGGACTAATTGGAAAGGCTTATTTCCAGTAATAATGGTCTCCGGTTCTCACCACTCACCGTTTGAAACACAGAAGTATTTAGCTGCTTTGTGAAGGTGGTTCTGCGAGAGTGTGGTCCTTCTCCGATCGAGCCGACCTATTCCTGGTAAAACCATAATGCGCTACGTTTATCTTTCATTATATCGATACCCTCAAGAGTGAATAGGTTTTTGCTAAGCTAAGTCAGTGCGTTTTTCAATCTTCGGCAGCATCACCACTTGTGAGCAGTTGGTATGGCAGTTAAGTGGCTTATTGTAGTTAAGTAATATTGTTAAAGGTAATGAGTTTAATAATCCACCAATTAACGTAAACCCATACGGCCCTCATATTTTTATAGTAAGAGCTAAAGTAACAATTTAGTTGCGATGAATAATCACTACCTAGCACTGATCGTGTACTTAATTGTTAGTAACTAATGAAAACACACACACACACACACACACACACACACTGGATTTTAAGTATGTGCCTCGCTTGGCAGGCGGATTGGCAACCGCAGTTTAATAATTTCGACTAATAAGACTAATAAGCTTCCCAAGCGGTAAACAAATGTATGTAAGGAAAAGTATGAATTAATTAATAAACTTAAATTATATTCAATTGAGGTGGAAAATATGAAAAACTGTTATGAGACTGAAATAGAGTGTCTCAATTCAGAAGTTTTGTCACTTAAAAACTCCTTACAATTTATCTCAAATAAATATGCATCGGCTCAGGTTGAGATAACAGAACACATATTGGCCATGAATGATCTGGTAAAGTCATGTAAATACAATGAGGAGCGCTTCGACTCCTTAATAAAACATCAGAGTGAGAATCAACGCTCCATACCATGTTCATCAGGGACAATATGTGTAAATAGCAATGACTCCTTACTTTCACCAACACTCTATGACGGTGCCATAACAAAAAGTAGTTTAAATATTAAAAAAACATAAAGTTATTATGTATTGTGATGACATAGGTAAAAATTTGGGCATGATGTTAAATAACCATTTAAAAGGACAATTGATTAGTAATTATTGTATGCCTGGAGCATCCTTTAGTCATATAATGAAAAAAGTTTTAACTAGTAAGTTTTGTCCTAACAGTACGTTAATAATTCTTGTTAGAAGAAGAGGCAATGTAAACAAAAATTAATTATTAAAATATATTGATTATCTCAATACATTAAATGTACATAAAATTACTTATCTTGTTTACATTGCCTTACATACAGGGTTGGCCACAGGAGAATAAAATAAGATATGATTTAAATTTATTAATAAATAATTTATCATGAAATAATAATTTAAATTTGACATTTAATTGTGACAATTATACCAATAGAATTAATTTAATAGATGTTAATAATTTAATTAAGAAATTTTTGACTACAGATAGGTATTACCTATCTAAATACATATAATTTAAGACAGATAGCAAATGTGCTACTTCTCTTATTATTTATATATTAACTCAGTCAAGGACTTGGCTACCCAGACATCTGCTCCTATTGAGCAGCATAGTGATTTGACATGCAATTTGGAATCCGTTCCAAGTAATTTAAATTAGAAAATGAGACAATAGAGGTAATCTCTAGCAGTTATAATAATGTAAATAATTTAGAATGTAGCTTACAAATCCTTAATAGTTGCAATTGTATAACTCCACAAAATGATAATAAAAATTGTTTAAACCTGGTGCATCAGAATATACAAAGCATGATAGGCAAAGAGCTAGAAATTGAATTGTTCTTAAATAGCAACAATATTCATATTTTATGTATCTAGGTGGATTGAAAAGTACTCGGCCTAACACAGATCCATTCAATTCTAAAAATCAAATCTACCCACATTATTTATTTCAGTTCAGACTAGTTCATTGTGTGAAGTTCGAAACGTGTGCGATAATTAGTTGTGATTTTATAAATTTATTAACAAAGTAATCGGACATAATTTCCGCGAATGGAGCAAATCGAGCAGCGTACCGTCATTAAGTACCTCCATAAGAAGGGGCTATCATCAAAAGCCATCCATGATGACATGGTCAGTACATTAGGCGATTGTGCTCTGTCATATTCATCCGTCAAAAAATGGATAGCAGAGTTTAAGCGTGCTAGAGAGAGTGTGAAAGATGAACCCCGCTCTGGAAGGCCTTCGACGTCAACTACTGACGAAAATATTAAAAAAGTACTTGATTTAATAATGGGAGACCGCAGATTAAAAATTAGAGAGATAGCCGAGATTATAGGCATCTCTTATGAACGAACTCAAAACATCATTGTCAACGATTTGGGTTTCCACAAGGTGTCTGCGAGGTGGGTTCCGCGACTGCTTTCAGTTGAACAAAAAAGGACGCGATTGACTATTTCACGCGATTGTTTGGAGTTATTTGAAGCCGATGCAGATGATTTTTTGAATCGTTTTGTTACTATGGACGAAACATGGGTTCATTACTGTACACCGGAAACAAAACAACAATCAAAACAGTGGAGAAGACCTGGTTCACCACCCCCTAAAAAGGTTAAGTCGATTTTGTCGGCAAATAAGGTGATGGCTTCAGTATTCTGGGACTCGAAAGGTGTGATTATGATTGATTATCTTGAAAGGAGTCAGACTATAAACTCTGATTACTACTGCACCTTACTACGTCGTTTATGAGAGGAAATAAAAGAAAAACGTCGAGGAATGCTCAGAAGAAAAGTCCTGTTTCATCAAGATAACGCCCGTGTTCACACGTCAGTACAGTCAATGGCTGAAATTTACAACTGTGGCTTTGAACTGTTACCGCATCCGCCGTATTCACCTGATCTGGCACCACCAGACTTCTTTCTGTTCCCTAACCTAAAAAGGCACTTGGGAGGTCAAAGATTTTCGACAAACGACGAGGTCAAAGCAGCTGTAGACGCATATTTTGACTCTAAGGAAGAATCATTTTTTTTCAACGGTCTAAATGCTTGGAAGGGGAGGTGGCAAAAGTGTATTGAACTTGATGGTGATTATGTAGAAAAATAAAAATATAACTGATTTAGTATGTGTTTATTTTCTTGGTTAGGCCGAGTACTTTTCAATCCACCCTCGTATTACTGAACATTGGTTAAAAGCTCATAATTTAATGTTTAACTTCAGTAATCACCAGGTAGTCAGTTCTTTCAATAGAGAAACAATTTTAAGAGGTGGCTCCTTAATTTTAGCTAGTAAATTATTATCATGTAAAGAACGTAAAGATATTGTGAGCCTCTCTGTTGAGCGAACTGTAGAAATGGCATGTGTTGAGTTTGAGCACCTCATTGTTGTGAGCGTTTACAGACCCACATGTTCTTTATATGATACTTTTGAAAAAAATATGGAGGAAGTTTTCCCATTTCCATTTCCCGTTTCCAAATTTGATCTTATTTTTTTATTATATAGTTTACAAATGGCCGGTTCTAAAAACTTTCAGTGTCGCACACGTAGTAGCTTAATGCTGCTGTGTTTCGTATGGTGAGTGTAGAGAGCCGGAGACCGCTCGAAGACTCCCCACGAAGCACTCCAAATTTCACCAAATTATGTTGCGAAATCTCGATGTTATGTTAAAAAAAACTTTCTTTCAAATTCTTTCTCCTTCGATATCTCAAGAACAAATGAATCGATTTTAATTCTCCAAACGGGATTCGACGTCATTTTTTGAGATTAAGAGCTGATTAGTTTTTAAAATCAATCGGTAAAGCCGTTTAAAAGTTATTCCAAAAAACAGTTTTTCAAAATTTTTATTTTTGAGATTTCTCAAAATCTGCTCGTCCTAATCAGTTCATATTATCACCAAATCTACTCCACATTGAGATCTTTAGAACGCCGAAACTTAACGCATCGTAATCAATCAAGACGTTCAAAAGTTATGAAAGGTTTACATACTTACACACACACACACACACACACGCGCGCACGCGCACGCGCACGCGCACGCCCACGCGCACACGCACGCGCACGCGCACACGCACACGCACACGCACACGCACACGCACACGCACACGCACACGCACACGCACACTCACACGCACACTCACACGTACACGCACTCGCACTCGCACGCGCACCCGCACTCGCACGCACACACACACACACACACGCACACGCACACTCACACGTACACGCACTCGCACTCGCACGCGCACCCGCACTCGCACGCACACACGCACGCACGCGCGCACGCACGCACGCACGCACGCACGCACGCACGCACACACACACACACACACACACACACACACACACACACACACATACACACAGACACACATACATCCGTGCGGACGTCCACGTAAAATTAGTCAGAATAGTTTTCTGGGATCTCAAAACGTTGAGATCTGATGAAAACTCGATTTTCGAAAATCGGGGTGAAACCAATAACTTCCCTATTTTTGAAAATTTTCAATTTTCTTAGCGGGAAGTTCAAAATTGAAGCGACATACGAAATAACAGAACTAACACCTGATGGTAAGTGGCTTCTGTAATCCATGGATACTGTAGCCAACTTAATACGAAGAAGTCTAGACAAATGAGATGTCACCTCTAGGACGAGAATGAAATGCCTCATAGTCTGTAATTATAATGGCTCTAATCAGTAATACCCTTAGATTCGGACCGGAACACAGCAATTTAAGCACTGCTTTAGGTGGCAGAAGTAGGTAGGGACACTTTTACACACTTGATGTTACATCTTCAGTTCCGTTTTATGCTACAGGCATACGTAGCACCTAGTACTGGAAAACCAACAAATTCGGAATTTGCGCTAAATGTTGAGTTTCATATGCTCGTATTATTATACAATTTACGTATTAAGTAAACGTATTTAGTTGCCATTACAGTGAATTAGCAAAGGTCATATTGTATATTGTATACTGTTAGTTTTTTTTTTCCTAAAAAATGATGTATGTAGTTTTTTTTAGCTGACTGTATATTATTTTTACTGTATAATATTTGTATTTTTTAATGTGTTTCTTTCTTTTTAGTTTGTTTAGCTACATTTGTTTTAATATTATTAGTGTAAGATTTAGTTTATAATAAAAAAGAGAACTCTATCGCATTGTCTTAAGTAATAAATAAAAAACAATTTCTTGGTTCTCGTTAGTGCCTAGTTTCATTCCGTGTTTATTAGTATATATATTATTAGTGTATATATTAGTTCCGTGGGTGTCATAAAAGGTAACAGAGAGAATCAATTCAGGAAAGTTGCTGCTGCTGAATTCTTAATAACGGCTAAAAAATAAAAAAACTGCGGTTGCCAATTCGTCTACCAAGCGTGGCAGTTATTTTAAATCTATGTTTAGCGATGGACCGTTGAGAGGCTGTAATGGTAATAAACGGTTCAGTTTTTTTTAACTATCCATAGAGAAGGCATTAGCGATCACTGAAGTAAAGATTAGACCTAAAGATCGTATACCTCGTTTCCTCAGTAACCGTCTTAAATTAGTTCTAATTTTCTTAGCATACGAAAAGTGCAGTTTCTCGCTTTATCCTATAATACTTCTTTACATTTAACTTTAAAAGTTTTGCAATGTGATAGGCATTTGTTTCAGCAGTGAATCTTGTGATGAGCGATGAACGATGAAGCAAACCATGCGTAGTATCCTCTTAGTAATCTGTGAGCAAACGGTTTCGTTAGAATGCGTGGTAAGTCGACAACTAAGGGGTGGAGATTAGTCGATTTCGTTAATTAACACAAAATGATAACGTTTGTTTTTTATTTTAGAATTCCAAGAAAGTAAGAAGTACCTAGTCCGTCAACAGTTGACAGGGCAGCGAGATTTAAAAACCCAATTAGAAATGAGGGAAAACCTTGACTCGACTTCACCAGCGTTATAATAAGATGTACAAGTATAAATATACATTTTACATTTTACAGCTACATACAAGGTGTCAGTTATTTGTTATGTGGTGTAAGTTATTTATTTGTACACGCTTTATATTACCTTGACCTTTAATGTTATTTTGAAATTTAGTTTTCATCCGTTCTTAGACGTCTAAATCGCAGACGTACATAATATGAACCGATAATAACAAAATAATCTCATGATGACTGATCTACTATACTCAGTAGGATCATTACAGTTCGTGATCAATGCGTTTTGTTAAATCTTCTTTAACTCTAATAATATTTTTAAAGGGTATTAGGGGTTAGAAATAAAAAAGGGAAAATATTTTTGTAGTGTAAATTGTGCACAATATATAATTTTATATAGGTATAACATTACACATTATATATTTTTACATAGGTATAAGTCGTATTTTGTGTACTCGAAAATGTTAAATATTCAACCAGAAAATGTGATGATTGAGGGTTAACATGCGACGTATATTTTTTATTACTGTAATCCTATATTCTAAAATTGCATTGCAGTGAGGCGTAAAATAACAAGGTGCCTAAGTACATTTCTACAAAATGATGAACGATAAATGTAATTTAATGTAATTCTATTTTGTGGTATCAGCATCGATATTTATAAAATGTAATTTTAATGGTACAGTTTTTTTCTTCGTATTTTTGACAAGTCTGTTTGGGTTGTTATAGGTACATATTACTGTCGTTACGAAACTTTGCACCTGCATAAGTACATAATATTTGAGTTTGAAAAGAGAGTGAGCCAATTTAATTAAAAACTATGAGACATTCATTACTAGGCCTCGACTAGGTCGACACGATACCCACCCTTGCAGCCTTGCTAGTTTGCGAAGAAGGCTGCATGGGTGGGTATCGTGTCGTCCTGTGGTATGGGTACCGCTTGATGTTGGCTGCAGGTCACAGATCATGCTGACAAAGATCTAACTTTCAACCCAATCTGAACCATAATTAGATTTTTTACAAAAACTTGATACGGACTTTACGACGATCAGATACAAAAAATCTTATAAAATACTAGTTATATTCAAAGTTACAGTTGTATGAATCAAATAGTTCAATTGTTTCACTTTTAAATTCAGTCAGTTTATAAATTGAAAGATCAGGTCTAAGTATATTTTTATGAAAAATTTATTAGAGCATAAACTACCGGGCATATGAACGAGAAAAAACTTGGGATGATGTTACTGTACTGCGACTGTTTTTTCTGAATATTTACTTTTTTATATCTACTCGTATGAATTTATTTATGAAGAAATCAGTCATTTCTTATATGTAGTTTAATGTTAAAAAAGATATTTTAAAAAACGTTTTTCAAAAAGATCTAAAAATGTTACTATATTAGGGAACCGATTTATTATTTAAATGATCGTTTACTTTCATTGTGATCACCTACTAATTGCCTTCGTTTCCGTGGTGTAGTTTAATAATGTTATCTTGTAAAATATTTTTCTATTTACGGTGATCTTGGTTAGTCTCTCTAAAAGTGCCATTATAACATGGTAGAGCCACTAATGTTTCGTACGGTGAACGGTGGTAGTGTAGATATCCAGAGACCTTTTTTACTTGAAACGAGGCATTCCATTTATTCCTCAGCGGTGACATCGCGTCTGAGGATACATGCAGATATCTATAGGCCACGGCATCCACTTAACATTAGGTGGACTGTATGCCCGTTGCTCACCCTTATTGTATAAAAAAAAGGATTTGGACTTAAATTCAATATGTTTAATTCCTAACCTGGTTTAATTCCTGATTTGTTAAATGGTCTGTTTAGAGTTCCGTTCTGAAGTAAGGAACCCTTATAATTTAATTTTGTCAGGATAGCATAAAGTGTCACATCATCATAACTGCTTTTGATATAGGGCAACATTTTTTATTTTTACTAACGTAATGTAAACGTATAGATAAACGTGGAATACATTCTATTTAATTTTCATATCTACTTGATATTGATAAGTACTTATTAAGGGGAGTAAGGTATCTATAGAAACACCTTTTAAAAAAAAATGAGGTTCCACAAAATACCAAAAATAAGAAAATTATTTAAAAGTAACCTGCAACGTTTTCCTCTTACTTTAACTTTTCAAATAATTCAAAGAAATATTTATGTAGGTGTATTATACGTATGTACATATAAATTTCCTATGTATATTTGTATTTATACGTACATAATTTGAATTGACATACAAAGGTACCTATATAAATATTTTATTATATATTTTTTCAAGGATCATAAAGCAAGTTTACACGTGCAATAGCTCACTACGCTACAGGTTGACTAGCAGAGAATGCCGACAGGAGTTAAGTCCGCCCATTGTTGCTTTAGATCTAAGGGGTTACAATGAAGAACGTATAATAAAGAGAATCTGAAAATAACAATTAAAAATAGCTCTTACAGAATTCTCTTCTAATTAAAATTTTAATAAACTTCAGCATTTGTGATAAAGAAATTATCGGATGCAGATTGCATGTTAGGAAACCCATACATTATGTGTGTCTCAACTCCAAATTCCGATGTAGAATGCTTGTGACCAAATTTTTAGTACTATTAATATATATAATATTAGCCTACATCAAAAATGACTGATTTCATAAATATCACGAAGCTTTAATTAACATTTAACTCATAGGATTTGAAATAAACGATTTCATTATTACTAAAAAAGTTTCTGAAATTTTAGATAAAGTTACTATGTTTCGATGTCGGTGAGGACACATAATATTTCCATATATGTATCAACTAATGATAGGATTGTTTGCTAAACTTTCTGGGTCAGGGACAGTCTTCGTAGGCGAAACAATAACCAGAAGGTAGATGCAGGACGAAAGGGAAGTCACAGTCGCAGCGCGACCAGCCGCATATGATACCCATAGGCAATGCGACAGGCTCGTCACATGTCCGCTGCGACGGTGTGGGCCGACACTCACTGTCAACTTGATGCATGTTCTCTGGACATCGACTCACACCTGTAATTGGTAAAATTGGTAAATGCCCTGCTGCAGGAAGGGATTCTTTCACTGCTTTAAACTTGTTCTATTGTTAATTGTGATTAGATTTTGTCAAAATGTTCTTAACTTTCTTCGCCAAGTGGTCGCCAATCAGTTTTTTTTGTGTTTTGAGCAGTCAAATGGAACAAAAGCGACTAACAATTTTCGATGAGAAGTTATGGGTACGGATGGCTCAGTAATGAAAATCTCTCACCTTTGATACTTCTACTTGTCGTCAATCTGCGTATTTCACATTTGGCGTAAAATAAATTGAATAGAGTAATAGTTTGGGAGCCATATGATTTTACTGCCATATCCAAAAGTCGGTTCTTATCAAAATCATGATGATGAAATGGGCTGATAAATGCTCATAGAACGCGATCACACGGCAGAGTTATTCCCACTTACATCTTAAAAAATACCTATTGTAATACAATACTTACATGTATTGTTATATGTAAGACAGCCAGGTTTACCAACATTTGCATAATACATGGCAAATATTACTTTAAAACAGCAAAGAAATATGTAAACGTATCTCATCGCGTGCTTCCTCTGAACTTTATCGCACCGAAATAATGGAGGAAGTGTCTGTTAAAATCAATACATTTATAGTTTATATTTATCGCCGCCATTGTCCGTTAATTGTTTTGCTTGCAAAAATTCAACAAAGTAGCCGAAAACTGTAAGTGGTTTCAGTATCTACATCAAACAGTTTGAAACAAGCAATCAGTTTAAAGTTATCGATTATTTTGAGCAGAGGCACAAGCTTTTTCATTACTAATAATAGTACATTTTAAGGATTAATTATCACACGAAATCAATTTAAGATGTTAGAATAATTAACTTTTTAATAAAACCGTTACTAAGTCTAAATTTGAAGATCAGGAGCCAAGGAAGAATGGTAATTTATTTAGCCATAAGATGTTAAGTATATATAAGATATTTTTATTTTTGGCATTTGTAAGATTATTTCACATAAATATTTTGTAAATACAGAAACTTAATAGAAGAAAAATAATAATTAAAATTATAATATTTACAATTAATACTAATTATACACAATATAAAAAATAAACTATGACATAAAAAAATTAAAACTAAAAATTTTTATAGTCAAAAAGTCCCCGTGATATAGTGCCAAGAACGCTGGCTGCGTTTCCTCGTTGAATAGCTATACTTAGCCTTTGAGCGAGGAAAGAACCAGACCTCTTATCAACAGCAGCGACGACTAGTCGTGGATACAGTTCCCTTAGGAACTTCACTGCACGTGGACCCCACGGACCGGTAGTCTCTACAGCAAATGGCACAAATATGTAGTAATTTCTCAAAGACTCATATTTGCGCCATTTACTAAATTCGGCTGCCTCTGATGCCACCCCGGCTCTAAAAGAGGTACCCTTGAGACGAGAGGTCGCCAAAGTGTCAACGCTAGTAGCTTCCCACACTAGGGCTTTACCTCTCTCCCAAGGGACCAAAGCCATACCGTCGCGTTTCTTGCCATCGTCTCTAAATATCTTGCAAGGCTCTAAAATCGAGGGAATATTTATGGAGACAAGAGCCCTTTGGATGATTTCGTTCCAAGAACCGTGACGGGAAAACCTACCTGCACTTTTCTTGCATGAAAGTCCGTGGAGCCCAAACTCATCGATGCTGCTACCACAGGGGCATTGGTGGGGTTGACAAATTAACACTCCTAGCCGGATTCCTATGGCGATGCGCAAACTTTTCCCATCAAGCAATGTGCCGAGATTACTTGATGGTAGAGCATGTAACCAGTGACTAGATTCCTTAGTCAAACCACTAGAAGGCGAACCTGATCTTGTTGACTGTGGAAATTTTTAAATAAATTTTTGTGGACACTCCGTATGAGCGGAATATCCTACTGTTTTTGTTGATTAACTTCCAGTGGGACATTTTCGCCGGGACAGAGCGTCAGCCAAGTTTGCCTTGCCGCCGCAGCAAAGTACAGGTCTACTTTATTATTTAAAATTGTGTTAAATAAATCATTGACACTGCACGGAAGCAAGGAAAGCAGACAATGCGACGCTAGAAATGTTTCTTACATCAATACTACTAAATTTGATAGGTAAAGTGGCTTGATTCCAGGCTGTTGTATTTAATCTCATGTTTAGAATTTTTTCCAAAGCAATTTTAAGATTATTATCAATATCTTTTAAAATATCCGAACATTTCCAGACTGGACTTGACCGTAATAAGTATGTGGAGATAATATTTTAAAATATTAAGGGCAATATGGGGGTTTAAGATATATAATTAATCAACGTGATTTAAAAATAGATCAATTTAAAAAAAAAAACAGGTTTAATACTATCGAAAAACAACGGAGCACCGAGCAGCTAAAGCGATTCCGTATTGACAGTTTTTATTCCTGGAGAAATCTGATTGAAATTTTTACTCAAGGTATCTCTGTTAGAATTAGATAAATTATTGGAAATAAATTTTTCACATTTATTAGTATTTGGTTCAAGAACAATATTTTTAAAATTTTGAAAAATATGAGTAAGATCATTGAGGACGTCATCTGCTTTACCTCCCAGTGTACGGTCGTCGAGATACCAGACATTCAGCTTGGATTTTAAATTTGAAATAATAGGTTGAATTCCCAAACTGAAAAGAGCTGAACCTAATGGATTACCCTGCTGAACACCGACAGCAGACTCAATAATATGGTTTTGATAAAACAAGTTCGAATTTTGACTGTAACGTTGCCAAATGTAATGATAAATTTCGGGGGTATTGTTAGCCCCTTCTTTCAGCAGGGTTATCCTATCAATAGAGTTAAAAGCATTTCTAAGGTCAACCTTCAGAGGAAAATCTGCATTAGAATTTGTTATGTGTTGAATGTACCGCCGCCTCACAGCCACCTTTGGTGCCAAAGGCTAGTAGAGTAGGTTGAAATTTTGTCTTAAGGTTTGAGATTATGTATATAGCCTGCAAGCTAATTTTGAAGTTAAGCGTCGAAATGTAGAACCAACAGCAATAGGACGGATACCGTTATCCTTTTTTTGAAGGCACACAATCTTGCCCCATATAAGTAGGGAATGAAATTGGGATTGTTATTACCAGAAAGCTTAAAATTACATAATTTTTTGATGTCATTAAGAAGTACTCTACCAGCGTCACCACGCTCACGCTTACAAGATCTTTGAGATGTTGAGGCGTAATCCCGTCAATGCCGCCGGCAGAGCCACTCGACAATATTGCGACTAAAGTGTCTTTTTCAGAAATTTGTAAAGGTTGCATAGAAGTATTGGGAGCCAGTGGTAAATTCTGAGATGGATTGATGTGACGAAGGCCTTCAAGAGTTTCGACATTACGAGGAGCGAGGATGTTATCTGAGAATAGAATACGGGATGCATTTTTTAAGTCGCCATCCATTACTTTCGATTTAACTACTTTTTTGAAGGACAAGGTCGAGATAAATGAGTCGGGTAATCTAAATTTCGAAAAGAATTTTCTTTTAGTTGAGACGTAATTGATTTATTTATTGTTTTATTAAAATGAAAATGGGAATACGTGAATATAAATAATTTTTGCCAACTTTTGTCACAATTCGTAAGACAATTTTGAATAGTGCATGATAATGCTTTAGCAAGTTGCATCCACGCACCTCTGGGAATTCTTTTAACCACTGGTACGTTACTATAAAAATTGTACAGTTGTTCCGGAGAAAAGTGAAGAATTTGTGTCATTAGGGATATTACTAGAAGAGTCTTGTGAAGCCCAAAATACTTTTACTATGGCATCATTAATGTGTATATTTAATCCTTTTTTACCTTTAAACATCCTACTCTCGGTACAATTTTGACACCGTAGGAAATCCGCTTGTGAATGTATCGGAGTGTTAGTATTCATTGAAAAAGTAAAAAAAGGTAAAATATAAAAATATATCTACAGCACTCAAAAGTCTATAATTTCGTATAAATTAAAATCTAGAAAATTAAAAAAAAAACTAGTTCTCGAGATTTGTTTATCGCCTTGAAGCAATCTAATATTTTCTTTTTTTTTTTACTTTCTCAATAGCTTCTTTATATACTTTATAGTAGGGATTCCATATAGGTACAGCATATTCAAGCTGGGACCGAACAAGAGTTTTATAGAGGTATAAGTATGTGGTAATTCGTTTGAAATCAGTAGAAGATCTCATAACAAATCCGTACATTTTAAAAGCTTGTTTGACTATTTTATCAATATGGATGCTTAGTTGTAGCTTAGAGTCCAACTGAATCCCCAAATCCCTTACGTCTGTCACTTTGGCCAAGGACTTTTTACAGAGGATGTAATTAAAACGGACAATATTTTTCTTTTTTGTAAAGTTTATATAGTGACATTTTGGAATGCTCAATTGTAATTTATTAATGTTGCAATATGTTGTCAATCTGTCAAGTTGCTTTGGAAAGATATACAGTCATCTATGTTTTTAATAGTTTTGTAGGCTTTCAGGTCGTCGTCATATAATAGGAAATTGGAGTTAAGAAAACATTTATCTATATCATTAACAAAAATAATAAATAATAATGGTCCAAGAATGGATTCTTGAGGAACGCCCGATGTAACCAAAACGTTCCTTGACTGATATCCATTTATTACAACTTTTTGGGAACGGTTTTGAATATAAGATGCAAACCAGCGCAGAAAATTACCACGAATACCATTGAATGCAATCTTGTTAAGAAGAATCTCATGATCCACCTTGTCGAAAGCTTTCTTAAAATCTGTATATACAGCATCTACTTGAAAGCCGTCATCAATTCTTGCAAATAAATTATTCGTAAAGGTAAGTAGATTACTAGTAGCAGATCTATGTTTAACGAAACCATGTTGTTCTTCAATGATAGCCCTGTGTGGAATCGGTTAAATTTGGTTGTGGCCTATTTTTCGAGGACCTTCGACAAGACGGAGAGAATAGAGATGGGGCGATAATGTTCAACATCATGTTTTGACCCACTTTTATGAACTGGAGTTATATTTGCATGTTTCCACCTCGTAGGAAAAACACCCTCTGACAAACACTTATTATAGATAATGTGCAAAGGCTTATAAATATTTTCAGCAGTTTGTTTGAAAAAGAGTGGAGGAAGGCCATCTGGACCAGGACCCTTGGAAGTGTCTAAATTTTTGAGTTCATTTAGAATTTCAGTTTCAGTGAAGTAAATATTAGAAATTAAAATATCGTGACTTGAGGTGCAAGACGGAGGCTGCCAATACGAAAGAGAAGGGGGAGAGGGTTCAAACACTGATTGAAAGAAGTCAGAGAACATATTACATACCGTCTCGGGGTCGCTGGATTTAAGGTTATGGTAATGCAAAGTGGACGGATTTTAGTCTCAGTTTTGCGACTCGATACATAGGTCCAAAAGTGTTTTATATTTTTAGTTATATTTTCCTCTACAGTGTCCATATACCTACGATAGCATTGTTTGCATTGGGTCTTAAATGTATTTCTGTATTGGGAAAATTGTACGTAGTCACTTGGGTTTTTATATTTCTTCCATTCAGTCCAGGCTTTTTGTTTACATTTAAATGTTTTAATCAGAGGGCGTGAAAACCAGACAGGAAATCCTCCGGGGCGAGAACTAGAACGTGGTGCATGTTGTTTTATGATGTCATCTATGCTCATATAAAAGGTTTCAATGCAGGCTTCAGATGGAAGCGTTTGCAGTAGTTCCGTCCAATTTGTTTTTTCAAGCTTGGAATTAATGAGGTCAAAATCTGCTTTACGGAAGTTATACTTGGTTAGAGGGCGCCTTTTCATTGGTTTATACGTCTGATGCATATCAGTAATCGCAATGAAAGGTGGATGATGGGAATCAGGAGGAAGTAGTGGATCCGTTGGGGCTCTAATAGTAGATGAGGTGTTAGAGATGAAAAGGTCCAGTAGTTTATCATTAGAATTAAAGATTCCATTATATTGCGATGCATTTAGAAATGCCATAAAATTCAACAATAGGGAATGTGTTACATACTCACACATTTCAAATGCTCATAAAATAATACATTAGCGTCATTTTAACATAATTTTGAATGGTTACAGGCAGGTACTTACTTTCTTAATACAGCAAACCTTACTACCTACGTATTTTGTTATTATTACATCTGCCACAGACGTTAAAAAAATACAGACGTGATGTAACACTAAAACGTGTGAGGCACCCCAGGTCCTTAAATTTTGATTTATTTGTGTGTATAAAATTGCAGCACTTAAAGTGTTTCACACAATTTCAGTGTAAAATTACGTCCGTATTTTTGAACCTCCGCGTCTTCCATGTGTAATCTGTGTTCATAACACGTTTTTATTAACTCACTTTCGTGTATGGCTGTTCGAATCTAATTCTTTTTTATAGGATAAGGTTGACGAACGAGCACTCAGTCCACCTGATGTTAAGTGGTTGCTGTAACACATAGACGTCTATATCTATCCTTGGTTACGAAACAAAATGCAGATGCGTTGTCACCCGTGAGGACTAAGATGGAATGCCTCGTTTCCAATAAGAAGGGTCTCCGATTCTCTACGCTAACCATACGAAACTCAGCAGCATTAAGCTGCTATTTTACGCTGGTATTCTGTGAGAGCGTAGTTTTTCTCCGGTTGAGCCGACCAATTCGTGCTACAACCATAATATAGTTGCATTGTGGCTCTATCAGGTATAAAAATGTTAAAAACTAAAAAAAAATATTAATATTTTTATATTATTGTATTGTAGCGATGTAAGAATCGAAGCGACAGTAGCCTAGTGGCATGGCGCGGACCACGAACTTAAAAGGTCGCGGGTTCGAATCCACCATTCGACTACTGTCGTGAACCACTCCTAACACAAGCATTTTCAGCTTACCAGGAGTGGTTAAAGGGAATATTAGTAATGTTAATTAATAGGATTACTAATATTTTTATAAAAAAAAAAGAATGTTCACTACTCATATCGTCCCGTGATTGCCGTTTGGGTCTACAGAAGGAAAGCAGGAGATGGGTAGCAGCGTCTTTATAACCCATCGGCCGTGTTGTAGCGATGTAAGAATGTTCACTACCCATATCGTCACGTGATTTCCGTTTGGGTCTACAGAAGGAAAGCAGGAGATGGGTAGCAGCGTCTTATAACACATCGGCCGTGTTGTAGCGATGTAAGAATGTTCACTACCCATATCGTCCCTTGATTGCCGTTTGGGTCTACAGAAGGAAAGCAGGAGATGGGTAGCAGCGTCTTTATAACCCATCGGCCGTGTTGTAGCGATGTAAGAATGTTCACTACCCATATCGTCACGTGATTTCCGTTTGGGTCTACAGAAGGAAAGCAGGAGATGGGTAGCAGCGTCTTATAACACATCGGCCGTTTTGTAGCGATGTAAGAATGTTCACTACCCATATCGTCACGTGATTTCCGTTTGGGTCTACAGAAGGAAAGCAGGAGATGGGTAGCAGCGTCTTATAACACATCGGCCGTGTTGTAGCGATGTAAGAATGTTCACTACCCATATCGTCACGTGATTTCCGTTTGGGTCTACAGAAGGAATGCAGGAGATGGGTAGAAGCGTCTTATAACACATCGGCCGTGTTGTAGAATTGTAAGAATGTTCACTACCCATATCGTCACGTGATTTCCGTTTGGGTCTACAGAAGGAAAGCAGGAGATGGATAGCAGCGTCTTTATAACCCGTCGGCCGTGTTGTAGCGATGTAAGAATGTTCACGACCCATATCGTCCCTTGGTTGCCGTTTGGGTCTGCAGAAGGAAAGCAGGAGATGGGTAGCAGCGTCTTTATAACCCATCGGCCGTGTTGTAGCGATGTAAGAATGTTCACTACCCATATCGTCCCTTGATTGCCGTTTGGGTCTACAGAAGGAAAGCAGGAGATGGGTAGCAGCGTCTTTATAACCCATCGGCCGTGTTGTAGCGATGTAAGAATGTTCACTACCCATATCGTCACGTGATTTCCGTTTGCGTCTACAGAAGGAAAGCAGGAGATGGGTAGCAGCGTCTTATAACACATCGGCCGTGTTGTAGCGATGTAAGAATGTTCACTACCCATATCGTCACGTGATTTCCGTTTGGGTCTACAGAAGGAATGCAGGAGATGGGTAGAAGCGTCTTATAACACATCGGCCGTGTTGTAGAATTGTAAGAATGTTCACTACCCATATCGTCACGTGATTTCCGTTTGGGTCTACAGAAGGAAAGCAGGAGATGGATAGCAGCGTCTTTATAACCCGTCGGCCGTGTTGTAGCGATGTAAGAATGTTCACTACCCATATCGTCCCTTGATTGCCGTTTGGGTCTACAGAAGGAAAGCAGGAGATGGGTAGCAGCGTCTTATAACACATCGGCCGTGTTGTAGCGATGTAAGAATGTTCACTACCCATATCGTCACGTGATTTCCGTTTGGGTCTACAGAAGGAAAGCAGGAGATGGGTAGCAGCGTCTTATAACACATCGGCCGTGTTGTAGCGATGTAAGAATGTTCACTACCCATATCGTCACGTGATTTCCGTTTGGGTCTACAGAAGGAATGCAGGAGATGGGTAGAAGCGTCTTATAACACATCGGCCGTGTTGTAGAATTGTAAGAATGTTCACTACCCATATCGTCACGTGATTTCCGTTTGGGTCTACAGAAGGAAAGCAGGAGATGGATAGCAGCGTCTTTATAACCCGTCGGCCGTGTTGTAGCGATGTAAGAATGTTCACGACCCATATCGTCCCTTGGTTGCCGTTTGGGTCTGCAGAAGGAAAGCAGGAGATGGGTAGCAGCGTCTTTATAACCCATCGGCCGTGTTGTAGCGATGTAAGAATGTTCACTACCCATATCGTCACGTGATTTCCGTTTGGGTCTACAGAAGGAAAGCAGGAGATGGGTAGCAGCGTCTTATAACACATCGGCCGTGTTGTAGCGATGTAAGAATGTTCACTACTCATATCGTCACGTGATTTCCGTTTGGGTCTACAGAAGGAAAGCAGGAGATGGGTAGCAGCGTCTTATAACACATCGGCCGTGTTGTAGCGATGTAAGAATGTTCACTACCCATATCGTCACGTGATTTCCGTTTGGGTCTACAGAAGGAAAGCAGGAGATGGGTAGCAGCGTCTTATAACACATCGGCCGTGTTGTAGCGATGTAAGAATGTTCACTACCCATATCGTCACGTGATTTCCGTTTGGGTCTACAGAAGGAAAGCAGGAGATGGGTAGCAGCGTCTTATAACACATCGGCCGTGTTGTAGCGATGTAAGAATGTTCACTACCCATATCGTCACGTGATTTCCGTTTGGGTCTACAGAAGGAAAGCAGGAGATGGGTAGCAGCGTCTTTATAACCCATCGGCCGTGTTGTAGCGATGTAAGAATGTTCACTACCCATATCGTCCCTTGATTGCCGTTTGGGTCTACAGAAGGAAAGCAGGAGATGGGTAGCTGCGTCTTATAACACATCGGCCGTGTTGTAGCGATGTAAGAATGTTCACTACCCATATCGTCACGTGATTTCCGTTTGGGTCTACAGAAGGAAAGCAGGAGATGGGTAGCAGCGTCTTATAACACATCGGCCGTGTTGTAGCGATGTAAGAATGTTCACTACCCATATCGTCCCTTGATTGCCGTTTGGGTCTACAGAAGGAAAGCAGGAGATGGGTAGCAGTGTCTTTATAACCCATCGGCCGTGTTGTAGCGATATAAGAATGTTCACTACCCATATCGTCACGTGATTTCCGTTTGGGTCTACAGAAGGAAAGCAGGAGATGGGTAGCAGCGTCTTTATAACCCATCGGCCGTGTTGTAGCGATGTAAGAATGTTCACTACCCATATCGTCACGTGATTTCCGTTTGGGTCTACAGAAGGAAAGCAGGAGATGGGTAGCAGCGTCTTATAACCAATCGGCCGTGTTGTAGCGATGTAAGAATGTTCACTACCCATATCGTCACGTGATTTCCGTTTGGGTCTACAGAAGGAAAGCAGGAGATGGGTAGCAGCGTCTTATAACACATCGGCCGTGTTGTAGAATCGTACGAATGTTCACTACCCATATCGTCACGTGATTTCCGTTTGGGTCTACAGAAGGAAAGCAGGAGATGGGTAGCACCGTCTTTATAACCCATCGGCCGTGTTGTAGCGATGTAAGAATGTTCACTACCCATATCGTCCCTTGATTGCCGTTTGGGTCTACAGAAGGAAAGCAGGAGATGGGTAGCAGCGTCTTTATAACCCATCGGCCGTGTTGTAGCGATGTAAGAATGTTTACTACCCATATCGTCACGTGATTTCCGTTTGGGTCTACAGAAGGAAAGCAGGAGATGGGTAGCAGCGTCTTATAACACATCGGCCGTGTTGTAGCGATGTAAGAATGTTTACTACCCATATCGTCACGTGATTTCCGTTTGGGTCTACAGAAGGAAAGCAGGAGATGGGTAGCAGCGTCTTATAACACATCGGCCGTGTTGTAGCGATGTAAGAATGTTCACTACCCATATCGTCCCTTGATTGCCGTTTGGGTCTACAGAAGGAAAGCAGGAGATGGGTAGCAGCGTCTTATAACACATCGGCCGTGTTGTAGCGATGTAAGAATGTTCACTACCCATATCGTCACGTGATTTCCGTTTGGGTCTACAGAAGGAAAGCAGGAGATGGGTAGCAGCGTCTTATAACACATCGGCCGTGTTGTAGCGATGTAAGAATGTTCACTACCCATATCGTCACGTGATTTCCGTTTGGGTCTACAGAAGGAATGCAGGAGATGGGTAGCAGCGTCTTATAACACATCGGCCGTGTTGTGGAATTGTAAGAATGTTCACTACCCATATCGTCACGTGATTTCCGTTTGGGTTTACAGAAGGAAAGCAGGAGATGGATAGCAGCGTCTTTATAACACGTCGGCCGTGTTGTAGCGATGTAAGAATGTTCACGACCCATATCGTCACGTGATTTCCGTTTGGGTCTACAGAAGGAAAGCAGGAGATGGGTAGCAGCGTCTTATAACACATCGGCCGTGTTGTAGCAATGGAAGAATGTTCACTACTCATATCGTCACGTGATTTCCGTTTGGGTCTACAGAAGGAAAGAAGGAGATGGGTAGCAGCGTCTTTATAACCCATCGGCCGTGTTGTAGCGATGTAAGAATGTTCACTACCCATATCGTCACGTGATTTCCGTTTGGGTATACAGAAGGAAAGCAGGAGATGGGTAGCAGCGTCTTATAACACATCGGCCGTGTTGTAGCGATGTAAGAATGTTCACTACTCATATCGTCACGTGATTTCCGTTTGGGTCTACAGAAGGAAAGCAGGAGATGGGTAGCAGCGTCTTATAACACATCGGCCGTGTTGTAGCGATGTAAGAATGTTCACTACTCATATCGTCACGTGATTTCCGTTTGGGTCTACAGAAGGAAAGCAGGAGATGGGTAGCAGCGTCTTATAACACATCGGCCGTGTTGTAGCGATGTAAGAATGTTCACTACCCATATCGTCACGTGATTGCCGTTTGGGTCTACAGAAGGAAAGCAGGAGATGGGTAGCAGCGTCTTATAACCCATCGGCCGTGTTGTAGCGATGTAAGAATGTTCACTACCCATATCGTCACGTGATTTCCGTTTGGGTCTACAGAAGGAAAGCAGGAGATGGGTAGCAGCGTCTTATAACACATCGGCCGTGTTGTAGCGATGTAAGAATGTTCACTACCCACATCGTCCCTTGATTGCCGTTTGGGTCTACAGAAGGAAAGCAGGAGATGGGTAGCAGCGTCTTTACAACCCATCGGCCGTGTTGTAGCGATGTAAGAATGTTCACTACCCATATCGTCACGTGATTTCCGTTTGGGTCTACAGAAGGAAAGCAGGAGATGGGTAGCAGCGTCTTATAATACATCGGCCGTGTTGTAGCGATGTAAGAATGTTCACTACCCATATCGTCACGTGATTTCCGTTTGGGTCTACAGAAGGAAAGCAGGAGATGGGTAGCAGCGTCTTTATAACCCATCGGCCGTGTTGTAGCGATGTAAGAATGTTCACTACCCATATCGTCCCTTGATTGCCGTTTGGGTCTACAGAAGGAAAGCAGGAGATGGGTAGCAGCGTCTTTATAACCCATCGGCCGTGTTGTAGCGATGTAAAAATGTTCACTACCCATATCGTCACGTGATTTCCGTTTGGGTCTACAGAAGGAAAGCAGGAGATGGGTAGCAGCGTCTTATAACACATCGGCCGTGTTGTAGCGATGTAAGAATGTTCACTACCCATATCGTCACGTGATTTCCGTTTGGGTCTACAGAAGGAAAGCAGGAGATGGGTAGCAGCGTCTTATAACACATCGGCCGTGTTGTAGCGATGTAAGAATGTTCACTACCCATATCGTGACGTGATTTCCGTTTGGGTCTACAGAAGGAAAGCAGGAGATGTGTAGCAGCGTCTTATAACACATCGGCCGTGTTGTAGCGATGTAAGAATGTTCACTACCCATATCGTCACGTGATTTCCGTTTGGGTCTACAGAAGGAAAGCAGGAGATGGGTAGCAGCGTCTTTATAACCCATCGGCCGTGTTGTAGCGATGTAAGAATGTTCACTACCCATATCGTCACGTGATTTCCGTTTGGGTCTACAGAAGGAAAGCAGGAGATGGGTAGCAGCGTCTTATAACCCATCGGCCGTGTTGTAGCGATGTAAGAATGTTCACTACCCATATCGTCACGTGATTTCCGTTTGGGTCTACAGAAGGAAAGCAGGAGATGGGTAGCAGCGTCTTATAACACATCGGCCGTGTTGTAGAATCGTACGAATGTTCACTACCCATATCGTCACGTGATTTCCGTTTGGGTCTACAGAAGTAAAGCAGGAGATGGGTAGCAGCGTCTTATAACCCATCGGCCGTGTTGTAGCGATGTAAGAATGTTCACTACCCATATCGTCACGTGATTTTCGTTTGGGTCTACAGAAGGAAAGCAGGAGATGGGTAGCAGCGTCTTATAACACATCGGCCGTGTTGTAGCGATGTAAGAATGTTCACTACCCATATCGTCACGTGATTTCCGTTTGGGTCTACAGAAGGAAAGCAGGAGATGGGTAGCAGCGTCTTTATAACCCATCGGCCGTGTTGTAGCGATGTAAGAATGTTCACTACCCATATCGTCCCTTGATTGCCGTTTGGGTCTACAGAAGGAAAGCAGGAGATGGGTAGCAGCGTCTTTATAACCCATCGGCCGCGTTGTAGCGATGTAAAAATGTTCACTACCCATATCGTCCCTTGATTGCCGTTTGGGTCTACAGAAGGAAAGCAGGAGATGGGTAGCAGCGTCTTTATAACCCAACGGCCGTGTTGTAGCGATGTAAGAATGTTCACTACCCATATCGTCACGTGATTTCCGTTTGGGTCTACAGAAGGAAAGCAGGAGATGGGTAGCAGCGTCTTATAATACATCGGCCGTGTTGTAACGATGTAAGAATGTTCACTACCCATATCGTCACGTGATTTCCGTTTGGGTCTACAGAAGGAAAGCAGGAGATGGGTAGCAGCGTCTTATAACCCATCGGCCGTGTTGTAGCGATGTAAGAATGTTCACTACCCATATCGTCACGTGATTTCCGTTTGGGTCTACAGAAGGAAAGCAGGAGATGGGTAGCAGCGTCTTTATAACCCATCGGCCGTGTTGTAGCGATGTAAGAATGTTCACTACCCATATCGTCACGTGATTTCCGTTTGGGTCTACAGAAGGAAAGCAGGAGATGGGTAGCAGCGTCTTATAACCCATCGGCCGTGTTGTAGCGATGTAAGAATGTTCACTACCCATATCGTCACGTGATTTCCGTTTGGGTCTACAGAAGGAAAGCAGGAGATGGGTAGCAGCGTCTTATAACACATCGGCCGTGTTGTAGAATCGTACGAATGTTCACTACCCATATCGTCACGTGATTTCCGTTTGGGTCTACAGAAGGAAAGCAGGAGATGGGTAGCAGCGTCTTTATAACCCATCGGCCGTGTTGTAGCGATGTAAGAATGTTCACTACCCATATCGTCACGTGATTTCCGTTTGGGTCTACAGAAGTAAAGCAGGAGATGGGTAGCAGCGTCTTATAACCCATCGGCCGTGTTGTAGCGATGTAAGAATGTTCACTACCCATATCGTCACGTGATTTTCGTTTGGGTCTACAGAAGGAAAGCAGGAGATGGGTAGCAGCGTCTTATAACACATCGGCCGTGTTGTAGCGATGTAAGAATGTTCACTACCCATATCGTCACGTGATTTCCGTTTGGGTCTACAGAAGGAAAGCAGGAGATGGGTAGCAGCGTCTTTATAACCCATCGGCCGTGTTGTAGCGATGTAAGAATGTTCACTACCCATATCGTCCCTTGATTGCCGTTTGGGTCTACAGAAGGAAAGCAGGAGATGGGTAGCAGCGTCTTTATAACCCATCGGCCGTGTTGTAGCGATGTAAAAATGTTCACTACCCATATCGTCCCTTGATTGCCGTTTGGGTCTACAGAAGGAAAGCAGGAGATGGGTAGCAGCGTCTTTATAACCCAACGGCCGTGTTGTAGCGATGTAAGAATGTTCACTACCCATATCGTCACGTGATTTCCGTTTGGGTCTACAGAAGGAAAGCAGGAGATGGGTAGCAGCGTCTTATAATACATCGGCCGTGTTGTAACGATGTAAGAATGTTCACTACCCATATCGTCACGTGATTTCCGTTTGGGTCTACAGAAGGAAAGCAGGAGATGGGTAGCAGCGTCTTATAACCCATCGGCCGTGTTGTAGCGATGTAAGAATGTTCACTACCCATATCGTCACGTGATTTCCGTTTGGGTCTACAGAAGGAAAGCAGGAGATGGGTAGCAGCGTCTTTATAACCCATCGGCCGTGTTGTAGCGATGTAAGAATGTTCACTACCCATATCGTCACGTGATTTCCGTTTGGGTCTACAGAAGGAAAGCAGGAGATGGGTAGCAGCGTCTTATAACCCATCGGCCGTGTTGTAGCGATGTAAGAATGTTCACTACCCATATCGTCACGTGATTTCCGTTTGGGTCTACAGAAGGAAAGCAGGAGATGGGTAGCAGCGTCTTATAACACATCGGCCGTGTTGTAGAATCGTACGAATGTTCACTACCCATATCGTCACGTGATTTCCGTTTGGGTCTACAGAAGGAAAGCAGGAGATGGGTAGCAGCGTCTTTATAACCCATCGGCCGTGTTGTAGCGATGTAAGAATGTTCACTACCCATATCGTCCCTTGATTGCCGTTTGGGTCTACAGAAGGAAAGCAGGAGATGGGTAGCAGCGTCTTTATAACCCATCGGCCGTGTTGTAGCGATGTAAGAATGTTCACTACCCATATCGTCACGTGATTTCCGTTTGGGTCTACAGAAGGAAAGCAGGAGATGGGTAGCAGCGTCTTATAACACATCGGCCGTGTTGTAGCGATGTAAGAATGTTCACTACCCATATCGTCACGTGATTTCCGTTTGGGTCTACAGAAGGAAAGCAGGAGATGGGTAGCAGCGTCTTATAACACATCGGCCGTGTTGTAGCGATGTAAGAATGTTCACTACCCATATCGTCCCTTGATTGCCGTTTGGGTCTACAGAAGGAAAGCAGGAGATGGGTAGCAGCGTCTTATAACACATCGGCCGTGTTGTAGCGATGTAAGAATGTTCACTACCCATATCGTCACGTGATTTCCGTTTGGGTCTACAGAAGGAAAGCAGGAGATGGGTAGCAGCGTCTTATAACACATCGGCCGTGTTGTAGCGATGTAAGAATGTTCACTACCCATATCGTCACGTGATTTCCGTTTGGGTCTACAGAAGGAATGCAGGAGATGGGTAGCAGCGTCTTATAACACATCGGCCGTGTTGTGGAATTGTAAGAATGTTCACTACCCATATCGTCACGTGATTTCCGTTTGGGTTTACAGAAGGAAAGCAGGAGATGGATAGCAGCGTCTTTATAACCCGTCGGCCGTGTTGTAGCGATGTAAGAATGTTCACGACCCATATCGTCACGTGATTTCCGTTTGGGTCTACAGAAGGAAAGCAGGAGATGGGTAGCAGCGTCTTATAACACATCGGCCGTGTTGTAGCAATGGAAGAATGTTCACTACTCATATCGTCACGTGATTTCCGTTTGGGTCTACAGAAGGAAAGCAGGAGATGGGTAGCAGCGTCTTTATAACTTATCGGCCGTGTTGTAGCGATGTAAGAATGTTCACTACCCATATCGTCACGTGATTTCCGTTTGGGTCTACAGAAGGAAAGCAGGAGATGGGTAGCAGCGTCTCATAACACATCGGCCGTGTTGTAGCGATGTAAGAATGTTCACTACTCATATCGTCACGTGATTTCCGTTTGGGTCTACAGAAGGAAAGCAGGAGATGGGTAGCAGCGTCTTATAACACATCGGCCGTGTTGTAGCGATGTAAGAATGTTCACTACTCATATCGTCACGTGATTTCCGTTTGGGTCTACAGAAGGAAAGCAGGAGATGGGTAGCAGCGTCTTATAACACATCGGCCGTGTTGTAGCGATGTAAGAATGTTCACTACCCATATCGTCACGTGATTGCCGTTTGGGTCTACAGAAGGAAAGCAGGAGATGGGTAGCATCGTCTTATAACCCATCGGCCGTGTTGTAGCGATGTAAGAATGTTCACTACCCATATCGTCACGTGATTTCCGTTTGGGTCTACAGAAGGAAAGCAGGAGATGGGTAGCAGCGTCTTATAACACATCGGCCGTGTTGTAGCGATGTAAGAATGTTCACTACCAATATCGTCCCTTGATTGCCGTTTGGGTCTACAGAAGGAAAGCAGGAGATGGGTAGCAGCGTCTTTATAACCCATCGGCCGTGTTGTAGCGATGTAAGAATGTTCACTACCCATATCGTCACGTGATTTCCGTTTGGGTCTACAGAAGGAAAGCAGGAGATGGGTAGCAGCGTCTTATAATACATCGGCCGTGTTGTAGCGATGTAAGAATGTTCACTACCCATATCGTCACGTGATTTCCGTTTGGGTCTACAGAAGTAAAGCAGGAGATGGGTAGCAGCGTCTTATAACCCATCGGCCGTGTTGTAGCGATGTAAGAATGTTCACTACCCATATCGTCACGTGATTTTCGTTTGGGTCTACAGAAGGAAAGCAGGAGATGGGTAGCAGCGTCTTATAACACATCGGCCGTGTTGTAGCGATGTAAGAATGTTCACTACCCATATCGTCCCTTGATTGCCGTTTGGGTCTACAGAAGGAAAGCAGGAGATGGGTAGCAGCGTCTTATAACACATCGGCCGTGTTGTAGCGATGTAAGAATGTTCACTACCCATATCGTCACGTGATTTCCGTTTGGGTCTACAGAAGGAAAGCAGGAGATAGGTAGCAGCGTCTTATAACACATCGGCCGTGTTGTAGCGATGTAAGAATGTTCACTACCCATATCGTCACGTGATTTCCGTTTGGGTCTACAGAAGGAAAGCAGGAGATGGGTAGCAGCGTCTTATAACACATCGGCCGTGTTGTAGCGATGTAAGAATGTTCACTACCCATATCGTCCCTTGATTGCCGTTTGGGTCTACAGAAGGAAAGCAGGAGATGGGTAGCAGCGTCTTTATAACCCATCGGCCGTGTTGTAGCGATGTAAGAATGTTCACTACCCATATCGTCACGTGATTTCCGTTTGGGTCTACAGAAGGAAAGCAGGAGATGGGTAGCAGCGTCTTATAACACATCGGCCGTGTTGTAGCGATGTAAGAATGTTCACTACCCATATCGTCACGTGATTTCCGTTTGGGTCTACAGAAGGAAAGCAGGAGATGGGTAGCAGCGTCTTATAACACATCGGCCGTGTTGTAGCGATGTAAGAATGTTCACTACCCATATCGTCCCTTGATTGCCGTTTGGATCTACAGAAGGAAAGCAGGAGATGGGTAGCAGCGTCTTTATAACCCATCGGCCGTGTTGTAGCGATGTAAGAATGTTCACTACCCATATCGTCACGTGATTTCCGTTTGGGTCTACAGAAGGAAAGCAGGAGATGGGTAGCAGCGTCTTATAATACATCGGCCGTGTTGTAGCGATGTAAGAATTTTCACTATCCATATCGTCACGTGATTTCCGTTTGGGTCTACAGAAGGAAAGCAGGAGATGGGTAGCAGCGTCTTATAACACATCGGCCGTGTTGTAGCGATGTAAGAATGTTCACTACCCATATCGTCACGTGATTTCCGTTTGGGTCTACAGAAGGAAAGCAGGAGATGGGTAGCAGCGTCTTATAACACATCGGCCGTGTTGTAGCGATGTAAGAATGTTCACTACCCATATCGTCACGTGATTTCCGTTTGGATCTACAGAAGGAAAGCAGGAGATGGGTAGCAGCGTCTTTATAACCCATCGGCCGTGTTGTAGCGATGTAAGAATGTTCACTACCCATATCGTCCCTTGATTGCCGTTTGGGTCTACAGAAGGAAAGCAGGAGATGGGTAGCAGCGTCTTATAATACATCGGCCGTGTTGTAGCGATGTAAGAATTTTCACTATCCATATCGTCACGTGATTTCCGTTTGGGTCTACAGAAGGAAAGCAGGAGATGGGTAGCAGCGTCTTATAACACATCGGCCGTGTTGTAGCGATGTAAGAATGTTCACTACCCATATCGTCCCGTGATTGCCGTTTGGCGCTATAGGAGGAAACCAGGAGATAGGTAACAGCGTCTTATAACCCACCAAGCCGCCGGCCGGGCGTGGCAACTATGGTAAATATCCCTCCTATGAAGGAATCTATAGGGGAGGCTTATGTTCAGCAGTGGATTTTTGATATGCTGTAACAGTGTACCGCCAAACGCCAACCTCCATCTTTCGGAAGCCGTAAGATTTTCTAGCATTTTCCATCGTCGACTCTTACTCTTACAACATCTCCAGAAAATGTGGTGATAGAATCTTTTACATTTTATATGCGATAAAGCCACACTGCAGCTATATTGTGGTTGTAACACGAATGGGGAAGGACCACGTTCTCACAGAATACCAGAGTAAAATAGTAGCTTAATACTGCTGTGTTTCGTATGGTCTAGAGAAGTCTAGAGAGATAAAAAGCGTCTAGAGAACCGGAAATCCTTTTTACTGGAAACGAGGCATGCCATCTCAGTCCTCAGAGCTGGCAACGCATCTGCATTTTGATTCTTAATTGAAGATAAATGTAGACGTCTATGGGCCACAGCATCCACTTACCATCAGGTGGACTGCGTGCTCGTTTATCAGTTTTATTCTATTAAGAAAAAGGAAAAGAGCCTACTAAAGTTCAGCTGTGAACTTTTAGGATTGGAAACCGCAGTTAGTAGTGGATATTTTACACCACCACTACACGGTACGTTATTCAATAATTGAATAAACTTGTATTACTCACTTTTCCTACGCTTACTTTTAGTGTTTTACTCTATCTGAGAGATGTCGATTTGACCTTCTGCAAAAACGTCTGATAGAACGGGGTTACTTGTCCCCTTACCTAGGGCGTCTAAATTAGGTATAACAAATTTATCTATGAGAAAGTTCCAAGGTCTAATGTCTAATGTATATATTATATGAGAATAGGTATGACTTAACGATCTAATTTTTTGAAAATAAAATATTTCAAAAAATAATTATTATTTGATCAGAAACACTTATTTATAGCCTGGCACTGTGGCATCGCACTAGTTTTGTTTGGTATTCTAGAGTAGACCAATATAAACCTATGATTCTAGACCTTGACTTAGATAGCACATTGACCCTTATTGGAGCGAGCTGCCCTACAAGGAAAGTGTTTGAAATTGTCTGCACTGTGAGATTGAATTATTTCTAGGTAGAAATAGTTTGTAGGTAACAGCCGCTATGAAACGATTAAGTGACGTGGTAGTCGCAATACCTGGCTACTACGTCACGGGTCCTAGGTTCGAATACCAAGCTGCAAGAGCTATTATTTGCGCAAAAATATTAATACTTGCTAGATACTCGTAGTTTGCTTGACTAGTTGTTGTTCTTGTTCCCAAATATTGTCTCATAAGCGGGATATTTGCAATAATTGTTACGCCTGACGGGCGGGTTGATAGCCGCCATCTTTTGTTATTTTTAGCTGTTATAAGGGAGATGGTGCTGCCGATCTTCTGCTAAGTCTTCGTTGCCGCCTCTTACAGCACCCATGGGATGTCATGGATTAGTGGATTTTCTTAGACCGCCGTCACACGGACAATGGTATACCCACCCCGCGGGGTACGGTGGGTTACGTCAGCTTCGGATCGATTAATACACTATGGTCACCTTGGTCGCATACAGGCAAGGCCATATGAAGGCTTTCGTGCACATCCACGGCTTCACTTGTACCAGCCCTTAGCGGCCACTCTCTAGTGGAAGGCAACACTTTCCCTTATTCCCGACAGATAAAGTATGATTGAAAACACTACCTGCGCAACGGGTAGACTATTTCATCTTACACACTTTCATTTGTATTAAATATATTAGCAAAATATTAACGATTTTTAACGAAAAATTTTATATTTAGTACTCTACTTTATTTACTCGGTAAGCCTGTTAGATCAATATGTAGGTCACGTTTTAAAGCTCTTCGAGCGGTCAAGGTGATGGTTGACATAAAAACGTTACTTCTAGTACAGGGCGGCTAAAAATAATATAATCTATACCAACTAGTGAGTACTGCAGGTATTTGTAAGAAGACTGGTTTTTCCACATTATATGAAAACTAAATGAATAATAAATCTTTACCAAACATTAATTCAAAAATAATCAAGTAAATACACGTACATAATATTGGGTACAGGCGTTCTTTCATTTCAGAAAATATTTCGGAGTAGGGATTAGTCCATCCAGGTGCTCTATTGCGATAAGATAAATTTTACATAAAGTTCTCGGAATATTATTCATTTCTCGAATGCTCATTATAGGTACCGTTTACAGGCTAACATGCACCACTGTGTTTGTTTCTGTAATGGCAATACCAAAGCAAAAACTCATCAAAAAATAGCCGCTGGCATCACTAAAAATTTTAATTAGAACTTTTTGTAGTGTTGATTTCCCACGTGTTCTTAGGAGATGAAAAATAGGCGGCTAAAAAAGTCTTTAAAATAATCCTTATAATGCGATAGGGAAAGGAATAGTGAGAAAATAGTTAGAACAATGAAGTTGTTAAGACGTAGGTTATAACGGTGTTAGAACGAGCAGATTTACGCCAGTTTAAATTCTAAGTCTATGGGCAGAATTGTTTATTTCCGTAAGTACATTCGTTATACATAATATTAATCGGACAAATGGGGGAAAAGTCATTTCAAATACATGAAATAATTTTCACTGTTTTCGACTGTATCAACTTTAAACTTTGTTTCTGCACTAAAATTTCCTATAAAGTACCAACTTTTTTGTGTTATTTTGAGAGCCAAAGAACCCATAAAGTTTTTGAAATTATTAGGAAGTTATTCAGTCAGGGTGAAGTATTTCTCTCAAACAGAAATTTTAATTTTGTGAGCTAAATATAAGCTACGTAGCTAAGTAGTTAGAATTTTGGTGTTTAGTATTTTTACAGACGAACACACATGTTTAATTACTTAATCACTTCATAGAATAAGTTATAGCTAAAACCGTTCAAAATTAAAAAATAACTGAAAATAAAACAAAAAAATTCATGTCTCGAAAACTGAAAAAATCATGGAACATACATGGGAGTCAAATCGATAGGTATTGGTGTCCCTAGACCACAGACCTTGGTACAGGTTTCCTGGGACATCCTGCATATTTCCGTATATCCTTATCCTGTTGACTTCCTTAATTCTCATTTTTAACTCACGAAGAACCGAACACAACCTTTGAGAAGCCACGCCATCTTACGAAGAGTCGACGCTAACGCCACGTAAGACACGACGTAAATAGAAGAAAACTCTCGCGATGCGTATGGTGGCTGCACTTACTAGAATAAGTATAATTGGGAATAGTCGAACAGTACCTAGTCTCGATATAAACTCAAAGACAATTCAGCACTAAGAACACAGACTGTTTCTTGGTGCCAAGTCGTGTTAGGGATGTGTGTTGGAGAAGATACGTGGTATGTGGTACGTGGTAGAGCCACACTGCAGCTATGTTATGGTAGTAGCACGAATGCATCGGCTTGACCGGGAAAGGACCATGCTCTCACAGAATACCAGCGTAAAATAGCAGCTTAATAATGCCGTGTTTCGTATGGTGAGTGTAGGGAGCCGGAGAACCTTTTTACTGGAAACGAGGCATTCCATCTCAGTCCTCAGGGCTGGCAACGCATCTGAATTTTGATTCTCAATTGAAGATAAATGTTCATGTCTATGGGCCACAGCACCCACTTACCATCAGGTGGACTGTCTGCCCGTTTGTCATCCTTATTCTATAAAAAAATCCTGACTGTTCTGAGCCTATAAAATTCATGGGGTTAGGAAAATACAGCTGTGAAAAACTTCAACCGTTAAAAGCTTGTTTTTTCCTCAGCTGAAACAGCTTAATTGAGCAGATGGATAGCAATAGACAAATTGATGTTATCTATCCGGACCTCAGCATGGCGTTCGATAGACTTCGTCATGATATCGTTATCAATTTATGGTATTCATGGTTCTCTTTTCAAATGGCTTAAGCCAGTTGCCGTTTTTAACTTACTTGCGGGGTTTTTATGTGGTAGTGAATGGCTTTGCATCAGAATTGCATCACATCCATAATACAGCTGTGTTTCGTATGGTGATTGTAGAGATCCGGAGACCCTTTTTTACTGGAAACGAGGCACTCCATCTTAGTCCTCAGGGGTGACAACGCATCTGCGTTTTGATTCTTAATCGAGGACAAATTTAGATGTCTATGGGCCACAGCATCCACTTACCATCAGGTGGACTATGTCCCGTTTGTTACCCTTATTCCATAAAAAATAAGAAGGCCCGCCTGCATCAAGCGGTAAGAAAACTACAAGAGGTTCTGATGGCCAATGGCCTATAGGGATGCGTGGTTCTTCTTTTTAAACGAGAAGCATAATCATTCTTAAACCCGCGTTTACTCTAGCGCAAACAAACGCACCAAATAGTGACAAACGATCACTCAGTCCACCTTGTAGCTATTGAATATATAGAAATCTAAATGTATGTATGATGAAGTGTTTTAGAAGTACGCAACAATAGAAAAGAATTTGTGTGTTATTTAAACGCCGTGCCTTTTGTTTTCGTGGGAATAGTTTGAAAGACTTCCGCTTTTCGTAGTAGTTATGTGTTTAGTCAAGTACAATGTCAACAACAAAATTTTAAGCACCCGCTGCCATCTTTTTTATCTCCATCGAAACTTCTATGGTTCACTGTTTTACTGTCTTTTATTGGTAAATCGGACCGTCTTTTATCATAATGTGATCTTACAGTTCCGATTATTATTTATGTATGCAAACTGCCTCCACAATACAGGAGAAAATTCTAGTGTCGGGGTGACGATTAAAAAAAAAGTTTTATATTATTTATTTACTTGGCGACTATTACGTGTAATTACGTTGTAATTATACATGTTATACATATATCTTATATCCTAAAATACTTAGTGGCGTTATAAATTCTGTCAAAAACTTTTTATAAAATTAATGATACACTTTTTTGATAATTATATAGAAATTATATATGAAATGAAAGATAATTTAATTTAGAATACAATTTTATTTACATTATTCAAAATACCCTTCCCTATTTTGAATACATGCCCTTAACCGGAGCGGCCAATCATTAATCGCAGCACGCACCACACTCACTTACTGCCGCTGCTTTAGCCAAAGATGCTCGGAGAGATTTTAAATTCTGATGAGGTTTAGCGCAGACTTCCTCCTCCAAAAGCTGCCATATCTTATAATCCAGTGGGCTTAAATCTGGACTCACCTGACTAAATAATAATGTCCTCTAGACGATGTCCCGTTGATTAGGCTACTGCGCAGGGCAGGATTATAGTGTACGTGTGAGTGTAAGTACAAATGCACTCTCTGTTCCCTCACTCTCAGAGCCCGATGGGACTACCTAACCTACCTAAGGAAGGCACAAGACCAACGGCTTTACGTACTTTTCGATACCCGGGGGTAAAACACCGCCAGCTTCCTGACTCTGGACCGCTACTAAGTGTCATGTTGGTCCAAAATTAAAGTGACAAATGAACTTGCAATTCAGGGTAGGGTTGCTACCTGTTTTTGAAGAAATATAGTATTTTCCTCAAAAAAGATGCAAAATTATAGAACTTTAGAGAAATTCAGGAGAAAAAAATTCTCACATTTATTTTTAATCTTTATGATTTTTTAAATTTTGTGCTCTTTGCTTTGGCCATCAATGATTTTATTACCTTTAAAATGGTTATAGGAGTCAGCAATTTAGATTCATATTAAAATAAATTAACAATTAATTTTAATTAAATTAATGCACGCTGTATTTCTTTCTTCTTTAAATTTTACATTCGTGACGGAGAAAATTCTTTCCCTTATGCCCCGGCTACACGCTCCGTCTTGCCTGCACAGTCCAGGCCTGTGCAGTCATGACTGTACAGTGGCTCGTGCAGGTAACTTTGTGTAAACTGGACTGTGCAAGCTGGACTGTGCAAACCTCAAAGTGTTTTGAGAGCTAGTCACGTCACGATGTGGCCGGAAGAGGTTTTTTAAACGGAGCCTTATATTATTGTTTACTTGTAAAAAAGCAACAAATAAGAAAGTTAGTTTTTCAATTAATAAATGATAAGCTTCATTTTTTTTGTTCCAGTCGGAATATTCCTTACTTTTAATTTTCCATAACGCCGGCAACGATTTGTACAATTCTACGAATTCAGTTAAAAATCCCTGGAATAATTGCGTACATCACTCATTTTTAAGATTTAATAACATTACATGTGTCGTCAACAATAATTTAGACGGACTGAAGCGCGGCTTGAGTAACCGGCCACACGCTCAAGTAAGCTCGCAGGCAAAACCGTGCAAACCAAGCCCGCGCAGTCCAATCTTCAGCACGTCAACGATTACGCAACCACAGTCTAACCGTCCACACGCACGCGCTTACCTGTGCAAACTGGTTTGTGCAGGCATGCTCACAGGCAAGACGGTGCGTGTAGCCGGGGCATTAAACTTATTTGTTTCAGACTTCCAATCACAGTTAATATAGCAAATTATGGTCTGATTATGCATGTTGTATATAGTCTAATACACAATCAAAATATATATATATATATATATATATATATATATATATATATATATATATATATATATATATATATATATATATATATATATATAGGATAAAAATATAGTATTTTTCGTACTATATTATTTTTCTATAATATATAGTACAATTGACTGAAATATAGTACGACATATTACATTACGGGTACATATTATGTACGGGTGGCTATTCTAGCCCAGGGACACCTTCAACTAACTTCAAACAAAGAATTTTTCATATGCAATATGCATCGTTACCTCCGAGAACCAAGGCGGAATGCCCGTTAGCCTGTAATAATACTAATACTGCCTCTCTATAACCTTATGAAGGAAACACAGCAGTGCAAGTATTGCTGCTAAATGGCAGACATAAATAAGAGGGTGAACTTACCCAGACTGACTCCTAGGCTGTCCTACTAGCCTAGTACCAAGAAACGTGTTTACGTGGTAGAGCCAAGCTGCAGCTTATATTATGGTTGAAGCACGAATGCAACGGCTCAGCCGGGGAAGAATCACGCTCTCTTAGAATATCAGCGTAAAACAGCAGCTTAGTGCTGCTGTTTGTGTGGTGTGTTCCGTATGGTGAGTGTAGAGGACCAGAGACCTTTTTACTGGAAAGGAGGCATACCACCTTAGTCCTCAGGAGTGACAACGCATCTGCGTTTGGACTCTTAATTGAGGATAAATGTAGATGTCTATGGCCCACAGCATCCATTTGCCATCAGATGGAATGTGTGCTTGTTTGTACCCTTACGGTATAAAAAAATGTCTAGCATGGTAACGAAGTTCCGACATGCTCTGGTATATATAAAGAAAAGGCCCATACTACGATACAGAAATGGAACTTAAGACGATTTACGAGCTTAAACACCGTGCTCGTTGACAAGTCTTTCCTTGCCGTCCATGACCAAATTATAAGGCTCTGGTTCTAAGGTTTAAATTTTGAGGCTTCAAACATTAGTGCTGTATAATAAGGGAGGAGTCCTGAAGGTTAAGCACCCTACAATGCCTGATAAGCAAATAATTGATCAAAGTATGATCTTCGAGGTAAAATTTAAATACTAACTTCCTAAAAGAAATTCACGATCCATATCAAGTTTAAATTAAATTCCATTAATCAACACAAAAGTTGGAAACATAAAACAAACGAGTTTCAATCACGAAATCTTGTGTATAATCTGTGGATTATAGTGGTAGAATTTTCTTGCTATATTTTGTATCCGTATAGGCGCGAATTGAAGCCGGGTGAGATAGCGCCGGGCGTGTACCAGGCACCAGCTCACCCGACTGCGACCTCCCTATACCGATAAGTCAGTAACTATGCTTAGCAAACGCGATACATTTGATAATCGTAGCAATTATAGCAAATTTAGATATTACCTTTGTGCCAACCACAATTGCGATATGTCTATTTCAAGCACAATTTTTTTAAACGTTACCTCTACGCTAGGAATTTCTCTTGTATCGTGGGGCAGTTTACATACATACATTTCACTTGTTCCGTGCGGGATTCGAACCCACGGTCGCGCTACGTCGGTTAGCGCTGCGATTCATTACTACTAAGTCTTATCTCTATATATACTTACCTTGAATACCCCGTAAATATTTGGTTATATACAAGTTAGTGTTGTGAGGTGGAATATACCAAATTTGTCGATAAGTTCCAATCTCACCTGCACACGGTACACCCGGTAAGTATCGAAAAAAGTTTTGGTGACCAAGTATAAAAGACGGACCGACTAATGGCTGAAAAGCCTGTTCTGTTGGTGGAGGTGGGAGCAGTGTTACCAGCGTGACAGATTAAAGTATCAGCTTGCACTTACCAACAAGTTTGAGTTTGAGAAATAAGAGAAAAGGAGTGCCTAGCAGTGAGACCTATATACTGTAATTAACTGATTAAATTACTTACACTATGTGCCACCGTGGTTAGTTTAGGTAGAATTTACAAAAAATTCATTATTTGGCTAATTTTGGGAACGGAAATAAAGAAGATCAATAAAGAGCATCGAAAACATTCTGCAGCTATATTAGTAGTGTAGTTGTAGCACAAATGGGTTGGCTCGACCGGGGATGGAAGAGGCTCTCACAGAATACCAACGTATAATAGTACCTCAATTCTGCTGCGTTTCGTATTGTGAGTGTAGGGAATCGAATACCCTTCTGACTGGAAATAAGGCATTCCATGTTAGTCCTCACGGGTGACAACGCATCTGCATTTTCATTTGTAATCGAGGATAGGTGTTGATGTCTATGGGCTACAGCAACCACTTACGTTCAGGTGGACTGTGTGCTCATTTGTCACCCTGCTCCCCCTAATCTATAAAAAAAAACCCTAGACAGAGCAGAGCATGGAACAGCTTAATTGATTTTTAATTTACGTCAACTTAGAATTATATAAAGGTTTTGAGTGGTATAATATTCATTACAGCACGCGATGTAGACCACAACTATGAAAAGCTTGATAGAGATAGAGGTCTAGTGTTGAAGACCGCGTGAGAAGCCATTATGCAGCTATCATTTTACACTGATAAATGTGAGAACTTCGTCGTACAGAATCGTTAATCTGCTATAGAATTTTGCTGACATCTTGAATCTATTATGACAAACCTTTTTCTACCAAAATCGTTCTGATAAACTGGTTATATCCATATGTGTAGCGAAAATATCTAAGCGTGGTTATTGCCTTGCCTTACGGAGCTTGTATTGCCACTACAAGTACAATTTGTATGTTAGTCACAGTATTACAACGAGTTAGTAGTTACAGTAGTTAAGTGTTATCCAATAATTTATATTGAATAAAATCATTAATTTCAGTCAATCTTAGAAAAGTAAGTATGTATTTACTATTTCGTCGTTTGAAAGACACTTTTAATTTTAAAAGACAACAAATTTCTAAAGGAACATCCTTTTATTTTATAATTTTCTAGCAGATTATTGTCTCGTTGCTTATGTTTTTTTTTATAGGAGAGGTGGCAATAAGGTTCACCTGATGGAAAGTGGCTACCGCCGCCCTTGAACTACTGCAACACCAGGAGAATTGCGGGTGCGTTGCCGGCCTTTTAGAAAGAAATAAGCTCTTTTCTTGAAGGTCCCTAAGTCGTACCGGTCCGGAAAATTCGCCGGTGGTAAACTATTCCACAGAGGTCGTACGCGGAAGAAAACTCTTAATGAAACGTACAGTGGTGGACCGCCAAGCTTCCAGATGGTGTGGACTGTGGATGGTATCGGAAGTTTTGCCGCGTAGTGCGTTCATTAAATTTGGAGGCATTAAGTATGTAGATATTATCTAATATATAAATATTAGTGTTTTTTGTTCGTATATTACGCGCTGCCATACCGTTTATCAAATTGTGGTAAAACTTTGTCAACATATAGCTTGTACTTTCGCGAACGCTATAGGTATAGTACAATTAGATATTATTATAGGTGGTGCACGTATCGAACCGAAAAAAATATTTGAAAGTTAATATCATTCAACTTCAATTAATATATTATCATTCCTAATTAAACAATATAACCCTCCCTAATTTAAAACGATATTTCATATAAAAAAGTTGAATTTACAGGGAGGATTATGATGGAGACTAGTGACGTCGTAATGAATATTCGGCATGTGAGGCATCAACTATTCGCGTGCACAAAAAGCATTTAAAGAATGAGCAAGAGATATTCGTTACAAAACTTATTTACCCATTAATAAGTTTTGTAACGAATATATAAAACATACTAGCTTGCCAGGCAGACGTTGCTCTGCCCTTTTTGACAATCCTTTTATGTCCTATTAAAAATCCTTAAATTCACAAAAAAAACAAATTGTGGGTCACTCATGGGCAAAAAAACTCTCAAGTTGGACCAAACTGCACACGATGTGCAAATTTCATTAAAATCGGTTAAGTAGTTTAGGAGTCAATCGCGGACAAACAACATGACACGTAATTTATATATGTATACTAGCTTGCCAGGTAGACGTTGTTCTGCCCTTTTCGACGACCCTTTGTTATGTCCTATTAAAAATCCTTAAATTCGCAAAAAAAATATTGTGGGTCACTCATTGGCAAAAAAACTACCCTATCTCTCAAGTTGGGCCAAACTGCACACGGTGTGCAAATTTGATTAAAATTGGCTAAGTAGTTTAGGAGTCCATCGCGGGCAAACAACGTGACACGTAATTTATATACATTAAGATTAGGATTACCCCGATCATGGTTTGAAAGGGCCACAAGTTTTTATCTGGCCTTTCTCTAGGTCGACTCTTACAATAGAGAACAGAGCCAGGAGGGACGATGGATTCTGTTATCCTCTACAGGTCTTAAAATTTAGTTTAATAAATTAGTTAATTGCATTTATATTATTCGTCATGATACTAATAGGACCAGCCGGGCATGGGCACCTTCGTCACCCAAAGAATAGGCTTTTAAAAAAAATATAATAAGGGTGACAAACGAGCACACAGTCCACCTGATGGTAAGTGGATGCTGTGGCCCATAGACATCTACATTTAACCTCGATTAACAATCAAAATGCATTATCACTTATCACCCCTGAGAACTAAGATGGAATACCTCGTTTCCAGTAAAAAAGGGTCTCCGGATCTCTACACTCACCATACGAAACACACCAGTATTAAGCTGTTATTTTACGCTGGTATTTTGTGAGAGCGTGGTCCTTCCCCGGTTGAGCCAATCGTGATTCGTGCTACAACTGCAATGTGGCTGCAGCGTGGCTCTACCGCGTATAAAACGCGTTACCTGCCGATATCTGCATAGCAACATCTTTAAATAAATAATTCTTCTGTTCGTGTGTGACTGAACCGATTTTGATGAAATTTTGTGCTTGTGATTAAGTTGATTCGAGAATGGTTTAGATTCACAATTAGATTCACAAAGAGCCGTGGTAGCTCAGATGGTTAGCGCTCGCTGTAAATTTTACAGTGCGCGAGCAAACCGGGTTCGATCACCGCCGGCACCAATGAAATTGTTAGTTGCAATTTTAAGTGCTGATTTACCACGTGCTCGGCGGTGAAGGAAAACATCGTGAGGAAACCTGCATGTCAGAGAAATAAGAAAAAAATGTATTTCGAAGACATGTGAAGTTCCCCAACACGCATTGGGGCAGCGCGGCGGACAATTCCGTGCCCTAAAACCCTCTCAGAAATGAGCGGAGGAGGCCTGTGCCCAGCAGTGGGACGTATATAGGCTGTAACTTTACTTTGAACTTTACTTTAGATTCACAATTGCATAGTGTAGATGGCGCTGTTGTCGAGATCTAGAAGTCACCCGTGCGAAGCTAGGACGGGTCGCTAGCAGCAGTATAAATGTTGGACCGACTCCGTGGTAGCGACAATATACAATTACACTTACTAACCGATACAATTGAGGTTTTACGTAGTAATGGAAATTTTAAATTGCTTCATAAATAAGACCGTGAATTTTTTTATTACATAAGATAATCTTTAATTAATTTGATTATAATTTGTTGGATTTTATTTTTGGAATAATTATGTAAATATTGGCGACGTTGCTTAATTAGGAAAATTTTGTGAGGGAATCCAAAAAATATTTCTGATACCTGTTAATTGTACCGTAATTACAACGCCTCAAATTAGAAAGGTTTTACACTAAAATATATCAGATTGGTGCTATATTTTAATGTAAAACCTTTGTTGTTCTATTTTGTCGATATTAATATGTTAAAAAAGCTTGCAAGTTTTGAAATACGATAAACGTTTAGAATTGCTCAAATAATTGAAAACGATAGTACACAGTTGAAAGTATTGAATTTCAATCAAAAGGATTATATCTTTGCATTGTGTACGATGCAATGGCAAAAAGTTCGTGGAATAATCGGAGAGGTATCGATTCGTGGGAAATAAGAAACGTTTATTTGAACTTTTCACTATCTGTAGAAGAATGGACAAATGCGCTATCTATTGCGGCACACAAAAAGGTCGGCTTTCCCCTTTAAAGATGATGATTTATTATTTTGTTATGGCAGCGTTAGAAAATCCAGTTGTGCAGAAAAAAATGAAACGGAAGATGTGTAGCAGCATTAAGGAGTTATTTTTACGTGGTATAGCCATGCTGCAGCTATATTGTGATTGCAGCACGAATGGGTCGGCGGCAGCGTAAAATAGTAGCTTAATACTGCTGTGTTTCGTATAGTGAGTGTAGAGAACCGGCGACATTTTTTGGAAAGGAGGTATTCCATCTCTGTGGGTAGTACTCAGTCATGCGTGGCCGGTAGTACCGCAGTACGTCTAGTACTCCGATAGGAGAATGGAGATGGCAGTATGAGCTTTGAAGCTCCTAGGTACACTCTCCGAAGTACCATCTGTAAAATACTGACAAACAAGCAATTTGGCGGCGGTGAGCTAAGCTGGGAAGCTTAGTTTCCACTACCTTTTGGTTGCCGATAAGCCTCTTAGCTCTGCTTATCACTGAGTCGAGTGTGGCAAGATGATATTTTGCTAAGCCATCCCATCCAATCGTACTTTTACGGGCTGGTAAAAGTCTACAGCTGGACATGATCTTCTGCAGGTGTGAAGGATTTGCCTTATTCGTTGCTAATCCTCCCTCTCGCATTTTGACTGTCGCTGGTCTGGATCTGGTATATTTTACGTTTGGCTTAAACAAGATGAGTAAAGTATTTAACAGCTAAATGCTTTAAATGCGATGCTAAAAGCGAGGTGAAAGATTCAAAAGACTGGGAATCTTGACTGTTCCTTGCCTGTGGTCTTACTTACGTAATTTGCAAAAGTTTTTTTTTATAGAAGAGAGGGCAAACAAGCATACGGCACACCTGATTGTAAGTGATTACCGTCGCCCATGAACACTGCAACACCAGGGGAATTGCAGATGCGTTGCCGGCCTTTTAAAAAGGAGTAGGCTCTTTTCTTAAAAGTCCCTAAGTCGTATCGATCCGGAAAAATCTCTGTTAGTTAGTTATTGACGAATACGCGACTATATATATTTTTGTATTTATTGCCATTTAATTTTTATTTAATTTTATATTAATTATAATTTTATATTTTTATTGTAATTTATTATAATTGTAAAGGGGGATGCCCATATTAGGCCATAGAACGCCCAATAATGTGCATTTGTTAAAAAAATATATCTTTATTTATGGTTATTAATCGCGGTATTCATTTATCCTAAAACAATGGGAATATTTTTGCACAAATTAAAAGTACCGAAAAGATAAAAATAAAATTAGGTAAATACGTAATTCATTAGTCTGTGAATAAAATAAAAAATGTTGCCAATCACAAAAATCATTAAAAAATCGATTCCCCTTTTCGATCGATTACTTATGGTGTCATTATTACAATGCTTATATGATCTTTCGATAATTATTACGATGTTATGATATAGGTTTAAAATAACCGTTGACAATGGATATTTATCCAAAGCAGTCGATACGCAACCGTTATTAACCAAATGTTTACCGACTACAGACGAAAAAGGATGGTTGTGTTTTTACTGTGAGTGCGGATTAGGCTATGTTGAATCGTTTTTTGCTATGGTGCTTAAAACGTAGGATGCATTTTATTATTGAGGGAGCTACTATCAAAGAATATTTTATTCGCTTAACTCGTAAAGTACTTGACCAACTTTAAGAATTCTTTCACCACTAGATTGTTATGTATAATTTTAGATATCTAATATAGGATATCTAATATAGTGGCGCCCTCTATAATTTTATTATAGAGGGCGCCACTTTCAATGAATACGTTTTTTGGCTAATCTCAAAAATTACTAGACCGATTTTGAAAATTCTTTCACCATTAGATTGCTAATGAGGGCGTTAGCTGTGTGATATATTATATTATTACAATAAATAATTGTGAGATTAATATTTTCTAAATAAATAAAACTAAATACCTACCTAAGATGTTCAAATCCAATTATTATTTTTACAATTGAAGAATCGTATTTACACACTTTACTTACTCAGATTGATTATTATAGATAAAGAGGTAATAAACCTAAAGTAAAAGAGCTCCGCTTAAACGAAAAAACTATTTATTAGAATAAAACTAAATGTTGAAAAAAAGTGGTTCAGTGCGAGTCGGACTCGCAGGCCCATGAAGAGTTCAGTAGTAACAAGCATATATTTTAAATCGAGTCAAAATACCACTATCATTATCGCCAGCAACAAATTATTTTGTTTTTCATAGTGTTTGTATAAATAACAAAGTTGTTTTTGCGGTTCCTTAAAATGTGCTACTTGTATCAAAAAAAGGACTATTATACATTAAAGGGGTTTCTGTGGTTTATTCATTACCAAAGAGAAAAAACTTATTGCGCAAAATAGGTTTTTATTAATTTCAAGTCATCAAAAGCGGCAGTCAACCGTTAAAAACTAAAACAACCGTTGTTATAGGCTCGGTTGAATTCATTGACAACCTTCACATTTATAGTTATGATAATTAAACAAGCGAATTACTAGCTGATTTACCAAGAATTCTTTAGAGTATAACAAAACGCCACTGCGCAAGTTAACTGTTATTCTTATCTGTTTTTAACATAACATTTAAAATGGAATCATGTTATGATAATTCAAGAAGTTGATTTCCAGCTGATTTACCACGAATTCTCTAAAGCATAACAAAACAATACAGCACAAGCTAACTGTTCTTAAAAATACGTTTGAAATAGAGTTTCAATAAATAAAGGAAATTATATTTTAAAAAGCGTGCAGAACTTAAAACGCGTCAAAGATTATTCTTTTTATGATATTATTAATCGAATAAAAATCGATATCATTCCATAGATTTTATGACAGTTAAGTGGCAACATCGTATCCGACAAGTAGGCCGCTGTCACTGTTATGTCATAAGACAAGAATTAAATTACGTGTTCGTGTTATTGTTTTGTTGTAAAAGTAAAATGCAATTGTTGATCTCTCAACAATTGGTTCGAACACAGCAGGTAAATAGTTGGTACATATCACGATGTGGTATGTCTTCCTCTAAGAAATGCTTTATAACTGAGTTTACTTGAATAATATCAATATAATAATTGTAGCTTCTTTATTAGGTACAAGTTTCGAGTACAGTGAACGTGTAGTGTGGCACTCGCAAAATGCACCAATAGTTCGTCTTGAACATCTATACATCAGCTGTGGCACTGACACTTATGAGAATAAGATCACACACATTGTTTGTCTTCGATTTTCCACGTGAGGAATTATTTGCGCTACGTGAGGTAAGTGTTTAACATGTTTAACATTTCAATTTATTAAATGTGATCCATATATCTGATAATTATACATGTTTTTACACTGATTGTATATCAACTCAAGAACTTGTTTTATTTTTTCACATCTGCCCTAGCTATATCTGACAAACATACTAGCTTATTTATGAGATTAACCAATTTTATCAACTACCAAGAAAGGAGACAGTTGATTTTTCATTGTTTTTGGACTGCTGGTAGTCTGTCAGTCCTTAATTATTAAATAATATAGGGCATTAAATCCGTCCTTGTGCAGTAACATTTAACTTGATAAATATTTTATTTATATTTGAGTTTGAAATAAATCTATTTTATTTTTATTTTTTCACTTTGACTTCATTTTTTGTATTTTACATTATTTCAGTTGTCATGCCGTGTATATCATAATTGCTGGCAATGAACTGATAGAACAGCATCATGTTCAACTGCAGAACGGGAACCATCTGAATCATCTAGTCCATCCTCGTTGCAATCTGAAGTGAGTAATGTATTGCACCCAGAACAACAAAGCTTAGATCATACATCACACAGTGTACTGCTAACTAATTATATAAAAGCACAATGTTTTTACCAGGTTGTAACAGTTCCATCAGCATTGCAAGTATGTCTCTTTTGTGATTAACTACATTTTGCGATAACAAACATACATAGTGACAAGTACTATGTATGTGTGTTATACTTGGTAGAGCCATGCTGCAGTTATATTAGAAGTATAATTGTAGCATGAATGGGTCGGCTCGACCGGGGAAGGAGCACCCTCTCACAGAATACCAGCGTGAAATAGTAGCTTAATGCTGCTGTGTTTTGTATGGTGAGTGTAGAGAACCGGAGACCCTTTTTACTGGAAACGAGAAAATGATCTTAATCCTCACGGGTGACAACGCATCTGCATTTTGATTTGTAATCGAGGATAGATGTGGATGTCTAAGGGTCGCAGAAATGTCTCCAGCAGATGGTGAATCTCAGTTAATGACAAGATATGCTATTAAATCCAGAGCCGTGACTATGTGTCGATATGGGTAGTAGAGGTGGTGAATGACATTTTTAAAACTGAATTTAAAATATTTCATCAAAATTACTTTAACAGGGTTTCTACACATTTGATGATAGACTGCTGTGGCTTCTGCTATAGTTAATAAATTCCACACAAAAATAAGGGACAGGGATGATGCGGCTCAAATACTTGAAATAGTTCATCAAAATATGGAGACAAATAATGATTTTTCTGAGTATGCTAGGGAAAACAATCTAAATAGAGCTAGGGCAGGCAGACTTTAGAAATATAAATGTAGACTTTAAAATGTTAGGGAATTTCCTGTTTTAACTTACAGCGACTTAATATTAATTGCTTGTGTCACATACCAATTAAAGCAAGCTCGCTACTATTATGGTGAGCATATAAGATTTAATGGTTGCTACCGGATAGAACTCTGTAATAACCAGAGGAGCAGCATTATGGAAGGAATAAAGTTAAGCCCTAGCTGATCTTTACTTAGGGCTAGAATTGCAAGTCATCACTATTAGTCGTAAAGTGTATTTTATTATATAAATTCTATATAATATCTAATATATAAATTCTTTTTTAGGAAGGATGCTTGGTACTACCACCTGCTTAGGACCCTGTAATTAATGAAATTAAAAACCCAAGCATACCACTGCAAGACTTCTAGACACAGTAAGTTCATTCTGTAGATCGGACAATAAACAAAAATTAAAAATCTGAAGGTACTCCGGGTTAACACTGACATTGGGACGTCGGTCACCTCAGTCTGCCGTAACCATGGGTGCTGGAAAGCACCCGAAATGTCTGGAATTAAAAATCAAAGAAATAAAACGCGATAAAATCGATAAAAATAGTTGTTAAAAAAACTGCATTTGTGAAAATAAAAACTTCAAATATTTTCAAAACCCCGACTTTTTTTAAAGCAATTCCTTTACCATTTCATTGTTTTAATTGCATATTATCATATCTATATGCTTTTATATGTGGGCACTCATGGCCGAAGTGTCTATGAAGACTGGTCATTCCCCTTTGGCTGTTAAGCATTTCAATTATATTTTTGCATGAATTATTCAACACAATTTGTATTGTTCAGAATAAATAAATAAATGAAAAGATGTTTATATCGGCTTCAATCGAAAGCCATTATTTTTTTTTCAGACATTTCATATAGTCATCTCTTACACCGCCACCTAACGGCATTGCATTGCCTAACAAATACCTGTGCGATTTAAAAAAAATCTTTTAAAGTATCATCAACATTCGAAGTAGAAAAGTTCATTAAAGTAATCACATATTGTTTTGCTGATTTGCTTTCCGCTGGCTGGTTAAATATGTTTCCGTATATAGGTAAATAATAGTACAGCTCCGCAAAACTTCCACAATTAAATTGCTACCCGATTTTATCTTTCCTTTTGTTCTATAATCTGAGCGGGAAATCGATAAGAGGATATAACGCTAAAGTACCATAAATTGCAAATTTTTTTATTGCATCTACCACGGGGAGTGCTCTGAGGAATTGTTCGGACTAATTCCAACCGCACAATTTCACCATCGCACATCGCGACAAAACTCGCGATACCATCCATTGGTGGTCCACCACTAAGCGATTCAAAAGAAGTTTTCTTCTTCGCACAACTTTCTTGACCGATACGACTTAGGGACCTTAAAGAAAAGAGCCTACCCCTTTTTAAAGGGCCGGCAACGCATACGCAATTTCCCTGGTGTTGCAGTGGGCATGGGCGGCGGTAATCACTTACCATCAGGTGAGCCCTATGCTCGTTTGCTCTCCTATAAAAAAACCTCAATTAAGGACAATAAAATTTACCACGTGATAAGACTCCTTTTCTACTTGAGACGTCGTTTTGGTGGGTATCTCCCTCGTATAGTTATTCTATTTCACGATGAAGGTTTCACTTTGGTTGTAGTAGTGACGTGTGCCGACAGGCGCGTTTATATGTGTAACTGCGATTCGTTCGACTCGCGATCGTGACGCAGCGTCAGCGCTTCCGAGGCCTATGCACACTATCACAATGTGTATGTACACGGCTAACAACAACCAAAGTGACACCTTCATCGTGAAATATACTAACTATAGCTAATTATGCCGTCAAATAGCAGTGCTCTGTTCCGGTCTGAAGGACAGTATTACAGGCTGGGAGACAGTCCTTCAGAGGTGACAATGCATCTATAGCCTTCTTTGTTCGAAGTTGGCTGCGGGTGTGCAATGATTGCGGTAGCTGCTTAAAATTAGGTAGACTATGAGCTCGTTTGTCACTTTGTACGTCGTAGAGGCACGCTGCAGCTAAATTATTATTGTAACACGAATGGGTCGGCTCGACGGGGAAGGACCACGCTCTCACAGATTACCAGCGTAAAAAGACGGTTCCCCTAGCGAGAGACCTTGAGCGTTCGGTCCCATACAATCCACGCGCTCACGCTACAATATATCACGGAAAAATACGCCCGAATATTTGGAATTACTTCAATTAAAAGAGATAAGCGAACTTAAGAAATTAAATAAAACGTGTAGAATATAGATTTTTAAATTATCTATCCATTAGTGTAATTCTCAAATGATTAGAGCATTTCCTTTAGCAACAGATGCATGTAATCAATAATTTTAGTAATTTTTTAAAAGTAGATTTTAAATGTATTCATAACACATAAAAACAAATTAGAACGTGGAATGTGATGATAGGATATCGAACATTAATAATGTGCTTTTAGATGTAGCTTATTTCTCATAACTAATGAGATAATAGTCTCTGAAAAACGCACTTTTGCCAGGTTTTGGCTGCTGCGTTTCGTATGGTGAGTGTAGAGATTCGGAGACCCTTTTTTACTGGAAACGAGGCATTCCATCTTAGTTCTCAGGGGTGACAACGCATCTGTGTTTTGATACTTAATCGAGGATAAATGTAGATGTCTATGGGCCACAGCATCCACTTACCATCAAGTGAAATGTGTTAAGATGTTGACAAGCTTATGCTGCCAAGGACAAGGAATGCGTTATACGACCTAGTTACAATAAATATGCAAATGGACATTGAAAAAGTGGAGGACTACTCCTCCCCGTTCTCGAAGGCCACGAGACCAGGAAAAACAAGCACTAAGAAGCAACGGCCTTCCTGACCCCAGCAGTGGATCTGGTCTATGGCTCCGCCGCCAACCAAGATTCGGCTGCGGAGGGTTGGGAAAGCGGCGTCACGTAATACTCCTCTCTCCCCCGCAGCCCCACCACCATCGCATCAACGGTGCGGCCCCGTTTGAGTCGCGGAGGATGGGGCAAGTTGCGCATTGTCAACATTGTGTACCTAGGCCACTGTTAAACATAGCATAGGTTATATTTATCAGTGGACTAACCTATATGTTATGTTTAGCAGTGGACATTCTAAGGAAATCCTATTTTGCCCAGCTGTAGACTGTGTAATAATGTCGATAATAATTATGTTAAATTCTTCGGTGTTTGAATACAGGTAGGTCAGTCAGTAAGAAGAACATTACACGTAACAAGTCAGAATAATAGAATTAGTGACACAGATATCTTAGCGAGCACGTGTGAATACAGAGAGTTCCGTCGGGTGCGCTCGAGCGCATCTGAATTATTGTGCTCATTTGTTCAGCGTTGTTCGCACATCATACCAGTTCTTTCCTTATATGACCAAGTTGCATGTTTCATTCGAGTATCATTAAATGTCGCGATTTCACTGAAATCATTCTATAAACTCTAATTCAACAAAGGTAACGAAGAGGTGAAGTTTGTTCGCCTCTAATCAAAGTAGCCAATAGCTAGTTATCGTGTTGGCAAATATCATAGCCGTGGCTATTTTGTGAATAGCCGCTATTTAGTTAGCTACATGAATAGATTACCCATCTCTAGTTATGGTAGTGGATGCTCTTGCGCCACTACACGGCCAATGACAATACCGATAACTAAATTTACCATTCAATGATCTAATTAAAGCGTTGACGGCTCCGTGGCGCAGTGGCTTGGCTGCGCTGGGGGCCGCGCGCTTGAATGGCCTACAAATAATTGTTCCGGGTCTAGATGTGTGTACTTGTGCAATTTATGTTTGTAAACTGCCTCCACGATATAGGAGAAAATCCTAGTGTGGGGGTAACGTTTTCATTAAAAAAAAGAAAAAAAAGAAGATTGTTCGTCAACCTTTTTTTACGAAGCATCGATAAAAAACTACAACACTAACACATACCACCTGATTGTAAGTAAACGCAGTGGCGCAAACACACCCATATCTTCATTACTTGGTTACTAGTGAATTATTAGTCATAATTTGAGTTCTAAATGTGAAAAATTAGATAATATTTATCACAAATTGCTTATTAATCACTCTCCACGTCATGTAGTAACGTGATTAGTACGAGTATTAACCTATATAAAGTTAAAGAAACGTTTTAGTTTGTAAAAATATCTACTATATTTATTATATTTTAAAAGATTATCTGTGTAATATATACCATAAGAAAGATACAACAAAGTGGAGCCAAAGTCGGCTGCAGGTGTCGATTGACTGACATGTTCGTTTGTCATTTATGTTTTATAAAAAAAAAGTTGCTCTAATAATTAGTTCAAAATATGGAGCATTACTATTTATTATTATTAGAACTTATTAACATTATTATTATTAGAACGCGAGTAACCCGGGTTCGATCCCCGCCGGCACCAATGAAATTATTAATTGCAATTTTAAGTGCTGATTTACCACGTGCTCGACGGTGAAGGAAAATATCGAGAGGAAACCTGCATGTATGAGGAATAAGAAAAAAATATTTCGAAGACATGTGAAGTTCGCCAACACGCATTGGGGCAGCGCGGCGGACACTTCCTTGCCCTAAAACCCTCTCCGAAATGAGGGGAGGCCTGTGCCCAGCAGAGGGACGTATATATAGGCTGTAACATTACTTTACTTTTATGGAGCATTAACCTTTCAGAATGGCGCTAGCGAAGATACATGGTATGGTATGATTGTAGCAGTTGTAGATGGATTGAAGTGTGTCAAGACTAATTATTTTTAATGCCAATTAAAAATAAATCAAATATTTTTATCCTTTGTTCTAATATTTTTTTCATTCAATAATTGACGCGTGTGATTTTTTTATTGTTTTGTTTTTGATGAACTTATGTTTTCTAATTCTGAACAAAAAATTAATTTGAAAATTTAATTATTTTAAAAATTATTATTAAAATAATTAATTTAAAATTTACCCTGCTGCTATTGTAGCGCTTCCCTAATTTAACGCATTTCTACGGACACTTTTAATACACAGAGATAGTCCTCCTTACCTCCATCTTCCATATTTGAAATTCACAAAGTATGGAGTGTATACTTCTACAGTCTATATTACAAAGTCCGTTCATGTCAATGTCATTGGACGTAACATGTTAATACCTACTACTACTACTATTACAATTTTATTACAATCAGTATGTTTTAATTTAAATATTAAGCCAAAGGGTAAAGGGTATATTTTGACTGTGGTAGAGTCATACCTTGCTTAAAACTACCTAACAAATTAATGGGTTTTTGTCTGAATTTTGTTAGTCTAATTAGAGAAGGCTTAGCCTGTTAAGTGTTTAACTTTTAACTGTTTTTTCTAGTTGTTTAACCTTTTATAGCACTAGACAAACATTCGTACAGTCCATATTCATATACGTTTATCATCAATTAAGAATCAAAATGCAGTTGTCGGTCAGCCCTAAGGATGGAATGCCTCATTTCCAGTAAAAAAGATCTCCGGTTCTCAACACTTACCATATGAGCAGCATTAAGGTGCTATTATACGCTAGTATTCTGTGAGAGCATGGTCCTACCCGACCCATTCGTGCTACAATCATAATAATATAGCTGCAGCGTGGGTCTTCCACGTATAAATATATGAAATTATAACAGATATAAAGTATATATTATAACATATATATAGATATAAAGTAATATTTGTTAGTACTACCTACACATTACTTCCATGGGCATTTTTTTTTTTTTTATAGAAGAGGGGGCAAACGAGCATGCGGCTCACCTGATGTTAAGTGACTACCGCCGCCCATGATCAACCGCAACACCAGGAGAATTGCGGGTTCGTTGCCGGCCCTTTAGAAAGGAGTAAGCTCTTTTCTTGAAGGTCCCCAGGTCGTATCGGTCCGGAAAAATCGCCGGTGGTAAACTATTCCACACAGAGGTTGTACGTGGAAGAAAACTCCTTGTGAAACGTACAGTGGTGGACCGCCAAGCATCCAGATGGTGTGGATGGTATCGGGACGTTTGCCGTGTAGTGCGTTCACGAAATTTGGCGGCTGGGATTAATCCGAACAATTCCTCAGAGCACTCCCCGTGATGCGATAAAATACGCAAAGAGATGCAACATCTCTTCGCAGCGCCAGTGAATCGAGCCGATCGGAAAGCACTCGGTCGTCGACGATTCGAGCCGCTCTGCGCTGGATGCGGTCAAGTGGAAGGAGCTGGTACTGGGGAGCCCCAGCCCAGAGATGGGAACAGTATTCCATGTGCGGCCGAACCTGCGCCTTGTAAAGTTGCAGGCGGTGTGCCGGCATGAAATACTGTCCCGCTCTGCTGAGCACGCCAAGCTTTTTAGAGGCCAATTTGGCCTTCCCTTCCAAGTGACCACGAAACTGCACATCACTCGATATGTCGATGCCTAGGATTCCGATACTGGCTGAGGCAACAAGGGGAGTGCCTTGAAACTGAGGGGATACGACAAAGGGGTTCTTTTTAGCGGTTAACGCGCAAACTTGTGTCTTCTGGGGGTTAAACTGGACTAGATTTAGTCGTCCCCAATCCGAGACTCTGTTCAGCAAAGACTCGACTTCAGACACAAGTTTGTCCCGGCACTCGGAGACGTTTTCCCGAGAAATATTGGCTCGGCCGGTGTAAAGAGCATCACCAGTGCTGTCATCTGCATAGCAATGAATGTTACGGGTATGCAACATATCATTGATATGCAGAAGAAACAGCGTTGGCGATAGCACGCAGCCCTGTGGAACACCAGCATTAATAGGCTTGCAATCGGAGCTTGCACCGTCTACAACGACCTTGATGCTCCGATCTGCAAGAAAGCTGGTGATCCAATCGCACAATTTCTCGGGAAGCCCATAGGAAGGGAGCTTCGAAAGAAGCGCTTTGTGCCAAACTCGATCGAAGGCCTTCGCAATGTCCAAACTAACGGCCAATGCCTCCCCCCTGAACTCTACTGCCTCCGCCCATCTGTGAGTGAGGTAGACCAGAAGATCACCAGCTGACCGACCACGGCGAAAACCGTATTGGCGGTCACTAATCAGCTGGTGATGCTCAAGGTACCTCATGAGCTGGCAGTTTACAATGGACTCCATTGTTTTGGAGAACAAGGAGGTGATGGCGATTGGCCGGTAGTTGGACGGGTCTGAGCGGTCGCCTTTTTTAGGGATCGGGTGGACGAAAGCCGTCGTCCATGATTTTGGGACTACGCCTAGGGAGTAGGAGTACCGGAAAAGACGCGTTAAAACCGGTGCCAACTCTGGAGCACACGTCCTCAGCACAATTGGGGGGATTCCGTCAGGCCCACTCGACTTGTGGATGTCCAGGGAGAGGAGTGCTTTGCGAACCGAGCGCTGTGTGAACTGCACTTCCGGCATGGAGCACTCACACCGCGGGATGGTCGGCGGCGTACTCCCCCCGTCATCGAGAGTCGAGTTAGACGCAAAGAAAGAGCCTAGAAGATCGGCTTTCTCCTTTGCAGTATGGGCCAGTGAGTCGTCCTCCCTGTGCAGAGATGGAAGAGATGGCTGACAGAAATTCCCCTGGACAGCCTTGGCGAGAGACCAGAATGCACGGGTTCCAGAAGGAAGGCGAACTAGTTTCTCGCCAATTCTGCCTATGTGCTCTGACTTTGCCCTGGCAATGACTCTTTTGAAGGACCTAGAGGCGGAATTATACTTCTTTTTTAGAGCGCTGGTGTTTACATCCCGGGACGCTGATGCATCAACCCAGGCTTGGTAGCACTCCTGCTTATAGCATGATGCTATTTTACAGGAGCGACCAAACCATGGCTGAGATTTGCCTCCAATGGGCACCACAGAGGAAGGAATAAAAAGTTCCATACCCTGAAGTACCACATCAGTAACAGAATCCGCAACAACGTTGGGATCATCCGGCGAGAAGCAAACCCGCCCCCAAGGGTAGGATGCAAAGAAAGACCGCATCCCATCCCAATCGGCTGACCTATAGTGCCAAACACGGCGGCAGCCTGCAGAATGCAACCGCGATTTCAGCGTGAGTGGCACAACACTCCGGACCAGACAATGGTCCGAGGAGCCTAAAGGGGCGTCGACGGAAATCTGATATCCGTCCGGGTGAGAGGTCAGCAGAAGGTCCAACAGGGAAGGTGCATGATCCTCCACATCTGGAATCCGCGTAGGCAAAGTAACCAGTTGTGTCAGACCATATGCCAAGGCAAAATCATGAACAGATCTCCCCGCATGATCGGTTAAACGTGAACCAAGCCATTCGGCGTGATGAGCGTTAAAGTCGCCGAGGATCACGATCTCTGCGGAGGGGATTTGCTGTAGCAACGAATCTGCAGCCATTTGGACGTGGTCGAAGAGTCGGTCTGTTTCGGCATTACCGCTATGGGACCTATAGAGGCACCCGTAGACGCGCGGATGGTCGTCGCTGTCTACGCGTAGCCAAAGGATGGACAGGTCCGAACCTTCAAGTCTGCCGAGGCGTCGAGAACAGATGTCCTCTCTGACGTAAACGCAAACTCCAGCCCGAGGCACAAAGGAGTGTTCCAGTTTGTACCCCGGGTAGGAGAGATACGAGACATCAGCCGGAGAGGACACCTGCGTCTCGGTCAGAAAGAGCAGAGCCGGCCTCGCCGTCTCGAGATGGTAGTGGACGGCGTTTAGGTTAGAGTGAAGTCCCCTGATATTGCAGAAATTCACGGACAGCGTGGCAGGGGTCGCCTTGTTGCTCCGTTTGCCCCGAGCAGTTGTAGTCTTGAGCGGAATTTTGCCCCCCCAGAATACGCGGGGCAGCCTGAGCACCCACGCTCAGAAGTGGAGAAACATGGTCGTGGATGCTCAGCGAGGGATTCTCCAGGGGTGCTGGTACCCTCCTGGGGTAGTCTATCATTATTTAATTCCGCTACCATGTTGATGGGGGGGGGGGGGATTTGGGCCTCCGGCCACCTGCACTCACCAGACGAAACGCGGAAGCAGAGCTTCCACTTCACGCCGGTATTCTGTGAGGTCGTGGTACCACCCCGGTTTGAGCCGGCCCATACGTGCAACAGCAAAGCTGCCGCGTGGCTCTACCACTGTTAACAGCATCTTCGTCCTGGAATATAAAAAGAGCACTTAACTTAGCAACAGTCAACAGATGCAGCTGTAGCCTGGGGAAGAAGAAAGGAGACTTGAAACAATAGTCATATCTCCCACCGACTAAGTGGTTCAAATCTCCCACACCCCCCCTTTCCGAATTCTAGCTTGCTTTACTCAGATACCACAATTTGCAACAAAATGCCATTGTACACACATTCAAATACGATAATCATGCGATAATATAATAAAATTAAATCTTACTTACCTTCATTAATCGATTCACAGGGATCAAAACAGTTTTTCTATTTTTATTTACTTGAGAATGAGATAAACAGGTATATGCCGGTCAAGATCCAACGCGTATGAATTTTGATAAAATGGCTGAACGCTCGTGATTGGCTACCACCTGATCACATTATTAGTGGGCAATCAGGCTGTTAGCGCGAAAATTCAAATGAGAAATCAGAGTCGGTTCAAGTCTCCTCCCTGGGCAAGTCTCCTGGATTCCCCCTACGTAATAAACTATATACATTAATACTCACTCGTAATACATAAATCTTAAACATAACACGTTTGTTATATTTTTTATATTTGTACAATCCGTAGGAAGGGGGTCTGAACCAGTCAGTGGGATATCTAAAATAATTACTGGTCCTTGTCGTAATATCAATGAATGAAATACTTATATACTTTTTGTAACCATTTTTAGACCAAAACAAGCCCAGCCCAGTCACTTAATTGCCGAAAAAAATCTACCTACATAATGACTGAAAGAAGCCGTAACTGACGATTGATATATTGGATGACCTTTTTTACCGTCTGGAAAAATAGGGTGTAACATGTGAACGGAGTAGAAGCCTATAGCACTGATATTTTACAAAAAAAATCAAAAATATTGAATTAAAACATTTGAATTTTTTTATAATTACTTTGCTCTTGAGCCTGTGACCCTGCGAAGTGACAAGGTCAAAGATGCCTACTATCAAATTTTTTTTTGTAATATATCAGTGGCATAGGCTTTTACTCCGTTCACATGTTAAACCCTACTATTTCCCAGCGGTAACAAAGGTAATCCAGTATATAAGAGTATCATCATCATCATTACAGCCCTTCCTAAGTCCACTGCTGAACATAGGCTACCTCCAAGGAATGCCACAAAGCACGGTCCTGAGCCACCTGCATCCATCGACTTCCTGCATGTCTTATCAGGTCGTCACTCCATCTAGTGGGGGGTCGCCCTACACTACGACTACCGGTACAAGGCTGCCACTCGAGAAACTTTCTTCCCCATCGGTTATCGGTTCTTCGAGCTATATGGCCGGCCCATTGCCACTTCAGTTTACTAATCCGTTGGGCTATGTCGGTCACTGTGGTTTTACTGCGGATATCCTCATTTCTGAGTCTATCACGCAGAGAAACTCGGAGCATAGCCCTCTTCATAGCTCGCTGAGCGACCTTGAGCGTCTTCATACGGCCAGCAGTGAAGGAAAACGTCTCAGATCCGTAAGTCGTCACTGGCAACACGAACTGGTTGTACAATCTAGTTTTCAGAGTTTGAGGTATACCTGACGAGAAGATGTGTCGTAATTTCCCGAACGCTGCCCAGTCGAGTTGAATCCGTCGATTGACCTCTCAGGTGCAGAGTTTCGGGGATATAACGTCACCCTGTCCTACACCTCTCTGCAGTTGAATAGGTTTCGAACTCTGGTTCTGTACTCGGATAGCCATCGTAGCCCTACTGTACAAACACTTCAGCACTTCGATATACCGACAGTCAACTTGGCACCGCTGAAGGGTCTGTAGCACAGCCCAAATTTTGACGGAATCAAAGGCTTTCTCATAGTCCACATACGCCAGGCAAAGTGGCAGATTTTCTCTCTCTGACTCTTCTACCTTCTGTACAATCTGCCGCAGGGTACGTATGTGATCTATGGTACTGAAGCCTTTTCGGAAACCGGCTTGTTCGGGAGGCTGGAAGTCGTCGAGTCTGCGTGCGAGACGATTCGTAATGACTCTCGAAAACAGCACGTAGACGCGGCTCAGAAGGGAAATCGGTCTGTAGTTCTTCAGGAGAGCGTTGTAGCCTTTCTTAAAGAACAAGACCACCGCACTTCTGCTCCACGCCTTCGGAGTAGTGCTACCATGGAGGACGGAATTGAAAAGCTTTTGAAGGACTTCAAGTACCGGTGTTCCACCCGCTTTCAGAAGCTCCGCTGTAATTCCATCCTCGCCTGGAGCCCTGCCGTTTTTAAGGTGCTGGAGAGCCATTCTAATCTCGCTCAGACTGACGTTGGCTCTTTCTGGCAGACAGATCTCTGGCAAAGACTTTGGAGCCCTGGTTCCGCTCGATCGCTTCTTTAATACGAGCATTGCGTAAGTTTCGCTGCATGCATTTGGATATCTGTCTATTCAGTTGCCTGTATGCTGTCAAATCTGTTGACGATTGCAGCCTCATCTCCCGTCTAACACCCATGAGATTAAGAGTGTGATCGGAGAATTTTGTGTTCTTCTGCAGCGGGTCTTGCAGAACTTAGCTCTGACCGCATGGACAGTTTCGACGAGCTTGTCATTCATATCGTCCACTGCATTGCAATCTTCTAGGCACTGCAAGCGGTTACGTAACTCGAGCTGAAAGGTTTCGGGATTCTGGATTAGAGCACGAGGGGGACGGAGCGTTGACTTCATTAGACGAGACCTCTCCAACTTAACGTTTAGGTTCAATGTGCCTCTAACCATACGGTGATCGCTGCCAGTTTTTCCCCTTGCGATCACTGAGACATCACTGAACAGTTGGCGTCTGGTCGTCTTAATGAAGTCAATCTCAATTTGTCGAACCGTCGGGGCTCGAACAAGTCTACTTTCTGTGGGGCCGCTTCTGGAAGAAAGAGTTCATCATAAAAAGTCCCTCTTTCTCCATGAAGTCGGCCAGATGCTGGCCCCTTGGGTTCCGTTACCCTATCCCAAATTTCCCTACCTTCAGCTCACCGTTTTTTCTTGTGCCCAGTTTTGCGTTGAAGTCTCCCATTAACACCATATAGTGAGTTTTGGAGGAATGCATGGCTCTAGAAATATTCTCATACATTTCCTCCACCTCCTCATCGGGATGTTCCGACGTTGGCGCGTAAACCTGTATGACCTTCAGCGAATAAAGTTTGGTGATTCTGAGTATAAGGTACGCAACCCACGCAACCCTCGTCGATACACTCCCAATCTATAAAAAGTTGTTAACGAAAGACTTGTGGACGATAAATGCAACACCTCCTTGGGACAGATAGTCGCCCTCCCGGTGATAGCACAAGTTGCCGGATTCGAGAATCACCGTGTCCTCCCCCTCTATTCGGACATCGGATAATCCTATAATATTCCAGCGCAACTTGTCTATCTCTTCTTCCAGCTCCAGGATCTTCTCGTCAGTCCTCAGGGTGCGTGCGTTAAATGTTGCCAGGTTGAGTCGTCGTAGGTGGCAACCGAACCTCCACCGGAAATTCTTAGCACCCCCTGCCCCGCCGTTACCACGGTCGCCACCGTAGCCAGGAATAGCGAGGCCGCCGGGGACTGGGGGCCGTCTATTTGTGTAATTCGAAAAATACACAAATAGACGGACGGACATAAAAGAGTAAGTATACCTAGTAAAATTCAAACTAGTAAAAATTGTGTCGTTGTCATCCAAAATGGCCTATACAAATTTCCATTTAACTATAATGCATGTCAAGGCTAAGAAATGGTTTTGCGTAAAATAAGGAAATTCATGACGGACGTATTAGGTAGATTAAGACCTTGGAGAAACGAACAGCCTTGTACTGGTTTATGCCCCGTCTTTTTTTAAACAAATAATAAAGGGTAATAGTATTTTAAAAAGTACTTACTAATTACTTTGTGTAATACAAAGTAATTTACATTTAAATCGATCTGAAATCCGAGATTCCTTTTCTCTTTGTAGAAGTAGTGAGTTCGGCGCAGGTCGCCATCGTATTCACACGTTTCTACGCGAATCCTCTTGCAAAACCAGCAATCAAGACCCCTGTCTTACGGCGCTTAACACAGACCTCCGTGTCTACGGTCGCTAGACGCTTCCATACCGGAAAACCAACCGTCAAGACCCCTGGCTTATGGCGCTCAACCCGGGCGCTCAGTGTCTCGTTTGACTGGTCATTTCCGAACAAAAGCAGTGACCACTTGGTTACTCGGTTACTCCGTGTCGCACGTACGATACTACGCTTAAGTGTAAGTGATACAGTGATTGTGTGGTGCATAAGTGACTAGACAATTATTGAACAGAGCGCTTGCGCATTTGTAAATAAAAATATCGTTTGCATTTCTATTATATCGACTTATTTATAAACTGATACAACATGATTCGATCACCAAATGGCAATGAATCAAAGTACAACTCACAACCAGACTTGTCCAGAAGGACGGAAGAAGAAAGTAATGTTAGTATCCGTAAAAGAAAAAAAATGGACCACGACTGTGACTGCAAAGCTGAGATACAAGGACTACGCAGTGAGGTATCGCGTATGAATAATCTATTAGAAAAGTTCGTTATATCACAGGAGAAATTAATGACCGATATGCGTGAAAATATAAAAACATTGAACGAGGAGATCAAAGATATCAAATCCTCGACTTCGGGGATAGTAAAAGACCAGGACAACATCAAAGGATGTATAACAGATTTAAATAGCAAATTTTCTACGCACGAAGACAGGCTCATTTGTCTTGAAGGTAGTCTCAAGACATCTACCACTACCACTATTGATTCATCAGAGCCGAATCAGTTGAGGAAATATGAAGAAATAATTCAGGAAATTAAAGAGAGAAAAAAGAGAGAAAAAAATATTATTATAGTTGGCATATCAGAACAGACTGCTACCAGTACTGAGGAGAGAGTTGCAAAAGACGAAGCTGAGGTTTTAAACATAACAGCCGTGGTAAGCAAAGACATTCCCAAGCCGATTAAAATTTTTCGTATTGGCAAATACAAACCTGAAAAGACTCGTAGAATTAAAGTCTGTTTTGACAAACCAGAGCCTGCAATGGTACTACTACGTAACAAAGCCAAATTACCATCTAACATCAAAATTTTCTCTGACCAAACTCCTGCTCAACAAAAGCACTTTCTAACCATAAAGGATGAACTTACAAGACGCAAAAATAACGGAGAAGATGATATTACGATAAGATACATAAATGGCATACCAAACATCGTTAAATCTGTCTCAAAAAACTCCAACGGCCAATAAGGCATACAAAGAATTCTGATATATTATATCAAATTGTAAGTGACTACAGACTCATACAGACAAGAAAATCAGGTGTTTCATTTCTTTACCTAAATGCAAGAAGTATCAGAAAAAAAGGAAAGTTAGACGAACTTAAATGTATTCTGAAATCGACACCAACACCTATACACGTAATATTAGTAACAGAAACCTGGATACGAAATGAAGAACAAGCCCGACAATTGCAGATCGATAGCTACACTCATTATTACAACTACAGGAACGATATCATAGGTGGAGGAGTATCAGCGTACATACACAACAACTTAAAACATCACTCTATAGAATCGACGTATCTAGAAGGAAACAACTTCTTATGGATACACCTAGAAAAATTCGGAATCAATATTGGCGTGGTATACAAACCCGGACATACCAATGTTGAAAAGTTTTTAAAAATATATGGTGCACAATTGCTACAACAAAAGAGATCAATTATATTCGGAGATTTCAACATAGACCTACTTACGAATGACAAAACTTCAACTAAGTACAAACATACAATAAGAGAATCAGGCCACAAGTTATTAAATAAAATTCACAAAAAATATTGTACTAGAGAGTCAGAGACGAATAAATCTATCATAGACCATGTCAGCACAAATCTTCAATGTGAACAATTCAATTTTGTTATTATTAACTCGTCCATGACAGACCACAAACAGATCTTCCTGCAATTGAATAAATATGAACCACACAAGAATTTAAGAACGACTTATGAGGCAATAGATTACAAAAGAATGTATACTGAAATGGAATCATATGAAACGGAAGCCACTGCAGACACCTACGAATATCTTGAAAATAAAATAAAGCAAAGCGTAGCACGTAATCGAGTAGTGAAAACGAAAATACTGAACCCGCCTAAAAATGACTGGATCAACAGTGATATAATCACTGGGATTGCCCAAAGAAACTACCTATGGTTGCAACACAAAAAAAATCAGGATGACAAGAGACTAGAACAAGAATACAAGCAAAAAAGAGACACAATAGCTAAACTGATACAAAATACGAAAAATTCCTACTACTATAAACTATTTACAAAATATACTAATAATCCTAAAAAGATGTGGGCTCTTATAAATAACCTAGCAAATAACAAAACAAAACAAAGTAGTGCTCCTCCAAAGCTCTTAATAGACTCTGAACTAATTAGCGACACAGATGAAGTTTGTGATATTTTTAACAAATATTTTTCTACTATAGGTTTTCTATTAGCAAACAAAATACCTAACAAATATCACAATAGTACTTTGAATCCTGATTTCATACAACAAAAAATAAACGATCATAAACTGTCTGCCTTTACCCCATGTAATGCAAATGAAATAAATAAAATAATTCACAACCTAAATCCCAATACTAGTAGCGGAATAGACAAAATCAGCACAAAAGTCCTAAAATGTTTACAAGATCTAATCTCTGAAGGCCTGGCACATTCAATAAACAAACTTATGACTGACGGCGAATTTCCCGATACTTTGAAGGTTGCAAAAGTAACACCAATTTACAAATCCGGGCCCACAACTGACCCAGGAAACTATCGTCCTATTTCTGTACTACCAATATTGTCGAAAATCCTAGAAAAAGTAATACATAACCGATTATCAAGTTACCTGGATTCATTTAACTTTATATCTCCACGTCAGTACGGTTTTCGGTCAAAAAGCAATACAACTGCGGCAATAGTAGATTTAACAACAAAAATTAAAGAAAACCTGGATAAGAAAAGGAATGTTCTAGGCATTTACATCGACCTGAAAAAAGCCTTTGATACCGTAAGTCACCAGTTACTTTTAAAAAAGTTAGAGCACATTGGTATCAAAGGTAGTGCCCTTAAAATGTTTGAGTCGTACCTAGCAAATAGAGTACAGATAGTCAAAATAGGTAATAACCAAAGCAATACCCAACCCATTACATATGGTGTCCCACAAGGGTCCATATTGGGACCGCTTCTTTTCCTTATCTATGTTAACAATATAACGGATTTAAGACTACACGGCCATTTAACTTTGTACGCGGACGATACATGCCTATTCTATTTCGGTACTAATATGGACGAAATCATCTCAAAAGCTCAAGAAGACCTTAACATGTTGTTTGAATGGTTTCAGTCCAACCTGTTAACAATCAACATCTCAAAAACATGCTATATTATCTACAAGTCGAAAAATAAAATAATTCCCCCGCATGCTCCTTTAACAATTGACAACATTCCACTCGAACAAAAAACTTGTGAAAAATATCTTGGTCTGAGAATGGATAGTAATTTAACATGGAACAAACAGATAGAATATATAAAAAGCAAATTATCGTCGCTAACGGGTTCACTCTGTAACATAAATCAATGTATACCTAGGAAACTACGTTTCAATATTTACAATTCACTTATCAAATCTCATATATTATATTTAATAGAAATATGGGGCAGTGCCGCCAAAACGAAATTGCAGGAACTACAAAGAGCTCAAAATAAAGCAATAAAAATACTTTTCTCCTACCCATACTTAACATCGACTCGTAAAATTTTTGATGACACAAAAATAATGAACATCCGACAACTTTATATATATAGCACTTGCATTCTAATTAGGAAGATCATGAGTAAAAACATCCAAACTAGTTTGTCCTTTACCAAAAAGTCACAAATATCCAAACGCAGTCTTCGTCGACCTAGCTTGCTCGTATTGCCAAAGACACGTACCAAATTAGGGAAAAAAAATATTACCTTTGAGGGAGCACACTTTTATAACAGCCTACCTTCCCATATTAAAAATATAGATTCCTTTAAGAAGTTCAAGTCTCAATTGCACAACTACATTCTTGAAAGCTACTGACTTGTAATTTCGGAGAGTGTTCGATGGAACTGTGAATACGGTGACCGTTACCTAGATTAAGTTTATATTATTGTTCTCATGTAAGTGGATTATGTAATCTTTTTGTGAGAATAAATTCTTTAAACCTAAGTAGAGGTAACAAACGAGCATACAATATACCTGATCGTAAATGAATGATATGGCTCATAGGCACGTGCATTTGTGCTCGATTAAGAATCAAAATTTAAATGCCTTTTGTCACCCCTGAGTACCAAGCTAACGCTGTTGTGTTTCGTATGGTAAGTGTAGAGTATCGGAGACCCTTTTTGCTGGAAACGAGACATTCCGTCTTAGCCCTCACGGGTGACAATGCATCTGAATTTTGATTTGTAATCGAGGATAGATGTTGTGTATATACAATGCACTCTGTAGGCCATAGCAACCACTTACTATCAGGTGGACCGTGTACTCGTTTGTCACCCTATCCTATATTAAAACTGTAGGTACAACGAGTGCTTAATTCTCTACTCTCACTATGCGAAACACAGCGGCATCAGGCTACTATTTTACGCCCGTATTCAGGGAAAATGTAGCCCTTCCTCGATCGATCGGACCCATTCGTGCTGCCGCCATAATTCAGCTGAAGCGTGGCTCTACCGCCTTAAATTGCCTCTAAATAATCGATGTTGTAAAGGTGATTTCGATCGAATAGCTTTAGAGTCGAGTACAATAAGAACTACAGGAAGTTTTCAAAGACATGAACTCAATACCTTTACCGTTTATGAACATTTTAATACCTGTATCACCTGTTTAAAAAAGCTAGGATGGCCCCTAATTTAGATTGAATCTAGAGACACGAGTAATACTGTAAAATATGAAAGGCGAAAGATTTATACGAGTCAAAGAAAAATCACGGTAAGAATGATGAAAGATTCTCGACTGACAGCCTCTTACCGTTAAGTGAAGTGTACTGAGTGATGACCTGGCAAGGATGTCGATAGATGTAGGTTCAGGACCGTTCTTTGTGACATTTCTCGGTGGAGGCTGGTGTTCTGCAGTGGACTTGTGACGGGCTGTAATGATGATAAACTAATACGAAATCATTTTTACACGTAGGATATGAGTAAAAATGAATTCTCCAAAGTTCTAGCTAATTGACGCACAGTCATAAACTTTTTTATATAAAATATTATATAAAAATACGATTTATATAAAAATCAATGTCTCTTGGAGTTTCTTTCATTAGTATTGAAGAAGTAGATTAACCATTTTATTCATTAAGTCTAAGTGATGCTGCGGCACATAATTTAATGACAGTAGATCTGTACAACGGCGGAAGTTTGTATGATGATGAATTCAGTATATTTTATATTTAATCATAACGTAATATTATGTGTATTTAACAGAAGAGTCGTTAAAGTAACATTAATTTAATAAATTGCCATGATTGAACTTGGGTAAAACACGTATTAGAAACTAATAATTAGGCAAAATAATAACTATTATGCTAAAAGACGAGTATATTTTTGTCACAAGTATAAATTCAAGTTCATTATATCCACAGAAATCGTAATAATATTGTCGTATTATTACTATTTCTGTGATTTTATCCTAATATTTTAGGCAAATAAATCATTGTTTTCTCATTCGTTTCTCTTTCCAGAGTTTTTAATAACTAGGACGTTTTAAATATTGCTACATACTTATTTTATTTACTACCGAGTGTTAGGGCAGTGAGTCTTGGGTCAGCACAGTTATTGTACTCTATGGTCAGGGCGACACCAGAGTAATTGGAAGCATATTATGTATGATATTTCTCAAGGGCGATGCTGAGTCTGAGTTTAGTTGAGTTTAGTTTATTACTTTTTATAAAGCAGGTTTCCCGCGAGGCACGTGGTGTATGGTCATGGGGCTTGTATGTTGTATGGGGCTTGCTTGCATAAGGTACAGAAATTAAAGACAATTTAACTGTAATTTTCTTAAAAACGCTGATTGTAAGTTTGAGTGATACTAACACAGTTTGTAGTATTATATGAATGTTCTTTTTTCGTATCATGCAAATTTCGAATACTAATTTAAAAATACTTTTAAATTTCTTTTAAATTTTAAATGATGCAAAATATATGCATGATATCACTTTCCTAGAAAAGGGAAAATACTTTTTGTCAATCCACTAATAGCAACATAGATTTCTAGAAATATTGCCACGGGTGAAATGACCTAGAGCCCAAAATCTAGGATAGAGGCAATTTGAATACTAAGACACGCGGTTGCAATAATTATTTTACGTATTTTATAAAACAAGAATATAATAATCATATCAATTACAAGTATCAATCTGAGGATACATAAAATATCAAGCAGATTGTAAAATAGCCACCTTACCCGATCAAGCGGAGCGTCGTTACAGTGACTGCAGTGTCAGGGGCACACGAGACGCTCACACTGTGGTATATGATATTCATGTAACTTTAAACCTTTAATCCATTTCAGATAGAGATCGTTAAATGCTCTTTTGGATATTCTTATTAATTGTCTATCTAATTTTCTTACTTTTGCATTTTAATGGAAGAAGAAATAGAAAGTTAGAAAGCTAGTTTGAATCGCTGGTGATCTGCCCTCTTGTCACTTCTGCCAGGCCTGATTCACCGGAATCATTTTCGGTTTTAGGATTTGTTCTTTCTCTATGCACAATGAGAATGGCCCATGTTTAACAATTGACTGTTTATGGGCTGATAAAGATGTAAATAAAGAAAGTTATATTGTTTTAAAGTGAAATCCTCTTTTTCAACCCTACATTACAAAAAATCTGCGTCGTGCTTTTAAGCGGGTGCTGTTCGATAGGCTCAATTTTAACGTTCTTATTTAGTTTATCGTAGAACATGTTTGATTTATCGATTGTTTTTGTACTATTTATATTTGATATTATTTTGATATAATCTTAAGAGTGGCTGCGGCAATTTCTTCTCCAATCAAAGGAACCTTATTCTAACGGAAGTATATTTGTAGCAAAATGTGGTACAGGTAAATTGTACTATTCATTTCCAATATAAAATGCGCTCACCCACGTGTTGTAGTTGTGGTTGTGGTACGTGTGTGTGGACTCTAATTTGGGAAATGAACTTTGTTACGTCAAAGTCTGAGGTCGAAGTAGTGATATCCTTCGCGTCGAAGAAATAGATATATATATATTTCATTTAAGTATGTTGGTATTTCATTTCTGTAACTATTCGTATAGTAGCTATTTATACGTGGTAGTGCCGCTTGCTATATTTTGGTTGTAACCTGAATGGGTCGGCCCAACCGAGATAGGACCACTTACAGAATATTAGCGTAAAATAGCAGCTTAATGCTGCTATGTTTAGTATGGTGAAGGATTAAGGAAGGATAAAGGGTCTCCCCTTTTTACTGGAATATAATCATTCCACCTTTCTTTTTTATTAAAAATGGGCTCACTCTTGGCCTCCATCCGGCCCGAGGCAAATATGAGGTCTACAATGGAGCGAGTTTGCCCAGGAGGAGCCTGTTAACATGCATCTTGAAGAGGTCCGGGTTATAGATACTCGGAAAAACAGACGCCGGCAGAGCATTCCATTCCTTGGCTGTGCGCATCGTAAAATGTGATTTATATCTTAGTCCTCAGAGTTGACAACGCATCTGAATTTTGATTCTTAATCGAGTATAAAAATGTAATATAATGTAAATATAAGATGTCTATGGGTCACAGAATCCACTTGTAATCAGGTGGAATGTGTGGTCGTTTGTCACACATATTCTATAAAAAAAAATAGTAATGGTTAAAGCCGTTCCATATCCGTAGTGTGAAACTGCCTGAAAAAAAGCCGTGGTTTTGAATCCACCTTTAGACTACTGCCTCGAACTGCACCAAGTGCTTGAAGTGGTTAACTTTCGTTATTTTAGTCGTAAGCAATGATCAAGTGCACGTCGCCGCTAGTATTCCTTTTTTTTTAAGAAGAGGCACACAAACTTCAGGGATGAAGTTGGTACATAGGATTCGTTAATATAGTGAAATGTATGTCATGCTTGTAAAAAGCACCATTTTGTTTAATACACAAATTATTAGAAGTCGGCTAAAATGGTGCATCGGACTTCCAAAATTAGCAGATTTGGTTACGTTATAGTAGGTACGATATCTTCGTCAATAAAGATTTTTTACTGAATAGTTAATACTTCAGAAGTGGTCCCATAAAACTGTAATAAAAATCTCCACCCTACCCGATAAATAGAGGTGATGTTTTTAAAGTAACTGTTTAGAAAAGTTTTTAGTTGTATACTTGAGTTCGTGATATTCTTTAGTTCACTCAAATATGTGATAAAATTAATCTTGTGCAGCATTTTGTCGTTTTAACGTGTCATAATTTAAGGAACGAAATTAATATCTGACATTAGAGAACTAAGTATGAAATAATTTCTACATAATAGCTTTTGGAGAGAGCTTTAATCTCTTTATGTGTGAAAATTAAGTACTTATTTTAAACTTTCAAGTTCCTTGAAGTCGTCTTTTACTTTCTTGTTAAAAGTTTTTTAGTGGCTAAGTATAAATTATAATATACAGGGTTATTTTGCTATAACTGGCCAGAATATTTTTTGGCATATTAAAATTACCATGAATGGATTATATGAAATTTGACCAGGGCAGTGCGGGGGCGTTAAAAAAAAAATTAAATTAAATCTATAGCTCCTACAGGTTTGAAATTTGGCGAAATTATTATTATTGTCATCTTGAATTCAATAGAGTACGAATTTTATGAAATTTCACTCGTGAAGGCGATTGTGGGGGCGTTATAATGTAAGTAAAAAAAAATTCATTGTAGTTCGGGCTATAATGAATAATAAAATAAATCTGTAGAATTTATTTGGTTGTATTTGGTGGGTTCCTGGATGGTTTAAAACTCAACGGGACCCGGTAGGTGGCGCTGTTGTCGAGATCCAGAAATCACTCGTGCAAAGCAGGGCGGATCGCTAGTGTATTATATTATTATTTTTAGGCCATGTTATGTTTTAAGTGGCCTCTATATATACAAGTATGTTGGACTGGCTATACCATACAAAATGTCTGTGCCGATTTGAAGCGCCACCATTTTCCGTACTAGGAACTAAAATTGACATAATACGCCAGTCTGTTGTCTTATTTAAATCTTATCGCTGTATTTTGAACTTTTAAACTAAAAAAACGAAAGTATTTTGTGTGCTTTAACTGTGTATAATTTTAGTAACATAATAAGAATTATTTTTAATAATAATGAGAGTGTGCGTAATATGTAAAACTCGTTACCATAAGGAAAGTGCTGTAACATTCCACAAGTAAGTGAATTTACAGCTAATATTAAACAAATTAAAAATATTCGATAGATACTTAAAATTTTGTTACTAATCTTAATATCGTAATTACTAACATGTTTGGCTTTATTACTGAGTTTTGATAAACAATAAAATTCAATAGGGTTGTCGAGTTCCCTGTGTATATTACTTATCGATGTTCTTTCATACCCGTATCTGTTAACAACAAAAGTCGCCGAGAACAGATAATTAACATATGTACAAATAACAGGTTTCCAACTGAACCTAGCCTAAAACTGTGGCTTAAAAGCATAAATATTGTGATTTGTCATCTGAAACAAAATGGTCATCTTTGTCCTAAGCATTTCACAGACGACTGTTTTATTACTTTATTAGACATGAAAAACGCACCACTTTGAAAAAGTGCAGTATATCGACAATATTTTCTGGTAGTACCTACCAGTACCAGTAAATATAGAAGTATTCGATTATTGTTTCGAATGTTTTTTATTTCTTCTCTTCTTATTTTCTCCCAAACTCAAGGGCGATAGCCAAGTGTAAAAAGGTCGCCTGATGATGACTTTGTGTTTACAAGACGTAAATTTGTTAAATCTGTTTAAATATGATCAATTTATTATATCATGGGCTTGGATGTGTGTTAAGGGACTGTGGCTAGAAGAGATTCTTCTCCCTGTACCGCTGTAGTCATACTCAGGGATAATATTTATAGATATAATGTCCGATTTAGGTAACGGATAGTGTTAATTTCTTGTTTACCTTCGTTAAGGGGGCTCGGCAACAGATTCTGATAATTAGATAAAGTATGGCTTCTTTGTTAAGTAGTGTCGAATTGCACTCGTAACGTTTTAACTAGTCTAAACCTTAAATATTTTAACAAATTTCGAGGTCGAGATTTTTATACAACTCAATTTATTTTTATATAACTTTTTATTTTATTTTTATACAACTTATTTATATATATTTTTATAAAACACATTTTAATAAAAAAACTAATCTGATTCGATGTTAATCGAGGATAAATGTAGATATCTATGGGTCACAGATTCCATTTACCATAAGGTAGATAGATACCTAGGGCGTTAGTTTGTAACCTTGACTTTTATAAAAGTAAGAACTCCAAATAAGCGGTAGTGTAATTACAGAAATTTTTTCATCAACACGTAATTTTGCCTGGGTATAATATTTTAGACTAAAATATAAGTATTAGAATCATAAGTATTAGAAAGTATTAAAATTGTATTATCGTCAATGGTGTGTCTTGCCTGGAATAGTGGTGTTGAGAGTAGTGGTGCTTAGTCTAGTGGTGACGGAGTTAGTGTATGCAATTGAGGGAGGGCGGGCGGGAGGTGCGCTTCAATCCGGGTAAGACACATCATTTTATATGTTTAGCGGAAAGTTGCAAAGAAATATATATTTTTATTTTTAGTATTAGAATCCTTAAGGTAATCGTTACAAAATTCTTTAAAAATATTTTTTCGCCCAAATAAATGCTTTTAATTCATTTTATATAACGTAAAATGCATTTATTTTATTGTAAATGTTATGCTTTATATTGAGTATGAGAAAATCTAAATGACTGGGAAAAAACTAGAGAACATGTTTATCTGATAGGTATTGAAAAATTAAGATCTAATTTTAAAACAACTCTTATAACGTTATTATTCTATAAAAAAAATATTTTTATACACCTATAAATAACAAACCTGTAGGGACAAATCCGCCTATTTTATATAAAGGTAGTTTATATAGTATTTTTATATTGGGATAAGATCGGTGATGAGGTAAGACCGTAAAATTCAAATTTCCGGTGAATTATACTATATTTTTAAAAGCTAGTAATATGGTACAAGACTCCATTTTATTCTGCCCCGACCCCAAGTTTCAGGCAGTCGCTCCGAAAAGTAGGGCGTGCGCTGCGCAGTATTTTATAAAACAAGGTAATTTTTGAATTTTTTCGTCTGTCCGGTCTTTCCCTATCACTATTATTTGCGATTTGTAGTGACGTCCGGTCTTCCCCTTGATGGCCAATTCTTCATCATGCATATAAAAAATTATGCCTTGTCTTCGCACACGTTTTAAGCAGAAACTGTTGAGTTTTGAAAAGTAAAAGCTTCTTATAGCTAAATAACGTGTAACCATTAACGATTTGCGCCATGTTTCAGAAATCTAACGTATATGGATGTCGAGAAAATAAAGTTTTTGCCAGACTCTTTTAACTAGTCGGAAATCCGTCCGGTATTACCCCAACGCACTTACTTTAAATTACAAGACTTTTTTTAATTTTTAGCGTTTTTAAGACTGTGTCAATTAGCAAATGGGTTGGTGAGCTCCAGGTCCAGTCCTCCATTGTGAACTTCTACTATCGCACGGGTAATGCAGTTCCTCTTCGTCAATTCTTAATTTTTGATTCAACATTTTCTAATAAGTATATATCACAATATGTGCACCTTCATTCACCATGTTTAGGGAGGTTGGTATTTAGATCTTATTAATATTTTACACAATTTTTTACTTTTGATAACACTATAACGAAAAAAAATTTCTTCAAACTTGTTTAAAAAATAAATAAGGCATCTATGCTTAAACTTAGAAACGATCAAAGTTAAGAGCTAAAAATCATACGTAAAATGACTTTATTCATATTTAGGTTCATATGCTCTTCAAATTTTCAACATAACTGGGTAAATTATTTTAAAGAAAAACTAAAACTTAAAAGTTTTCCTAGAGAATTTTCACGTAATCGATGTAAAAAAGTAGTTTAGGTACTCACCCAGGTATAAAGCATTCGTTGGGTTGTGATACATAATTCTGTCTTTCGCGCCCGTTAACACCAATCCACATGTTTATTTAAGCTTTGCTGTTACTACGATATACCAGACGACATCGTGTAACATAGCAGTTCGCGGCGTTTACACGCCAAGCGGTAGTTTTCGAGACTAATGCGTGGATAAATTTTGAGCTAAGAAACGAGTTTGTGATTTTCAATGCGCGCGCAGCTAAAATACATACTCAACAGATCAACATTATTAGTTAGAACGTGGACTCTCTCTGTGTGTATATAATTATAATTAATAGCTAAGTACATAGTTTAAAATTTTAGAATAATTTTATTTTAAGAGTTTTATTGCATATTAGCCATGGGCACTTCGCCACGCTTGGCTGGCAGGTTAACATTTTCTAGCTACAACACGAATCGTAACTGACGGGTTCAGGTTTAGGTATATCAAATAATATGCTTCTTTCATAGAAACCTACTTTCTTAATCAAATTCAAGGCAAATTACAATCGCAATCGATCGAATCGAACAATCGAATATTTGAATAAGTACTTTCTATAGTTTTCATTGTCGTATAAAGAGACCTAATATTTAAGCCTTATCAAGGAGACTTAGTTCCGCTGCATATGCAGTTAAAAAATAAAGCTGTTAATATAATATGTACAGAAAATAGCCTCGGTGTCGCGAACAATATCAAAGCAAGAAAATCACTTAGAGATGCTTAAAGAAACTATTAAATAACTATTAAATAAAAGAAAGAACTTATCTATATAAGGACTGTATCTTCTGAGTTCATACTGGATAACAAAAATGTTTGTTTAAAACTATATTAATGTTTGTTAAAAATTATTTTAACTGTTTTGATAAAATGAGTATGCATCACTCATTTTATCAAAACAGTTAGCTGTAAATACTTAGCTGTAATGCGCGTAACTTAATTTGTTGCCCTAAAGTGCGACTTCTATAAAAGTCGCTGCTTATTTTTAATTCCCAACGAAAACAGAGGCGTGTTATAAGTTTGTAGTGTGTATCTTTGTATCTGTATGTTTATTTCTGTAGTATCATAGCTATTGAACGAATGAACCAATTTTGATGAAGTTTTTTTTTCGTTTGGAAGACGTCTTAATCAAAAGTGTTCTTAAATTAAAATCTGTTCAGCCATTTGAAGATCATCAGCTCTTTTTGTATCGAGAGTTTTTTTTTTAAATTTAAGATATTGGGTAGAAGTATGTATAACTATTTTTAACAATTAATAGCATAAATTTAAAGTACATGCTCGAAGAATTTTGTGAACAAAATATCTACATGTATCAGGCATAAGTCGCTTTGCCTTTAAATAACAAAGTAACAAATGGAAAAAGAAAACCACGCTTTTTATGCAAAGGGGTATTAATTGATAAAAAATTTTATTGAACAATTTATCAATGTTTGATATCGTCAAAATATAAGATGGTATTACATTTATCCTTATTAAGGATTTTCGGACGGTAATAAGATTTTTCTTTTACAAGTATGGAACATTTCATGAACAGCATGTGAAAAAACATATGAAATGAATTATTATACATCGCACATATTGCGTTCGTTCACACGGTTACAAATATCTATGAAATCGCATGATCGCTTTGTTTTTATTGTGTATGTAACATTAGCGCGGTAAGTCGGCAAGCCGGCAAGGGAACGAACACTTAAAAGAGAGTGATTGAATAATAAGAGATTGACCCAAGGAGATTGCCCTAATGTTGGAGGAAGTAAGGCATATTTGCCGTGACACGTATTATGTGCGTTATAATTTTAACCGGCATTGAACTTCGTAATATAGACCCGTTGAACATGGTAAAGTTTTGACTTCCTTGTGATAATTTATAGCAGATGACAAAATCGTGTTTTATTATTTGTTTTGCAGATAAAATTAAATTTCACTAGTCGCGCACGTCTTGTTTATAGCTCGTGCGTGTGATAATTATATTTTTACTTTTTATGCAAATTTGTGAAGTAATCGTCCGTTGCGATTTAGTGTAATAATACAAATTAGTCTTTAGTGACTACAAGTAAGTTCCTTAAGTCTGAGTATATGATAATATCCAACAATAATTGCTAGTATGTATTTGGAATCAACACGAAAACATCCCAGGAAGCACTGTGGCTAAATGGTTATTGTGTTAAAAATTATATTCTTTTAAAAACTTTAAAAAATGTTTAAGTTCTTGCCAACCTTTATAAAAATAGAATTTGAATCAAACAAAAGGCATGTAGCATCTGAACGCAACAAAACATTAATCATAATCAATTAATTCTATTATTCATAGTTGATTGTATGTCGAGATTCTAAATACCATATCTAAGATTTAAACTTTCACTAAAACTATAGAAAGTCTTTTGAAACAACTTTATACACATAAAGGAGTTGGCAGTGATGAAATTACTCATCTCTTTTGGTGTTCTTGCGCAACATCTTTAGCTATTCCTGTTTGCATAATGTTTAACTGCTGATTACGTAAAGGAGTAAGCATTTATTATCCCTGTTGCAAAAAAATGTTCCAAAGTGATTAGTGAAAATTATAGAAGAATTTCGGTCCTGAATACTATAGCGAAAGTATTTTTAGTTTATAGTTTATAAAGAAATTTATCACGTTATTTCTCAAACTATTTCTGATAATCAACACGGCGGCTTCTTGAAAAAATGCTCCACTACAACTAATTTGGCATGCTTTACTAATTTTCATCAAACTAATAAGGACAAAGGCGATCAAATCGATAAAGTTTGTACGTGTTTCAAGAGGGCTTTTGATCTCGTGGATCATGACATTTTCTTAAACAAACTTAAAATGAGCTAGAAATACATGGTGACTTACTTCGCTGGGTGCGGTAATATCTTACACTTCGCTTACAAGCAGTTATTCTGGGTATATATCGATCTGATTTTATTACAGTCCCTACAGGCATTTCTCAGGGCTCACATTTAGGACCGCTCTTCTATAATACTTATTTATATGACATCGGAGATAACTTTGAACACTCGAAATATCTCATGTATGCAGATGATAATGAGGTAGTTTATTTTAACCAAAAAAAATGTTAATTACCGGTCATAATAATTATGTTACCAGTACAGCCTTTCGGAAACTTGGTTTAGTATTACGTGTTTGCAAAGCATTCTCATACTTATGCGTTATTAAAATCGTTTATTATGCAAATGTGAGAAGCATTCTTGAATATGCGAGTACATGCAGTCTTCTCAATATATAATACCTAAGGACCATTTGGAAAGAATACCTACAACGAACTTTTGTAAGCTTCCTGAACTTTTGTAATCGAAAAACTTCAATAAATTACAGAAGTGGTTGCACCACACACGGCTTTTTATGTTGGATCAAAGGCGCACGATTTTGGATATGCACTTACTATTCGATATCATTCGAGGGCATAGAGATTGCTCCGAATCAGTGTCATCGACTTTAATCGACTCTCAATGACGGGGGAAACACACCATCGACCATCCCGTGGTGTGGGTGCTCTATGCCTGATGTGCGATTCATACAGTGCTCAGTACGTAAAGCACTCCTCTCCCTGGACATTCACAAGTCGAGTGGGCCTGACGGAATCTCCCCAATTGTGTTGAGGACGTGTGCTCCAGAGTTGGCACCGGTTCTAACGCGTCTTTTCCGGTACTCCTACTACCTAGTCTTAGTTCCGAATTCATGGAAGACAGCTTTCATGCACCCGATCCCTGAAAAAGATAACCGCACTGATCCATCCATCTACAGGCCTATCGCCATCATCTCCTTGTAGTTGTCCATCTCCAAAATAATGGGATCCATTATTAACAGCTAGCTTATGCGAAACCTTGAGGAGTACCAGTTGATTTGTGACTGCCAGCACGGTTTCCGTCGGGGTCACTAAACTGGTAATCTTCTTGTTTATCTAACCTGCCGATTAGCGCAGGCGATTGAGTCCAAAGGGGAGGCTTTGATGGTTAGTTTGGACAAGCCTTCGATCGGGTTTGTCACAAAGCACTTCTCTCGAACCCTCTTTCCTATTGGCTTCCCAAGAAACCGTTCAATAGGATCATCAGTTTGCTGTCTGATCGGAGCAACAAGGTCTTAGTAGATGGCGCATGCTCTGATTGCAAGCCTATTGACGCTGGTGTTCCACAAAGCTGCATGCTATCACCAACGCTGTTTTTTCTGCATATCAATGGTGTGTTGCAAACCGGTAACATTCATTGCTGTGCGGACGACGGCACTGGTAATGCTTTATTTACCGGCTGTGCCAATATTAAAAGTCGCGAGTAGTGGAACAAACTTGTGTCTGAAGTCGAAACACTGTTTTGGATTCGGGGCGACTAAATCTAGTCCTATTCAATCCCCAGAAGACACAAGCTTGCGCCATTACTGCTAAAAAGAACCCCTTTGTCGTATCTCCTCAGATTCAAGGTTGCTCAGCTTGTTGCCTCAGCCAGTATCCGAATTCTCGGCGTCGACATATCGAAGGATGTGCAGTTTCGTGGACACTTGGAAGTAGACACGGGTCAATCATGCATGATTCGTTCGTTTGAGCTGGTAAGCTCAAAAGTATTGATAGTTCATCCATTTTTTTTAATGTACCAGTACAACCAATCATAAACAATTGACGGTACCTTTTTAACCTTCGATTTGTATGAATTGTAAATGAGTCGAATACCGACCGAATCCCGAATGATCTGAATAAACAGGCGAATCGAATAAACAATGCAGACTACAGATTATCAGGAGTATTTATTATTTAAGGGTTTACATAATAAATACTCCTGATAATCTGTAATATAGCACGTGTATTATAATATTGTTACCTAAATTAAAGATTATTTTACATTTTACTATATTTATTTGTTACATCTACGAGTTAAAATATAATTTCGTAGAGTTTACTAAAAATAACACTTCAAAAGATTTCATGGCAATTATGGCAAATTATTTATTTAATATGATAATTTTCAACCGCCTTATATAAGTATAAAAGTTTAATTTTGTAGCAAATAAATGTTACAATCCTTTATTTGCTACAAAATTAAACGTTCCATATGTCACCTTCAGTATTATCCCATTTTCTAAATACATCTACTAAACTTTAGAGCTCTAACTTAATTAAGCTATTAATTATGTTAGAGCTCAAACAATATAATTATTAATAAAATAAATGAATAAAACAATTCCAATGCATTTTCAATATTTGTAAACTTATGTTAATTCACTACCACAATAAAAATTAACCACAATTTACATCGAAAATAAAATTACCGATTAAAGACAATTGCACTTTTGAAATTCAAGTATATTTATTTTCGGCTGAAAGACCTTTCGCCTGTTTATTGATTCGTAATTAAAATTTTCGGGATTGAGTTATTTCTACCAAATAAACTTAACTTAAAAAATTTTGATGTTATCTAACTTTGACATATTTTTTCGAATATTCATTTTTCGGCGACATAAAATTTGTGATCATCGTTCGCAACTTTTAACAAAAGGAATTTTATACCTTCGAATTGTTGGTTATTTCGTAATATTTGACTGCAAGCCAAAACATCGTTCATAAAACATCGCTCATGAAGAACCATATTGATGAACCATATATCGATGTTTGAAAGAATTGATGTATCGTTTTCATCCCTAGTCGCGTATCGAATAAGTGCCCTAACTACCCTAAGTGTTGTTACACCGCACGGTGGCAAGGGCACTGCAGACCGGCTCCACTTTGTCGCCCTAGTTAGGGACCCTTACTCCCTTACTCTTATTATACCACCCTGATTAAGGGTGTAGGGACCCAGATTCAGGGTAGCGTAATAGGGGTATAAAAGGCCGGCAACGCACCTACAATTTCCTTGGTATAACAGTTGTTCATGGGTGGCGGCAGTCACTTTAAAACAATGTATATTCTGCAATGACAATAAACTATAACGAAAGCTACAGGTAAATGTAATTATTACGATTCAGTTAAAAAAGACGCATGTTCTAGTATTTAGGCTTTAACTTATATGTTTTCGATAAAGTAATAAAACAGGAAAAACATACGGCATAGCGACAAACGCATACGGCATTAGTACACATTTTTAGGTGCGGCAAAGTTCTAAGAGATTGTGGCGTTGTCATTTAAAAAAGAAATCACTAAAGCCTTACATAATATGGAAATTTAGTTTAATTTGCTCACTCAATAAAATTTTATTATTAAGTGTTTCATCCTCCTATAATTACATGCGTGTATATTAAGCATAGACTTAGAACATACAGGCGTAATATTAAGTAGGTTTCAGTATTTCATTTATGTATAACATTATGATAGAAACACATCTATTTAACTTGCTAAAACTTAGTCTCACACATAGTATGATATATATTTTAACACGGTTGTATAATATTATAATAATAGCAAGACAAAAAAACGTGAACGTTTGTTACATACCGCTTCTCTCTATATGAATAATTTTTATATTATTATTTAGATTACATTTTTATTTAGATTATATTTTTTGGATTGGTCATTAGTGATCAATGAGATGAGTGCTTATATTGGTTTATTTTCTAATCACTATCACTGATTTTAAAAAGGGAAACCTATTATTGGCTTTGATTTGTGTCAGAAATTTAAAAATGTACCAATACTTATTTTGATATCGCTGTTGGTTTTCTAAAACCGAAATAAAAACACAACACATGCCTTCTACTACTGTACTTCATCTACTCAACCAGAGCCTATATAGTTGAATACGAATGCTACCCTGTTTGTTGACCAGACAACAGACCTGTGCACTGCGTCTTTAGCACTACATTTTTTTTAATAAAAAACAGTAAAACATGCCTACTTGCGCAGTAAAGTGGTGTGGTAGTGATAGCAGGAAACATAATGTCAAGTAGGATAAAATCACGTTTCACCGATAAGTGCAACATTTAATAATCTTAAAATAATAAAAATGTGAGGGTTCAACGTATTCCGGTCATAGTTCTGAGGCTTTCCTTGTCAAACACGCAATATTATAGTTGCGTCTCTATCTATCAATCAGAGGGCGACACGTGTAAGTAGAAATGCCCAAAAAAGTATCGATGCAAGTTTATCGACTTTATTGTGTTATTATTTTTTGTGTAGACGAACAGTCAATCTAATTTATTTGTGTATTAATCTATTTGTAATTATAATTTGAAATCGAAATTACAGTTTTACAAACTTACTCACTTGAGTGACTTACTCACTCATTGACATAATTGTACTCCAAGAAGGAGCCATCGGCGGTAAAAATTATTTATATTTACATATATTTATAGGGAGTTTTATCGGTGGGTGACAGTAAGTATGGATAAACCTCCAGATCTTCAAACACTGCTCCTTATCAGGGTGTCACCCTACTGCCTCCCGAAACTATATATACTGCCTCCCAAAACTATATAGCACTTTAACTAAAACTATCAGCCAAAAGATGAACATTACGTTTTCCTACTACCTTCAACCTTCTACCATCGCCTATAACGACATATTTCTTTTATTGACACATAATTGCTAAATTATTGCTTCATACCTGATACATGTTCTGAAGCCCCTGTATCCATAACCTGTAAATTGTACGCTTCACTACTATTAATTATAAAAGCATTTGAATGTGAAACTATCTTCTTTTGCCACATAAACCCATAATCCTATCAAGAATTTTCTTGCATAACAGTATTTTTTATAATGTCCAGCATTATCACATTAAAAGCATTTCACGTCATTATTGCTAACTTTAGGCATTTTAATACAAAACCTTGGTGAACTTTGATCGCCCATAATATTTTTTTTAAATAGCGGAAAATCTGCTTCTCATCATCAGGGATTAAATGTAATGCATCTCCAAAGTATAGCAATTAGCCGCTAACTTTAGGTATGCTATCTCACAGTTTAGTAAGGTAATTAACTAATTACTTATCAGAATTAATTTTGCTTCCCCTTTTGTATCAACATCAGCTGGGAATCTTCCAGCTGATGTTGATACAAAAGGGATCTCGAAAACTATGACAGCTGAAAAATATGACTGAAAGGGTCACAGAAAATTATACATGCATCAATACCAACTCTATATTTGGCTAAATTGGTAATTGTCGTTTACATTTTTATACTACGTTAATTTTACCTAATGTAGATATTTTCACCTGACTGTCACGGCCGATGCCGAAACAAAGTCATGGTTTTCTAGAGTATGTATTTGTGTATTTCTTATTTTTTTATTTTTTTTTTTTTATTTATAGGATAGGGTGACAAACGAGCACACAGTCCACCTGGTGGTAAGTGGTTGCTGTGGCCCATAGACATCTACATCTATCCTCGATTACGAATCAAAATGCAGATGCGTTGTCACCCGTGAGGACTAAGATGGAATGCCTCGTTTCCAGTAAAAAGGGTCTCCGGTTCTCTACACTCACCATACGAAATACAGCAGCATTAAGCTACTATTTCACGCTGGTATTCTGTGAGAGCGTGGTCCTTCCCCGGTCGAGCCGACCCATTCGTGATACAACTATACTACTGATATAACTGCAGCATGGCTCTACCACGTATAAAAATTCTTAGCCACATTCTGATCTTAACGTATTTTCGGTAAGCGATTAGCGTTGTAAATGACATGTAAAAACATGTATATATTTTAAAGAACTTTACATGTATTTAACGGTGTATTTTACGCATCATTCAATTTGGTTAAAAGAACTTTATTTTTCATTAAGACAATAAGTCACTTACATGAGAACAATAACATCTATATTATATTTCTAGTGCGTGAGGGTAGTAAAAAAATAAATAAAAATTATACCGGTCGATCGTTAACCAAGAAGCGAGTTCATTGTGTTCTTATCAACTATAAGGCGGTGGTCCAAGTATAATTTTAATGCATAGTTTCATCATTATAAATATATTCAAATAATCTTCTTTTTAAAATATTGATTGAAGTCGCTTCTTTCACATGTTTTGGAAGTTGATTGTATAACTGTGCTCCCCCAAATGTTATGTTAATTTTTCCATATTTGTTCTTACGGCAGGTAACACAAAATTGCTGGCTCGGCGGGTTATATATTTGTTTATTTGACTTTTTGTTGTGAATGTTATGTGTGAGTGAATAAGCTTGTGAGTTATCTTGTAGATAAGTAGACATGTATTATACGTAAAAAGTTGTTTAATATTTAAAGTTTTTGTGTTTTTGTAAATCGTTTTCGATAGTGTTAAGAAGTCATAGTTGTGTAAGATTTTAATTATTTTATTTTGTAATACTTGTATTGGTTTTAAATTACTTTTAGCTGCAGTACCCCATATTTCGATTTGATACAGTAAGTGAGGCTTCACCAACGTATTGTATATTAAAAGTCGAGCATGTTTCGGTATACATCGAACTATTTTATGCAGTGCGCCCACAAGTGAGGAGAGTTTGTTGTGAATATATTGCAAGTGAGCTTTCCATGTAATGTTTTGTCCAGTGTTAAGCCTAGGTATTTTTCTTGGTTAACTTGTTGTAATACCTCACCATTAATGCTAAGTTTAGGTCGATCAGGTATTTTTCTATTTTGGAACTAAATATTATGTATGAAGTTTTAGAAGTATTAATTGTTAATAGATTGTATTGGATCCAACAGTGAAGTATGTTTAGATCCTCTTGTGCACGCATCGTTATTTCTTTGACATTGCTCCCGAAATAAAATAAGCTTGTATCATCTGCGTAGAGAGCAAGGCGACCCTGTAGTCCCGCTTGGTGAATGTTGTTTACGTAGATCAGAAACAGCAATGGGCCAAGAATTGAGCCTTGTGGTACGCCACATGTTAGGGGCTTGCGACTACTCTAATAGTCTCCAATTTTTACAATCTGATACCGATCATCCAAATAAGACTTTAGCATTTTGAACACTTTTCCAGTAACGCCAATACGTTCCAATTTTTTCAGTAGTATGGAATGGCTGACCGTGTCGAAAGCCTTTTTTAAATCAACAAAAACACCTAAAGCAAACTGTTTTTGATCAATTTTGGTTTTAATAGTGGTTACTAAATCTATAGCTGCGCCAAGGGTGTTAGATTTGGGCCGAAAACCATATTGTTGGTTATACAAAAAGTTAATTTTAGTAAGGTAGTCGTCCAATCTCATGTAAATAATTTTTTCAAGAATTTTGGAGAGTATTGGCAGAACTGAAACTGGTCGATAGTTTCCGGGATTTGTTTTTGTACCGGACTTGTGCACTGATGTGACTTAAGCGATTTTTAAGCTTTCTGGGAAGACTCCTTCATTTAAAAGTTTGTTAAGGCAATCAGTCAGATTATGAATTATATAATTTTTTATACATTTTACGACTTTAGTACTTATACCATCAATACCTAAGCTCGTATTTGAATCCAAGTCATCTATGATTATAGAATTGGTTATAATTACGTTACGTTTTCATAGTCTCCCATATTTATGCGTACGTATTCGTGCTTATTTCTAAGTTACTTCTCCCGTGCCGCCCGCACACCTTTCTTCTAACCTTGACAGACTAGTTTAATTAGAGAATCGTAATGGTTTCATGTCTCGAAGGCTGGGCTGGGTGGTCTGTATATAAAACAACACGTAAGTCAATTACTGTAGCAAACTAACAAGTGTCTATGGTGTTCTTTCCCTACGTAGACAGAGAAACCTATAGACTAATGATTAGCGTGGTCTCGAGTGAGAAAGGACGATAACGTAGTTTTAGGTTATACGATAATCTTTATGACTTTTAAACATATTTAGATAAATTTTTTAATTGTTCTAAGAATTGGTATATAAAGTATAATAGGTTTCTCTGTCTACGGGAAACATAGACAGAGAAACCTATAGACAAATTGACGCCTTCTTTTGCATTCGCACACGAAAAAGATAGATTTATGATTACGTCTTGCATAGAAATGAGACAGAGCAGTGTGATTGTTTGTCCCTTTCTCCGTGCCAGTATTTTTGTTTAGCAAACTACACTTTGCTAAACAACTTTGACAGTTCGTAGCGATCTAAGGAGTTAACAAGTTGGTTTAAGTGAGAAGAAAGTGTTTTGTGAGCTCAGGATTGGTGAATCTTGTTCAGTTCAGTTCTTAGAACAATTAAAATTTTTGTCTAAATGTGTTGAAAAGTCATAAAGATTATTGTATAACCTAAAAATTCGTTATCGTCCTTTCTCACTCGAGGCCACGCCGATCATTAGTCTATAGGTTTCTCTGTCTACGATGTTTCCCTAGTTCTCCCTCCATAGACCTATTATCATAGATTTCTTATATCAAAGCTCAATCTATGCTCCTCTGTTGTCAATGTCTGTCAGTGACAGAATGACAGTTCAATTTCCTCTAGGAGATGTTTTATCTGTATCAATCTATCAAAAATATTAAAATTAAAATAAATTATAAAATATTGTTGTGAGTCAGTCTTTCAGACGGCGTTCTACGTTGTTTCTTTGTAATATTCGGTTGAAAAAAACCTCTGTTCACTTAGTACAAATAATGTAAAATGGCTATAAACTTAGAGAAACACCGGGAAGCATTGATTGCAGCATGGAAGGACGTATTAGACGAAAAAACCGACACCAACTGGTGAGTAAGCTTTCATTGTACGACCTACTTGTTGGCAAAGTAAAATATTCAATTCATAAATTAATAAGCTAAATTACAAGACAACCCTGCCATAAATGCATAGTATTTGTATGAGTCTGCAGAAAGTTGGTTGCACAGTTTATACATGTTAAAACAAAAATGTGTCCCTGGCAATAACTACAAAATATTACAATTACTTTCAGTATGTGACCTTTCTTAATCTGCATATTATTTAAAACATTTTGTGTAACTTATAATCATGGCTAAATAGACCTCTGAAAACAAGGTGATTTATTTAAACAGAAACTTTCATACCATTCCAGTTCATATATTTGGATTACCGATATATCTTTAAATTGTTTCCACTGAGTGGTGGAAACAATTTAAAGATTTTAAAGGGATTTTTTGTGAATGTGGGGGCATTTCATATTATATATAGTTTAGTTTAGTTTACGACGGGCTGTTTTCCGCAACTCCACGTCTAAGCGCGTATTTTGCGTGTGGGCAGGAATAATATGCTTATTCGAGCCATGATATCTCCCCGAAGAAGCTCAGCAGTCCCTTGATGTTGCAAGAAACTTTGGGGAGCGATCCCGGCATGCCGAGATGCTTAGCCCTGTATGAAGCGACTTCTGGACATGTCAGCAACACGTGAGCCGCCGTTTCTTCCTCCCATGCATGCCCTGCACAGGGGGCTGTCAGTAACACCTATGGTGAACAAATGTTTATTAAAAGAGCCTTGTCCTGTGATAGCACTTGTTACTATCCTGATCTGTGGCTTGTTCAGTCTCATTAGAACCTTGGTTAGACGACTGTTTATTTCAGGTAGGGCCTCCCTAGCTTGTCTACAGTCCACTAAATTTTTCCAAAGCTGAGCGTGTAAATTATTGAAGTATCTACATACCAGTGAACAAACGTAGCCAAAGGGGATTGGTATTATTGGTTCTGGCCCCATAGATGCTAGGGCCGATCCCCTTCTGGCCAGTTCATCTGCTGCATCGTTGCCTCTAGATCCACTGTGTCCCTTGATCCATTGCAGAGTCACATTGTTGTGCTTACATACCTCATTGAATCGTTGATGGCACTCGTATATCAGTCATGCAACTCAGAGCTTGTCGTACCGCCATACTGTCGGTCAGTATTCTGATAGAGAAGTCTTTCACCTTCCTAGCATCTATTGCTATGGCCGCTTGGATGATACCCATGCATTCAGCCTGAAAGACTGTGTTGTGGGTACCCAGCGGTGTGCATATGTGTATATTAAGGTCTTCAGAGAAAGCCCCAGACCCCACACCTTCATTTGTCTTAGAGCCATCTGTGAAAACTTTGAGCTCTCTTGGACCCAATCCTTCCAGATGGTCAGTTTCCTTCAATTGTATCCTGTACTTCTTATCAAATACAAATTGTTTTGGGATCCTATCATACTTGGCTTGTAAGATAGGAATTTTTGAGTAAATTCTATAGATTATATCTGTATGGGGGACTCTACTCTTACTTAAAAGATTTAGGGTCTTGAGTCTGATGGCAGCTAAAGTTGCTTCTTGTTGTATATATAGATGAAGCGCGTGCTAGCTCCAGCATAGCCTTCAAAGCTGCTGTTGGTGTTGTCCTTATGCAGCCCGTGGCAGCCATACAAGCTAATCTCTGGTAATGCTGTAGCTTTTGTATAGTGGTGGCTTCATTGGTTTTGGTCCACCATACCAGAGAGCCATATGTGATCATGGGCCGAATTACAGTTTTGTACAGCCATAGTATAGTTTTTGGCATTAAACCCCACCGTTTGCCAATCATGTTTCTGCACTGCCAGAAAGTTAAACTAGTTAAACTAGTTCGAATAATTATTCGAACAATCAAGTATAGATATATACTTAGAATAGATAATAATAGTTTAGTCCTATTTTCTTTATACAGGTTGTCCCAGAAATCGACGTCAAGCCAGAATCAGGTGATGATAGGTCAAGTCATAATAGTTAACAGAAAAATATTTAAAAAATCTTTGCTATGTATTGTGTAAATTCCAGGCTTTATAAAAAAAATAGAAAATCTACACCCTGTTACGGTCTTTTAACTCCTGTTGCTACAAATTTTAAGTGTTTTTTTTTAAATTAAAAATATAAAAATAAAATTTAAAAACACTTAAAATTTGTAGCAACAGCTACTAGTGTTTTTAAATTTTCTTTTTATTATGTTATTCTGAATAATGCTTCTGAAAACTGTTGCTTAAAATTAACAGCCAACTTGAAAATTCCACATCCCGCCGCCACCCCCTTCTAACCTAACATGTCCGAGCCGAGGTGCCCCAAATCCCAAGCTCACTTTGCTCGCTCTTGCACCAAATAAAATACCAAAATGTAAACTTTAATAATTACTTTAAGAAGTAAACATATTTTATCACTTCCACCATTTCCAAAAATGGATCTTTATTATATTTCGTGATGTTCCACCTCCACAAGTACTCCACTATCGCATCACCAAAATTCTCTGGATTATTGTAATTATCATTTTTTTAAACACTTCACGGCTCTTCATTGTGACTCAATCCTTTGTGTGTGAGTCAGGACTCAACAAAAATATGACAATCCATTTGTGGCTGCAAACCTGAAATGGATTGTCAGGGTCCGAATGGTTGACTTTTTGTGGTTGTACCCATGTTCCCTTAGGCAGTCATGTGCTCTCCAATAATCTGTGTGAATTGTGGTGCCCGTTTTTATGTGTTTTTGAATTAGGAACTCCATATTACGCATTTTGACAGGTGCAACTTAAAAAACTTAGAATTTAGCTCAGATCATATAAACAACAGGAGATATGCTCAGTAGTTGAAAATGTATCGGAACCTGGTGTCTCCAGTTGGCCCCTACCACGCGCCAACTACTACATATGCACAGCAATAGATACACAATCGCGCACACACTCGCATTTTATAAATCAAAACATACTACACAACCAATTATAAACCTTATCTCATCATACGCAGCGTGCATTTACCATGCACCGTACAAAACTTATTCACACAAAAACATCTGTCGCTATCATTCACTCACAAAAGCCGGCAGCGGCTGCTTCACGAAACTATCGTGTGAGTGAAAGTATCAGTAAAACACTTATCCATTGCGCTATTAGACCAGCTGATTCACAGGTCGATTTGTACTAAGCAAGCAATGGTTTTTGTTCTAAAGAAAACATTTGATTTGGTTTTTCATCGTGTTTCTAGTACCACGAAGTAATGTTTTAATAAATTGAATAAGAAAAACATATTAATGTTTTTCGTACTTACTTTTTTTTAGTACTTACGTGTGAAATATATAACAGTGGTAGAGCCACGCGGCAGCTTTGCTGTTGCACGTATGGGCCGGCTCAAACCGGGGTGGTACCACGACCTCACAGAATACCGGCGTGAAGTGGAAGCTCTGCTTCCGCGTTTCGTCTGGTGAGTGCAGGTGGCCGGAGGCCCAAATCCCCCCCCCCCCCCATCAACATGGTAGCGGAATTAAATAATGATAGACTACCCCAGGAGGGTACCATCACCCCTGGAGAATCCCTCGCTGAGCATCCACGACCATGTTTCTCCACTTCTGAGCGTGGGTGCTCAGGCTGCCCCGCGTATTCTGGGGGGGGCAAAATTCCGCTCAAGACTACAACTGCTCGGGGTAAACGGAGCAACAAGACCAAGGCGACCCCTGCCACGCTGTCCGTGAATTTCTGCAATATCAGGGGACTTCACTCTAACCTAAACGCCGTCCACTACCATCTCGAGACGGCGAGGCCGGCTCTGCTCTTTCTGACCGAGACGCAGGTGTCCCCTCCGGCTGATGTCTCGTATCTCTCCTACCCGGGGTACAAACTGGAACACTCCTTTGTGCCTCGGGCTGGAGTTTGCGTTTACGTCAGAGAGGACATCTGTTCTCGACGCCTCGGCAGACTTGAAGGTTCGGACCTGTCCATCCTTTGGCTACGCGTAGACAGCGATGACCATCCGCGCGTCTACGGGTGCCTCTATAGGTCCCATAGCGGTAATGCCGAAACAGACCGACTCTTCGACCACGTCCAAATGGCTGCAGATTTGTTGCTACAGCAGATCCCCTCCGCAGAGATCGTGATCCTCGGCGACTTTAACGCCCATCACGCCGAATGGCTTGGTTCACGTTTAACCGATCATGCGGGGAGATCTGTTCATGATTTTGCCTTGGCATATGGTCTGACACAACTGGTTACTTCGCCTACGCGGATTCCAGATGTGGAAGATCATGCACCTTCCCTGTTGGACCTTCTGCTGACCTCTCACCCGGACGGATATCAGATTTCCGTCGACGCCCCTTTAGGCTCCTCGGACCATTGTCTGGTCCGGAGTGTTGTGCCACTCACGCTGAAATCGCGGTTGCATTCTGCAGGCTGCCGCCGTGTTTGGCACTATAGGTCAGCCGATTGGGATGGGATGCGGTCTTTCTTTGCATCCTACCCTTGGGGGCGGGTTTGCTTCTCGCCGGATGATCCCAACGTTGTTGCGGATTCTGTTACTGATGTGGTACTTCAGGGTATGGAACTTTTTATTCCTTCCTCTGTGGTGCCCATTGGAGGCAAGTCTCAGCCATGGTTTGGTCGCTCCTGTAAAATAGCATCATGCTATAAGCAGGAGTGCTACCAAGCCTGGGTTGATGCATCAGCGTCCCGGGATGTAAACACCAGCGCTCTAAAAAAGAAGTATAATTCCGCCTCTAGGTCCTTCAAAAGAGTCATTGCCAAGGCAAAGTCAGAGCACATAGGCAGAATTGGCGAGAAACTAGTTCGCCTTCCTTCTGGAACCCGTGCATTCTGGTCTCTCGCCAAGGCTGTCCAGGGGAATTTCTGTCAGCCATCTCTTCCATCTCTGCACAGGGAGGACGACTCACTGGCCCATACTGCAAAGGAGAAAGCCGATCTTCTAGGCTCTTTCTTTGCATCTAACTCGACTCTCGATGACGGGGGGAGTACGCCGCCGACCATCCCGCGGTGTGAGTGCTCCATGCCGGAAGTGCAGTTCACACAGCGCTCGGTTTGCAAAGCACTCCTCTCCCTGGACATCCACAAGTCGAGTGGGCCTGACGGAATCCCCCCAATTGTGCTGAGGACGTGTGCTCCAGAGTTGGCACCGGTTTTAACGCGTCTTTTCCGGTACTCCTACTCCCTAGGCGTAGTCCCAAAATCATGGAAGACGGCTTTTGTCCACCCGATCCCTAAAAAAGGCGACCGCTCAGACCCGTCCAACTACCGGCCAATCGCCATCACCTCCTTGTTCTCCAAAACAATGGAGTCCATTGTAAACTGCCAGCTCATGAGGTACCTTGAGGATCACCAGCTGATTAGTGACCGCCAATACGGTTTACGCCGTGGTCGGTCAGCTGGTGATCTTCTGGTCTACCTCACGCACAGATGGGCGGAGGCAGTAGAGTTCAAGGGGGAGGCATTGGCCGTTAGTTTGGACGTTGCGAAGGCCTTCGATCGGGTTTGGCACAAAGCGCTTCTTTCGAAGCTCCCTTCCTATGGGCTTCCCGAGAAATTGTGCGATCGGACCACCAGCTTTCTTGCAGATCGGAGCATCAAGGTCGTTGTAGACGGTGCAAGCTCCGATTGCAAGCCTATTAATGCTGGTGTTCCACAGGGCTGCGTGCTATCGCCAACGCTGTTTCTTCTGCATATCAATGATATGTTGCATACCCGTAACATTCATTGCTATGCGGATGACAGCACTGGTGATGCTCTTTACACCGGCCGAGCCAATATTTCTCGGGAAAACGTCTCCGAGTGCCGGGACAAACTTGTGTCTGAAGTCGAGTCTTTGCTGAACAGTCTCGGATTGGGGACGACTAAATCTAGTCCAGTTTAACCCCCAGAAGACACAAGTTTGCGCGTTAACCGCTAAAAAGAACCCCTTTGTCGTATCCCCTCAGTTTCAAGGCACTCCCCTTGTTGCCTCAGCCAGTATCGGAATCCTCGGCGTCGACATATCGAGTGACGTGCAGTTTCGTGGTCACTTGGAAGGTAAGGCCAAATTGGCCTCTAAAAAGCTTGGCGTGCTCAGCAGAGCGGGACAGTATTTCATGCCGGCACACCGCCTGCAACTTTACAAGGCGCAGGTTCGGCCGCACATGGAATACTGTTCCCATCTCTGGGCTGGGGCTCCCCAGTACCAGCTCCTTCCACTTGACCGCGTCCAGTGCAGAGCGGCTCGAATCGTCGACGACCGAGTGCTTTCCGATCAGCTCGATTCACTGGCGCTGCGAAGAGATGTTGCATCTCTTTGCGTATTTTATCGCATCTATCACGGGGAGTGCTCTGAGGAATTGTTCGGATTAATCCCAGCCGCCAAATTTCGTGAACGCACTACACGGCAAACTTCCCGATACCATCCACACCATCTTGATGCTTGGCGGTCCACCACTGTACGTTTCACAAGGAGTTTTCTTCCACGTACAACCTCTCTGTGGAATAGTTTACCACCGGCGATTTTTCCGGACCGATACGACATGGGGACCTTCAAGAAAAGAGCTTACTCCTTTCTAAAGGGCCGGCAACGCACCCGCAATTCTCCTGGTGTTGCGGTTGATCATGGGCGGCGGTAGTCACTTAACATCAGGTGAGCCGCATGCTCGTTTGCCCCCTCTTCTATAAAAAAAAAAAAAAAAAAGAAATGAGATGCCATCTTTCATGTAATTCACAATACAGCTGTTATTTTTGCAAACAATCACTGAACAACGCGGCATTTTGTCAAAAATCACGAGCAGTGAAGACGTCACAAGTTGACATTCGACTAATTACCGAAATTGGCATCAGGCCGCTTTGCGGCCAGATGCGTTCGCAAGTGCCACGCCTCCTTGCCATATCTCCTGTTGTTTATATGATCTGAGGAATTTAGTGTAATTTAAGTTCCATTTTAGGTTTATGATTTATGAATATTTTTAGAAAATGATTTTAAATATTTCTATGCAGCTCCGGCAGCTAAAATTTGTATGGAAGCTCTTGAGGTAACCCCCCCCCCCCCACAGTGACAGACTCTTCAAATTAAGGCAACTTGATATTAAACCCAAACCCTTGATTGACTATGTATGCGACAGCAAAAAAGTAGCGTCGATATCTGTCTCGCTCAAACTACATAAAATTACTCTCTCTGCCTTTGTCATTTTAACAACACTATCTGTCTTGCCCACACTTTGTGAACTGGTTCCCTTCGTTTCCCTCTAACTAGAATCTTATGTAACAGACTTAAGGGATTCTGGGTATCCTTGGGGTACACATAATTTTAGACAAGTAAGGAAAATTAATTCACAACTGGATCTTTAAAAAATTTTTTTTTACGTAATTTAATAATAATCTTGCAAGTGTTATATCATTTTGGAATCCTTATTTAATGCGCCAACTTTTATAGTTACTTGTCAAACTCGTGTAGTACATTTTTACACTCATACATTACAGTACATTGGACCTCCAGCAATCCAGCACCCCCTGTAATCCGACGTTGTTTATTATTTATATAAAATTTTTTTGACAATATCCGCTAATGCACAATTGAACAAGTTATAACTTGTACGCACCACCACAGTTGTGTTTGACGCGTAGGGTATTGTTTTGATTCTTATCGAAAAATTTGATTCTGAAAATAGTTGAAAGATCATGTTTCCTCAAAAAGCGTTATTGCTTCTTGATAATGCTCTGAAATTGATGCTTCTTAAATTGATTGATTTATAATTTTGGATTATTTTAGGATTTTACAATTGTTTGTACACAATTATTTCCTAATGTAAAGGTATTGCATATTTTTTATAAGTAAGTTTTATAACATTATAGTACGGCCGCTGAGTTATTACCGATTTGACAGATTATTCTTAAATTAATCGATATAACCTTGCACGAGCGACACATTTGCCGAATGATTTAGAATACCTCTTTAATATAAAACTTTATGTCAAAATGTCAGAATCAAGTAATTTTCCAATAAACTCTGTTTCAAAACTTAAAATAGTTTGTAAATAATATGAAAACATTTATTTTTTGTTCTTTGGCGCGCTTGTACAAAGTTACATCGTGCGTCTAGTTTTCATAGTGATGTGCTTGATAGTATTCGGTCCGAATTCATTGGAATAGATATGATATTTATTTTATTTGGATATTTTTATTTTACTTATTCCTTCGAGCAACTAGACTAAAATGCTAAATGCTACCATTTTTTTGCGTCTCCTAATTGCACTGTGTTGCCAGAAGTGAAAAAGAAGAACGCGATGTAAGAGTGGACACCATTATAGAGAATGAAATTGTCATACAAGTGACTGATAGCGATGACAGCTCTGGCGAATCTGGTTCAGAGTCTGAATAATTGTTTTAATAAATGATAGGTAGTCATTTATTAAAACATCTTGTACCTACTCTATTCATTAAAATGTGTAACAGTGTCTACAAATTTGTTTTATTTTGATATGTCCTCGACCAATTATCTACGCCCATCAAGGATACTCCACCTAATAAGGAACCTGTGTCTTTAACTATTACTGTTTTGATTTTTTTTAATTACACACTATACTAGAATATTTAAAAACAAACTGTTCCCAAATGATATTAGGGTTACTGGTTCAGTCACTTCACTAGTATTGTCAATTCGTCATGTGTCAAATCGGTAATAACTCAGCGGCCGGAGTAAGCTCTATATATATATATATATATATATATATATATATATATATATATATATATATATATATATATATATATATATATATATATATATATATATATATATATTATATTCTTATCATTGGATCTGTAATTTGTCAGATTAAAAGGTACTCTTTTGTAAAAAATTTCAGACTATACTCTTAGGTAGTACTTTATAATCCGAAAAATTCGATAGCAACAGGAGTTAAAAGACCGTCACAGGTTGTAGATTTTCTCGATTCTTTTATAAATGCCTGTAATTTTTAAAATGTATAGTAAAGATATTTTTTACATTTTTCTGTTTAACTATTATGACTTGACCTATCACCCGATTCCGGCTTGAGGTTGACTTCTGGGACAACCTGTTTGTGTAGACATATAAAAAGTAATAAAAATAAATAATTAAACAAACCCAAGTATATGGATCGATCGATTGTTGCTGGCATTGTGAACGAAATCACTATAGATTAATGACGTCATGTCTTGTAAAGTATCTCATATAATACTACCTACTTCAACAGGCATGTCATTTTTGAAGTAAATCAGAAGATATGAGTATTCTTACTCTCATATTCGGCATAGTATGAGGAGACCAAAGATGACCACTTGACATTTCTATTTCCACGCATGAAATACAAGCAACATCTATCAATAGATTTGTCTCTTTTTGCCTTTTTTGAAAATTAAATTACAATAAGCGAGAGAAGTATATTGACTCAATTTATGTAGAATTGTAGGTTCTCTCTATGCGTATATATGTATGTAATTACTCTAAGAGTCTATGCAACTGATGTTGACATTTAAAGAAAATGTTGCACTAGTAAATTTCTCCTTATTACCCTTTGAAAAGGAACCAGGCAAGGTCCTCTTGAAAGGGAACCAGGCGTTCCGTAAACGTTCAACTAAGAAACAGAAGGGAGGAATCGAGGCTTCTCTCGATCCGACCTCCTATCACGCCTACGTTGGGTTCGGGAACAACGTATGTGATCTCCGCAACGGAGTAACACACAAGGGCGATAACCTCTTCCTTTTCAGAAAATAGATTCAGGCGGGGATTGCGGGTCTTCCGAAGTCGTCCCGGTCCCAACGCCTTAATTCTTCGATGTGGACTGTATAATTTTGAGGGACGAATTTCTTGGGAATAAAACAGCAATTATCTTCAAACCGTTCCGTGAGAGAGTAATCACTTTTCCCTATCACTTCCCTACACTTTTTCTTTCTTCTTCTTATTGACTGCTGGTTTGATTCCCGAACTAATCCCGAAGGATTCCCGAACGAATTGCAAAACGTCGTTGTTGTCCTCTGCAGGGCATATATATGCCGTGCAGGTCTCGGGCCTCGGGGTGTACCGCTTTACCCGGATGTTCCTCACGGCACACTACAATGTGCCGGTCCTGGGCGCCTTGGTGTTGGCGTTGGCACAGGCGTTGTTTTAGCGACTTTTGTCGCAGTAGGGTAATTCTTCGTTAAAGGAGGTTGTCTCAATAATTGTGTTTCACACAAATTATTTTGTCAGAGTTGGCCTTTCTGCGGCATTGTGGGATTTACTCAACTCCCTAATCTATATAGGGAGGAGTTCTCTTGGATAGGGTCGCCCGTCCGGCGGCCTTGCATGCAACGGCGCGAAGCCGTTGAGGTTGACTCAATTTATGTAGAATTGTAGGTTCTCTCTATGCGTATATATGTATGTAATTACTCTAAGAGTCTATGCAACTGATGTTGACATTTAAAGAAAATGTTGCACTAGTAAATTTCTCCTTATTACCCTTTGAAAAGGAACCAGGCAAGGTCCTCTTGAAAGGGAACCAGGCGTTCCGTAAACGTTCAACTAAGAAACAGAAGGGAGGAATCGAGGCTTCTCTCGATCCGACCTCCTATCACGCCTACGTTGGGTTCGGGAACAACGTATGTGATCTCCGCAACGGAGTAACACACAAGGGCGATAACCTCTTCCTTTTCAGAAAATAGATTCAGGCGGGGATTGCGGGTCTTCCGAAGTCGTCCCGGTCCCAACGCCTTAATTCTTCGATGTGGACTGTATAATTTTGAGGGACGAATTTCTTGGGAATAAAACAGCAATTATCTTCAAACCGTTCCGTGAGAGAGTAATCACTTTTCCCTATCACTTCCCTACACTTTTTCTTTCTTCTTCTTATTGACTGCTGGTTTGATTCCCGAACTAATCCCGAAGGATTCCCGAACGAATTGCAAAACGTCGTTGTTGTCCTCTGCAGGGCATATATATGCCGTGCAGGTCTCGGGCCTCGGGGTGTACCGCTTTACCCGGATGTTCCTCACGGCACACTACAATGTGCCGGTCCTGGGCGCCTTGGTGTTGGCGTTGGCACAGGCGTTGTTTTAGCGACTTTTGTCGCAGTAGGGTAATTCTTCGTTAAAGGAGGTTGTCTCAATAATTGTGTTTCACACAAATTATTTTGTCAGAGTTGGCCTTTCTGCGGCATTGTGGGATTTACTCAACTCCCTAATCTATATAGGGAGGAGTTCTCTTGGATAGGGTCGCCCGTCCGGCGGCCTTGCATGCAACGGCGCGAAGCCGTTGAGGTGTTCGTGTGGTCCGTTGTCGGCACGGTCAAACATACCGCGCGCCAGCCGGACCACGAATTCATGTAAGCTCTCCATTTTGAGGTTGGCCGCTATGACGTCATTACGGACGTAGCGACCCGCACCGACTATGGTTCTTAATGACAAATTCTGCTGGGCCTGAAGTCGCCGCTTCTGACGATCGCTCAGGAGTGCATACCAGGCCGGAGCAGCGTATGTTAGCAAGGGTCTTATGTAGGTTTTGTAAATGGTTATCTTCGACTTTGTCGGTAACTTGGATGTCAGGACAGGACGGAGCATTGCCCGCGCACATCGAGTTTTGCGTATAGCAGAGTCAACGTGCGCAGTCATACGCAGCATCCTGTCAATCCGACATCCAAGGTAGGTCACGGCCTTCTCATATGCGATCTACTGGCCTCTGAGGGTTAGTGGTGGTGGTAGGTTTCTGTAGCGGCGAGTGAGTAGAGCGGTCGTCTTGCTAACATTGACGGCCATCCTCCACTCATCCAACCATGGTGGCAGCAGGTCCAGCAGACGTTGCATCCTGGCAGCTGCTATATGGGCTCTTCTGGACTACGTGAAGTATGCGCTGTCATCCGCAAATAGCGCTAGTTCGACGTCGTCCTCCCATTCTTGCAAGTGTCCTGCCAGGGTGGGTATGTCATTAGTGTACGCCGCGTACAGGGCTGGAGATAGACAGCTGCCCTGTGGCACACCAGCTGTTATGGTCTTTATTGCGGACACGGCGTCCTCTACGCAGACGTAGAACTTCCTGCCTTCCAGGAAAGACGCCACTAGCCGCAATATAGCAGGAGGGATACTTGATTGAACATCTAACTTGTAGAGTAATCCTGTGTGCCACACCCGGTCGAACGCCTTCTCGATATCGAGAAAGACGCCCAACGATATGCGGCCACGGTTGTGTTCGGCCGCAAGCAGGTGCAGCACTCTGGTCAGCTGTGTTGCTGTTGAGTGACCCCTCCTGAATCCATGTTGCTCCGCCCGAAGTTGGATGCACGGGCGGAGACGTCTTAACAATAATCTTTCGCACAGTTTAGCTATATGCGGTAGCAGCGTGATCGGCCTGTAGTTGGCAGCTCTACGCCTATCCTTCCCGGGTTTCGGTAAGACGATGACTTTGCCTTTCTTCCAGTCCTCCGGGAAGTGGGATGTCCGCAATATTCCGTTGTAGAGCCGACCTATCTCTACAAGGACTCTATTGGGCAGCTGTCGTAGTGCAGCATTAGTAATCCCGTCGTGCCCCGGCGCCTTCCTCGGTTGCAGGCGGGTTACTGTCCTCCGCAGTTCAGCGGGGGAGATAAACCACTCTCCTGCAAGCGGTGGCGCGGGCGACGACAGGAGCTCCTGCACGCGGCTCTCTTTCCTTGTATGGGATTCCAGGAACTCCGCACTTGCTGGGTTCGGCATAAACTGCTCCTCGAAGTGCTCAGCTAGGATATCCGCTCTGCCCTTGGCATCGTAACATTGAATGCCCGCGTTGTTAGTCAGCGGGCAAACAGGTGGTCGTGTTTTCGTTAACTGTCGGTTCAATGTATAGAGCGACGCATGTTGTTCGTCCGCCTTCCATATGCGCCGCTCCCAGGCCTCTCCTCTGTGGGCCTGTATTGCAACCGACAGTTCGTCTGATATGGTGTTAAGTTTTCTCTTTACTCTAGGGCAGCGAGTACGCGCCCAGAGCTTCCTCAGCGCTCTTTTATGGTTGAGCTGCACGCGTAGTCTTAGCGGCAGCTCTTCTTTTCTCCCCGAGAGAGGGACGATCGTAGAGGCCGCGTTGAGGGCCTCCTTGATGCTCGTGGAAATTCTGGTTGCAGCGGCCTCTACGTCGTCCGCTGAGGTGATCGGTGTATGGACTGGAGGTCTCTCCTGCAGGTGTTGGTGGTAGAGCCTCCAGTCAATCTTGGTCTTGACAGCTCTGGGCGGTGAGGTCACTGCCTTAGTGCCAAGGGTTATCAGAATCGGGAGGTGCTGCGTGTTCAGGTCATACAGCACTTCTACCACTACTGGGTAGTTGACGTTCTTAGTGAGCACGATGTCTAATACATCCGGACGCCTCCTAGGGTCGCTAGGGATATGCGTCGGTTCCTCGGGACCTAGAACGTCGTAATCATGGTGTTCTGCATCTTCATAAAGTTCACGACCCGGCGGGGTGATCACTCTGGACCCCCACGCCGGGTGTTTGGCGTTCAGGTCCCCGGCGATGATGGTGGGTGTTGTACCTTCCATTACCGTCCGGATGTCTGAGGAGTGAAATGGAGTCCCTGGCGGGCGGTATGCTGCAAAGATCTTAAGTTCCTCGCCCGCCGCCTCCATTTTTATGCCGATTGAACGCATCGTCTGGAAGTCTGGCAGGTCCAGCTCCTGGTGGACGATGTCTCTCCTCACCAGGATCGCTGTCCCTCTGTAAGCGACCCCTTGAGGATCGACCTCGTCTCTCCTGTATATATGATAGTTAGGCAGCTTAAGATGCGTTGAAGGTCTTAATTTAGTTTCACCCAGCAAAATCACCTGGATGTCCTGTTGCTGGGTGAGAGTGCGGAGTTCATGGATCCTTTGACGAATCCCGTCCGGGTTCCATTATAGCAGGCGCAGGTTATTATCCTCCATAATGCCTTGCCAGTAAGGTTGCCAGCGCCTTCATGACGGCGGTAACGGGATCTGTCCCGGCCCTAATGTCGGCCAGGACTTGTGTTCCGACTTCGATGGCTATGCCTACTAATCTGTGAATAGCATCGGCCGTCTCGAAGTCGGAAGTTGGTGGTCTGCGTTCTGCACTACGCTTTTGTGAAGGCACTGGTCTCGGGGCATTGGTTTCGGTCTTCCTTTGCACAGAGCGCGCTCTATGTGTGGAGCGGGCTCTGCTTTCCGGTAGGGCCCTTTCTGGCGCTCTACTTGCCGTAGCTGGTGCTGATATTTTTGCAGCAACCTGCGCCTGCGAGGCTATCGGTCCTGTGGTAGTAGGGGTAGAGGTCACAGCCTGAGGAGGAGGCTGCTCCGTTCTCTTACTCCTGTTCCTCCGCCTCTTCCTCCTGGAGGGTTGCCTCTCGGTGGCGTCGTTGGCAGGAGGTCGGAGAGTCGCCCCGGTGGTTGCCCTTTGGTCTGTGGGACCAACCGTTTCTGATGGTACTACAGGAGGGGGTGGGGGGGGGCTGATTGCCTACCCTTTCCTCTGGTGATGGTAGCCCACCCGTCCTCCTGTATAGTGACGGCCTTTGGGCGACTTTGGGGGATCCTCTTTGGGTTCTCCGGCAGTAGCCCAGGTAAGACGATCCCCTGCTTCCTGGCTATCCTCCTCAGGACCGGGCAGCGGTGATCGTTAGCCGTATGGTTCTTGGCGCAGTTTGCGCACTTAGGCTCCTCCTCTCTACCCCTTGGGCAAAGGCTGGCAATATGTTCACCGGCACAGCGAACGCATTTCACTGGCCTAAAACAGTTAGCGGAGGCATGTCCGAAAGCCTGGCAACGGTGGCATTGTGCCGGTCCGGTCTTCCTCTGCCAGGCTTCGATGACGACTCCTCTCATGTAGAGGAGCTCGTCGAGTTGGTAAAGTTGCTGTAGCCGTTCTAGGCTCAGATGCTCCAGCTGTGCATAGTAGAGGCAGCCCGGTCTGCCCCTACGTGGTGGTATAGCCTTCACGTAATTGATGGGGAAGCCTTTTGCCCGAATAGCCTCCTCGATCATTTTTGGGTCGGTGCCCACAGGCAGGCCACGGATGCCCACTTTAGTGGGCTTCTCCTCTGCCGGTGTGTAGCAATACCACGACATGGTTTTGTCCTTCTCGGAGAGCTCGACCATATATCTCTGTATGGTACGAAACTCCTCCGGGCTCTGTGGTGTAAACCTAACTCCCTTCCCAAACGGACGGGCGTTAGGTGGGTGGCCCAACTTCTCATTCAGGATCTTAAAATGTTTGGTCCACTCTGGGAGGCATTCTGCGACAATCGGCGGATATCTCTTCTCTTTCTCTTTCTCTGTTTTCTGAGGCTGTTCCGCCGATTGTGGTCGTGGTACTGCTGGGGCCGCAGCCATGTGGGCATAGCTCGTTGACGGCCGCTGTCCATCGTCCTGAGCTAACCCGGACGGGTTGGTGGTTTGAACCGGGGATGATCTACCGGCCGATGCAGCTAGGGTTGCATATGTTGTCGAGCCCCAGCTGTAGGATTCCTCACCTCCTTGCTCGAATTGGATCGAGTCGTGACTATGTCGGTCAGGTGAGATAGGTGGCGGTGATGGCGACTTAGGAGGTGAGGTGTGGACCTTCTTCCTAGTCGTTGCTTGGGGCTCTTCATCTTCTGATGATGTAGGTGAATCCGATGAGTTACCGATGCACTGCCTCTTTTCGTGGAGGGAGGCTTCGGTCTCCGGTGGTGTATGCCTTCGTGGCGTCTTCTTAGGCCGCTGCTGTTGTGAGGGCAGCGGTTCACGCCCAGTCGTACACTCAGGTACGATGGGGGCGAGTGCAACCCTAGGTGCGGCCTCCTTACCCGGCGACGAAGGTTTCCGGGTCGGTATTTGGGAGTAAGACGAGACTACTCTCGTCCTCTCCGGGTTAAATATGTCACGATAGGCGATGGGTCTGTCCAATACGCCTGGTCGATCCGGTGGTTTCCTTGCTCTCGGAGGAGGTTCCCCCTTATCGTTCCCTGACATCCTAACCTACCAGTTAGTGTCAGCGGTAATCTAGTAAAGGCCCTATCTATCTTCCAAACGGTCTGCAGGTGTTGATGCGCGACGCGGATGGTGGTGATGTTGTTATGGAGACTTTCCACACTGTGGGCACTGCCTACCCCTTTTATAGCAAAAGGGTTGGGGGAAGTGCAAAGGTGGCACTTTAATGCGCGACTAGGCACAGAATGCACGAAACGCATAAAGTGCCAAGAATCACCTAGGGGCCGGTGACCTCGACGCCTCACGGAATCACGGGACTCAACGATCGGCGGAGTTTGTCGTACCGGCGGTTATTTGCAGCCACTGTATACTGTAAGTAACGCACACCTAGGAGATCCTTGAATTGCAAAAAAAAACTCGTTTACTGAGCTACCCCTGAGCTATACGCGAAAGTGAGCCGCGCCATTTGCGCGCTCGCGCAACTTAGTTACATCAATTTGTACTATCTCTCTCTCACGGTTTTCTCAATTATTTATTTTGTATAAGACATACATTTATACAATTTACTTATAAAGATAGCACAAAAAATATCTTTACTACGATATACGTTACATTTTTATATCACAAAAAACCTTTTATTTATTTAACAAAATATGCATATTTTACTCACATTGAACAAGTTGAAATTTCTTAAATATTTAACATAGAAAGTTAAAACATTTCCCTATTCATTTCACTATTAAAACACTTTTAAATTTCTTATACAAAACTATCATTATTTCACTTGTTCACAGGAATTTTCACATAAAAATAACACAGAATTCACCTTTTTTTACACGTACAATCAATCTGAAATGTTTTACAAGTCATTACATACATAAATTTCAAATATTTAAATTTCTACATATTTAAATTTCTACATATTTGGCCTCCTAAGTACGTGGCTAGCGTGCGTCTATGATCTCACACTATTTGAACAACTAACTTTTGCACGGCTATCGACTATCAGAAAAAATGGAAAGTCTAATATCGACAATACTAGGTGAATAAATGCTTTTACACAATTCTCAAACTGTAGGAAACTATTTCTAATCAGATTCTTATCAGTTATCATGTTTCTTATCAGATAACATAGACAAATATTTCATGAATCAATACATTGAAAATAGGAATTTGTTTTCATACAAAACATATCAAACTTACATAAGACAATACTTATGCAATTAATTTCCATTGATTCTACTTATGCACAGCGATTATCTCGACCGGGGAACAAATCCGGTCTCTAACTTTATTTTAATATTTCTTTAAATTAAGATGATTTCAACCGGGGAACAAATCCGGTAACATAATTTATATCTTAAAAATTCCCTGTATGAATTTATTAAGAGATATTACTAAGAAAACAATAAACTATTCTGGCCTGGGAGTCGAACCCAAGACCTTCATATCATTAATTCGATATTTCTTTAAGATTAAACTAAGCATTTTCTTATTAGAATATTATTGCTCGATAACTTGCTTTTTAGAAGCTATTCGTAATCGGTTAAATAATAAATTGAAATATTCTTATAGGCGCGTCGCCAACAATCTCCCCCCCGTGCATCAGCACCATCATTTGGGAGGCGTCGCGGGTACCAGGACTATTATTCTGGATGTAGGTCTCCTCAAGATACCTGTGCTAGTAATGACGTCAACCACTCTGGTGTGACCGTCTGGTCCCGGTAGCGTCCTACTAATCTTGCCTTTCGGCCACGTGTTTCGTGGCAACGAATGATCTATTATCAAGACAATATCACCTTCTTTAGGTTCCATGAACTTTCCGTTATTACCTGTTCAAGGTATTAAAGTAGGCATGTATTCTTTTAGCCATCTCGTCCAAAAATGGTCGGCTAACCTCTGTGCAGATTTCCAATTGAGTTGACCCGTCAGATGTTGCTCTAAAAATAATCCAGGTGGTCGATCACCACATGAGCGTCCCAGAAGAAAATGATTGGGTGTCAAACCCTCTTCAGGACTATCCATACTGAATGTTACTAGAGGTCTGGAATTCACAGTATGCTCTGCTTCTAAAAGCAACGTATGCAGAACCTCCTCTCGCGGGCTCCGTTCTTTGAGCGTAGCGGTCAACGCAATTTTAATCAATCTTACTAACCTCTCCCAGGCGCCACCCATGTGCGGTGCTCCCGGAGGTATAAATTTTCATTTAATATATTTTTTAAATGACTCATTTTTCATGCCCTCATAGCATTCTTCGCATGCTTTCAATAATTCTTTATTCGCAACTTTGAAATTTGTCCCGTTATCGCTGTATATAACGGCTGGTTTTCCTCTTCTGGCGATAAATCGCCTCAACGCCATTATCATTGACACTGGTGTCAATGAGGCTGCTAATTCTAGGTGTACTGCTCTGATGGTCAGACACGTAAATAAAACACCCCAACGTTTTTCGTGTCGCCTTCCTATAGTCACACTCACAGGTCCGAAATAATCCACGGCTGAACATGTAAAAGGTGGTTCGTTGTGAGGTATTCTCTCCAGAGGAATATTTCCTTGTGGCACGTTCTGCGGCTTTGACCTGTATGTCCTGCACCACTGACAATGATGTGACACACTTCGTACTACTGTCCAAAATGATGATGAACTTCTCTAATCATCATTTTAACGATTTCGTGTTTACCGTCTAATACGACAGGTTTTCTACTTTCCTCGGTCAAATTAGACTTGAAAGGTAAACGCCCATTTAAACGGAGTAAGTTATCTTCTCCTATTCCCATAGATAATTTACTTAAGCGTGAACTTCTTTCGACGCTTTTGCCTGCTTTCAAGCATTTTATTTCCGAATGAAAACACTCGTCTTGAACGAACTTCCAAATTAATAATTCAGCTTTTTTCAAGAGCGCTATGTCCAACGCGCTATCGGGTCCTTTAACCGACTTTGCTAAAACTTCGTTGGAACACATAACCGACTTTTCGGCTGCGTTGTCGGGTCCTTTAACCGACTTCCTTAAGCTCTTGAATTTTTCTACCGCTTGTAAGGTGCGTGTAGTTGCCCCAAGGAATTTCTTAAAGCTGCTAAATCGTCCGTAGTCGGGTAGACTTAACGGTTCTTGCTTTCTCAGCGCATTTACGCCTTTTGGCGATTTTTCTTCACCTGTTTCTAAGCTATTTATGGTGTCCACTTGTTTGGGCCATAAATCAGGACTTTTCCTGAGGAATTCAGGTCCTTGAAACCAGCGATGACCTACATCGAAGGTGGAAGGAAAATTTCTAGTGGCGTCGTCTGCCACGTTTTGTGACGTTGGAACCCATCGCCATTCATATGGCTTACTGTGATCTTCGATTTCAGCCAATCGATGAGCAACGAATGGTTTAAAAGCGCGAGGATCTGATTTAATCCACGCTAACACTGTACGTGAGTCCGTCCAAAATACTCTCTCGGATATCTCGTACTTGCTCTCTTCAATAACTGATGCAGCTAGTCGGCTGCCCATAAGAGCTGCTTGTAATTCAAGCCTTGGAATCGAAATTGGTTTCAGCGGCGCTACTCTTGCCTTTGCGGCGATCAGCGTAATCCGCCTTTCTCCTAGCTCGTCCGTGGTGACGTAATACACCGCGGCAGTGTATGCTTTTTCACTAGCATCCGTGAAGGTGTGTAATTCTCAACGGGTTTAGGTACTTCTTAATGACCTAATTTCTTCACTTCCGATATCCATTTACAAAATAACACGTGTAATTCGTGTGAAACTTCTTCATCCCAAGAGGTGCCTGTCCTCCATACATTCTGGATCAGCGACTTCCCTTGAATCGTTATGGGTGATGCGAGTCCCAAAGGATCGAAGACTGACATCACAGCGCTAGTTATCTCCCTCTTCGTAGGCGGTCGTAAACCTTCCATCACCTCTTCCGGTGTGTTACGAAGACTTATGGAGAAACTTATTATATCACGTTTGATATTCCAAATCAAACCTAAAGTGCGCTCTGTGTGCTCTTTATCTCCCAGCGAAGCACTGTCGCTCTTATATTTATTTTCATTTTACATAAAACTTCGGGTCGGTTGCTAGCCCATCCCCTCAGTTGGAAAGAAGCACGTTTATGTAATTCATTCATATCGTTTACTATCCTTTCGGCCGTCGTCACGTCGGGAAATGCCTGTAGATAGTCATCCATATAAAAATTGCTTTCCGTAGCGTAAGCTGCTTCTGGATAGATATGTGCGTTATCCTGCGCATTCCTGTTCTTCACATACATAGCGATGCATGGTGATGATGCCGCTCCAAATATGAGTGACGTCATTCTATACTCTTCCGGCGGCGCGTCACGATTGTGCCGCCATAAGAATCGAAGGCTATCCCTGTCTTCTTCCCGGATTTTCACTTGCAGGAACATTTCTTTAATGTCTGCCATCACTGCCACGCTTCCTTCCCTGAATCGTAGCAGAACTTCAAACAACGACTTCAATAAGTCCGGTCCGGTTAACAATGCATCATTGAGACAACGTCCGCCCGTCCTAGCGGCGGCGTCGAAAACTATCCTTATTTTCTTTTTCTGTGGGTGAGTCACTGCGAAGTGAGAAAGATACCACGTGCGTGGGGAAATGGAAATATGGTTCGCTTTCTCTGCGTAACCGTTAACGATGAGATTTTCAATTTGCTTCGCTATTTTTATCGAGCTTCTTTTCGATATAAAACAGGCGACTTTCAACCTGCGCTCTATTGGACGGCATGCACTCATTATCTGTGCGCCATAACAAAGCAGTCTCGTACCTATTATTAGGTATACGACGTACCGTTTTGCTCAAAATATTTAAAGCTCGTTCATCTGGGTCGTTTGCGGGCTTTCGCGCAGACACTCCCAGAGATTCCAAACTAAAATAATCTTTGATCAACTTATCCATGTCCTCCTCCTTCTTGGTGGAAATGTGGTTAACAATCTTGATTGGTTTGATGCCACCCGATATGTGACCATGTAAAACCCATCCAAGTTTGGTGAATGATGCTACAGGTAGGTTCTTACCTCCTGAAATTAATTCACGAGTAACTATGAGATGCCAATTGTCCTGGCCAATTAATATGGTAGGTCTGGACCTCTCATACATCAACTCGTCCTTAACCGTTGCAATAATTCTCGGCTCACTGACTGCGGAGAAAGGTTAAGTGACTTAATTGTTTGTACACTTATCTCCTCTAAATCGTTCGAGTAAATGCCATTTATTTTAACGTTTAAGCGATACGAACTGTCGTCGTTAATTCGCTTACGTCCCACGGCTTCAATACGTAATTCTTCTTTACGTCCGCGAGGCGCTAACTTCTGAGCCATCCACTCCTCTATGAGTGTCATGGTCGATCCTTCATCCAGAAGAGCTGTTGTCTTGACCTTTTCTCTAGGTCCATACAACTCGACCGGTATAATCTTCAAGTATGCACATGCTAGTGCATTTACTGTAGTAACAGTTGTAATTTGAGCCTCTTTACCCCCCTCGTCCCCTTGCGGCGAGGTATTTTCATTGGGGTATCGGTGTAGCATTCGATGATGTGCCATTCTACATCCCTCTACACCACATTTTTTCGCTCTGCACTCTAACATCCTATGGTTAGGTGACAAACATTGGAAACATACTTTCGCTTTTTTAACTGCTTCCCATTTCTCGCGATTATTCATGTCCTTAAACTTGTAACAACTCACTATAGAGTGTTCCTTGTTACATATAACACACTTATGTGTTACCCGACTTACAGGCTTGTCCTGGGTTATCATAACCACTTGTCGGTTGTGCCCTTTATTATTTCGGCGTTCTAGACGCTCGCTCGTATTACTTCGGCGCTTATAGCGCTCGCTCTTGACACGGTTGCGTACAAACCCCTTTGCGGTGTGTACAGTTTGCTTTCTGAATTCAGGACGCTTCCGTTTTTCAGGCACATTTTCATTGCTTAAGGACGTTCCAAATTGTTCACTCAATACATTTAAAACCTTGGCCATCTTCTGTAACTCTGGCTCCAAAGGATGCTGAGCTCGATATTCAAACCATTTAAATTTAATCATAGTTCCGAGTTTCTCTACTATGCGGCTTACTAACTCCGGTGAGTATAAATACTGTGGTTGATTCAACGCTTGTATTGTGGCAACCACGTTCGTAATGCGACTTGCAAAAGATCCTATGTTCCGGCAATCTTATGCCAATCTTGGCATACGCTTTACATTCTCGATTTCGGCTAGAATGAGCATCTGAACTCTACTGAATCTTCTTTCGAGAGCGTTCATTATTTCTTCAGGTTCACACAAAGTAAACAGCAACGACTTAACCGCAACCACCGCTTAATTTATATCTTAAAAATTCCCTGTATGAATTTATTAAGAGATATTACTAAGAAAACAATAAACTATTCCGGCCTGGGAGTCGAACCCAAGACCTTCATATCATTAATTCGATATTTCTTTAAGATTCAACTAAGCATTTTCTTATTAGAATATTATTGCTCGATAACTTGCTTTTTAAAAGCTTTTCGTAATCGGTTAAATAATAAATTGAAATATTCTTATAGGCGCGTCGCCAACACCCTTACATAATATTCTCTCATACAATAATGATATATCTATCGCAGGTATATTGTCAAAGCTGTTATATTACAATTTCACTAGTGATATTATAATTGAATGGTATATTATCAATCGACTTCATTATTACAATATATATTTAATAATACAATATTTACATATTTAAAATACACTATAAGTCAAAGTTCAAAAAGCAGATTCTGTAAATAAAAGTTAGGAAAAATAATAATGTCTTACATGGAATTCCCTGAGCTCATAGCAATAAAATCCAATAGGAATTTTTTCTATTGTGTGTATTTTGTATGCATGCAATGAATGAATACAATTATTAAATTTTCTAAGTAACACATGTGTACCTTTGTTTTTTTTTAATCTAACTATCCAGGTACATGGTGTATACACAAAAATCTACACAAAAAATTATCAAAATCGTTCAAGCCGTTTTAGAGTTTTAGCGAGATGAACAGAAATTGATTTTATCAATTGCTGTTCCTAAGTCTAAGTAAGTCTAATCTATATCTATATAAGATTTTGTAATACTGATTAAAAATCGATAGAATTATTGCGTTGCCATGTCATTCCTTTTCTATGACTTTTTCTTGAAGAGTCTTCTGCGTTTTCATTGCTTCTTTGAAAAATACTGTAGTTTTGTGTTCAAGTATGCACTATGATCATGATGTTCAATTGGCCAATTTTGACTAATGCAAAAGCTTTTGAACTCTAACATCTCACTTTTCATCATCACTTTATTAGCCTTTTCTATAGCTGTGAGTGGTATTTAAATTTGGAATTGAATGAAATACTATCACCAGTATCCTATTAAACTTTACTGTCACTGTTGGATATGACCTTATCCATCCACTTATGGTAGGCAAATTTGCGATTGTAGACTGGTAGACTGGCACCTTTAATATTGTCCTCTGGTGTTGCTTGTTGGACCGAGTAATGGCAGTGTAAGAATATCTACTACACTATATCGTCCCGTGGGTGTCGTAAGAGGTGACTGAGGGAAGCAAATCAGGAGATGAGCAGCAGCATAAGAAGATGCTGCTGCTATAAATAAAAAAACTGTAGTTGCAAACCCGCTTGCTAAGCGTGGCAACTATGGCAAATATCCCCCCTATGAGACAATATATGGGGGAGGCCTATGTTCAGCAGTGGACTATAATAGCCTGTAACGATAACAGTTGAACTTTTGATGATGATGTATATGAAAAACATTCTGTTATGTAATACATAAATTTCTGCTTGTATTTCCTATAGTAGGTAATATGACACCCTAGTGACTTGTGTAGTGTACTTGGAATTATAGGATTATCCGAGGTCCGAAGAGAGGGGGAGGACACGGTAATCCGCGAATTCAGCAACTTGTTCCTTCACCGGGAGGGCGACTATTTGTCCCGAGGATTTATCGTCAATAAGTCTCTCGTCAACAATGTTGTAAAGATTGAGTGTGTAGACGAGGGTTGCGTACCTGATATCATACAGGTTTATCCATCAACCTCAGCACATCCCAATGAGGATGTGGAGGAAATGTATGAGGATATTTCTAGAGCCATGCATTCCTCTAAAACCCATTATACGGTGTTAATGGGCCGAAGGTAAGGAAATTTGGAATAGGGCAACATAACCCAAAGGGCCAGCAGCTGGATTGAGATTGACTTCATTATGACGATCAGACGCCAACTTTTCAGTAATGTCTCAGTGATCGCGAGGGTGGAAACTGGTGGCGATTACCGAATGGTTAGAGACACACTGAACTTAAACGTGAAGTTGGTGAGGTCTCGTCTAATGAAGTCAATTCTCCGTCCCCCTCATGTGCTAATCCAGGGTCCCGAAAACTTACTGCTGCAATAAAGTGGACGATATGAATGACATGCTCGTCATGCGGTCGGAGCTAAGTTCTACAAGACTCGTCGCAGAAGAACACACACACACTTCTAATCCAATCACACTCTTAATCTCATGGCTGTTAGACGGGAAACGTACAGGCAACTTAAGACAGATCTTCAAATACATACATGCGGCGGGACTTACGCAACTTCAATACAGCTCGTATTGAAGAAGAGTCTTTGCCAGAGATCTGTCTGCTAGAAAGAGCCAACTGTAAAAACTGAAAATCGTGTGTGTCGGGCTGAAAATCGGGATACCTGAAGTTTTGAGTGAGATTGAGCTTGCCACACGCAAGTGTGAGTAACAATCCAAGAGTAAGTCTTATCCGATGATATCCTGGACGTCAGTCTGAGCGAGATTAGAGTGGCTCTCCAGTACCTTAAAAACGGCAAGTCCCCGGGCGAGGATGGAATTACAGTGGATTTTCTGAAGGCGGGTGAAAAATCGGAACTTGAAGTGCTTCAGAAGCAGGAAGCGTAAAGCAGAAGTGTGGTAGTCGTTGTTCTTCAAGAAAGGTGATAACGCTCTCTTGAAGAACTACAGACCGGTTTCCCTTATGAGCCGCGTCTACGTGCTGTTATAGAGAGTAATTACAAATCGTCTCGTACGCAGACTTGACGACTTCCAGCCTCCCCAACAAGCCGTTTTCCGAAAAGGCTTCAGTACCATAGACCACATATAAATAGCCTTCGGCAAATTGTACAGAAGACCGAGGAGTACAATCTGCCACTTAGCCTGGCGTATGTGGACTATGAGAAAGCATTTTACGTCGAAATTTGGGCGGTGCTACAGTCCCTTCAATGGTGCCAAGTTGACTGTCGGTATATCGAGGTGCTGAAGTGTTTGTACAGTAGGGCTATGATGGCTATCCGAGTACAGAACTAGAATACGAAACCTATCCAACTGTAGAGAGGTGTAAGACATGATGTTGTTATATCCCCTAAACTAAAGACGTTCAAGATACTGGACTGATAAGGACACGGTATTAACATCAATGGCGAGTATATGACTCACTTCGATTTGACGACGATATAATCCTTATGGCAGAATCGCTGGAGGACCTAAGCACTATACTCAATTACCTCAATTGTGCCTCCCAATGGATAGGTCTTAAGATGAACATGGACAAAACAAACATCATCTATAATGTCCATGTCACACCTATGCCGGTAGTTGTTGAGACCACTAAGCTCGAAATTGTTGAGGAGTACATTTACCTGAGACAAATAGTCCGACTAGGTAAGTCCAATAATGATTTCTTAAATTTACGAGAACACTACAAATTGAATAAAACTATTATTTACGGATTTTATCGCGTTTAATTACTTTAATTTATTTTTATTATCCCGACGTTTCGGGTGCTTTACAGCAACCATGGTCACGGGGAGGACTGAGATGTTTGACGACCCAATGTCATAGTTAGTCCGGCTACCTTCAGTTTTTGAATATTAATTTTTGGTCCGATTTACGCAAAACGAGCTTATAGTGTCATGAAGTCTTGCAGTGGTATGCTTGTGTTTGGGTTTAATTTTGTTAATTATAGGATCCCAAGCAGCTGGCAGCACCCATCCATCTTCTCTATTGAAATTTGGACGTTTTTTAATTTCAATAGCCTCGTGTATGATCCTTGGTAGGAATCGGTGTTCTTTTGCGAGGATTTGTGGTTTATCAAATCGAATGTAATGGTGGGGACGATCTTGAACGTGTTCGCAGACTGCAGACTTCCCGGAGCGTCGGTGCTTCACGTCAGCTATATGTTCCTTCACGCGGGTTTTTATAGATCTTTTTGTTTGACCTTTGTAAGAGAGACCACATTCACAATCTAGCTTGTACACACCTGCATCCTGCAGAGGAATATTACATTTGATGGATGGTAAAAATTGACTAATCTTCTTCGGCGGCTTGTAGTATGTTTTAATGGAAGCTCGCTTCAAGATGTAGCCAATCTTGTCTGTGACTTCTCTGACATATGGTAGTACAGCAGGCGCGCGCTCGACTGTCTCGTGCTCTCTGAAACAAAGATTTCCCCACGGTAGCTAACTGTGAAGGATGATGGTGAGATTCACCATTTAGATATCGGTTGGTATGGGTCTTTTTCCTATACACAGTATGACCAATAGTGTTATCAGGATTTCGGATGACTAAAACATCTAGGAAGGCTAAAGAATTATTTGCCTCTAACTCCATTGTGAATTGTATTTTAGAGTTTATGGAGTAACTGCATGATGTTTTAGTCATTTTTCTTTCTGTCTGATTGTACTATTGTGCTCATATTCTTCTCGCCACCTCGAGGGTAATATCTGAAAATCAGTGTTTGCTCTCTGAGCAATATTAATCGCTGAGCTATGACCCATTTGTTAAACTGCGACACACATGTACATTTAGATCTTAAGCTTATGTATTTTTTTTTCATAATACTCTGATTTTTATATCTAGTTAATTTATCACTGAATCTACGTGTGTGATTGGAGAAATAAATAAACTTTTTTATCTATCTATCTATCTATCTTGTTAAAGCATAAGCATGGGTTTAAAAAAAGTTATGTTAATGCAATGTTGAAAATACAAATTATCTTAAACAACAAACTGTAAGCAGTTTTGCGGGAATATGTATGTTTAAAAACCAAATTTTGTATTTTAATAATAAATTAAAAAAAACTGTCATTTTATCTTTGACTCATGTGTTTATCTTTTCAGGGCTCTATTCGGTTACGACGGCTTATCAAACGACTTGAAATTCATAAGCAAAGGCGACGGAGGCCTTACTGAGTTAATAGACGACTTCAATAGTGGGAAGATTCAATACGCCTTCCTTAAAGTAGATGTACCCACAGGAAGCATATCAAAATATGTGCTTATCAACTGGCAGGTGAGAAGATTGGAGTGGGAACCAGTTTTTCATTCATGTTTATTATTAGTAATAAAAGCGCTATCATAAAAAGCTAGATACATGTTGATTCAATGGCAGTACTCTAAATTTAGTTGACAAGTGCATTGGAGTTTGTTCTTATAAGATATGTTTTATGTATTGAAACTATTTCCGGCATGGAAACTTGCTATATTTATGTTACCCCGCTTTAAAATTGATTAAGTGAGTTTGTTGTCAGAGTACTTATACTAGTCTTATTTGCTTTAAGCGTTTATCCACTTCTAATTTACGGTATCATATACTGGGGAAACTACAGATATACAATCCACATTCGTTCTCCAGAAAAAATGTCTTAGAACAATATATAACATGCATAGTACCGAATCATTAAGAGATGTTTTCAGAACAAAGGGTTTCCTAACACTGACTGGAATCTTTGTCCTAGAGTTATGTCTATTTGTTAAAAACAATATGCAATATTTTAATTTGAAATCTCATTCAAAGCAAAACATTTACAATCAATATAAATATGATATAAGCTTACCTATTATTAAAAATATGATTTACTATAAAAGTACCTATATTACTGCTATTCGTGTATACAATCAGTTACCGCCAGCTATTAAACAATTAAATGGAAATATGTTTAAAAGAAATTAAGAAAATAAAGAAAATGTTAATTGAAAATGTTTTTTTACAATCTTTCATCAATTTTTTACAATGAGTGTAAAATTAATATTAATAAGTAGTAAATTTAAAATTTATTTTTTTAATTGTTGCATATCCGAAATGGGTCAACTGTTGAGCCTAAAACTATATGTTTTTGTACTAAGATCATATTGTACACAGTTATGCAATAAATGTATCTTTATCTTTATCTGCTAATCGCAAATTTAGAGTGAATTTCAGACGTAAACACGTCTAAAGATGTTTCAGTAAAACTAATTGTTGGCTTTTGGATCATTTGTGTTGTAATGTCCTATGGCTTCAAATAGTATTTTTTCTGTTATAGGGTGAGGGTGCACCCACTGTACGTAAAGGCACCTGTGCGAACCACGTTAAGCACGTAGCTCAGTTCTTTACCGGCTTCCATCTGACAATGCACGCCCGTACGGAAGACGATCTCGACGAGAAGATCATTTTAGACAAGCTGGCGAAGGCCGGATCAGCCTTTAACTTTAAGAGCAGTAGGCAAGAGGAGTTGCCACCGAGTGGACCAGTTGGGACTACATATAAAAAAGTTAATCCAGGTATCATTTATTCATCATCCCATAACAGCACCTTAAATCCTCTTCTATTGTAGGAAGTTTTTCTTTCGTAATTAATCATTGCCTACAGGCAGCAATTGACTCTAAGCATGTCGAAAATCTCAAATAAAATGGTAATGTGTCAACAAATACTTGAGGAGAAAAAAGAACACTTATGAACATAGGGCTTCCCCATTGATTGCATCACAAGAGATATTTGCCAATTGCCATGGTTAGATAGCTCAAAACCCACCACAGAGGCGACATGATGATTGGTAAGTTAGATGAAGCTATAAGAGCCGTATAGGCTAACAGCACCAACATCACAGAAATTTATGACGTGGTAGAGCCATGCTGCAGTTATATTAGTAGTATAGTTGTAGCACGAATGGGTCGGCTCGACCGGGGAAGGACCACGCTCTCACAGAATACCAGCGTGAAATAGTAGCTTAATGCTGCTGTATTTCGTATGGTGAGTGTAGAGAACCGGAGACCCTTTTTACTGGAAACGAGGCATTCCATCCTAGTCCTCACGGGTGACAACGCATCTGCATTTTGATTCGTAATCGAGGATAGACTTACCATCAGGTGGACTGTGTGCTCGTTTGTCACCCTATCCTATAAAAAAAAAGATTCTACTGGATACGAACGTCTAGCATAGTATCCTTATTAATCGGAGTTGCTCGTAATCACCACTGCTGGTCGCCGGTTTGGTATTTTAAATGACTTCAAAAAAAGTATGATGTGAACAATTCTACTGTATGCTTTTTGTATGTATGTTACGAGATATCTTCGTCAGTTAGTGAACCGATATTGATATTTTTTTAATTGTATAGGATATACTTCAAAGGTGGTCCCATATAAATATGGAGAAAATGTTCTGCCAGTAAGGGTTCCATATTAGTGGATGCACTTTTTATTAGCGATAGGCGTATGTTGCAAAAAAAAAACAATCGACTCTACCGAAAATTGTGCTATTGCGCATTCGATTGTCGATTTAGTAGTTCCTCACCATGATTATTCGAATAACAATCGACAAACTACTAACTGTACGCACACTGTAATCAGCCGCTATGGAATGCATGCGAGTGTGCGTCTGTGCAACGACGTGTGCGTGCGCGTGCGCTTGCGGTGAACTGCGGCCACGCGGGGCGCTATATTAAGTACTTAGTTACTTAGTACACCCAAAATGGTAAAAAAATTACATTCTAAAATCGTGGATGCTGAGGCTTCAAAGACCTACATCTGTCCTCGATTAGAATCAAAAAGTGGTTTCGTTATCACTCTATAGACTCAGAAGGCTTTGCTACTATTAAAAATTGTCTCTGGTTGTCTACTGGTCTATTTTTCGTCGCGTCGTTACTTTTTCGTGTCTCTCATTTTCTATCCCTGACTTAAGTCAAGTAAACGATGGTAGTTATGAAAATTATTGTAAATTATTTAGAAATTGTGTGTATAAAACATACATATAATATATATAGATAGCAAAAAAGGTTATAGCATAAGTAACATCGGGTAGCTGTTGCTAGTGATATAAAAATGATATGCGCTAAGAATTATATGCCTTATTCATGATCATTGTTTACCAAACCAGCCACAACAATGCGCGATAGACTACTGGATGTTTGCATTGTTCAAATGATAATGTAAACAACATACGCCTTACTATCTGTTAATACACGCGAGGTGTCACAAGTGTTGATCGCGACATGACCAATAAGCCGGTGGCCCAACCTTACGAGACTATTGTGTCCAAAAAGGCTGCAGAGGAAATTAAGAGCAGGAAAAAGACCTTGCGGAGAGGTATTGATGTGTTTTTATTATAAAGGAACTCACTTGACTGGACTTGATTCCGTAATTTTAGAGACTTCGAAATTAAATAAAATTTAAGTAAATTGGAGTCTGTAGTCACATCGTAAGGGAATCCACTACCACATGTCCTATGGGTGTTGTAAGAAGCGACAGAGAGAATTGATACAAAGATGGGCATTGAAATAATAATGATGATGGAGTCAAAACAATCATCGATCAAAATTTGGCGGTTTTATTGTCCATCGAAACATATACTGAACCCCATAAAGTTTTTTGTAAGTTTTTCGGTCTTTGTTTCGTGTTTAAAGAAGTCTTTGTCACGAAGGAAGTCCTTTAGCCGCGGCTCGACAGTCTTCGTGAAATTTGATAGTTGCTGCCAAATTCCATAATTTACATTATTGTTCGCGTACTTTCAACCGGAAGTCTTTATTGAAATAGAACTTTAGACTGATTATAAATTACTTTTGTATTAAGACATATAATATTGAAATTTTTTCCTATTGGTGGATTATTTGTAGATGATTTTATATACCAATTATGATAATAGTAATTTAAAATGATTTCCATAACATCCAAAGCTAGTGTTAGTCTTGGATCAATTGTTTAAAATGTATCGACCTATATACTATATTTCATGTCTGAATAGAAAATCATATTTAAACTTAATTGTACATTAAATGTAGTTTTACGTGTAGCGACTGCCTCGTTTATCACGTTTATTTTAATAATATTATAATAAAATTTAATTTCACTGTTCACGGAAGCAATCAGAAAATGTTAATGTTGCTAAATCTAATGCTTAATTAAATTATATAGTTAGAAAGAGGATCATTACATCGTACCAAAAGCCATCTCTTATTTCGTAGTAATATTATTTATTCTGTGATCTTATGAATATAGGACTCCTGGATAGATATAGATTTAGATATACATTTGGGATATTTGCCATAGTTGCTATTATTGGTATTAAGAAACCCATCTCATGCTACCCATCTCCTGATTGGTATCAGTCTGTTTCTTCTTCCGGCACCGACGAGATGATTTGGATTAGTGGATATTCTTGCACCGCCACTACAAATAATTACAGTCAAGATTAGATTATAATGCCACTATTACTATCCGTTTATTTTTTGGTTTAGTTTCGGCAAGGTTTTCAAAATTTAAATTTTCAGTTCAGGAAATTAATTCCAAAGAACGGGACCAATTTTGGCTTAAAGAGGAACAAGAAGAGAAGAAACGAGTAGAAGCCGAAAGGAAGAGACGAGAAGAGGTTTGTAAACATTTTTTTAAATTTAAATCGACATAAAAATGTGGTAAAGAGACCTCTCATTTGGTCGCTATTTATAAGTTATTGTAATTAATATTTTTGAGGTGGGATTTTATAGTCCGGTTGAGATGGCTTATTTAAATATCCAATCGGCTTGACTCATTGGCACTGTGAAGAGATGATGCATGAATGACAACCAGTTAAAATATTGCATTTCCATACATTTTGAATACAAAAGATAAAAAGGACAATATGTTTGAGTATTTTTATTATTTTTTTCACCATTCGTTTATATTATCTATTCTGAACTTCCTTTGCAAATTTGGCCGTATATTGCAAAATAATCCTTTAAGTATATAAAGATAACAAAGATGTAATAAAATATAAGACGAATATAATCATATATATAAAATAAAATAATCAAATGAGAGGAAGCTCTCGGCAGGGGAGATAAAATAGTTGAGGGTTGGAGGGAAGGGTAAAGAAATCGGCGGTCGGTGCGGATGGTATCGGGGTGAAGATAGGTGGTTTATATCCTGCTATTCTAGATGTTTGATGATTGTACTAGGTGTTAGGGTTCACTTTGGTTTGTAAGAGTTTGTGTTCACAGAAAGACGTGTTTACTAAGTGATGATTTATTTGCAACTGATTGAACAAATTATGCTTTTGAATATTGAACCTATATACATATGCATACGTATTCACACTTACGCTCGCTCTCTATCCGAACAATGATGATGTTTTTTCTTATTAAAAGTTAAATCTTAAAAGTTGTTTTTTTATATAAAAATTATTTACCACCAATAACAATCCGTTAGTGGATTGACATGTGTCTCTCCCATTGTATTTGGGGGAAGCGAGGATTTTCCATAATCGACGTGATTTCCATAATGGTCTGGTTATTTTGCAGCTGGTATATGTATATGTGATACTGTATCGTCTTTTAATCGATATTCAGAGTCATTTCTTACGACACGTATAGTAATATGATATTAAAAAATACCTAGAACAAGTGATTTAAATAAACTGATAAATTCTGCATTTGCAAATCGGACGAAATTAATTTGGAGTCTGTATAATCATTTGTGATCGAGATATGCCGGACGAAGTGTCTCTATTAAATACGGAATCACTGAGGATCTATCTCCAGATCAGTATCTTAAAACGTGAAGAAAAATTCCGAATGGGATGTTAATAAAATTATTTTTTACTTTTCGTAGGAAAAGAGAAAAGCAGAGGAAGAAGTAAGAAGAAGAGATGAGCTCGAGGCAGCGAGAAGAGTAAAAGCAGAACAACAGAAGTACGTATTTCATTGTTATTAGTTTTTTTTAATTTCTACAAGCATACGTTTCTTAAAAACAGAATGCGTTGTCGTCACCCCTGGCGACTACGATGGAATGCGTCGTTTCCAGTAAAAAGGGTCTCCAGTTTTCTACACTCACCATACGAAACAAAGCAGTACCACGTTTGATTAATCATTAAACTGTTGAAATTTTTTCCACAGTAGTAGTTCTTTCGTATTCAGCTATTTGAGGACTACGATGGAATGCATCGTTTCCAGTAAAAAGGGTCTCCATTTTTCTACACTCACCATACGAAACAAAGCAGTGCCACGTTTGATTAATCATTAAACTGTTGAAATTTTTTCCACAGTGGTAGTTCTTTCGTATTCAGCTATTTGAGGACTACGATGGAATGCGTCGTTTCCAGTAAAAAGGGTCTCCAGTTTTCTACACTCACCATAAAAACAAAGCAGTACCACGTTTGATTAATCATTAAACTGGTGAAATTTTTTCCACGGTAGTAGTTCTTTCGTATTCAGCTATTTGAGGACTACGATGGAATGCGTCGTTTCCAGTAAAATGGGTCTCCAGTTTTCTGCACTCACCATAAAAACAAAGCAGTACCACGTTTGATTAATCATTAAACTGTTGAAATTTTTTCCACAGTAGTAGTTCTTTTGTATTCAGCTATTTTGTCAACTCTTAAAAGTATTCATATCCAGTAAAAATTTCCCTAATTGAACGATTGAACTAATCGGTTGAACTTTGAACAAATTTTATCGTAAATTATTTAAATATTGTATATTCCTATAGTTTTGATTTAAGCAACTCCCATTAAACTTGTAAGGATCTCAGTCCTTTAATCGACGAAGCCGGCAAACCCGATTATCCGCCTGCTTAGTGTGGCAACTATGACAAAATCCAATGAGATAATATATGGAGAAGGTCTATGTATAGCAGTGAATTAAGAATAAGGAAACTGCTCCATCCTGTGGACTTACCCGCCTTGCTGAATACGGATCGGGTCTCAGGAGACGCACACACTACTTGCCCAGGACTCTTTCCCGTGAGCGCTGGCTTAATTCTCCACAAACTTCTCTGTTCCTTCCTTTTTCTCTACATGATACATCTCTCCTTCTGATACATCACTTTGGGTTGTTTTCCGTTGTATGAATGAAGTGTGTTGTACATGTTGTACAGAACGGAGGCGGATGCGGTAGCGGAAGCGGAGGCGGGCGGCGGTAGTGCGGGCGAGGAGCTGCGCCGCCAGCGCTCCGCGGAGGCGCGCCGTCTCATCGGTGCCTCCACTGCGGCCGCACGCGCGCTCTTCCAGCAGAACCTCGCACAGGGACAGCTGTCTGCACGGTGCGCCCGTCTCACTCGCACACGCACGCTCGCTCACTCGCACACGCACGTACGCTCACTCGCACACGAGTGAGGTGCTGCGCCGGCAGCGCTCTGTGGAGGCGCGCCGCCTCATCGGCGCCTCCACTGTGACCGCACGCGCGCTCTTCCAGCAGAACCTCGCACAGGGACAGCTGTCTGCACGGTGCGCCCGTCTCACTCACACACGCACGCTCGCTCACTCGCACACGCACGTTCGCTCACTCGCACACGAGTGAGGTGCTGCGCCGGCAGCGCTCCGTGGAGGCGCGCCGCATCATCGGCGCCTCCACTGTGACCGTACGCACGCTCTTCTACCTGAACCTCGCGCAAGGAAAGCTGTCCGCACAGTGCGCTCGTCTCACTCGCACACGCACGCTCGCTCACTCGCACACGAGCGAGGCGCTGCGCCGTCAGCGCTCCGTGGAAGCCGCCGCCTCCACTGTGACCGCACGCGCGCTCTTCTAGCAGAGTCTCGCGCAAGGACAGCTGTCCGCACAGTGCGCCCGTCTCACTCGCACACGCACGCTCGCTCACTCGCACACGAGCGAGGTGCTGCGCCGTCAGCGCTCCGTGGAGGCGCGCCGCATCATCGGCGCCTCCACTGTGACCGCACGCGCGCTCTTCCAGCAGAACCTCGCACAGGGACAGCTGTCTGCACGGTGCGCCCGTCTCACTCGCACACGCACGCTCGCTCACTCGCACACGCACGTTCACTCACTCGCACACGAGTGAGGTGCTGCGCCGGCAGCGCTCCGTGGAGGCGCGCCGCATCATCGGCGCCTCCACTGTGACCGCACGCGCGCTCTTCTACCTGAACCTCGCGCGAGGACAGCTGTCCGCACAGTGCGCTCGTCTCACTCGCACACGCACGCTCGCTCACTCGCAAACGAGCGAGGCGCTGCGCCGTCAGCGCTCCGTGGAGGCCGCCGCCTCCACTGTGACCGCACGCGCGCTCTTCTAGCAGAGTCTCGCGCAAGGACAGCTGTCCGCACAGTGCGCCCGTCTCACTCGCACACGCACGCTCGCTCACTCGCACACGAGCGAGGTGCTGCGCCGTCAGCGCTCCGTGGAGGCGCGCCGCATCATCGGCGCCTCCACTGTGACCGCACGCGCGCTCTTCCAGCAGAACCTCGCACAGGGACAGCTGTCTGCACGGTGCGCCCGTCTCACTCGCACACGCACGCTCGCTCACTCGCACACGCACGTTCGCTCACTCGCACACGAGTGAGGTGCTGCGCCGGCAGCGCTCCGTGGAGGCGCGCCGCATCATCGGCGCCTCCACTGTGACCGCACGCGCGCCCTTCTACCTGAACCTCGCGTGAGGACAGCTGTCCGCACAGTGCGCTCGTCTCACTCGCACACGCACGCTCGCTCACTCGCACACGAGCGAGGCGCTGCGCGGTCAGCGCTCCGTGGAGGCCGCCGCCTCCACTGTGACCGCACGCGAGCTCTTCTAGCAGAGTCTCGCGCAAGGACAGCTGTCCGCACAGTGCGCCCGTCTCACTCGCACACGCACGTTCGCTCACTCGCACACGAGTGAGGTGCTGCGCCGTCAGCGCTCCGTGGAGGCGCGCCGCATCATCGGCGCCTCCACTGTGACCGCACGCGCGCCCTTCTACCTGAACCTCGCGCGAGGACAGCTGTCCGCACAGTGCGCCCGTCTCACTCGCACACGCACGCTCGCTCACTCGCACACGAGCGAGGCGCTGCGCCGTCAGCGCTCCGTGGAGGCGCGCCGCCTCATCGGTGCCTCCACTGCGGCCGTTTCACACGCACACTCATTTGCTTGCTTGTTTGGCCGTGGAATGAAAGAGGAAGATCTCCCGCCTGGCAAGGTGTCCAGCCCAGTGGTAGTACAGAGCTATTCTATATATACTGCAGTACTTCGGAACTTTGATAAAGCGATTTAGGCTTCGGTGCGTTTTCGCTTGTAACTCTTCGACAGAGCCGCCACACATTTAATTTTCACATACCCTCGCACACACATGCACTTCATTTGCGTAAACAGATAAGTATAACGGCTCTTCTTCAAAGGACCTAGCAAGCTGACGGACGTAAGGAGATTCTGTAATATACCTTTTATAAAAAGAAGAACAGACAAGTTGCTCTATATATATATATATATATATATATATTTCGGAATAATAATATATATATATATATATATATATATATATATATATATATATATATATATATATATATATATATATATATATATATTAATGTCTTATCCATAAGTAACAGCCTACATAATATGTACGCAATTGTACACTCACGAGGATTATTACCTCAACTCTGATTATCTAATTTATTCTGAATTCATTAGGAACAACATAAAATTAAAGTGGTCCTTAAATATGTTACCAGTTATACTTTTTTCAATAAAACTTCTTTTTAATGTTAAATATGTTCACATAAAAAATATTAGATTTGGCAGCGAGGTTAGGTTAGATTAGGAGTGGCATGGTCCTTCGAGCTGGATGATTGTGCTTGAGCTGGTAAACAAAATTGGCCTGCAAAATGCAGGTTATTCAAGTACAATAAGTGATATTTTAAAATAATCATTTTGAGTAAGCATTACCGATAATGTTCAAGATTGAATTGTAGTCGATATACGAATAGCCACGGACATTGCAGCTGTTACCTTTGCCACTCCTCCACAGTCTCCGCTGCCCGCCGTGGTCTTCTTTGTGTTTGAACATATTTCCAGGCAGCCGTGGCGACTGATGAATGATGAGTTTAAAATGAATCAGGCAATTTGATAGATCACTTGCTTAAATTCTAGTCTTAAATGTATAGTGTGACACTATATCTCATAGTAAAAAAAAATCATGAAAATTTACTGATATTTATCATAATGGTTAATAATTTACCTTACAGATCAAACTCCATACCAGATAAACCAGTACGTGGTTCAGTTATAGCGCAACGAATCAACACATTCTCGCATAGCACGTCGCCTCAACCGACCACGCCTGTAAAATCTCCCACAAAACTAGAAAAGACAACCCTACAAGAGCCCACAAATGAAGAACCCAATGACCAACTCAAAACAAGCCCGCTGAAAAACATAGACAAGATAAAAATGAGTCTTGAAAGTCCCTCCCAAATACAATACGAGCCAATAATAGATCCCTCGGTGGATTTGAGCCCAAGCACGGAGAATGAGCCGAGCTCTTTCAGCGCGATCAACTATTCTGAATATAATGAAACAACGTATAGAGATATTAAAGGAAATTTGCAGCAAAGTGAACCAATGATCAAACAGAATATTCTAGAAAACGATATGTTTGATGCATCCTACTCGAGTTCGAATGAGAATGATGATGATGACAGTGATAACAAATTCAGCACAATCAAGCGGTCTCCATATACCAAGAACACTGACGCTAAATCTGATCTGAGTCGACAGAACACAGTTATAGAAAATGTGAATTATAAGAAGGAGAATGGTACAACCACGCTTGATGGTGAGTTTTACAATTTGGTAAATTTATTTCATAGAAGCAACATATATCTATCCTCAATTATGAATCAAGATACAGATGTTTTGTCAACCACGAGTACTGAGATTTATTTTTCCATTGAACTGGATTCGGTTTTCGATTCAAAGTGACGTTTTTTGAAACTGATTTTAAAAGCTTACCCACAAACCAATCTTAATTTGACCCATTTTCAATATATCGCCAATTTGGTTGACAAACCTTTACCTAGGACGTCCATTCCCGACTCAGCCGTTCATTTCTGCAATATAGATTTGCTTTGTCACTCTTTCCTCGTTCATTCTTTCTACATGACCATATCCAGAGATAATTTTTAATTAATTAAAAATTAACTTATTAAATATTTCAAGATTACATAAATATGACAAACTACTCAATGAGAAAGCGTTCTCGTCACAATTCCAATTTGAACCATCATTCGATTGTGCGCTAGTTACGGTTTTAGGTGTTCGAAATTTAAATGAGTTCGAATAAAATTAGATTGATTCAGAATTCGATTCTGTCGGGAATAGGCAGGTCGGGCAGGTTTCCTGTTTTGTGACCATAAGCATAGCATCATTACGATGCCATTTTATGCTATTCTCTGAGAGTATAGTTCCTCCCTACTCAATTTGCGCTGCAACATTGAGAAACACTTCTAGTGTGATTAGGGATGTAACGATACATCATAATTGTGTCGATACGATACCGATTACTGTAGTAAATAATCGGCGATACTGATATACTGTATCGCCGGTTTCTATTTCTACTCAGTCACCTTTACCTGTGACTGAGTAGAAATAGAAAAAAAAGCAAATAAATAATGAATAATTTTCTTTATTATGCATAAAAGTTACGTATATTTATCAGAGACTGAACCTTGAGAAGGTTGAAAACCAAAATGTCAAATGAAAATTTTAATACAAAAATTTAAAGAAAACATTTTTTTATGTGAAATAATCAAGAATATTACCAAGCAATCAAAGCGCTAAATAAGAAAGTAATTTTCATTATACAAAGTGATAAAGTTAACCGATATAAAAGATTAAATCAGTAATTACAGTTAAATTTTGGTAGATTTTTGTGAAGAAAATCAAGTTTATTTAAATAATTAGCAGAATATCTGTTACGCAAATCATTTTGAAAGAGACCTGCAGTTGAAAACAGACACTGAGGCAACTGAGCTGAACAAGATTGTCGCGCGTATTAATCGGCGATGCTGATATATCGGTTTGCCGATTATACCGGTATCGATATCGGAATCGTTACGTGCCTGAGTGTGATTATGTGATTTTATATAAAAAAACCGGCCAAGAGCGTGTCGGGCCACGCTCAGTGTAGGGTTCCGTAGTTTCCCGTCCGTCACAATAAGTGTTCCCACTTATGAGTTTTAAGGTGGGTATCCATTATGTTCGCGCTCCAGCAGCGCTCCGCGCTCCTGCAACTGCTCCCGCTAGTGGGTACTGTTGTTTCCACTTTTCAGATTTTTTCATATTTTCTAAACTTACGGTTCAAAAGTTAGAGGGGGGGGCACACTGTTTTTTACTTTTGGAGCGATTATTTCCGAAATTATTGATATTATCAAAAAATGATTTTAGTAAACCCCTATTCATTTTTAAATACCTTTCCAACAATATATCACACGTTAGGGTTGAAATAAAAAAAAAATCACTTCCCACTTTACGTATAGGGGGGCTACCCTAATAAAACATTTTTTTCCAATTTTTATTTTACCACTTTGTCGGCGTGATTGATACACATATTGGTACCAAATTTCAGCTTTCTAGTGCTAACGGTCACAGAGATTAAGCGAGGACGGACAGACGGACAGACAGACATGGCGAAACTATAAGGGTTCCTAGTTGACTACGGAACCCTGATGAAGTGATAAATGAACTTACAGTCTACCTGATTATAAGTGGCTACTGCAGCCCATGGACGTTTGCAACGAACTTTAGAAGATTACAGATACATTGTTATATCTGATGACGTAGATTGAAGGTTTTGCAGCCTTATTTTTTATGTTTTTGTACGAAGCGTAGTGTCAATTTTTTTTGTAGAATATGAATGAAAAATTAGCACACAGTCCACCTGATGGTAAGTGGATGCTGTGGCCCATGGACATCTATATTTATCCTCGATTAAGAATCAATATAGAGATGCATTGTTACCCCGTAGGACTAAAATAGTATGCCTCATTTCCAGTGAAAAAAGGTCTCCGGTTCTCTAGATTCTCCTTACGAAACACAGCAGCATGGAGTTGCTATTTTACGCTGGTATTCTGTGAGTGTTCCTACCCCGATCGAGCTGACCATAATATAACTGCAAGGTGGCTCTATCATGTAATGTTTTCACTTATTAACATAGGTCTTTCAAAAGTACTTGATTTGCTGCTGCCCCTATCGGCACCGTACTTACTTCGTTGAGTCACATGTACACATGTATATCAAGTAGAATTAGCCTGTACCAGTATGAAGATGTCACTTGTGAATTTTCCTTCTACGTTGGTTGGTATGGTTGACTAATTGCCAATTAAAGCTATCCCCTTTATAATTTATCTATTACATTCATATCATATCAATCCTTTTAGGTCCACAACTGGAAAAGATTTTCCACGCATACGCCAATTATTAAGAATTTTGGGTTTGGTTAAGGTTTGTCCATATTTACCACGATTTAGAAACGATAGCAAACTTAGAAATCACATATGATAAACAAAATTGTAATTAATTATGGTAAAGAAAAAAAAGATGTTTTAGTCGCTTTTCATACACTCGCTGCCAGAGCGCTCTTCCTCATCATTATTTGTGAAGCCTTTTTTTTTATAGAATAGGCTGACAAACGAGCACACAGTCCACCTGATGGTAAGTGGTTGCTGCGGCCCATAGACATCTACATCTATCTTCCATTACAAAACAAAATGCAGATACGTTGTCACCCGTGAGGACTGAGATGGAATGCCTCATTTCCAGTAAAAAGGGTCTCCGGTTCTCTACACTCACCATATGAAATACAGCAGCATTAAGCTACTATTTCACGCTGGTATTCTGTGAGAGCGTGGTCCTTCCCCGTTCGAGCCGACCCATTCATGCTACAACTATACTACTAATATAACTGCAGCATGGCTCTACCACGTAAAAATGGATTTCGGTTTTTGCGGAATTTTCCGCCATCAATCGTGGCTACATCCGTCAGTCAGCAGGGTCAACCTCGTCACGTCGGTCATTTGAGAAAATACAACAATAATAAAAGTATTAGGAAAAATGTGTAAACACACAACTCCATTAAATAAACTGAATTTTTGGGCGTCTGTTACAGATGTATCTCCCGAAGGTATGGATGATGAAGGCACCATTTACGAAGACTTGGATGATGATCCAGGTCTCACAGCAAGAGCACTCTATGACTACCAAGCAGGCAAGTATACACATGTGAACCAACATACAGAGCTATGAATTGTCTTCATGTGATTTCATCCGTTTTGTCTTATTTAGGCCCGTGTTTGACCACAATCTCACCTGGTGGTGGAAAGTAGAAGTCAAAGTTGTCAATAGTGAATTGCATTGTCTTATCCTAGCAAAAGTCTTCTCACTGTTGTTTATTTGGGACACCAACAAGATATATGTATACATTCTTATAGAGTACTAAGGGTTCTTAAATTTCCATTCCATCTCGATCCTCAGAGTAATAATAATAATAATATTTCACAACTATCACACAACGCCATCTAGTCCCAAGCTAAGCAGAGCTTGTGTTATGGGTACTAGACAACAGATAAACATACTTATATATTTCTAAATACATAAATATTATAAATAAATTACACCTAGACACAGAACAAATGATCGTGCTCATCACACAAACATTTGTCCTGGGTGGGAATCGAACCCACGACCTCCGGCTTAGCAGTCAGGGTCACTAACCACTAGACCAACAGACCAATAGTTGACAACGCATCTGCATTTTGATTCATAATTAAGGATAAATGTAGATGTCCATGGGCCACAGTATTCACTTACCATCAGGTGCACTCCTTGCTTGTATGTCACCCTTATTTTATATATAAAAAATTGCCTTAAGTTCTGGAGCTAACTAGGTTAGGAGTATGTCATATCTACATTGTACTGATGGCGTTGCTATTATTATGGAGTTGTTAAAAGACTAAGGAATAAGTACTTGCCGATTGGCCTCATAGTAATATAGTACCCGGTTGACCGAGCTTTGCTCGGTATTTTTCGCTCGGTTTTTTTTTAATTCGTGTGTTTTGGAAATTATATTTAGATACAAATTACATACTGATGAAATACGAATAATATTTTTTTAATCTTAGCGACATAATAGAATAAACTGAACTGGTTATTTGCATAAAAAATCATAAGTGCAATTAGTTTAATTTAAATTTTCGTGTTTTTAAAAAATACTAAAAAAGGGCTCGAAAAAATTTTTCAAAAAAGAAAGGAACTTGAAAAAAAAATTAAAAAAATTCGGTCGGTCGGTCTGGGCTCGAACCATGGTATTACGATTTTGTGACCGCCCAATATACCAATTAAGCTATTTGTAATCATTAATAAACTGTCAAAATTTACCTTCTTATTTTGCCTGCCTTGCCTTGCCTGAAAACCCGGACAAAAGGACATTTTCTAAAAATAAATCCTAGCTAGATCGATTTATTGCCCCCGAAACTCTACTGGATACTAAATTTTGTGAAAATCATTGGAGCCGTGTCCGAGATTCCGAATATATTTATATATACGAGAATTGCTCGTTTAAAGGTATAGGATAATATAAATTTAAATACAGTAATATATAATTATTACTAAGTAGTTCTTGACATGAACATTCGCATGTTCACGTCAAGAACTACTTAGTTTGTATCTATTCTATACTTAAATGGTTTTGTTTTATACCATTTAAGAATAGAATAGAATAATTTTTTATTCAATATAGGTTACAGGTAATTCTTATTGAAAGTCAATATTTTACGTTACCACTGGTTCGAAAAAAAACCTCTGTCCTGGGAAGAAACAGCAACCCAGCAGCACTATGTTATTTATTCCTTGAAATTATCACATGTTGTTTGTAAAAATTTCATATGTGTTTCCATCCGCTTACAATATGGGTTTCTTCAAGGGAAGAGTCAATAGGCTTTTATTAAGTCAGTGCGCTTCACCATTTTAGGCTACATCACCACTTACAATCTGGTGGGATTGTAGTTAAGCGCTGGCTCAGTTCTCCACATGTCGTGTGCATATTAAAATACATTAATTACCAGGCTATCCCAGGAGCAGGGTATTGTTTTTTCTAGTATATATGTATGTATGTCAATTTGTAGGCACGATCTGTAGCCTAAACTACTTGATGGATTCTATAATATAACATTTACATAATTTAAAATATAACATGTACATTACGTTGTTCAATTCGACTTAGTTGTGGACGTGACGTATACAGCATATAAAACTATCAATCCAATTATTTTTTTACGCAGTCAGGTTTTTTAAACTATTCTGTTAACCATGGGCTTGTTTTATGAATAATCTTTACTTTGTTTCAGCGGATGAATCTGAAATTACTTTCGATCCGGGAGACATAATCACCCACATTGAACAGATTGATGCTGGATGGTGGCAGGGTTTAGGCCCAAGAGGGGTATTTGGGTTGTTCCCAGCTAACTATGTTGAGTTATTGCCGTGCCCCCCGCGTTAATGAATTACAGTCTACATATTTACAAGGTAATAAGGTTCAAATAGTAATGGAGGCAATTGAGACTATTGTATTTTGTACATTTAGTACCCTATAAACTTTAGTATTAAAGGTATATGTAACAGACTGAGTACTTTTAAATACATAATATTCATTATTCAAAATTTGCCTTCATAACTATGACCCGTTGTAAAGATATGGTGGATTTTTTTATTATCATGTAAAACAGTTTTACACGTTTTACAAAAATGTACTCTTCCATTCGTTTTCTACTCATAAATATGGGTTGTTTGTTAATAATATGTAGGTTTTTTAGTTTTGTTTTTAATATCTTAGCTTTATTGTTTTTGTAAAGACAAGATATTTAAATATAGCATTGTAGGTTTATTCCCACATTGAGTGTACCTTAAAATATATACTGAAATGATGTAATTTTTTCTAATTAATTTCGTAATAGGTATTTGAATTTTCTGTAAAAAGTCTCAAAGTATTTAAAACGAATAAAAAAGGACTGGCAAGAGGTATTGATTCAATAAGATTTTTAAAATGATAACTTTTAGAATCGCTGTGAAACTTGAAGAAACAAAAAACCGACACTAAAAAGGGACAAACATACATCAGTAGGATTTAACTTGCGAGAGTAGTAATGAATGCGATAGAATACATTATACAGTTTTTATTATTATCTCGGTCTCCTTTTCTGAGGATTTCAAAAGTCACAGCTTTTTATTAAGAATTTATTAAATAATAAAATAATTAAAATAATATAATAAATTACAATGGCAACATTTTATTCATTATTTATATTTTAGCTGCATTTTGATACTTTGATTTAAAATTATGTTTGTGTTAGTGCTTGTGAAATTGACGTAATTAATTTTAGGAGCAGTAATACAATTTTTGATTATTGTTTTTCAAATTATTCCATATTAAATGTTATTAAGTAATTTTATTATTTAAGCATCAAATGAAAGGACCACTCCAAGTTACTACTTAAATAAAGTACCTTCTAAGTTCTTACGAAATCAAATCTTTTAAGGCTTCAAATAAACTTTAAAATGGGATTCGAATATGACTAAACTTAAATAATTAGTTATATTGTTCAAACAAAAAGAATATGGTTTTCTTTTCTTTTATGTCAAGACTGATAACATTTTGATTATTTCATTAAAATGAAACACACAAGTTGCAAGAAATTTTATAAATTTTTAATATTGATCCTTTTTGTAACATTGACTGTTAGGGCCTGCACAGAAGGAGGACTATTGTCCGCAAACGACAAGCGTCCCGGGAGCGTGGTAAATCTGCCGGAACTTACCACGGACTCAATGCCCTCCACCGTACATTCTCTGGAACTTCATTGAACATATTGTGTTGTAATGTACTAAAAGCTTAAGAAATAATACGTGGTACAGCCGCGCTGCAGCTATATTATGGTTTCAGCACAACTGAGTCAGCTGGATCCGGGATAGATCCACACTCACAGAATATCAGCATAAAATAGTAGCTTAATACTGCTGTGTTTCGTATGGTGAGCGTAGTGAATTGAAGAAATTTTTACTGAATACAAAGCATTTAGTCCTCAGGGGTGACAACGCATTTGCATTTTGATTCTTAATTGAGGATAAATGTAAATGTCTATGGGCCACAGTATTCACTTACCATCAGGTGGCCCGTGTGCACATTTTTTATCCTTATATTATATAAAAACTTGACCCAATCTCATACCTGCTCAACGCCGACTTAAACCCGTTGTGAATGTTGTGCCTTGGCACGTTAAGTGCGTGATTTAGGGAATTCCGCCGTATTGTAGTGCGGTCTGTCTGTCAATGTTACTGTACTTTGGAAGACGTTTTGTACGTGGAACTTTGAGTCCCTCGCATACGTTACGCGATGCAGTTATAGAGTTATTTATTATGAGGGACAAAAAATTCTGCCCATTATTGTTGTCCATCGTCTGCGCAGGTCCTAAGAATCTACCAACACGTACCACAATATTAATGAATAGAACAATTTACACGCACCACGTTTTGCCGTCATTATCCACTGCGTGAGTGATACCGACCATAAGCAACCACCACGGAAGCTACATCGCAAACAGAACATTGCTTCGATGCCACGACTAGGGGTGCAGCGCAACCACAACCAGTTGCGTTGCCACAAAAAGCTGCGGCGACACTATTCACACATGACACACTTTGTCGCTGCGATGTGGTGTGGTTGTGGTACGTGTGGGCCGACCCTTATGCTTAGGGATCTATCAGACAGTAAACCGTTCCGGCATTCAAGCGTTCCGCGGACGCCCAGACAGCAGGCGTTCTGACCGCGTCGGTCAACCAGAATATAGGCGCTCGTGATTGGTGAGCAACTGAACGCTCGAACGCAAAACGCGTGACCGCTTCCTGTCTGATAGAACCCTTAGTAAAATAGAGCGGTTCTGAAATTTGGTAAATAATTTATTACTGTATCTACAAAATTAAATATTTCGAATTTAACTTATATACATACATACATACATATATATATATATATATATATATATACATATATATATATATATATATATATATATATATATATATATATATATATATATATATATATATATATATATATATATATACAGAAACTAGTCTGATGCCATTTTGTGACGTCATAGTCGCCGAATCAGCATCACTTGATAGAGTAAAAATCTACTGAGACTAAGCGTTAAATTGATACTTCATGGTATGGAATAATGTATCTCAAAGCAATATTTACATCATCGATATATAAATGTACCTACTATGCACTAGATTTCGATATCCGAACGCTTAATATTTTGAATTATATAACTGTTAATAAATGTTGAAGTCACATAATCTGTACCACTTTTGCCACTTCTGCGGTGTAAAATTGCAATTCAACGAAACTTATGCGTTTCGTTGAATTACAATTTGACCCTGAAATTCTTGGCGCTTACGACGATTTGGTCACGTGGAAACTATACTCTGTAAGCGTTCTAGCGCTGCATGTTTTAATAGTTTGGTTAAATGACGTAACTATTTTTCAGCGCTGCGGCAAGTACCGCAGTCATAAAATTGCAACACGTCTTTTGTTCTGAATTGCTTCTCTAGTACATTGTACTCAATGATTTACATAAATTATATTATTTAAAAAAATATTCATTTGTCTTTAAAATTATGTGAAGTAAGTATGTACGAAAAATCTACAATACACACAATATTAATGTAGCATTGGCAAGCCAAAAAGTTGTCAACGAGATTTGTTTATCCACTCTGCTCATCTATAAAGTTAGTTTGCATACAGTACCATTCTTACTTTATTTGCATTGTTATGAGAATACATTTAAGTGAACGTTATATACAAAAATGTTCATCATACAAAACGTTAATTATAAATCATGTAACAACCACTATTTATTAGTGTTAATTCTATTATTAATATTTTTAAAGTCATGTAGGCTATATGTGCTTGGTGTAGGATTTAACTGAAATAAATTCCTATAATATGTTTATCAAATTTGTAAGGAATAACAATTCGCTTAGACTGTTTACGCATTTTTTTACAAGTACTTATGTTAGTGATTATTTATAATTTATGACTATACTGCCATTTCAGGCTGGGGATTGTGAAGATTCGAGAAATGTGTATAGAATTAATTTAGTCAAATTTCATGATACGAAGTGTTTATAATCCGTTCATATTTAATTAACTGATTCAAATTCAAAAATCGCCATTGTCTTTGTGGATGTTTTAATTTAATTAAAACTAGCAGCTACAATAATAATTAAAAAAAACTATTTGGTCATTATACAAAACTTCAATGCATTCATACACACATTAATATGTCTCGCATAATCGCATTACATTTAATTCATTAAAATGAAGAAAAAAAAGTTAAAACCAAATACATTAAGTAGCACATAATGCTGTGTATCGACAAAAGACTGAGTCTATATAATATTTCAATCTCAGCCTTAGTCAAAAATTACGTGATAATTTTATTTTCATAAATATATTTTATTTAGCTTTATTTATCGCTTTACTAGTAATTTTTTCTTACTCTCGCTATGTTTAAACTGTGGTTTAAGAAGAGTCTAGGGTAGTCCCGTAAGCGCGGCTTCACATTCACCATAATCATGAATGTTCACGCCTGTCACACAGAAAGGTAGGCAGTGAACCTGCCACGCCTCTCTCGCATCCTTTACATCCATATACCTATGCATAAAGGCTCGTTGGTTAAGGATACTCTTAATCTGGCCCATCTTCAATATATCGCCAATTTGGTCCATAAACTTTAGTCTGGGGCGTCCCTTCCCGACTCTTCCGTTCACTTCTGCAACGTAAATTTGCTTTAGCACTCTTTCCTTGTTCATTATTTCTACATGACCAAACCACCGAAGTATTCGTTTCTTAGTCCTTGTCACAACATCATTTTGCGCACCACACCTTTATTTTTCGCGCAATTTCTCACCCTGTCACATTCTTCGCAAAATTTGACGTGTAATATCAAATTCATGCTACATTAGAATTATACAATTTAGTTTGCATATTTTTGCGAGAGTTCTTTATCGAAACAGACTCCATACTTGAGACAAAGTACTTTTTGTAGTAAAGGTGGTTTATGTTTAGGTAGACGTGTTTGAATACCATCCGTCAATATACAATGTGTTCTTCAGAGAAGACAAGAATTTTAATACGATAATGCATTCAATAATATAAATTTTTCTGGACATATTTGTTTAATATACAAGTATTAAATTTTGTGAATTTAACTTTTTATTTTGATACTTTACCTTAATAAATGTAAATTTTACGATAGCACTTGCTTAAGATAAATAATAAAATAATCATCGAGAACATGATGTGCCAGACAATTATATTGTTTTACAATTGAACATCTGATGGTAAATGGCTACTGTGAATGGACACCTGAAGCTTTGTGATTAAATGTAATATAAGCAGGGATGCGCGCGTGCTGTACTCTTCATTTGTTGGGCGCTGGCGGAATAACAGCGATGTAGGCAACTGCAACATTTATGCTGAGCTAGAGCCCATTCATTACTATACTATGTAATTCTGGTTATTTCTATGTATACTGCTCACTGTAACTTTATTGGTGGTAATGAATAAATGTTTTATTATTATTATAAGCAAACTTCAAACAATGAAGACAATTGAAGGGTTACCGTTGTTGCAGTAAATATATAGCTGAAACAGTAAGTTTACTCCGTACAAATGTCCGAATCGAAGTACATGCAGACGCGTCGCAACAAGACTGGCTGACCGAGCTCCGCAAAGCTGTCTATCCCGAACATTACGTATTAGATTTATAATATAGGCATTCCCTATGTGTCGATGAAAACGAAAATATTTTTTTTAATCAATACTTTATAATGTTGGCAGCCCTGTACCAATAAGCGAAGTCTAGGACCGTCCCTCAATAGAACAACCTGGTTAGAGTTTACGGTTCAGAACCGTGCTTTGTAAATTTCCTGTGGGTGGCCTATGTTCAGCTAATTCTAATGAATTTACATAACCCTTAATGTTATATCTTATAAAAAAAATTAGTTTCGTTTAGTCTCATTTACTTTTGAAACAAGTTAATTTCATTAGGTTATTTGAGCAACCTAGAACCAAAATTGATATTGAAATAACCATTATAAAACTTTTTCAATTAAAATTTATGATCCAATGGACTGTAGGATAAAATAGGACTAAGATACTGCTGTAGCTATATATTTACTGCATCGTTATAACATCAAGGTAAAATATCTCGCAACATGTTGCTTAAAATGGTTCTGAGACCCTTTACGTTTACCTGATAAGAGCCATGCTACAGTTATATTAGTAGTATAGTTGTAGCACAAATGGGTCGGCTCGACCGGGTAAGGACCAAACTCTCACAGAATACCGGCTTAAAATAGCAGCTTAACTTTGCTGTGTTTTGTATAGTGTGTAGAGAACCGGAGACCCTTTTTATTTGTATTATCTTCATTTTGATTCGTAACCGAGGATAGATGTAGATGTCTGTGGGTCACAGCATCCACTTACCATCAGGTGGACTGTGTGCTCGCTTGTCACCCTTATACTATAAAATAAACCCATCCAACCGGAGCACAGCAGCGCCACCAACCCGCAAAATCTTAGAAGAAACCTAGCACCTAGTAAACTTAAGATTATCAATGTCACTGTCGTGTCTTACTAGTGCCAAAATCGTTTATAACCCCTTTTGTACCATTTTGTAGTGGAAACTGTTTATAGATATATCCTCTTAACATTATTGGCCTATAATTAGTGAAAGTAACCAAATGGTCTGATATAATTGTAGACAAAAAATGATAATAACAAATTAAACTTATATGTATAAGACACGATAATTCTGGTATTACTTATTGGACATATCTTACTTTACTAGATTGTTTTAAATATCGAACTATATATTTTTTCTTTTTATTATTAATATTTTTTTTACGTATCAAATGACTATTTACTCACCCTAATTTCAACGTCCCATTAGCAGAATTATTGTGCCTTAACACAATACACATAAACATTGTGATTAAAAACTTTTAGAATATGATATTAACTTGTTCAAGAATAATTAATTTACAGATTTATTTCCTTGATAGAGAGAGCTGCATCGCAATACTTGCACGGTAATCATATTAAGACGGTGCAATTTTCACTGGTCACAATAACTCACAAGGTTTAATATTATAGCAGCTGCACTTTTTTTTGCAATATAATAAATATTTCTCTTAGTCTTAAGATGTGTACAGAATTTATGTAAATTAGTATAATTTTGTTAAATGTGTCACCTCACTCATCGCTTTTATTGGTCTGAAATCCGTCAAATGTAAAAACTTTTTACACATAACTCGCTATTGTTGCTATTTTAAATATTGACATGTTTTAAATATTTAGTTAAAATGAATTACTTTAAATTAGCGAACTCCAGTTTGAGAAAGCCTGACATAATACATTGTTAAGTTTAATAGCGAAGATTTAAATGGCATATTGATTTTTATTATGTCACATATTTCATTTCCGTTAAGTTTTCGTTCCACTTGGTAAGTAATGACTCATACAAATAATTGTAATTCTCCAAGATGAAGACTAAGCTTTGCTTTTCTATAGTAATATAAATGCAACCCAATGATTGTACTCGTAATGGTGTGTTACTATAAGTGTTACAAACTGTTCAGTGTATATTTTGTTTTTATTTTCACCCTAGGTATTCTATAAATTCTCTATTTATTTGTTATGTTTACCCTACAGTTTGTAAAACTTATTGTATGTTTGCATTGCAATATTTTTATTATGTGTATGGTGCTCCATTGTATTGTAACATAAGTGTACATTTGTATCCAACTATTTTCGAAATAAACAAGTCCTAGAATCAAAAAGTATGTTTATTTTTTTGTAACAACGCTTTGTTAATTCGAGGTTATTATCACGTCTTTATTAACACTCATTCGTGTGTCCTCTTGTCTCTCGAATTTCGTAATTTCGTTGAGACAACACACCTACATGAGTACTTAAAACTAACTTCCCGATGAGCTAGAGAATTAAAATTTTGAACATAACTCAGAATCGGATGATAACGTAAGAATATATTTAAAAAAGACGTGGTATATTAAAAAAATATTTATTTTTATAACCGGTTATTATATTTTTAACACACCCATTTCTATGTAATGTAGGAAAGGTGTTAGATGAAAAGAAGACGTGTTGTTGGTACTAAAACTAATTAAACTACTCTTAACTAATTCTATTTTAACTCATATATGCTGTCGTGGGGGCTATATACACGTCCATCCGATAAAAAATTAAAAAAAAGTAATATTTGTTTTTTTTTAATTATAAATATAAAACTTAAATCTAACAAGATTGTAAATGTAAATTACGAAAGTTAAAATAGGTATATTCTATGGGTATGTCGGGTAGCCAGAACCCTTCGCCTCATAAAAATTAAAAGTTAATAATAATAATAAATCATTTTATTTTTCTCTTCACAAAAGTATATAATATCACCTTAGTTGTGCCTGTGCATGTACTTAGAGTTATAAAGCGCCGAACATCCGGAGATGACATGCCTAAGTGACTCCCCGGGATGGCGACAAGCTGGACAGACGTCGCCGGTGCTACCGATGTTCTGTGACATCGGTATCGATGTCATCGGACCAGGTATCGGTATGTTTCAGCCTCGGAAAGGGTCTTTAAGTTGACGGACATTGACAAGTCTACGCCCTCAGAGTTAGCAACCCTTCCCCTTTCAACATGGAGGACCGCACACTTATCCGTACCCAGCTCCATTCCAATGGAATTGCTAAATTCATAAGTGATGTTTAGTAATTCCATAAGATGGGAGCGACTGGAGGCGAATAACTTGAGGTCATCCATATAGAAAAGGTGAGTCACTTTTGTCCCTCCTTTCCGTAGCTGAAATCCCCTCCCGGAGCCCTCCAGTAAGGTACTGAGAGGGTTCAAAGAGAGGCAGAACCAGATTGGACTCAGACAATCGCTCTGGAAGATACCCCTTCTTATCCTTATGTGGTTTTCCGCAGCCATCATCCGCTCGCCCAGATGACAAAGGATCGTGCTCCACTGCCCCATACACTGCTCGAGGAAGTCTCTAACTGTACAGTCAATCTTGTACAGCTCGAGGACCCTCTTTAGCCATGTATGGGGCACCGAGTCGAACGCCTTTCTGTTGTCTATCCAGGCGGCAGAGAAGTTCCGACGGTTGCGTTTCACCACTTTGCCTATGACCGCGTCAATGAGGTGTGGTTCCTTGGTTCCACGACCGCCGCCCCGACATCCATTTTGAGCGTGTGACATCACCTGGTTTAGCTCCAGGTGACGAGTGATTCTCGCGCTCAAAATGGATGTCAGTGTCTTATATATGGTGGGTAGACACGTGATGGGGCGGTATTTGCTCGGGTCTGTGGTATCCTGATCTTTAGAAACCAAGTGAGTGATCCCAGTAGTGAAGACGCCCGGGAGCGACTTCTGGTCGAGAGCCTCTTGAAACTGTCGGGCGAGCACAGCGTGACACACTATGAACCCCTTCAGCCAGTAATGATGCAGCTCGTCGAGCCCCGGACTTTTCCAGTTTGGGGCCCTACGGTCCGCCTTAGCCACGTCTTCCAGCGTTATGGTGATGGGGTCCATGGGCGTAACACTCGCACCCTGGCTCGCCACAACTTCCATCCAAGGGCTCTCACTGTGGTTTACGGGCTCTGACCACAGGCCACGCCAGAATGCGATAATGTCAGCCTGATCCGGTCCTGGGCCCGCTCCATATACCTCTGGTCGCTCCAATGATTTATAGTGCCTCTTCTGATCACTCTGGAAGAGACGATTCTGGTTGAACCGCCTTGACCTTTCGGTAAATCGTCGAATCCGCTTCCCCCAAGCAGCGATCTTTTGCTTCAGTTAGTTTCTGCATGATATCCGGCTTGGACAAACTGATATTTGTCCTAGCAAACGCCATCCTAACGGTGCGCACAATCCTCGGTCTATAATTACCCGACCTGAAGCTTGTCAGTCTGCTGATAAGGGCCCTTGCCTTTGCGATGTCCTCGATTCTTTTTCTCCAGGCTGGGGTGGCGCTACTTTGTCTAGTGGCGCGTCCAGCCTTGGGAAGATTGGCGCCAATAATACGGCAAACTGCCACTGCGGCGCCAAAAATAATTGAGTCCGTCTCGCAAAGGTCCCGGCTGGCTTCCAAATAGTAGTCACCAGCGTTGGGTTAAGAGCCCTCACGACAGCCCGATTTCGCTTGCTTAGGGGTATGGGGGGAAGTCGCGGTCGATTTTCGAGAGGGATGCTGCGCGTTTCCAAAATCACCTCATCCAATATGCTCCTCATTTGCTCTAGTTTGTGGGAGACTATTTCGTCGTCGTTCGAATCAACCACAACTGGAAGATCCATGGCGGCTTCCACGTGTGCCGCTGGCAACGTTGACAACAACGTTGTTGTTATTAACGTGGTGTTTTTCTGCCAAAGATTTACCTATATTTAAGAACAATGAATTAACATAAATAACTGAAGTTTTAGGGTCAGATTTGTTTAATAATATATCTGTAATAAATATATATCTAATATATGACTGTTTTAATTGTGTTCCAAAGTTTTTATTGCTTGTTTTAACTGCTGCTGTTAATTCCGATTTTCCATATTCTTTTTTCAGATTTTAAGTAATTCATTACAATAAAATTTATATAAGTGATAGTAGCCTAATGGCAGGGCGCGAACCGCGAACTCAAAAAGGTCGTGGGTTCAAATCCGCCATTCGACTACTGGCGTGAACCACTCGTAACACAAGCAATTCAAGCTTACCACGAGTGGTTAAGGGGAATATTAGTAATGTTTATAGCATTGTTAATATTCTTTTTTTTTTTTAAAGAAAAATAAAAAAATAATTACGGTAACGTTTGTATGTAGTTACGATTACGTCATCATGCGGATATTTTTTACATTTAGGGTGTAATTTGTCGCGATTTCTTAAGCATCTCAAAATACCTGGGGTAAGTAATCCAGGGCTTTTTAATAATTTTGCGATTAGAAACTTTAATTATTTTGGTATTAATTTTTAAGCATTACTTAGGGATTCTAATATGAATATAGCTGCTAAGTCAACATCTACCATACAATAAATACTTTTAAAGTCTAAAGTGAAAAGGGACGGGAAAGGACGAACTATCTAAATTATCATAATTTACACGTTCTCTAATTTTTGATGGCAAACTACGTGTATTCAAAGTAGCCTCTAATAGAAATATAAGAGTATCATGATCAGTAATGGAAGTCTCCGCAACGTAGCAGGTTGACCGGAGTTTTGTTTTCAATATGACGTGACCTAGACACGTTTTGCCATGGGCAGGAAAGGTGTGGGCAGGTGACATACTTTTAGATGCCAGACTATTTATGTAATATGGAGAGTAGTAGTCCTTACTATGTATATATGTAACTATGGTTTTTGTTGTTATAATTATAGTTGTTGTGTTATGGTGTTGTTGTTAATTGGTGTGATGCATTTTCTCGAAAAATATTAGCACGGCCGGTGTTAGCAATGAATGTTACCGGTTTGCAACATATAATTTATATGCAGAGGAAACAGCGTTGGCAATAGCACGCAGCCTTGTGGAACGCAAGCATCAAAAGGCTTATAATCGGAACATGCAGCGTCTACAACGATCTTGATGCTCCGATCTGGAAGAAAGCTGGTGATCCAGTTGCACAATTTCTCGGGAAGCCCATAGGAAGGGAGCTTCGAAAGAACCGCTTTGTGCTAAACCCAATCAAAGGCCAACGCCAAAAAAACGTCCAAACTAACGGCCAATGCCTCCACCTTGGACTCTACTGCCTCCGCCCATCTATTCCAAATCTATGAGTCAGGTAGACCAGAATATCACCAGCTGATCGACCCCGATGAAAACCGTATTGCCGGTCACTAATCAGCTGGTGATCCTCGAGGTATCGCATACGCTGGCAGTTTATAATGGATTCAATTATTTTGGAGAACAAGGAGGTGATGGCAATAGGCCCGTAGTTTGACGGATCTGAGCGGTCGCCTTTTTAGGGCCCCGGAATTGAGACAATTTTACTTCCTCCAAAAGAAGTCATATGAAAGCACATATTGTATTTTCTAGTACTTCTCAGAAAACAGTTCAATTGGCTCGTCTATAGAAGAATTGTCTAATTTCCCGTCCGAACAACACATGCTTCCTCTTTCCACTTAAGATCTCCGCAATATTTGCAATCTATGCTCATTGCTTCTATTTTTATAAGCTTGTGAGTTTCATAATCAAGAGTCTCGTCCTAATATTCAAATGCAGATTTACTAAACACTTGTAAATGTTTGACTTCGTTGTGCAGCCATTTCAGCAACAACGCGTCTGCGAGATTTAGCCGCTTCAAATGTTTCAGTGGCTCTTTGGGACGCCATGTAAAACGCCTGCCGCTGAAGTCGAGCTTGTGACTGTTCAGGCGTCTTGTGACTCTGCAGCTCGCTGAGACATCAGATACTCAGCGTCGAGCTTGGGACTGTTCTGAAGTCTCAGCAGCTCGTTGAGATGGTAGATCCTCAGCATGCTGTTGACGCCACTCTTAGGCCTCTTTTTGTGTCCCGCAGCTCTATTTGCAGCCGCACGCACCGCCTTCTCAAGCCTCAGCAACTCGGCTTGTTGGGACGTCCCATTACGTCTATCTATTTTCATAGCTCGGGTTCTGAGCTTTGCGAAATATTAGGCTTACGCTTTCGCGGCATTATTGTAAGTACGAATGAAAAAAAAAGCAACAAAATCGGTAGTAATTTACAAACAAAAATCTAAAACAATTCCAATAGCTAATTTATACCTAAACTAACCGTTATTCTTAACCTAATAATCTAATGAAAATAAAGAAGAATATATTTAAATAAAAATATATTAGGTTGCCAATTCAAATCCGGAACGAATGGACCACAAATGGTTCAGCTATAGGTTCCTGCGTTCGAATCCGGATCGAATGGACCACAAATAGTTGAGCTACTGGTTTTTAATTCAAATTCGAATCGAATCCAATCTAATTCCCTCCCCCTCCCTACCCTTTAACATGGTAGCGGAGTTAAATATGACACTACCCCAGGAGGGTACCAGCACCCCCGGTGATGGAGAATCCCTCGCTGAGCATCCACGCCCAAACTCCCCTACTCTTCCTAAGCGTGGGTGCTCAGGCTGTTCCTCGTATTCTGAGGGGGGGGGGAGGCGAAATTCCGCTCGAGATTAAGCCGGTCTTGCTCTTTCTAACCGAACAGATCAGGACACTCCTTTGTGCCTGGGCAGTTTGCGTTTACTCTGATATCTGTTTTCGACGCCTCGGCAGCCTTGAAGGTACTATACCTGTCCATCTTAAGGCTACGAGTAGAGAGAGACGACCATTCCCGCGTCTCGACTACGTCCAGATTACTGCAAACTCCGTTCTTCAACAGGTCCCATCTGCAGAGATCGTGGTACTTGGTGATTTTAACGCCCACTATGCTGAATGGCTTGGATCTCGTTTTAACGATCATGCGGGTAGATCTGTTTATGACTATGCTTTGGCATATGTATCATGTACCTCCCCTGTTGGACCTTCTGGTGACCTCTTATCCGGACGGATATCAGGTCTCCGATGTCCTCATTGGCTCCTCGGACCATTGTCTTATCCGGAGTGCGGTGCCACTCACGCTCCCATCGCGGTTGCGTACTTCAGGTTGCCGCCGTGTTTGGCATTATAGGTCGGCCGATTGGGACGGACTGCGATCTTTTTTTGCATCCTACCCTTGGAGGTGGGTTTGCTTCTCGCCGGATGATCTCAGCGTTGTTGCTGATTCTGTCGCTGATGTGGTGCTACAGGGAATGGAACTTTTTATTCCATCATCTGAAGTACCTTTCGGAGGCAGAACCCAGCCTTGCTTTGGTCGCTATCGAAAAATTGCATTACATCATAAGAATTAGCGAGAAACTAGTTCGCCATCCTTCGCGAACACCTGTGTTCTGGTCTCTCACCATGGCTGTCCAAGGGAACTGCTGCCGGTCATCTCTTTCATCTCTGCACAGGGAGGATGACTCACTGGCCCATGCCGCAAAGGACAAAGTCGATCTAATGGGCTCTCTCTTTGCGTCAAACTCGACTCTTGATGACGAGGGGAACATACCACCGACCATCCCGCGGTGTGAGTGCTCCATAGAGGATGTGGATGTGCTGTTTACGCAACGCTCGGTGTGCAGAGCACTCCTCTCCCTGGACATCAACATGTCGAGTGGGCCTGATGGAGTCCCTCCTATTGTGCTGAAGACGTGTGCTCCCGAGTTGGCACCGGTCTTAACGCATCTTTTCCGGTACTCCTACTCCCTGAGCGTAGTCCTGAAATCATGGAAGACGTGTATACGAAGTCGGGTGTACGAAGGCTTCATACACCCGATTGCTAAAAAAGGTTATCGCTATGATCCGTCCAACTATAGGCCTATCGCCATCACCTCCTTGTTCTCTAAAATAATGGAATCTATTATTAAAAGCCAGCTCATGTGGTACCTTGAGGATAACCAGCTGATTAGTGACCGCCAGTACGGTTTCCGTCGCGGTCGCTTGGCTGGTGATCTTCTAGGTTACCTAACTCATAAATGGGCGAAAGCAGTAGAGTCAAAGGTAGCGAAGGCCTTCGATCGGGTTTGGCACAAAGCGCTTCTTACGACGCTTCCTTCCCATGGGCTTCCCGCAATTGGATCACCAGTTTTCTTGCTGATGGGAGCATCAAGGTCGTAGTAGACGGTGCATGCTCCGATTACAAGCCCATTAACGCTGGTGTTCCACAAGGCTGAGAGGTATCACCAACGCTGTTTCTTCTGCATATCAATGACATGTTGCAAATCGGTAGCATTCATTGCTATGCAGACGACAGCACTGGTGATGCTTTATACACCGGTCGAGCCAATAGTTCTCGGAAAAACGTCGCCGAGTACCGGGACAAACTTGTGTCTGAAGTCGAGGCTTTGTTGAAAAAATCTTGGACTGGGGGCGACTAAATCTAGTTCAGTTTAACCCCAGAAGACACAAGTTTGCGCGTTTACCGCTAAAAAGAACCCCTTCGTCGTATCTCCTTAGTTTCAAGGCACCCTCCTTGTTGCCTCTGCCAGTATCGGAATCCTCGGCGTCGACATATCGAGTGGCGTGCACTTTTGTGGTGACTTGGAAGAAAAGGCCATATTGGTCTCTCAAAAGTTTGGCGTGCTCAGCAGAGCGGGACAGTATTTCATGCCGGCTCATCGCCTGCAACTTTACAAGCCGCAGGTTCGGCCGCACATAGAATACTGTTCCCATCTCTGGGCCGGGGCTCCCCAGTGCCAGCTCCATTCATTTGATCATATCCAGCGCAAAGCAGTTCGAATTGTCGGCGACCGAGCTCTTTCCGATCGGCTTGACTCGCTGGCACTGTGAAGAGATGTTGCATCTCTTTGCGTATTTTATCGCATCTACCACGGGGAGTGCTCTGAGGAATTGTTCGGACTAATTCCAGCCGCACAGTTTCACCGTCGCAAATCGTGACAGAACTCGCGATACCATCCATACCATCTGGATGACTGGTGGTCCACCACTAAGCGATTTAAAAGAAGTTTTCTTACTCGCACAACTTTCTTGTGGAATCAACTACCACCAGAGATATTTTCGGACCGATACGACTTAGGGACCTTCAAGAGAAAAGCCTACCCCTTTTGGTATTTGCAGCTGTTAATGGGCGGCGGTAACCACTTACCATCAGGTGAGCCTTATGTACGTTTGCCCCCTCCTATAAAAAAATTACTTAAAATAGGTATACTAACTAATAAATCTCTTCGAGAATCGAATTAGCTATAAGAATGGACGCAAATTGAACACAACCGTAAACGACGTCTGTCCTCACCTTTGAGTATTAAACCAGTTGGCGTCTGTCTGCCTTATAAAATATATTATCAATGCGTCTGCCCACGTTAGGGTCGCGCACTCAGCGAGCACGCGTCAGTGCTTGGACTGCCCTTCCAACCCCGCTTTGCGCTGGAGCTCCATTCATGTCAATCTTATCATGATAACTTTTCGGTTTAAAGAAATTTATTTCTCATAAGAACATACAATGGTTCACTTAAAATGAGATACAAAGTAATTATATACTAAAGTAAAACTGTCGCATCTACCTCTAGTGCTGGAGGTGTTATAGTTTTAAGCTTATTTACTATGAGATATAAGATTAAGATTATTTACTATGTCAGAAAAGATTACACTGTGCGTACGTATTTCCTAAGTTTACTTTTAAACAATTTCATGTTATTGCAATTTTTTTATGTCATCTGGTAGTTTATTGAACAGCTGTGCTCCCTCAAACAACAAAGTTTTTTTGCCATAATTAGTTCGTGTAGTTATTAATTGTAGTTTATTTTTACTTCTTAAGTTGTGTGTTGTTGTTTTTTTATGTAATTGTATGTTTGATTGAATAGAATTAGTGGTAATGTTTTTTATTAGAGTGCAATAAAAACTTTTAAACTATTCGTCCAAATTACTTTGTGTAAAATACGAAAAAAGAAGTAAGTTCATCTATATTAAATACTGAAAGCGACAAATGAATAAGTTTTGATAAGAATTTGATAAATACTCTCTATAAATAATATAAATATAAAAATAAATGTGCACTGTAAAAAAGTATCCAATTTAATTGTATTTATGCCTCACTATTTTGAATATAATGGCTTCCACATAAAAGGTAGATATGCTGTCGCGGACTTTCATTTAGAACTATTTAAGATAAACAATACCACGGTACATTATCTTGGTGTAACTCCAACGGTTTTAGCAGATCACGCGGGGTCACCTACTCTCGAAAGGACCAACCCAGGAGAATTTAATGAAATCGAGTAGAGGGAGGTTTGAGGTTCCCATCATTTATTAAATTTTAAATTTATATTTACTTTGCTTTAAAAGCAACATCATATATTTGTCGATTTTTGACTACAAAATTGTAAAGTTTTACATGAAAAATCGAAGTTTGTTAGTACTTGTAACTCTGCTTTTACTAAAGAAATACTCATTCGGTTTCTTTCCTAGCTCCATGCTTGTTCAGTCATGCTGAATACGCGCTCACAAGAAGCATTAGAGACAGGAATGGAAAGAACAAATGTGACCATTTTTTCTATTCAGGACAGGAATTTCTGTCTTTCGAGCGTAAATCCACTCGATTTTCTTCAATGAGTTGCGGTTGCATCTATATATTATTGTATTCTATGATTGCATCTGACTCAAAATTTCAACCTCATCGTACAGTTTGTCACTATCTAAGTCAATATCTAATAATTCATGGAGTCTAGTAATGCCTGCTAGTGTTTGATACGTTTAGAGGTAAAATTTTCTTTGCTTGTTAGGTATTTCGGATCTTCAAAGTTATACAATATTGTAAATATATCAAACAACACGTAAAAAGGTTATTGATATGGCTGATTTACCTTAAAATTGATCAGCAAGTCCGTTTTATAGCTTCGTTTTCAGATCAGTCAATATGTCTTGAATTTCAGTGCTTGTTATTTTTTATTTATTTAACCTTTATTACACACCACACTAAGGGATATAAAGGGCGGACTTAATTGTTACACTGTCAGATTCCAGTAATTTAATGACGTTCTGAAAGATTTGCATTATATTTTGCATAAAATAAAGAATACATAAGAGTGCATTTGTTTCCACATCATTGGCACAAAAGTTATTTGATATAAATGTAAAACACTTGTCTTGATCTTGCTCTTTGAAATATCCAATTAAAGCTGGTCACAACGATAGAGTTCTGTCTATGGCAGGAAGTAACCATAACCAACGAGTTGGCACATATTTCTCTAAACTCTCAATTTTTTTTCATAATTCAAAAATCTACTTTCACAAAATAAAAATCCAAGTCAGTCAACAATTTCGAAATGTTCCCACTTATGATTAACTGTCTATAGTCTATCAAGATTTTCTTTCAAGTAACAAATCACATTTATAAAGCACATACTAATACCTCCTAGCGTACCAACAAGTGCTATTTCATTTATATTATTTAAATAATGTATATGTCACGAGCATGGATGCGTAGGTACTTGAATATAAAGTCCGTAGTCTCTGCCTACCCCTCAGGGTGACAGGCGTGATTGTTTATGTATTTAATTCAATATTGTCGTGTATTACCAGCGTAAGCGAATCCACAATCCCATATCCTCCTGTGCTCGCATGTATGATATAATTCTGAGCTGTAATGTACGATCAGTATTGTCACAGCTTAGGACAGAGTTTTGCTATGTCTATAGATTCATTTCAATGGATAACAAATGAAAAAGTCTTACATAAAAATATTTAATACTTAAAATTTAATTCAATACATAATTTTATAACGTCAAACAAAAGATAACAAAATAATAAATTACATTCATAAAATAACACAATTACATTTAAAAAACCCACGTATTTTAGCGAATGATATCTGAGTGGATTCCATGCTTCGGCACTGGAATTTGATTCGCTACGTCAGGTACCACCTGTAAGAGAAATTTATCATTAATTATGTTGATCAATGAATATTATACTTATAAATATGCGTTGAAATATGTCCTAAGAATATAAAGTCAGTCCATAAATTATTGCGGGACATAAGAATCTTACAAATAGGGAGGGTGTTTCAATAATGCATGAAGGGATATACCACTCATTATTATCATCATCATTACAGCCCTTCACAAGTCCACTGCTGAACATAGGCCTCCCCCAAGCAATGCCACAAAGCACGGTCCTGAGCCGCTTGCATCCATCGACTTCCTGCATGTCTTACAAGGTCATCACTCCGACTTGTGGGGGGTCACCCTACACTACGCCTATCGGTACGAGACCGCCACTCGAGAACCTATTTTACCCATCGGTTGTCGGTTCTTCGTGCTATATGGTCAGCCCATTGCCACTCCAGCTTACTAATCCGTTGGGTTATGTCTGTCACTCCGGTTCTACTGCGGATGTCTTCATTTCTAAGTTTATCACGCAAAGAAATCCCGAGCATATCCCTCTCCATAGCTCGCTGAGCGACCTTGAGCGTCCTCAAGTGTAGTGAAGGACCACGTCAAAGATCCGTAAGTCATCAATGGCAACACGCACTGGTTGTACAATCTAGTTTCCAGGTTTTAAGGTATACCTGACGAGAAGATGTGTCTAATTTCCCGAACGCTGCCTAGCCGAGTTGGACCTACCTAGTCGGATTATTTATCCCGGGTAAACGTACTCCTCAATAACTACCGGCATCGGTGTGACATTCTGTTGGGAGACCCTTTTGAGGTCATTGAGCATAGTGCTTAGGTCCTGCAGCGATTCTGCTATAAGGACTATGTTGCGCCGCTGTCGTCGCGCCACAAGCGAAACACACCCAAGCCTAAATCGCGCAATCAAAGTTCTGAATCATAAACAGTATATAGAACAGCTATCACACTAAACGCTGGCCGCTCCCAGAACAGAACACCTTGCCCGGCGAGAGATATCCCATTTTCCTTCCAGGCCACAGTGGTGACCACCCGACGTGATCTGAACCCGCAACCAACAACCTTCGGAAACTAAAACTTCAAGCCTTCGTCATTATCCTCAAGAACCCCTACCATTAACTACTGAGAATCGTCTTCTGCAGTCTTCAGTTACTGCAAGCCAGTCATACTTGTCTTCATCTCGACTCACTGCAGATTTATAAAGCAGACTGCTGGCACTTGCTCCGGCACATCGTTCTCACCGGCATCATTTGCCAGTACGTAGTATGGCATGCATTACACATCGGCATATCATTCGCACCGGTGTCACCTGCCCTTACGCACACAGCATGCATTCCCCACTGGCATTAAGGACGCACCGGCAATCGGACTTTATTTTTTTTATAGAAGAGGGGGCAAACGAGCATGCGGCTCACCTGATGTTAAGTGACTACCGCCGCCCATGATCAACCGCAACACCAGAGGAATTGCAGGTGCGTTGCCGGCCCTTTAGAAAGGAGTAAGCTCTTTTCTTGAAGATCCCAATCGTATCGGTCCGGAAAAATCGCCGGTGGTAAACTATTCCACAGAGAGGTCGTACACGGAAGGAAACTCCTTGTGAAATGTACAGTGGTGGACCGCCAAGCATCCAGATGGTGTGGATGGTATCGGGACGTTTGCCGCGTAGTGCGTTCATGAAATTTGGCGGCTGGGTTTAATCCGAACAATAACTCAGAGCACTCCCCATGATATATGCGAAAGAAAACGCCAAGAGATGCAACATCTCTTCCGCAGCGCAAGTGAATCGAGCCGATCGGAAAGCACTCGGTCGTCGACGATTCGAGCGGCTCTGCGCTGGATGCGATCAAGTGGAAGGAGCTGGTACTGGGGAGCTCCAGCCCAGAGATAGGAACAGTATTCCATGTGCGGCCGAACCTGCGCCTTGTAAAGTTGCAGGCGGTATGCCGGCATGAAATACTGTCCCGCTCTGCTGAGCACACCAAGCTTTTAAGAGGCCAATTTGGCCTTCTCTTCCAAATGACCACAAAACTGCACGTCACTCGATATGACATATTGGTTAGATTATTTATGTAGATTAAAAACAAAGTAGGACCCAGGACACTGCCCTGTGAAGCTCCGAATGTTATATCTGATTTATCGCTTAAATATTCACTTATCTTTACTTTCTACTTGCGATCATTAAGATACGTCTTTAAATAAATAAAAGTGAGTACCCCTTATAGCTACATCCGCAAACCTGTGCACAAGGATTGATTTTATATATTTCCAAGAGATCCTCTTAAGCGGCAGACATGGATTGCACCTTGTAGCATAGTAGCATAGATGAATCTTGTATACATAAGCGGACTAGCACCATTTGCTCCGAACATTTTGATAAATCATATTCATACCCCAAGCTATCAATAAAATAAGGTTAGTCGATACATATGTATGTACCTTGAACTTGTGGGAGAGGTAATGTCTAGCTATAAATCAAGAGATATAATAAAAAAATAGTTTGATTATTACCCTTGACATCAATATAATTCTTCTTGACAATATTTTAGAATTTCGACAAGTTTATGACATCTTATATTTACCCGAACACTACACATTAAATGAAACTAATTTTATGGATTTTGTCGCATTAAATCTTCGATCAATAATATACTTGATCGAAGCATTAAATTTTGACTTTTGATTCCCGACGTTTCGGTGCTTTACAGTACGAACTTTAATGTTGCATCTTTGACAAAATGAGGCACGAGGTGGCGCGGCACAAAAACGATCGTATCTAAGCGAGACTGTACACCAAGTAAAATTAAACTACTAAAAACGCCTCGAAATAAAAATCAATAGCATAAAAAGGCTTCAATGGCAGTGACAACCAATGGGGAGAAAAAGTTTCTTGAGTGGCAGCCTCTTACCGGCAATTGAAGTGCAGGGCGATCCCCTAATAGATGGAGCGACGACCTGGTAAGACATGCAGGAAGTCGACGGAAGCAGGTGGATCAGAACCGTGCTTTGTGGCACCCCTTGGGGGAGGCCTATGTTCAGCAGCGGACTTATGAAGGGCTGTAGGTAATGAATCTAAACTTTTACCAACGCTGATCTTATGCGGACTATGATGATTTGTTTATCGACAAAAATATCAATATAGTCCCCGCCTTACGTTGCTTACGCATGTGGACAGCGGCACCAGTGTATCGACACGTGTAATTTGTGCGTGTATAGTGAAGCGATTCAATTTTGCATTTGTAGTGAAGTATACACTAGTGTGTTTATCTTGCACCCCCCCCCCCCTGATACTGACAGACTTTTTGCTTAGAAATTAATTGGCCTCTACAGTTGGTTGAATACTCAAAGATTAATCTTCATCAGTCTTTAAAAGTCCGCTGCTGGACGTGGACCTCTTACGTAGTAGGGAGGATATTGCCTTAATAGTGACACTTGGCTGGCGGATTGATGCTTGCAGTGCTAGCTGTGACAGGTGCACACGTCTGGTACGTTCGCACCTTTGTCACTGCTAGTTGCGATCGTAATACATAGTAAAATTCCGAATATCTCTTGGGAAGATTCTGGCTTGAATGACAATGTGAAACGGTGTGGTTATTACTTATATTGCCGTTACAACCCAATAAAGTCCACTTCCTAACATATGCCTCCCCCATATTTCGTCTCATAGAGGATATTTGCCATAGTTGCCACGCTTGGTACGCAGGTTGGCGATTGCAGTTTTTTATTTTTGTCGTTATTAGGAAGACTCTCCTGCCCAATCCCTTGTTTGCTTCCCGCCGTCGCCTCTTACGACACCCACGGGACGGTATAGAGTAGTGGATACTTGCACCGTCACTACATAGTAAGTTACTTATGTATAAAATAAAATTTAAAATAAACATTGAATTTTTTATCAAACAAAAATTGTTTAGTAAAGGTCGCTAGCATGCCGTTCCCAAATTTTTTCATACGTATTTGTATAAAATTTACTAGCCTGCCAGACAGACGTTGTTCTGCCCTTTTCGACGACCCTTTGTCATGTCCTATTAAAAATCCATAAATTCGCAAAAAAATTGTGGGTCACTCATGGGCAAAAAACTACCTTATCTCTCAAGTTGGGCCAAACTGCACACGGTGTGTAAATTTGATTAAAATCGGTTAAGTAGTTTAGGAGTTCATCGTGGACAAACAACATGACACGTAATTTATATATATATATATATAAAGTTTTAATTGTAACTTTTTTTAAAGTCCCGCTGGGTGCTGGTTTTTCCTAGGACAAAGATTTTTTTACTCACCAGTGGTATAGCTTAAATAACTTTCACTATATATCATATAGTACTCTTGTAATGTAAATTGAATAAAAACTATTCTGTTCTTTACTAAACTTTTACCTATTGAATGCTACGTTGGTTAGTGATCGTAAACGCGACTACTGATCGATCGGTTTCCGGTTCGAATACTGGATCCGGCTAACGAAAATCAATTATTGAGTTCTTCTGTCAACATATCCTCAGTCGTAGCTCGGAGTCCGAAAGTTTGCGGTGTTCCATCCCCATGCCCCAGAAGGCACATAAAGCCGTTCGTAATGCGCCTGATCTCTCTCCGGTCGTGTCGGCTTGCCGTCCAATCTTTTTTTATGTAAAATAAGGGTGACAAACGAGCATACAGTCAACCTGATGGTCATGGATGCTGTGGCTCATAGACATCTACATATATCCTCAATTAAGAATAAAAATGCAGATGCGTTGTCACCCCTGAGGACTAAGATGTGATGCCTCGTTTTCAGTAAAGAGGGTTTTCGGATCTCTACACTACACCATGCGAAACACAGCAGCATTAAGCTGGTATTCTGAGAGCGCTTGGTCTTACCCCGATTGAGCTGGCCCATTTGTGCTACAACCATAGCATAGCTGCAGTGTAACTCTACCACGCAAAGGTATGCTGACTGACTATGCGAGTCGACGCGAGAGAAAAAGAAAGTGCACATGTGCTTAAGACTGGCCTCCGTGACCGAAATTCGGTCTGGATAACGATATTATTATTACTAACTGACCTTTATGCGGATCTCTTTCGGCATGAACTCCAAGAAGAATTCGTCGAACTCAAAGTGAGTTTTCACGATCTTTAATCTCGCCATCTCATATTTCAAAGCATCCACGGCATCTGTAGGTGCGACTTTAAGACGACGAATGTCTTTGGTGAAATCGTAAATTGTCTCCACCAGTTTTTCAGCTCGAACGCGGGCTTTGTAGTCGTATCTGAAATATTACAAATATAGTATTATGGCTAGTACCATTTTAACTACAGAACACAAGGAAAAATTACAAGAAATTACCAATATTTTTATATATTATATATATTTAGAGCAGAGTACGAAATGTTTCTTGGCTATATTCGAGAAACATTTCATTCTTTGCTCAGACCAATAAAACTCTAATATTCTGACGTTCTTTGATAGAAGTTTGTACGTTTTTGAACCAGCTTTTTCGCACTGTAGAACGGATCATAAGCAGTTAAGAACTTAATTCTTCATATGCTCGAACAGTCCATTCTCTATTTTCTGGATGTTATTGCTGTTAGTCTATGCGACTCTTACAGCTTCATCTAACTCAGGGCTCACGGCCTGCAAGGCCGCGAGCTAATTAAAAAAGGAAAAGGCAATGACGTGAGGATGATGATGAAATGGTTTGTGATTTGGTATTGTTGTTACCAATCATCACGTCGCCTTTTTTGGCGTTATTGAGCTACCCCCGCGGACCCCCGTCTCTGACTGCTCAGCTAGTGTCTGTCGATGGTCTGGGCGGTGAGAATCGCCCAGGAACGCGGGTGTACGGTGTGTACGCGGTGTGTGCTGGAACGCCCCATTCGTAATCCTAACAGTGTTTGTCCCATTTTGTGTGAGTGTAGTGTTATTGTGTGATGTGCCTGCGACGTTTGGGTCGACTGAATCGAGCACAGTCCAATTTAGGACATGTTCTTCACATGCTCGGATAGTCCATTTTAGAAACATATGATAAGGTGGTCGCTGGACAACAAAATGTTCAATTTACTTGAAGTTGAATGTATACTAACATATTAGAAGAACATTCAACCGTTGTTATGCCTGATATGCTCGTCTAAAACGGAGGTGAATAATTTATTGAGAGTTAAAATTATAAATGTACTTTATTAGAACAAATTGTAAATATTCTTAAAACAAATTAACAAGGATGGAGGAAAAGTTTTTTTTTGCTTATATTTGAAAGATTACTTGGCCAAAGTACAAGAACCCTTCTACTTTTAAGTTAAAATTACTCAATCGAAACAAAATAATGTATTAACAATCAAAATAAGATAGATTAACAGTGAAAAGATATATTGTTACATCGAAGAAGCCTTATGAGTACACATGGCATTTAATTTTTTTTAATGTGTAATTATATAAAATTATTACTACTGTATGGACAGTTTTTTCTCGAATGACAGCCTCGAACCGGTAGGCGAATTGTAGGGCGACCCCCCACTAGATGGAATGACCTGGTAAGACATGCAGGGAGTCAAAGGATGCAGGTGGCTCGGGACTGTACTTTGTGGCATTCCTTGGGGGTTGGAGGAGGCCTATGTTCAGCAGTGGACTTGTGAAAGGCTGTAATGATGATAATGATGATGATGTACAGTTAGATAGACATTTTTTTATTTTCACATTTTCGTGTTTCTTCGATTTCGTAATCGAAATTTACACGTTAGTCACAAAATTGGTATTTGTAAGGATTAAGAACTCCGTCAATAATATTTCGCGCTATGTTCTGCCTTTTATGGAACTCAAAAAGTTGGCAAGCCAAGTTTATTTTGTTTATAAACAATGCCCAAGTTGCTAAGCAAGATTTGTTGTTTCCGAGTTAATTGGTAACTTAAACTACGCTTAAAATAGTTCTCTTACAAAACAAAAGTAAATGCTTACATAATTCTTCTGTTTTGCATAACTTTTGTTTTGTATAATTTAATCCAGGGTTTATTGTACTGCCTCGCTGGTCTAGTGGTTGTAGTGGCGCGACTACTGATCATGAGGTCTTGGGTTCGAATCCCGGGTCGGGCGAAAAAATTAATTATTGAGTTTTTCCGTCAAGAAATTCTCAATAGCTGCCCGGAGTCAGGAAGTTGGCGGTATATCACTCTCTCCGGTCGTGTCGGTTTACCGTCCCATCGGAATATGAGAGTGATGGAATAGAGAGTGCACCTGTGCTTGCGCATACACTTGGGTACTATAATCCTATACTGCGCCGATGGCTAGTCTCCGTTGAGGCAGGCCGCCGCGACCGAAAGTCGGTCTGGAGGACATTATTATTATTATTTTTATGATTGTATATTTAAAAGAAAGAATCAGTATTTCTTGTTTACTTTTTACAAACTCTATCATAAATGTGTATATTTTGATTATATTTTACATGGTGTAAAATACCCTATTAAAATTTGCACATGAATATGTTGATTGTAGTTTAGCAACAAAGGAAGCTCAATTGCTCTAAGGGATTTTGTTCTCCGATGAGTTCCACATGTCTGTGCATGAAACTGACGGAAATAATTGGGTAAAAACGCCCCCTTCCTGGTGAAACTTGCCCTGCATTGCTAAGACAGTGGTATTTGGAAGTTTCCATAGTCATTGCAAACATTTCGAAGGACACGAAAACCGGTACTTGGTTTTCATAATTGACAGAATATAAAAAAGGTGGTTTGACTGCTCAATTAATAATATGTCGACACGCCAGGCCACAAGCACTTTGATTGTTCTGGATGTTCTCTTTCAAGTTGAAACTCGCAACTTGGATAAGCTAGAGCGCCTAATTTGAACTTCATTGAGAGCACATCAGAGATGAGATCAAAGAAAAATTAGGGTCGGGACTCTAGCTCTAATCTTAGATGAATTAAAAAACCCCATGGCAGAACAATGGGAAGACATTTTGCAATATTTTGTAAATTTCACAGAATTTTAGACACCAGTCAAAATTGACAAAAAGCAAAGTATTCAATTAAGAATTATTTAAAAAAAATTTGAATTTCCCATCCTATTTCCAACTGCTTCTAATTATTATTTTTAATACTCACTTGGGCTCCAATTTATCCTCCAGAAACTTATATAGCCTCTTTGTAACCCAAGAGGCGTTTCTGGGTTTATATCTCCGAGGCGGTTTGTAATTCATGTCTTCCAATACTTCTGCGGGTAGATTTTCAGTAGGTATTAAAGTCGATTTAATTTGTTTAACATTTGAATTTGTTTCTCCAGTTTTGATATTGATCCGACGCAGAGCTGCATTTGGGCTGGCTGGCATATCGAAGAAATCAATGGATTCCCTTCTGGGTGCTTTAAGGGAATTTCTCACGGCTTCTTCCTGAGAGGCAAATTATAAATAAAATAGAATAACGTTTGATAATTATAATTACATTGTAAATATATACTATTTTTATCGCTTTTAATCTCATCGCTATTTATTTGTTTGCTATTTTACCGCGTTTTGGCAGTGTAATAATATTCACTATGCCATATTGTACTGTGGATGTCGAAAGAGCCGATAGAGGGAGATAAAGGGAAGAGTCTGTCTGATATATCTCCCTTATGATCTATGAGGGAGACCTATGTCACAGTTGTGTGATTATTATATTGTCATTGATCCTTAATATATATGTATGTATATATATATATATATATATATACATACATATACATTCGCAATATGGTAGGATTGAAAGATGACCTTATCACAAAAATTGATAGGGGCGTACTCCAATGGTTTGGGCACGTTGAACGAATGAGTGAAGACCGAATGGTGAAGAAAATATATAGAGCGAAAGTAAATATTAAAAGGTGTCGAGGTAGACCGAGACTAACTTTCGAAGACCATGTGAGCAAATTGCTCGAAGAGGGGAGGGTCAAAAGTACTCGGATACCTAGACGTGCATGTATGAAGAAGTTAATGAACCTGAAAGAAGCGAAAGAGGTATGTAAGGATCGTGACACTTGGCGATCTGTTCTCTCTGGCTACCCCGTTAGGGATTGTGCGTGACGATAAGTAAGTAAGTAATATATATATATATATATATATATATATATATATATATATATTTGCAAAATTTCAGATTATTCAGATGTTCAAAAGTAAGTGAAAACTAATAAGAATTACAAAATTCCATTACATTAATTTATACAGCTCAAGCTAATAATATATCTAGTAGTTATATAGTATAATACTAGGGTTTTAGGAAAATTTAAACTACACACATTGATCATGAGCTGTGATGATCCTAGTGAGAATACTAGTTCATAGTCAAGAAATTATTCTATTGTCATAATTTCTTAATATTTGCAATATCTAAATAATCTGAAACGTCTGCAAAATTTCAGATTACATTCGTACGTATATGGATTTATACAGGCTATTTATTATATTGGGTGTTAAAAGTGCTTTAAAAATAAATCAGCATATTTATTGAAATCCACTCAAACACAACATAGTCGTATATAGAGGTGGTGTAGGAGAATCCATTTTGTCTCGTACAGAACCTAAGATGCTTAATTTCATCTAAGAAAGAAGAAAGAGTCAAAGATGCGAAATCAAGATGGTAATGCAGTCCACCAGCCATATGTGACAATTATATCAAATTCCTCCTATAACAGAAGTCCATGTCCAGCAGTGGACTTTAAGCGATGGTGAGAATTTAATTTGTAGCTCTCAGTATTATGCCATAGATTGTATTAATAAAAACTTAAGGTTTTGTGTGACCATAGCAAATATACTCACCACTTGGCGTCTCTCCTCCATATTCTTTTCTTTCATCTTTTGGATAAACTGTGCCAAAGTAGCCTGTCGCCTAATTCTAGACATTTCATGATCCGATTCTTCAGTGGTGTCATTGGGCATAGAGGATGACTGTTGTGGGATATCTCTATTAGTTGAATAATCCTGTTCTGATATATCAATTGAGGGAGAGTTGTAAGCGCTCATATTGCTTTGACTATTTCGTTTTGTATTTTCTGTGTCCTCTGCATTTTTTGTTTGTTCCAGTTCATTGATTTCTTCATTTATGCCATGTATTTTACCGTTATCGTCATCTTCAGATATGTCCACATACAGAATTTCAGGTAATTTAGTAGAGCAAGCTTGAGGAACTTTAACAGTCATATTGTGTCCATAGGTAGCTTGCCCCCTCATTCTAGACATTTCACGATCTGATTCTTCAGTTGTGTCATTGGGTATATCGGATGACTGTAGTGGTATATCTCCATTAGTTGAATTATCCTGTTCTGCTACATTAATTGAAGGAGAAATGTAAGAGCTATTTCTTTGGTTATTTCTTTTTGTGTTCTCTGTCTCCTCTGCAATATTTGTTTGCTTTGGTCCATTGATTTCTTCATTAATGCCATTTATTTCATCGTTATCGTCATCTTCAGATATATCCACATCCATGTTTTCAGGTAATTTAGTAGAGCAAGCTTGAGGAATTTTAACAGTCATATCATGCCCATAGGTTTGTCCCTTCGCCCAATTTTCCATAACGAGTGTACGCAAAGATTTCCTTGGTGTGAAATCTTTACCAAATGTTTGACGAAGAGTCTTTCTTGTAGTTCTATGGGAGTCCCAACCCGACCTTTCTACACTTGAATTTTTGGATTCCTCATCGGAAATTCCCGTACCTTCTCTTAGTGGTGCTAAACTAGGTTTGATGTTGATTTGAGTTTTAATGATGCTTTTAGTTTTTCTAATGCTGGAGTTGCGTCCTTTTGACGAAAATGATACCCCTTCAGTTGGTACATAATGCAAAATGTCTTCCGGAGATTTAACAACTAATTCGATTCTTTGTCTGTTTCCGCCAGTTTTATCGTGTGTTGTATTAAGCGTTACACGTCGGCTTTTATTATTGTCTTTTGTATTATTAGAATTTGCAACATGATTGTCTGCATCTATAACTAAATTATTTTTACCTCTAATTAATTCATTTTTTGTTTCCAAGTCCAGCTCTGACTGCTTAGTTACACCATGATTATATTTATCACTTGTTAATGTTTCATGATTAACGGTTTTATTCTGCCCTTCATTCTGTTCCTCATTAATATCATAGTTTTGATTTTCTTTTTCATTTTGATCTTCTGCGTCCGCATGAATACAATTTTCTAATACTTCTTGACTTAAATATTTTGCCTCAGTATCTACTCGATTTCTATCATCTTCATGCTCATTTTCTGTCTTCTGAACCGTTTCGTTATTTTCTATCTGAATATCTTCGTAGGAAGGCTGAAGGTCTTCCTGAATTTCTTCATTATTATCGTCATATACTTGCTGAACATCTACATCATTTTCTTTCTGAATCTCTTCGTCATTTTCTACCTGAATCTCTTCGTAATTTTCTTCCTCATTCTCTTCATTATATTCGTCTTGAATCATTTCGTCATTTTGTTGCTGTACCTCTTCATCATTTTCTTCCATTATCTCTTCGTCACTTCCTTCCTGAATACTTTTATCTTCGTCGTTATATTCTTTATTAACTTCATCACCAGTTACTTGATTTTCTGTTTGATAACCTACAATATTTTTAACATATTCATAATTATTATCGTTTACATTATCTTCATTTTCTTTTTGTGAAATTCTAAGGCTAGCTTCAACTTTGTTATATACATTCTCTTGTTCTTGATCTACATCCAGTTCATATGTATTACTTATTTTTAAAAAATTCTTGGTATTATTATTATCATTACTCCTACTGTGTTTTTGTACAACTACGTTTTTGGCTAAATCTATTTCATCTTTTTCTACTAGTATCTCCTCGGAGGATGTAATTTTTTCATTATTATGCAGTTCATGTTTGGCTAGTCCTTTTTTTATTTTTTCATCTTTTAGTGGTAAAGTAACAATTTGATTTTCATTTCTTCTATTACAATTGTTTGTATTTTGTTTATTATTACATTCAAGTTTTTCTTCAATTTGTAGATCATCATTTATTTCTCGATTGACAGAATAATTACTAACATTTTTAATTAGTGAAATATTTTTTGAAACGTTTTTACTACCACTGATTTGTTCTTTTAACTTAGCGTTAGCATTCTTCAATTGGAATGAACTAGATAGTTTTAGCGAACTATCTGAAGCTTTTACATGAGATTTATTTTTATCTAAGATTGTATTTTTCTCATTGTGTTTATTTAAATTGCTGGTATTGCTTTGTTGTTGATGTATTAGACTCTTATTATTTAGATTTTCTTGGTCAGCTTCGTGTAGGTTAATGTTTCTGAATTTCGAAATTTTGGACCCTGTTGATTGTTTTGTTCTGTTGAATGCATTGCTACTACATTCTTTTATAGGTTCTATAGCTTCAATTAGCTTGTTTAATTTCATTTTTTTCAAAGGAGTGCTTCCTTCAATATTACCAAATTGGTTATCAACCATCGTAGATGATGGTAAAAGTTTCCATTCGTCAATTTCTATATCAGTTATATCAGAAGTAGGTGAAGTTTCTCGAGGTTCATGTGGGGTTGCATTTTTTTGTTGCCGATGTTCATTGTTTTTAGAAAATCCAAAAACTTTTGGTTGAATATCAGGAATGTCATCTTCACTTTCTGATCCAACAAATCCAGCAAATATATTTTTGCGTTTAGTGCCCGCTCGGTTTCCAAATAGATTTCGTGCCTGTCCATGATTTGCAATTTCTTTACTTTTATTAGGTAACGTTTTGTTGAGAGAAACATTGAACAGCCCGGCAGGAAATACGGGTTTGCTGCGTTCTTTTGCACCCCTGTTAAATAAATCTTTCTTACCAACATTAATAGTTTTATCATAGTTAATTTTGCTCTGATGGAGTTGTGCCAGGCTTTCTCTATTGTCCATCATTTGACCAAATACTTTCACCGTTTGACTATCTTTTTGTGTAAAAAGTTTTCTTTGGGGTATAACAATGCTGCTTATTGATTCCGCATCACTACTTTCTGGCAAATCGACAGTGTGATTTTCTTTTTCCTGACTGTAACAATAAAGATTTTACTATATTAAATGTAAAATATAATTAAAAATTATTAAATAAAATGGTAAAAACGACATAACCATTGCTCTGAATTCTCAGTTAAATGGCAAAGTGTAAATCAATGTTAACTTCATTGATTTACACTTTTCAAAAAGCGTCACTTTCAAAAATATATACCCCGTGCAGTGACGGTGTAAAAATATCCACTAATCCATATCTTTCTGTGGGTGTCGTAAGAGGCGACAGAGGAAAACTAAGGCAGGAGATGGGCAACTGAATCTTTCTGATTTCTGAACTGAACATTAAAATAACAATAAAAGAACTGCGGTTTCCAACCTGTTCGCCAAGTGTGGAAACTATGGCAAAATGGGGATAGAACAATATTATCAGAGCTTAATTATGTTCTGTATTATAGAGCGTCATCTCTTACAAATATATCTCTACATAGTATAAAAACAAAGCCGCCTACCGCTGTCTGCTTAGATCTTTTAAACTACGCAAAGGATTTCGATGCGGTTTTCATCAATAGACAGAATAATTCAAGATGAAGTTTGTATAATACATGCGTAAGATGTCGAGATCCAAAAATAACCCGAGCGAAGCCGGGGAGGTCATATATATAATGCGACTGCACCATATAAGCATGACTAGGAATAGCTTTTTTTTGCGTAATATTCAAAATAATATCTAATATAAGGCTACGGTGGTCGAAGGCTGGGCAGAGAGCTGGAATATTATAAGATTATACGAGGTACGAAGAGAGGAGTACGAGGACACGGTAATCATCAAATCCAGCAACTTGTGCTATCAGCGGGAGGGCGACCATTTGTCCCAAGTAGGTGTTCGATTTATTTATTTATTTATTTATTTCTTTTAGGAAGGCTTACAGACTAATATCTTCGTAAAGTTACAAAATGGTGATAAAAATTGCTAATTACAAGCCTCCACATATTACTTTCTTCCAACTTTATACAAATTTAAAAATACTTTAGGGAATACTTAAACTATTACAAAAACAATAACAAAAAAAAATGCAAAAACATTAACCAGAAAAAAATGAGTCAATGAGCAACTTGAGTCATGCTAGTCGCAGCTGCGAGTGAAAAATTCTCTGTTCATCACTTTTTTTACAGATTTAGAACTAGTGGAAAATAGGTCAATATCTACAGCAGATGAAAGCTTATTAAATTCCATTGCGCTACGCAGAAAGAAGGAATTTTTTCTATAATTCGTTGAAGCAAGAGGTATATATAGCAAGGGTCGTTGTCTAAATCTCATTAAATCGGTCCGAATCATTATGTGACTAAGTAGCTCAGGAGAATCAATAGATCCATTTACTATATTAACCAGGAAACAAATATCATTGACTTTACGTCTATATTCTAACGGCAAAAAATGATATCTCCTACATCTTTCAAGATAATTGGCTGAGTGTTTTTGTGCCTTAAAGTAGTCTCATAAATTTTTTCTGTATACTTTCAATACGAGCTATGTAAACTTTATATTGTGGGTGGCTAAATGGCTACGCACATATGAGCAATATAAAATCTTAATAGCTTTAAGAGAGCGGAAGCAGTTAGAAGTTCTTAAAATGAAACCAAGAGCCTTGGATGCTTTGTTGACAGTATATTCAATGTGTTTGTCGAATACCAATTTACTATCAAATATTACGCCGAGATCATGAATATGATTTACCATGCTAATAGTCGTTATCGTCCATAAGTCTCTTGTTAACAACGTAGTAAAGATTAGGAGTGTGTCGACGAGGGTTGCGTACCTTATTCTCAGAACCACCAAACGGTATTCGCTGAAGGTCATACAGGTTTAAGTACCAACCTCGGCGCATATTCTGATGAGGAGGTGGGGGAAATGTATGAAAATATCTCTAAGAGCCATGCATTCCTCCAAAACCCACTATAAGGTATTAATGGGAGACTTAAACGCAAAACTAGGCACAAGAAAGAATGGTGAGCTAAAGATAGGGCAATTCGGAAAATGGTAACGGAACTTAAGGGATCAGCAACTGGCCGATTTCATGGAAAGAGGGACTCTTTGTGATGAACTCTATCTTTCAGAAGCGGCCCACAGAAAGTGTACCTGGTGGAGCCTCGGCGGTTCGACAAAAAGTGAGATTGACTTCATTATGACGACTAGACGGCAACTGTTCAGTGATGTGTCGCGAGGGTGAAAACTGGTAGCGATCACCGAATGGTAAGAGACACACTAAACTTGAACCTTAACCTGGAGAGGTCACATCTAACGCTCAGTCCCCTTCGTGATCTGATCTAAATCTCCAATAAACTTCCAGCTTGAGAAAACCATTTTCAGTCTAGAAGACAGCAACACAGTGGACAATATGCATTACAAGCCCGGGGAAACTGTCCATGCGGTCGAAGCTAAGTTCTGTAAGACCCCTCGCAGAAAACCATAAAACTCTGTGATCACACTCTTAAGCTCATGACTGATAGACGGGAATTGAAGCGACAGTCTTCAGCAGATTTGACAGCATACAGGCAACTGAACAGACAGATCTTCAAATACATGCGGCGGGATTTACGCAACTTCAATACAGCTCGTACTATAGAAGCGATTGAGCGGAACCAGGGCTCCAAAGTTTTTGCCAGATATCTTTCTGCAAGAAAGAGCCAACTATCGAAGCTGAAGGCCGAATACGGCAGCATCGTTTCCGGGACACCTGAGATTTTTAATGAGATTGAGTGGTTCTATGAGCAGCTGTACATGTCATCGTTGGAGCCTCACGCAAGTGTCACACTTACTAACGATCCAAGAGCAAGTATTATCTGACACTGTTCCGATGATATCCAGGACTTTAATCTGAAGTGATTAGTATGGCTCTCTGTAAGAAAGGCAAGGTACCGGACAATGATGAATTAGGAACTCAGAAGCTCTTGTTCTTCAAGAAAGGCGACGACTCTCTCTTAAAGAACTACAGACCAATTTTCCTTCTGAGCCGCGTCTACGTCCTGTTTTCGAGAGCCATTACGATTCGTCTCGACTCCCGAAAATCGACCTTCTGCCCGCCAAACAAGCCGGTTTCTGAAAAGGCTTCAGCACCACAAACCACATACATACCCTTTGGGAAATTGTAAATAAGACCGAAGAGTACATAAAATCTGCGACTTTGTCTTGCGTATATGACCTATGAGAAAGCCTTTGATTCCATCAAAATTAGGGTAGGGCAATGATCCGAATCCGAATGCAGAACCAGAGTACGAAACCTATCCAACTTGAGAGGTTTAAGAAAGGGTGACGTTATATCCACGAAACTCTTCACCGCTGCATTGTAAGACATTTACAAGCTACTGGACTAGAAAAGATACAGTATTAACATCAATGGTGAGTACATCACTCACCTTCGATATAATCCTTATGGCAGAATCGCTGGAGGCCATAAGCACTATGCTCAATGACCTCAGTGTCTCCCAATGGATAGATCTTAAGATAAACATGGACAAAAAAATTATGAAAGCGGTCTAGGTGCAACCCGAAAGGTCCACACGACTAATTTCCCAGTGGAAAGAATAAAAAAATATCGAATGTTTTTATATTATATACAATTTTTCATTCGGCGCAAAAAATGACTTGACTGATTTTGCTCAAAATTTAATGAGGTCTATGTTACATAATTATGCGTTAAATGAAACTGGCCCCATTTCAATATCACTCTTTGTTCTCGAGATACACGAGGCGAAAATTTAATCCAAACATACATACAGACATACGTACATGTGCACACACGGACATCCTCTTAAAAACCATACTATTCGACTCTTTCGACTCTCGAATTTGCAAAATCGGACCCATTACAATAACTTCCCACTGGGTTGACAGTTAACACTAAGTTAACAAAATTCATTTGTAACATCCAGGTCACACCTATGTCGGTAGTTGTCGGGAGCACTAAGCTCAAAGTTGTTGATGAGTAACTTCAACTAAGAGGTCAATTGATGGATCCAACTCAGCATGGCAGTGTTCGGGAGATTACCACACAGTCATCTTCTCATCAGGTATACCTCAAAACTAGATTGTAATACCAGTTGCCAGTGATGCACCTTTGTATCTGAGATGTGGTTCTTAACTGTTGGTTTTATGAGGAAGATTATCGCTCAGCGAGCTATGGAGAGGGCTATGCTCGGGGTTTCTCTGTGTGATAAACTTAGAAGTGAGGATATCTGCGGTAGTACCAGAGTAACTGACATAGCCCAATGGATGAGTATGCCGAAGTGGCAATGGGCAGACTATATAGCTCGAAGAAACAACAACAGATGGGGAAGCAAGGTTCTCGAGTAGACGTCTCGCTTTCGTAGGAAAAGTGTGGAGTGGCTCCCTACTAGATTAGTTAGAGTGATGACCAGGTAAGGCATGCAGGTGGCTCAGGACCATGCTTTGCAGCATACCTTGGGGAAGGTTTATGTTCAGCAGTGGAGTTGTGAAGGGCTGTTATGATAAATCATGATAATAATGAAGGCAGACAAATCTCTGGTAAAGACTTTGAAGGCCTGGTTCAGTGTTTCAATGTTATTAGTTATTACAATTTTAAGTGCTGATTGACCACATCTTTGGTGGGTAAGAAAAGTTGTGATAAAAATAGCATGGTATTACACTGGTAAAATAAAACAATCATATATTCATGAAATGTAGACTGCTTTACTCTTTACTTCCTATTCCAATGTTTGTAATGTATCATATTTATATTCTATAACAGTGTCTGTATATATCTTTTTTTGCTGAAAGTGAAGCTAACTTTTTTAAGCTAAGCTTTTTACGTGGTAGAGCCATACTGCAGTTATATTAGTAGTATAGTTGCAGCATGAATGTGTTGGCTTGACCGGGGAAGGACCACACTCTCACAGAATACCAGCATCAAATAGTAGTTTCATGCTGCTGTGTTTCGTATGGTGAGTGTAGAGAACCGGAGACCCTATTTAATGGAAACGAGGCATTCAACCTAAGGCCTCACGGATAAGACCAACACATCTGCATTTTGATTCGTAATCGAGGATAGATGTAGAGGTCTATGGGCCACAGCAACCAATTACCATCAGGTGGGCTGTGTGCTCGTTTGTCATCCTATCCTATATAAAAAAATAATAACTTATCATAGAATGCCTAACACTGTCTTTAGATATTTTGAAAGAACACAAACTGCCCATATATTTTGAAATAACTAACGCATTGTACTAATCAGTTTAAATTAATATGATATATTAATTAATTAATTACTTTTTGCTGTAAAAATATCCATTACAGGCAACAGAGGGAAACAAACCAGACGATGGCCAGTAACGTCTTCCAAATAACAAATTAAAAAAAATTGTAGTTACTAACCGGCCTGCTAAGCATGGAAACTATGGCAAATATGCTATATGAGGCCTACGTTCTGCAGTAGACTATTAATAGGCTGTAATGTCAATTAGACAGGAGTTATCATAATACCATTACATGAGAAATTGAAATTTGCTGGTTTAATATGTCGACTAAAATTCATGCAATAAATTAATTCACAGATGTATTCATGATAAGTTGTATCATTGCTCGTATTATATAAACAATTAGGCATCATTGGTTTATGCCCATATATAGTTCACAGGCTGTATATATAGTAGTGGTATGAGGGGTAGTGTTGTAAGAAAATACTGCAGTTGCTAAGTAACAATGCCAGTCATTCTGGTTTTTGTTAACAATTAACATAACACACAAACACAACCAAGTTAACATCAGCAGGCATTAGACAGCAAATTCAATCAAAAAATAAAGTGGCTGTAGCTTATAAGTAATATTTGAGAATTTACCAAGCTTGAAGTTTAAATATTTTTGTACTAAGTACCTCAAAATGTCAGCATCAATATATTCCCCTAAGTTTACATCTTGGTCTGTTTGTTTACTTTCTAAAACATCCATCACATCCCTCGAGTTCTCCTCAAGCCTCTTCCACCAACTATTACCTGAAAAGTTTAAAAGGTAAATTACTTGTCAATCCAAAAGAATTTTAAATTGTAGTCTAGATGGCCATGATTTATGAAGTAACAAATACTAAAAATATATAATATACATATTATGTAACTAGTTTTGCAACTTGTTTGGTGGTAATGTTAATGGAAAATATTGAGATTTTTATGAGGAAACAATATTTCTAAATAAGATTTTTTTTGTTAAATATTTACCCCCATTCTTGGTATTTTTATTTCTTCACAGAACAACTGAGCCATCAAAGTTTTAAACATAAGTTACTTTATTAAGCAAATCATTTAAAATATAATTAACTATAAGGTAATAAGTATAGGATTGTAAATAGTGCTTTATCTATGACATTGAGTAGAAACATGTAATGTTAGATATAAGTTAGGTGTAAATAAATAATAATATTAACCTTCTTAGTTTATCTAGCCATATATAAATAAATAAGCAGTGATGGCTTAAAATATAGTACTACCCCATTTTATCTTGTGGGTACCGTAAGACAGACAAAGTGAAAGTAAACAAGATGGGTAGCTATAACTTTTAAATCCAACCCAAATGATTCCAGCTTGAAATAATAAAAAACTGCAATTGCCAATCTGCTTGCTAAGTGTGGAAACAAAAGCAAAACCCTCCCTTTTTTATAGAACAATGGTGACAAACAAGCACACAATCCACCTGATGCTGTAGATGCTGTGGCTAAAGCAATCTATGTCTATCCTTGATTAAAAACGAAATGCAGATGCATTGTCACCCCTGAGGACTAAGATGGAATAGCTGATTTCGAAAAAAGACTCTCTGGTTCTCTCACTCACCATATGAAACACATCAGCACGGAGCTGCTATTTTACTTATATTGATGCTACAAGTACAAAATAGCTGTAGCATGGCTCTATTATATAAAAATTTTAACAGTTTTATTTAACTGATAAATGAATGTGATGAATTCATAATATATGAACAATTGTATGATATAAGTAATCTGAAAATCTGAGTTTTTGTACAAATTGGCTCCAGTCCATTATTGAATCCAGAACTTGTGACATAAAGTGCACATTACATATAAAATATAACACTGGAATAGAAAGAAGTAAAATACTTACGTCCTGGTACTTCAACATCTGTATTGTCTGATAAGACAGATCTCCTTCTTCTGAGAGGAGATAGTACAAGTGAGTCCATTTTATGTTCCTGAACTATAGATGAAAGTTTTACTGAGGCGTTAGACCTAGCTGGAGATCCCACACTGGAAGAACCTCGAAACATATGTTTTCTTGGTGTACTTATAACACCTTGTGAGCGAGCAGGGGATGGTATTCTTGTACGTGGCATGTTTTTTTTATAAAGTCTGAAACAAATATAGTTTATAAAATGACTATTATTATAAATATAATTATAGAAAGAAAGTGAGAAATAATTTATTTGGTACATACATTATAACAAAAAGAATAAATTAAGTAAAACAGTTATTTTAACAAAAATATTTAAAAAAAGGGAATAACATAATACGCACCTAAATGGTCTCCACTCAGATTTAAGTCACGAATTGAAGATATACATACATCAATTCGTAACGCTGATTTTCAGTGGAGCTAGGAGCGTGAGGCAGATGACAAACAATAGCAAGACAAAAAATTAACAAAAATACAAAATAAAATGAAAAAATCTGTCAAAATTCGACATACCAGTGCAACTTTGATAGTGTAGAGATGAACAAAGGGTGGTTGGTATACATACAAAAAAATAAAATAAATTGTGGGTGTGTGAATGTGTGCTTGAGTGAGTGAGTGCGTGTGTGCGTACTATGGTGCTAGCAGATTGTATGAACAATACCATTTATATATGTAAGTACTGAAATCAGAAACTTTTTAATAAAGTTTTGAAAGTGGCAATTGATTTACTATTTCTGATCGGTGGTGGTATATCATCCTAACACTTTGTGGCAGCAAAATGGATACCGCCATGGAAGGCAGTTGTGTGATGCTTAGGGTATGTAAGTTGTGATGCTGTCCTAACCACATGCTGCGAGAAAATAAGCTTTTGGAACAGGTATGATGGTTCCCTGGTATTTATTACTCCAAAAAGCAATGACTTGAGGTGGAGGGTACATTGAGCAGCCATAGTCATCAGGACATGTGGATTTAAAAATGGGGCGATGCGCAGGCATTTTGAACTCTTTGTATTAATTTGCAGTAATATGTAGGTTCTAGCGAGCAAACATTCTCCAAATACTGTATCTGCATAGGTTAGCTTCGACAGAATGAGTGCTTCACACAACCTAATGCGCATGTTCACTGTCAAAAACTCTCCTGGTACAAGACTTTGAGTCTATAGAAACAGTTATGCATGGTTTCTTGTACATGACCCTCAAAACGCAAACTTGCATCCATAACAAGACCTAAATTCCAAGCTTCCAACACACATTCCAAAGGAGTAGTCATGATTTTAATTTGCGGATTGAAAGAATATTGTTTGTCTGGTTATGTGTTCCCAGTAACATATACTTTGATTTAATGGGGTTCAATACCAGATTATTTTGATCACACCATTTGGCTATGTGGTCCAAATCTGAGTTGATTTTGTTATTGCTTTTGTTGTTTAATTTTGTTATTATAACAAATATATAATTACTATACATAAAATTAACCAAATAGCAACTCCAAATGTTTGTACTATGATATTGCAGCAAAAGAGAATTGATTACCCAATTTTAAGGCTTCCACAAGATGAACCATCTCACTTGCATCAGACCAGCAACGGGCAGTAGTATTATAGGTGTGAAACATGGCATGGTGGGAGGAAGTGAGAGATACAAGTGTCGTGCCTTTTTTGCTTAAAATTTATTATTTTAGTGTTGTTGAGTTACTATAGTAAATTTTTCTGTCTTGGTGGAGGTTTTAATATCTGTAAATTAGTAAGTGTTTGTAGTTGTGCCGTTTTTATGTAATTTTTTGTTGTAGTAATATAATGGAGGACGAACCTCCTGATCCCGGAAGGGTTCGCAATGATTCCTTTTCCTTACCCATTAACATTGATAATGTAGAACTAATTAACCGTAAACGTGCCCAAGTAAGTAACGAGTCTGCCCATCCACAAAAAATAGTTATTACTGATCCAAAACAACAGTTTCCTTCAATACAATCCTCATATACCCATCCTGATTTTATTAATAAAAAAGTTAAGTACTCTCAAGATGATGCCGCTCCTTTTCTAGTTCACGTAAGTAAAATCTCAAATGATCAGCTGTCTGGAGTAACTCTTAAACCAATTAAATTCGGTCACTTTCTGTATCATAACAAGATTAAAAATATAGTCCATGATGGAGTCAAAAAAGTTGGACGAAATAGAATATCAGTGGAGTTTAAAACAGCTGCAGATGCAAACACTTTTATCGATCACCCAGCTCTCCAAATTTCTAAATATGAAGCAACCATCCCCTCATATAGTATCACTCGTATGGGGCTAGTTAGACAAGTTCCCATAGAGTGGACACTAGAAGAATTAATAGCAGCTATAGAAATTCCCTCTGGCTACGGTTCTATAATTAAAGCACGGCGACTTAATAGACGATCAGTGAGTGACAGCAATAGCGTTTCATGGGTTCCAACTCAGACGGTTGTTCTAACTTTTTCTGGACAAAAACTTCCTCCCCATATTTACTGTTTTTACACTTCAATGCCAGTGGAAAAATATATTTTGCCACTAATTCAGTGTCATAAATGCTGTAGATTTGGCCATGTTACTTCCCAGTGCCGATCATCCCCTCGCTGCTTTGTGTGTGCACAGAATCATGAAGGTTTATCTTGTTCTCGACAAACTCCTACTTGTCTATTCTGCTCAGGTCCCCACACCGCAAAAGACCCTACTTGTCCTGAACATTTAAGGCAAAAATCTATTAAACTTGTTATGTCACAAGAAAATATCTCATATTTAGAAGCTTCAGCTAGATTCCCTCAGACAAAAAGATCCTTTGCTGATACAACAAGAATCCAGCCTCGTAATTGTTCTCAACAGACCCCTTATACCATAACTGAGAGTCTTTCAACCCCTTCGGCTCAGCTCTCACAAACTGCATCATACAAAAAAACAATTTTTATCCCTCAACGTACCTACAGCCAATCATTAAATTCTGGATATGATATGGCAGCCCATCAGGCAATTGTTGAGAATCCTAATTCTTCCCTTCCTAATGGGTGTGCTCTACTGGGAAATGACAACAACTCCTCTAGTAATGATAATTTCTGCGAACTTATGATATCAATTCTAATTAACATGATCTCCCGTTTTAGTGACACGGAACTTCCTCTCAGCTTACACCAAAAACTTACTCAGCTTTCCTCCTTAGCCCGTAACATTCGCAGTCCCGCCAATTCTTCAATGGAATTGTCGGAGCATTAGAAATAAAAAAAATGAACTCATTTACCTCATTAATAAATTTCATCCCTTCATTCTTGCCATCCAGGAGACATGGCTTAGGCCTGAATCTCATTTTAGGGTTTCAGGCTACGCATGCCTCCGGGATGATAGGAGTGATGGTCGTGCTGGAACCTCTATTTTAATTTCAAGAACAGTTACATTTTCACAAATTCCTCTCCCTTCTCATAGTCCAGCAGTAAATGCTGTTGCTATTAAGGCCCTTGATGTCTCTATTCTCTCTGTTTACATTCCTAATCCTGATGCAAATGTTTTAACAGAACTTGCAACACTTATTTCTTCTCTGTCACCTCCTATGGTTATTTTGGGAGATTTTAATATGCATCATACTGTTTGGGGCTCCCATCTGTGTGATTCACTGGCTCCCTTATTTTTAGATCTTATTGATAATTTTAATCTCTGTATTCTAAATGACGGGTCTCCTACCCGTCGAGTATCCCCATTACAAAATGTTAAAAGTGCCGTTGACCTAACTCTCTGCTCCCCAGATATTGCTTCCCTTCTTCTGTGGCAAATATTACCTTCTAGCTATGGCAGTGACCATTTTCCTATATTCATCACTCCTCCTACTTCACCTGGAATAAATTTTACATTTTGCCCAAGACTAAAGTATAATCTATCCAAAGCTAATTGGCAATTATATTCTACAGTTTTGGAACAAGAGGTTTCAACTCTTCCCCCAATTAACAATGATAATATTGCTCCTGTATATATAGAGTTCAGAAATGCAATTATTTCTGCTGCTAATAAGTCAATTCCCTTAAAAAAACCTTTTAAAAATAAGTATCCTTCCCCTCCTTGGTGGGACCAAGATTGTTCAGCAGCTTGTAGGAGAAGAAAAGAGGCTGAATTAATATACTCCCGTTCTATGACTGCAGAGAATTATATCTCCTATAAAAAAATTGCTGCAGAAACCTTAAAATTACTGTCAGACAAAAAGCGAACTGGTTGGTTTAAATTCTGTGAGTCACTGTCACCTAGGACTCCCCCATCTTTGGTCTGGAGAAATGTTAAAAAATATCGCTGTGCAGTTTCTAGTGAAAATATAATTTCTAATGATCCTTCCCCGTGGATAGATGAATTCTCTAATAAACTTGCACCACAAACAGTCCCATCTTATGATGAATGCCTAGTTTTTAATTCAGCTCTTTTAAAAACAAATGATAAATTTGATTCCCCCTTTTCTTCTCAGGAGTTGTTTACTGTACTCAATGGCCTTAAAGACTCCTCACCAGGTATTGATGGGATTCCTTATTCATTTATAATTAATAGTAGTGAGAACACTAAAACTGTCTTACTATCCATTTTAAATTTTATTTATATTACTGGTGATCCTCCTGCTGAATGGAAAACCCAAATTATTTTGCCCATTCTCAAACCAGGTAAGTCTAGCAATGACCCTTCCAGTTACCGACCTATTGCCCTTTCTTGTACTTTGGCAAAAATCTTGGAACATTTAATAAAAAATCGCTTGGAGTGGTTTTTGGAAAGGAATAATCTCTTACCTAAAAGCCAATTCGGTTTCCGAAAAGGTTTAAGTACCATGGATAGCCTAAGTACTTTGGTCACAGATATTCATATTGCTTTTTCAAAACATGAATTTCTCATAGGAGTTTTCTTGGATATTTCTTCTGCATATGATAATGTGCTTCTTCCTGTGCTCAGGCAGAAAATGCTTAATCTGAGCATTCCAGTGAGGATAGTCAATTACGTCTCTAACTTTCTCTCTTCTAGATCAATATCTATAAATGTTAAAAATCTCCTGCTTCCCCCAAAAACTATATGGAAAGGACTTCCACAAGGCTCAGTTCTTAGTCCTCTCCTTTATTCTATATATACTCACGATTTAGAACTTTCAGTAAATTCTTTTTGTAATGTTCTTCAATATGCAGACGATTTAGCTCTATACATCTCCTTAAACAACTTCACAGTGGCATGTTCCCGTCTAAACTCATCCATGGATTATTTACAAGAATGGTTAACTAATCATGGCCTCTCTTTATCTGTGGCCAAGAGTAGTGTGGTGATCTTTTCCCGCCAAAGGCGAGTTCCCGATATATCTGTTATATATGATAAGCAACCTATTCCAGTTAGAGGCAATGTTAAATTTTTGGGAGTTATCCTTGATTCGAAATTGGCCTTCGGTCCATACATTGAATATATAACACAAAAATGCGAAAAAAACATAAATATTCTTCGGTCTTTGTCAGGTGTTTGGTGGGGGTCCCATCCTTTTTCTCAGAAATTACTGTACAATGCTTTAATACGAAGCCACCTTGACTATGGATGTTTTCTGTTGGAGCCTTGCAATAAATCATCCCTGAAGGTAATGGACAAAATTCAATCGAAATGCCTTCGCATTATTACAGGGGCAATGAAATCCTCACCAATAAATGTTCTTCAGGTTGAGTGCGTAGATCCTCCTTTAAGATTAAGAAGGCAATACCTTTCAGACAGATTCTTATTTAAGATCTGCCAGCTTTCAGATCATCCCCTAATTCCTAAATTGCACCTTCTTTCAGAGTATATCTCATCTGACCGATACTGGACCCATAAGGACTCTCCCTGCTTGTTTAAAAGTTTTGTAATTTTTCTTCAGCTTCCTTACCCAATCTTTCAATGTAAAATAAATCCACTCTTTGATGTTCCTTACGAGGCTATTGTTTACCAACCCGACATTCATCTAGATCTGGGTATAGAAAAGGATTCTCCAATGGCAAATTTGAAATTAAAAGAAATTATAGAAAACACCTTTAAAGATTGGCTTGTCATGTACACAGACGCTTCAAAACAGTCTGATGAAGACTGTACTGGAGCTGCTGTTTGGATTCCTAAGTTCAAAATCATTCTTAACTTTAAATGCCCCTCACTATCCTCCACTTTTACCGGTGAAGCAACTGCAATCAGTGAAGCTTTGTTATATGTAGAGTCACATAATCTTAATAAAACAGTTATTTTCACAGATTCAAAAAGTTGTTTGTTAGCTATTTTGTCCAATCAATTCCATAACAAACATAAATTTCCACTAATTCTTAAAATAAAAAATACCCTGTTCAGATGTCATCTTAAAGGAATCCATGTTTCAGTGGCCTGGATTCCAGGCCACAGTGGTATCCATGGTAACGAAACAGCTGATGTACTCGCTAAAAATGCAATTGCTAATGGCATTCTACAAAATTTAATTTACTCACATGACCTAATTTTGCTAGCTAAAAGGAAACTGAATGAAAATTGGAATAAGTTATGGGAAGTTTCCAAAAATGTTAAAGGTAAGCACTATGCTGCCATCCAAGAGGTTATTCCTCCCAAGCCTTGGTTCTTTAAATTTAACAAAGCAAATAAACATGCAACTTCAATCATTTGTAGATTAAGAATTGGACACGCCTGCACACATGCACATCTGGCAAAAATCAGAGTAAGGGATAGCTCATTGTGTGAATGTGGCTTAGATGAAGGTTCCACAAACCATATTTTTTTCAACTGTCCCAAATTATCCTCCTCCCTTTATGATTACCTTCCTCCTTATATTCCTCGACCTATAGATTTTAATTCTCTTTTAACATATACCAGTACTCCTTTTGTGTATATTTTATGTGATTTTATTAATACTAATAATATGAAACTTTAAATCCTTGTCACTTTTAACATACGGGTAAGAGTCTAACACCTGTGTTTGTCATATTTGTTCTAGGTAACTCAACAAATAGATTTGTCAAAATTCTCGGAGGAAAACTGAATCCTTGTATTATCACAGACTCTTATTTTAATTAAACTCATAAGCTTTCATTTTCTACTCAATACGTCATTGGCGAATTTTATCAAACCGCCACAAAAGAAAGAAGAAGAAGAAGAAACATGGCATAGAGATTGTAATATGCTTACCAAATGTGACAATTATGGTTAATTCTCCCTACAAAAGGTGCTCTTGTATTGATAACTTGTACTTCTGCTGGCCCATAACCGCTTGAATGTCGGGGTCATTTTGGCCAATATGGCGCATCTGTCAAGCACTTTCCGAAGTACTTAGTATATAACAAGTATACTAAGTATATATGTATATATATATACTAAGTAAGTATATTGAAATCATATATCAATGGAAACATTATTAAATAAGCTATCGGATTATGCATAACAGATATATGTTACAAATAGTTTGCTATCACTCGACGCCATAATATGGTGTTTGACAGATGCGCATATTATTTGAGACACCAGAATATGGCGTTTGTACAGACGAGGGGATAAAGAAGGAATATTCTTTGTTCCTCAAGTGTTTATTGATACATAACAATCATTTTATTTAAATTGGGACATAGTCAATATTTTAATTTAGGCTACTTTAAAGTTTAATTGCGATACACCCTTGCATCCTAGATGCACTGGACTTTCTGACTGTTGATAAAATACCTAAATTGATATTTAAAGCCACTGTTTGAAATTTGGATTATTAAACACAAAACATATTAGCAACTAAGAATTGCAACTGCATTGGTGCTGCAGAACTGCAGAGGCTGCCATCATTATGTAGCAAATTCCAGTTACAGAGTATAAAATTACTGGTACCTATTGTTTTTTATTATGTGCGAGCAGCTATGCAGGTCTAGGTAAGGAGACCAGTATCACTAAGATCTAAAAGATCTATTGTGATTGCTGCTATAGCAATTGTTTATTGCTAAGCCCTATGTCCTTAATAAATAGAAGGGTTTGCTTAGCCTTGAGCAGTTTCACTTCTCCAGGGCGGTACATAGTTTCCCAGATGAGTGTTATGTTTGCGCATTAAGGGTCCACAGTCAGTTAGGATGTGCAGAGGCGTTTTTTCCACTATAGAACAGAACCGACATATCCTTGAGTTGCTTAGTCCCAGGATTGACATGTGCTTTTTAAGACAACAATGTCTTGTTAGGGCTCCAGAATACGTAATTTATTTTTACTTAATCCCAGGGCTTCTGAAGCGAATTTACGATCAAAGGCCCGGAGTAAGGTTTTAGAATGTTTTAAGCCCAGTGTGTCACACCAGATCTTAAGTAATTTATTGTGATAGTTTCAAGGGACAGTCGGGCTAGGCTTCGAGATTCCACAAAATGGCTCAGGTCCAAATCTCCGATATAATACTGGTACCTATGATTTCACTTACACTTATTCACTTCAAAGAACAGTAATATAACTGTACAGTAACAAATTTTAATGGATGCTTAATTTAGTTCCACTCGCTGCTATTCATTATTCTATTTTAGGTGGAATTAACGGGGTGTGTGAAAATAAAAAATATGCGGGTGGCACCGCAATTTTACATACATACCTGAATTATAATTAGACTTTTGTAGGCTTTGACTTTTATGTAAGCCTTATATCGTTCCGGTCAATTATAAATGCTAATATTAAGAATTAAGTACTTTACACACTTAAATAATTACTGAATATTGAATAACTGAACTAATAAACAAACTAAAACAAACATTTGAGTTTTTGAATTGTTGCGACTTTCAACCGTTTGCATCGTAGACCAGTGTTGCCATTTCGAAATTTTAAGTTGCCGTGTTTTGAGATCTGGATTGCCGTGTTTTGGAATAAAAACTAGAAAATTGCCGTGTACATTTTTATTTATTTAACACGTAAGATTAAACATGTCATGAAAACATTACTCTTCACAGTCATCATACAAATTTCTTATCGTATCCAAAAATTCTTCTTCGTCTTTGTTCAATTTATATTTATTATTTTCATTCATATTTTCTATCGTTTGTATTGTTGGTTTGAAATTTATACAATTTTTTTGGGATCGGATAAAGTGATTAGCTAGTAAAGTTAAATAAAGTAAATAAACAGCAGTATATCTTTTTAATGTACTTTTTCAAAAAACGAAAGAATGAAATGAATAAACCATTAAGTGTGCGCGAATGTACATATGTTGAATTCGCGTCTGGATTTCTCTGCTCATAGAGTCATGACTACGTCTAGTATAGTCTAGTGATATGCGTTGTAATGACTTATCGACTACCCATAAAATTTTCGGAAAAATTAGTAACTATTGGATTGTCGTGTTTTAGAACACGGCAATAAATATGCTGCCGTGTACCGTGTTTTATTGTTGAATATGTCCTTCCTAGAAAATGTCAATATTGAACTTTCGACCAACTGCGTCATCTAGTATCGAACAGAAGAATTTAGCTTTCTAGAAGCCCCACACTCGAACTTTCTGCGTCTGGTCGGTCGGCGCCCGTATTTACTGGAATATTCTGGATGTTTCGGTATAAAAGGTGTACTTAAAGCCACTGCGACCCGCGGTCGAGGCAGTATTGAATTGGCGACACAAGCGAAGGCTTCGGAGCGAAATAAAGTGAACCAGTGTGATTAATTATTAGTGTCTTTTAAGTTTTAATTGGTGTAAAGTGAAAAAAAGTGTTAGATTTGGTAATTTAATGGGCAGTTTTTATTGTCACGAACCCGAAGCTCGTAAGAGTATGTTTAATTTTTATACGTAAGACTATAGAAATAGACAATAAAATAGAGTGATCTCTGTTTGTAAATAGTTTTAAACACAAATCAACCATAAATACACTTAATGTAGTCAGTCCAAAGCCTGAATAAAGTATTAAGGGAAGTTACAGAAACGGAATTTTTTTTTTCAATGTAGATTATCATCATCATCATTACAGCCCTTCACAAGTCCACTGCTGAACATAGGCCTCCCCCAAGTAATGCCACAAAGCACGGTCCTGAGCCACCTGCATCCATCGACTTCCCGCATGTCTTACCAGGTCGTCACTCCATCTAGTGGGGGGTCGCCCTACACTACGCCTACCGGTACGAGGCTGCCACTCGAGAACTTTTCTTCCCCATCGATTATCGGTTCTTCGAGCTATATGGCCGGCCCATTGCCACTTCAGCTTACTAATCCGTTGGGCTATGTCGGTCACTCTGGTTTTACTGCGGATATCCTCATTTCTGAGTCTATCACGCAAAGAAACTCCGAGCATACCCCTCTCCACAGCTCGCTGAGCGACCTTGAGCGTCCTCATACGGCCAGCAGTGAATGACCACGTCTCTGATTCGTAAGTCACCACTGGCAACACGCACTGGTTGTACACTTTATTTTTCAGAGATTGAGGTATACCTGACGGGAAGATGTGTCGTAATTTCCCGAACGCTGCCCAGCCGAGTTGAATCCATCGATTGACCTCTCGGTCGAAGTTGGACTTACCTAGTCGGACTATTTGTCCCAGGTAAACGTACTCGTCAACAACTTCGAGCATAGTGCTCCCAACAATTACCGGCATAAGTGAGACATGGACATTAAACATGATCTTTGTTTTGTCCATGTTCATCTTAAGATCTATCCGTTGGGAGACACCATTGAGGTCATTGAGCATAGTGCTAAGGTCCTCCAGCGATTCTGCCATAAGTACTATATCGTCGGCAAATCGAAGGTGAGTGATGTACTCGCCATTGATGTTAATACCGTGTCCTTTCCAGTCCAGTAGCTTGAAAACGTCTTCCAATGCAGCGGTGAAGAGTTTCGGGGATATAACGTCACCCTGTCTTACACCTCTTTGCAGTTTGATAGGTTTCGAGCTCTGATTCTGTACTCGGATAGCCATCGTAGCCTTACTGTACAAACACTTCAGCACTTCGATATACCGACAGTCAACTTCGCACCGCTGAAGGGACTGTAGCACCGCCCAAATTTCGACGGAATCAAAGGCTTTCTCATAGTCCACATACGCCGGGCAAAGTGGCAGATTGTACTCTTCGGTCTTCTGTACAATCTGCCGCAGGGTATGAATGTGGTCTATGGTACTGAAGCCTTTTCGGAAACCGGCTTGTTCGGGAGGCTGGAAGTCCGCACGCGTCTGCGTGCGAGACGATTCGTAATGACTCTCGAAAACAGCACGTAGACGCGGCTCAGAAGGGAAATCGGTCTATAGTTCTTCAAGAGAGCGTTGTCGCCTTTCTTAAAGAACAAGACCACCGCTCTTCTACTCCATGCCTCCGGAGTAGTGCCACCACGGGGGACGGAATTGAAGAGCTTCTGAAGGACTTCAAGTACCGGTAAGAAGCTCCGCTGTAATTCCGTCCTCACCTGGGGCCCTGCCGTTTTTAAGGTGCTGGAGAGCCATTCTAATCTCGCTCAGACTGACGTCCGGGATATCATCGGAATAGTGTCGGGTAAGACTTGCTCTTGGATCGTTACTCACACTTACGTGTGGCTCCAACGATGATGTGTACAGCTGCCCATAGAACCTCTCAATCTCACTCAAAATCTCAGGTGTCTCGGAAACGATGCTGCCACACTCAGTCTTCAGCTTTGACAGTTGGCTCTTTCTGACAGACAGATCTCTGGCAAAGACTTTGGAGCCCTGGTTCCGCTCGATCGCTTCTTTAATACGAGCAGTATTAAAGTTGCGTAAGTCTCGCCGCATGCATTTGGAGATCTGTCTGTTCCGTTGCCTGTATGTTGTCAAATCTGTTGACGATTGCAGCCTCATCTCCCGTCTAACAGCCACGAGATTAAGAGTGTGATCGGAGAGTTTTTGTGTTCTTCTGCGGCGGGTCATGCAGAACTTAGCTCCGACCGCATGGACAGTTTCCACGAGCTTGTCATTCATATCGTCCACTGCAATGCAATTTCTAGGCACTGAAAGCGGTTACGTAACTCGAGCTGAAAAGTCTCGGGATTCTGGATTAGAGCACGAGGGGGCCGGAGCGTTGACTTCATTAGACGAGACCTCTCCAACTTAACGTTTAGGTTCAGTGTGCCTCTAAACATTCGGTGATCGCTGCTGGTTTTCACCCTTGCGATCACTGAGACATCACTGAACAGTTGGCGTCTGGTCGTCATAATTAAGTCAATCTCATTTTTTGTCGAACCGTCGGGGTTCGACCAGGTCCACTTCCTGTTGGGCCGCTTCTGGAAGAAAGAGTTCATCATAGAGGGTCCCTCTTCCTCCATAAAGTCAGCCAGCTGCTGGCCCCTACGGTTCCGTTGCCCTACTCCTAATTTCCCTAACTTCCGCTCATCGCCTTCTTTTGTGCCTAGTTTTGCGTTGAAGTCTCCCATCAACACCGTGTAGTGGGTTTTGGAGGAATGCAGGGCTCTAGAAATATCCTCATACATTTCCTCTACCACCTCATCGGGATGTGCCGAGGTTGGTGCGTAGACCGATGTAGATTATAATAATACTTATTGAAAGTCACTTTTTCATTTACCACTGGTTCGCAAAAAAAACCTCTGTCCTGGGAAGAACCAGCAAGAAACCCAGCGGAACTATTTTTTTTCCAATAATAGCTTACAATCATGTTTACAATTAACAACACAAGACAAATTAGAAATAGCTTGGTAGCGATCACCCTTCCCAGGGGTTAATATCATTCATAAATTCCTTAATATTATAATAACCCTTTTTATACAAACTTAGTTTAATAAAATTTTTGAACTTTGCGTATAACCAATTTTGTATATTTTCTGGGATTTTGTTGCAAAAGCGTATACATCGCCCCAAGAATGAATTACTGACTCGGTGGAGTCGAGTATCTGGTACTACTAGCTTGCGTCTATTCCTAGTATTTACAGAATGAATATCACTTATTTTTGCAAAACTACGTTTATTCTTGTGTACGTAAATAACATTTTCATAAATGTCCAGAGTAAATATATTAATTTCCTTAAATTTTTGTCTCAGTGACTCTTTTGGTCTTAAATTATATATTGGTCTAATGGCCCTCTTCTGTAAAATAAATATAATTTCAGTGTCAGTCGCGTGTCCCCATAGCCAAATACCATACGACATAATGCTATGGAAATAACTAAAGTAAACTATTCTAGCTGTTTCAACACTGGTGAGAGTTCTAATCTTTTTTACAGCATATGCTGGAGAACTAAGTCAGCTAGCTAGTTTTGATATATGAGGGAGCCATTGAAGCTTTGCGTCCAGTGTGATTCCAAGAAAAATGGTGGTATCAACAAGACTCAGTTCCTCCCCATTTAAAATTACATTAGTATTGACATGTTTAACATTAGGTGTTACGAATTTCATACATTTAGTTTTAGTTCCATTCTAATGCAAATTATTAACATGAAACCAATTGACTAACTTAGCTATAGCATTATTTACTTTGTCGTAATTTAATAACTGTCGTTTTAATTTGAAAATTAATGAAGTATCATCAGCAAATAATACTATATCATAGTTATCCCATACTATGTAAGGTAAGACATTAATATATACAAGAAACAGAAAGGGTTCGAGAATTGAGCCCTGAGGCACGCCCATTTGTACAATCGACCCGGAAGAACTCATACTATTAATGACAACTTTTTGCGTTCTGTCACTTAAATATGAAATAATTAATTTAGGAGCATCGCTTCTTACACCGTAGTGTTAAAGTTATCTGATTAATATTTCACGGTGAACACAACCGAAGGCTTTGGATAGGTCACAGAACACACCCAAAGCCTCCTGTGAATTATCCCATGCATTTAATATATATTTAATCAGCTGAACACCAGCATCAGTTGTCGAGCGACTCCTTGTGAAACTAAATTGATTTTTATGAAGTAAATTATTTACATTAAAAAAAAATTTACATTTGATCAAGAATAATTTTTTCAAAAATTTTACTGAGTGTTGGCAGTACAGAAATAGGTCTAAAATTAGCGGGGTCCAAAGTACTACCAGACTTAAATAAAGGTATTACTTTACTATGCTTCATTAAATCAGGAAACACACCAGATTCGATACTAGTATTAAAAATAATAGATAGTTGAGGTGCGATTGTATCTATTATAGACGCAATAACTTTAACAGAAATTCCCCACAGATCGGCGGTTCTCTTAATATCAATAGTCTTAAAATATTTTACAATATCTTTTGATGACACTTTATGAAATGTAAAATTCTTTGTACACACATTTACATTTTGTTTAAGTAATGATTCGGTGACGGCAGGAGAAGAATTCAGTGACTTAGTGGTTAAGATCGGAATATCAGTAAAATATTTCTCAAAAACCATTGCAACGTCCTGATCTGATTTAGTTAATTTATTGTTAAAACTTAACTGGTAGTTCGAATTGCGAGAGTTGACCTTACCAGTTTCACTATTAATTACTCCATGTCTTTTTAATTTTATTAGAAGCAGTCCTTATTTTGTTGCTCAAATACAATTACTTTGCTAAGGAGCACACTCTTTTAAATATTTTGGAATATTTTTTTATTATTTTATAATTTATTAAATTCGACGCTAGGACTATATGACCTTTCACTGTAAAGTTCATATAACCTTTGTCTACTCTTATGGGCTCCTACTGTCCTGTACCATTCATTAAATGCCTTGCGATTGTTCAAGGAGAATGTTTTAGAAGTAAAAGTATTATTAAATTCATTGCAAATGAGCTTTAACAATGTTCCATACAAAAAATTTGGATTATTTTGGTATGAACGTAATGGAAGTTTTTTTTACTATGTTACTTCTAAACTTCTCCAAGCCATGAGCATTTACTGGAACACTACTTTTTATCTACTTTCTTTTTGTGAACATAAGGTAATGAAACTAATTGCCCACAGTGATTAGAGCTCAATTTTTGATTATACATTTATTGAACGGCTTTTAACAAATGTTATCTATACATGTTGCAATAGATTCAGCAATAAGTGTTGGCTCCAAAAATAAATTAAAAAGACCATAAGATTTAAACAATGATCTAAATTTAATATTGGTGTAGGAAGCTTCTAGAAGATTGATATTAAAATCTCCACATATTACAACAGATTTATTCCGTTTATTAAGCTTAGCGAAAACTTAATTTGAACATTTAACTGTATAGCTACAAACACAGATATAGATTAAATTTATTTTCGTTTCATATGTAACTATATAGTTGGTGGTGATATTTATGAAAACAATCACAGTAGCCGAATAAAAATAGCCAGTTACAAAAATCACTAGTTTTGAAACAGGTGACGACGACCAAGTCAAGGTTTCGTTACGTTTCTTGAAAATGACGTAACGACCCAAGTTTGGTCGGTCGGAGTCAAAAAAAATTTGACGTCAAGTAGCCTAAATTCGCCTAATTTTGGTTTTCTTTATTGTAGCCTATAATCGCCTACTGAAGAGCCGAGTAGCCAATAAAGGCTATTTTACACGTAGACCTATCTTAATTGACCTTTTGATAATTTTAACAAACTTAAAATTCGAATCAGTTTATCGTAAACGTTACCTTTTAAATACCTTCACAATGATCTACGATAAACCGGTCTTTTTCTTAGGTCTTTTAACCTTCAAATGTAGTTTTCTTTTTTTAAACATGTTTCATAACACGCATTTCCAATATGATCCTTACTTAATAAGAGAGAATTATATAGCCAAAAATCACTAATTGTTTTTTCCGAAGTAGCCTAAACTGCGATGATTAGCCAATGGTAATTTTTAGTCATCCTATGAGATTGCCTAAAAGGCGAAAAATCGCCTAACTTGGCACCACTGTCGAAGACAGAGAATGCTATTCCATTAATTTTTTTAAATAATCGTCGTTCATTTTCAAGAATGCATAAAGTTCTTAATATCATTATGTTGAATTTATAGCAAAAATATTTGAATTTCTGCAAAAATGTATCTGCGTAGAAAAAAAGCAATTAGGGTAAAGTATCTAATTCATAGCACTGCACCAATTATAAGCACTGCACAAAAAATCAGAATTGCAATAGTTATCTTTGATTTTAAATAGCCACGTAAAAATAATAGGATTTAAGTTTATCAAATTATTATTTAAGCCAGCAACACTTATGAAAATAAGATGGCGTTACGATTGCAATAAATATTGCCCGTTAATGGTAAACGCGTGATCCGATTGGCAGCCCCATGGAGGTTAGAGAAAAGAAGAACGATCGCTACGTACTAAAGCATCGCCTGTCCTTGAAAATTTGTAGAATTTATAGCAGCGCTGCCGTCGATTTTAGCGATTGCAGCGCCTCACTTATGGTGTCCATATTTCTGGGACACTATTTTCTACGGCGATCGTTCTTCTGTTTTCTAACCTCTATGGGCAGCCCTGTAATTTGCAGTGTTGCATGTTTCAATGCGAATGGCGTTCCCGAAATGTAGGGACGGGCATTATGAAACGGGATATAATAGCATGTATGCACTATGCATGCATCTCAAGCACGAGGTTGCGGGTTCAAACTTGACATGTACAGTCGAACGCACTTAGCGCTAACACGTAAGCCGTAAAAACGTCTTTATGTCGTATGAGTAAGGGCATTAATTTCGTAATTCCACTGTTACTACGGAGGTGCTGATGACTATACTAATGTGACTTTCATAAGTGTCGTAGTGTACTCTCTGAAACAATTCGTATATTAATAGGAACATTCAGGTTAAATTAATTAAGACAGGGTTAAAAAGAATCACTTTATTTAATTACGATCAATAAGATGTAAAGGATTCATATCTTCTTCAATGTTACTTGGACTCTCACTGTCACCATCACTTTCGTGGCTGTCACTGCCAACCCACAATAAAAAGTGATCATTTCCTTCATCTTTCACTATGTATTCGTCTTCAATTTTTATAAGATGTGAGCAATCTTTATTCCTCATTGTTTATTGAGCCAAACAATTCTTTTACAAGTGATTACATTTGATCACCTCTCTGGCCACATTTTTCTCTGCGAACCGTCTCTTCATATTAGCTCAATTGGATTAAAATCCGCATGATATTAGTAGTAAGTAGGTAAGTTGCAAAACATTTTGACCATGAGATTTTATTAATTTGTTAGCTTTATCCATGGCCGTTGGTTTATTTTTTTTATTAATTCATATAAAACATTTTTTGGTAAATTTGGTGAAAAGAACAGTCCCTTGTTTTGAAGCCACTCTACCATATCTACTTTGAGGCTTGCCGTATTAGGGCTTTTATTTGTTTGTATAGTGTGATATGGTGCATTGTCCATCACAATCACACAATTACGTGGCAGGTTTGGTAAAACTCAGTCGTCATGGTAGTCGGATGATTTTGTTTGTGACTTGAATAGCAGTAACTCATTATTAATGAAACCGTCTGTAATTCCAGCGTGTGCAATTATCCATCGCCTACCCGTACCTGAATCCTTTGACCAATACACCTTCTTTAGAATGTCAAAATTATTGAAGCCCATATGAAGAATAAATAAATGTTTCATCTAAGTGGACAATAGTCCGCCTCTCTTCTCGGTGTTCTTTTAATTTCATTCAAGTAATTAAATCGCCAGACTGATATATCAGTTCATTTCATTAAAGTTTTTAGTTTTCATTTACACTTTTTGTATTTATATCCTAGTCGTTTTAACATTTCCAGTAGTATAGTACGCACACCTTCAAAATTTATTTCAAATCACAATTCGACAAGTAATTTGTTCAACTTAGGAAATTCTTTTCGTATCGCGATTTGATCGTTTTTTCCAGGTGTTAAAAAAGAACTGGTAATTCTTTCTTGTCTTAAAACTCGGGCATCGATCGGCATTTTTCAAACTTTTCAAATCTTTGTAACAGGTCACCCTAAAAATATACCGGTCATGGCGGCAACTCGGGCACGAACTTGTTGCAATGGCTAAATCAGCTTGCTTTCAGACTTTTATTTTTTTTAAAAATGCGTAAACTTACAGAATAGTTTGTCGTTTATCAATTTTAACCACATTTGGCATTTTTAACACTAAGATTAAATAATTAAAAAGCAAAAGAGCACACAGATAGCAACCGATCACATTAAAAGAAAGATGACGGCTAAGGAAACAGTGCTACCAATCACTCACGTGTCAGGTTAAGATGAACGGATAATAAGTAGTTCCGGTGTTTGTAAAGAAATTAGGGCGCCACCATTTTTCACCATCATAATGGATACGATACGGGACATATCGAAGGAAGATCAGCTAAGCAGTAAGTGAGGTATGCAGTAATAAACTGATCGGAAAACGGAAAGGCAATTGATATAGAAGTAAAAGAAGTGTTTCTAGCGTAGACAGAGAAACCTATAGACAAATTGACGCCTTCTTTCGCATTCGCACAAGAAAAAAATAGATTTATGCATACGTCTTGTATAGAAATGAGACAGAGCGGTGTGATTGTCCCTTTCTCCGTACCGGTTTTTTGTTTAGCAAACTACACTTTGCTAAACAACTTTGACAGTTCGTAGCGATCTAAGGAGTTTACAAGTTGGTTTAAGTGAGAAAAAAGTGTTTTGTGAGCTTAAGATTGGTGAATCTTGTTCAGTTCAGTTCTTAGAACAATTAAAATTATTATCTAAATATGTTTAAAAGTCATAAAGATTATTACATAACCTAAAACTACGTTATCGTCCTTTCTCACTCGAGGTCACGCTAATCATTAGTCTATAGGTTTCTATGTTTACGGTTTCTAGGCTTTTATGCCGCAATCAAACATGGCGCAGAAGATTTAGTCAACCAAGTGACTACATTATTTATCGACAAAAATATTGGTTTAAAAAAATGTGTAGGGCAAGGTAATGATGGAGCCAGTGTGATGAGTGGTGTGTATAATGGTGCACAAAACCATATTAAGGATATCCAGCCTAACACAAAATATGTAAATTGTGCCACTTGGTGATATATGATGCCGTTAGCAGTTGTTTGGAAATACAGAATTTTTTCGCAACGTTACAAGTTCTTTCCGATCGGCTTGACTCACTGGCACTGCAAAGAGATGTCGCATCTACTACGGGGAGTGCTCTGAGGAATTGTTCGGACTAATTCTAGCTGTACAATTTCACCATCACACATCGCGCCAAAATATTATCAAATATAAAATAGATATTATCAAAGTATTATCAGAAATAGTTCTAGACTCCTAATTAAGATAAGCGTAGTGAAGCAGAGAGTATTTAAAAATTTCGAGTTCGTATTGCTTTGCGAATTCCGATGGGGAAAAAAGGACTGATGGGGAAAAAAGGTCTCGAGTGGCAGCCTCGTACCGGTAGGCGTAGTGTAGGGTGACCCCCCACTAGATGGAGTGACGACCTGGTAAGACATGCAGGAAGTTGATGGATGCAGGTGGCTCAGGACCGTGCTTTGTGGCATTACTTGGAGGAGGCCTATGTTCAGCAGTGGACTTGTGAAAGGTTGTAATGATGAATGATGATAATGTTGCTTTGCGAATTCATGCACAGTGTATTGAATGACATCAATTATGCATCTAAAACCTCACAAAAATGCGATATCAATTTGGGCCAGGCAAGTAAAGCTTTAGTAGAGACCAAAGCAAAGTTGTACCCATTTTCAAGAAAAAAGGCAAAGGAAAGTTAAGAAATTTTTTGATGAATTAGCTGCTGATCACTGATTTCCAAACAGAGAAGAAATATATAAAACTGAGATTTTCAATAATGTACTAGAGAATTTAATAGATCAATTAAATACACATTTTACTGGTATGAGTGCAGTCTGTCAAATATTGGCAAACCTCCCGATACCATCCACACCATCTGGATGCTTGGCGGTCCACCACTGTACGTTTCACTAGGAGTTTTCTTCCGCGTACGAACTTTCTGTGGAATAGTTTACCACCGGCGATTTTTCCGGACCGATACAACCGGCAAAACCGATACAAAAGGCCGGCAACACACCTGCAATTCCCCTGGTGGTGCAGTTGTTCACGGGCGGTAGTAGTGACTTAACATCAGGTGGACCGTAAGCTCGTTTGCCCCCACTTCTATTAAAAAAATATTCGATTTTCTAACACCAACATTTTTATTACATGTTGATGAAGTAACTTTATTACAAAAGTGTGACAAATTTCAAAGAAAATATTCAGATATAATAGGCCTATTAGCTTTTCACTTCAATTTATTAATATTTAGGTATTTCCCATTTTACCTCAATTAATTCAAGCGTGAACTTTTCACCAATTATATAAGGAAATAATGAGCAAACATGGAGTGCTAGAATGCAACCTAACGGAAGTTGTTATGGTAATGTTATTATTCTCTACAATTCCTGTCAATTCTACAGCAGTTGAAAGGTCATTCAGCAAATTAAAAATAATAAAAATAATTTAAGAAATGATATGGGCCAAACTCGACTCTAACATTTATTGCTCATAGCAATTGAAAACAAAACCGCATCAAGCCTGGATTTAACCGAAGTCATTGATACTTTTGCAAAAACTAAAGCTATGGAAAGATTGTAAATATAATTGTTATTTAGTTGGTAGGTCCGAACTTAATTTAACACACATACACACACACACACACACACACACACACACAAACATACACACACACACACACACACACACACACACACACACACACGCACACGCACACGCAGACGCAGACGCACACGCACACGCACACGCACACGCACACACACACGCACACGCACACGCACACGCACACGCACACGCACACGCACACGCACACGCACACGCACACACACACCCCTTGAATCTTTTCTATTTCGTTTTATTGCCCAATACCTACACCAAGTATTAATTGTAATTTATGTTGTTACTGTTAATAAAAAAATATTAATATTTTTATCACCTGCCCTGCAGTGCACGAAAGAGAGCTGATGATAAAGTAGCTTAGCATTTTTAAAGTGTTTGTATATTTAATAATTTTACTTGATAAAACCTTACCAGTTTAGATATCAGTGGGGCCTCATTTTTTAATTTGCCCTAGAGCCCTAGGTTACCTAGCTACGCCACTGCCTGGCTTGTGAGTTAAGTCCGGAAATTTTGATCCTATTCCCGGCTGCGCCCCCTATCTTAGCGATAGCCCGTGTTATTGCCCGGTGGATCAGCCGCATCTGCTCCACGTTCATAGGACTCTGATTGTGAAAATGCTGACTTTCTTCTCCCCCGTTGCCAGCTTCACAGATTTCGTGGGCTGGTCTTTGGGGACTACTGCTCAGGCTGACTGCGGTTTTTCGCCTTCGGAAACGGGGGAGGTTTGGACAGAGAGAGAGAGAGAGAGAGAGAGCATCTCGGCTCCTAATAAATTTATTACGAATACTCTCTTCATTTTAATATTTATACATATTATCCATTTGTGTATTGTAATATCACATAAGTGGCGTATATACTCATAATTTATTAAGTAGCGACACGTCAGCTCGAGACAATCTAAACCTGCAATTGATAGTCAACATAGATATTAGACAGCCAATTAAGCAGTATCTCATATTGTATAACAATGCAACAACAAAGACAACAGGGCTATGGGCAGTGTCTACTGCTTAGAGTAATTATATATGTTTACTAATTACTCTGAGACATATTACAACTATCTTTGTTTGATCTAATTCATAGTATGTGAAATAATTATTGTACGTAACAAATAACTCAATACTATACATATTTCTATCGATTTCCCATTCGATTGGCTTCTATATTCTTTTTTAAAACATAGGTACTGCATACTGTATTCCTTTCTTTATCATTTTGCTTTACTGTTACGGAACTTATATACTAAAAGTGGTTTTATTTCACTATTTGTGGGAAAAAATTGCGTTCTAAGTTGAGCTCTGAATCTTACGTCTCTTTTTTTTTATAGAAGAGGGGGCAAACGAGCATGCGGCTCACCTGATGTTAAGTGACTACCGCCGCCCATGATCAAGCGCAACACCAGGAGAATTGCGGGTGCGTTGCCGGCCCTTTAGAAAGGAGTAAGCTCTTTTCTTGAAGGTCCCCAGGTCGTATCGGTCCGGAAAAATTGCCGGTGGTAAACTATTCCACAGAGAGGTTGTACGTGGAAGAAAACTCCTTGTGAAACGTACAGTGGTGGACCGCCAAGCATCCAGATGGTGTGGATGGTATCGGGACGTTTGCCGTGTAGTGCGTTCACGAAATTTGGCGGCTGGGATTAATCCGAACAATTCCTCAGAGCACTCCCCGTGATAGATGCGATAAAATACGCAAAGAGATGCAACATCTCTTCGCAGCGCCAGTGAATCGAGCCGATCGGAAAGCACTCGGTCGTCGACGATTCGAGCCGCTCTGCGCTGGATGCGGTCAAGTGGAAGGAGCTGGTACTGGGGAGCCCCAGCCCAGAGATGGGAACAGTATTCCATGTGCGGCCGAACCTGCGCCTTGTAAAGTTACAGGCGGTGTGCCGGCATGAAATACTGTCCCGCTCTGCTGAGCACGCCAAGCTTTTTAGAGGCCAATTTGGCCTTCCCTTCCAAGTGACCACGAAACTGCACGTCACTCGATATGTCGACGCCGAGGATTCTGATACTGGCTGAGGCATAAAGGGGAGTGCCTTGAAACTGGGTGGATACGACAAAGGGGTTCTTTTTAGCGGTTAACGCGCTAACTTGTGTCTTCTGGGGGTTAAACTGGACTAGATTTAGTCGTCCTCAATCCGAGACTCCGTTCAGCAAAGACTCGACTTCAGACACAAGTTTGTCCCGTCACTCGGAGACGTTTTCCCGAGAAATATTGGCTCGGCCGGTGTAAAGAGCATCACCAGTGCTGTCATCCGCATAGCAATGAATGTTACGGGTATGCAACATATCATTGATATGCAGAAGAAACAGCGTTGGCGATAGCACGCAGCCCTGTGGAACACCAGCATTAATAGGCTTGCAATCGGAGCTTGCACCGTCTACAACGACCTTGATGCTCCGATCTGCAAGAAAGCTGGTGATCCAATCGCACGATTTCTCGGGAAGCCCATAGGAAGGGAGCTTCGAAAGAAGCGCTTTGAGCCAAACCCGATCGAAGGCCTTCGCAATGTCCAAACTAACTGCCAATGCCACCCCCTTGAACTCTACTGCCTCCGCCCATCTGTGAGTGAGGTAGACCAGAAGATCACCAGCTGACCGACCACGGCGAAAACCGTATTGGCGGTCACTAATCAGCTGGTGATCCTCAAGGTACCTCATGAGCTGGCAGTTTACAATGGACTCCATTATTTTGAAGAACAAGGAGGTGATGGCGATTGGCCGGTAGTTGGACGGGTCTGAGCGGTCGCCCTTTTTAGGGATCGGGTGGACGAAAGCCGTCTTCCATGATTTTGGGACTACGCCTAGGGAGTAGGAGTACCGGAAAAGACGCGTTAAAACCGGTGCCAACTCTGGAGCACACGTCCTCAGCACAATTGGGGGGATTCCGTCAGGCCCACTCGACTTGTCCAGGGAGAGGAGTGCTTTGCGAACCGAGCGCTGTGTGAACTGCACTTCCGGCATGGAGCACTCACACCGCGGGATGGTCGGCGGCGTACTCTCCCCGTCATCGAGAGTCGAGTTAGACGCAAAAAAAGAGCCTAGAAGATCGGCTTTCTCCTTTGCAGTATAGGCCAGTGAGTCGTCCTCCCTGTGCAGAGATGGAAGAGATGGCTGACAGAAATTCCCCTGGACAGCCTTGGCGAGAGACCAGAATGCACGGGTTCCAGACGGAAGGCGAACTGTTTCTCGCCAATTCTGCCTATGTGCTCTGACTTTGCCTTGGCAATGACTCTTTTGAAGGACCTAGAGGCGGAATTATACTTCTTTTTTAGAGCGCTTGTGTTTACATCCCGGGACGCTGATGCATCAACCCAGGCTTGGTAGCACTCCTGCTTATAGCATGATGCTATTTTACAGGAGCGACCAAACCATGGCTGAGATTTGCCTCCAATGGGCACCACAGAGGAAGGAATAAAAAGTTCCATACCCTGAAGTACCACATCAGTTACAGAATCCGCAACAACGTTGGGATCATCCGGCGAGAAGCAAACCCGCCCCCAAGGGTAGGATGCAAAGAAAGACCGCATCCCATCCCAATCGGCTGACCTATAGTGCCAAACACGGCAGCAGCCTGCAGAATGCAACCGCGATTTCAGCGTGAGTGGCACAACACTCCGGACCAGACAATGGTCCGAGGAGCCTAAAGGGGCGTCGACGGAAATCTGATATCCGTCCGGGTGAGAGGTCAGCAGAAGGTCCAACAGGGAAGGTGCATGATCCTCCACATCTGGAATCCGCGTAGGCGAAGTAACCAGTTGTGTCAGACTATATGCCAAGGCAAAATCATGAACAGATCTCCCCGCATGATCGGTTAAACGTGAACCAAGCCATTCGGCGTGATGGGCGTTAAAGTCGCCGAGGATCACGATCTCTGCGGAGGGGATCTGCTGTAGCAACGAATCTGCAGCCATTTGGACGTGGTCGAAGAGTCGGTCTGTTTCGGCATTACCGCTATGGGACCTATAGAGGCACCCGTAGACGCGCAGATGGTCGTCGCTGTCTACGCGTAGCCAAAGGATGGACAGGTCCGAACCTTCAAGTCTGCCGAGGCGTCGAGAACAGATGTCCTCTCTGACGTAAACGCAAACTCCAGCCTGAGGCATAAAGGAGTGTTCCAGTTTGTACCCCGGGTAGGAGAGATACGAGACATCAGCCGGAGAGGAAACCTGCGTCTCGGTCAGAAAGAGCAGAGCCGGCCTCGCCGTCTCGAGATGGTAGTGGACGGCGTTTAGGTTAGAGTGAAGTCCCCTGATATTGCAGAAATTCACGGACAGCGTGGCTGGGGTCGCCTTGGTCTTGTTGCTCCGTTTGCCCTGAGCAGTTGTAGCCTTGAGCGGAATTTTGCCCCCCCCCCCAGAATACGCGGGGCAGCCTGAGCACCCACGCTCAGAAGTGGAGAAACATGGTCGTGGATGCTCAGCGAGGGATTCTCCAGGGGTGCTGGTACCCTCCTGGGGTAGTCTATCTTTATTTAATTCCGCTACCATGTTGATGGGGGGGGGGGGGGGATTTGGGCCTCCGGCCACCTGCACTCACCAGACGAAACGCGGAAGCAGAGCTTCCACTTCACGCCGGTATTCTGTGAGGTCGTGGTACCACCCCGGTTTGAGCCGGTCCATACGTGCAACAGCAAAGCTGCCGCGTGGCTCTACCACTGTTAAAAATTATATAAATTATATAAATTGTCTCTACTATAGTTCGCCATAATAAATAGTTTTCATCCCTTTATTCTTCCCATTTTTGACACTCTATTAATCTTATATATTTGCTCTTACATTTTGGGGTTCTTTGATTTATTCTTAGAGTTTTTAAGAGCTGAGATGTCTTTGGAATTATTAAGTAAAGGTAGAGTATCATTTACAGATACGGTGGTTAACTTATTTGAATTATAATTTTGCCTACCCATGTTCGTCCTTAGAGAAGTGAAGGCCAACCCCCATTTGATGGAGTAAAGAGGTAGAGGAGGATGCAGGAGGATGAGGAGATGCAAGTGGCGCAGGACCGTGGTTTGTAGCACTTACTTGGGGGAGGGCTATGTATCGCAGTGAACTTGTGATGGGTTATAATAATTATGATGATGATGATGATAATGATGTTCGTCATTTGTGAAGATTAGACCAGGTTGTTCCGAGACAAATATAGTACAAGTGCTGTTATTAGGTGATGAATTACGGTAGCAACTCTTTGTAGTTCGAAATAAGTCCATGCATGGCATGTTTGTTCGAGTTTTGAAGTCTTCGACTCGTCAACTATTTCGAAACCTAGCATGTCCTGAAAGCTTACCAGGTTTTGAAATAGTCAAAGCAAATTACTAGGTTTCTTCTTAGTATTCCGATAGTACGTAAAGCACTAACTAGGTTTAGGAATATCAAAATGTCCATCATTTGCAAGATTTTAATGCAGGTGTTTTTACAATTCGATGGGGCTTATTATAAAAGTAAAGAGTATCAAATAACAATACCTTTCATAAATATGTCTATTACTGGGTTTCGTTATGGGACAGCCGATTTGTGGCTGTTGATAATTCGTGAGAGTTAAAATAATTAAGCTTTTTTCGAATATCGTAAGGTCATACCCGGTGGTTGTCTCACTGCCCAACACCGACTTCTTGTCATGGACCTCTGCGTAAAACCCCGTCGCAGACACGCTGAACGTTGCTGCCGTCAAATGAAGTGGTGGCTGCTGGATCAAACCAGATACTCAGAGTTTGACTCTGCCGCTGGGGCTATTAGTCTCGACGCAGCAATTAAGTCCGTCTAAGAGTGCTGGAAAACCATTCAGACAGCAATCACAATGACGGCAAAGCAAGTCCTCGGCGTGGTGAAAGGGGGTCGCAAAATCGACAAGGAGACCTGGTGATGGGACGCCACAGTCCAGGGTTCATTACGGGAGAAGAAAGCGCTCTTCAAGACGTGGCAAGCGACCAAATCTCCTGAAGATCGCGCATCTTACAAGACAGCGAAAAGAGCTGCCAAGAAAGCTGTAGCCAGAGCCAGCCATGACGACTTACAACCATTATATGCTAAGTTGGACACTCCTGAGGGGCACAAGCTCATATATAAACTGGCGCGCTCTAGGGCTAAAGCAGCGCAAGATATTACTCGCTGCTGCAGCGTCAACGGCCCTAATGGCGAGCTCCTGTACGATGATCGTGCGGTGAAGGAAGGATGGCGCTCTTATTTCCACGTTTTGCTGAATACTCAGTACCGGGAAGTGTACCCTCCCGAGCAACTCCCGAACCATGGACTCGTGCCGCCGATTACGCCTGACGAGGTCCTCGCATCTCTTCGTCACATGGAGAATCGGAAAGCTGTTGGACCGGACGTGGTGCCAATTGAAGCGTGGAAAGCGCTGGGGGTTCGTGGTGTGTGCATTCTTACTAACATTTATAATAGAATCCTGAGAGACCGAATAATGCCCGATCAGTGGTGGCTTAGTATAATAACGCCGGTCCACAAGGGTCCGTTCAGGATTGGGGTAATTATCGCGGTATAAAGGTGACGTCACACACCATGAAGCTCTTCGAGCGCATTATTGACACCAGGATCCGACAGGAGTGTACAGTATCAGACCCCCAGTACGGCTTCCAACCAGGACGCGGTATCATGGACCCTATATTCGCCCTAAGGATCCTCATGGAGAAGCACAGGGAAAAGAATATGCCTCTGCATTTTTTATTCCTAGACCTGCAGAAGGCTTTTGACTGTGTTCCTAGGGAGATTATCTGGTGGGTGTTGCGGTCGAAGACCACCAACCAGAGACCTACGTGGAAATCGTACGTGACATGTACCGCAATTCCGTTTCAATAGTCAGGACCGCTGTTGGTGATACCACCCCCTTCCCCATAACCGTAGGCGTGCATCAGGGCTCCTTCTTAAGTCCCTATCTCTTCTTAGTGTGATATTAGACGAACTGTCAGCCAGCGTACAGAAACTACCGCAGCCTTGGCTGCTTACGTACGCTGATGATATCGCACTGGTAGATGGGACAAAGTACGGCTCACCAGACGCGTGCACGCATGGAAGGAGGCGCTTGAGAACGGCGGGCTGAAGCTAAACGTGGCGAACACGGAGTATATGGCCTGCAACAGCACAGATCTGACGTCTCTCCGTATAGGCGACAACACCGTCGAGCGCACGGACGACTTCAGGTACCTCGGATCTGTGCTTGATGCGTCCCGGGACATCGATCGCGACATCAAGGGTGTCATTTGTGACCCCAAAATGCCGGTCAAGCTAAAGGGACAGGTCTATAAGACAATCATAAGGCATGTCCTTACGTACGCCAGTGAGGCGTGGCCGGTACTGGAGTGACACCGGCAGTTGTTGCATGTCATGGAGGTGAACACGCTGCGGTGGATGTGTGGCGTCACGCGGAAAGACCATGTACATAATACATACAACCGCGGCAGCCTCCATGTCTGTGACATTGCTGAAAAGCTGCAGGAAAATTGCCTCCGCTGGTACGGCCACGTCTTACGACGACCGGCAAGCTACGTGAGACACAAATGCCCTGACATGACCCTACGTGGTATCAGGAGTAGAGGACGGCCCGAGAAACGCTGGCTTGATGTCGTGCAGGATGTCATGCGCGCCAATGGGCTAGTTGCGAGGGACGCCGAAGACCGGGCAAAGTGAAGGAGGAAGTGTAGGAAAGTGGACCCTGGGTACTCGCGCGTTGGGCGGGATGAGCCACCGGGATAAACGCTAGGTAGAAGAAGAAGAAGAAGAAGAAGAAGAAATTGCCCTGCAATCAGAAACGCGTTATTTACATATTATTCATAATTAACTTACTTACTTGATTCATTTGATTACTCGATTCAAACCATTGATTCATTCAAATCATTGACCTTATTGAATATTTATTGGCACCATAAAATAAATGCTACTATTTTTTTTTTCTTTGAGTGGACTTCGAAATTTCATAGATATAATTCTATTTATGGTGAACGTGTGAGAAGAGCGATATTCATGAAAGGCAGTAGAAATATACACAAGATGGACATTCCTTGCATTTCTTAAAACAAAAGAATACGAAGGGTGGATCTTAATGACTTGGGTCATTCTCTACCAGTCAACTTATGGAGTGGTGAGAATTTGACGTAGGTGGAGCCATATAGAATAAAAAAAGCTACAGCCTCTATATGTCCTACTGCTGGGCACAGGCCTCCCCTCCTCTCTGAGAGAGTTTTAGGGCAAAGAAGTGTCCGGCGCTGCCCCAATGCGTGTTGGCGAACTTCACATGTATTCGCAATATTTTTTTTCTTATTCCTCAGATATGCAGGTTTCCTCAAAATGATTTCCTTTACCGCCGAGCACGTGGTAAATCAGCACTTTAAATTGCAATTAACAATTTAATTGGTGCCGGCGGGGATCGAACCCGGGTTACTCGCGTTCTGGTAGATTTACCGCGAGCGTTAACCATCTGAGTTACCACGGCTCTCGGATAGAATAAAATAAAAAATAAAAGTTATAATTAACTACGCAATATATTATACATTTTCATAAACATAACCTATACATAAGTATATTATCAAATATTTATGTGTTTATATACATATATAATTAGTACCTCCATGCAAATAACTATGAATTTGTACGACGAAACTATGAGCGGAATGGATGAAAGGGAGTAGAAATATATTAGGCATGTTGAGGCGGGGAAAAAGAAACAACTACTCTATTTCGTCTCGTGGGTGTCGTAAGAGGCGACAGAGGGAAACAGAAGCAGGAGAAGGGTAGCAGCATCTTTCTGATAACAGTGCAAAGTAATAAAAAGCTGCGGTTGCCAACCTGCTTACCAGGTGTTGATACTGCTGCGAACATCCATGCTATTTGACAAACAATGGGAGAAGCCTATAATCGGCACCGGTTAGCCCTATTAAAAGTAAATAAAAACCGGCCAAGAGCGTGTCGGGCTACGCTCAGTGTAGGGTTCCGTAGTTTCCCATCCGTCACAATAAGCGTTCCCACTTATGAGTTAAAGGTAGGTATCCATTATGTTCGCGCTCCAGCAGCGCTCCGCGCTCCTGCAATTGCTCCCGGTAGTGGGTACTATTGTTTCCATCCAAGTTCAAAATGATTTTCCTAGAAAGTCCTTATAAAGTTCTACTTTTCAGATTTTTTTTCATATTTTCTAAACTTATGGTTCAAAAGTTAGAGGGGGGGGGGGGACACATTGTTCTTTAACTTTTGGAGCGATTATTTCCGAAATTATTGACATTATCAAAAAATGATTTTAGTAAACCCGTATTCATTTTTAAATACCATTCCAATAATATATCACACTTTAGGGTTAAAATTAAAAAAAAATCACTTCCCACTTTACATATAGGGCGGGCTACCCCAATAAAACATTTTTTTCCAATTTTTATTTTACCACTTTGTCAGCGTGATTGATACACATATTAGTACCAAATTTCAGCTTTCTAGTGCTAACGGTCACAGAGATTAAGCGAGGACGGACAGACGGACAGACAGATATGGCGAAACTATAAGGGTTCCTAGTTGACTACGGAACCCTAAAAAAGGTAGTAGCCTACATGCATTCCAATTCTTACAGAATACCAACCTAAAATTGCAGAGTAATACTGCTGTGTTTCGCATGGTGAGTGTTGAGATCCGGAGACCTTTTTGTGCTGGAAATAAGTCATTCCATCTTAGTCCTCAGGGGTGACAACGTATCTGCGTTTTGATTCTTAATCGAGGATAAATGTAGATATCTATGGGCCACAGCATCCACTTACCATCAGATGGACTGTGTGCTCGTTTGTTACTCTTATTCTATTAAAAAAAAAACCGGAACTGTCATAAAATTGCAATAGGTCCGTCTGAAAATATGAAAGCTATCTTAATATATTATGACAAACAGTTTTAAGAGTCTGTTTAACTGTTATAAGAAGTAAAGAAGCTGCTTACATACGTGTACAGACCTCCTAATTACGCATAGTTTGTAATAGCGGTTTTCACATATCCACGAATCTCTTTTAAATCTTAACTCTTAAAACTACTACACATCAAGGTTAACTATACATCAAGGTTTTCCCACGAAGTTATTCTTCACTATTTCACAAAACTTTTCGGTAACTTGGTAGAAATTTCCTTACCAGTTTCATTGTTCCTTGCGCGGATAGCTACACGACTCTCGTATTTGCTCAAATAAATTATCATTTACTTTTAATAGGGCTACCCACAGAACACGGAATAAGACATCTGTTTTCTATGGGGCTGTCCGCTGCCGATCATAGGCTTTTTTTTATTGATCCACCAACATTTATATCATTCCTTACATGCTATTTAAATACAATGAAGCGATAAGAACTAAAATGTACGAATAATTACAGGCGGATAGAACATGCAAATAACTTTCTCAGCACTGTGTACCTATATTACTAGGATAAAGAAAGAATTGAAAATTAAAAGAAATTATAACTAAATACTACTATATTTTATATTAATAATTATACATACTAATATATAGAAGCGAAAAGGAAAGAACATATTTTATAGAATGTTACAAAAAATGGTCTCTTAAGGTGCGACGGAGCTTGTTAGGTGGGTCGAAAAATATATCAATTTTATCTCTAAATTTGTTAACAAGTTTACTCATTCTAGCAAATGGGGAATTGGAACCAAACACTGTTCTTCTATATGGTCTAGTCAGAGGTGTAATCTTACGAGCGTAACGCGGGTAACGAAAGGGAACGCATATATTAAATTTACTTAAAATTTCAGGACAGTCAATAACACCACTAATAATTTTAGAAGCAAAAATCAAATCAATAATATCCCTGCGGTTTTCAAGAGAAATCATTTTGAAATTGATCAAATTATTTTCATATGATACACGCTTCTTATTACTTCTAAATCCGCTTGCGTATGACAAATGTCTTATAAATCTTTTTTGGATCCGCTCGATTCTCAGTGAATGTGTAGCGTAATGAGGTCTCCAGACTACAGCACAGTACTCTAATATACTTCTTACCAATCTGTTAAATAAAAGAATTTTAATTTTAGCACTTCGAAAGACTTTGATATATCTTATGACAAAACCCAACATTCTAGATGCACGTTTGGTAATGTTTTCAATGTGCGGTACGAAAGTTAATTTTTTATCAAATATGACCCCGAGGTCTCTAATTTCGTCTAACTGCTGTATTTTATTACATCCAATGTGACAGCTATAGTCGATAGTGTTACTTTTTCTCGCATATTGCACATAGAAACATTTACTAATGTTTAAGTCCATACGATTTACTTTGCACCATTTAATCAGTTGATCAAAATCGTTCTGTAGCTTTATTGAATCGTTCTCTTCCACAATCGTCTTGCAAATTTTTAAGTCATTCGCATACAAGTACACACGGGACCATTTCATCAATTCTGGAATTTCATTTACGAACACCCCAAACAGAATCGGTCCAAGGTGAGACCCTTGGGGCACACCAGAATTAATATTTTTTAAGCCTGGCTGATATCCATTCACCACTACAAAAAACGCTCGGTCATTTAAATACGATTTTAGCCATTTTAACATACTACCAGTAATGTCGTAGGCAGCTAACTTACGAACCAATATGTCATGTGGGACCCGATCAAATGCTTTGCTAAGATCAGTATATATTACGTCGACTTGTTTCCCCGCATCAAGTGCTTCAATTAGTATTTCCGTAATATGTACCAAATTAGTGCTCGTAGACCTACATTTAACGAACCCATGTTGGCTAGTGGTTAAGTAAAGATTGATATGTCTCTGAATATAAGGACAAATAATTGACTCTAATAATTTATCAAAGACTGATAACATAGAGATCGGCCTGTAATTTCTTACATAATCCTCACTGCCCGTTTTATGAACCGGAACGATTTTAGTTATTTTCCATAGAGTAGGAAACTGCCCAGTACAAAGAGAAAAATTTAATATAATTAATAGTGGATTAACAAGGTATTCAGCACATCTGACTACAAACACTGGAGGGATTCCATCAGGACCTGCTCCTTTGCTTTTTAATTTATTTAATAGGGTATCATGATCAATTTTCAGCTGTGCTAGGTGAAGGCTATTAATTTCAATTAATTTCAAGGACTCTGAATGGTCATAAACATAATCCTGCTCTGTACATTTAGTATTTTCAGAGTACACGGATGAAAAGTGTGAAGCAAAAAGTTCGCAAGTTTCCACTCCATCAGAAGTTACCGTCGTACCATCAGTCATTAATAGGGGATAGGCGCCTGAACGATTCGCCTTGACAAAGGACCAAAACAGTTTTGGGTTTTTTGCTATGTCACACTCTATTAGTTTTATATATTTGTTGTAGCAAATTGTGGCCATTTGCGTACATCTTTTACTTAGCAATTGCAGTTCAAGCTCATCTCTAGGATTTTTCTATTTCTTGTGACGACAACTAACTTTATACCTTTCTTTTAGAGTTCTAATTAGATTCCGATCAAACCAAGGTGGGTAGTTGTTGTTATTTAACGATTTGTTGGGGATAAATTTTTTGATAATATCCCGAATTTTCTGGTAGAAAATTTGTAGCATATTATTTACATCTGTCAACCCATCAAGTAGCTTGACCCAATCACATCTCGCTAATTCTTTACAATTATTATCATAGTCAGCTCTATAAAAATTTTATTGTAGGTTTTCAGTGTTATAAGGTAATCTTATTTTATTTAATAGCTTAATACTTATGTCAAGTGGAGGATGGTCCCTTCTCCCATTGTTTGTCAAATAGCATGGATGTTTGCAGCAGTATCAACACCTGGTAAGCAGGTTGGCAACCGCAGCTTTTTATTACTTTGCGCTGTTATCAGAAAGATGCTGCTACCCTTCTCCTGCTTCTGTTTCCCTCTGTCGCCTCTTACGACACCCACGAGACGAAATAGAGTAGTTGTTTCTTTTTCCCCGCCTCAACATGCCTAATATATTTCTACTCCCGTTCATCCATTCCGCCCATAGTTTCGTCTTACAAATTCATAGTTATTTGCATGTAGGTACTAATTATATATGTATATAAACACGTAAATATTTGATAATATACGTATGTATAGGTTATGTTTATGAAAATGTATAATATATTGCGTAGTTAATTATAACTTTTATTTTTTATTTTATTCTAGCCGAGAGCCGTGGTAACTCAGATGGTTAACGTTCGCTGTAAATCTAGCAGAACACGAGTAACCCGGGTTCGATCCCCGCCGGCACCAATTAAATTGTTAATTGCAATTTAAAGTGCTGATTTACCACGTGCTCGGCGGTAAAGGAAATCATCTTGAGGAAACCTGCATATCTGAGGAATAAGAAAAAAAATATTTCGAATACATGTGAAGTTCACTAACACGCATTGGGGCAGCGCCGGACACTTCTTTGCCCTAAAACCCTCTCAAAAAGGAGGGGAGGCCTGTGCCCAGCAGTGGGACATATAGAGGCTGTAGCTTTTTTTATTCTATATGGCTCCACCTACGTCAAATTCTCACCACTCCATAAGTTGACTGGTAGAGAATAACTCAAGGCATTAAGTCCACCCTTCGTATTCTTTTGTTTTAAGAAATGCAAGGAATGTCCATCTTGTGTATATTTCTACTGCCTTTCATGAATATCGCTCTTCTCACACGTTCACCATAAATAGAATAATATCTATGAAATTTCGAAGTCCACTCAAAGGAAAAAATAGTAGCATTTATTTTATGGTGCCAATAAATATTCAATGAGGTCAATGATTTGAATGAATCAATGATTTGAATCAAGTAATCAAGTGAATCAAGTAAGTAAGTTAATTATGAATAATATGTAAATAACGCGTTTCTGATTGCAGAGCAATTTCTTCTTCTTCTTCTTCTTCTACCTAGCGTTTATCCCGGTTGCTCATCCAACGCGCGAGAACCCAGGGTCCACTTTCCTACACTTCCTCCTTCATTTTGCCCGGTCTTCAGCGTCCCGTCGCAACTAGCCCATTGGCGCGCATGACATCCTGCACGACATCAAGCCAGCGTTTCTCGGGCCGTCCTCTACTTCTGGTACCAGGTACGGTCATGTCCAGGCATTTGTGATCCCACGTAGCTTGCCGGTCGTCGTAAGACGTGGCCGTACCAGCACAGGCGACTTTCCTGCAGCTTTTCAACAATGCCACGGACATGGAGGGTGCCGCGGAGGTATGTATTCCGTACATGGTCTTTCCGCGTGACGCCACACATCCACCGCAGCATGTTCATCTCCGTGACATGCAACAACTGCCGGTGTCGCTCCAGTACCGGCCACGCCTCACTGCCGTACGTAAGGACAGGCCTTATGATGGTCTTATAGACCTGTCCCTTCAGCTTGACCGGCATTTTGGGGTCACAAATGACACCCTTGATGTCGCGATCGATGTCCCGGGACGCATCAAGCACAGATCCGAGGTACCTGAAGTCGTCCGTGCGCTCGACGGTGTCGTCGCCTATACGGAGAGACGTCAGATCTGTGCTGTTGCAGGCTATATACTCCGTCTTCGCCACGTTTAGCTTCAGCCCGCCGTTTTCAAGCGCATCCCTCCATGCGTACACGCGTCTGGTGAGCCGTCCTTTGTCCCATCTACCAGTGCGATATCGTCAGCGTACATAAGCAGCCAAGGCTGTGGTAGTTTCTGTACGCTGGCTGACAGTTCGTCTAATATCACACTAAGAAGAGATAGGGGCTTAAGAGGGAGCCCTGATGCACGCCTACGGTTATGGGGAAATGGGTGGTATCACCAACAGCGGTCCTGACTATTGAATCGGAATTGCGGTACATGTCACGTACGATTTCCACGTAGGTCTCTGGTACCAACTTCGACCGCAACACCCACTAGATCATCTCCCTAGGAACACAGTCAAAGGCCTTCTGCAGGTCTAGGAATAAAAAATGCGGAGGCATATTCTTTTCCCTATCCTTAGGGCGAATATAGGGTCAATGGTACCGCGTCTTGGTTGGAAGCCGTACTGGGAGTCTGATACTGGTGTCAATAATGCGCTCGAAGAGCTTCATGGTGTGTGACGTTACCTTTATACCGCGGTAATTACCCCAATCCTGAACGGACCCTTTATCCTTGTGGACCGGCGTTATTATACTAAGCCACCACTGATCGGGCATTATTCGGTCGCTCAGGATTCTATTATAAAGGTTAGTAAGAATGCACACCCCACGAACCCAAATGCAGAAATCATCCGGTCCACACACTGTTTTTGTGTTAAACCACTTCGAAAGTCATAATAAATCATCGCTCTTGAATTTTCTCGAGTCAATTCCATTTTCTCAACGACTAAACAAGTTTGACAAAACCTTGTGACAAGACCGAGAATCTTTTTTTAAATAAATAAATAGTATTCGTATTTTTAGTATTTTTAGAACCAAGGAGATTTCAATTAAAAAGATTTTAACATGACAGGAATAGTGGAAATACTCCGTTCCCGATACTTTTAGTGCAACCTAGGTATAATTGGTGAAAAGTCCACGCTTGAGTTAATTGAGGTAAAATGGGTAATACCTAAATATTGTAACGCGCTCAAGTCGACGTTATACTAGCGCCATCTAGTGTCAGGAACGAGAGCGAGTAGAGCGTTGCAGTAAATGACATCACAAATCTTTCGACCGACAGCGCCACCCGAAGAACTAAGTTTCTGGAAAATCTACACTCGAATACTCGTTGCCTGGCGCGCATTTACCTGAATGTTCGGGACGCTTCTTTGCTAATTATATAAATAGGCGCTGCAAGATGCGATCGAGACAGAGTTGAACTCAGCGACACAAGCGAAGCTTCGGAGCGGAATTAAGTGAATTAGTGTGTTTAATTATTAGTGTTTTAACTTTAACTTGTGTGAAGTAAATTAAAGTGTTAATTTAGGTAATTTTATCGGCAATTTTTATTGTCACGAACCTCAAGCTCGTAACAATTGGTGTCAGAAGTGGGATAAAATCATGCCGATTTTACCTAAGGAGGAAACGGAGGGTGTCCGTACACGAAGTCAACGCCAGCAGGAGACGGACCAACGAAGATTTGGTGTTGCAACGCCGCAGACGTCTGAGGGCCAGCCGCCGGCCACGGAAGCCGGTCCGTCAGCAGCTTCTACGTCTGCAGCACCAGACTTAGGTACTCTGATGGTGATGTTGCAGGAACAGGCCCGCCGACAGGAGGAACAGGTCCGTCAGTTGAAAGAGCAGCTGCAGAGCGGACAGGAGGAATAGATGCTCCTCATGAAGGACCTTCATGCTACCTTTGGGAAAGAGATAAGGGAGGTGAAGGATAGGGTTGCTCAACATGACAACCGCCTGGTGGAAGCTGAAACCCGAATCGAAGAACATGAAACCCGAATCAACCATGTGAACAATCGGGTTGACAACGTGATGGCTGACGTGAAGAAAACGCTGAACGACCTCAAACTTGGGGATGGAACTACAGCTCCCGTAGTAGCTACAACACCTTCGCTACGTGGGTTCAAGGTACCACCGTTCGACGGGAATTCTTCCTGGTCAGCCTACAAAATCCAGTTCGAAGCTGTTATGAAGGCGAACGGCTGGAATAAAAGTCAGGCCATGACTGCTTTCACACTAGGCCTGCGCGACCAGGCCTTAACAGTTCTGGAAGCTCTCGGTGAGGAAGTGACTTATGAGCAACTCCTTGAGGCATTGGAGGCGAGATATGGCGACGCTCACCTGGAACACGTCTTTCGTGCGCAGCTTAAAGATCGCGTGCAGCGCATCAACGAAAACCTGCAGCAGTGGGCTCTAGAGGTGGAGAAGCTGGTGCGAAAAGCATACCGGTCTGTACCTGCGCTCATTGAAGGGAACCTGGTGCAGACATTCATCGACGGCATCCGTGACCTGGAAGTCAGAGCTGCTGTGAGGCTCGGGCACCACGAGACGCTTAAGGACGCCTTGGCCCATGCACTGGAGGTAGAAGCCGTGCGGCAGGATCATCGTTCCCATCGCGTCAGGGAGGTTGCAGCAGCTACAGTTCGCGACCGCAACAGAGGGTACAGCACTAGGTGCTATGGCTGTGTGGAAAAAGGCCATCTTCGATCCAGCTGCCCTAAGCGAACCGCAGAAAGGGAAAGTGAACGATATCAGGAGGGTAGTGCAGCTAACGGCACTGGCTGGCGGCGACAGGATCATCGTTCACCTCACGCTAGAGAGGTTGCAGCAGTTACGGTTCGCGACCACAATAAAAGATACAGCCCAGTGTGCTATGGCTGTGGGGAAAGGGGCCATCTTCGGTCCAGGTGCCCTAAGCACACCCTAGGAAGGGAAGGTGAACGGTCTCAGAAAGGAAGTGCAGCTAACAGCACCGCCCAGCAGCAGCAGGAATACGACTTTCCTATCAGACACTGCAGCGGGAAATCTCACGGTAACGCAGATGCATTGTCAAGAAGACCTTGTCCTGAAGATTGCAACCATTGTAGTAGGCAAGAGAGTAAGGAAGTGGTATTCGTGAGGATGCTCAGGACAGACCACCTCAGTAACGGGTGGAAGGACAGCCTACGACATGCACAGCAGGAAGATCAGGACATCAAGCCGATTCTGGAATGGATAAAGGCCAGTGCTCCCAAGCCCAAGTGGAGTGAAGTCTCAGCGATGAGTTCGACCACTAAAAGCTATTGGGCCCAGTGGGACAGCTTGCTGCTTCAGGATGGAGTCCTGTGCCGTAAATGGGACAATGGTCGAGGAGACAGCTGTCGTTTACAAATGGTTGTCCATAAAGCTAAAGTGCCGAATGTTCTACAGCTGTGCCATAATGGTCGTTCAAGAGTCCATCTGGGAGGTAAACGAACTCTACTGAAGGTCCGAGAACAGTTTTACTGGGTCCATTATCGTGACGATGTCGAGGATTGGTGCCGTACATGTACAAGTTGTGCGGCTGTGAGGGGACCTCAGGCACGGAGTAGAGGAGCGTCGAAATTGTACAATGTTGGTGCACCACGGGATGGGACATCCTTTGACATTGCGGAGCCGTTACAGAAAGGCGCAAGAGGGACTCCTAAGATCGTCCATGTGGATCGCTTGGCGCGTTATTATGGGGCCGATGATGCTCGGGACGAGCATGTCTTAGGAGGGGGCAGTGTAACGCGCTCAAGTCAACGATATACTAGCGCCATCTAGTGTCAGGAACGAGAGCGAGTAGAGCGTTGCAGTAAATGACATCACAAATCTTTCGACCGACAGCGCCACCCGAAGAACTAAGTTTCTGGAAAATCTACACTCGAATACTCGTTGCCTGGCGCGCATTTACCTGAATGTTCGGGACGCTTCTTTGCTAATTATATAAATAGGCGCTGCAAGATGCGATCGAGACAGAGTTGAACTCAGCGACACAAGCGAAGCTTCGGAGCGGAATTAAGTGAATTAGTGTGTTTAATTATTAGTGTTTTAACTTTAATTTGTGTAAAGTAAATTAAAGTGTTAATTTAGGTAATTTTATCGGCAATTTTTACTGTCACGAACCTCAAGCTCGTAACAATATTAATAAATTGAAGTGAAAAGCTAGTAGGCCTATTATATCTGAATATTTTCTTTGAAATTTGTCACACTTTTGTAATAAAGTTGCTTCATCTACATGTAATAAAAATGTTGGTGTTAGAAAATCGAATATTTTTTTTTAATAGAAGTGGGGGCAAACGAGTGAAAAAAATCATGGTCAAAAGGTCCACAGACTGTACCAAAACTGTCATTAACACGCAATAAGATAACGCAGTATGTATGGCGGGATTGGAACGATATAGTTTATTACGAGCTTCTATTATGAGTTATATTATTGTGGAATTGATCAACAGAAAAGTAGTGGCCTTTCATCAGAATAACGTCAGACCACACAGCAAAAATTGAGGGAATTTGGTTGGGAAGTGTTAATGCATCCACCATATAGCCCTGACCTTGCACCCTCAGATTTTTACCCGTTTCGGTCTCTCCGGAATTCTTTGGGTAGTGTAAGGTTAACATCAAGAGAGGACGGTCAAAACTACTTGTCACATTTTTTCGATAAAAATCCTAAGATTTCTACAGCAACGGGAAGATATAACTACCTAAATTTTTTTATAAAAAATGGCACTAAATTGTCGAACAAAATGACACATTATATATTATAATTAAACTTTGAAAAAAAATGTATTGAATATGTATATAAAATACGAAGAAACTTTTTCCGCCACCTTATATTTTATGTCATAATACATTTTGGCAAAGCTCCTTGATCAGCATCCTTTTTCTAATCGACGCAGTGTACAGCGAAACAAAGAAACTTCGCGTAACGGCCCCCTCAAAACTCAATGAGTAACTTAGAACTTTCATAAAACTGGCCGTATGAAAAAGTTTAGTCACTCAGCGAACTAAGGAGCGGGACTAAAGTTTTTATATGCGAGAGAATAATAAGATAATTGCTGTAAAACAGAGTAACTGATTTACACAGGTTTACACATCAGTAAGGTAAAGTGTCAATAGCTTGAAGAACCGACATCGACATTCGGGAAAAAGAGGAGGGTAAGTGCAGTGTAGAGCGTTCTCTTTTCGATGGATTAATGACCTGTTAAAAATAGCTTATTTGCACTTTTTGTGAAAATGCCACTTTGAATTTCACTTGTGATGCTACGAAAATGTCGATCAGACAATGCGCTCAATGTACACTTTCGCAATACAAATTTATTTTTGTTTATTCTTTTAGATTTAACAATCCCACCGCTTTTGCAATAAAATGCGATTGTTTCGAATAAAAGACAATCCCTCGTTTGTATGTATTGTTTCTCGCCTGATGTTTTCCTACAATTCGCGCATTATTCGGAATACGTTCTCTACCACAGCTGTTTGAGATTAAATGGGATTAATGTAAAAATGATTAAAAATAATAACTAGTAAAACATTTTAGAATAGTTTATCACTTGTGACATAAATTTTTATACGGATATATTATTACTTAACTTTAATTTTCTTTAACTGCTGACCGTAAGTTTTGTGTATGTACCGAATGTATCCTACGCGATATATTCGTCAATCAATTTGGTAGCCCAAATTTATATAATTTGGGGTATAGTCGCATATAAATTATTCCATCACTCTTAAAAACTCCATCTTTATTGATCCACTCTTAGGGAAAAAGTAAGGGATGAAGCTTTTGATATAACTATTTAGATGACACTCTAGTTGGGTGAAGTTTCTTAGTCCACTCGAAAGGATAAAAAGAAACTATAAAATAATGTCCTCTTTTTAGCTCCTTAAGTAGGAGCTATAATTCTTTTATGCATTTTTTATAGAATAATGGTGACAAACGAGCACACAGTCCACCTGATGACAAGTGGATGCTGTGGCCCATAGACATCTACATTTATTCTCGATTAAGAATCAAAATGCAGATGTGTTGTCAGTTGGCACCCCTGAGAACTAAGATGAAATGTCTCTTTTCCACTAAAATAGGGTCGCCGGATCTCTACATGTACCATACGAAACACTGCAATATTAAGCTGCTATTTTACGCTGGTCTTTCTGTGAGAGCGTGGTCCTTCCCCGGTCGATCCGACCCATTCGTGCTGCTACCATAATATAGTTGCAGCGTGGCTCTATTACGTATAAAATGTTTAAGCTTCGATTTCAGACGCTATTATGTAGAAATAATTTATTCTTTCTTGTTCTTTGAAGTCGGCTTTTTGTTTCTATTAAAAGTTTATTTTTTACCGAGAAAAGTGTATCATGCTTCAGTACTACGAGTACTTACTGTTCTGTTTTTATTCATGCTTGATAAAATCTTTGGTTTGTGCTATTTCAGTTCCTTTTGTATGCTACACTATACAGCTCGTAATAAAAATAAAATACCTCTTTGTTTTCCATCGCGATACATTGTCGAAGCTGTTGAAGTTCATTGCATTGTTGTGGTGCTTCGAAACGTTTCTTTTTAATTGTAAAAATAATGTTATGAAATAATAATTTGTTATGATAGTCACTGTTGTTCGTATGAGGAAACTCAAGGTCGCTCAGAGATATATGGAGAGGGCTATGCTCGAAGTTTATCTGCTAGTTAGACTCCATAATGAGGATAATTGCAGCAGAACATGAGTAACCGACACCGCCCAACGGATCTGTAAGATAAAGTGGCAATGAACTGGCCATTTAGCTCGAATAATCGTCATCCCATTCTTTCCCCATTAAGGCATTCGAGTGGCAGCCAGTGTGTTAACACTGAGATGAGATGCAGGTGGCTTAGAACCGTGCTTCGTGGGGTTCCTTGTGAGAGGCCTATGTTCAGCAATTGTCATGTTATGGGCTGTAATGATGATGGTGATGATGATGATGATGATATTTCTCATAACTACAAATACACCTGACAGGTACCTTTACATGCCTTTTTTCATGTTAGCTGCGTTGTTTCTGTAGTCGATATTTACTATCGTGGTGGTGTTTCACCCTTGTGCTTCGACAACACGTAAAGTTTTCGGCCAGTGCCGGTATATCTCACCGGTAATGTCGGGTTGTCGTCCGATCGGACTATGAGAGTGAAGGAATAGAGTACGTGCACTCTAATCTTGCCTTGCGCTGAGGGCTGCTCAGTTGTGAGTGGCCGATGGCTGCCGGGTCCGAAATCGGTATGGAGGTCATTATTATTATTTATTGTTAGGTATGTATATAATATACTCATCTGGTTGCGATGTATAAATATATATACATATATATGTGTATATATATATATATACATACATATATATATATATATATATATATTACATAATATATATATATATATATATATATATATATATATATATATATATATATATATATATATATATATATATAGCGACTTACCCCCTGTATATATATATATATATACAGGGGGTAAGTCGCTCGCGTCCGTAGGCTTTGACCACCTGTTCCTAGGCCCACCCTACACGTGTCCCCCGGGTGGTGCTAAATGAGCGACAAGCCGATAACACAGACTCGGCTCCACGCCGTGGTAGTGGCGTAAAATATACTACCCCATATTTCGCACCATGACTAACCAAATAAAGGAAATGGCCCCGAGTTCCCGGCGCCCCTTTAATGGGGCAGGGGTGCGAAGAATCTCCGGGAGGAAAACTGGCGACGAGGTTCGCCACCCGTCACGTTCTGTCTCCTGGAGAGGCGAAAAGTGGATTGCAGAGGCCCGTCTGGCTACGTTGAATGTATGTGGGGCAATGAATGATAAAATGGATGAAGTATGCGATATGATGTATGATAGAGGAATAGATGTGTTATGCGTAAATGAGACGAAAAGGAAGAGGAAGGATGTCACTACACATGGCATGTATACCGCATACTGGTCTGGTGTAGACGAGATCGAGTGGGCATGCCAGGGAGTAGGTATCATCCTTTCAGAAAGAATGGGCCTATGTGTGAAAGAGTATGAATGTGTAAGCCCAAGACTGCTATGGATACGAATGAAAGTGGGCTTAAAGAAGTTGTTCGTGTTAGGGGTTTACGCCCCAGACATGTCTAAGCCCACTTATATCCGAGAGCAGTTTTGGGAAATGGTAAGGATGGTGTTAATGAAGTGTAAGGGAAATGAAAATATTATTATGCTTGGAGATTTTAATGGAAGGGTTGGGGTGAGGAGGCTTTGGTTATGAAAGGATATTGGGAACGTTTGGTGATGAAAGTATAAATGAGAACGGTGAAAGTCTCCTCACCGTATGTATGGAAAAAAACCTTTTTGTGACGAACACTTGCTTTCGCCACAAGAGGATTCATATGTACACTTGGGAAAGAGGTGACGACAGAAGCATGATAGATTTCATAATTGTGGATGAAAGATTGAGGGGCGCAGTGATGGATACAAGGGTTTGCCGGGGTTCTAACGTAGGAATGGATCATTATTTGGTTTTATGCCGAATTAATGGTCTATTCAGGCGTTGGCGCCGTCGGTCATCTGTGTCTACCACTGCGTTACAGCGTATTAGAACAGAAAGGTTGTACGATGAAGGTGAGAGAAACAAGTTCAAATGTAGACTGAAAGAAAATATAAGTGGTTTGGATGAATTATGTATGAAGGAGTTAGACTTGGAGAATGTATGGCAAAATGTAAAGAAAGGTTTAGTGCATGCAGCTACCGAAGTATTTGGTGTTAGTAATAGTAAGAATGAAAGGAAAAATAATACGTTATGGTGGGATGATGAGATACGTATGGAAGTTGAAGCAAAGAAGAGAGCATGGCTAGATTTACTAGCAACAAAGGCAATTCTAGCGGTACGAATGATGATATTGAATGAAAAAAAGCAGTCTTTAGACATCTTAATAAAAGAGTAAAAGAAGTAGTTGAAAGAAAAAAGCAAGAAAGAACGGATAAGAATGATAGAAGAATATCGGATAACTTCCAGGCAAATATTAAAATGTTCTGGAAACTGGTAAGAACTGCCAGGGGACATTCAAAACAGCCTATGATGAATGCTATAAGAGACGAGAATGGCTATATTCTGAATGATGAAGTTTTGAGTTTAAAGAGATGGAAGGAATATTTTGAAAGCGTGTTTATGAGTGAGGAGACAACACGTGTACTAAGTGAAGTAGAAACTCCGAAAGAAGAGGAAAGAGGTAGCAAGATAAGTATAGATGAAATAATGAAAGCAATGAAAAGCATGAAAGCGGGTAAGGCGCCCGGATGTGATAGAGTTTCACTCGAAATGCTAAGGGCTGGAGAGGAAGTGGTGGCAGGCCTGCTGCACACCTTGTTTGATTTATGCTGGGAACTGAAGCGGGTACCGGTAGACTGGTGCAAAGCCGTGATAGTCCCATTATATAAAGGAAAAGGGTCGCAGCAGGACTGTAAAAACTACCGTGGCATCCGTACCGTGGCCTTCTTAGCATTGTGGGAAAACTGTACGCTAAGGTACTGATTGAAAGGGTCATGAAAGAAACTGATGGAAAAATTTGGGATGTGCAAGCGGGATTTAGAAAGGGAATGGGATGTACAGATCAAGTCTTTTCCATGCGCATGATCGCGGAGAAGTTTCTGGCCAAAGACCAAAAGGTTTTTTGTGCGTTCATGGACTTGGAAAAGGCCTATGACAGAGTGGAAAGGGATTTGCTATGGCAAACACTGAACTCATTTGGGTTGAGCGCTGGCTTGATACGGGCATTGGATTCTCTTTATAGGGACTCTAGTGCTTGTGTTAGGATCAACGGGGTCTACTCGGACTGGTTTAATATCCATAAAGGTGTCAGACAGGGCTGTGTGGCTTCCCCGTGGCTGTTCAACCTATTTATGGACAGTTGTTCGCAAAATTTGAAAGTTGAAGAATGCGGATTAAGAATGGGTGAGTTAACCGTCAAATGCCTTTTGTACGCCGATGATCAAGTTATTCTTGCGTCGTCGGCGGCCGAGTTGCAAATGATGGTTACATTAATGAACGGATCATTAAAAGAAAGGGGTATGAAAGTGAACGCAAGTAAGACGAAGGTTATTGTTTTTGAAAGAGGAGAAAGTAAAACGATTTGTGGAATAAGAATAGAAGGGGAGTTGATCGAGCAAGTAGATGAGTTTGTATATTTGGGCTGCGTATTTAGCAGGGATGGGAGATATGATAAGGATATAGAACGACGAGTGAATGCGGGAAATAGAGTAAGGGGCCTTGCACTCTATTGTGAAGAGTCAGAATGTGTCGAAAAAGGCACGTATGGCAATTCACAATACTGTGTTGGTCCCTACTTTAACGTATGGTAGTGAAAGTTGGGTGTGGCAGAAGAAGCACGAGAGTAGAATAAACGCAGTAGAAATGCGGTCGTTAAGGAGTATGTTAGGGCTGAATCTGAATGACAGGGTAAGAAATTGTGTAATAAGAGAAGAGTGTGGTTTGCAAGATGATGTTGTGACCAGGATTAAGAAAGGAATGCTTCGGTGGTTTGGTCATGTGGAAAGAATGAACGAGGAAAGAGTGACAAAGAAAATTTATGTTGCAGCAGTGAATGGCAGAGTCGGAAAGGGACGTCCTAGGCGAAAATTTATCGACCAAATTGGCGATTTATTGGAAACGGGCCAAATTAGGAGTACCCTTAACCGACGAGCATGTATGCGTAGGTGTATGGATGTGAAGGAGGCGAGAGAGGTGTGTCAGGATCGTGCCAAATGGAAGTCTGTAGTCTCTGCCTATCCCTCTGGGTGACAGGCGTGAGTGTTTATGTTTTATGTTATTACATAATATGCATACAATGTTATTTTTCAAAGAGTAGCCAAATTTTAAACTTAAGTTTAAATATATAAATAATGATATACCGTTATTGCAGTTTTTGAATTAACTATTACGTAAGGCTTCTACTTTTTTTGAAATTATCCCAAATTAAATGTGATTTATATGCAACGACGTTTTTGCCAACTGATCAACCCTCAGAATATGCGGCAAAATCAGTTAAAAATGCATTAACACGTTCCCAGCGGCACTGATTTATCTGTACTTTCCATTAATGCATTACGAGACGTTTGAAACCTCGTTCTGAACCAGAGGTTCTACCGGCACGAGGCTTAGTAAACCCCACCGCCCACATGAGACAAAAATCCTTTTTTTGGCGCCAAATAAGGCGAATTGGCTGGTTTTTGTCGCAATTATCATTATCAATGAGTTGATTAACCTAAATCTGCCGCTCTGCGTTTAGATTCGATAGGTAAAATAAAATGTGGGGTCTTATGTACCCCATACCGCACTGAAAAAGGGCAGTTTTTCATAATGTTTAGTGATGGGAAAAATATAGATTTTATTTAATTGTACTTATGGATGCTTTTTATTAAAACAGGGCTAACAAGAATATTTTTGCAACCGATACATTCTGTGAGAATTTTCTTTGCTATTTTGTTAGCCTCACGACTTGATAAGAAGATGCAAAGTTTTTCGTAGCATCCTACACATCTCCTTTTCTTTGATCCTTTTTCGAGATGATGTGGATTGTTTGGCGCAGGTTCTGAAAAAAAAACTGATTGTGTGTTTTTGAAGCGGGTTGATTAGGTGTAGCGATTTATTGGAGCATTTATATACATAAGTATGGGATCGTTACGGCCTGTGTGTGTTTTGTCAGTTGAATTTATTTGTTATATTCCTACATAATTATTTCACTTAGATTGAGTATAATTTGTAAATATTGATTGGAAACTTACACAGGTAAGTTTCAAATATCGGTAATTTAGAATTAGATTTACCACCCAATTCCTCTTCATCATCAATAATATTGTTAATTAAGTTTCTTCGGCAACGTTTCGACATTTTATTATATCGTCGCGGATGCAGCGTTCAACGTTTTGCACAACACTAACCGCGTAAAACTAGCGTAAGATGCGGTACGAGGTGTGCGGGATACGAGGTGTTCGCAACCTCGTAACGCACTTTATTAAACTTTAATTTATTCAGTGCGGTACGAGGCCTAAAAAATCCGGTATTAAGGTAGATATTCCAAAAAACTCGGCATCAATAGCACATCTCAGATATATAGTTATCTCTTACCTAGACTGAAGCAAACGGAAGTTACGCCTATCGCACGACAGAGAATTTTAAGTTTTTCCTTACCGCTATAAAGACGGGAAGAAAAGACGACACGGACGAGGTGTTTCAAGCCTCGTTTCGCAGTCAACGTGTTAAAACGCATTTTGAATTTAAAAGATAAAAAGGATGGAATGTTCGAGAGTTTTTGAAATAATTTTTCTTCACCATTTGCCTATATTACTCATTCTGAACCTTCTCTGCAAATTTGGCCAGTTATTGTAAAATAATCCTGTATATAGGCGAAATACCAGTGACGCTAGTAGCCGCAGTGTTTTATTTTCTAGTTTTTATGAGGAAGACGCTGCTGGCCATCATCCTGTTTTATTTCTTTTTTAAGCGATTCTATTATCAATAAAGTAAAAGTGTTATTTTATTTTCTGGTGTAAATAAAATTCAGCACGGTTCACTTGAAACTGTTTGGCACTGCTCCAAATACTTAGTTACCTTGCTAAATAATGTTATGCTACCAATGGATATCATAATGTTGCGGATGAACATTCCTTTTTCATCGAGTTATATAACATTGAGTGATCCTAATGTGTTGCTGTCCCTGAAATGTACTTTAAGCAGAAACCTTCGCCTTTGTACGTGTTACCTACATCATCAGTATCGTTTAATCAGTCTGTATATCTAGGTAAATTACAGTACAGATCAGCGTTTCAACAACCCATTTTCCATTTTCTTCAACAGTTAAAAAGGACCATTATTACAATGTAATGGGGCAGTAAAAATTCCTTTTGATTTTTTTATAGAATAAAGGCAACAAATGAGCACACAGTTCTCCTGATGGTAAGTGGATACTGTCGCCTATAGACTCTACATTTATCCGCGATTGAGAATCAAAATACAGATGCGTTGTTACCCTGAGAACTAACTTGGAAAACCTCGTATGCAGGAAAAAGGATCTTTAGTTTTCTACACTCTCCATACGAAACGCAACAGCATTGAGCTGTTATTTTACGCTGTTATTCGATCATAATTATTAATATGAATAGTAAGATAATAAACTTTTCCTTTCATATATTTAACTAAGTACAATAGTACGTTTTTCACACAAAATTTTCCTAAACTATAACAAAAATTGAGGAATTCTGCCTCATAAAATCGTTACGTAATTGGTTATTTCTGGTTTAACGTTCCGATAAAACGATCACGATCCGTAATTTGAATTTTACAACTAATTATATTGTTTTCTACGGGAGTTAGTGTTCGTTAAACATCTCGTTAATTTAATGTTTCAATTACGAATTGTTTAGAATAGTCAATTTTTGTTATTTAATTTTATAAAAAAATCCTGCAATGTATTTCTGAATAAATTAGATTATGATTAGTACTGTACATGTACATTATATGTTGTTACGAGCTTGGGGATCGTGACAATAAAAACTGCTACTTGAATTACCAAAATTTATACTTTAATTACAGAACACCAATTAGAACTTAAACACACGCAAATAATAAAATACAATTCGCATTTATATTGCTTCGAAGTATTCGCTTAAATGGCTTATTCAATACTGACTCGGTCGTGGTTCTTATCGGTCTGAAATTCGCCTTCTTCTACTGAAACATCTAGAATATTCGAGTACATACCGGTCCCGACCGACTAGGTGTCGTAAGTTCTAGTATGGAATTCTCTAGAAGCATTAGTTCTGCTCCTCGATACTAGATAACGCTAGTGACATGTACCGGGCATTAATTATAGCGCGCAATACTACTGTTACGATCTTGAGGTTCGTGACGATTAAAAACTGCCGATTAAATTACCAAAATTAACACTTTAATTCACTTTACACTAATTAAAGTTAAAACACTAAATATCACACTGATTCACTTTATTCCGCTCCGAAGCTTCGCTTGTCTCGCCAAATTCAATTCTTCCCCGATCGCATCTTGCAGCGCCTTTAAATAGACATTATCAACGAAACATCCAGAATATTCAAGTAAATACGCGCGCCAATCGACTAGGCGTCGAAAGTTCGAGTGTCGGGCTTCAAGAAGCTTAGTTCTTCGTTTCGAGACTAGATGGCGCTGTTGGTTGAAAGATTAGTGATGTCATTTTCTGGAAAGCTCCCCTCGCTATCGTCCCCGACACTAGATGGTGCTAACTGCGGGTACATGACGTCAACTTAGGCGCGCAACACTGCACCCTCCTAAGACGTGCTCGTCCCGAGCATTATCGGCCCCATAATAACGCGTCAGGTGATCCACATGGACGATCTTAGGAGTCCCTCTTGCGCCTTTCTGTATCCGGTAGGTTACATCGTTGATCCTGGTTACAATCCGGTACGGGCCGTCCCATTTAGCTTGAAGCTTAGGAGATTTCCCTTTGCTGCGGACTGGATTGTGCAACCACACTAGTGATCCTTCGTCGGACCCTTTGTTGTTCATTTTGCGGTCGTACCGGGTTTTCATCTTCTCAGACATTTGCTGGCCCGATTGTCTGACGTGCTCATAAACGTAATTCATTTTGTTTCGCAAGTCATTTCCATAATCGGTTATACTGCGTGGGGCATCAGGTGGTATCCCGGTGATTAGGTCTGCAGGCAGCCGTAATTCTCTTCCAAAGTTTGCGAAAGCTTGTGTCACGCTGTACTTTCGTGAACAGCGCTTCGATATGACACCGAAAACGGTTGTATGTGCTTTTCCCAATCTCGTTGCCGATTGTCTATAACTTTTCCTAGGTACCTCTCCAACGTCTGATTAAATCGTTCTACCATTCCATCAGATTGCGGGTGATAAAAAGTTGTTCTTGTTTTATGAGTACCCATAACTCGGCAAGTTTCCTGGAATAATTGAGACTCAAAATTCCTTTCTTGATCTCTAAAGGTACTCCAAAACGACAGAAGACTTCATGAACTAGTTTATCTACAACTGTTGAAGCTTCTTGATATGGAATGGCGAAGACTTCTGGCCATTTAGTGAAGTAATCCATCACAACCATGAAATACTTGTTACCGCTTTCGCTCTCCGGAAACGGCCCCGCCAAGTCAATGGCTATTCTCTCCCATGGTGCATCAACATTGTACAACTTCAATGCACCTCTACTACGAGTCTGAGGTCCCTTTACAGCCGCGCAACTTGTACATTTGCGACACCAGTCCTCGACATCGTTTCGATAGTGGACCCAGTAAAACCGTTCTCGGATCTTCAGTAGAGTTCGTTTAACTCCCAGATGGCCCCCTGAATAATCATTGTGGTACAGCTGAAGAACATCCGGTATTTTAGCTTTAGGGACAACCATTTGCAAATGACAGCTGTCTCATTTTCCCATTTACGGCACAGAACTCCATCCTGAAGCAGCAAGCAATCCCACTGGGCCCAACAGCTTTTAGTAGTCAAACTCATCGCTGAGATGTCGCTTCACTTGGGCTTGAGAGCACTGGCCTTCATCCATTCTAGAATCGGCTTGATGTCTGGATCTTCCTGCTGTGCACGTTGTAAGTTGTCCTTCCACTCGTTGCTGAGGTGGTCTGCCCTGAGCATCCTCACGGATACCACTTCCTTACTCTCTTGCCTAGTACAATGTTTGCAATCTTCAGGACAGGGTCTTCTTGACAATGCATCTACATTGCCATGAGATTTCCCGCTGCGATGTTCGATCTCAAAGTCGTATTCCTGCAGTAGTTCAATCCACCTCGCAACTTGTCCTTCTGAATTTTTAAACTGCAATAGCCATTTTAGTGCAGCATGGTCAGTTCGTAAGTGAAATTTTCGCCCCAGAAGATATTTGCTAAAATGCTGCTACGACTTTACCTCAGCTAGCAATTCGCGTCTTGTGACACAATAGTTCTTTTCCGGTTTTGACAACGACTTGCTGAAGTACGCTATCACGACCTCTTGGTCACCATTCCGTTGAGACAACACACCGCCAAGTCCTATATCACTTGCGTCTGTGTCAACTATAAATTCTTTGCTCGCATCAGGGTATCCCAAAATAGGTGTTTTGCACAGACGGTCCTTGAGCTCCTGGAATGCGATATTGCAACTTTCATCCCAGTAGAAATGTCGCTTCTCCTCCGTTAACTTATGCAGAGGTTTGGCTATATCTGCAAAGTTCTTCACAAATCGCCGATAATAGAAGCACAAACCCAAAAATGCTCTAACCTGCGTCTTCTCTTTTGGAACGGCCAATCCTTGACAGCTGCGATTTTCACTGGATCCGTGCGGATACCTTCGTCCGACACTACATACCCCAAAAAGTTGACTTGCCGTTTGAATAGTGAACACATCTTCAGACTCAACTTGAGGTAGGCACTCTGAATCTTCATGAGCACGCGTTCCAGGTTTTGAAGGTGTTCCTCAAACGTACGGCCCACGATGATGATGTCATCCAGGTAGACCAGACAGGCATCGCCAATTAGACCAGTAAGTACAAGTTCCATCAGCCTTTCAAACGTTGCTGGAGCATATCACAACCCAAACGGCATTACTTTAAATTACCACAGACCCTTTCCCGTTAAGAACACAGTTTTCTCCTTGTTCTTAGGGTCAATTTCAACTTGCCAGTAGCCACGTTTTAGATCCAGCATTCTAAACCACTTTATTCCTGTAAGTATGTCCAGCGTGTCATCAATTCTGGGCAAGGGATAGCCGTCCCTCTTCGTAACGTCGTTCAGGCGGCGGTAGTTAACACAAAACCGCATGCTGCCATCCTTCTTCTTTACCAGTACCACGGGTGAACACCATGGATTAGATGAAGGTGCAATAACACCATCCTTCACCATTCCCTCAATCATGGTTTGCACTTCCCTTTCACGTGCTACCGGCAATCTTCTTGGCCGCTGACGGATAGGCAATTCATCACCTGTGTTTATTTTGTGTTGAACTAAACCAATCTTCTCTATATCAGCGTCGTTTGATGAGAGAATACATCGGCATACTAAGTGAGTAACAACTTCTTCGCTTTGACCATTTCATTCGGGGAGAGAAAGCTGCGACAGTCTTCTAAAAGTGTGCTCACTCTCGTTTGTGAATCCTTGCTGGGGGTCCCAGTCGATAGATATTGGCACCGACGTAACCAATCCTCACAAGTACCAACCAGTGTGGCTTTTTCTATAATCTGTTCCTGGTCACAAAAGTTCAGCACACGTACTCCTGAGATGTCAGTGGTTCTGACCAAGGTTCGAGCTACTTTCCACGGAAGGTCATTGTTTACCCTTTCCACAAGTACACAACGGTAAGCTTGCTCAGGGTTCCGAGGAAGACTAACCGGCACAATCGTTTCCGATCTCGGCGGAAGAACAATCTTCTCAAGGCTGTACACGTTCCCTGGTAACGCCCCTTCCACAAAAAGTTCCTCTTGTCTACATTTCAAGACACCTTGCTTAACGTCAATCGCACAACAATTCTTTCTCATGAAGTCTAGGCCCGGAATGCAGTCGTCCATTATATCAGCCACGATGACATTATGCAGGTAGATCATGTTCCCTAGCTTCAACTCCATCTCTTTCTCTCCACGGACGGGTATACGCTGACCGGTGGCTGTTACCAAATTAATGCGTTCTCGGTTGTATGCGGAGTCCCCAAGGAACTGACTTATAAGTTGGGAACTAACAACCGTACGAGAGGCTCCAGTATCTATGGTCAGTTTACACGGCGTTCCGTTGACCTCACCCTTGATGATCAGACTGTTCCCATCGTGGGTTTGTGAGATCGAGATCCTTGGGGCTCAGCTGGGCTTGGCATCAGCCAGCACCCGCCCCGCAGTTCCGGCTTTTACTCGTTTCCCTGCTACTGCTGGGCGGGGCTGTTAGCCGCACCACCCTCCTGATATCGTTCACCTTCCCTTTCTACGGTTCGCTTAGGGCAGCTGGATCGGAGATGGCCCCTTTCCCCACAGCCATAGCACCTGGGGCCGTATCCTTTATTGCAGTCGCGAATCGTAGCTGCTGCAACCTCCCTGACGCGATGGGAGCGAAGATCCTGGCGCACGGCTTCCACCTCCAGTGCATGAGCCATGGCGTCTTTAAGCGTCTCGTGGTGCCCGAGCCGCACAGCAGTTCTGACTTCAAGGTTGCGAATGCCGTCGATGAATGTCTGCACCAGGTTCCCTTCAATGAGCGCAGGTACAGATCGGTATGCTTTTCGCACAAGCTTCTCCACCTCTAGAGCCCACTGCTGCAGGTTTTCGTTGCTGCGTTGCACGCGATCTTTAAGCTGCGCGCGAAAGACGTGTTCCAGGTGAGCGTCGCCATATCTCGCCCCCAACGCCTCAAGGAGCTGCTCGTGGGTCACTTTCTTACCGAGAGCTTCCAACACAGTTAAGGCTTGGTCGCACAGGCCCAGGGTGAGTGCAGTCATGGCTTGGCTTTTATTCCAGCCGTTCGCCTCCATGATGGCCTCGAACTGTATTTTGTAGACCGACTAGGAAGAAATCCCGTCGAACGGCAGCACTTTGAATCCACGTAGCGAAGGTGTTGTAGCTACTACGGGAGCTGTTGTTCCATCCCCAAGTTTGAGGTCTTAGCTCTTAGCTAGCATTTTCTTCACGTCAGCCATCACGTTATCAACCCGATTGTTCACTTGGTCGATTGGGGTTTTAGCTTCCTTGATTTGGGTTTCAGCTTCCGACAGGCGGTTGTCATGTTGAGCAACCCAATCCTTCACCTCCCTTATCTCTTTTCCAAAGGTAGCATGAAGGTCCTTCATAAGGAGCATCTGCTCTTCCAACCGACGGGCCTGTTCCTCTTGTCCACCTTGCAGCTGATCTTCAAACCGACGGACCTGTTCCTCCTGTCGGCGGGCCTGTTAATCCTATCCGCCCCGCAGCTGCTCTTCCAAACGACGGACCTGTTCCTCCTGTCGGCGAGCCTGCTCCTGCAGCATCACCATCAGAGCACCTAAGTCAGGTGCTGCAGATGTAGGAGCTAATGACGGGCCTGCAGCCGGCAGCTGGCCCTCCGACGTCTGCGGCGTTGCACCACCAAAACTTCTTTGGTCCGTCTCCTGCTGGCGTTGACTTCGGGTACGGACACCCTCCGTTTCCTCCTTAGGTAAAATCGGCATGATTTAATTCCACTTCTGACACCAATTGTTACGAGCTTGAGGTTCGTGGTTGAGGTTGAGGTTCGATTAAAAACTGCCGATTGAATTACCAAAATTAACACCTTAATTCACTTTACACTAATTAAAGTTAAAACACTAATAATTAATCACACTGATTCACATTATTCCGCTCCGAAGCTTCGCTTGTCTCGCCAAATTCAATACTTCCCCGATCGCATCTTGCAGCGCCTTTAAATACACATTATCAACGAAACATCCAGAATATTCAAGTAAATACGCGCGCCAATCGACTAGGCGTCGAAAGTTCGAGTGTCGGGTTTCTAGAAGTTTAGTTCTTCGTTTCAATACTGGATGGCGCTGTTGGTTGAAAGATTAGTGATGTCATTTTCTGGAAAGCTCCCCTCGCTCTCGTATCTGACACTAGATGGCGCTAACTCCGGGTACATGGCTCCAACTTAGGCACGCAACACTACTATATACTTATTGTATAAGGTAACGAAGCATTCTAGATGACAACGCATTTTGATACTTAATCTAAAATTTATTATGTCGTTGTCATATATCATCCACTAACCATCAGGTTGACTGTGCTCGATTACGTGGGACACTCAATAAGTTTTGAGATATACAAAAAGTATTCTAGATACTATTAATATTTATTTTACACCCTTTCAAAATATACCTATAAAGTTCCATTCGCCTAAACCAACTCTGAAAATACTTTTGCCAGTCTTAATCTGACAGGTCGGAAATCGCTTCTTCGTAGGCAGCTACGGCTACTTCGGCGCTTGAAAAAATCTTACCTTTAATTTTTTCTTTGACTCTGAGGAACAAAAAGAAATCACAAGAAGCTAAGTCAGGGCTGTAGGTTGGGTGACTTAGAGTTTCAATACCAGGTTCCTCAATAAATGCTTTTGTTCTTCGTGTGATGCAGCATGATTCCCCGAAGCCTGGTCTTTGGTCTTCTCTCCCGCACAGCTTGAAAAGTTTGGGTAATGCAACTGTAGTATAACATTCATAGTTGACTGAACTGCAATTTTCCAGCATTGACATCGACAAATTTCCGCTTCGCAAAAAAAAAAAAAACTAGCCACCATTTTTTGCCGACGTTGCATGGTCTTTGCACTTTTGTCGGTCCTTCTGACTAGACCCATACCTATGATTGTCTTCTATTTTCCGGATCAGATTGACAGATCCATCTCTCAACACTAGTAACGATTTCTGAAATACGCCTAGAACCTAGATGCATTTTTTTCAAAACGTAGACGCATTTCATGGCACCAATCCATATGAGTCTGTATTTCGCTTTCGGAGAGCAAACGAGGGATCCATAGACAAGAAAGCTTCCTCACTCTAAGATGTAATGTAGGATGGTATGAATGCTCCCCGAACTAACGCCTACAATCTTTTCGATGTCCTTATATGTGATTCTTGGGTCTTCTCGCACCAACATTTCAGTAGTACATACATTTTCTGCCATTACTGCTGTTTACCCCGGTTCTTTTGTAATTTTTAAGGTTAATTTTGCCCCTTTTGAATTCAGCAAAGCACTTAAAATTGTTTCACGTGATGGAGCTGAGTACCGTAATACTGATTGTAACCGTTGTAAACTTAATTGTTCAGTTAAACCAAATTTAAAATCATAATAGATCATAGCGCGCAAATGTTCACGGTTAAGATCCATCGTTTTAAATGAAAAGCGCGGGAAGCGTAGCAGAAAAATTAATATAACTTTGTTTTTTTTTTAATATTGAGCAGTTGGCTTATGGAGTTCTATTTTTTAGAAACATATAACACGGATGCTTTCCATTTTTAAATTTCGAGCATTTTAAAACTTATTGTGTGACCTACGTATCACCTTCACTTGTCTTAAAACAAACTGTAAAATTAAGGTTACGCGTTCTTAGAATAATTTTTCGAAATCCGTCGCTTATTAACCCTTGTAAAGCCTAAGCGTTCTAATGTACGCGTAATCTAGGTATGTTGAATACGCGTACAGGTCAGCTTTACACATTGCGGGATTATGAACGAGTAGTGTCAAGTCGCAAGTCGGTCAGCCATCAACCAGTACCCGCCATATCACGAAAACAGCTATCGTGTGCACCAACACTGCAGAACTTCTCATTGTGCAACCAAAAGCCGACTGACGACGACTCACCGCTAGTCGACGCTCAAATTGTATACGCGTTGCTGGAGGAACGGTCAAGCGTTCCTGTGTACGCGTAGACGACTACGCGTATCTTGAAGCTTGAACTCTTTAGAGCCTTCGCCTTAACCTTGAACCACTGACTCGTCCGTAAATCAGCAGGGCGCGGTGCAATGATGTTTATTACATATCTCTTACATGATTAAAGTGCATGTGCACGTGCGTGTTGGCCATTGGAGAATATTGTTTACATACATCAACATATACCAATCACAGAGTATACTTAAAATCTCAAAAACGTGTATTTAATGTTACGAAAACTAAAACCACTTTATTTTTCTTAAAAGTTATTTGTGTTATAGGTATCGATATTTTTTAAATATTGACAGCCCCTAATTACAAAAAAAATTGCTTTCAATACGCAACGAATGAAACTAATGAAAATAAATTTCTACATAACCTACGTTTGTTTACTACATAGGTATACTGGGAAATGACTTAGTATTTTCTACGAACAAAATACAGTAAAAACAATACTTCGTTAATTTGCAACAAAGTTACAAACTTTATGTTCCAACCGTAGCTAGCTACTACGGTCACTGCACTGCAACGGACATTTTAGCGTTTCGTATGCTCGTAACATACATTTTGCAATATTCCTTCGACTAAGTAAATTGTGATTTATTTTAAAGCTAGTGAAAATAGTATAAACAGTAATTAAGTAAAATATATCGACATGATTGAAAAATATAAAATTTAACTTTTATAAAGTTTAAATTTATTTGTAATAACTGTAATTTGTATAATTATAACAAATCAAAAAATTTAAGTCTTGGTATAGTATCAAGAACACTGACTGAATTGACTTGTCTTGAAGTCTTGGGATAAGAAAATAACCGGCCTTATTCTCAATATACCTCGAATACACTTTTGAAACTAAGGAATACCATGCATGGACCCCAAGGATTTATGATATCTATAGCAAATGGCACAAGTACCTGGTTATATCCTAAAGTTCTAGTGTAGTGGTGTCATTTTTGAAGCATATCAGCAGGACGAAGCCCTTTCGCACAAATCCCAGCCATGCCAGTGCCTGTGCCGTACCTTGGAGGTCCTTCCTCTTGATCTTTATCCCCAACCCTCCTTAGGCAAGATGTGATGGCACTTTAAGTGAACCCTTTATATATACCCATTACTGACACAAGAGTCTTCTATCAAAAATTCTTTCCGATTTTGATTCATAACCGACAAATTATCTCAAAAGTAAGTGAACTCAAGCGGGGGAGCAGCGTCCTGATACTACGATGTTGATCCGCTTGATCAAGTTAGTCCTGGTGGACGAGTAACGTAGTAGCTATGTTATGGTTGTAGCAGTAATGAGTTGGATTGACCGGGGAAGGACCACGCGTGCAGTATACTAATGTACAGTTTATAGAACTAGAAACAATCTTAACTTGAAACGAGGCATTTCGTCTTAGTCCTCAGGGGTGACAACGCATATGCATTTTGATTCTTAACTGAGAATAGATGTAAATGTCTATGGGCTACAGCACCCACTATCAGACTGTGTCCTCGTTTGTCTCCTTTATTCTGTAAAAAAACCCTCTCAATCAACCTTTACACAAAGGGACTTTGAAATTGGATTACATTTGCTACGTTCCTTTTGATAGTTAGCACTACGTACGCTAGCTCGTACTATTCTAATCATCTTTTAATGTTTTGATTTTTTAATGCTAACTAAAACCAATTTTGCAGTAATATATAAGAAATAACAATAGCTCCCTGTTTCAAAATTATTTAACTATTGAAAGTAAGTAGTAGGGCTGTGGTAGCTCAGATCGGAAGCGCGTAAATTTCATGGTACGTGAATAACCTGAATTCGACACCAGTGAAGTTGTGAGTAAGAATAACTAACTACCCCATATTGTAACCGTGGATATTGTAAGAGGCAACAGAGGGAAACGGAGACAGAAGATGAGCAGCAGCGTCTCCCTGATGAACTCAAATGATAGAAAACTGCGGCTGTAAACCTGTAACGAGGCAATCCATGAAGGCCTATATTTAGCATTGGTCTTTTGATAGGCTGTAACCATAGAATAATATAGTATGTAACGGTTACGATAACTATTCCCAGGCTGTAACGGATGTATGGATGGATAAAATATATCCATTTTTATAGAATAAGAGTGACAAACGAGCACACAGTTTTCCTGATGGTAATTGGATACTGTGGTCCATAAACATCTACATTAATATTCAATTAAGAATCAAAATGCCGAAGTGTTGTCACTCCTGATAACTAATATGGAAGGTCTCGTTTTCAGTTGAAAGGATCTCCATACAAAACACAGCAGCATTAAGCTGCTATCGAGCCGACCCATTCATGTTACAAATATAACATATGTAGCTGCAGCGTGACTCTACCGTGTAAAGACGAACGAATAAGAAGAGAGAGTATTTCTAAGACATTCAAAGTCTACTAACACTCATTCGAACAGTCTTTAAGAATTGAAAGGATGCTTGTGCCCGGCCGTGGAAGTCACATAGTTTTTTAATTAGTTTAATGGAATTGATTACGCTTAAAGTGCATGTATTCGGCATTGAAAAAATGTTATTCTGCATGAAAATAAATCTTTGCACTCGTGACTAGTTACAGTTAGGGCTGACAACTTTTTTTTAGAAAAAATAACGCATAGGTTATTTTATGAGTATAAAATATTTTAGGGAAATTTATCAATATGAATATTATTTTCCTAAATATTCTTAGTTAGTTGTACTCTTAAAAGATTATTAGCCTTTATTTATATTAATTTTAATGATATATCCACAGGGACCTCACAGGGAGTGCTGTGAGGAATTGTTCGGACTAATTCCAGCCGCACAATTTCACCATCGCACATCGCGACAAAACTCACGATACCATCCATACCGTCTGGATGACTGGCGGTCCACCACTGTGCAATTTAAAATAAGTTTTCTTCCAATCACAACTTCCTTGGGGAAATCTCGACTACCACTAGAGATTTTTCCGGACCGATACGACTTAGGAACCTTCAAGAAAAGAGCCTATTCCTTTTTAAACGGCCGGCAAAGCATCTGCAATTCCCCTGGTGTTGCAGTTGCTCATGGGTGGCGCTAATCACCTACCATCAGGTGAGCCGTACTCTCGTTTGTCCCCTCTCCTATAAGAAAAACGTATTTTCGTGTACTTAGTACTATGTGATATTTTTATTTTCTTCTCTAAATACTATATGGTTCTTTAAAATGACAATTATTTATTATATTTAATTCTCGGTTTCTTTATTACCTACATGTATTTCGCTTCACGGAAGCTATCCATTTTTAATATGTTTTTAATGATAAGGACAAAGCATCGCAAACTTACGTTATTGTTGAATGAATAACATTGAAAAACATCGCAAAATGAACGCTTAATTATTTCAATTTGAGCACTTCAATCTCGTTCAATCAATTATTCGTTTGGAAAACATATACCTACACAGATTTGCACCAGAAACATTTTGTTACAGAAATAGTTATGGAATAAGTGCTTTTATTATATTACCTATGTGAAATGAAATTATTGTTTTTCGTTAGAATTGCAATTACAGTAGCCTGTGAAGCTAATATATTTCGCATGTGAATTGTTGCTTCCCGATATTAAAACTCAATCTCATAAAATATTCGGACCGTTCAAAGGTTTAAGGGAGCGTTACATTTCAAAGTTCTTAAATTACGTCGTTTGCCGAAAGGGACTTGTGAAAGCCATATTAAATTAAATTTAGCGTAAGAGTTAAGATGATCTTTAAGTTTTTTTTTACATTTAATAATGGAAGTTTAAATGTTCAAATTTAAAGTTACACTCGCCATAAATCTCACAGTATACGAATATCCGGGTCCGATCTGCACCGGTTTTAATCAACTTCACAATTTTTTTAATATAGATTACAAGAATACTTATTAAAAATCGTGTTTTTCACCCAGGTTCGGAAAAATCCTCAGTCCCGAGAAAAGCCAGCAAGAAACGCAGCGAGAATTTATTTATTTTATATTACTTTATTTATTTATTTATATGGATCTCCAAGAGCTGTTGTACATATTAAATTACTTCTAACACATGCTTTACATCTATAAATTACTATGTAATACCAATTATAGGAGAACACATCATTCTAACAATAGCAGTGTTTATAATTTGCCTATTTTAATGGTAGTTGGAACAAAAATAAGTTTTACGAACAAAAGAAAGTTAATAGTTTTTATGACATAAATAAAAGTTAAGTTTAGCATAAAGTTAGTGAATAATTAATTTTCTAGACAATCGTTACATTTTTTCATAAAAAGTGTGAGCCCGTCACAACCAATGTCCAGTGTTGCTATATTTTTTACACATACATTGTATACGCGTGGTATACGTGTTATTGGAGAATTCTGTCCAAGTTTTGTTCTACTGCTGTCAGTCCTAAAGAAAGGACATGGGTATTATGTACTCTTTAATAGATAGTACAGAAATATGTAACACTTTCTAAACAAATTGTGCTTAATGAAAATTTTTAGTTTTTGGAGGCATAGGATGTGTTTATTTTCTGATGCTTTGTTCTCAAGCGTACTGCCCCATGAAGGAATTACTGAATGTCTGGAGTTGAGTAAATAGTAGCTTGTGCTTGTTCCTATAATACAGGATGTTGCAATATTCCTTTGACTAAGTAAATTACAATTTTTAGTAAATCTCTTTTCGTGTTTGTGTACATACGTGACATTTTCCTTAAAAATTCTCTGTGAGACTTCTCGTTTAAATTATAAATTGCTCTTCAAAATAAAGATCTCGATCTCTTCTGCAAAATAAAGATAGTTTCAATGTCAGTTGTATTACTAAGCAAACTTCTTATGACATTATGGTTCGAAAATAACTAAAAAATTCATCTAGCTATTTCAACACGCGTAAGGATTCTAATCTTTTTATAGCATATCCTACAGAAGTTTACTACCCAGTTCATATGGGGCAATAAAACTCAGTTCCTTTTTATTTAAAAACACAGTAGCATTCACTTATTTAATCAGTGTTGGGAATCAAATACATTTTTAACTTCCCGCTAAGAAAATTGAAAATTTTCAAAAATAGGGAAGTTATTGGTTTCACCCCGATTTTCGAAAATCGAGTTTTCATCAGATCTCGACGTTTTGAGATGCCAGGAAGTTTATTCTGACTAATTTCACGCGTACGTCCGTACGGATGTATGTATGTATTTGTGTGTGTAAGTACCTATGTAAACCTTTCATAACTTTTGAACGTCTTGATCGTTTGATTGATGAGATACGATACGTTCTAAAGATCTCAATGTGGAATAGATTTGGTGATAATATGAACTGATTCGAACGAGTAGATTTTGAGAAAGCTCAAAAATAAAAAAAAATGAAAAGCTGCTTTTTTTTAAACAGCTTTACCGATCGTTATTTCAAAAATAGCTCTTAACCTCAAAAAATGACATGAACAATAAAAATCGGTTCATTCGTTCGTGAGATATGGAAGGAGAAAGAATTTGAAAAAAAAAATGTTTTTTAACTTCAAGATTTGGCATTATAATTTGATGAAATTTGTAGCGCTTTGCATTTGAAACTAGCGGGAAGTTTCAGGGATGGCCCGCAGGGTCAACCAATTTCTTTTATAGGAGAATATGCAAACGAGCATATGCCTCACCTGATAACAAATCTGCCCGCCGCCCATGAACAACTGCAACACCAGGGGAACCGCAGATACTTTGCCGGCCTTTTAAAAAGGAGCAGGCTCCTTCCTCCTGAAGGTCCTAAGGCGTATTGGTTCGGAAAATCTCTGGTAGGAGTCGATTCCACAAAAAAATTGTGCGAGGAAAAAAACTTCTTTTAAATCGCACAGTGGTGGACCGCCAGTTATCCAGATGGTATGATTGGTATCGCGAGTTTTGTCGATGGTGATATTGTGCGGCTGGAATTACTCCGAATAATTCCTCGAAGCACTCCACGTGGTAAATGCGATAAAATACGCAAAGAGATGCAACATCTCGGTAAGAGTAAAGAACAATGCTCAGTAAGAGTAGGGTAGCTTGGGAGTTGATGCTCCGTGGGATTTTCCGTTACCAGGGGTGCTGGTACTCTCCTAGGGTAATATTCTATTTAACTCCCCTATACGTGCAATAGAAAACCTGCCACGTGGCTCTAACACAAGTCAAATTTCGTTTCATTATCGTTCAAAAGCAAATTGTAGACGTTAAATCAGCTAATTTTGAAATAGTATGAGTAAAATTGTTTTTTATTTACATTTTGCCTTTAAACGGTGTTTGGTAGTCAAGGAAAACACAGACATGTAAAGTCCACCAATATGCACTAAAATAGAGGCCCAAGAGTGATTAAGTACTCTTAAATAACCTTAGAAAAGGCAAAAGATAGGGCCACACTGCAGCCATACGACTTATTACGAATGGGTCGGCTCAACCGGTAGAGTAGTAGTGTGGTGGAACCACACCCTTACAGAATACCAGCATAAAACGGCAGCTTAGTGCTTAATATGTGTTTTGTATGGTGAGTTTAGTGAGCGGGAGACCCTTTTTACTGGAAACGAGGCATTCTATCTTAGTCCTTAGGGGTGACAATGCATTTGCATATTGATTCTCAGTTGAGGATAAATATAGATGTCTATGGGCAACCACTTACCATCAGATGGACTTTGTGCTCGTATGTCATCCTTATGTAATTTATCATTAAAACTATTATAAGTCAGTGATCGACTACTGTTGCATCTATTGGTACGTGGTGGTGCAGTCGAATTTAGCAAAGCGCACTGACTTAGCTAAAAACTTATTCACTCTTACCTTGAAGACATCCATATTTTAATGGTTACGGTTCAGTTCGATTGCGTGATATGTTGACAACAGTTAAGCCAAGCATCTGATTGCTCGTTGATGAAACGGAGAGCGAAGAATTGAGTCGTGTAATTCCTATGCCCACTCTCCGAAATATATAATTTGCTAAGAATATATTTTTATATATTGTCTTAATATATTATGTCTAACATCTACGAAGAAAAGTTACAGTAACGATAACAAGTATATAACAACAAACTCAACAACGTGGGAAAGCAAAAACAACGAACCGTCGAGCGTATTCCAAGCAGGAAGAAACTAAAGTCCTCAAAATGGTAAACAAACACGAACCTAACATTCTTAAACGAAAATAAAACAACAAGGAAAGCGTTCTACTACTATTAACTTTCTAATCACAGACGCTTTTAATGTATGAATAAGTATGATTTTAACCAAGTTCAAAAAATCTATCGATATGTTTTTTTATGTATGTTCACTGATTTATTTTAAACTTATAAATTCTTTATATAATATTTGTTACAAATACATTGAATAAAATATGCTTTTGTTTAAACAGGTTGACTGAACGTGTTGTGAATTTCGTGTGGTTTCAAATACGCCTTTTCTGTAGAGTATTATGTCAAGATAAAAAAGAATTTCTTATATATATCGTATATATACCTTTCGTTTTTTGCTATATTAATGTGCAGTTAAAAGTAATATAATACTTGTTTACTATAACGAACTTAAAAAATTTAATAAATTACGGTCGATTTTTGACACTCGTCGACCACTAGTTAGCTATTGTCTTAATACAATCCAGTAAAACATATTTAAATCCTTCATATTATTTCATAGGCTTATGTGATAATTCCGATATTGTTTGTGTATGTGTGTTTATATTTCTCGTAAGGGTAGAAAGTTCACAAGATCACAAGTAATTTTGAGAGCGGTAACTATTTTTAATCTATTTTTTAATTTATATATTTTTTTTAAATCTTTACGTGGTATGAATGGGTTGGCTCGGCGGCTTTCGTATACCAGCATATTGCTGCTGTGTTTCATTGTAAGTGAAAAAAAATTAAGGATTCTTTTTATTAACAGGGAGGCGTTTGTTTTTTCTAGAATACGTGTGATTTTTGATTCTTTTATCTAATATTTGTTGCGCTTTTTGTTGTGTTGGCTTTTTGTTGTGCCCTTTTCCTAAATGCTAACAGTTTAATTTTTATTTTTAAGTTGTTATGAGTGTGTTTGTGTGTTTTTTATATAAGTAAAGTATGTATTTTCATAAGTGTTGGAACCTGTGATTAGTGTAATAAGTTAAGTTTATTCTATTCCATCTATGTCTTTGGCGTTTACTGAAAATTAGTAGTTGTAGTTACCACTATGTGGTTTCTATAACATTTCTACTGAGTAGACGCCTTTTTAGTTCATTCCATTAAATAATTATGTTATGTTACTTTGTGTATATGTTTGGAACTAAATAAATTATATTATTATTATTATTAATACGTTTAGGTTAAAACAGTCGTTTTTCATAAACAAGTTTGTTAATATGTTTATGAAAAGTATTGTAATAGCTAAGCATATGTTAGATAAGTAGAAGAAGATATAATCACTCTTATGAGATCTGGATAATATGATCACTGGTTGAAATTGAAATTAATATTACATAAACATAAACACTCACGCCTGTCACCCAGAGGGGTAGGCAGAGACTACGGACTTCCATTCCAACCATATATCTACGCATACATGCTCGTCGGTTAAGGGTACTTCTAACGTGGCCCATTTTCAAAATATCGCCGATTTGGTCGATAAACTTTTTCCAAAACTATATTGATAATAATATTATTATTATCAATATAGTTTTCTCATCTGGTTGGGTTCCATATATATATATATATATATATATATATATATATATATATATATATATATATATATATATATATATATATATATATATATATATATATATATATATATATATATATATATATATATATATATATATATATATATATATAAATATACATAAATAACAATAAAATAAAATAAATACATAAAAAGTGCATAAATAAATAAAAGCCCAACCAGATGGAAGCCCTCGGCAGGGGAGGAGACCAAACTGCCGAGGGTTAGGGGGAAAGCGAAAGAAACCGGCGGACAGTGCGGGCGGTATCGAGGAGCAGCGCCAAAAATTATTATTATTATTATTACTAGCCTGAAATGTGCCACTGCAAAGCAAATGCCTCCCTACTCTCTTTTCACTTCTCTCTCTGAGCCATCACACACCCCTCCTTTATGAAGAAGTCCAGTTCATCTTACCATCTCCGTTGGCGTTTGCCTTTTATAGGGACCTACTGCGTTGTCAGTTTGACCCATTTGTCATTTGGCATTCGGCAGATGTGTCCAGTCCAGCCCATTTTAGCGTAGCAGCTTTTCGTGAAACATCAGGAACTTTTGATCTGGAATGGAAATCGGTATTTCTCACCCGGTCTGCAAGTTTAATGCCCAGAATAATCCGTTCCATTGCTCTTTGACATACCGGTATTGACCTCTGCTGGAAACAGAGTCATTTATTAAAGATGGATGAATTCTCAAATTTTTACTCACATTTGTCTTAGCCACATTCATTACGAGTTCATCCTCATTTTATAGTTTAAGCATAGAATAATGTCGCAATATTTCAGCTCACCGTACTTCGTATTGCACATCTCGAGTGCGAAGCAAAATGGTTGGACTTTATTTCAGTCTTTTATCATCAATAACTTTTAATAAAGGCGCAATGATTTATACCTTGCATGAATATCATACATCAGTATGAGGTTTTAAACCTTAAATGGTAAAATTGGTAAAATCAGTTTTATCAAAATAAATATTTTTATAAAACCGGTGTTTTTTTTATAGGGTGACAAAGAACAAAGGTGTGACAAAGGAATTTACACTTTACTTACAGTTGTAGTTCAAGGGCACCTGCAGCCAATTTCAAACAAAGAAGACTGCAGGTCACCTGTCACCCCTGAGGAATAAGATGGAATGCCTCACAGCCTGGCATTTTACCGGCAGGTTCAGTAATCGGATAAAAAGTAGCCTATAAGTAGCCCCGGTTCACTAACTGCCTGCATACAAAATTTCATGGAGATCTGTCCAGTAGTTTTTTTTCGTGAATCTTTAGTACACAGACAGATAGACAGAAGGACAGACAGACAAAAAATCTATAAACCATTAATTTGGCTTCAGTATCCTTTATTTAGTCCCATGGACTTGTTTTCCAGGAAATATAATTACAAACACGACTTTTCTACAGATTTATTATATGTATAGATTATTTAGTACCTGCACTCTTTTCATAAAATGATTGAACTAATATTACTCTTTGAAGCATTCACTGCTGGTTACTCTTGGTTCTCATAAGGCTCTCTAGGACTAATGCACCGTTCACGCGCCGAGCCGAGTGTTGAATTATTTTAACATTTCAATATATCTTGAACTACGGAACGTTAACCCCCTTTCAGATCGTCCTTAAGCCGTTCCTTTTGTGCTACCGGCAATATGATATCAGGCACTATCAGGTATAAAACTTTCCTAAAGGTGGCGCAGATTCTCCTTAGTCACACATTGTATAAAACATGCATGTAACTATATAATGACAATATGACTGAAATACAGTTTTATAAATAATATTTCGGTAGCAAAAAATAGAAACGATTTTACGATTAATTTTAGATGATAGATTACTTAACTTAGCGTACGGTAAATAATATTCATTACACAAGTCAGGGAATTTCATCTCATTAGCAGAAACAGAGAATTAATGGTTCTCGACCAACAATCAATAAAGGGTTAATGATCGTGTCATTGAAATTGTACCTGTTATATCGATTTCGGATGTAATTAAACACGCAGTTGGTTTCAAAATGTTCTATTTTAATTTTCAATTTGGTTAATGTTTGACCACAAACCTAATTTAGCGGAACAAAATTAATGTTACGAAGTACGATACATTTGCGGTAAATTATAAATTACGACTCTCTAGGGCAAAGACGATTTATGTCTGACTCGAATTAAATGAAACCTCATAGTGTTCCTCCTTTATTGCATATTGACATGCCCACGGGAACGCTTTCGCACATATCCGCGGCCTCATCAGTACCGGAGGACCCATGGCGGCCCCTCCTCGGGACAGGAAAACATACTACCCTACCCTTTCTTAAGTAAGGCGCACCAGTAACACTAATTGCGCATTTATCTGCAGCCTCTTAAGCTACTAGTGGAGCGGCGCACCGAAAATGGTACGTGGAGGCCATGGTGGCCACACCCCTCCCGCAACATTCCATCTGGAGCGGCCTCACTTGGGTCAGCCAGGTGAGTTTCTCATTGTACGTCATGGGTGATCAAGTCACGGCTACTAAGCCCCAACCCCCGCCAGGCACCCAGGAGAAGAGAGCAAGAAGAAACCGAGTTGGTGATAGCACGCAGCCTTGTGGAACACTAGCGTTAATGGGCTTGTAATCGGAGCACCAGTGAATCGAGCCGATCAGAAAGCACTCGGTCATCGACGATTCGAGCCGCTTTGCGTTGGATGCGGTGAAAGGAGCTGGCACTCGGATGCGCTAGTCCAGAGAAGAGAATAGTATTCCATGTGAAGCCGAACTTACGTTTTATAAAGTTGCAAGCGATGTGCCGTAAATTTTTAGAGGCAAGTTTGGCCTTTCCCTCCAAGTGACCACAAAACTGCACACTATTCGATATGTCAACGCCGAGGATTTTGATGCTAGCTGAGGCATCAATGGGAGGGCCTTTAAACTGAGGAGTTACGACAAAGGGTGGCGGTTGACGAGTTTGAGCGGTTAACGCGCAAACTGGTGTCTTCTGGGGGTTGAATTGGACTAGATTTGGTCACCCTCAATCCGAGACTTTGTTAAGTAAAGACTCGACTTCAGACACAAGTGTGTGGGTACTCGGCGAAGATTTCCCGAGAAATATTGGCATGGCCGGTGTATAAGATATCACCAGTACTGTCGTCTGTATAGCAATGAATGTTATCAGTTTGCAACATATCATTGATATGCAGAGAAACTGCGTTGGTGATAGCACGCAGCCTTGTAGACCACCAGCGATAACAGGCTTGTAATCAGAGCATGCACCGCCTACTACTACTTGATGCTCCAATCTGCAATAAAACTGGTGATCCAATTGCACAATTTCTCGGGAAGTCCATAGGAAGGACCCTTGGAAAGAAGCGCCTTGTGCCAAACCTGATCGACAGCCTTCGCCATGTCCAAACTAACGGCCACCGCCTCCCCTTTTGGACTCTACTGCTTCCGCCCATCTATGAGTTAAGTAACCCAGAAGATCACCAGCTGGGAGACCTCGATGGAAACCACACTGACGGTAACTAATCAGCTGGTGATCCTCATAAGCTAGCAGTTAATAATTGTTTTCATTATTTTGGAGAACAAGGACGTGTTAGCGAAAGGCCTGTAGTTCGACGGATCTGAGCGGTCGCCTTTTTTAGGGATAGGGTCCACCAAAGCTGTTTTCTATGCATTCCATCAAGTGCTGTGTAAACAGTATATCCTACATGGAGCACTCACACCGCGGTATGGTCGGCGTGTGTTTCTCCTTCATCGAGAGTCGAGTTGGACGCAAAGAGAGAGACTAGCAGATCAGAGGATCGGCAGATTTACGGTACGGGCCAGTGAGTCATCCTCCCTGTGCAGAGATTGCAGAGATGCGAAAGATGGTTGTCAGAAGTTCCCTTGGACGGCTTTGGCAAGAGACCTGAATGCACGTGTTCCCGAAGGAAGTCGATCTAGTTTGCCTTAGCGATAACACTTTTGAAGGGCCTGGAGGCAGAATTATATTTCTTTTTGAAAGGGCTGGCGTTTGTATCCCGGTACGTTGTAGCATCAGTCCAGGCTCGATAGCATTCTCTTATGGCGTGATGCAATTTTACAGGAGTAACAAAAACAAGACTGAGTTTTTGCCTCTGATAAGCACAAGAGATGATGGGATAAATAATTCCATTCTCTGAAGTACTACATCTGTGATAGAATCAGCAACGACGTTGTGATCATCCGTCAAGAAACAATTCCACCCTCAAGGGTAGGTAGTATACAAAAAAAACGTATCGTGTCCCAATCGGCCGACCTAAAGTGCCAATCACGGCAGCAACCTGCAGAACGCATCCGCGATCCGCGTAGGTGAAGTAACCAGTTGTTTCGACCATGCCAAGGCAAAGTTATAAACAGATCTAGCCGCATGATCGGTTATAAGGGAACCACGGAGCACGTAGTCTGTAGCCATATGGACGTGGTCGATGAGTCGGCCTGTGTCGGCATTACCGCCATGGGACCTACAGAGACACCCGTAGACAGGTGCATGCCTTCAAGATGGCAAGCCGAGGCATCGAAAACGGATGTCTTCTCTGACATATACGCAAACTCCATCCCGGGGCACAAAGGAGTGTTCTAATTTGTACCCCGGGTTTGAGAGATACGGGGTATCAGCCGTAGAGCCTTGATACGAGGCATTTCATTTTAGTCCTCAGGGGTGAAACACCTATTCATATTGATTCTTAATCGAGAATAAATGTAGAAGTCTATGGGCCACAGCATCACAGAATGAGTGCTCGTTTGCCACCTATATTCTATTAAAAAGTACCGGCAAATATTTGCATCGTTAAAAAAACGTACATATTATCCTGTAGTAAACTTTATGTATATCGAAGGCGACGTCTAAAGTTTGCTTTGTGGAATAATGAAGCGATTTAAAAACGTCTGTAAAATAAATTGAATTGGATTTAAAGCACGGAAAGTAGTAGAGTCCTTCGAATTTTAAATATCTAATTTACATAATGATTTCTTAAATTTACGCGAACACTACACATTGAATAAAACTATTATTTACGGATTTTATCGCGTTTAATTACTTTTAATTTATTTTTATTATTATCCCGACGTTTCGGGTGCTTTACAGCGCCCATGGTCACGGGGGGGACAGTCCCCCCCGTGACCATGGGCGCTGTAAAGCACCCGAAACGTCGGGATAATAATAAAAATAAATTAAAAGTAATTAAACGCGATAAAATCCGTAAATAATAGTTTTATTCAATCTAATTTACATATTTTTCTATATTATGCAACGTCGAATACAAAATCTACAGTATAATCTAGTAAAGGTTCTATAAAACAAACTTAGGTGTTTGCTAAATATATTAAGGCAAATAAAATAACATGCGTCTCAGCTTTTTGTTTATGAAGGCTTTTATTTAATTTTTTATTAAGCACTAACTAACTAGACTGTCCTGGGCTAAACTAGTATATCCACACACACACACACACACACACACACACACACACACACACACACACACACACACACACACACACACGCATATATATATAGCTATGGGAAAGTGTGTGTGGCTTTCCAGTGGCTGTTCAACCTATTTTATGGACAGTTGTTTGGACATTTGAAAGCTGAAGCATGCGGGTTAGGAATGGGTGAGGTAACCATTAAATTCCTTTTGTACGACGATGATCAAGTTATATTTGCATCGTCGGCGGCTGAGTTGCCAATGATGGTTTGTTTGTGTTTGGAACATTTGAAAGCTGAAGAATGCGGGTTAAGAATGGGTGAGAAACCATAAAATTCTTTTTGTACGCCGATGATCAAGTTATATTTGCATCGTTGGCGGCTGAGTTGCAATTGATGGTTACATTAATAAACAGGTTGTTAAAAGAAAGGGAATGAAAGTGAACACAAATAAGACGAAATTTATGGTTATCGAAAGGGAAGAAGTAAAACGATATGTGAAATAAGAATAGAAGGAGTTGAGCAAGTAGATGAGTTTGTATATTTGGGATGTGTATTTAGCATGGATGGGCGATAATATGATAATGATATAGAACGACGAGGGAACCCAGGAGAGTAAATGGGGCTCTACACTCTATTGTGGAAAGTCAGAATGTGTCAAAAATGCACTTATGGCAATTCACAGTCTTTTTTTTAGTTTTTATATATTGCTTTCTTAGTCCCTACTTTAACGTATGGTAGTGAAAGTTGGTTTGGCAGAAGAAGCACGATGGTAGAATAAACGCAGTAGAAATGATATCATTAAGCAGTGATGACATATGGAACTGAGACGTGGTCCTTCACTGCTGGCCGTATGAGGACGCTCAAAGTCGCTCAGCGAGCTATGGAGAGGGCTATGCTCGGAGTTTCGCTGCGTGATAAACTTAGAAATGAGGACATCCGCAGTAGAACCACAGTGACCGACATAGCCCAACGGATTAGTAAGGTGAAGTGGCAATGGGCCGGCCATATAGCTCGAAGAACCGACAACCGTTGGGGAAAAAAGGTTCTCGAGTGGTAGCCTCGTACCGGTAGACGAAGTGTAGGGTGACCCCCCACTAGATGGAGTGACGACCTGGTTAGACATGCAGGAAGTCGATGGATGCAGGTGGCTCAGGACCGTGCTTTGTGGCATACCTTGGGGGAGGCCTATGTTCAGCAGTGGACTTGTAAAGGGCTGTAATGATGATGATGATGATGATGATGATGAAGGAGTATGTTAGGGCTGATTGACAGGGTGAGAAGTGAGTTGTGTAATAAGAGAAGAGTGTGGTATGATAAATGATGTTGTGAAGAGGATTAAGAAAGGAATGCCTCGTTGGTTTGGTCATGTAGAAAGAATGACAAAGCAAATTTATGAGGCAGAAGTGAACGGCAGAGTTGGTAAGGGACGCCCTAGGCGAAAGTTTGTCGACCAAATTGGCGATCTATTGAAAAGGGGCCAAATAAAGGGTACCTTTAACCGACGAGCATGTATATGGATGTGAAAGAGGCGAGAGAGATGTGTCAGGATCATGCCAAATGGAAGTCTGTAGTCTCTGCCTACCCCTATGGGTGATAGGCGTGAGTGCTTATATTTTTAAGTGAAAATAAGATGTACGTGAAAATATTACAATATTTAGAAATTTCGATCATTTGCCCAAATTATTTTGGCGTTCGGGACACTAGTACACGTTTTTAGTTGTAAACGTTTTTATACTCTTATAGCAGTTTAAACATTATTTTACCACGATTATCAAAGTAATTTGCTTTTCTCCTGATTGAGCAAACATCAGGTTAATTTAACGTGGAATTTTGTTCAATTGTAAGAGTTGACGCATGCTGTGCATCTAAGAGATAATTTATTTAACCTCTACGGAGCAGAGTGTCTACTCGTACTTCGAAGTAGCAGTTAGAAATTTTAGAGAGCCAGTATTTTTATATAATATAATATTGAACACACAATCCACCTGATGGTAAAAAAATAATTACTGTGGCCTATAACAGCGATATCTATCGTCGATTAAGAATCTAAATACAGACACACTGTGCCTATATAATGGTTGTAGCACGAATGGGTCGGCTCGACCAGGGTGGGATCACGCTCTCACGGAATATCAGCGTAAAATAACAGCTTGATGCTGCTATATTTCTTATGGTGAGTGTAGAGAACCGAAGACTCCTTTTAGTGGAGACGAGACATTCCATATTATTCCTCACGGGTGACAACGCATCTGCATTTTAATTCTTAGTCGAGGAAAGATTTCTCTGGGCCACAGCATCCACTTACCACCAGGTGAACTGTGTGCTGGTTTGCCACTTTTATTCTAAAAAATAGGTATGTAAATTGTCTCCATGTTACAGGTGAAAATATACTACTATAAGAATAACGTCTTTAACAAAAAAGAAAGAAATATAAGTATTTATATTTAAAAAAGTAACACTAAAAGAAATAAACATATTATATAAATGTTTGTTTTAGTGTTACTTTCTTGTGTCATCGAGTTTCCAAATCACAAAAATTGTAAAGAGATTTCACTTCTAAAATGTAATAAAAATTCGTAATTTTAAATTTAATATAGTAAACTCGTATTTTGAAATATAAATTCCTAGATTATATCAATCTTATTGCATAAACGTGCTGACCGAGATGTGGTTCACTTTTCTTTGATACCAATGTATATGTAGTCGGTAGCTACCAACGGAAAATTTGCATTTTACTCAAAGTTCCGTTTCCGATAATTGAGTTCTTGATGTCGAATATCGAAGTTTAAAGTTTAAAAACCTATTTGACGTTGACACTATCGCTTGAACCACATTGCGGTGTAAGAACAAAATATTTGTCCCAAGATCATAGTAAAATTTTATAATTTTAAATTATTTATGTAATTTGGACGTTTTGAACAAGGATCACATTGTCACTGTTAATAATTTTATTGCAGCAATTTATACCACTGATTTATTCCAGAAAGTCAAATTCCCAAAAGGTATAGCTAACTTTAAATCCATTTAAGATTCTACCAATGTCGAGAACATTGCTGTAATTTATGTTGGTTTCTAGTAGAACACGTTCCGAGTCGCTGTGTTAAGAACACATTATCAAAACTTCCATTCTATAATGTTTACAAGGAAGATGCGATGCATTTAAAAACTTCCTGAAATCTCTGTATACTATATTTTTTGTATATATTTTCGTGCATATAATTTTTAGATACCAATTTTAATCTTTTTTTTAACAATAAGAGGTGATAGCATATAAATTTTAAGAAAAAAAATCATCTTCAAATATATAATATACTATAATTATTGTAACCAAATATCTAACATTTGAGTTAGATATTTAGTCTACTCAAAACTGTAAAAAAATAACTAAAACGATGAAGTTGACATTAAAAACTAACTAACTAACTAAACTAACTCTTTCGTTTTTTATCATTCCAAAGTTCGCTTTATAAATAGGAAAATTTATGTTTAGTATATACAAGTTAGACTTATAAGATTTTGATATACTTTAAAGGTTATTTTTTGTTGTAATTTTATATGTTTGAGCACTTAGGGATCATACTTGACTATTCACAAAATAAATGGCTAAGGATGTAGTAGAAGGCTTAAAACAATTGAAGAACGAATGCTGGAAATTGTAAAAACGTATAGAATTCTTTTTACTTATTTGTTTGGTTATTTTGCATATTGTGTGTGTTTTACAGTTGTCATAAAAATAGTACAACACATTAACCATTTTCGGTGTAAAAAAATGATTGAAATTTAAAAACATTAAGTATTGTAAGTACATTATAGATTAAAATTACAAAAAATATAGACATTGCATAATAATTAACCAAAAAAAAAACATAAAAATAAAGTAGAATGTGACATAATAAAACAAAAAGATTTACTACTATTTGCACTATCACATTATTAATATTTATATTTTCATGTCGCTTTATATATTAAGTTTTAAAATATTATTATTTAAAAAAAAATTGTCCAAAATTTAAAGATATTGTTTTCCAACAACTCATTAACCGAATAAAAATATTTATTAAATAGCCACTTTTTCAACTCGTTCCGGAAACTCTTCCTTGATTGTAGTTTTATGTCATTGGGTATTGCATTAAATACTTTTATGCACATTGCATAGCAATTCCTATGATAATTAACTCTTTTTCGTATTTTATCAATGAATAATTTATCTGGATGCCTCAAAGTTTTAGATTTGATAATATCTCCAGCAGTTATAAACAGATCGGGGTTATTTTTAACAAATTTTGCTGTTTCAAGGATGTACATGCACGGAAGTGTTAGCACTTTTAAATCTCTAAATATTGATTTTCACGACTCATGAGTGGCCATATTACATATTGCATGTAGACATTTTTTTTTGCACAATGAAAACTTTATTGATGCCTACAGAATTGTATATAGATTTTTTAAACTATCTGGAAATTTGGCATTAGTAAAAGAAAGATTAATAAGGTTTTTTTTTTATAGCATAGGGTGACAAACGAGCACACAGTCCACCTGATAAGTCCACCCGGTAAGTGGTTGCTGTGGTCCATAGACATCTACATCTATCCTCGATTACGAATCAAAAGATGATGATGCAGATGCGTTGTCACCCGTGAGGACTAAGATGGAATGCCTTGTTTCCAGTAAAATGGGTCTCCGGTTCTCTACACTCACCATACGAAATACAGCAGCATTAAGCTACTATTTCACGCTGGTATTCTGTGAGAGCGTGGTCCTTCCCCGGTCGAGCCGACCCATTCGTGCTACAACTATACATCTAATATAACTGCAGCATGGCTCTGCCACGTATAAAAGGTAGGTTAAAATGTGTACTAATTCGTTACTGCAACATTTTATTATTTTCGTGGAGACTGAATCATATCCCACTGCGTTTGTGTCATTCAATGACCTTATTATATTCATTATATCGGCATAACCACATGAATTTAAATAATACTGTTAGATGTAGTTGTTTTATTTGTGTTAGTACATTTTTAATGGGAGATCTATTAGTAAGACTAATGAAGTGTTCATTAAATGACGCAGCGATTTTAGTACATAAATTCTTTAATATTATAATAACACTTTTTATACAAACTTATCTTAGTTTATCAAAGTTTTATAAACTTTGAGCTGGTCAAGTTTAGTATATTTTGAACTTTTGTTGTAAAATCGTCTACATCGCCTCAAGAACGAATAACTGTCTCGGTTGAGTCGAGTAACTGCCTATTGGGAATACACCTGGATTTCAAAAGCTTCCCTTGCTAATTTCACTAGCTAATAAATTTTATTAGGAAAAATTTAAATAACTTTGTTTATTTTTTTAATATATTTAAGTAAACAGTACAGATAGATGTGTTATGCAAGATGATGTTATGAGGATTAAGAAAGGAATGCTTCGGTGGTTTGGTCATGTAGAAAGAATGAATGAGTAAAGAGTGAAAGCAAATTTATATGGCAGATGTAAACGGCAGAGTCGGGAAGGGACGCCTTAGAAGAAAGTTTATCGACCAAATTGGCAATATTTTGAAAATGAGCCACGTTAGAAGTACCCTTAACCGACGAGCATGTATGCGTAGATATATGGATGTAAAGGAGGCGAAAGAGGTATGTCAGGATGGTGCCAAATGGAAATCCGTAGTCTCTGCTTACCCCTCTGGGTGACAGGCGTGAGTGTTTTTTATGTTTATATTTAAGTATTACGTGGTAGAGCTATGCTGCAGCTATATCAGTAGTGTAGTTGTAGCACGAATGGGTCGGCTCGATCGCGGAAGGACCACGCTCTCACAGAATAAAATAGCAGCATAGCGCTGCTGTGTTTCGTTATATTTTATTAATTATTTCAAACTTTATTCAGCTTTATGTAGCAAAGGATTAAGGGATTAAAGGATTATCAAACTAGAAGATGGGCAGCAGCGCCCTTCTAAAAAAAAATGGAAAATATAAAACTGTGCTTGTCAACCCGCCTGACAAACGTGGCTAATAAGGTGAACATAGGGTATGTTATGATGCAATACTAGGGGCGGCCTATGTTTAGCAGTGAACACTGATAGGTTTTAAAATTGAACCAATGAATGAATTGGGTAATAATAAAATCATTATGAATAAGACGCAATCATCTGCAATTAGTCTGCTCCTTATTAAATTTTCGAATAAAGATTGTAATTATAACTACGTTAAACCAGCTGACGCCACAGTGTTTGCTCAATCCACTTACTCGTAGGTCCAGAAATGATGCTAATTAATAAGGTTAAGTCCAGAAACAGAATAGCGGGTAACAATTATATTGAAGTTAGAGAAAACATTGTATATATTAATATAATATATGCACCAGCCAGATCTTCGCTCCGTTTCTCTAATTTGCAGGCATCACCGCAGAGGGGGCATCGGTGACTAAGCTTCTGATAAAAAATATATATTTTATTATAGAAAAAATGCATGTTACTGGTCAATCAAAATAGAAATGAATTTCTCACATAAAATATCTCTAATAAACAAATGCACTAAATGCATTCAGATTTGATTTAATGAGAAAAATAATGCGAAATATAAAAAACACGCTAACTGCATGAATTTATATTTATAACTATGCAAACAGATTGTGAAAAGGAAATAATATTTAAAAAGGATGCTTAAAATATAGTTAAAAATAATTAATATGGGATATAATATTTAAATAAAAATTCACGGACTAGATCTCGTCATCTATTTTCAATTACCGTTTAAGTTATATTAAAGCTTTTATGTTATTGAAGGGGTCAGTTGTCCCAAACTTCTGATAAATGATATCACTAATTGAAAAGGCTTATTCATGGAGTTATCGTGAGTGGAATGTACCTTTCAACGAAAATACTATTTGCTACGTCATTTATATCAATCTAGATTACAAAATAGAATTATTTTTTTAAGTTTGTTTTAATATCTACATTAATTCATTAAAAACTATCTAAAGAACGCTGCTGAATTTAACCCACTATCCCATAAATTACCCAATAGAAGAAGGATGATTGATGTAGCTGCCACGCTTGGCAGGCGGCTTGGCAACCGCCAAACCTATTTGTCTGTTGTGAGGCCCATATCATCTGTTATAAACCTGTGGGTACATTAAGCAAGCAAATATAATATATTTAGCATAACAAAACCAATGTAATGTCTTCCAAACTCAATTGCAGTCAAGACGGCCAGTCTCAACGCAGACTAGCACATAGAGTGTATGTGCAAGCACTAGTGCAATCTCTATTTCTTCACTCTCGTAGTCAATCTGACACGAGAGGTCAGGCACAGGACAAACAGCTTTACGTGCTTTCCGAGCCACGAGGTTACAACACCGCTAATTTCCTGATTTCAGGCTACTGCTATGAATATCTTTACAGAGACAACTATTTGCGATGTAATTAGTGTCACTCACTAGAGGGTGCACTGAAAAACCAGCTTCGTGGATAACACAACGAAATTATGCTGAATGTAGTACTTTTATACCAGATCCGCACACATAATAAAACTTTGACTGAATTGCTTACATTTTATTTAGGATTTAGTTACGTTTTAGTCGGTAGTTAGAAGTTGTTTAGTTAATAATATCTTTTGTAACATATGTGTTGGTGTTTGTTGTAATAAATTATTTTTCTTTCTTTCTTTCAATTTCTGATTCTGGCCCGATTTCGGATTCGAACCCAGAAGCTCGTGATTAGCAATCTCGCTAACGACTACTAGTCTAACAAGGCAGTCAAGTATTGAAATGTGTAAGATCTGTATCTGAGGCTTGGTTCACTGCAGAACGTATGAGGAAGTTCGAGTTCACTCAGCAAGACTATGCTCGTGGTTTTTATGTGACAAACTTAGAAATGAGGATATCTGCAGTTATGTCTAAGCCCACATATATCCGAGAGCAGTTTTGGGAGTTGGTAAGGTTGGTGTTAATGAAATGTGAGGGAAATGAAAATATTGTTGTGTTAAGAGATTTTAATAGAAGGGTTGGAGTGAAGAGGCTTGGTTATGAAAGAATATTGGGAATGTTTGATGATGAAAGCATAAATGAAAATATTGAAAGCCTCCTCACCATAAGTGTGGAAAAGAATCTTTTTGTGACGAACACTTTCTTTTGTCACCTCTTTCCCACGTATGGGAAAGAGAGTTGACGTTAGAAGCACGAGATTTCTTAATTGCGAATGAAAGATTAAGGAGCGCAGTGGTAGATACAAGGGTTTAAGGGGGGTTCAACGTATAGATGGATCATTACTTGGTCTTATGCCGAATTAATGGTCTATTCAGACGTTGGCGGCATCAGACATCTGTGTCTACAGCTGCGTTACAGCGTATGAAAATAGAGAGGTTACAAGATGAAGGTGAATGAGAGAAAATATAAGTGGTTTGGAAGAATTGTTTATGAATGAGTTAGACTTGGAGAGTGTGTGGCATAATGTTAAGAAATGGTGAGACCAAAACAGAATTCTGCGAAGTTGCCCAAAGGTATACGTTGCAGATTAACAATTTGTTAGTTTCCTTTTAGTAAATACGGTAACAGATTTCCTTGCATACAAAAATTCTCATGTACCACATATTACATCTTAAACACATCTCTGAACTTGTTAATGTTATCTGAATAAGGTGTGTTTTGTGTAACACGCTTAGTCCTTATGGTTTGCCGAAGTAAAGTTTGTTTGGTTCTTGAATAAACGTTGTCTATTAACAGATCTCGTGATCGAAGCCAGACAACCTAATAATTTATTGATGAGTCTTGAATTAGTTTTCTCTCTGGAGCCAACGTTTGTTTGAAATAAATAACCTACTAACTAAATAACGATTAGGTATATTTGATTTAAGATTTTTTAAAAGCATGTCACGTAAGTTAGACTGCGTAGAGTGAAATTAATTAATTGACTTAAATTCCTGGCATTGTGTACTTTAAAACAAAGTTTACTTCACATTTCATCGTATGAGCGATCGCGATTTTTGTAAACTATTGGAAAACTAGTGCTGACTGGGATCACACTCACAGTAATGAGTAAGAATTTAAGATAAACTAAAACAGTTCGGCCAATTATTAAAAAATACCAATACATTGAGAATATCAACTTTTAACAAAAATTATTTTCATATACTCAGTTCTTTTACCTAGGCCAAAGTAGATAAATCTAATCAGGCCAAACTGGATTGTCCTGGGGTATATTAGTATATCCTGACACGCATCCGATAAACAGGTTTGGGCTGAAATCGGGTTTGCCCGCTGACCACACTTATTCTATTTATATATATACGTAGACACACACACACACACATATATATAAATATATATATATATATATATATATATATATATATATATATATATATATATATATATAATTGGGTACGTATTAATTTAATTTCGATAGTTTTATAATTGATTTATTTACTGAGTTCAAAAATTTTGTTTTTATTTTTTTTAATACCGAAAGTTTATTTCAAATTAGTAGTATTCATTGATAAATTAATTTAATAATATGTTAATTAAAAAAATAAAATAAATTATAAAATATCAGCGCCATTGACTTCTATTCCGTCTATCCGTTACACCCTATTTTTTTCCAGACGGTAAAAAAATCATCAACTATGTAGATCTGTATATATATAATGAGATGCGGTTCACTTTTATTTAATAGCAATGTATAATAACTCGGTAGCCAGCAACAGAAAGTTTGCATTTTACTCAAAGTTTCATTTCCGATAATCGAGTCCTGGCTATCGAGTATCGAAGCTTAAAGTTTATTTTCTCTCAAGGTCGTTATAAAATTTTATGATTCCAAAATCATTTATATAGTAATGTTTTGAACAAGGCTCACGTTTATAGGCCGTTAATACTTTTATAGCAGCAATTTATACCACCGATTTATTTAAGAAAGTCCAACTCCCAAGAGGTATAGCTAACTTTAAATCCATTGAAGATTCCACCAATGAATAATTTATGTTAGTTTCTAGTAGAACACGTTCCACGTTGTTGTGTTGAGAACACACTGTCCAAACTTAAAGCCATTCTACAGTGTTTACCAGGAAGATGCGATACAATCAAAACTTTTAGTATAATATTCTTTTTCTTCGTGTAGGCTTAAAACCATTGTACTCAGAATGATGAAATTTGTAAAAAAATATGTAAGCCGTTAAATTGTGATCCCTCAGTTTTCCGTGTATCAAGCAGATCTCGGAAAGTATCTTAAAAATGAGACGAGATTTTAAATTGAACTTTTGTGGTCAAAGACATTAATTTAGTAAAGAAATCGTAAACCTTATTTACTAAACAACAAGTCACGCAGACAATATAGAATAAAGGTTGTTCCAAAATCCATGTTTTAAGGCCTCTAGAGGTCGATTCTACTGTATCTCGCAAACAAAATGGTGATATTGAATCCCAGCCAATGTTTGTATAATGAACGTCTGATTAAATCGCCATTAGTAATATTTGATTGGCTGTTCAACCTATTTATGGACAGTTGTTTGGACATTTGAAAGCTGAAGCATGCGGGTTAGGAATGGGTAAGGTAACCATTAAATTCCTTTTGTACGACGATGATCAAGTTATATTTGCATCGTCGGCGGCTGAGTTGCCAATGATGGTTTGTTTGTGTTTGGAACATTTGAAAGCTGAAGAATGCGGGTTAAGAATGGGTGAGAAACCATAAAATTCTTTTTGTACGCCGATGATCAAGTTATATTTGCATCGTTGGCGGCTGAGTTGCAATTGATGGTTAAATTAATAAACAGGTTGTTAAAAGAAAGGGAATGAAAGTGAACACAAATAAGACGAAATTTATGGTTTTCGAAAGGGAAGAAGTAAAACGATATGTGAAATAAGAATAGAAGGAGTTGAGCAAAGAGATGAGTTTGTATATTTGGGATGTGTATTTAGCGTGGATGGGCGATAATATGATAATTATATAGAACGACGAGTGAACCCAGGAAATAGAGTAAATGGGGCTCTACACTCTATTGTGGAAAGTCAGAATGTGTCAAAAATGCACTTATGGCAATTCACAGTCTTTTTTATTTTTTATATATTGCTTTCTTAGTCCCTACTTTAACGTATGGTAGTGAAAGTTGGTTTGGCAGAAGAAGCACGATGGTAGAATAAACGCAGTAGAAATTATATCATTAAGAAGTGATGACATATGGGAACTGAGACGTGGTCCTTCACTGCTGGCCGTATGAGGACGCTCAAAGTCGCTCAGCGAGCTATGGAGAGGGCTATGCTCGGAGTTTCGCTGCGTGATAAACTTAGAAATGAGGATATCCGCAGTAGAACCAGAGTGACCGACATAGCCCAACGGATTAGTAAGCTGAAGTGGCAATGGGCCGGCCATATAGCTCGAAGAACCGACAACCGTTGGGGAAAAAAGGTTCTCGAGTGGTAGCTTCGTACCGGTAGACGAAGTGTAGGGCGACCCCCCACTAGATGGAGTGACGACCTGGTTAGACATGCAGGAAGTCGATGGATGCAGGTGGCTCAGGACCGTGCTTTGTGGCATACCTTGGGGGAGGCCTTTGTTCAGCAGTGGACTTGTAAAGGGCTGTAATGATGATGATGATGATGATGAAGGAGTATGTTAGGGCTGATTGACAGGGTGAGAAGTGAGTTGTGTAATAAGAGAAGAGTGTGGTATGATAAATGATGTTGTGACGAGGATTAAGAAAGGATTCCCTCGTTGGTTTGGTCATGTAGAAAGAATGACAAAGCAAATTTATGAGGCAGAAGTGAACGGCAGAGTTGGTAAGGGACGCCCTAGGTGAAAGTTTGTCGACCAAATTGGCGATCTATTGAAAAGGGGTCAAATAAAGGGTACCTTTAAATGTGGAAGAGGCGAGAGAGATGTGTCAGGATCATGCCAAATGGAAGTCTGTAGTCTCTGCCTACCCCTATGGGTGATAGGCGTGAGTGCTTATTGTTTTTAAGTGAAAATAAGATGTACGTGAAAATATTACAATATTTAGAAATTTAGATCATTTGCCCAAATTATTTTGGCGTTCGGGACACTAGTACACGTTTTTAGTTGTAAACGTTTTTATACTCTTATAGCAGTTTAATTATAACATTATTTCACCACGATTATCAAAGTAATTTGCTTTTCTCCTGATTGAGCAAACATCAGGTTAATTTAACGTGGAATTTTGTTCAATTGTAAGAGTTGACGCATGCTGTGCATCTAAGGGATAATTTATTTAACCTCTACGGAGCAGAGTGTCTACTCGTACTTCGACGTTGCAGTTAGAAACTTTAGAGAGCCAGTATTTTTATATAATATAATATTGAACACACAATCCACCTGATGGTAAAAAAATAATTACTGTGGCCTATAACAGCGATATCTATCGTCGATTAAGAATCTAAATACAGACACACTGTGCCTATATAATGGTTGTAGCACGAATGGGTCGGCTCGACCGGGGTGGGATCACGCTCTCACAGAATATCACCGTAAAATAACAGCTTGATGCTGCTATATTTCTTATGGTGAGTGTAGAGAACCGAAGACTCCTTTTAGTGGAGACGAGACATTCCATCTTATCCCTCACGGGTGACAACGCATCTGCATTTTGATTCTTAATCGAGGAAAGATTTCTCTGGGCCACAGCATCCACTTACCACCAGGTGAACTGTGTGCTGGTTTGCCACTTTTATTCTAAAAAATAGGTATGTAAACTGTCTCCATGTTACAGGTGAAAATATACTACTATAAGAATAACGTCTTTAACAAAAAAGAAAGAAATATAAGTATTTATATTTAAAAAAGTAACACTAAAAGAAATAAACATATTATATAAATGTTTGGTTTAGTGTTACTTTCTTGTGTCATCGAGTTTCCAAATCACAAAAATTGTAAAGAGATTTCACTTCTAAAATGTAATAAAAATTCGTAATTTTAAATTTAACATAGTAAACTCGTATTTTGAAATATAAATTCCTAGATTATATCAATCTTATTGCGTAAACGTGCTGACCGAGATGTGGTTCACTTTTCTTTGATACCAATGTATATGTAGTCGGTAGCTACCAACGGTAACTACCAACGGAACATTTGCATTTTACTCAAAGTTTCGTTTCCAATAATTGAGTTCTCGATATCGAATATCGAAGTTTAAAGTTTAAAAATCTATTTGACGTTGACACTATCGCTTGGACCACATTGCGGTGTAAGAACAAAATATTTGTCCCAAGATTATAGTAAAATTTTATAATTTTAAATTATTTATGTAATTTGGACGTTTTGAACAAGGATCACATTGTCACTGTTAATAATTTTATTGCAGCAATTTATACCACTGATTCATTCCAGAAAGTCAAATTCCCAAGAGGTATAGCTAACTTTAAATCCATTTAAGATTCCACCAATGTCGAGAACATTGCTGTAATTTATGTTGGTTTCTAGTAGAATACGTTCCGAGTCGCTGTGTTAAGAACACATTATCCAAACTTCCATTCTATAATGTTTACAAGGAAGATGCGATGCATTTAAAAACTTCCTGAAATCTCTGTATACTATATTTTTTGTATATATTTTCGTGCATATAATTTTTTAGATACCAATTTTAATCTTTTTTTTTTAATAATAAGAGGTGATAGCATATAAATTTTAAGAAAAAAAATCATCTTGAATTATATAATATACTATAATTATTGTAACCAAATATCTAACATTTGAGTTAGATATTTAGTCTACTCAAAACTGTAAAAAAATAACTAAAACGATGAAGTTGACATTAAAAACTAACTAACTAACTAAACTAACTCTTTCGTTTTTTATCATTACAAAGTTCGCTTTATAAATAGGAAAATTTATGTTTATATACAACTTAGACTTATAGGATTTTGATATACTTTAAAGGTTATTTTTTGTTGTAATTTTATATGTTTGAGCACTTAGGGATCATACTTGACTATTCACAAAATAAATGGCTAAGGATGTGGTAGAAGGCTTAAAACAATTGAAGAACGAATGCTGGAAATTGTAAAAACGTATAGAATTCTTTTTACTTATTTATTTGGTTATTTTGCATATTGTGTGTGTTTTACAGTTGTCATAAAAATAGTACAACACGTTAACCATTTTCGGTGTAAAAAATGATTGAAATTTAAAAACATTAAGTATTGTAAGTACATTATAGATTAAAATTACAAAAAATATAGACATTGCATAATAATTAACCAAAAAAAAAAACATAAAAATAAAGTAGAATGTGACATAATAAAACCAAAAGATTTACTACTATTTGCACTATCACATTATTAATATTTATATTTTCATGTCGCTTTATATATTAAGTTTTAAAATATTATTATTTAAAAAAAAATTGTCCAAAATTTAAAGATATTGTTTTCCAACAACTCATTAACCGAATAAAAATACTTATTAAATAGCCACTTTTTCAACTCGTTCCGGAAACTCCTCCTTGATTGTAGTTTTATGTCATTGGGTATTGCATTAAATACATTTATGCACATTGCATAGCAATTCTTATGATAATTAACTCTTTTTCGTATTTTATCAATGAATAATTTATCTGGATGCCTCAAAGGTTTAGATTTGATAATATCTCCAGCAGTTATAAACAGATCGGGGTTATTTTTAACAAATTTCGCTGTTTCAAGGATGTACATGCACGGAAGTGTTAGCAATTTTAAATCTCTAAATATTGATTTTCACGACTCATGAGTGGCCATATTACATATTGCATGTAGACATTTTTTTTGCACAATGAAAACTTTATTGATGCCTACAGAATTGTATATAGATTTTTTAAACTATCTGGAAATTTGGCATTAGTAAAAGAAAGATTAATAAGGTAGGTTAAAATGTGTACTAATTCGTTACTGCAACATTTTATTATTTTCGTGGAGACTGAATCATAACCCACTGCGTTTGTGTCATTCAATGACCTTATTATATTCATTATATCGGCATAACCACATGAATTTAAATAATACTGCTAGATGTAGTTGTTTTATTTCTGTTAGTACATTTTTAATGGGAGATCTATTAATAAGACTAATGAAGTGTTCATTAAATGACGCAGCGATTTTAGTACATAAATTCTTTAACATTATAATAACCCTTTTTATACAAACTTATCTTAGTTTATCAAAGTTTTATAAACTTTGAGCTGGTCAAGTTTAGTATATTTTGAACTTTTGTTGTGAAATCGTATACATCGCCTCAAGAACGAATAACTGTCTCGGTTGAGTCGAGTAACTGCCTATTGGGAATACACCTGGATTTCAAAAGCTTCCCTTGCTAATTTCACAAGCTAATAAATTTTATTAGGAAAATTTTAAATAACTTTGTTTATTTTTTTAATATATTTAAGTAAACAGTACAGATAAATGTGTTATGCAAGATGATGTTATGAGGATTAAGAAAGGAATGCTTCGGTGGTTTGGTCATGTAGAAAGAATGAATGAGTAAAGAGTGAAAGCAAATTTATATGGCAGATGTAAACGGCAGAGTCGGGAAGGGACGCCTTAGAAGAAAGTTTATCGACCAAATTGGCAATATTTTGAAAATGAGCCACGTTAGAAGTACCCTTAACCGACGAGCATGTATGCGTAGATATATGGATGTAAAGGAGGCGAAAGAGGTATGTCAGGATGGTGCCAAATGGAAATCCGTAGTCTCTGCTTACCCCTCTGGGTGACAGGCGTGAGTGTTTTTTATGTTTATATTTAAGTATTACGTGGTAGAGCTATGCTGCAGCTATATCAGTAGTGTAGTTGTAGCACGAATGGGTCGGCTCGATCGCGGAAGGACCACGCTCTCACAGAATAAAATAGCAGCATAGCGCTGCTGTGTTTCGTTATATTTTATTAATTATTTAAAACTTTATTCAGCTTTATGTAGCAAAGAATTAAGGGATTAAAGGATTACCAAACTAGAAGGTGGGCAGCAGCGCCCTTCTAAAAAAAATTGGAAAATATAAAACTGTGCTTGTCAACCCGCCTGACAAACGTGGCTAATAAGGTGAACATAGGGGATGTTATGATGCAATACTAGGGGCGGCCTATGTTTAGCAGTGAACACTGATAGGTTTTAAAATTGAACCAATGAATGAATTGGGTAATATTAAAATCATTATGAATAAGACGTAATCATCTGCAATTAGTCTGCTCCTTATTAAATTTTCGAATAAAGATTGTAATTATAACTACGTTAAACCAGCTGACGCCACAGTGTTTGCTCAATCCACTTACTCGTAGGTCCAGAAATGATGCTAATGAATAAGGTTAAGTCCAGAAACAGAATAGCGGATAACAATTATATTGAAGTTAGAGAAAACATTGTATACCAAGTTAATGTTTCATTAAATATTTGTTTAATATAATATATGCACCAGCCAGATCTTCGCTCCGTTTCTCCAATTTGCAGGCATCACCGCAGAGGGGGCATCGGTGACTAAGCTTCTGATAAAAAATATATATTTTGTTATAGAAAAAATGCATGTTACTGGTCAATCAAAATAGAAATGAATTTCTCACATAAAATATCTCTAATAAACAAATGCACTAAATGCACTAAATGCAAAATAATGCGAAATATAAAAAACACGCTAACTGCATGAATTTATATTTATAACTATGCAAACAGATTGTGAAAAGGAAATAATATTTAAAAAGGATGCTTAAAATATAGTTAAAAATAAATAATATGGGATATAATATTTAAATAAAAATTCACGGACTAGATCTCGTCATCTATTTTCAATTACCGTTTAAGTTATTTTAAAGCTTTTATGTTATTGAAGGGGTCAGTTGTCCCAAACTTCTGATAAATGATATCACTAATTGAAAAGGCTTATTCATGGAATTATCGTGAGTGGAATGTACCTTTCAACGAAAATACTATTTGCTACGTCATTTATATCAATCTAGATTACAAAATAGAATTATTTTTTTAAGTTTGTTTTAATATCTACATTAATTCATTAAAAACTATCTAAAGAACGCTGCTGAATTTAACCCACTATCCCATAAATTACCCAATAGAAGAAGGATGATTGATGTAGCTGCCACGCTTGGCAGGCGGCTTGGCAACCGCTAAACCTATTTGTCTGTTGTGAGGCCCATATCATCTGTTATAAACCTGTGGGTACATTAAGCAAGCAAATATAATATATTTAGCATAACAAAACCAATGTAATGTCTTCTAAACTCAATTGCAGTCAAGGCGGCCAGTCTCAACGCAGACTAGCACATAGAGTGTATGTGCAAGCACTAGTGCAATCTCTATTTCTTCACTCTCGTAGTCAATCTGACACGAGAGGTCAGGCACAGGACAAACAGCTTTACGTGCTTTCCGAGCCACTAGGTTACAACACCGCTAATTTCCTGATTTCAGGCTACTGCTATGAATATCTTTACAGAGACAACTATTTGCGATGTAATTAGTGTCACTCACTAGAGGGTGCACTGAAAAACCAGCTTCGTGGATAACACAACGAAATTATGCTGAATGTAGTACTTTTATACCAGATCCGCACACATAATAAAACTTTGACTGAATTGCTTATATTTTATTTAGGATTTAGTTACGTTTTAGTCTGTAGTTAGAAGTTGTTTAGCTAATAATATCTTTTGTAACATATGTGTTGGTTTTTTGGTTGGTTGGTTGGTTTGTTGTAATAAATTATTTTTCTTTCTTTCTTTCAATTTCTGATTCTGGCCCGATTTCGGATTCGAACCCAGAAGCTCGTGATTAGCAATCTCGCTAACGACTACTAGTCTAACAAGGCAGTCAAGTATTGAAATGTGTAAGATCTGTATCTGAGGCTTGGTTCACTGCAGAACGTATGAGGAAGTTCGAGTTCACTCAGCAAGACTATGCTCGTGGTTTTTATGTGACAAACTTAGAAATGAGGATATCTGCAGTTATGTCTAAGCCCACATATATCCGAGAGCAGTTTTGGGAGTTGGTAAGGTTGGTGTTAATGAAATGTGAGGGAAATGAAAATATTGTTGTGTTAAGAGATTTTAATAGAAGGGTTGGAGTGAAGAGGCTTGGTTATGAAAGAATATTGGGAATGTTTGATGATGAAAGTATAAATGAAAATATTGAAAGCCTCCTCACCATAAGTGTGGAAAAGAATCTTTTTGTGACGAACACTTTCTTTTGTCACCTCTTTCCCACGTATGGGAAAGAGAGTTGACGTTAGAAGCACGAGATTTCTTAATTGCGAATGAAAGATTAAGGAGCGCAGTGGTAGATACAAGGGTTTAAGGGGGGTTCAACGTATGGATGGATCATTACTTGGTCTTATGCCGAATTAATGGTCTATTCAGACGTTGGCGGCATCAGACATCTGTGTCTACAGCTGCGTTACAGCGTATGAAAATAGAGAGGTTACAAGATGAAGGTGAATGAGAGAAAATATAAGTGGTTTGGAAGAATTGTTTATGAATGAGTTAGACTTGGAGAGTGTGTGGCATAATGTTAAGAAATGGTGAGACCAAAACAGAATTCTGCGAAGTTGCCCAAAGGTATACGTTGCAGATTAACAATTTGTTAGTTTCCTTTTAGTAAATACGGTAACAGATTTCCTTGCGTACAAAAATTCTCATGTACCACATATTACATCTTAAACACATCTCTGAACTTGTTAATGTTATCTGAATAAGGTGTGTTTTGTGTAACACGCTTAGTCCTTATGGTTTGCCGAAGTAAAGATTGTTTGGTTCTTGAATAAACGTTGTCTATTAACAGATCTCGTGATCGAAGCCAGACAACCTAATAATTTATTGATGAGTCTTGAATTAGTTTTCTCTCTGGAGCCAACGTTTGTTTGAAATAAATAACCTACTAACTAAATAACGATTAGGTATATTTGATTTAAGATTTTTTAAAAGCATGTCACGTAAGTTAGACTGCGTAGAGTGAAATTAATTAATTGACTTAAATTCTATCTTGTTCGAAATGAATAAATATTGGATTTATATTTGTCGTATCTCTCGCCATGCCTGGCATTGTATACTTTAAAACAAAGTTTACTTCACATTTCATCGTATGAGCGATCGCGATTTTTGTAAACTATTGGAAAACTAGTGCTGACTGGGATCACACTGACAGTAATGAGTAAGAATTTAAGATAAACTAAAACAGTTAAGCCAATTATTAAAAAATACCAATACATTGAGAATATCAACTTTTAACAAAAATTATTTTTATATACTCAGTTCTTTTACCTAGGCCAAAGTAGATAAATCTAATTAGGCCAAACTGGATTGTCCTGGGGTATATTAGTATATCCTGACACGCATCCGATAAACAGGTTTGGGCTGAAATCGGGTTTGCCCGCTGACCACACTTATTCTATTTATATATATACGTAGACACACACACACGCACACACACACACACACACACACACACACATATATATATATATATATATATATATATATATATATATATATATATATATATATATATATATATATATATATATATATAATTGGGTACGTATTAATTTAATTTCGATAGTTTTATAATTGATTTCTTTACTGAGTTCAAAAATTTTGTTTTTATTTTTTTTAATACCGAAAGTTTATTTCAAATTAGTAGTATTCATTGATAAATTAATTTAATAATATGTTAATTAAAAAAATAAAATAAATTATAAAATATCAGCGCCATTGACTTCTATTCCGTCCATCCGTTACACCCTATTTTTCTCCAGACGGTAAAAAAATCACCAACTATGTAGATCTGTATATATATAATGAGATGCGGTTCACTTTTATTTAATAGCAATGTATAATAACTTGGTAGCCAGCAACAGAAAGTTTGCATTTTACTCAAAGTTTCATTTCCGATAATCGAGTCCTGGCTATCGAGTATCGAAGCTTAAAGTTTATTTTCTCTCAAGGTCGTTATAAAATTTTATGATTCCAAAATCATTTATATAGTAATGTTTTGAACAAGGCTCACGTTTATAGGCCGTTAATACTTTTATAGCAGCAATTTATACCACCGATTTATTTAAGAAAGTCCAACTCCCAAGAGGTATAGCTAACTTTAAATCCATTGAAGATTCCACCAATGAATAATTTATGTTACTTTCTAGTAGAACACGTTCCACGTTGTTGTGTTGAGAACACACTGTCCAAACTTAAAGCCATTCTTCAGTGTTTACTAGGAAGATGCGATACAATCAAAACTTTTAGTATAATATTCTTTTTCTTCGTGTAGGCTTAAAACCATTGTACTCAGAATGATGAAATTTGTAAAAAAATATGTAAGCCGTTAAATTGTGATCCCTCAGTTTTCCGTGTATCAAGCAGATCTCGGAAAGTATCTTAAAAATGAGACGAGATTTTAAATTGAACTTTTGTGGTCAAAGACATTAATTTAGTAAAGAAATCGTAAACCTTATTTACTAAACAACAAGTCACGCAGACAATATAGAATAAAGGTTGTTCCAAAATCCATGTTTTAAGGCCTCTAGAGGTCGATTCTACTGTATCTCGCAAACAAAATGGTGATATTGAATCCCAGCCAATGTTTGTATAATGAACGTCTGATTAAATCGCCATTAGTAATATTTGATTCAGGTTTTTTTTTAAATCATGTTACGTAACACGGAATGCAAACAGTAAATTAGTATAAAAAGATAGAATTGAAATTAATTTATTTAAATTCTATTTTTGATTTGACAAAATATGTAATAAAAGCGCCATAGTTCATAGAGAAAAAGTACAGTAGAAGTAATTTTTGGCTTAAAATATTTACTTATGTACAGAATATGAATCTGATCGTTTGAGCATCCAAAGTGGTACAAATAGCGAAGTTGGTTCTGAGTTCCCTTACTCTTCGGACATCGCCAGTCCAAAGTAACACATTATAACAGCAAAAATGAAGTAACAAAATGGAAAAAGATCTATTTATTCAATTACTATTTTCAGTACTTCAGAATAATTCGACGCGTGTTAATAGCTCCTCTACACGATGGGCCATCGTGATGGCCCACTATGATGGGCCACCGTAGTTATGTCGGATGCCTCATGGCGCGTACGATGGTCTTGAGGATGGCGACGGTGTCGGTTTTTCCGCCGCACATCAAAGGCAGTGTACCAGCGATGGTGGCACGCATATACACGGTATATTTATTTTTTTTGACCTGAAGGTGTACTTTGGTAATCGCTATTGGAACTGGTTGCCGAGTACTACTAGGTGTGCCGTGTTTGGCCTCGTTTTGTTAGGTACGATGAGTTCTTACCTCTGGACTTAAAGGAGTGACCTGAAGGTGTACTTTGGTAATCGGTATCGGAACTGGTCGCTGAGTACTACTAGGTGTGCCGAGTTTGGGCTCGTTTTGTTAGGTATGACGAGCCCTTCCCTCCGGACTTGACGGAGTGACCTGAAGGTGGCCTCGCTCTCGCTGGGCCAGTGCTGACGCATACGTGTAGAGGAGCTATAAAAACAGAATCCTTATAATCGCGACGCACCCTATTCTAAAACATTTCTCTTCCGACTTCTCTTTCGTTGCGCACGCAGATGGGCGGACAGTGTTGCCAGTAATAAAGTTGCCAACAATGCGATCCTGCATGGTTCCTGTCCCAGGAACCTTACGAGTCTATTTAGAATACTGAAATGACACAAATTAATTAGAAACTGTTTTTGGTAAATAAATAATAAAAGCGATGCATATCAACTGCTATTTTATTTGTTATAAAATTATTATGACGCAAGTTAATAGTCATAGTTTACAATCAAGCTACACATATCTGGGGGCTCGGTAGTGCCCCCGCCAAGTCGAGCAGAAAAGCTGCACGACCGTACCGTACTTTTCTCGAAGCAATTCGGGTCATTTTCGACCCTCTATAACTTCGTAGTGAATAAAATTAGATACCTGAATTTTCAGTAACCGAGTAGATATTGTATAAAAATAGTATATTTCAAATTTCATTCAATTTGAACCAGTAGTTTAAGAATTATAACTAGTCAAAGTTTCTTAATTTTGTCACTCACTGACTGACTGATCATCAACTCTAAGGCACTTCTAGCAGACATAGAAGCTTCAAATTTAGAATACTATTAGTGTTTAGTGTATAAATCAAGGAAAAATTAAAATATTTTTTAATTTCGGTCCAGTTTTCTAGATACACCAACTGCATAAATAACTTTGTAATCCCATATAAGTATATAGAATTACAATGTTACGTTTGCAGTAAATGAATCAGTGTACTTGTATAATATGTATAATAGGTAGATAGGTACGTTGTTGGTATTCAAGAAGTAGAAGGTACTGGAAAGGTAAAAAAGTAGGATTATCTTATCTACTAAAAGAAATGAGGTGACATCAAAACATAACTTGTAAAAAAAACCAAGTCTTGCAACTCAGTTCTTCTACCGTAAAAAGTTGTGAGATCCAGGGTCCTTCCGTTTTAATTTATTACGTAATTGGCTAACCTAACAACATTTTATAGTTAAAAATCTTATATGTTTTAAATATAAAGATTGACTTGGCAATCGCACTAAGCAATCTAATTTAATATAATATGTATTACTTGTGCACCCCGCAGTGAGCAAGACTACTCGTCCCCCACTCGTCTGCTTCACCCCCTCTAGTACATAAAAGTCGTCTATTCACCGCGTCTTAAGTCAATCTATATGTTTAAAACATAAAAGATTTTTAACATTCATATTTTTTTATTTATTTTTTTCAATAAACAAGAATCACAGGGTAAAATTACATTCATTCAAATCTATTCTAATACTAAAATTATAAGTCATTACTTATATTAATTATATCAAATGCGTAAGTGTTTATGATAACATCGTAAATAAAATAATAATTTAATAATAATAAAATAAGCATAAATCGATTTCACCGTAACATGCACCATAACTGATTTAATTATATATTAACAAAATCAGCAACAAAACTTACCATAATGATATAATAGAACAATTTTTGTTAAAAATACGGAAAAAAGGTCTTAAATATATGTAAGTACAATTGGTAATAAATAAAATAACATTAGTTCATATAACTGGGGTGCCTGTCCGAGGCAATAGGTACATGGAAATGAACCCAGTGCCTCAAAAATGCACACTCGGGTTTCTCACTAATTACGTTAAGAATATTGTTGGCGCTCCCACGAACCCTGTGCATCAGTGACGCAGTTCTTTTGCGAATAAGTGTTGAGAAATTGTTTGCGTGGGCGTCAAAAACATGCCTGATGCACTTATAGTACTGTGGGAGCCCCAGCAACAATCTAAAAGCGTTATTATATTGTGTACGTAGGGTGTTGTATGCCCGCCGCGTATATCTGACCCATAAGACGCACGTATAGAGGGATTGGCAATAGGCCTTAAATAAAATAACTTTTACCTCAGCTGTACAGCGTGAGAACCGACGGGCCAGCATATTGCAGCGGACAGCCAGCGCCCTCCTTTCTCTTTCAATGTCTTTATCATCTTTTAAATCTTCGGTAACAACATGGCCAAGGTACTTATATTCAGTTACACGTTTAAGTGCAACACCCCATAAAGTTACAGGTGGTACGAAATTAGGTTTCTTTGTGCCCACCTTAAACACCATGAGCTCACTTTTCGCAACATTATGTTTTAGACCATGTGCTTCTGCATGAACATCACATATGAACAAAAGGCGTCTGAGTGCACTGACTGGCGGGCTCAGAAGCACCATGTCGTCTGCGTAACTGATGTTGTACATGCAGAGTCCATCAATAGAGAAGCCGACACGTGCACTCCCGAGTCTATGAATCAGTTCATTTATATATAAATTAAAAAGCGTAGGTGAGGTTAAAGTAGTATAGTTGTAGCACGAATGGGTCGGCTCGACCGGGGAAGGACCACGGCCTCATAGAAAAAATAGCAGCATAACGCTGCTGTTTCGTAAGGTGAGTGAAGAGAACCGGAGATACTTTGTATTGGAAAAGAGTCATTCCATCTTAGTTCTCACAGGTGACAACGCATCTACATTCGGATTCGTAATCGAGGATAGATGTAGATGTCTATGGGCCGCAGTAAACACTTACGATCAGAAGGGACTCTGTGCTAGTTTGTCACCCTTAGGCTATAAAAAAGTTATGCTCGTACTACGAAATACGTCCTTTACATTTTTATGATAATAAAAAAATTGTATTGTATAAAAATACATATTTTTTCTTACAAAACGTTGGTTTGGACAAACTAATTTCAGGTACATACGTAACTTCACTTAAGGAATCCATCCATGCATCCATTATAACCCATAAAACTCCACACAGACTTCCCCCAAATTTGCAATAGTTCCCACGCTTGGCAGACGGTTTGGTAACCGCAGTTTTATATTATTTTGAGTTGTTATCAAAAATATGCTGTTATTAATGAGATAAAATATATATTATTTTATTCAACCTTCCAGCGGTCGCACCCTTGCGCCCTGAACGCAAGCAGTCGCGCGCGGTCTGTGATTCCGCAATTTTAAATGCCTTGTTTCGGAAAACAAATGAATATTTCGACTTATTGTATAACGCATGATTAAAAAGTGGTCTTAAGCATGTAAAATAAAATAAAAACAGTTTATTTATTCGTTATTTTTTTTTTATTTAATAGAACAAAGGTCTATAAAAACTCATAATTTTTGGCCCTGGGTGAAAATCACCGTTATAAATCAACAAAAAAAAATTCATTTTTAATACCAATACCTTAGAAACTTGACTATAATTATCTTAGAAATAAATCACATTCAACGTCGATGGCACTGTGTAATAGGAACTCTAAAATTACATTTATTTTTAGATCATTCTTTGTAAAATTATAGTTATAATCTAAATTATAATAAAATAAAATAAAGAAAACATACTTCCAAGCTACCAATTATTATTTTAGAAAAACTATTCTAATTTGCTATTATTATCCATAATATCTACTTGAGATGAGCATTCTCTGCATATAACAATCACATGTTCTAGACACGTGTGTTTTCCATATTAGAAAAACAACTATACTTTACTCACACCGCACAGTAAGAGTAATCCAATCGATCCCCTTATTTCTGTTAGTGTCGCTCGAGCATCTCTTTTTCGAGAATAGTTGGGCTGTATATTTCTTATAAATTTATTGCTGTTATTCACAATCATTGCCAACAACTCATCACTGATGAAGTAGGAATAACATTCCGTAGGTGATCTTGAAGCAAGAAGAGGTGGAAAAACTTTAGGGAATTGGTCTCTAATTATATTGACAAATCTAGTTCTCACTGAAACTGGGGGCTTTGCACTCCAAACAGTCCCGTATTTTCCAGTATACGTACTTCCTTACTGGTCTAAAAATTGACGATATAATAGGATAGATAATAGGATAAAGGAACGTTATCGTCATCGCTGTCACTAAGCTCAGCATCCGATTAAACACACACATCCTGTGCTGGCGAAATTTCTACCGTGTTGTACCGTGTATTTCTTGGTCCGAAACCTATCAAAAACCTCATCTTCTGTTTCCAACTCCTCTAGCATGCGAGAAACTCGACGTGCTAAGTCTTCGTAATTAATTGTCTACAACAAAAATACATTTTTTAAAACTATAATATATAACATAAACCATAAAAAGTAATAATAAGATACAAAAACATGAAATATTTACCCCCGCTTCACTTTAATTACACTGGAGTGAACACAATCGGCCGCGCGCGGAATCTGAGACCGCAAACACAAATTAGAAAGCACGTGCATGCGACGAATGTCACGAGGCCACTGGGGGGTGCTACTGCTATCTCACCTTCCCGAGGATATCACGGAAGCGCAATAGTCTATTGTTTATAGTTTTAGTAAATTGACTAAAATAAGTTCGTTGCTGACTCAGAGACCGCGCGCGAACGTTGGAAGGTTAATATTTCAAACTTCGTTGAGCTTTATGTAGCTTGTTATTTATATATTATGTTAACATAGGTTGGGTCACAACCTTAAACCCTTTGTTTAAGGTTGTGACCCAAACTATGTTAACTTCAGTGCGATTTAATAGTGGTTTGTTATTAAATATACGAGTAGCGATCGAAAGTGCGCTTAGGGCGCGAGTTACATATACCTATGATATGAAGATCGCTGACTACTACACCTAGAACAGTTGCTTTGTAAACCAACAGCAATGCAAGCGCAGCAATTCAAGCCACGTGCCGGATGTATAAAATATCATGTACTCATTTACAGAAGGCTCATTCTGTTAGATTAATTAGCTATAGTAACATAATTTGTAACTTTATTTTAAATATATTTTATAAGTAAATTTGGTTTTTTTTTCGAACCTCCGGCCGCAGCTAACGTAACTGGCGCAGTCGGTAGGATACTCAGGGGTAGTTTTGCGATAGTTAGGGAATATCTTTTCATAACCGTGAAGCACCCCGGCGGCTATCAAGTCCCTTCGAAGAGTATCCGGATCTACGGACCAGCTGCAGACCAGGAGGAGAATCCAGCCTTCGATTCATCGAGAGAAACCAGATGAAATCCACGTGAGTACACTTGAATTGATCTCGTGTTGCTCTCCCTTATCCCTAAGTTTTAAATCTTTCCCTTCAAGATTTATCATCCTAGAGTAACTCGTTCTCGGGAGCCTGAATCTCGACAGGCTCGCCGTCATATATTAGATAATAATAGGCAAACCGATTTAGATTTAGAATTAGAATTAAATAATACTTATTTAACAGAGATGGCCCATGACCCGGACACAATTTTTAAGGCTTTACGCCTCGTCCCGGGATGGGAACCCTAACGTTTTAACTAGATTTATAAAAATATGTGACACACTAGCCTCGCAGTACCTAAGCAATGCGCCCGGTAGTGAATTTTCTAATTTATGTCTTTTGAACGGTATTCTTAACAAAATAACAGGAACCGCTGCCTGCACTATAAACTCTAATGGCATTCCTGAAAATTGGTTAGGTATTAGGACAGCACTAATAAATAATTTTTCCGACCAGCGGGACGAAACGGCTTTATATAACGACCTCTCCTTAGCTTCGCAAGGCAATAGAACTCCACAAGAATTTTACGACCATTGCCAAACTTTGTTTAGCACGATAATAACTTACGTATCCTTACATGAGACCATACCGACCACCATCGATGCCAAACGGGATCTTTATAGGAAAGTCACAATGCAAGCATATGTCCGCGGCTTAAAGGAACCTTTAGGATTTCGTATACGTTGCATGCGACCGTCGACAATAGAGAAAGCATTAGAATATGTACAGGAGGAATTAAACATTATGTATCTCCAACAGCGCAACGACTCCATAAAAAGTCAACATTCCCCCAAGTTCATTCCACCATCCACACCACCTTCCATTCCTCAACATCAACCTTCCCAAACTCCGGTACCTAATTGGCCAGCTCCTGTTGGGCAAAGACCTTATAGACCCCCACCTCAGCCGTCCAAATTTCCTCAACCCGTACCACACCAACAGCGCATGCCAACTAATACCCAGCGCATGTTCGGTGCACCCCCTCCTAACTACAACCAGCGTAGTAACGTGTTCCGATTACCACCCCGAAATAACCCTCAACAACCTCAGCCCATGAGTGGAGTCCAGCGTTTTATTCCCAAGGCTTTACCACACACAAAAATGTTGACAGGACATGACTGGAATAAATTTGGCAATCCGCCACCAACAAATTATTTTAAATCCCGCGAAATGAATACAAACGAATGCGCTGCGTATAACGATTCATATTACGAGTATAACCCTGAATACGAGTACGCATACTACACCGACTATACCGACTTTAACAATGCTTATGCCCCGGATTCCGCTTCTGATTTTTCTTATTATGACCAGACTGACGAAAACCAAGATAATAATTATTATATTCAAAATCAATCACAAGTAGAATCTAAGCACTCCGATCAGGATTTTCAGGACGATTCGACTATAAAAAAACCAAAATAGAATTAAATCTTCAGACTCAAAGACAATTACCATACATACAGATAGCAAACCCCCCATTAAAATTTTTGATAGATACTGGCGCGAATCAGTCTTTTATTAGCCCTGAAGCTGTAGAAAAATTTTCCAGCGATTTCCCACTAAATTTTGACCCGTTCGAAGTAACAAACATACACGCGACAAGTCGTAATAATTATTCTATAACGTTACCTTGTTTTTCTGAATTTAATGATTCCGATAAAGTGAAATTCTTTGTATATCGCTTTCATGACTATTTTGACGGCCTTATAGGTTTGGATTTATTAAGTAAATGGGAGGCCCGTATAGATTTAAAAGAGGGACAATTAGTAACGCATTCAGCATGTAATCCCATAAAATTATATAACTCGCGTAATGTTAATTTATACGAAGATATAATACCTGCAAACTCTTCAAAAATTATTAGAGTTCCATTGAATACAGGGGATGGCGAAGCCTATATTATGGAACAGGTTCTATGTAATTGTACTATTCACGAATGTGTTACCACTGTCGTCAATAATCGCGGTTATATTGAGGTAGAGAACCCAACGCCAAACGATATAATATTTTCACTCGACCGACCAGCCCACGCGGAATTATTTAATATTGAGTGCACGCGTACCGAACAATTATCAGCACGCGCAAAAGACGTAGTTTCGCGATTACGCACAGACCACCTAAACGAGGAGGAAAAAGCTAATTTAGTAGCACTTTGCTCTCGTTACTCGGACGTTTTTTACATAGAAAGTGAAAGCCTCACTTTCACAAATAGAATAAAACATCGGATTCGAACCACGGACGAAGTACCAATACACACTAAAAGCTATCGTTATCCATTCATACATAGACAGGAAGTTAAGGACCAAATAAGCAAAATGTTAGAGCAGGGTATTATAAGACCTTCCGAATCTGCATGGAGCTCACCCATCTGGGTTGTGCCAAAGAAAGTAGATGCTTCTGGCAAACAGAAGTGGCGTCTTGTAGTTGACTTTCGCAAATTAAACGAAAAGACACTTGACGATAAATACCCTATCCCGAACATTAGTGATGTTCTTGACAAATTAGGGAAGTGCCAATATTTTACCACCTTGGACTTAGCAAGCGGATTTTATCAGGTAGAAATGGACCCTCAGGACGTAGCAAAAACCGCTTTTAATGTAGAGCATGGCCATTTCGAATTCCTTCGCATGCCAATGGGCCTGAAGAACAGTCCATCTACGTTCCAGAGAGTTATGGACAACGTCTTAAGGGGGCTACAGAATCATATATGCCTTGTATACCTAGATGACATAATTGTGTTCAGCACTTCACTCCAAGAACACATAGTTAACCTAGAGAAAGTATTTAGTAGACTTCGTGAGTCCAACTTTAAAATTCAAATGGACAAATCGGAGTTTCTCAAACATGAAACGGCTTATCTCGGTCATATTATCACCAGGGACGGTATTAAACCAAACCCCGATAAAATTTCGGCTGTACAAAAATACCCCAATCCAAAGAATTCAAAAGAAATTAAACAATTTTTAGGCCTTCTCGGTTATTACAGAAAGTTCATTCCGGATTTCGCCCGTATTACTAAACCATTAACTCAGTGTCTTAAGAAAGGCAAAAAGGTAACAATAGACAATAATTACGTTAACGCTTTCGAAAAATGTAAGTCTCTTTTGACAAACGATCCCATCTTGCAATATCCAGACTTTACTAAAGAGTTCAATCTAACGACAGATGCTTCTAACTTTGCCATTGGTGCCGTACTGTCACAAGGTCCAATAGGATCCGACAAACCAGTCTGCTACGCTTCTCGTACGCTAAACGAAAGCGAAGTTAATTACAGTACAATCGAAAAAGAACTTGTCGCCATAGTCTGGGCTACGAAATACTTTAGACCATATTTGTTTGGACGTAAATTTAAAATTTTGACAGACCACAAACCATTGCAGTGGATGATGAATTTGAAAGAACCAAATTCTCGTCTCACAAGATGGCGACTTAGACTCAGTGAGTATGACTTTACAGTAATTTATAAGAAAGGCAAAACTAACACCAATGCCGATGCTCTCTCACGTATAGAGATGCACAATGAAGACATAAGGATGTTAATGAACGAAATTGACGAACTAAACTCGTTAATAGGCAACCCAAGCGAAGGTATAGCGAACTCTTCGACTGAGACCGTACACACCAGTAACGAACACCCTATACTTGAAATTCCTATAACTGACGAACCACTCAATAAGTTTAATAGACAGATTCACTTGACTGTTGTTAGCGACGTTAAACGAAAAACCATTGTGACTAAACCCTTCGATACCCATACACGTGTTAGCATTCAACTATCTGAAAATAGTCTCGAAGAAGACGTCATAAACGCTGTAAAAGAGTATGTCAATCCGAAAATCAAAACAGCTCTCTTAATAAACCCACCTTTAGCATTATATAAAGTAATACCAATCTTACAGGATAAATTTAAAAGCTCTTCACTTAACCTTGTTTTAACTAAATTCGAGTTAGAGAATGTTAAGGAATATTTGCGACAACAAGAAATTATTCGTCACTATCACGACGGTAAAACCAACCACCGTGGTATTAATGAGTGTTTGACATATACGTGTGCAGTACGGTCATCCAACCAGTAATAAACGAGTGTTTCAAGACAGCGGTCGTTTCATTGCATTCACAAACTTATCATTGGCGACGAAGAAGGAGTACCCACAATAAAAAAAAAAATGGCTTATCTGGGAAATCTGCCTATTTTTGACCATAAGTCAAGTGAATGGTCAATTTTCAAAAGCAGACTAACTCAGTTTGCGAAGATAAATCGCGTCGAAGAAGTGAACAAAAGTGGAATTCTTCTCACCCATCTTACGGATGAAACGTATCGCTTGGTACGAAACTTAGCGTACCCGCAAGACTTAGAATCTCTAAGTTACTCGAATCTCGTTGAATTACTCGACGGTCATTTCAAGCCAAAAAAATGCTCATTTGTGGATAAAGAAAAATTTTTTGGGGCAACCAGAAATCCAGGCGAATCATTGGGAGACTGGGCAGCGCGATTGAGAGGTCTCGCAAGCAATTGTGACTTCGGCACTGCCTTGGAAACGAATTTAAGAGATCGTTTCGTCCTCGGCCTGGGCCCTGGCCCGGAACAAGATAAGTTGTTCGAACAAGATCCGTCCACATTGACACTGTCAGTAGCTATGGAGCTAGCCGAGCAGGCGGCGTATGCCAGGCAGGCGAAGGTTATGTTGTGCACCAGCGAACATGCTCCCATTAAGGAGGAACCGGTATACCGAGCGAGATTTCAAGGTCAAGGAGACAGCGGCGCGGTTATACGGCGTCCTAATGCTGGCAGGACATCAGCAGGTCGCGACCAACCGAGAGATTTTTCTCGTTGTTCGGTCTGTGGCTTGAAGAACCACCAAAGTGATAAGTGCCGTTATAAAAGTTACAGATGTCAAAAGTGCGGTGAAAAAGGTCATTTAAAGAAAGTGTGCGATAGTGTCAATAGATCGCGGATGTACCATATCGAGTCGGTAAGCGAACCAGAGCAGGTCAAGGACACGTCTTGTGAGGAGTGCCACAATTTTAATTTGAGGTATGTGACTGATAAGCCCATTTCAATTGATGTAATAATAGGTAATCAGTGTATGACAATGGAGCTTGATTCAGGATCAAGTAAAAGTGTGATTTCTTATAATACATATAAGGAAAAATTCTTAAAATATTCATTACGTAGTAGTTCTGTAAAAATGTGCTTATATAACGGACACAAGATTGATCCATTAGGTTATATTACTGTAGAAACTAGTTACAATAACAGTACAAAATTGATTAAATATTTTGTTGTCAAAAATGGGGGACCGCCTATACTAGGTAGGGATTTCATGAGCGCCTTTAATTTTGTGATTACTACCAAATTAAATTACATAAGAAATGATTCCGAATTGCATGAGTTATTAAATAAATATTCGGCGTTGTGGCGTGACGAGTTGGGCGCATTTAATAACTTTAAAGTCAGTTTGCAGTTGAAGGCGAATGCTGTGCCTAAGTTTTTTAAGCCGCGTACTGTACCCTTTGCCCTCAGAGATAAAGTCGAACAAGAGCTAAACCGATTAGTGCACTTGGGTATCCTTGTTCCTATTAATTATTCTCAATACGCCACCCCCATTGTGCCAGTTTTAAAAGATAATGGCCAAGTTAAAATCGCAGGTGATTTTTCTATTACATTAAATAACGATCTCTTAATAGAAAAATATCCCCTGCCTCGAATTGAAGAGGTTTTTGCCAAAATTGGAGGGGGTGAGCACTATAGTAAAATTGATTTAAAAAACGCTTACAACCAGTTCGTCCTGGATGACGCGTCTCAGGAGCTCACGGCAATTAATACGCATAAAGGACTTTTTAAATACACTAGGTTAGTGTACGGCCTTTCTAGTGGTCCAGCCATTTTTCAACGGAGCATGGAGACACTTTTATCAGGAATAGACGGGGTAAGCATATGGCTTGATGACATTTGTGTCACGGGCCCCGATAGAAATTCCCACATGCAGCGGCTAAGTAAAGTCCTAGATAGACTATGTAAGGCAGGCCTACGTTTACAAAAAGACAAATGTCAATTTTTCAGAGAAAGCGTCAGGTATTTGGGTTACGTGATTAGTAAAACGGGATTAAGGACTTGTCCGGATAAAGTACAAGCCATTCTTAGTGCACCGGAACCAAATAACGTCACCGAAGTTAAAAGATTTCTAGGAGTAGTCAACTACTATAGAAATTTTATTCCAAACGCCTCTTCTGTACTGAGTCCTCTACATGAGCTATTACGTAAAGATGCAAAATGGGAATGGGGAAAACGGCAGCGACAAAGCGTCGCAGCGATACGGCGCGAACTGGCGTCAGAACGCGTGTTGGCTCATTTCGAGCCAGCGGCGCAGCTAGTGCTGGCGGTGGACGCCGGCCCGACCGGTCTCGGCGCCGTACTCTCACAAAGGGCGGAGGACGGCATCGAACGCCCGCTAGCGTATGCATCTCGCTCACTTACGAGCAGTGAAAGAAACTATAGCCAGATACAGAAGGAAGCGACGGCCATTATCTTCGGGGTCCGACGCTTTCATCAATATTTGTACGGTCGCGAAGATCCTTTTATCCTGAAAACCGACCACAGACCATTGGTATCAATTTTTAATCCTAAAACAGGTATTCCTGTTACTACTGCGCTAAGACTGCAGCGATACTCAGTTATATTGTCCGCTTATAACTATGTCGTACAATATGTCTCAAGCGGAAATAATATTGTGGCCGATTACTTCTCACGCGCTCCTGTAAAATGCGTCAACGAGTCGTCGAACGATATAGATACAAACGATATAGTTAGGTTTCTCGATGCGTCATCGCCGGCCACTTCGGCCCGCGACGTTGCGCAGACGACGGAGCGAGATAGGACGATTAAAACCGTGCTTAGGTACATGCAACACGGGTGGCCGCGTAAATTAAAATGTAAATCTATTTTACCTTATTTTCACTGCAAGTCCGATTTACAATATGAGAATGGTTGTCTTTTTAGGGGACATAGGATTGTTATACCACTCGGGTTGAGAGATAGAATGTTACGCGAGCTTCATGATTCTCATTTAGGAATAACCAAAACTAAATGTAACGCTAGAAGTAGAATGTGGTGGCCCGGTATTGACCGGGACATCGAACGCTGGATCGGATCATGTGCGACGTGCGCAAGCGTGCGGGCCGCCCCGCCGCGCGACGCCCCCGCGCCCTGGCCTCCCTCCACCGCGCCATGGCAACGAGTGCACATTGATTACATGACTGTAGGGCAGAGGGTATATCTGGTAATCGTCGACTCCTACAGTAAATGGATAGAATGTCTATACGCATAACGGAACCTCATCTAATGCTTTAATAACAAAATTAAAAGGCGTTTTCTCTAATTTTGGAATACCAAATGTTTTAGTGTCCGACAACGATGTAAAAATTAATTCACTCGAGTTTCAGACATTTTGTTCATCGAATGGCATAAAATACATGACGTCACCCATTTACCATCCGCCAAGTAACGGTCAAGCTGAGAATTCAGTAAGAACATGTAAAAAAATGTTAAAATGTATATTAATTGACAATTTACCTTTGCACAAAGTTCACGACATGTTATTAGGGTACCTATTTAACTATAGAAATACCGTGCATTGTACCACGGGTGAAACGCCGGCAAAGTTAATGTTCGGCAGAAATTTGCGGTCGCGTCTCGATTTGATTTTACCCTTAAAAAATCATAATTCTAATTCACTTACGGCAGCCGGGAAAAGATCTTTTGAAATCGGCGATATCGTTTGGACCCGATGGTACAGTGCACGAAAAGAATCTTGGCAGTTAGGTAGAATAAAGGAAAAAAATAGGAAATAAAATGTATAGAATTCATATTAGGGACATGGAGGTTTGGTGTATTAGACATGTGGATCAAATTATTAGATATACGGGTTCAGATAGTAGTCGCGACGATATTGTCGCTGCTGAGGAGACTCGTTGCCCCTCCACGTCGCCGGCTACTGTAAATGCACACTCTCCCGCGCAACAGCCTATGTTTCCGGGTATAAGTAATACGGAGCAAAGTATGGAGCAGGCTACGAATATGCAGACGGGTGAGCTGCAATCGCCCTCGAATACTGGAGCGCCGAATCTTGGTTCATCTGACCACGGTGAGGCAGAAGAAGTAAGTGACTGTGAGACTAGGGAGTATGAAAAGGACAACATTGCCTCCGTAGAAAGGCCTATGGCAGAAACGGAGGCTGTGCCGTCCACAATTGGCGATTCCCATGTACCGCCAACATTGCCACTTTTAGCCACACGCCCGAAACGTACAAGACCAAGGGTGGATTATAAAAAGTATTTTTAAGTAGCGATTGTTAATTATAGTTATGCAGAGATCAAGTTTGCTAATTATTGTTAATAGTTATTATTAGTTGTTAAGTTTATGTAAAAAAAAAAAATTACTGTATTTAATTTAGAAACCGTGTTACCAGGTTCCAAAATTAAGTGGGGAGGAATGACATATACGTGTGCAGTACGGTCATCCAACCAGTAATAAACGAGTGTTTCAAGACAGCGGTCGTTTCATTGCATTCACAAACTTATCAGTGTTACCTAGCATTATCTCGCAAATACTATTGGCCAAAAATGAAAGACCATATTACAAAATTTATTAACGAGTGTACCATCTGCGGACAGGCCAAATACGATAGAAACCCAGTAAGACCTCAATTTAATGTAGTACCACCTGCAACCAAACCCTTTGAGATAATTCACATGGACCTCTTTACAGTTCAAAGTGAAAAATATGTAACTTTTATAGACGTTTTTACAAAATACGGACAAGCTTACCATTTACGCGACGGAACCGCTATTAGTATATTACAGGCCCTTCTACAATATTGTACCCATCACGGTGTTTCCCTAACAATAATTACTGACAACGGAACAGAGTTCACTAATCAATTATTCTTAAAATTTACTAGACTCCATAAGATAAATCACCATCGTATTTTAGCCCATTCTCCTAACGATAACGGTAATATTGAAAGGTTCCATTCGACCCTTCTAGAACACATTAGAATTTTAAAATTACAACATAGGGACGAACCGGTCATCAATCTCATGCCTTACGCAATAATAGCCTACAATAGCTCAATACACAGTTTTACTAGATGTCGACCATTTGACTTATTAACGGGACACTTTGACCATAGAGACTGTCTTGACATCGACATAACCCAGAAACTACTACAGCAGTATGTACAGACGCATAGGGATCAAATGAAAAAGGTGTACGAAATTATTAATAGCACGTCATTAGCCAATCGCACAGCCATTATAGATAATAGGAATAAGGACCGCGAACCGGAAATAGAATACGCACCGCAGCAGCAAGTTTTTATTAAAAATCCATTTGCCGCCCGCCAAAAAACCGCACCACGTTATACTCAGGACACTGTATTAGCCGATTTACCCATTCATATATATACATCTAAAAAACGTGGTCCAGTAGCAAAATCACAGCTCAAGCGTGTTCCTAAAGCAGTTAATTTGTTGCAGGATACTGCTAATAATGCTCCTTCAAAGGACTCAGACGACAGAGATAAAACTTGAAAGTCTATCAGACGGACCAGGACTACTACCGTATAAACTAGGACCCACGAAATTGACTACTCATTACCATACATTTTTACAGTACGTACGACTTGATGACATTGAAGGTAATATCCACTCCCTACAGAATCAACTACTGACTTTCCAAAACCAACTGACTAACGATACTTATTTACTGTATGAAATCCAAATAGATTATCTGTCTAACAAACTTGGCAAGGTGTTAAGTCATCTCAGAACCCTAGAGCCCAATAGAGCTAAAAGAGGTCTTATAGATAGTCTTGGTTCAGTCATAAAAAGCATAACTGGTAACTTAGATTATACAGACGCGTTAAGATATAACGAGGCAATTAAAACCCTTAAGGATAATCAACTGAGCGTTGCATCTGAATTCGATCAACATCTCAGCGTAAGTAAAGAATGGATGTCTAAGCATAGTAATGCAGTTATTGAGATAGCGGAAAATCAAAGGAAAATTAATGAGACTTTGATACTTATATTAAATAGTAATGCATATAGGCAAACTAGTTTAATTAAATACGCTAAATTCGCGCAATTGTTAGAAATAATTAGTGATAATGTAGAGGACTTAATGCTAGAATTAATTAGAATAGAAAACACTTTAGCTTTTATTCGTGCATCTAGCACGCACCATTCTATGATAGATATAGATGTATTAGGTTCCATGTTAAGTAAGCTTAGAAGTATTTATAGCTCAGATCAGATATTAAATTTAGAACTCAGAGACTATTATGACGTAATAAAACCCGGCTCATATTACACGGAAAAACAAATCGTGTTCATGTTTAAATTTCCTATAACTTCTAGAGATAATTTTGATTTATATAGATTATCCATTGTCCCAAATAAAAATTCACAGGCCCTTATCCCAACCTATCCCTTCATAGCAACTAACGAGTTATCATTCGTGTACATTGAGACAGAATGTCCGAAGTTTAACCACTGGTATCTCTGTGAAGAACGCACTACCTATCAGATTCGAACACAACCCGATTGCATCCAAGAGTTGATCACCAAGCAAGTCATACAAGAAGCCTGCAATCTTACTACTATCATCCTGTCAAAAGAAGCGATGGAAAAACTAGATGACCAGCATTATATCCTGTCCTTTCCACACAATACCAAGGTACAATTGTCCTGCGGAAGAAAAGAATTCACCATGCTACAAGGGAGTTATCTCATTACGATTCCAGCCAGCTGTCTTCTTAAAACTGCCGAGTTCACCATCGTCAACGACAATAATGAGATAAAAGGTCAACCTCTAAAGCTCACTGGACTACCTTTCAGATCTCCGGAACAAGCTACAGCATCTACCCGCATCCACCTAAACTCAATCCATCTCCAAGGATTACACAGCATCCAAGACAAAATTCTCATGCAATCCCCAGTACAACTACGTGCCATAAGTGACACATTATATCATACGACAATTCCCTTTTATATCATATTATCGAGTGGAGGTATCCTTATCTTTGTACTGGCCACCCGTCGCTACATATCAAGATGCAGAAAGGAAACGAGCAAAGCAGCGCAATCACCAACACCTAATCCAGAAGACCATGGAAACTCCGAAATTCCGGCAACATTTTCCCTGAAAATACTCAAATAGTTGCCGTTCTGAGGGTGGAGGAGTTACATATACCTATGATATGAAGATCGCTGACTACTACACCTAGAACAGTTGCTTTGTAAACCAACAGCAATGCAAGCGCAGCAATTCAAGCCACGTGCCGGATGTATAAAATATCATGTACTCATTTACAGAAGGCTCATTCTGTTAGATTAATTAGCTATAGTAACATAATTTGTAACTTTATTTTAAATATATTTTATAAGTAAATTTGGTTTTTTTTCGAACCTCCGGCCGCAGCTAACGTAATTCGCGCGATAACAACGCATGTTGAAGTTTGTGACGGTCGGTTAATTTTTCGGTTTATAAATATTAATGACACTTTTCCTTCGTAGATATCTCGCTTGAGAATTAAAAGTTGAATTTTATTTTACGTCTAGACGACGCTCCAAATACTTGATGACGCAAAGCTGAGTTCGTCGTGTAATTTAGTATAGAAAATATCTCGAAAATTTCTTAGTTCATTGATTTGATAATTATTTGATTAATTGTTAAGTCACTAAAATAATTTTTAGCCGATTTCGAAAAAAGGGGGTCAGGGGTTGTCTTATATAAAGTTGGAGATAAAATTCTGTCTGATTAAATAACCATTAGGTATATTTGATTCAGGACTTTTAAAAAGCATGTCACGTAACGTAGACTGTGCGCAGTAAATTAATATAAAAGATAGAGAAGTGTAAATTGATTTAACAAAAGACGCAATAAAAGTGCTATATATAGTCCGTAGAGAAAAAGTGCAGTAAAAGTATTTTTGGCTCAGAATATTTACTTAGGTATAGAACATGAATCTGATCGTTTGAGCATCCAAAGTGATACCAATAGCGACTTTGACGCTCTGTTACCTCACTCTTCAGACCTACGCCAGTCCTGAGTAACATATTATAAAAATAAAGATGGGGTAACAAAATGACAAAGAGATCCATTCAGGATTAATGTTCGTATAAGAGCTGAAACCGTTGCGAGAAATAAAATTTCCAAACGTACACTCTGTTGGAATTAAAGGTGATTAAATGACTGTACTCCCGAAGATATTTTAAGGTGACCATGCATCTGTAGCTTCCTTTTTTGTTTAAAGTTATTTTTGAAGGCGTGGGTTGTAGTGGCCATTTGCCATCAGGTGGGCTATTAGATCGCTTGATGCTTTAAAATAATGGGTAATATTTGCATGTTAGGTATACTGTGTAGTGGTGTAAGAATATCCAGTACCTCATCGATCGATCGATCGACCTCGTTGGTCGTCATGGGTGTCATAATAGGTGACAGAGGGAAACAAACTAGTAGATGGGCAGCAGCGCCCTTCTGATAACAATTGGAAAATAAAAAACTGTGGTTGTCAACCCGCCTGACAAACGTGGCTAATAAGGCATACATAGGGGATGTTATGATGCAATCCACGGGAGGCCTATGATTAGCAGTGAACTTTGATAGGATTAAAAATGAAGGAATGAACGAATTAGTAAATATTACAAATCATTATGAATAAGATGTAACCATTTGAAAATAGTCCGCTCCTTATTAAATTGTCGAACAGACATTGCAGTTATAACTACGTTAAACCAGCTGATGTTACAGTGTTTGCTCAATCCACTTAATCGTACGTCTAGAGATGACGCTAATGAGTTAGGTTAAGTTCAGAAACAGGATAGCGGGTAACATTATGTTGAAGTTAGACAAAACATTGTATACCAAGTTAACTTTTAATTATATATTTGTATAATAAATAATATATGCATAGAGTCAGATCTTCGCTACGTTTCTCTAATTTGCAGGCATCACCGCAAAAGGGGCATCGGTGAGTAAGCTTCCAATAAAAATTATATAGGTATTTTATTATGGAAAAAATGCATGTTACCGGTCAATTAAAACAGAAATGAATCTCTCGCTTCTGAAAGCACCAAATTCATTCTGTTTTGATTTATTGTGAAAAATAATGCAAAATGTAAAATATACCTACCTTAATTGCACGAATTTATATTTATTTAAAAAGGATGCTTAAAATATAAAATTTAAAAATAATTAACATGGGGATATAATAGAAATTTCGCTATTAAAAAGTCAAGAAAACAGTATTATAATATTTTAATTTTAATAAAAAACCAATATAAAATGATTAACTAGGGCACCATTTGCTATAAAACCTAGGCAGCCGAATAGTTAAACCGGGCGCTTCGTAAGGCATTATGTTTATTTTGACTCACACCACAGATTAATAAATAGCTCAGACTGACAAACGTAGCTAATAAGACATACATAGGGAATGTTATACCTATATTTAGCAGTGAACCTTGATAGACTTTAAAAATAAAGCAATGAATGAATTGGTAAATATTAGAAATAGTTATGAAAAAGATGTTACTATCTGCAAATAGTCTGCTCCTTATTAAATTTTCAAATAGACATTGCATTTATAACTATGTTAAACCAGCTGATGCTACAGTGTTTGCTCAATCCACTTACTTGTATGTTTGATGAAAATTCTACAGAAGAATTATAAAAGAATGCGAAATATTACACGATATAAATATTAAATGAAAGTAGAAGACAAGAAGTGAAATTCATGATTTTAAGGTCATCTATGTGTGGTGCATTCACAATACTCCTACTAATGAAAGCATCCGCGACTTTTCCTGCCAACAGAGTTGGAGCCACTTAAAAATGAGGTGTAGAATTATTAAACAGTATAACACAGCGGAGAAGTTGTTTTGTTCGGAAAATGTACCGGTAAATGTTTCTTATACCATAAGTTATATTTTACATCAATTTGATTAAAAATACGAGGGTGGATTGAAAAGTACTCGGCCTAACACAGATCCATTCAATTCTAAAAATCAAATCTACCCACATTATTTAGTTCAGTTCATACTAGTTCATTGTGTGAAGTTCGAAACGTGTGCGATAATTAGTTGTGATTTTATAAATTTATTAACAAAGTAATCGGACATAATTTCCGCGAATGGAGCAAATCGAGCAGCGTGCCGTCAATAAGTACCTCCATAACAAGGGGCTATCATCAAAAGCCATCCATGATGACATGGTCAGTACATTAGGCGATTATGCTTTGTCATATTCATCCGTCAAAAAATGGATAGCAGAATTTAAGCGTGGTAGAGAGAGTGTGAAAGATGAACCCCGCTCTGGAAGGCCTTCGACGTCAACTACTGACGAAAATATTAAAAAAGTACTTGATTTAATAATGGGAGACCGTAGATTAAAAATTAGAGAGATAGTAGAGATTATAGGCATCTCTTATGAACGAACTCAAAACATCATTGTTAACGAGTTGGGTTTCCACAAGGTGTTTGCGAGGTGGGTTCCGCGACTGCTTTCAGTTGAACAAAAAAGGACGCGACTGACTATTTTACGCGACTGTTTGGAGTTATTTGAAGCCGATGCAGATGATTTTTTGAATCGTTTTGTTACTACGGACGAAACATGGGTTCATTACTATACACCGGAAACAAAACAACAATCAAAACAGTGGAGAAGACCTGGTTCACCACCCCCTAAAAAGGCTAAGTCGATTTTGTCGGCAAATAAGGTGATGGCTTCAATATTCTGGGACTCGAAAGGTGTGATTATGATTGATTATCTTGAAAGGGGTCAGACTATAAACTCTGATTATTACTGCACCTTACTACATCGTTTACGAGAGGAAATAAAAGAAAAACGTAAAGGAATGCTCAGAAGAAAAGTCCTGTTTCATCAAGATAATGCCCGTGTTCACACGTCAGTACAGTCAATGGCTGAAATTCACAACTGTGGCTTTGAACTGTTACCGCATCCGCCGTATTCACCTGATCTGGCACCATCAGACTTCTTTCTGTTCCCTAACCTAAAAAAGCACTTGGGAGGTCAAAGATTTTCGACAAACGACGAGGTCAAAGCAGCTGTAGACGCATATTTTGACTCTAAGGAAGAATCATTTTTTTTCAACGGTCTAAATGCTTGGAAGGGGAGGTGGCAAAAGTGTATTGAACTTGATGGTGATTATGTAGAAAAATAAAAATATAACTGATTTAGTATGTGTTTATTTTCTTGGTTAGGCCGAGTACTTTTCAATCCACCCTCGTAAATGAACCAAATCACATTAGGTATTCATAGAATTTAAAAAATGAAAGAAAATTAAAAATGAGTCAAAAATGTGCATAAAATTAAAGTGAAAACCACTGAGGCATTGCTTTGTGCATCAATATAACAATTATAAACTTTTATTTAAACTAAATTCCCAATTAAATTACAGCTTCACTAATACAATATGTAAGCACACTCAATCTACTTCTGAATGCACATTTATCTTCTTTGTTACGGATTGTGAACACTGCTACGCAAACCCCACTAATAAAATAGGCGGGTCTAGTAATATAGTGTCTAAAGGATTTTGTTTCATTAATTCTTTCGATATTAATGAACAACTACTTCCGGTATCAATAAACGCATTGTGATAAAATTGTGTATATATACCCTCTTTAAAAAAATTTGTGTATATAATAGCCGAAATTGATTTCCTTTCTTGTCTTTCAGGTTTAACCTCTCAACCCCACAGCGATCTCATGAGACCGCGGCCGTATTTCATCAAATCCCTAGCGGTCTCATGAGGTTGCTCCCACCCACTTTAACCACAGCACTTTAACCTATGAAAACTTATATATAGAGACAACTTTTCTATGACGAAGTTTAGCATTATATAATCAATATGAAATACTCTATCCTATAGTGCAATAAAAAAACTGCTATCCTATGAATTCCCAATTAAATTACAGCTTGTAACAAAAAATACCTCAATATCAACTAGCTACATCTGTTGAGCAGGAGATTATAAGCCTTCATTATCTGATTAGTAAGTAGTATTAGAAGACATTTTCTTACCAAGTAGACCTAACTGGTAAGACCACTCGAAATGGTATATTTCATTACGAGTGCGGAAAGCCTGTCATTGCAAAGAGTTCCGACAAATGTCTACCTGAGCCGAGGCGCAGCCGAAGGTGAGGGTTGACAGTCGGAACAAGTTGAAATGACGGTTCCGCACGAGAATAACTATTTTTAATACAGTTGCGAAAAAATGAAGCAATTTAATAAAATAATAAAAACACAATAAACTCAACTAACTAATCATTTTTTTCTTATAAAAGTTATGATTCGCACATACGTTGAAATTGGTACAGTTTTTTATACTAACTGGGGAAGTTCTAGGTTGCATATTTACTGTTTGAGACAAACTATTATTAATTTCGTATGATTGTTCATGTACATTTGTCAAAGATGTTATACAATGGCGTTTGCTAGTTGATGGAAATGGAACTGATGAATTATCAACGAAGGTAGATGGACGAACGTTCTCTTCAGTATTGTCATGTGAAGGAGACGGACGGATGAATCAGCAATATAGCCTTCTGCAACTTTGTCGTCTGACTTCCAACCTCCTAGTCGCTTTGAGGACGTCAAATTGGCTCCTGAATCTGCCAATAATGTAGCAGAGGTCCTCCTGAAGCTGTGCCCAGTATAATACTCAGCATCCGGTAGACCAAGAAACTTAGCTATTTCTTTTCGCATATTACCAAATGTGTTTATCCCGATTGCTTTAGCTGTACACTTCCCTTTTTGATAATTTGAAAAAAAAGGTTTTTGCTTTTTGGAACCGCTGATTCATATATTTCAACAACAACAAAGCTTCTCGATAACTTATTTTTTGTATTCGAAATCTTGATTAGTAGCATTTTCCCATGGGCTTCAATATCTTTTAAAGTAATATTGGCTAACTCCTTGGCAAGCTCCAACAACGCCAAAAATCAGCGCAACCTACAAAAAAAGGGATTTGATTAATATTTTTTTAAATAATATATTGACTGTATTTTGCGATTTGGTAAACTGAATACTAAAGAAAAATATAAATATTTGTTAATAAATTACCTTTGTGGCTAAATAACGATCATTGGGAGCTTCATTCAAAAACCTTTCCACTTCATTCAATGTTAATATTTTCGACTTTTTAGTCGTTAAACTGTATTAATTTGTAAGTCTGATTGTCGTTTTAAGAAAGCATTGAGTTTTGGGTATTCACTTATATCCACGTTGTTCCTTAGTTTCAGCATACTTTTTATCATCGAAAACCTCGACCATAACGTAGAAGGTTTTAATTTTGCAGAGAGTTCCGAGAAGTATGCCAACATTACATTTTCTGAAAAACTATTTGCTTTTTTCTCTTCTCTCCAAGCAATAAATTTGTCGTAATATGTAGATATGTAGCGACGTTTTGACTTTTCCGGTAAAATGTTCTTCGAAGCATTTTGTGCAATTATACTGAGTTCCGGTGGTGTTAATTTAAATAAAATATCGTCGAAATTACTCATTTTGTGCAACAAACAACTAAACTCGCAAAGAACATTTTTGGAAAATGGCGACATTCTTCTATCATTCTTATCCGTTCTTTCTTGCTTTTTTCTTTCAACTACTTCTTTTACTCTCTTATTAAGATGTCTAAAGACTGCCTTTTTTCTTTCAATATCACCATTCGTACCGCTAGAATTACCAGCCTTTGTTGCTAGTAAATCTAGCCATGCTCTCTTCTTTGCTTCAACTCCCATACGTATCTCATCATCCCACCGTAACGTATTATTTTTCTTTTCATTCTTTCTCTTACTAACACGACATACTTCGGTAGCTGCATCCACTAAACCTTTCTGTACAATGGAAAATATAAATCAATATAAAATGTAATTTTTATAAAAATAATATTTGCTCGCTGATATTACTACAATTATTATGTTGAGTTTTTTTGTTTTATTTGAGAATTTAAATTTTCAAGTTGTATGTAACTACGAGTATATTACACTTTTCTATGGACATGATAGTGACGCGTGGTTACAAGCGCCGGTATTTTGTGGACACGCTTTTTTGTCTAACGGTCATTGAAAAACTATGATTATTTGTATATATTTAATATATTTTTCCTTAAAAAATAATCGGATTTGAGTAAAAATTTACCTGTATAAATAAAAAGAAGTACTTATTTATACTTTATAATCTTTTTATTATGAATAGTCTTACCGTTTTTAGTAAATGTTAACCTGTGATATTAATAATCTATTTATTTTTACATATACTGATATCTTTTCAGAATGCCATTCGCCATTACCTCCAGGAGAGCACGCAACGTAATAGAAGAGATGAACGACATTTGTGAAGATGTCTTTTCAGATGACGTACACGGAACAAGCGAAATCATAAAATCAACAAATGAAAATATGGACCCGAACATACCATCATCTACATGTGTTCTTGAAGAAGATCCTTTTATGGCCGTGTATGAAAATGCATCCTCACCATATTTACTCGCGTCAGAAAATCAGCATGGTGTCGTGTCCCTCTTAAATATCACCTCAGCTCTAACCCCTTTAAATACTTCTACCCTGATATCAGACCTGTCACCTTTCCCGCAACCGATTACGCCGACTGTTGACAACAATGGACAAACACCTATGCCATCACCAGTAAAAACTCATGGTGACATATGTAATGACTTTTTTTGTTCCACTCACGATGGTGCAGACATAGCAAATGTCAATTAAACAAGCACAGCTGTATCTTCATACCAGTTGTCTCCAGCGCCTCTTATTCGATGTAGAGGTAAAAACGTGTCTGAAATTATGACGATTGAGAAGAAATTAAAAGAAAACGCTTAGCAAATGCAGGAAAAGAATACATCTCCAAAAAGGGCGTTATTGTTCAAGCAAAAACTATAGGTAGGTCTTGCACGTGTAAATGCTACACTATGTTGACTCTCGAAGAAAGACAGGATGCATTTGAAAAGTTTTGGAAGTTAGGTGATCGTGAGAAACAATGGTTGCATGTTGCGAATTATACTACAAAACAGAAGAAGAAAAGGGGCCCTCAAAGAGATTTAAAGCATAACCGTCAATTTACTTACAATTATTTTTTGCCAAAGGGCTCATCAAAAATAGAGGTTTGTAAAACCATGTTTTTAAGTACGTATTCGATTAGCGAAAGGTTAGTTCGGACAGCTTGGAATAAATTTGACGGAAGCATTTTAATAGAAAAAGATATGAGAGGGAAACATAAAAATCATAATCGGGTTGTTGACGATGAAATGGTAAAGTCGGTTTGTGCCCACGTTAATTCATTTGTACCTGTAGAATCTCATTATAACAGAGCAGCGTCCAAACGACTGTATTTAGATGGTGACTTGAGCATCGCTAGGATGTTCAATTTATACAAAGATTGGCCTGAACTTAACTATTATTCAAATACAGCTTCCAGTCTTAGACAGCACAGAGACATAGTTAACAGTCATTTTAATTTGAGTTTTCATCTACCCAAAAAAATGCTTGTGATCAGTGCCATAGTTTTAAACTAACACAAAATCCGCCTGATGAACTTAAAGAACAGTATGCAAACCATTTAAATAGCAAAAAAATGTCTAGGATCTTGAAACAGAATGATAAAAATGACGCTGTTAATTCTAATGGACGCATAGTTTGTGCTACCTTTGATTTTCAGAAGGTTTTGTCATGTCCTCACGGGCAAATGAGTGTATTGTATTACAAGCGAAAGCTGTCATTTTATAATTTCACCATATACGATATGATCGGCAAACAAGGTTATTGCTATATGTGGGATGAAAGTGTTGCCAAACGTGGGGCCAACGAAGTAGCCAGTTGCGTTTATGACTTCATAAAGAAGTTTGTATCAAAAGGTGTGAAAGAGTTTCGATTCTGTTCAGACAATTGCGCTGGCCAGAATCGAAATCGCATAGTGTTTATTATGTATGCTCATGTAGCTAAAGAATATGATATAACTATAACACATAGATTCTTTGAAAAAGGCCACACCCAAAACAAAGTGGATTCTGTCCACAGTGTGATAGAAAGGGCTGCTGAGCATAAAACAATTTATACACCAGATGAATGGAAATTACATGTACGTTGGGCTAAAGTAACAGGTGATTCTTATGAAGTCATAGACGTAAATCAGTCTTTAGTGTTTGACTTTAAATCAGCTAAAAAATAAAAACTGGGTAGTTTAGTTAGTTTAGTTTGCGACGGGCTGTTTTCTGCAACTCCACGTCTATGCGCGTATTTTGCGTGTGGGCAGGAATAATGTGATTATTCGAGCCATGAGATCTCCCCGAAGAAGCTCAACAGTCCCTTGATGTTGCATGCAACTTCGGGGAGTGATCCCGGCGTGCCGAGATGTTTAGCCCTGTACGTAGCGACCTCCGGACATTTCAGTAGCACGTTGGCCACCGTTTCTTCCTCCCCCATATATGCCCTGCACAGAGGACTATCTGTAACACTTATAGTAAATAAATGTTTGTTAAAGGTGCCGTGTCCTGTGATAGCACTTGTTACTATCCCGATCTGCGGCTTGTTGAGTCTCATTAAAACTTTGGTTAAGCGACTGTTTATTTCAGGTAGGGCCTCCCTAGCTTGTCTTCAGTCTACTAGATTTTTCCAAAGCTGAGCGTGTTGATTAGTGAAGTGTCTACGTACCAGTGAACTAACGTTACCAAAGGGGATTGGTATGATTGGTTCCGGCCCTATAGTGGCCAGAGCCGATCCTCTTCTGGCCAGTTCGTCCGCTGCATCGTTGCCTCTGGATCCACTGTGTCCCTTTATCTATTGCAGAGTCACATTGTTGTTTTTAAATACCTCATTTAATCGTTGATGGTATTCATATATTAGTCCCGAGTTCACCCCATTGCAACTCAGAGCTTGTAGTACCGCCCTACTGTCGGTCAGTATTCTGATGGGGAAGTCATTAACCTTCCTGGCGTCTATTGCTATGGCCGCTTGAATGATACCCATACATTCCGCCTGAAAGACCGTGTTATAGGTACCCAGCGGTGTGCATATGTGAATATTGAGGTCTTCAGAGAAAGCTCCAGAACCTACAACTTCATTTGTTTTAGAACCATCGGTGAAAACTCTAAGCTCTTTTGGGATTAATCCTTCCGGCTGGCTGTTTTCATTTAATTGTATCTTGTATTTCTTATCGAAAACAAATTGTTTAGGAATCCTATCGCATTTGGCTTGTAGGATAGGAATTTCTGAGTGAATTTTGTCAATTATGCCTGTATGAGGGACACTATTCTTACTCCAAAGATTTAGGGTCTTGAGTCTGATGGCAGCTAAAGTCGCTTCTTGTTGTATATGTAGATGAAGCGGAGTTAGCTCCAGCATCGCTTCCAAGGCTGCTGTTGGCGTAGTTCTTATGCAGCCTGTGGCAGCCATACATGCCCGTCTCTGGTAGCGCTGAAGCTTCTTAATTGTGGTGGCTTCATTTGTCTTGGTCCACCATACCAGAGCGCCGTATGTGATCATGGGCCGAATTACAGTTTTGTAAAGCCACAGTATGATTTTTGGCGTCGGTCCCCATCTTTTACCAATCATGTTTCTGCATTGCCAGAAAGTTATACTAGCTTTGTTGATTTTGTTTTCTATGTGTTTATTCCAGTTAAGTTTGCTGTCCAAGGTAAGACCTAAATATTTTACCTCAGAGTATAGCTGGAGTTTTGTGCTGAAAAGACTTGGAAGATGATAGTTATTCAGCATTCGTTTTTGTGTGAATACTAAAACCATTTTATTAGGATTGACGGTTAAGTCGTATTCCCTGCACCATCTCTCCACTATACGGAGAGCCGCTTGGGTCAGGTCGCACACTATGCTTGCTGTCTTTCCCGAGACCAGTATTGTCAGGTCATCAGCATAACCTACTGTATAGAGGTGATTAGTATTTAATTTGCTGATGAGTTCATTAATGATCATATTCCACAGGAGAGGTGAGAGAACCCCACCCTGCGGGCAGCCTTTCTTAATTTGGATTGGTTGAGATTCACCAGCAATCTTTATTATTCGTGTACTGAGCATGCAAACTATCCAGTCGATCAGTGCCGGTTCAACTTTATGTCTACTGAGTGCACCTTTTATGTTGGAGAAGTTCGTTCTGTCAAAAGCACCTTCTATATCTATGAAGGAACCTAGACATATTTCTTTGTTTTGGATGGCCTCTTCAATCTTTGTAATTACCTGATGAAGTGCCGATTCGGTTGATTTGCCTAGACTGTATGCGTGTTGCTTGTCGTGTAGTGGTAAGTTCATTAGCGCCGACCCCCTTAATTCCCTTTCACACATCCTCTCCATCGTCTTTAGGAGAAAGAATGTGAGGTTAATATTAATTTCTGGCCATGATTCATGGTATCTATCTATCATGGCCTTAGTAACAGCTGCTACCTGTTCTTCTAGGAACGACTGATCTGCTATAGTATTTATCCCCTCAAAACCCGCGAGCGAAGACGTCCGCCTATTTAGGTATTTTGTTTTAACCGTCTTGCGGGGATTTCTCCATGGTGGTGTAGAGGGGATATCAACCTGTAGTGCGAAGCAGATCCATCTATGGTCTGAGCATGAGGCCTCTTTCGACACATGCCATCCCGTAATTAGTTTGGCTGCTCCTTCTGTTGCAAGTGTGAGGTCGATTATAGTGCGACAGCATTTGTTTATGAAAGTAGGTTCAAAATGTTTAAAATGGTTAGGTTAGTACTAAATAAATATTCAACTAAAACCTTACCTCGTTTATTTGGTTTTTCCATTCCCCAAAGGGGATAATGTGCGTTGGAGTCCGTCCCGATCACAACCTCTAGTCCGGTCCTCTCGCAGAAGTTCACCAGCCTGCCGAGGTCATGAGGGGGAGGAGTGTCTTCCTCCGGCATGTAGACCGAGGCGACGACTAATCTTTTCTCCTGTGTGTATTGTATTGCCACGGCATACATGTCTCTAGAACAGAAATCTGTTAATGGTTGTGCACAGGTATCTTTAGTAGTGTAAATACACGCTCTAGGCTTGTCGTGTTCAGAGCTGTAGAATAGCTTACCTTTTAGGTTGTTTAGGCCTTTAATTTTACCAGCCCCAACCCATGGCTCCTGGATTAAGGCTATGGCAGTCCTTTGAACCTCCAACCACTTGCGTAATTGAGCCGACGTAGTTTCGCTGTGGTGGAGGTTGGCCTGCACTAAGCTAGTTTTGGACGAAGGGCACGCCATCATTGATCGCGTCCTCCCCGTCCCCGCCTAAAACTTCCGGGTTGTTTTCTACCTCTTTGCTCGGTGGAGTGTCAAAGAATTTACCTCCACGACCCTGGAATTTTACGTATACCGCCCCGCATACACATGCGAGACGGCGTCCGGCCTTCATCAGGGTCGGGATATGATCGGGATGATGATAACAACGAGGAACCACCCGTCCGTCTGCTTATCAGCCTTGAGTAACAGCCAGTCCCTGATGTTAACCCAGCGGTTCTGGTACGCCAGCACGCGACCAATGTCGCGTGAGTCTTTCCAGGCTTCTTGGGCAACAGGGATAAGGATATCACATTTGACTCATTTGACTCTCTGACTGTTTATTTATTGTCAGCAAGGTGTTGGATTTAAGATCGAGGGTAGCAATATTCCCCTTCAACCAGTCCAGAGCGTCATCGATCACAGTTTCAGGACACCCTCCGTATAAACGGGTTTGCCCCTGAAACCTGGGCCCGACGCATCAGGGTCCTGGCTACTCCAGGCCTCGCTGATCATCTTCCTCTGTATTGCTACGAGGATGTCGTCTGCTACTTCCTTCGTAATGTGACCTGAACGCGTACACGTTAAGGCCACACCCAAATCTGCTCTAGCAGTGGAAGCGTAGCTCGTTCTTGCAGCCTTTGGTTGCTGTTTGAGTTTTTGTGTTCCCCTCTAGGCGAGGTGGACTCTTCCAGCATCCTTTTGACTGCTCTTTCCTTCTTCCCAGGACGCTTGCTCTTGCCGCTCGCTGCTCCCTGGCGGATATCCTAGAGCTGGTTCCCGCGGCCGCGACTTCCACTTGGGCTGGATTTTTATCCTTCCCAGCTTCAGTGCAGCTACTGGTTCTAGCTCCAAGCACCCCAGTCGCAGTAGCTTGCCCAGCCTCCTTGGTTTTAGTTTCGGAAGCAGCCAATACGGCTCGTTCTCTTCGGCCTTTTTCCCGCTGCTTCTTGTTCTTATTTTTGGCCTTTCCACTACTGCCTGCAGGGATAGACCCTCCTGATGGTCCGTCAGGTCGGCGGGTCACCTTTTTGGGTGCCTTGCCTTTCCCCTTACGGCTCACCACTTGCCAGGCAGCAGAGAAAAGGTCGTGAGTTCGTAGTGGCTCCGCAGTTTTGTTATTTGCGGGCTCTTGTTCTTTTTTCTCGTCCAGCTCCTTGGAACTGGTATTGGAAATGTTCAGCGAGGTAGTTGTCCTTTTGGTGGGGGCACCTACGTTGGACGGTACTGTCCGTGGAACCGGTTTAGTGACTGTTCCCCCTTGTTCTTTGGTGTCTCTGGTAAGCACCTCTGACACCTCTCCCTCTTTCTTATTGGGCCTTAAATTGTCCATAATTTTTTGTTCTTTAAAATTCATCCCCCCGGCTTCCCACCCTCCATGGAGCCCGCACCTTTGGGAACGCCCTACTTTAAAAAAAAAGAATTTCAGGCGTTAGGATTACCGGGAGAATATAGGGGTGCGAAGTTGGCTCACAGCGCGACATCGGGAGTTCGATCCAGCTGGTAGATGGGGCTGACAAGGCCCATCCCCACCACCCGAATAAACTGTCACTTGCTCCGTCAGCATGGCCTTTACCACCACCCAGCCCCCTTTTCAGGAAAACTAGGCAGCCCCCACATCCCTCGCCTGCGACCCTCTGACGGGGCGCTTGGCCATTTCCCTATCTGTGGCTAGCAGATAGCGCCACCGTTTAGCTTGAAATCCGGACCAAAGAGGGCGTGTTGCCTCTCGCCACTATATATCCCAGCGACGATCGGCTCAACCCTCCAGGACTCCTTCATCCCCGCGTACGGCGCTCGACTGCGCAGGTCTTAGCGCAGGTGGGTGTGTTAGTCCACCGGATACACCCACTCTCTCCGGCGGAACCGTCCCCTCATCCTTTCTCATCCGGGCTTGGGACCGGCAATGGCGGAGTTTAAACTGGGTAAAAAAACTGGGTAAAAAATACAGTTAACAACAAAGTTACTTGGACAAGCATAAAAGAAGTTTGTGTGTAAAAATGATTGTGATAATATAACTTGGCTAACAAATGGTTAGTGTTTAAGTTTTAGATTAGTAATTTACCAAAAAGGAAGAAATCGGGTCCAAATAGCTTCAACATTATAGTCTTCTTAATCTATGTAGTACAAAATAATGTTGTTTATAATTTCTTATTACAAATTCAGTATAAAGACTAGACCAAATAGTCTGTTTTATTTACAAGATACCCTACCTACCCCAACTTACTTACCTACTGTACTATTTACTTATCGAACACTTGCCTAAATTCTTACTCATGGTCAAACTAGAATATAACAGATAACACATCCGCCAAAATATTATTCGCTAAGTCAGTAGAACATGACTGGAAAGTAACATCCGTCATTCTTTGAACAGTAACTTTCCGAAGAAAAATGTCGGATAATACTATGTGACTGTCTTGACTCCAAAGTAAAATGAAGCACGTGATTTTTCAGGAAAACTGTATAATTAAAAGTTATTGTTTTTATTCCAGTTTAAAATAATCCCCATTTTAAACTGATATGCCAATTTTCATAATTACAGATTTAGAATTACAAAAAGTTATGTCAAAAAATCTTACATAATTATTTGAAATGGCTGCCCTGTAAAGTATAATAATTGTCAGATCCGTCACTATTCTACGACTATGACGAAATATTGAATTTATATTTTTTGTATATCTCTCTAACTACTACTTACTAACTAAATAACGATTAGGTATATTTGATTCAGGATTTTTTAAAAGCATGTCACGTAAGGTAGACTGCGCGCAGTACATTAATATAAAAGACAGAATTAAAATTGATTAATTCGATATAATTAAAGCGTTTGTTTAAATAAATAAATAATGGATTTCTATTTGTTGTATCTTTCGCCATGCCTGGCATTGTATCAAAGTTTTCCTCAGATTTCATAGTATGAGCGATTATGATATTTGTAAATCGTTGACAACTAGTACCGACTATGATCCCACTCTCTCATCACCACAAGTAATGAGTACGAATTTAAGACAAACTCAAACTGTTAAGACCAATTACTAAATACGCCAATACGTTGAGAATATCAACTTTTAACAAAAATTATGTCCATTTACGCAGATCTTCTGCCTTGGCCAAACTAGTTAAACCTAATTAGACCAAACTAGACTGTTCAGGGCTAAACTAGTGTATCGTTACGATATACGTTACCCAATTTGATATATGTATATATAAAATTGGTATTAATTTTATTTAAATAGTTTCATAATTGATTGATTTATTTAATTAAAAAACTTTTGTTTTTATTTTTTTAATACCGAAGTAAAGTAATATAAAGTTACAGCCTATGCACGTTCCACTGCTGGGCACAGGCCTCCCCTCACTTCTGGGAGGGTTTTTTAATACCTAAAGCTTGTTTCAAATTAGTAATATTTACTGATAGATCAATTTCATAATATGTTAATGTAAAATACAAAAAAATATGAAACTAAAATGTGAAACGTCAGTGCCATAGGCTTCTATTTCGTTCACCGGTTACACCCTATGTATTCCAGACGGTCAAAAAATCCCTCAGTATATAGATCAGTATACTTACCGAGATTTGGTTCACTTTTATTTAATACCAATGCATAATGACTCGGTAGCGAGCAACAGAAAGTTTACATTTTAATCAAAGTTTCGTTTCCGATAATCGAGTCCTCGCTATCGGATATCGAATATTAAAGTTTATTTCTCCCAATATCATAGTAAAATTTTATGATTCGAAAATCATTTATATAGTCATATTTTTAAAAAGTTCATATACATGGGCCGTTAATAATTTTATAGCAGCAATTTATACCACTGATTTATGGGAGAAAGTCGAATTCCCAAGATGCATAGCTAACTCTAAATCCATTGAGGATTCTACCAATAAATAATTTGTTAGTTTCCAGTAAAGCACGTTCCACGTCGCTGTGTTGAGAACACATTATCTAAACTTAAAGCCATTCTATAGTGTTTACTAGGAAGATGCGATGCAATTAAAACATTGTTAGTATGCTATTATTTTTTGTCCAAAGGTTACGCCCAACTCGAGCTTTCGATTGCTTTTTAACTTATTTCAAAGTCCTGATTGCTCTTTATACTATATTTATATATACATTCGTGCATATTATTTTTATAAATCAATTTTAATAATTATTCCTAAAATGTATGTAATGTGTGTAAATAATTATTCATAAAATGTGGTGGTCGCATATACATTTTAAGAAATAAAATTTTGTCGGCATAGGTGTCGTAATAGGCGACAGAGGCCAACAAACTTGAAGATGGGCAGCGCCCTTCTTAAAATAATTGGAAAATAAAAATCTGAGGTTGTCAACCCGCCTGCCAAATGTGGCTAATAAGGCAAACATAGGGATGTTCTTTCGGGAGGCCTATGTTTAGCAGTGAACATTGATAGTGTTAGATTATTAAGTATTTCTTTTTATGTCAAGTTTCTAAACGATTAATCGTCATTTTAAGATATTCTTTTATTATCTACATAATGCTATTTCCTATATAAAAATAGTTGAGACTTAATTTTAATTTCTAACGTTTAAGAATTATAAAAATAACTTCCTTACTAATAATCAATATTTTACAAATAATTATATTCACTTAATTAATCACTCAAATAAAAAAGTACTTATGTTTCAAATGTTATTGTAACTAGGCAACTAGCGAGCCAAGATGGAGGCATTAGACTGAATAAGTGACGAAGCCTGATTTGTTAAAATTTATTAAATAGTTTAAAAGACATCCAGAGCTATTAATTTTATAATAGGCTTTAAAAATGAAGGAATGAATGAGTTGGTAAATATTAGAAATAATTATGAATAAGATGTTATCATTTGCAAAAAGTTTGGTCCTTATTACAATTTTCGAATAGAAATTGTAATCATAACTATGTTAAACCAGCTGATGCTACAGTGTTTGCTCAATTCACTTACTCGTACTCGTATGTCTGGAGATCACGCTAATGGATTGGGTTAAGTCGAGAAACAGAATAGCGGGTAACAATTATATTGTAGTTAGACAAACATTGTATACCAAGTTAACCTTTAATTAAATATTTGTTTAATATAATATATGCACCAGTCAGGTCTTCGCTTCGTTTCTTTAATTCGCAGGCATCACCGCAAAGGGGGCATCGGTGAGTAAGCTTCCGATAAAAATTATAAATTTTACTATTAAAAAAATGGATGTTGAAAAATAAATCTCCCGCTTCTACAAATGCACTAAATGAATTCAGCTTTTATTTATTACGATAAATAATGCAAAATGTAAAAAATATGCTAATTTCACGAATTTGTATTTATAACTATGTAAACAAATAGTTAAAATGAAATAATATTTAAAAAGAATGCTTAAAATATGATTTAAAAAAAGTTCATATGGGGAATGGAATATCGCTATTTAAAAGTCCGGGAAACAGTATTAAAACATTTAAGTTAAATAAAAAAATTAAAATGATAATTTAGGACATCATTTGCTATAAAATCCTAGACAGCCAAAAAGTTAAATCCGGCACTTCTTAATGCATTATGTTTATTCATCGTAAACTTCAGTTTTAGGGTGATAACAGTAGTTTTTAGGTCAAAAGTATAATAATGTAGACTAAATCAGCGTTTCTTAAACCTTTTTGGGGATTTGCATCTTTTAAAATATTAAAGGCCGATTTTAAAATAACCGGATAAAAACAATCCAAAACGACCTCAACTAATTAAAAATTACAGTTTTTTAACTGAAATACTCCAATGGTTTTAATTTTATGTTAATCATCATCATCATTGTCATTACTTGACATGTCCATTGCTGTACATAGACTGCTCCCAAGAGATATCACAAAGCATGGTCCTAAGCCACCTGCATCCAACGACTCCCTGCATGTCTTATCAGGGCGTCACTTCATCAAGTGGAGAGTCGCCCGACACTTCATCTACTGGTACGAGACTGCCACTCAAAAACTTCCCATCGTTTTTTTTTATAGAAGAGGGGGCAAACGAGCATGCGGCTCACCTGATGTTAAGTGACTACCGCCGCCCATGATCAACCGCAACACCAGGAGAATCGCGGGTGTGTTGCCGGCCCTTTAGAAAGGAGTAAGCTCTTTTCTTGAAGGTCCCCAGGTCGTATCGGTCCGGAAAAATCGCCGGTGGTAAACTATTCCACAGAGAGGTGGTACGTGGAAGAAAACTCCTTGTGAAACGTACAGTGGTGGACCGCCAAGCATCCAGATGGTGTGGATGGTATCGGGACGTTTGCCGTGTAGTGCGTTCACGAAATTTGGCAGCTGGGATTAATCCGAACAATTCCTCAGAGCACTCCCCGTGATAGATGCGATAAAATACGCAAAGAGATGCAACATCTCTTCGCAGCGCCAGTGAATCGAGCCGATCGGAAAGCACTCGGTCCTCGACGATTCGAGCCGCTCTGCGCTGGATGCGGTCAAGTGGAAGGAGCTGGTACTGGGGAGCCCCAGCCCAGAGATGGGAACAGTATTCCATGTGCGGCCGAACCTGCGCCTTGTAAAGTTGCAGGCGGTGTGCCGGCATGAAATACTGTACCGCTCTGCTGAGCACGTCAAGCTTTTTAGAGGCCAATTTGGCCTTCCCTTCCAAGTGACCACGAAACTGCACGTCACTCGATATGTCGACGCCGAGGATTCTGATACTGGCTGAGGCAACAAGGGAAGTGCCTTGAAACTGAGGAGATACGACAAAGGGGTTCTTTTTAGCGGTTAACGCGCAAACTTGTGTCTTCTGAGGGTTAAACTGGACTAGATTTAGTCGTCCCCAATCCGAGACTCTGTTCAGCAAAGACTCGACTTCAGACACAAGTTTGTCCCGGCACTCGGAGACGTTTTCCCGAGAAATATTGGCTCGGCCGGTGTAAAGAGCATCACTAGTGCTGTCATCTGCATAGCAATGAATGTTACGGGTATGCAACATATCATTGATATGCAGAAGAAACAGCGTTGGCGATAGCACGCAGCCCTGTGGAACACCAGCATTAATAGGCTTGCAATCGGAGCTTGCACCGTCTACAACGATCTTGATGCTCCGATCTGCAAGAAAGCTGGTGATCCAATCGCACAATTTCTCGGGAAGCCCATAGGAAGGGAGCTTCGAAAGAAGCGCTTTGTGCCAAACCCGATCGAAGGCCTTCGCAATGTCCAAACTAACGGCTAATGCCTCAACCTTGAACTCTACTGCCTCCGCTCATCTGTGAGTGAGGTAGACCAGAAGATCACCAGCTGACCGATCACGGCGAAAACCGTATTGGCGGTCACTAATCAGCTGGTGATCCTCAAGGTACCTCATGAGCTCGCAGTTTACAATGGACTCCATTGTTTTGGAGAACAAGGAGGTGATGGCGATTGGCCGGTAGTTGGACGGGTCTGAGCGGTCGCCTTTTTTAGGGATTGGGTGGACGAAAGCCGTCTTTCATAATTTTGGGACTACGCCTAGGGAGTAGGAGTACCGGAAAAGACGCGTTAAAACCGGTGCCAACTCTAGAGCACACGTCCTCAGCACAATTGGGGGGATTCCGTCAGGCCCACTCGTCTTGTGGATGTCCAGGGAGAGGAGTGCTTTGCGTACCGAGCGCTGTGTGAACTGCACTTCCGGCATGGAGCACTCACACCACGGGATGGTCGGCGGCGTACTCCCCCCGTCATCGAGAGTCGAGTTAGACGCAAAGAAAGAGCCTAGAAGATCGGCTTTCTCCTTTGCAGTATGGGTCAGTGAGTCGTCCTCCCTGTGCAGAGATGGAAGAGATGGCTGACAGAAATTCCCCTGGACAGCCTTGGCGAGAGATCAGAATGCACGGGTTCCAGAAGGAAGGCGAACTAGTTTCTCGCCAATTCTGCCTATGTGCTCTGACTTTGCCTTGGCAATGACTCTTTTGAAGGACCTAGAGGCGAAATTATACTTCTTTTTTAGATCGCTGGTGTTTACATCCCGGGACGCTGATGCATCAACCCAGGCTTGGTAGCAATCCTGCTTATAGCATGATGCTATTTTACAGGAGCGACCAAACCATGGCCGAGATTTGCCTCCAATGGGCACCACAGAGGAAGGAATAAAAATTTCCATACCCTGAAGTACCACATCAGTAACAGAATCCGCAACAACGTTGGGATCATCCGGCGAGAAGCAAACCCGCCCCCAAGGGTAGGATGCAAAGAAAGACCGCATCCCATCCCAATCGGCTGACCTATAGTGCCAAACCCGGCGGCAGCCTGCAGAATGCAACCGCGATTTCGCGTGAGTGACACAACACTCCGGACCAGACAATGGTCCGAGGAGCCTAAAGGGGCGTCGACGGAAATGTGATATCCGTCCGGGTGAGAGGTCAGCAGAAGGTCCAACAGGGAAGGTGCATGATCCTCCACATCTGGAATCCGCGTAGGCTAAGTAACCAGTTGTGTCAGACCATACGCCAAGGCAAAATCATGAACAGATCTCCCCGCATGATCGGTTAAACGTGAACCAAGCCATTCGGCGTGATGGGCGTTAAAGTCGCCGAGGATCACACTCTCTGCGGAGGGTATCTGCTGTAGCAACGAATCTGCAGCCATTTGGACGTGGTCGAAGAGTCGGTCTGTTTCGGCATTACCGCTATGCGACCTATAGAGGCACCCGTAGACGCGCGGATGGTCGTCGCTGTCTACGCGTAGCCAAAGGATGGACAGCTCCGAACCTTCAAGTCTGCCGAGGCGTCGAGAACAGATGTCCTCTCTGACGTAAACGCAAACTCCAGCCCGAGGCACAAAGGAGTGTTCCAGTTTGTACCCCGGGTAGGAGAGATATGAGACATCAGCCGGAGAGGACACCTGCGTCTCGGTCAGAAAGAGCAGAGCCGGCCTCACCGTCTCGAGATGGTAGTGGACGGCGTTTAGGTTAGAGTGAAGTCCCCTGATATTGCAGAAATTCACGGACAGCGTGGCAGGGGTCGCCTTAGTCTTGTTGCTCCGTTTGCCCCGAGCAGTTGTAGTCTTGAGCGGACTCCCCCCCCAGAATACGCGGGGCAGCCTGAGCACCCACGCTCAGAAGTGATAACATGGTTCTTCGACCTATATGACTGGCCCATTGCCACTTCACCTTACTAATCCGTTGGTCTGTATTGGTCATTCTGGTTCTACTGCAGATATCCTCATTCCTTAGTTTATCATGCTGAGAAACCCCGAGAATAGCCCTTTCCATAGCTCGCTGAGTGACCTTGAGCTTCCTCATACGGCCAGCAGTGAAGGACCACGTCTCAGTATCAAATAATCGCTGGTAACACGCCCTGGTTATAAAATTTCGTTTTCAAGGTTTGTGTAATACCTACACGACGAGATGTGTCGTAATTACACAAACGCTTCATGACAAGAGTGATGTACTCGCAGTTTCCTTAGGTGTCGTAAGTGGCGACAGAGGGAAATAAAAGCAGAAGATGGGAAGCAGCATTTTTCTGATAACAGCAAAATAACAATAAAGAAACAACCTACTCGCCAAGCGTGACAACTATGTCCACCCCCCACAATAAGAGTTAAGAGAATGACAGTGGAGAAACGGCCCCCAGTCTCCGACGGCCCTGTCAGTCCCGGCTACGGTAACGACCATAGTAAAGACAGGGCAGGATATGCCAATAAAAATTTCCGATGGACATTCGGTTGCCACCTAAGATGACTCGACTTGACAACACATAACGCACGCACCCTGAGGAATGACAGGAAGGTCGTGGAGCTGGAAATTGGTGACAGTAAAAACTGCCGATTGAATTACCAATATTGACACTTTAATTACCAACGGCAATTAAAATTTAAAATACTCTAATAATTAATCACACTTAACACTTTAGTTTACTTTATTTCAATCCGAGGTCTTCGCTTGTGTCGCCAATTCAATACTGCCTCGGTCGCGGCCCTCAACGGTCTTTTCCACCGAAACATCCAGATTATTCCAGCAAATGCCGCCCCCAGCCGACCAGGTGCAGAAAGTTCGAGTGTGGAGCCTTCTAGAAAGCTTAGATCCTCCATTCGATACTAGATAGCGCTAGTGGGAGAGTTCTAGAAAGATCTTGACGCTCCTATTTCTGCTGCTTGATGGCGCTAATAATCAGCTGCCCCATATTAGGCGCTAATTATAGCGCGCAACAACATTATACGATTATCCGAGTTCCAGTATTTAACACTCTCGGAGGTTTCGTTAGATAATGTTCCGACAATCTTCAACTCATCATGGGCAGCAATGTTTTTGCTTTAGATAATAATCATTTTCAATATTACAAAATCCTTTTTACAACTCTATTAGGGTCTCGCATACAGACTGGTTGAATCTTGCAAAAAAAAATATTTGCGAATATTTGAACAAAAATTCACGGTCAAGATCTCGTCATCTATTTTCCATTATCTTTTAAATTATTTGAATGATTTTGTATTATGGAAGGGGTCAGTGGTCTCAAAATTAAGATTAATGATATCACTAATTGAAAATAATTTATCATGGAATTATCGGGAGAGGAATGTACCTTTCAACGAAAATACTATTTGCTCCGTCATTTATATTAATCTAGATTAAACAATAGAATTGTTCTTTGAGTTTGTTTTAATTCACTAATTCATTAAGGCCTCTGTAAAGAACGCTGCTGGATATAGCCAACTTCTCCATAAATTGTTTAATAGAAGAAGGATGATTGCTGTAGTTGCCATGCTTGGCAGGCGGCTTGGCAACAACCAAACCTATTTGTTTGTTGTTTGGCCTATATTATTAGTATTTATTTCATTGAACGATTAGTCTAATAACCAAATCATATAAATACCAAATAATATATATTGTTTTTATAAGGGTATGTTCGTGTTTTGATGATTTATATGGTGCATATTAGTGAGTAAAAAATATAAATGTTTCTATTTCTTCGATAATTTAGGAATTTAAAACCAAAACTGATCATTTTTTAAACCTATTTTAATCATGTTTAAAACATTTAGTAAACAAGTAGTATATTTAGCATGACAAAACCAATGTAATGTCCTCCAAACTTAATTGCAGTCAAGGTGGCTAGTCTCAACGCAGACTAGCCATCTGCGTAGGACAGGATCATAGTGCACTAGTGTATCTGCAAGCACTAGTGCAATCTATATTTCCTCACTCTCATAGTCAATCTGACACGAGAGGTCGGGCACAGGACAAACGGCTTAACGTGCTTTCCAAGCAACGGGGTTACAACACCGCCAATTTTCTGATTTCGGGCTACTGCTATGAATATCTTTACAAAGACAACCAATTTTAACCAAAATTAATACATTGTTGGTAATAACAATTTGCGATGTAATTGTTATAAAATTAGTAATATCGATATGTACATCATTTTTCTTCCTTTTTATTCAAATTAACATGTTTATGTGTGGGAGCTGCAATAGCTGTAGCGGTAGTAATTGTTGTACTTGTTGTTACATTATTCGTACGTACGTCACTCACTAGAGGGCGCACTGAAAACCAGCTTCGTGGATAACACCACGAAATTATGCTGAGTGTAATCCTTTTATAACAAATCCGTACACATAATAAAGCTTTGACTGAATTGCTTACATTTTATTTAGGACTTAGTTTCATTTTAGTCTGTAGTTAGAAGTTGTTTAGTTAATAATATTTTAGTAACATATGTGTTGGTGTTTGTTGTAATAAATCATTTTTTTCTTTATTTCTATTTCTGATTCTGACCCGACTTCGGATTCGAATCCAGAAGCTCGTGATTAGCAATTTCGCTATTAACTACCAGTCTAACAAGGTGGTCACGTATTGTAACATGTAAGATCTGTAGCTGAAGCATGGTCCTTCACTTGTCGCCGTATGAGGAAGTTTGAGGTCGCTCAGCGAGACTATGCTCGGGGTTTCTCTGCGTGACAAACTTAGAAATGGGAATATCCGCAGTAGAACCAATGTCACTGACATAACCCAACGGTTTATTTATTTTATTTATTTATTTATTTAAACTTAACTGCTAAAAACTTACATGTAACACCTTAAGCTAAAGGGTACATAGGGCGGACTTAATGCCATGTGGCATTCTCAGATTTCAGATTCTTCTCAGATTCTTAATAAACAGAATAAATCTGTTGTAATATGTGGAGACTTTAATATCAATCTCCTAGAAGCTTCCTCCACTAATATTAAATTTAGATCATTGTTTAAATCTTATGGTCTTTTTAATTTATTTTTGGAGCCAACACGTATTGCTGAATCTAGTGCAACATGTATAGATAACATTTTTACAAATGTTAAGCCGTTCAATAAATGTATTAATCAAAAATTGAGCTCTGATCACTGTGGACAATTTGTTTCATTACCTTATGTTCACAAAAAGCAAGTAGATAAAAAAGTAGTGTTTGTTCCAGTAAATGCGCATCGCTTGGAGAAATTTAGAAGTAACATAGTAAAAAAACTTCCATTACTTTCATACCAAAATAATCCAAATTTTTTGTATGCAAAATTATTTAAGCTCATTTGCAATGAATTTAATAATACTTTTACTTCTAAAACATTCTCCTTGAATAATCGTAAAGCATTTAGTGAATGGGCGACGGTAGGAGTCCATAAAAGTAGACAAAGGTTATATGAACTTTACAATGAAAGGTCATATAATCCTAGCGTCGAATTTAGGGAATATGTAAAAAAATATTCCAAAATATTTAAAAGAGTGTGCTACTTAGCCAAGTCATTGTATTTAAGCAACAAAATAAAGACTGCTTCTAATAAAATTAAAATGACATGGAGTATAATTAATAGTGAAACTGGTAAGGTCAACTCTCGCAATTCAAACTACCAGTTAAGTTTTAACAATAAATTAACTAAATCAGATCAGGACGTTGCAATGGTTTTTGAGAAATATTTTACTGATATTCCGATCTTAACCACTAAGTCACTGAATTCTTCTCCTACCGTCGCCGAATCATTACTTAAACAAAATGTAAATGTGTGTACAAAGAATTTTACATTTCATAAAGTTTCATCAAAAGATATTGTAAAATATTTTAAGACTATTGATATTAAGAGAACCGCCGATCTGTGGGGGATTTCTGTTAAAGTTATTGCGTCTATAATAGATACAATCGCACCTCAACTATCTATTATTTTTAATAGTAGTATCAAATCTGGTGTGTTTCCTGATTTAATGAAGCATAGTAAAGTAATACCTTTATTTAAATCTGGTAGTACATTGGACCCCGCTAATTTTAGACCTATTTCTGTACTGCCAACACTTAGTAAAATTTTTGAAAAAATTATTCTTGATCAATTGTTAATTTTTTTTAATGTAAATAAATTACTTCATAAAAATCAATTTGGTTTCGCAAGGGGTCGCTCGACAACTGATGCTGGTGTTGAGCTGATTAAATATATATTTAATGCATGGGAGAATTCACAGGATGCTTTGGGTTTGTTCTGTGACCTATCCAAGGCCTTTGATTGTGTTCACCATGAAACATTAATCAGGAAACTTCAACACTACGGTGTAAGAAATGATGCTCTTAAATTAATTATTTCATATTTAAGTGACAGAACACAAAAAGTTGTTATTAATAGTATGAGTTCTTCCGGGTCGATTGTACAAATGGGCGTGCCTCAGGGCTCAATTCTTGGCCCCTTTCTGTTTCTTGTATATATTAATGACTTACCTTACATAGTAGGGGATAACCATGATATAGTATTATTTGCTGATGATACTTCATTAATTTTCAATTTAAAACGACAGTTATTAAATTACGACGAAGTAAATAATGCTATAGCTAAGTTAGTCAATTGGTTTAATGTTAATAATTTGCATTTGAATGGAACTAAAACTAAATGTATGAAATTCGTAACTCCTAATGTTAAACATGTCAATACTAATCTAATTTTAAATGGGGAGGAACTGAGTCTTGTTGATACCACCATTTTTCTTGGAATCACACTGGACGCAAAGCTTCAATGGCTCCCTCATATATCAAAACTAGCTAGCAGACTTAGTTCTGCAGCATATGCTGTAAAAAAGATTAGAACTCTTACCAGTGTTGAAACAGCTAGAATAGTTTACTTCAGTTATTTCCATAGCATTATGTCGTATGGTATTTTGCTATGGGGACACGCGACTGACACTGAAATTATATTTATTTTACAGAAGAGGGCCATTAGAGCAATATATAATTTAAAACCAAAAGAGTCACTGAGACAAAAATTTAAAGAAATTAATATATTAACTCTGGCCTCTCAATACATTTATGAAAATGTAATGTACGTACACAAAAATAAAAGTAGTTTTGCGAAAATGAGTGATATTCATTCTGTAAATACTAGGAACAGACACAAGCTGGTAGTACCAGTTACTCGACTCCACCGAGTCAGTGATTCATTCTTGGGGCGATGTATACGCTTTTACAACAAAATCCCAGAAAATATACAAAATTTGTCATACACAAAGTTCAAAAATGTTATTAAACTAAGTTTGTATAAAAAGGGTTATTATAATATTAAGGAATTTATAGATGATAATAACCCCTGGGAAGGGTGATCGCTACCAAGCTATTTCTAATTTGTCTTGTGTTGTTGATTGTAAACATGATCGTAAGCTATTATTAAAAAAAATAAAAATAGTCCCGCTGGGTTTCTTGCTGGTTCTTCCCAGGACAGAGGTTTTTTTGCGAACCAGTGGTAAATTAAAAAAATGACTTTCAATAAGTATTTTTATAATCTACATTGAATAAAAAAGTTTCTATTTCTATTTCTATTTCTATTTCTGCCAGTCAACCCTGGGTGCCAAGGACAATTGTTGGCAGGTGCGACCATTATACATAAATAAGTGCACATACATACACATACATATATACAAAGTACATACATACACAATACATTTAAATATACACATATAGTATAAATATATGTACAATAATGCATATATATATATATATATATATATATATATATATATATATATATATATACATGCTTATTAACTTCGTAAATAAATATCCAAATGAATGATATATAATATAATATAATGTTTGAATAATATATAATGAAATAAATATTTGAAGTAAAAAAAGAAGAAATGAAAGAAAAGAAATAAGGAAAAATAATGTCAATTGGTAGTTGCCTTCAGGTAATGTTCTCGGAGAAGAACTTTGAAAACTTTTTTATTTGTAGCATTCTTAATAATTTTGGGGAGGGTATTCCAAAGTTGTATAGCTTGTATCGCAAAAGAAGACCTAAAAAAATTAGAGCTATGCTGTGGAAACCTTAACCTCAGACGGTTTGACTGTCGGGATATTCGACCGTCGATCGAATGAAAAAAATGAAAATTATCCCTAAGATAAGAATGCAACCTTGGATCGTTTAAAATTGAATAAAGTACAAGTAAAATTCTAGAGCATCGCCTTTGACGTATAGGTAGCCATTTAAGATTTGAACGTTAGGATGATATGTGGTCATACTTACGTAAACCAAAAATAAACCTTATGGAATTATTAAGAAGGCGCTCCAACTTATTTAGAAGATTATCTGACAGATCTGGGTAACATACATCGGCACAGTCGATAATAGGTAAAATGAGGGAATGAATCAGTGTAAGCTTGGTTTTGAAATGTAGGAAATTTTTAAGACGATAAAGGGAACGCAAGGTAGCAACAACTTTACGACTAACTTCAGATATCTACAATTTCCAGGTCATAGTTTTATCCATGTATAGGCCAAGATTTTTTATAGAATCACAATATGGAATCAAAGTTCCATTATAAATTACAGGAGAGAGATTTTCATAACCAACCTTTAATTTCAAACTTAGCCAATAATTGCAAACTTTTTTTTTTTTTTTATAGAATAGGGTGACAAACGAGCACACAGTCCACCTGATGGTAAGTGGTTGCTGTGGCCCATAGACATCTACATCTATCCTCGATTACGAATCAAAATGCAGATGCGTTGTCACCCGTGAGGACTAAGATGGAATGCCTCGTTTCCAGTAAAAAGGGTCTCCGGTTCTCTACACTCACCATACGAAATACAGCAGCGTTAAGCTACTATTTCACGCTGGTATTCTGTGAGAGCGTGGTCCTTCCCCGGTCGAGCCGACCCATTCGTGATACAACTATACTACTAATACAATTGCAGCATGGCTCTACTACGTTGAAAAATTTTGAATATTATAACTTTGCATTTGGCAGGATTAACAGAAACGCCATATTTACATGACCATTCTCTTATGGCTTCCAGGTTATCATTTAGTTTGTGTATTACAAAGTTAAAATTATTTAAGTCTGACTGTACATAGAGCTGGAGATCATCCGCATACAGATGGAACATCCGCATCCGAAAACTCTAAAAGTGAGGAGATAGAATTTATAAATAAGGAAAACATAATAGGAAAAAGTATTCCGCCTTGCGGCACACCAGATTCAATTTCAGCCCATGCAGAAAACCGCTGACCTGAGCGAACTGATTGCTGGCGACCGCGAATATAAAAAGAAAACCATTTCAAGGCTGGGGATGAAACGTCAAGGATGGAACGTCCCCCCTCTCCTAGATGAAGTGACGACCTGGTAAAACATGCAGGAAGTCGATGGATGGAGGTGGCTTAGAACCGTGCTGTGAGACCTGTGATCAACAGTGGACCTGTGAAGGGCTGTAATGATAATGATGTACTATCTAAAACCTGTACTATCGTAAAGACCATGTTAGCTCAGGTGCAAAGTATTTACCATTAATTTTTTTGTACACGAAAGATATACGTGTTCGATCCTCACCAATGAATATAAACAATGAATTTGTTAATTTCATTTTAAACCGCCGTCACACCACATGCTTATAGATGAAAAAAAAAAACATCTTGAGGCAGCCATCCATGTTTGTCCACTCAAACATTTCAAGGACATGTGAAGTCCACCAGTACACACTGGACTAGCACGGCGGAAAAGCTGAAGCGCTAAGCGTTCGCTGTAAACTTTACCGTACGCGAGTAACCTGGGTTTGATCCCGGTGGGCAACAATTATATAGTCAATTTTATTTGGTGATTTACTAAGTTCTTATAGGAGGCCTGTTCAGCAGTGTACTTGGGAAGGGCTATAATGATGATGATGATACGATTTTATACTTTTACTTAATATCGCAGTAAAAATTGCAATCATTTCATGCAAAATATTAGGTATATTAAATTATTTCATTGGTTAAACTAATGCGTAATTTTTATTAATTTATGTATTTTTCTTGAACGTGTTACAAGTCATAAGGGTATAAGTACGTAGAAAAATGATTTAAAATCTTATAAATATTATAAATACTTAATCAGATGTATTACAGGGTACCACACATCAAGTACAGACAGACGCCAGCCTGTTTGTTTTAGCAAGATTGAGTGCAAACTTTTCTTGAGCACTCTTCGGTTTTTTATACATGCGAGTAGTAAATTACTTTGCCTTCTGTTACATGTTTCGTGAATTTATCGTATTTTGTTAAGTGTATATTATTAAATAATATAACTAAATATAAATAATTTCAAATTGATTTCATATTACTGTAAAATTAAGTATCAAAGGAAATAATTGAAGAGTGCGCAGGAATTGCACGGCTTAATTCCTCTTTGTTCCTTCATCGGTATACCAGACGATTGGCTGATCTCCACCACTTAGTTGTTTATATATCATATATTAAAATTAAAATCTCTTTGTTGCCAAACGATTTGCTTCATTGTTCAGAACGTGTATAGCAAATAAGTGGAGTATCCAGCAACGTCTTCCATACGATTAAAACGCTAACCTACCATCTACACATCTTACCAAGTATGTCTTACCATTTTCGGGTGCATCGACACTTACTATTATGTGAAACGATAATGAAGCGCTGTATTATATTTAATAGCTTAAAATGCCTTGGATCTTGTAAGGGGTCAATGTATTTCACTTAATGCTTCAAAACGAAAGAAGCTATAACTGGTGTTTAAGAATCAGATATTAAAATTTCTTCAAAGCTTTAATTTGCTCTTATTCAGGAAAAGAAACTCGATCACTTAAAATGAAGAGTACTTAAGAACGTTTAACAACTTCCGAAAAGCACTTATATAGAGGACTGGTTAATGGTCAGCTTGTAAACAATTTACAAGACAATAATACATTGAGCCATTATTTTCATACTTTTTATTAAATAACTTATCATTTTCGGCAATTAAGGCATTTTTTACTTTGAAGGAATCAAGTATACTATTTACGGGATGGTGAAAAGTGCGAAGTGTTTGTGTGTGCATGTTTGTGTTTGATGAAAATAATACAGAAGAATAATAAAAGAATGCAAAATATTAAACGATACAAATATTAAATAAAAGTAGAAGACAAGAAGTGATATCCATGATTTTAATGTCATCTTTGTCACACATCCACGACTTTTTCTGGCAACAGGAGGGAGATACTTAAAAATTAGTTATAGTTATTAAACAGATAACATAGCGGAAATGTTGATTTGTTTGAAAAATGTAAAGATTAATATTTCTTACTATAATTTTAGTTATATTTTAAATTAATTCGATTAAAAATTGGTTGCCCGTAAAGTCGGTATACGGGCGAAAGTTTTACGTGACAACGACTTTGAGTGGTAAAATAATTTTAATGTGAATATTCATTCGTATAGTAGGAAGAAGGATGAAATAACACTTTTTATGTCTGTCTCTCTCGCTCTTAGGCGGGCTAACCATGCCCGAGTGGAAGGGACGCGTGCCTCTCACTCGCTCTCATTGTGAGCGCATAACGTGAGCGGAGCGTAACGCAGTTTCTTGAAGTGTCACCCGGCAAACCAATTTATAAGACGTTGTCACGTCAAAAATGAATAAATCAAACCACACAGTAGGTGTTCGTAGAAGTAGAAAATTTAAAAAGTTTTGACTCTGCTTTCTCATGCGCAAAAAATTAAAGAGCAAACCACTGAGTCGTTGCTTTGTGTATCAATATAATATTCTAGAAATTTATAAACTTTTACTTAAAACTAAATTCTCAATTAAATTACAGCTTGTAACAAAAAAATACCTCAATATCAACTAGCGACATCTGTTGAGTGGAAGATTATTATAAGCCTTTATTACTCTAATTAGTAACGTTAATGGGAGTTCTTACCAAGTAGAACTTACTGGTAAGACCACTGGGGAAGAAAACTCTCAATAGTTCTACTCTTTAAAGTACTAGACAAGCATAAACTTGCAAGAGGCAGTAGGGTAGCTCTAGTTTGTATACCTTGCATATTAATACTACTGATATTGTCTTCTGAGACAAAAATATATAAAAAGGGAGTTCACTTGTGCTTGTGCATATAATCGGTTTTAAAAAAAGTTAATAATCATGTATGTTACATATTTCATCAACACAAAACAAATAAGAAATAGCTTGGTAGCGATCACCTCATTCCCAGGCATTATTATCATCGATAAATTCCTTAATATTATAATAACGCTTTTTATACACATAGTTTAATAAAAATTTTAAACTTTGAGTAGGTCAAATTTTGTATATTTTCTGGGATTTTGTTGTGAAAGCGTATAAATCACCCCAAGAATGAATTACTGACTCGGTGGAGTACTGGGAATACCCCTGAGTTTCACCAGAAATCACCAAAAATTTTATTAGGAATATTTTGAATAACTTATTTTTAATTTTTTTTGATATATTGGCAAGGTAACGAGTGCAATTACTAATATCAACTTACCTGTTTATACCGGCAACCACGTATTAGAGACCAGTAAAACGGTAGGCAACCCACCTATTGCATATTATGTAAGTTGTAAGCTTGTCAACCCTATTGATATATGTTTACAAAACATTTTTTGTATAGGATAGGATGACAAACGAGCACACAGTTCACCTGATGGTAAGTGGTTGCTGTGGCCCATAGACATCTACATCTATCCTCGATTACGAATCAAAATGCAAATGCGTTGTCATTTGTGAGGACTTAGGTGGAATGCCTCGTTTCCAGTAAGAAGGGTCTCTGGTTTTCTACACTCACCATACGAAAAACAGCAGCATTAAGCTACTATTTGATGCTGGTATTCTGTGAGAGCGTGGTCCTTCTCCGGTCGGGCCGACTCTTTCGTGCTAACAGCTTCGAGTTAACAGATGGTTGAAAGTAGATCTTACTTCGGATCTTCTACTATAAAGTTCTGCCCTTGGCACGAAATACGCTCTACATTTTTCTGATAATAATTAAAAAAGAAGTGTTGTATAAAATACATATTTTTTAACATGTCGGTTGGAACACACTTCTTTTAGACACACACGTAATTTTAGTTAAGTAATCCATCCATGCATTCATTACAGCTTATAAAAGTCCGCAGTTGCACATAGACCTTGGCAAACCACCAACCAACCAACCAACAAGTTTGGCAACTTTGGCAAACCTCAAGATTGCCAAAGTTGCCACGCTTAGCAGGCGGTTGGACCGCAGTTTTTTTATTATTTTGAGCTGTTAACAAAAATATACTCTTATTAGTAAGTTAAAATATATTTTATGTAATATTTCAAACGCTGTTGAGATTTATGTGGCAAAGGATTAAGGCTGTGACCTAAATGATATTAACCTCAATGCGATTCAGTGGTTTGTTATCAAATCTCAGATGAACTAAAAAAAGGTAGATATCCCACCTAGAACAAGAAATTGTAACCAATTTTATAACTTTGTGTGAGTCAGAGAAATGTTGCCACTTTTTTTTAAAATTCCCTGAAAATCGAGATACAATACTACAACTATAAGAGTAATATGCGATGCGAATTCGAAAGTATATCTGTCCGTTTTAATAAATAATAACAATTTAACAATTCAAAAAAAGATGAAGCACGTAGGAGGCGTCTGTAGATCATTTAAAAGTCTTCTTGATAGATTGTCCAGTGAGCATATTATAAGCATCGATAAAACATACAACATATGTAATGTAAAACATGTTGATTATAAAAAATATCTTAATACTAATAAAACTAGTTGGAATAAAAAATAAATTGCCATGGAATTAAAAATATACTCTTTTAAATGAAAAAAGGATATTTTAGTAAACGCAAAATAGAACAAACTCCAGCCGGGGGCACAAAGGAGTATTCTAATTTGTACCTGGCTTGTGGCTGTGGCCGTAGCTTCGCCACCTCCGGGTGGTAGTGGACAGCATTAAAATTGGAAAGAAGTGTACTGACGTTGCAAAAATTCACGGATAGCGTGACAGGGGTTGCCTTGGTCTTATTGCTCCGCTTGCCTCTAGCAGTTTTAGTCGCAAGCAGAATCCCCCCCCCCTTCCCCAGAATACGGGGAGCAGCCTAAGCACCCACGCTCGGAAAGAGTAAAATAGCTTAGTCGTGGATGCTCAGCGAGGGATTCTCCGTCACCAGGAGTGGTAACCGCTTGCGGTAGTTTTTATTTGTTGCTCGCGATACCACCCCGGTTCAAGCTGGCCGACCCATGCGACTTCAATAGCCGCTGCGAGGCTCCACTGTCAAATCAAAGGGATAACTGCCATTTTGGTTCATTTCAGCTCAGTTATATATTTTTTATAGGATAGGGTGACAAACGAGCATACGGTTCAACTGATGGTAAGTGGTTGCCGTGGCCCATAGACTTCTACATATATCCTCGATTACGAATTAAAACGCAGACGCGTTGTCACCCCTGAGGACTAAGATGGAATGCCTTGTTTCTAGTAAAAAGGGTCTCCGGTTCTCTACACTCACCATACGAAACAGCAGAATTAAGCTGGTATTTTACGCTGGTATTCCGTGAGAGCTACTAATAGTATAACTGCAGTATGGCTCTACCACGTAAAAAAATCATCTTATTAAAATATTCGTTGGTAGCCTAAAATCACAAATATTTTTTGATAGTAAAATAGTTCATAAGTACTCAACAATTATAACAGAAACATCAGCGACTTAAAAAATTAAATGTTTAACTTGACTTCAATGTGATGTAACATACTAACAAAGAGTTAAAAAAATATATATTGACTACAAATATTTTTATAACTTAGCCTAAAATTAATTACCCAAGTCTTGGACTATTAGAAATAAGAGAAATACTGTCAATATTCTTCCGTTACGTAATCTCGAACCATTGACATTCGTGCTTCGAATAACCTTCAAAATTGTGTTGGAATAACAAATTAAAATATATTTAAATTAATGTTTACGAGTGAAACGATATTGCTTCAGACTTTTTGTTCACGTTAGCATTGTTTTTGCACCATTTAACTACACAGGACGGTATTTTGTAGGCAAATTTACTGCACGACGCCCTGGGAAGTACTGAGCGAAAATGAGCGTAGTTTGATGCATGTGTGTGCGTGAACGCGTGTGCTTACATAAAGGAGCGGAGTTTTTTGGCTTTACCAATAACAAAGGCGCTGTATCTACCTTTTTTATTTCATCTGAGTATTAAATATAGCGATCGAATGTGCCCGGTATTATTACATGCGGGTAACAACGCATGTCGAAATTTTAACGGTCGGTTAATTTTTAGGGGTATAAATTTTGATGGCACTTTCCTTCGAAAATATCTCGCTTGAGAATTAAAAATTGATTTTTATTTTACGGCTAGACAACGCTCCAAATGCTTAAAGAATCAAAGCTCAGCTCGTTGTAACTGTTGGCGACGCGCCTATAAGAATATTTCAGTTTATTATGTCAACCGATGACGAATAACTTTTCAAAGACTTATTGTCCAATAGAAATGTTCTGATAAGAAAATGCTTAGTTAAATCTTAAAGAAATGTCGAATTAATGATATGAAGGTCTTGGGTTCGACTCCCAGGCCGGACTAGTTTACTGTTTTCTAAGTAATATCTTTCAATAAATTCATATAGGGAATTTTATGTTATAAATTATGTTACCGGATTTGTTCCCCGGTTAAAATCGTCTTTCCAACGATGTAAATTCAAAGGAATATTAAAGTGAAGTTAGAGATCGGATTTGTTCCCCGGTCGAGATGATCACTCTGTGCATAAACAGAATTAACGGAAGTTAATTGCATAAGTATTGTCTTGTATAAGTATGATACGTTTTGTACGAAAACAAATGCCTATTTGTTATGATTGATTAATGAAAACATTCATTTGTATTGTTATCTGATAAGAAACATGATAACTGATAAGAATCTTATCAGAGATAGTTTCCTACTGTTTGAAAATTATGTAGAAGCACTTATTTATTTAATATTGTTAAAATTAAGTGTATTTCAGACTTTCATTTTTTCTGATAGCCGAGAGCCGTGCAAAGTTAGTTTTTCAAATAGTGTGAGTTCACGGAAGCACGCTGGCCACGCCCTTAGGAGGCCGAATATGTAAAAATTTAAAATGTTTGTAATTTCAGCAATTTATGTAAAAATGACTTGTAAAACATTTCAGGTTGATTGTACGTGCTAAAAAGGTGAATTCTGTGTTATTTTTATGTGAAAATTCCTGTGTATAAGTGAAATAATGATAGTTTTGTATAAGAAATTTAAAAGTGTTTTAAATAGTGAAATAAATAGAGAAAATGTAAATTAAACTATTGTATTAGTTAACATATGTATAAATTCAAGTGGGAAACATTGTATTAACTTTCTGTGTTAAATATTTAAGAAGTTTGGATTTTGAATTTGTGATTAAAATAGGCATGTTTTGTTTTATAAATTAAAGGATTTTTGTGATACGAAAAAATAATATATATCATGGTGTAGATATTGTTTTGTGCTATCTAAATAGATAACTTGTATTTATGTATGATTTATGTGAGTAAAGAAATTAAGTGAAACGTGAGAGAGTAATAGTACAAATTCATGTTGTTAAGTTGCGCAGGCACGCGAATGGCGCGGCTCACTTTCGCGTATAGTTCTGGGGGTAGCTTAGTGAACGGGTTTTATTGCAATTCGTTCGGGAATCAAACCAGCAGTCAATAAGAAGAAGAAAGAAAAAGTGTAGGGAAGTGATAGGGAAAAGTGATTACTCTCTCACGGAACGGTTTGAAGATAATTGCTGTTTTATTCCCAAGAAATTCATCCCTCAAAGTTATACAGTCCACATCGAAGAATTAAGGCGTCGGGACCGGGACGACTTCGGAAGACCCGTAATCCCCGTCTGAAACTACTTGCTGAAAAAGAACGAGGTTATCGCCCTTGTGTGTTACTCCGTTGCAGAGATCACATACGTTGTTCCCGAACCCAACGTAGGCGTTATAGGAGGCCGGATCGAGAGAAGCCTCGATTCCTCCCTTCTGTTTCTCGAAAGTCGAGTTCCGTTAGGTTCTTTTTCAATTGGTCCTTGCGAGCCAAATTCTTTTTCAATTGGTCCTTGCGAGCCGAATTCTTTTTCAATTGGACCTTCGGAGCCGGATTAAAAGGACCACCCGAACCCCGCCAGCTGGATCAAGGAACCAGCTGTGGACTGCTGGTTGTGGAAAAGAAGACCTTCGGAGTCGAGTGAAGATCAGCAACCGAAGGAAGCCGGAGGTTTGAGCTGAAGCAATAGGACCAAAGGCCAGAAGACCAGGACGTCAGCGCTGAAGGACTGGACCTGGAACTACCGGAAGAAAGAAAACCGGGATTGCGGCCTGGGGCGTGTGCTCGTATGGGGCACGTATCGCAGCCGGGCGCAGGTGTCTTGTGAAGGCACTCATCGTGGCCAAGCAGGGCTTGGCATTTTTCCTGTGGGGCAAACGTGCTCGGCATTTTCCTGTCGGGCAAGCGTGCTCGGCATTTCCTGTCGGACGACCGTGTCCGGCATTTTCCTGTCGGATCATCAGGGTGCAGGATGAAGCATCCACCGCTGCTGCTGCCAGGCGAGGGTGCGCGTGGGCACCTGACTGCATCGCGGCCGGAGGAGGGCGCTCGGACGAGGCGTCACCGGCAACTGGGCGGCGAGCACAGCATACATCCCGACCACCTAACGGTGCCAAACGGTTGGGCTCTGGCACAACACCTTCGGGTGGAGCAGTTCTCTCGAGCGAGACTGCGCTTGCACTACCGCTCGACTGTTTCGTCATATTCCTTGGCGGGACAGTTCCTAAACCTTTCCTCCATTCCATTCCTGCACGACTCCATCCCTGGACGGCTCACCTCGGTAGGCCCCGTCCAGGATTGATAGGGCTGATAGGGCTGTTAGGGTGGTAGTAGGGTTGTAGGGTTGGGAGATAAGGGGGGGGAGGGGTAGTGGTGTTAGGTTGGGGTGTAAAAGGGTTGTAGGTAAGGGGTTGTAGGGACCGTAGGGACAGTTAGGGACCGTAGGCCAACAATCACCTTCCTGCAAGATGAAGAAGGCACAAGACCAGACAGGGAGAAGCGAAGGGAGCAGGACAAGGACAGGGCTCTCAAGAAAAGCTAAAGAAGCGGAACCATCTGGAGCGACCACAGCTACTGCGTCAAATGGAGCAACTCCTTCAAGTGGAGCCACCACCAACACGTCCACATGCACGTGGGACACAGGGACGTCCGTGGCAACGACAAGCAACAGGACCGACACCAGTGGTACGCAGGCCAGCACCGCACAACAATCCGTTATTTCCAGGAGTGAAACGGTGGTCGAAAAAGTAGGTCAAAGGACCGAAGAAGCGGCATCGTCAAGGACAGTAATCGGGCACACTAGTGATAAAGGGTCACAAAGAGGTAGTAGGTCATCGCGATCGGCGAGGCTGAAAGCCGAATTAGAGGCGCGGATTAAATTCGAACGCTCAGAGCTCGAACGAGCACAGGCAGCTGCTGCCTTGGCCAAGTCTCAATTGGAGTTGGCACGACTCAACCGAGAAGAGGAGATCGACTCGAGTGAGGATGATGAAGAGCGGAATACTCAGGTGGAACCTTTCGTAAGGAGTTGGGTTCAGCAGACCATAATGAGCGCGCCGGTTAGTGTAGCACAACCCGATATTACTGATAAGGAAGCGTGTAAAGGGTCACGCCGCAAAGGGGCGGAGATCGAGCGCAACCAAGGAAATGCACAGAAAACACCCGCGAGTGAGGTGTCAGAATTGACCGAAGCGATTGTGAGTGCAATAAAAATAGCGGGTAAAGATAAGTCTTCCCAGCTTCATTTCCTCCAGGAATTACCGGTGTTCGATGGAGACCCGGGTGAATGGATAATTTTCAAAACGGTGTTTGAAGACACGAGAAGCCAATTTTCAGGGGTGCAGAATGTCGCACGCCTTAGGAGGGCATAAAAGGGCACCGCTAAGGAAGCGGTCAAGTCGTTGTTGTTTACTTTGTGTGAACCTGAAGAAATAATGAACGCTCTCGAAAGAAGATTCGGTAGGGTTGAGATGCTCATTCTAGCCGAAATCGAGAATGTAAAGCTTATGCCAAGATTGGCAGAAGAATGCCGGAATATAGGATCTTTTGCAAGTCGTATTACGAACGTGGTTGCCACGATACAAGCGTTGAATCAACCACAGTATTTGTACTCACCGGAGTTAGTGAGCCGCATAGTGGAGAAACTTGGAACTATGATTAAATTTAAATGGTTTGAATATCGAGCTCAGTATCCTTTGGAGCCAGAGTTACAGAAGATGGCCAAGTTTTTAAATTTATTGAGTGAACAATTTGGAGCGTCCTTAAACAATGAAAATGCGCCTGAAAAAAGGAAGCGTCCTGAATTCAGGAAGCAAACTGTACACACTGCAAAGGGAGGTGTACGCAGCTGTGCCGTGAGCGAGCGCTATATGCGCCGAAGTAATTCGAGCGAGCGTCTAGAACGCCGAAATAGTAAAGGGCACAACCGACAAGTGGTTATGATAACCCAGGATAAACCTGTAAGTCGGGTAACACATAAGTGTGTTATATGCAATAAGGAGCACTCGATAGTGAGTTGTTACAAGTTTAAGGACATGAATATTCGCGAGAAATGGGAAGCGGTCAAAAAAGCGAAAGTATGTTTCCAATGTTTGTCACCTAACCATAGGAGGTTAGAGTGCAAAGCGAAGAAATGTGGTGTAGAAGGATGTAGAATGTCACATCATCGAATGCTACACCGATACCCCAATGAAAAAACCTCGCCACAAGGGGACGAGGGGGGTAAAGATGCTCAGATTACAACTGTTAGTACAGTGAATGCACTGGCATGTGCATACTTAAAGATTATACCGGTCGAGTTGTATGGACCTAGAGGAAAGGTCAAGACAACAGCTCTTCTGGATGAGGGATCGACCATGACACTCATAGAGGAGTGGATGGCTCAGAAATTAGCGCCTCGCGGACGTAAAGAGGGATTACGTATCGAAGCCGTGGGAGGTAAGCGAATTAACGACGACAGTTCGTATCGCTTAAATGTTAAGATAAAGGGCATTTACTCGAGCGACTTAGAAGAGATAAGTGTACAAACAATTAAGTCACTTAACCTTTCTCCGCAGTCGGTAAGCCGAGAATTATTGCAACGGTGTTCTCATCTGACACCGATTAAAGATGAGTTGATGTATGAGAGGTCCAAACCTACCATATTAATTGGTCAGGACAATTGGCATCTCATAGTTACTCGTGAATTAATTTCAGGAGGTAAGAACCTACCTGTAGCATCGCTCACCAAACTTGTATGGGTTTTACATGGTCACATATCGGGTGGTATTAAACCGATCAAGATCGTTAACCACATTTCCACCAAGAAGGAGGAAGATATGGATAAATTGATCAAGGATTATTTTAGTTTGGAATCTCTGGGAGTGTCGGCTAGAAAGCCCGCGAACGACCCAGAAGAACGAGCCTTAAGTATTTTGAACAAAACGGTACGTCGTATACCTAATAATAGGTACGAGACTGCTTTGTTATAGCGAACAGACAATGAGTGCATGCCGTCGAATAGAGCGCAGGTGAAAAGAAACTCGACAAAAATAGCGAGTTGAAAAAGGAATATGAGAAGCAAGAATTCCTCAGCAAAAGTCCTGATTTATGGCCCAAACAAGTGGACACCATAAAAGGCTTAGAAACAGGTGAAGAAAAATCGCCAAAGGGCGTAAATGCGTTAAGAAAGCAAGAACCGTTAAGTCTACCCGACTACGGACGATTTAGCAGCTTTAAGAAATTCCTTGGGGCAACTACACGCACCTTACAAACGGTAGAAAAATTCAAGAGTTTAAGAAAGTCGGTTAAAGGACCCGACGACGCAGCCGAAAAGTCGGTTATGTGTTCCAACAAAGTTTTAGCAAAGTCGGTTAAAGGACCCGATGGCGCGTTGGACATAGCGCTCTTGAAAAAAGCGGAATTCTTAATTTGGAAGTTCGTTCAAGACGAGTGTTTTTATTCGGAAATAAAATGCTTGAAAGCAGGCAAAAGTGTTGAAAGAAGTTCACGCTTAAGTAAATTATCTATGGAAATAGGAGAAGATAACTTACTCCGTTTAAATGGACGTTTACCTTTCAAGTCTAATTTGACCGAGGAAAGTAGAAAACCTGTCATATTGGACGGTAAACACGAAATCGTTAAAATGATGATTAGGGAAGTTCATCATCATTTTGGACATGCCAATCACCAGACGGTGATGAATGAGGTGAACCAGAAATTTTATGTCTTGAACTTACGTAATGTAGTACGAAGTGTGTCACATCATTGTCAGTGGTGCAGGACATACAGATCCAAACCGCAGAACGTGCCACAAGGAAATATTCCTCTGGAGAGAATAGCTCATCATGAACCACCTTTTACATGCTCAGCTGTGGATTATTTCGGTCCTATGAGTGTGACTATAGGAAGGCGACACGAAAAACGTTGGGGTGTTTTATTCACGTGTCTGACTACCAGAGCAGTACATCTGGAATTAGCAGCCTCATTGACACCAGCGTCAATGATAACGGCGTTGAGGCGATTTATCGCCAGAAGAGGAAAACCAGCCGTTATATACAGCGATAACGGGACAAATTTCAAAGCTGCGAATAAAGAATTATTGAAAGCATGCGAAGAATGCCATGAGGGCATGAAAAATGAGTCATTTAAGAAATACATTAAATGGAAATTTATACCTCCGGGAGCACCGCACATGGGTGGCGCCTTGGAGAGGTTAGTAAGGTCGATTAAAATTGCGTTGACCGCTACGCTCAGAGAAAGGAGCCCACGAGAGGAAATTCTACATACGTTGCTTTTAGAAGCAGAGCACACAGTAAACTCCAGGCCTCTGGTAACATTCAGTATGGATAGTCCTGAAGAGGGTTTGACACCCAATCATTTTCTTCTGGGACGCTCATGTGGTGATCGACCACCTGGATTATTTCTAGAGCGGCATCTGACGGGTCAACTCAATTGGAAAGCTGCACAGAGGTTAGCCGACCATTTTTGGACAAGGTGGCTGAAGGAATACATGCCTACCTTAATACCGCGAACAGGTAATAACGGAAAGTTCATGGAACCTAAAGAGGGCGATATTGTTTTGATAATAGATCATTCGTTGCCGCGAAATACGTGGCCGAAAGGCAAAATTAGTAGAACGTTACCGGGACCAGACGGTCACACCAGAGTGGTTGACGTCGTTACTAGCACAGGTATCTTGAGGAGACCTACATCCAGAATAATAGTCCTGGTACCCGCGACGCCTCCCAAATGATGGTGCTAACGCACGGGGGGGAGATTGTTGGCGACGCGCCTATAAGAATATTTCAGTTTATTAAGTCAACTGATGACGAATAACTTTTCAAAGACTTATTGTCCAATAGAAATGTTCTGATAAGAAAATGCTTAGTTAAATCTTAAAGAAATGTCGAATTAATGATATGAAGGTCTTGGGTTCGACTCCCAGGCCGGACTAGTTTACTGTTTTCTAAGTAATATCTTTCAATAAATTCATATAGGGAATTTTATGTTATAAATTATGTTACCGGATTTGTTCCCCGGTTGAAATCGTCTTTCCAACGATGTAAATTCAAAGGAATATTAAAGTGAAGTTAGAGATCGGATTTGTTCCCCGGTCGAGATGATCACTCTGTGCATAAACAGAATTAACGGAAGTTAATTGCATAAGTATTGTCTTGTATAAGTATGATACGTTTTGTACGAAAACAAATGCCTATTTGTTATGATTGATTAATGAAAACATTCACTTGTATTGTTATCTGATAAGAAACATGATAACTGATAAGAATCTTATCAGAGATAGTTTCCTACTGTTTGAAAATTATGTAGAAGCACTTATTTATTTAATATTGTTAAAATTAAGTGTATCTCAGACTTTCATTTTTTCTGATAGCCGAGAGCCGTGCAAAGTTAGTTGTTCAAATAGTGTGAGTTCACGGAAGCACACTGGCCACGCCCTTAGGAGGCCGAATATGTAAAAATTTAAAATGTTTGTAATTTCAGCAATTTATGTAAAAATGACTTGTAAAACATTTCAGGTTGATTGTACGTGCTAAAAAGGTGAATTCTGTGTTATTTTTATGTGAAAATTCCTGTGTATAAGTGAAATAATGATAGTTTTGTATAAGAAATTTAAAAGTGTTTTAAATAGTGAAATAAATAGAGAAAATGTAAATTAAACTATTGTATTAGTTAACATATGTATAAATTCAAGTGGGAAACATTGTTTTAACTTTCTGTGTTAAATATTTAAGAAGTTTGGATTTTGAATTTGTGATTAAAATAGGCATGTTTTGTTTTATAAATTAAAGGATTTTTGTGATACGAAAAAATAATATATATCATGGTGTAGATATTGTTTTGTGCTATCTAAATAGATAACTTGTATTTATGTATGATTTATGTGAATAAAGAAATTAAGTGAAACGTGAGAGAGTAATAGTACAAATTCATGTTGTTAAGTTGCGCAGGCACGCGAATGGCGCGGCTCACTTTCGCGTATAGTTCTGGGGGTAGCTTAGTGAACGGGTTTTATTGCAATTCGTTCCTACGCGGGCCCCGTCTTTGCCCACGCAAACCCTAACATTTTAAATGAACTCCAAATAGTTCAGAACCTCTTCTGTCGTCGAGCTGCGAACGCACCTTGGTACGTCCGTAATGCCGACCTTCATCGGGACTTAGAGCTCCCAACAATTCAACAATTCCTTAAAAAACTCTCTGAGAACTTCTTCAAGGCCTCAGAGTCGCACCCAAACAATTTAATTCGTGAGGCGGCTTCTTATGCAGCCCCACCCCCCTCTCGCTATCGTGTCCGCAGGCCGAGAAACTCTCTCTCGGACCCGCCAAATAAACTGTCAAACGACCTGAACTGCCTCCTGGCGGCTCAGGCCAGTTCTAATTAAATTAATTATTATTATATTAACTAATACTATTTTGCCTTCGTAGGCACTCCCTCAGCAGCTCTTAGCCGCCTGCGCCCTCTTTTCCCAAAAGAGGGTCGCTCATGATAAGGCACAATAGAGCTTAATCAGCCAGCTGCCTGTCCCCAAAGGCGGTTTTTAGGGGGTATCACTTAGGGTCCCCGGTAGGACAGTGAGTCCCCCATAACCACGATAGACCGGCTATCGTGGTATGCGTAATGCATTTTCCGCCTCCCTACGTACAGGGTAGCCCTTTAATTGCTTCGGGCGCAAAAAAAAAAAAAATTGCAATTCGTTCGGGAATCAAACCAGCAGTCAATAAGAAGAAGAAAGAAAAAGTGTAGGGAAGTGATAGGGAAAAGTGATTACTCTCTCACGGAACGGTTTGAAGATAATTGCTGTTTTATTCCCAAGAAATTCATCCCTCAAAGTTATACAGTCCACATCGAAGAATTAAGGCGTCGGGACCGGGACGACTTCGGAAGACCCGTAATCCCCGTCTGAACCTACTTGCTGAAAAAGAACGAGGTTATCGCCCTTGTGTGTTACTCCGTTGCGGAGATCACATACGTTGTTCCCGAACCCAACGTAGGCGTTATAGGAGGCCGGATCGAGAGAAGCCTCGATTCCTCCCTTCTGTTTCTTAATCGAAAGTCGAGTTCCGTTAGGTTCTTTTTCAGTAACTTATAAGTTTTTTTTATGGAGTGTGTAATTTAGGATAAAAAATATTTCAAAATTTCTTAGTTCTTTGATTTGAAAATTGTTTGAATAATAATTGCGAAGTTAAAGTTAATTTCTAAAATCATATAATGATAGATGTCTTGTTTCTAGACCTCCTATATCAACCCGAAAAGTCCATTTTCCGACTTGACCGATGGATAAGACCGATGAAGTTTGTAACTGATATACTTACCTACCGTGCGGTAGTGGCGTTAGACAATCGACTACACCAAGTCATAGTTTGGGTGTCGTAAGCGCTGAGAAAAGGATATTGAAACATGATTGGCAGCAGCATCTTCCCCACAGCAACATAATAACAATAAGAAAGTACAGTTGCCGAACTGTGTACCAAATGTGACAACCATGTCACTTGTGAGAGAAGATTATGTTCAGCAGTAGACTTCTGAATGCTGTTATGAATGAATGCCAGCCATTATATTTCGTGACGCTACCGTATGACGAAATCAGATGGCTTATTTACTAAATCACTCAATGTCGTAGTGAAATAAGTACAAGTGTTAATACAATAATCAATATATTATTATTAGAATAAAGGTGACTAACGAGTACACAGTTCACCTGGTGGTAAGTGGATGCTGGGCCTAGGGTTGCCACAAGTAATTTATAACTATGTTAAATCAGCTGATGCTACTGTGTTTGCTCAATCCACTTACTCGTACTCGTATGGCTGGAGATCACGCTAAGGAATTGGGTTAAGTCGAGAAACAGAATAGCGGGTAACAATTATATTGAAGTTAGACAAAACATTGTATCACCGCAAAGGGGGCATCGGTGAATAAGCTTCCGATAAAAATTATAAATATTACTATTAAAAATGCATATTGAAAAATAAATCTCCCGCATCTACAAATGCATTAAATGAATTCAGCTTTTATTTATTACGAATAATAATGCAAAAAGTAAAAAATACGTTAATTGCAGTTTATATTTATAACTATGTAAACAGATAGTTAAAATGAAATAATGTTCGAAAATAATGCTTAAAATATAATATAATAGTAGTTAATATGGGGAATTGAATTTCGCTATTTAAAAGTCAAGCAAACAGTGTTAAAATATTTTAGTTCAAATAAAAAGAAAACTAAAATGATAATGTAGGACATCATTTGCTATAAAAACCTAGACAGATAAAAAGTTAAATCCGGCACTTCATATGGCATTATGCTTATTCATAGTAAACTTCAGTTTAAGGTTGTTTTTAGGTTTGTAGGTAGGTTTTTTCAAACCGTTTTTTAGTTATTTCATCTTTAAAAATATTAAGGGTCGATTTTTATATAACCAGATAAAACAACACAAAAACGACTTCAATTAATTAATAATTACAGTTGTATATCTAAAATAGTTCAACTGTTTTACTTTTATGTTAATAATCATCATCATTGTCATCCCTTGATAAGTCCACTGCTGAACATAGACAGTTCCCAAGAAATACCACAAAGCACGGTCCTGAGCCTACCTCCAACCACCACCTACATCCAACGACTCCCTGCATGTCTTATCGGGGTGTCACTCCATCAAGTGTGTAATCTCCCGACACTTCACCAGTAGGTGAAGTGTCGGGTGATTGCCCGTGTAGTACGAGACTGCCACTTGAAAACATTTTTCCCATCTGTTGTCGGTTCTTACCTATATGACCGGCCCACTGCCACTTCAGCTTACTTACAGAGAAACCCCGAGATTAGCCCTTTCCATAGCTCGCTGAGCTTGAACTTCCTCATACGGCCAGCAGTGAAGGACCACGTCTCAGATACATGTCATCACTGGCAACACGCACTGGTTGTATATTTTCGTTTCCAAGTTTTGTGTTACACCTACCCGACGAGATGTGTCGTAATTTCACGAACGCTTCATAACAAGAGTGATGTACTCGCAGTTTCCTTGGGTGTCGTAAGAGGGGAAAGAGGGAAACTAAGGCAGAAGATGGGCAGCAGCATTTTTTTGTCAATAAAGAAACTATTTTGACAACTATGTCTACCCCCCATAATAGTAGTTAAGAGAAACATGAGAAGAAACGGCCCCAGTTCTCGGCGGTCCTGCTATTCCTGACTACGATGGCGACCATAGTAACAACGGGGCAGGGGTCGTAATAAAAATTTCCGATGGACATTCGGTTGCCACCTAAGATGCCGACTTGACAACAGTGACAAGTTTGTTTTAATTCATTAAAGCCTCTTTAAAGAATGCTGCTGAATATAGCCCACTTCTCCATATATTGCCTAGAAGAAGAATGATTACCGTAGTTGCCACGCTTGGCGGGCGGCTTGGCAACCGCAAAACCTATTTGTCTGTTGTACGGCCTATAACGTTAGTATTTATTACATCGAATCGTTAGTCCAATAAATCAATCATATAAATACCAAATAATATATAATCATATGTTGTTAATAAATTCTATACATTTTATAAGGATATTGTTTTTATAAGGGTATGTACGTGTTTTGATGATTTATATGGTGCATATTAGTGAGTAAAAAATATAAATGTTTCTATTTCTTCGATAATTTAAGAATTTAAAACCAAAACTGATCATGTTTTGTACCTATTTTAACCATGTTTAAAACGTTTAGTAAACAAGTATAGTATATTTAGCATAACAAAACCAATGTAATGTCATCCAAACTTAATTGCAGTCAAGGTGGCCAGTCTCAACGCAGACTAGCTACCTGCTTAGGACAGCATCATAGTGCACGAGTATATATGGAAGCACTAGTGCAATTTCTATTTCCTCACTCTCATAGTCAATCTGACACGAGAGGTCAGGCACAGGACAAACGGCTTTACGTGCTCTCCGAGCCACGGGGTTACAACATCGCCAATTTTTTGATTTCGGGAAACATCTTGACAAAGACAACCAATTTTAACCAAAATTAATACATTGTTGGTAGGTAATAACAATTTGCGATGTAATTATTACAAAATTGGTAATATCTATATGTACATCACTTTTATTCCTTTTTATTCAAAATAACATGTTTATGTGTGGTAGCTGCAAATAACAAGTACAATATTCGTACGTGCGTCACTCGCTAGAGGACGCACTGAAAACAAGCTTCGTGGATAACACCACGAAATTACGCTAAGTGTTGACCTGGTAAAACATTTTCTTGTCCTAAAACCCTTTCAGAAATTAGTGGAGGCCTGTGCTCAAAAGTCAGACGTATATAGGCTGAAACTACACTTTTGGTTTGGCTGCAAAGGGAGCTGGTGAGCATCAGATGGTTAGTGTCGACCGCCGCGCCACCCATGAACAACTGCTTTTCAGGGTAAATGAAGGTGCATTACCAGCCTTTTAAAATGGAGTAAGCTCATATCTGAATCTGAATCAAGATCTGAAAAGATGAATCTTTTCGTATGTCGTTTTCGTAGGTCGAATTAATTTGGAAAAATCGCTGGTGGTATACGATTTTAGATGAGTAGGGCAACCCTCCACTAGATGGAGTGACGACCAGGTAAGACATGCAGGAAGTCAATGGATGCAGGTGGCTCAGGACCGTGCTTTGTGGCATTCCTTGGTGGAGGCCTATGTTCAGCAGTGGACTTGTGAAGGGCTGTAATGATGATGATACGATTTTATACTTTTACTTAATATTGTAGTAAAAATTACAACTATTTCATGCGAAATATTAGGTATATTAAATTATTTCATTGACTAGATTATAATGCATATTTTTGTTACTTTATTTTTTTCTTGAGCGTGTTACAAATCATAAGGGTATAAGTACGTAGAGAAATGATATAAAATCTTATAAATAATACAAATACTCACTAATCACATGTATTACATGGTACCCATCAAGTACAGACAAACGCCAGCCTGTTTGTTTTAACAAGATTGAGTGTCAACTTTTCTCAAGCCCTCGTCGGTTTTTTGTACATAGTAAATTACTTTGCCTTCAGTTACATGTTTCTAATTTGAATATATCGCATTATGTTAAATGTATAAATAATATAACTAAATATAAATAATATCAAAATTATTTTATAATACTGCGATTAAAGGATATATTTGAAGAGTGCGCAGGAATTGTATGACTTATTCCTCTTTGTTTCATTACCGGAATACCAGACGATGGGCTGATCTCCACTGCTTAGTTGTCTATATATCATATATTAAAATTAAAATCTCTTAATTGCCAAACGATATGCTCCATTGTTCAGAATGTGCGTAGCAAAGGAGTGAAGTAATTTGCCAGCATAACCAACCATCTACACATCTTACCAAGTATGCCTTACCATCTTCGTGTGCATCAACACTATCAGGTGAAACAGTGTATTATATTTAATAGCTTAAAAATCTTGTAAGGGGTCAATGTACTTCACTTAACGCAAGAAGAAACGAAAGAAGCTATAACTGGTGTTTAAGAATCAGATATCAAATGTTCTTCAAAGCTTTTATTTGCTCTTATTCAGGAAAAGAAACTCGATCACTTAAAATGAAGAGTACTTAAGAACCTTTAACAACTTCGGAATGGCACTTATTTAAAGGACTGGTTAATATTCAGTTTGTAAACAATTTACAGGACAATAATGCATTGAGCCATTATTTTTTTTATTCAGACTTTTTATTAAATAATTTAATATCATTTTTGGCAATTACTGCATTTTTTACTCTGAAAGAATCAAGTATACTATTTACGGGCTGGTGTGCGCGCGTATGTGCGCGCGTGTTTGCGCGCGTGTGTGCACGCGTGTTTGCGCGCGTGTGCGCGCGTGTGTTTGCGCGTGTTTGTGCGCGTGTTTGTTCGCGTGTGCGTGCGCGTGTGAGTGCGCGTGTGTGTGCGCGCGTGTGTGTGTGTATGTGTGTGTGTGTGAGTGCGCGCGTATGTGTGCGTGTGTGTGTGCGCGCGTGTGTGCATGCGTGGGTGCGCGCGTGTTTGCGCGAGCGTGTGTGCGCGCGCGCGCGCGCGTGTGTGTGTGTGTGTTTGATGAAAATTCTACAGAAGATTAATAAAATAATTCGAAATATTAAACGATACAAATATTAATTAAAAATAGAAGACAAGAACTGAAATCCATGATTTTAAGGTCATCTTTGTCACGCGTTCATGACTTTTTCTGCCAATAGTCCCCCTGTTGGCAGAAAAAGTAAGCCACTTAAAAATTAGTTGCGGTTATTATACAGATAACATAGCGGAAATGTTGATTTGTTTGAAATGTAAAGATTAATATTTATAACTATACTATTAGTTATATTTTAAATTGAATTGATTAAAAATGAATAAACCAAACCACACAGTAGGTGTTCGTAGAAGTAGAAAATTTAAAAAGTTTCGACTCTGCTTTCTCATGCGCAAAAAATTAAAGATCAAACCACTGAGTCATTGCTTTGTATATTAATATGATATTGTAAAAACTTATAAACTTTTATTTAAAACTAAATTCTCAATTAAATTACAGCTTGTAACAAAAAATACCTCAATATCAACTAGCGACATCTGTTGAGTGAAAGATTATTAGCCTTTATTACTCTAATTAGTAACATTACCGGGAGTTTTCTTACGAAGTAGACCTAACTGGTAAGACCACAGGTGAAGGAAACTCTCAGTAGTTCTACTCTGTAAAGTATAAAGAAATTGTAATCAGTTAATTTTTGAAATTGTACTAGACAAACATAAACTTGCAAGAGGCAGTAGGGTAGTTCTACTTTGTATACTTTGCACATTAATATTACCGACATTGTCTTCTGGGACAAAATATATAAATAGGGAGTTCACTTGTGCTTGTGCATATAATCGGGCACCATAATTGTGCCCAGCACGTACGGCTAATCTCCGACGAGACTGGCCGCCATGACCGAAATTCGGTCTGAGGAACTATCCCACTGCCTCTTTCACGTTTGTGCTCGCCAATTACTATTCGTATTAACCATAACAAAGTATACTTTAGTAAAATTAGACCAAAAACGTTTATATGAAATGCACAACTTTGAAATAAGTAAACAAAAGTACTGATGATAACTTCTATGTTCTATAAAGAGTAGGACTACTCAGAATTTTAACGAACGAAAATATCATTGCTAATGAAACTCCCAATATTCTTTATAGTAAGACTTTTTGGTAAGACTGAAACAGAAACAGAAACTTTTTTATCGAATATAGATTTTTATCTTTTTATCTATGTATAGTGCTAATAAATTCTTCAACACCGTATTATCAAAGTTGTTATCAGAAGAGCTTTTGTCTTTATAAATTTTCCCTTAGTAAACTAAGGGAAAATTTATAATAAAAGAGTCTTGTAGAATATTTTGAGACGATGGCAGAAAACGTGAGGGTAAACAAAAATAGAAACTTTTTATTTAATATAGATTATAGATACCTAATAGTTACTGAAAGTAATTTTTTATTTAATAACCATTGGTTTGGAAAAAAAACTCTAGCCTGGGAAGAATCAACAAGAAACCCAGCGGGTATTCAAAATAATCATGTATGTTACACATTTCATCAACACAAAACGAATTAGAAATAGCTTGGTAGCGATCACCTTATTCCCAGGGTTTATTATCATCCATTAATTCCATTATATTATAATAACCCTTTTTATACACTTAGTTTAATAAAATTTTTGAACTTTGAGCAGGTCAAATTTTGCATATTTTCTGGGATTTCACTTTAACCCATAAAAAGCGTATAAATCACCCCAAGAATGAATTACTGACTCGGTGGAGTACTGGGAATAGTACTCCACCCCTGAGTTTCACCAGCTTGCTATAATAAGCAAATTTAGAAAATTTTTATTAGAAATATTTTGAATAACTTATTTTTAATTTTTTGACATCAGCAAGGTCAACGAGTGCAATTACTAATATCAACTTACCTGTTTATACCGGCAACCACGTATGGTCTCTAACCAGTAAAACGGTAGGCAACCCAACTTGCGTATTTTGTAAGTTGTATGCTTTACATTGAGGAAAAATAATTATAAAAAATTAAATTAACTATAGCCATGAACATATTTTTAGGCAACCCTATTGATATATGTTTACAAAACATATTTTATTTGATATAAATAATTTTCATCCGGTTAACAGATGGGTGAAAGTAGATCTTACTTCGGATCTTCTACTATTAAGTTCTGCCCTAGGTACTACGCCCTTTACATTTTTCTGATAGTAAAAAAGTAGTGTTGTATAAAAATACGTATTTTTATAACATGTCGGTTTGAACACACTTCTTTAACCTATCAAACACAGCACTTTATCCCATAAAAACTTGTACATAGAGACTAATTTTCTATGAAGAAGTTTGGCATTATAGAATCAATATGAATTTTTCTATCCTTTAGTGCAATAAAACATAGTTATCCATTAGATATTTATTTATAATCTACGTTCATTTCGTACGTCATTTTCGCGTGAATGTTATTGTGTTAATTTTTGGATTTTTCTAGTGTTTAGTTAGTTTTTAGTATAGTGTTTTATTATAAAATTGTAATGAAAGTTTTTGTGTGAATATAATTTATCTTTTTACGTAAATAATTTCGAGTAACATACAACACGTAACATAATTAACGCTCTTTGAGAAAGTAGTTTGTTCTGAATCGTTTACTGAATCGATTCCTATCATTTTTAATACAGGCAATTTTTATCCCAAAAATAATTAGAACTACGTAAATTACAGTCACACTAAATCTGTACAGTCAAAACAAACTGAAATGGACCGTAACTTAAGGCAATAAGACTTTTAAGAGTGCAGTTTTATTTGTTTTATTACTAATTTTGTCATTCAATAAAAACGAAAAAATGAACTTTATTTCAAGCACTTGATTTGTACTGTGACCACAACATTCTTCCGGAATTAGTATAACTAATTTGATAAATAATCAGTGCATAAAAATGTTTAACTAAAAATTATGTGTACGAATTATGATTATAACATAATATACTGCTACGCGCTCCAGTCGACACAACTAGCGCCATCTAGTGTCAGGAACGAGAGCGAGGGGAGCGTTGCAGTTTATGACATCACAGATCTTTCGACCGACAGCGCCACCCGAAGAACTAAGTTTCTAGAAAATCTATACTCGATTTCTCGGTACCTTGCGCGTGTTTACTTGAACATTCCGGATATTTTGCTAATTTAAATAAATAGGTGGCGCAAGATGCGATCGAGACAGAGTTGAACTCAGCGACACAAGCGAAGCTTCGGAGCGGAATTAAGTGAATTAGTGTGTTTAATTATTAGTGTTTTTAGTTTTAATTTGTGTAAAGTAAATTAAAGTGTTAATTTAGGTAATTTTATCGGCAATTTTTATTGTCACAAACCTCAAGCTCGTAACAATTGGTGTCAGAAGTGGGATAAAATAATGCCGATTTTACCTAAGGAGGAAACGGAGGGTGTCCGTACCCGAAGTCAACGCCAGCAGGAGACGGACCAGAGGAGATTTAGTGGTGCAACGCCGCAGATGTCTGAGGGCCACCCGCCGGCCACGGAAGCCGGTCCGTCAGCAGCTTCTACGTCTGTGGCACCTGACTTAGGTGCTCTGATGGTGATGCTGCAGGAGCAGGCTCGCCGACAGGAGGATCAGGTCCGTCGGTTGGAAGAACAGCTGCAGAGCGGACAGGACGAACAGATGCTCCTCATGAGGGACCTTCATGCTACCTTTGGGAAAGAGATAAGGGAGGTGAAGGATAAGGTTGCTCAACATGATAACCGCCTGTCGGAAGCTGAGACCCAAATCAACCAAGTTAAGAAAACGCTGGATGAACTCAAACTGGGTGATGGAACCACAGCTCCCGTAGTAGTTACAACACCTTCGCTACGTGGATTCAAAGTGCCGCCGTTCGACGGTACCTCTTCCTGGTCAGCCTACAAGATCCAGTTCGAGGCTGTTATGAAGGCGAACGGCTGGAATAAAAGTCAGGCCATGACTGCTCTCACACTAGGCCTGCGCGACCAGGCCTTAACAGTTCTGGAAGCTCTCGGGGAGGAAGTGACTTATGAGCAACTCCTTGAGGCAATGGAGGCGAGATATGGCGACGCTCACCTGGAACATGTCTTTCATGCGCAGCTTAAAGATCGCGTGCAGCGCATCAACGAAAACCTGCAGCAGTGGGCGCTAGAGGTGGAGAAGCTGGTGCGGAAAGCATACTGGTCTGTACCTGCGCTCATTGAAGGGAACCTGGTGCAGACATTCATCGACGGCATCCGCGACCTGGAAGTCAGAGCTGCTGTGAGGCTCGGGCACCACGAGACGGTTAAGGACGCCTTGGCCCATGCACTGGAGGTAGAAGCCGTGCGGCAGGATCATCGTTCACCTCACGCTAGGGAGGTTACGGCAGTTACGGTTCGCGACCACAATAAAAGATACAGCCCTAGGTGCTATGGCTGTGGGGAAAGGGGCCATCTTCGGTCCAGCTGCCCTAAGCACACCCTAGGAAGGGAAGGTGAACGGTCTCAGAAAGGAAGTGCAGCTAACAGCACCGCCCAGCAGCAGCAGGAATACGACTTTTCTATCAGACACTGCAGCGGGAAATCTCACGGCAACGCAGATGCATTGTCAAGAAGACCTTTTCCTTAAGATTGCAACCATTGTGGTAGGCAAGAGAGTAAGGAAGTGGTATCCGTGAGGATGCTCAGGACAGACTACCTCAGCAACGGGTGGAGGGACAGCCTACGACATGCACAGCAGGAAGATCCGGACATCAAGCCGATTCTGGGATGGATGAAGGCCCGTGCTACCAAGCCTAAGTGGAGGGACGTCTCAGCGATGAGTTCAACCACGAAAAGCTATTGGGCCCAATGGGACAGCTTGCTGCTTCAGGATGGAGTCCTGTGCCGTAAATGGGACAATGGTCGAGGAGACGGCTGTCGTTTACAAATGGTTGTCCCTAAAGCTAAAGTGCCGAATGTTCTACAGCTGTGCCATAATGGTCGTTCAAGAGTCCATCTGGGAGGTAAACGAACTCTACTGAAGGTCCGAGAACAGTTTTACTGGGTCCATTATCGTGACGATGTCGAGGATTGGTGTCGTACATGTACAAGTTGTGCGGCTGTGAGGGGACCTCAGGCACGGAGTAGAGGAGCGTCGAAATTGTACAATGTTGGTGCACCACGGGATAGGACATCCCTTGACATTGCGGAGCCGTTACAGAAAGGCGTAAGAGGGACTCCTAAGATCGTCCAAGTGGATCGCTTGGCGCGTTATCATGGGACCGATAATGCTCGGGACGAGCATGTCTTAGGAGGGGGCAGTGCTACGCGCTCCAGTCGACACAACTAGCGCCATCTAGTGTCAGGAACGAGAGCGAGGTGAGCGTTGCAGTTTATGACATCACAGATCTTTCGACCGACAGCGCCACCCGAAGAACTAAGTTTCTAGAAAATCTATACTCGATTTCTCGGTACCTTGCGCGTGTTTACTTGAACATTCCGGATATTTTGCTAATTTAAATAAATAGGTGGCGCAAGATGCGATCGAGACAGAGTTGAACTCAGCGACACAAGCGAAGCTTCGGAGCGGAATTAAGTGAATTAGTGTGTTTAATTATTAGTGTTTTTAGTTTTAATTTGTGTAAAGTAAATTAAAGTGTTAATTTAGGTAATTTTATCGGCAATTTTTATTGTCACGAACCTCAAGCTCGTAACAATACTAATTGGGGCGCCTGAGGGTGTGCGTTAATTATGTTACATATTGTATATATAAATAATTGTAATTTTCACGCTGGCGACGTTCACTTGGTATTTTTTTTTGTTATCAAAATACAATAAAATCTTTTTGTAATGAAGTAAAACCTGCCTTTTATTTAGACCATAGGAAAGAAAATCTTGTGTAAATTTTATAATGCCAAATTTCTTCTAAGAGAAATGGTCTCTAAAAATAAGTTTTAATTGTTTTAAGTGCTGTGGGTGGGTGCAGTCGCATGCGACCGCTCGGGATTTTCCGGCCGCATGCGACTGCAAGGGATTTTTATTAGACTTGAAGGGTTAAGACACACGCGTAATTTTAGTTAAGGAATCCATCCATGCATTCATTATAACTTATAAAAGTCCGCAGTGCACATAGACCTCCCTTAAGATTGCCTTAACCTGCCATGCTTGGCAGGTGGTTGATCCGCAGTTTTTTATTATTTTGAGCTGTTAACAAAAAGATACTGTTATTAGTAAGTTAAAATATATTTTATGTAATATTTCAAATGCTGTTGAGCTTTATGTGGCGAAGGATTAAGGTTCTGACCCAAATGATATTAACCTCAATGCGATTCAGTGGTTTGTTATTAAATATAGCGATCGAATGTGCCCGGTATTAGGCCACTGCGGGTAACAACGCATGTCGAAGTTTGTGACGGTCGGTTAATTTTTAGGGTTATAAATGTTAATGGCACTTTTCCTTCGAAAATATCTCGCTTGAGAATTAAAAATTGAATTTTATTTTACGGCCAGACAACGCCTCAAATGCTTAAAAAATCAAAGCTCAGCTCGTCTTAACTTATTAGTTTTTTTATGGGGTGTGTAATTTAGGATAAAAAATATTTTAAAATTACTTAGTGCATTGATTTGAAAATTGTTTGAATAATTATTGCTAAGTTAAAGTTAATTTATAAAGTCATATAATGTTAGATGTCTTGTTTCTTGACCTTCTACATCAACCCGAAAAGTCCATTTTCCGACTTGAACGATGGATGACAAGACCGATGAAGTTTGTAACTGATATACTTACCTACCGTGCGGTAGCGGCGTTAGAGATTCGACTACACCAAGTCATAGTTTGGGTGTCGTAAGCGGTAAGAAAAGGATATTAAACATGATTGGCAGCAGCATCTTCCCCACAGCAACATAATAACAATAAGAAAGTACAGTTGCCGAACTGTGTACCAAATGTGACAACCATGTCACTTGTGAGATAAGATTATGTTCAGCAGTAGACTTCTTAAATCATTTAATGTTATAGTAAAATAAGTACAAGTGTTAATACAATAATCAATATATTATAATTAGAATAAGGGTGACTAACGAGTACACACCGTTCACCCGGTGGTAAGTGGATGCTGTGCCCAGGGTTGCCACAAGTACTTTATAATAAAGTATAATTCGCATTTTCAGGCTAAAGTACTTTATACCTTATGGGACCCGTAAAGAACGTAAAAATACATTATTTTACCAATATTTACGATTTTCACGGTTTTATTTTAATGTTTACTAAAATAATGAATTATTTATATACATAACCCAAATGTGTCAATGATACACAATGAGTTGTATAAGAATAAGTTATATGCGCAGGGAAATAATATAGACAATATTTCGGTTTTATCCGACTTACAATAGTGACTAAATAATTTTATACGTAATTAACGATTTTGTACTTTAATACAAAATTGCGTCATGTCTGCTATCAATTCCATCACTTCAGTGTTATTTATCGTTACAGCCTATTAAAGTCCACCGCCGAATACGGGACTTCCCATTGATTGCCTCTTAGGGCGGATATTGGCCATAGTGGCTTCGCTTGGCAAGTGAGTTGGTGAACCGCAGTTTATTTTTAGTAGTTATTAGGAAGAAACTACAACTCACTTCCTGATTTTTTTCCTCTTTCGCTTCTTACGAACACCCGCGGGAGGATATGACCAACACCTGCCCAGTAAATTCAGTGTTATTCGGAAAGTTTACTCTTTGATGAATGCTAGGCGACGGGATTTTTATATCTTAACTAAGATTTAAAATGTAGCTAAAATAATGTGTGGAAAAATAGCATGTCGAATAAATAATAAAAATATAAAGTAGTAAAGCAGCCTATATACGGCCCACTGTTGTGTAGAAGTCACCCCTCATTTCTGAGAGGGTTTAGGGCAAGGAAGCGTCCGCCGCGCTGCCCCAATGCGTGTTGGCGAACTTCACATATTTTCGAAATATTTTTTTTCTTATTCCTCAAATATGCAGGTTTCCTCACGATGTTTTCCTTCGCCGCCGAGCACGTGGTAAATCAGCACATAAAATTGCAATTAACAATTTCATTGGTGCCGGCGGGGATCGAACCCGGGTTACTCGCGTTCTGTTATATTTACAGCGAGCGTTAACCAACTGAGCTACCACTTTATTTACATTTGCCGTACTTCATTTTTTTAGCTAACAAAAGTATATAATACTCGTACTTTATATACCTACTCAAAAAAGGTGGAATCCTTAGCTGTGGAATGTAGACATTTACAGTTATCCTCTAAAAATGCAGATACTTTGTCACCTCTGAGGAGTTACATAAAGTGCCTCGTTACTGGGAATAAAAATCGTCTTCGGTTCTCTTCAGTAACCATACGAAACACCACAGTATTAAGCGGCTATCTCGTAGAAAAATCATATATAATATAGGATAATAATTTTACCTATAAATGTTTATAATTATTTTTTATATGATTCAACTGTTCAGACGAATCAGATATTATCCGAAATGCAGTGTGTTGAGGCTGCAATACAAACTGGTCAGGTCAGTTGGGGGGGACTACGCTCTCACAGAATACCGGTATAATGCTACGTTTCATATGGTTAGTAGTAAAAACTGGAGTCCCTTTTAGAAGAACCACTTCTGTCCCATCAAATAACTAACGACACCTAAGGAAACTTGAGGATAGTAGTTGCATCGTAGCATCCAATTACCATCCAGTTGACTATGTGCTCGTCTTCACCTTTGATTGAAAATTATGGAAAACTTATATGATTTTCTTAAAAGTGTTCTCGTGATTCATATAATCATGACCATGCCTTTAAAGTCTTACGCTTGCATGCTAAAAGTAAAGTTTTCACGTGGGATACACGCTAGCGTTCTGGGAAGTTGCGCAAAGGTGTACGTTATAAATTAATAATTTGTCAGTATCGTTTGAGTAAATACGGTAACAAATTTCCTCGAGTGCAAAACTTCTCATGTACCCTATATTACATCTTAAACACATCTCTGAAATTATTAGGATAATCTGAATTAGGTGTGTTTTATGCAATATACTTGGTTACTATGCTTCGTATATGTAAAGTTTGTTTGCTTCTTGAATAAATGTTGTCTATTCATAGAACGCGTGATAAAAGTCAGACAATCTAAATTTATTAATGATTCTTAAATTAGTTTTCTATCCGAAGCCGATATTAGTTAGAAATAAATAAATATTGGGTTTATATGTATTGTATTTCTCTCCGTGCCTGGCATTGTATCAAAGTTTACATTAAATTTCATCGCTTGCGTTTTTTAAAACTATTAATAGCCAGTGTTAACTGGGCTCCCGCTGATGTTGAGTGGTGAAGGTGTTTTTTTTTACAGAATAAGTGTGGCAATAGATAACACAGTCCATCTGATGGTAACTGAACGCTGTGGCTCATAGATCACTACACTAAATTTACTTCTACAATTACTACATTTATCCTCATCCTGAGGTCTAAGATGATCGTTTCCAGTAAAAAGGGTCTCCCGTTCTCGACACTCAACATACGAAACACAACAGAATTACGCTGCTATTTTATGTCGGAACTCAGCGTAAAATAATGTAGCCGTAGGTTTAATAAAACCGAATTTTATTTTGCCTTGAACACACCTACTTATACATTATGGAATGCAGTTTATGGAAATTTATTTCATACCATTGTTGACTGCATTACGAACAACGGGAACAAAGGGGTGAAGACAGGCTTTGCTTTTTTTTTCGCCCGATGCAAATAAGGGCAACCCTCCGGTAACAGGGGATGGAGGTGGTGAATGCTCATAGCATACCACACAGCCCACTAAACATCACCTTTTGGGATTGGCTTAACGATCTGACGAGAGATCTTTAAGCAGTAAACGGACGCGACCGTCCTTGGCAGAAAGTAGGGCGCAACCACTGGCTTTGCGTATGGTAGACGGTGAAACGGAGACGGACGAATAAATTCATGCAAGTCCTGGGCAATTTTTCGAAATATATCTGGTAGAACACCAAAAGACAGGCTGTATTGAGCGTATGCTCGTGATTGGTAAGTTTAGCTTTGACTAGATTAAGGTACGGTGGCGCATTCTTTGTGGGCATAGTCCTTAGAAGTGACAACACATCTGTTTTTCAATTCTTAATTGAGGACAAATGTGATGTAAATTTATTTTTACTATAAGCCTTACTTGTATACAAAATGTAATAAAAAAAGATGTACAGATAACCATTAGCGATCTAAATTGACAGAATAAAATAGTTCTAAGAAACAGAACCAATTATTTGAACCAATGATTACCCAATGTGCTGTCTTTAACAACAGTCATATTGACGTTTTCCCAAAATTGAATTCTCTACAAAAAGGGATTAGTTTCGGTAATGGGATTTAGATAATTCGGCAGATATTTAGTTAACATTTTGTACACGTATACTTCACGCGGTAATTTTTTTTTTATAGAAGAGGGGGCAAACGAGCATGCGGCTCACCTGATGTTAAGTGACTACCGCCGCCCATGATCAACCGCAACACCAGGAGAATTGCGGGTGCGTTGCCGGCCCTTTAGAAAGGAGTAAGCTCTTTTCTTGAAGGTCCCCAGGTCGTATCGGTCCGGAAAAATCGCCGGTGGTAAACTATTCCACAGAGAGGTTTGGTACTCCAAAACCAAACTTAAGGGCACAGGTATAACCCAGTCTGAGTTTCTAACAAGGAGGCGCCACAGTGTTTATCTAGAAGCTAGGCGAAGGTATGGCATCACCAAATGTTGGACCAGGGATGGAGTTATCAATATCTTTACTCCAGATGGCACAAGGCGCCAACTTGAGACCTTGTCTGAGCTTGACGCATTATGCAACGGGTCAACTTGTGCTTCACCCGTTTATCCTATTGTGGTTGAGGCAAATAAGGCCCCCGAAGATAAAGGTGCACCACAGCGTACTAAGAGGGCCGGTAAAAAATGAACTTTTTCATAAATAATTTTATTTTATATTTTATTAATTTTTGTAATTCTGTTATAACTTTTCTCTGGACTTCATATTTTAGTTTTCTTTTTATCATTATATCTTCATTACTTTTCCTTGTTAATTGTAGATTAGATAGTAAAATGTAATGATTAATAATCTCTCTTTGGAATGTTTATTATTTAGTGTTATAATTTTTCTTGTATGTTGGTAATTGTTATTGTAATCTTTCTTTGGAATATTTAGTATTAGTGATAAAAATATATTGTAAGGTAGATAATTGCTAGTTAACGTACTGTAACTTTGACACTTTGACTCATCTGACAACCTCTCACTTTTGTGTCTATGGTGTGTTAACTTTCCGTTTCTTCACTTATTGTTAAGTGAATTAAACATTTCTTTCCATAATGCTGGCAGGTAGTTTACTGATGACTTATTTATTTTTGAATTATTTATTTTATAATTATATTAATTTTAATTTTTATAATAATATATACATATAATAATACATATTTACTTAGTTTTACATATATTTAGTAATCAGATATAATTTAATATAATTTCTTCAAATGATAGTGTTCGGAGTTCCAATTCCTTCGCCTTTGATTCTGCCTCTGATGGATTAAGCAGTATTGACAGCTTTGAAAGTATTGAACCCTTAAATATTATGTTAGATTCAACTTTTTCTGAATCTAACAAAAACTTTAACGCTATTCACATAAATGCTCAAAGTATTCCTGCTCATTAACCCCGACATGTTGTCAAGTTTTAATAGCAAAAACATACACGCTATCCTTGTTTTGGAGTCGTGGTTAAAACCATGTCTTCCATCAACTTCCTACTCGCTTCCAGGTTTTCATTTGATTCGTAACGACCGTAACGATCGGGGCGGTGGTGGTGTTGCTATTTATCTGCGCTCACATATACCTTTTTCAGTAATTCAAGTTTCAAATGGTTCGCAGACTGGAAACGAAGCTGAATTTCTCTTTATCGAAGTTCTTCTTGGTCATACAAAATTACTTCTTGGAGTTTTTTACAGTCCCTCTCTCACTGTCGACTACTTTACCACGTTAGAAAATATTCTTGACAATCTTACACCTATCTATTGTCATAGTATTATTATGGGTGATTTTAATACCTGTCTTTTAAAAAACAACGCTAGATCAATAAAACTTAAATCTATTATTGAAGCAGCAAATTTAAAACTTCTTCCTACTTCTGCCACACACTTTTTCCCGAACTGTGCCCCTTCTCTTCTCGACATAATGTTTGTGTCTTTCCCTGACCATGTTCTTAAATTTGGGAAACATGCTGCTGATTCTTTTTCCTATCACGACCTTTTATACTTGTTATATAAAATCCGTCCCCCTAAAGCTAAGTCAAGGATACTACTTCAGCGTAACTTTAGTGACTTGGATTTGGAGCAGCTTTTAAACGACGCTGTAAAGATTGATTGGAGTGTAGTCGTCAATGCGTCTACTGTTGATGAACAGGTTGCTTTGTTCAACTCTCTGTTAATTCAGCTTTACGACGTTCATGCTCCTGTTCGTCCAGTGCGTGTAAAGCATCCTCCCTCTCCTTGGCTGACCGATGATATAAAAAAAATCATCCACATTAAAAATTGTGCCAAAGCTAAATACAAGTCAGTCCCTAGCGATTTGAATAGAGAGAAGTATAGATTAGTACGGAATCGTTGCAACAATCTGTGTAGAAAAGCACAACGACGCCATATCCTTGAATCAGTACAAGATCCTGATCCTGCTAGGGTCTGGAAATTTCTTAAGTCCTTAGGAGTTGGGAAATTACGACAAAATCTCACACACCATAACCTTGATCTCAATCAACTTAATTTGCATTTCTCATCTTCGTCTTGCATTAACGATAAAGCAAAACATAATACTTTAGATTCTCTTTCAAAAGCTCCCACTCCGGACACCCCTGCTTTTAATTTTAGCCAATTTAACAGTTGTGATGTTAAGAGAGCCATAATGTTCATCCATTCAAATTCGATTGGTAGTGACTGCATTATTCGGAAAATGGTCATCCCTCTCATTGATCTCCTTTTACCTATAATCACGTCTATCCTGAATAAATCACTGAATTCTGCTTTTTTCCCTTCAGCTTGGAAAGACGCATTTGTAGTTCCTCTTCCGAAAAAGTCAAATCCCTCTAGTTTTTCCGATTATAGACCTATCTCTATTTTGCCTTTCTTTTCCAAAGTTCTAGAACGTCTTATGCACAATCAATTAAGCACCTATCTTTTAAAACACAATATTTTAAATCCCTTGCAATCCGGTTTCCGTCCTGGCCATAGTACGACTACTACACTTTTACAAATCACTGATGATATTCGGTATGGTATGGAGAAACAAAAGCTTACTATTCTTACGTTGCTTGATTTTAGTAACGCATTTAATACTGTAGATTTCGATATCTTGTTAAGCATCCTACGCTCTCTCAACATATCTCCAACTGTAGTTGACTGGTTTCGAAGTTACTTGTTTGGTCGCCGACAGCGAATTCAGGTGCAAGAGGTTTTTCCACCTGGATTACTACAGCTGCTGGTGTACCACAAGGTGGCGTGTTGTCTCCTCTCCTTTTCGCAATTTTCATTAACTCTATAAGTCATAATTTGTCCTCTTCCTACCACTTGTATGCTGATGATCTCCAAATCTATACTCAGTTCTCTCTTGAAGATCTATCTAAAGCAGTTGACACTATTAACATGTATTTCGAATTGGAGTAAATGTTATGGTTTAACGATTAATCCTAAGAAAACTCAGGTCATTGTCATCGGTAGTTCTAGATTAATTGGTAAAATTGACTGGTCTTCCCTACCCCCTATTATACTAGACTGCACTCTAATCCCTTACAGTAACAAGGTTAAAAACCTGGGGTTGTATCTTGACTCCTGTATTTCTTGGACCTCACAGGTTAATGAGGTCAGTAGAAAAATGTTCGCTGCGTTAAGCTCTTTACGTAGATTACGTAATTTCCTTCCCACAGCAACTTAAGTTACGCTCGCCCAGTCTCTTCTTCTGCCTATCCTTGACTATGCTGATATTTGCTATCTTGACATTACCGAGGAGCAGCTTAATAAGCTTGAGCGCATTCAAAATTTATGCATTAGATTTATATTTGGGCTTCGCAAATATGATCATATCTCCGAATTTCGCAAACAGCTCAAATGGCTCCCGATCCGCCTTCGCAGGAATACTCACATTCTCTCCGCGTTGTATAGTGTGCTGTTTAATACTTCTACTCCTCTTTATTTAAAAAACCGTTTCCAGTATCTTTTTCTTACCCATAATCGGTTCCTTCGATCCTCCATCAATCTTCCTCTCTCTACACCTTTGCACTCTTCTTCCTTTTTCAAGAAATCCTTCACCGTAACCGGTGTGCGATTGTGGAACTCCTTACCTCTCCATATTCGTCGTGCTAAATCTCTTTACTCTTTCAAAATTCTTGTTAAATCGTATTATTTAGAACGCTATTAGATAAATTACTTTACCTTTCTCTTACTCTTTTCATTTAATCTATTATTTGATATTTTATATATAACTTACACTTACTTTTATTTGTATGTATTATTGAATTTTTTATTATTATTTTGTATGCCCCCTCTATTTGTAACTTTTGTTTGCATCATTCCTCTACGCAAAGGTTGTCTGGAAGAAATCACTTTCAGTGATAAGACCGCCTATTGTACATACTTTAATTAGTTTTAACTATATTGATGTTTCTGTATTGTGGTGTACAAAAAGAATAAATAAATAAATACTTATATATTTCTAAATACATAAATATTATAGATAAATTACACCCAGACACAGAACAAACGATCGTGCTCATCACACAAACATTTGTCCTGGTTGGGAATCGAACCCATGACCTCGGGCATAACAGTTTGACTGGCCTGTTGGTCTAGTGGTTAGTGACCCTGACTGCTAAGCCGGAGGTCGTGGGTTCGATTCCCACCCAGGACAAATGTTTGTGTGATGAGCACGATCATTTGTTCTGTGTCTGGGTGTAATTTATCTATAATATTTATGTATTTAGAAATATATAAGTATGTTTCATCAGTTGTCTAGTACCCATAACACAAGCTCTGCTTAGTTTGGGACTAGATGGCGTTGTGTGATAGTTAAAAAAAAAAAAAAAAAAAAAAAAAAAAACAGTCAGGGTCACTAACCACTAGACCAACAGGCCAATCTGTTCTTACTTATTGTATCCCGGTATGGGGAGGAGTTTTAAAAACAAGATTCCTTGAGGTTGAGCAAGCTCAAAGAGCCCTGCTTAAAGTCTGCTATTTTAAACCATACCGATTCCCCACTACCGACCTTTATAATTTGTTTGGTGTCTTGTCAGTTCGAAAGTTATATATTTTATTCTTATTGCTTAAAATACACAAATCTACTAGGTATGAACGTGATAAGACAAACAAAAGAAGAAACGAGTTTTAAAAACAAGATTCCTTGAGGTTGAGCAAGCTCAAAGAGCCCTGCTTAAAGTCTGCTATTTTAAACCATACCGATTCCCCACTACCGACCTTTATAATTTGTTTGGTGTCTTGTCAGTTCGAAAGTTATATATTTTATTCTTATTGCTTAAAATACACAAATCTACTAGGTATGAACGTGATAAGACAAACAAAAGAAGAAACGACTTAGTTCTATATACTAATCGCTGTAAAACGACATTTGCTTCAGTACAATATGAGAAAAGGGCAGTATACTTATATAATAAAAGAAATAAAATCTTAAGCATATATCCATTGCATAGCATAGAATTTAGAAAGAAAACAATAGAATGGATGAAAACTTTAAATTACAACGAAACCGAAACACTTTTAGACAAAATTACTTAACTTGTTACACATAATTAATAATTTACTAAATATACCATAATTCAACGTGCACACACCACATACACATACAGTACACAATCACACAACTAACACCAACGGATATTTTATTGTAAAAAAATACTACATAAGTTTAACTGTAAGTCAAAAATCTATGTGTTACCCAAGTTCTAAACACTAATTTATATAAATGAAGGACGGGAAGAGCGGAGCCTCCTAACACAAGTTTCCGAACTTAAAAGGAGTGTTCCAATAATGTATTTAATTTTAAGTGTTACTGGTTTGAGAATAAATATTTTTTGATTTTTTGATTTTTTTTGATTTTTGATTGTGAGCTGGTTCGCTTGATGGTCCGACCTCCCAAGTCCGCTACGTGAAGGACATGAGTCCAGGAATAAAACGAGTAGTCGGAAGCAATATGTTAATAAATAATAAACAAATATTACTATTTACTGCTTTTTAAAGGATTTTCCATCAAATTTCAATAACATTTTTATTCGTTCTAACCATGATTTGAATCTTGAACATAGCTCGAGGGCATGTCTTTTACATGGTTTACGATCTCTTCTGGCTCCGTAAAAGTCTAACCTCTCATCAAATCTTTGATATTCGCAGTTCCAAACTGTGTGCGGGATGGTTCATGAGCTCTACTTTTTCAGTAGCCAAAAACTTTATGTAATTCGTAGGGTGCGCCGAGCATTGTCATGATGAAATAGAATGCGACTTCTTGGTCAGTTTTTCCTAACTTTGTTAAAAAAAAAAACTGGGTAAACAAATACTAATATACTTACTGCTTTAACCGCCTATTCTTATTAATTTGGAATCTGCCTGCCTTAATTTTGTTGGTTTGTTGTCGCTTTCGAAAACCCATACAAACGACTGATGCTTTTTTTGCGGAATGTTATAATATATCTAAACATTTTTTCTGTCTAAAGTTCGTCGAGATAAGTACCACCCTTGACCAATTTTCGTCAGAGCAGAGCCAGTACAAGTACAGTCTGCGAAGTATTCCATCTTAGTCCTCTGAGGTGCCAACGTATCTGCAGTATAGTTTATTAGTAGTATAGTTGTAGCACGAATGGGTCAGCTCGACCGGGGAAGGACCACGCTCTCACAGAATACCAGCGTCAAATAGTAGCTTAATGCGGCTGTGTTTAGTATGGTGAGTGTAGAGAACCGTAGAACCTTTTTATTGGAAACGAGACATTCCATCTTAGTCATCACGGGTGACAACGCATCTGCAATTTGATTCGTAATCGAGGATAAACGTAGATGTATATGGGCCACAGCAACCACTCACCATTAGGTGGACTGTGTGCTCGTTTGTCACCCAATCCTATAAAAAAGTGTCCACGAAATGTAGTAGCTACTTACTATTTTGAACTGAAAGTCCTTTTTATAATGGAGTTTTATAAAAAATCTCGTTCTAGGTTTAAACTAACCGTTTAAATAATGTTTTCATACTTGGTAATTATAAACTTACCAAAACTTCCTGTTTAAAATTTAATTTTGTAATCTTCTATTTCTCAAGACTTTAAAGACTTAGAGCTTGACAAAAGGTATTTAAAGTAATTAAAACAGTAAATGCAACAGCACAAAATAAATAATAGTACTACGCAGCAACAGTAAGTTTTAGTAGTTAAATGTGCACTGTATTAGCTTCGTAAGAAATTATGCAATGGAAATGTTGCAGCCGCCTCGCTACCGAGTCTCAATTGGATTTAGCGCAATACGGCAGTACTGTAACAGTATATATTCATTTCCCGCTCGAAATGGTTTCTGTTCATGTAAATATTTAAAACGATAATAAAACAGGTTATAAGAGTTTCAAATCTTTAAATTAGGGTTTTGTTTATAAAATCTGTTACATATAAAATATTATATAAGTATTTTAAATAGCGAGCCGAGGCTATTTCATTAGTACGGTTGTGACGGAATCTGTTATTTCATATCGGTGCGTTTGTGTCATAAAATATAACTGTGGGACATCAAACACAATTGTAAAATATCCACACCGACGTTAAAGAAGCGACTAATAAATTATACTAATGTTAAACACTCGCTACCCGCGGTACTATATATCACCGGTACGCTCGAGACACATGCGTGCGGTGGCTTAACGATAACCGCTTATGAACGCGAAAATGTGTCCTATACGCTGAAGCATTCCAAGAAAAAGATTTGCTGAAGGCAAATTTATGTAAGCGCCTTGTCATTAGCGTAGGAAACGATAGCGACAGTGACTTTGACTCTGACGAAGATTCTATTGTATACTTATTTTAATTTTTTTTCATTTTATAGTCTAAGAATGTATTTTTGAGTAACAATAAATGTAATTATTGAATAGTTTTCTTTTTATTTGGCATTCTCTACTTTTTCATAATATACACATCGGCACGACAGTGGTGTGTTGCTACGCCTACCGTAAGGCCATTCCTCATTGTATTGCACTGCGGGCAGCGAGTGTTTAACATTAGTGTATAAGTCCATTAAAATCATCTAATTATCTTCTTTATCAGAAAGTAAGTCTCTCATAATAATAAGGGTTAAGGTATAATGTTACACTTTAAATTATTAAGTCTCCCTTTAGATTACGAATACATAGTTGTATTGTTTAGAGTACAATGCAAAAAATAAAAATCTTAGAATAACGTAATATTATGTGGGCTTTGTGTATATTGTGCATACAGTATACAAATAAATATTCTAGTTAAATTGTATTAATTCTAGTTAAAATTAAACAATACGAATATATGAGGCTATGACGTAGTTATAATAAAAAACTCAATATGTATTTAGTATATTTAAAGAAGTGATAGCTTCAAATTAAAATCCATGACTATAACACAAATTATTTATTTTGCATTATGGTTTAACGTTATCACTACCACTATCACTACATCTCATCACAAGTCGACTGCTAAACATAATTTGTGGCAATCGATGGGACAGGATCATAGGTTTAAAATGGGAAATTATGGTAACGATGCAATTTGTTTTTTTACATATAATAAATACAGTAATATTACGAACGATTTCGAGAAAAGGCTCCGTACAGTGCGGTGGTATGGTTTCGTTTACATACAACGTAGATACTACATTCGATGATGTGGGTTAACATTGGTCCTAACTCCTAACAAGTATGTTTATTTCAGTCTAACTCAATTGACGTACTATGTTGATTATTTCCGAGTACCGGGCCAAGCACTGCCTACTGCAGTTGCGAGCAAATTACCCGTAACTCGATACACAAATTGGAAAGGGAACGACAAGGGGCATTACTATTCCATTTCATTACAAATACAGGCAGCTCGACGGGATTAACATATTTAGACTTCAAGTCCGTTGCGTCAATTGCATCATTGTTGTTGCAGATGCGTGATTGTTGTTTCAGTAATCATCAGTTTGGTTATTATAAAAGTACAGGTATGGATTTTTTTACTTATTATAAGCCAGTGGTTTCCCATAATCCAACCTGGTGGTAAGTGGTGACAAAGTCCTAGATGGTAATTCGCACTGTCTTAACGTAACAAATGTAACACTATCTTAACGTAACAAATGTAACACTGTCTTAACGTAACAAATGTCTATTCAGTCTTGCTTTGAAGATAGGTACACTGTATTCGAACGGAAAGACTGACACCAGCAAATTATTTCACTTCTTTGCTGTAGGCATTACGAACGACGAAGCGAGTCGTTTGGTTTTAATGCGGAATATTGATTACAAAAGGGTAAAGAGCCGTCGCCCCCCTAGTTGTCTAAATTCTCAAAAGATTACAAATCACTTACAAGGAATTAAATAGTTAACAAACAAAATTAAAGGAGTAATCCATTACGAGCATACAAAATATTAACTAACTAACTAAAGAATACTATAAGCAACGTGCACAAATTAATAATGCAACCGAAACAGAAGCGAGGGTGCGTAATTTAGATTTAACTCCAAAGTTGAAAGGAGAGGGAGGAGTTAAGCCAAATAATTATTGATTCAATCTGCTTTCAATATCGACTTTTCACGTGGTGGCTCGTCGTAAGTTACATAATTTTGTTTAAAAACCCCAGGGATTCGATTTTAATGCAAACTTTATGAGGTATTTATTATGCAACTAGTGACGGACCCGGTTAGGTCTGGTTGGTATCTATTATATGAGGTATCATTTAGATTTTTAAAATAATCTTCAATGGCCATTTTATTCTATCAATTTTTCCGATTACGTTGTAGAGCCATGATGCGGCGATATTGTGGTTGTCGCACGCATGGGTCGGCTCGACCGGAGTAGGACCACGCTCTCACAGAATACCAGCGTAAAATAGCAGCTTAAGGCTGCTGTGCTTCGTATGGTGAGTGTAGAGAACCGAAGACCCTTTTTACTGGAAACGAGGCATTCCATCTTAGTCCTCAGAGCTGGCAACACATCTGCATTTTGATTCTTAATTGAAGATAAATATAGATGACTATGAGCCACAGCATCCACTTAACATGAGGTGGACTGTTTACTCGTCACCCGTATTCTATAAAAAATGTAAACCTCCAAGTTTTGCGGATATGATAGCTTCAATCACTCCTGGTATTGTTCGTGAAGTTTCGTAAACAGACAGATAGACAAACATTTTTCAAATATTATTCATGTCACGTATAGTTATTCATGTCTTAATCATCATCATCATCACTACAGCCCTTCACAAGTCCACTGCTGAACATAGGCCTCCCCCAAGTAATGCCACAAAGCACGGTCCTGAGCCACCTGCATCCATCGACTTCCTGCATATCTTACCATGTCGTCACTCCATCTAGTGGGAGGTCGCCCTACACTATGCCTACCGGTACGAGGCTGCCACTCAAGAACCTTTCTTCCCCATCGGTTATCGGTTCTTCGAGCTATATGGCCGGCCCATTGCCACTTCAGCTTACTAATCCGTTGGGCTATGTCGGTCACTCTGGTTTTACTGTGGATATCCTCATTTCTGAGTCTATCAAGAGTACAATCTGCCACTTTGCCTGGCGTATGTGGACTATGAGAAAGCCTTTGATTCCGTCGAAATTTGGGCGGTGCTACAGTCCCTTCAGCGGTGCCAAGTTGACTGTCGGTATATCGAAGTGCTGAAGTGTTTGTACAGTAGGGCTACGATGGCTATCCGAGTACAGAACCAGAGCTCGAAACATGTCTTAATGGCATGCAAAAATTTAAAACATTACGAGTATCTACGTACTTAACATTTTCTTTTAAGAAATTACTACGGGCTATTTATAATCTTAAAAACATTATCACACTCATGGCAATTGATCAGTGAATCAAATAATTATATTATTGCGTAAAAAAACTTTTACAAAAAGTATTATCTTAAATTTAAATATTTAAAAAACCCCCGAAACAACAGAAGTTTATGATCTTCTTAAAATATGTTTAAGAACCACTGCTAGAAAACTTCCTTTTAGATAAAAGAAACCCCACCCAAAACAGTTCACCCGTTTAAGAGCTACGGTGCCATAAACAGACACATACATAGCGGTCAAACTTATATTTTTTATTAACTATAACCCCGGGGGTCGAGGGTCAAAATCTATCTTCAAAGAACTAAAAAATAATAATTTCACATTCTGAAGCCGGGGCTTAATAATTATATTTTATACTATAACTTAGCAAGTAAAGTACATTTTATGCCTCATTATTGTATTAAAGTACATATTATGTTACTTATTGTTACACAAGGTTTTTGAATATGAAATCAGTTTGTTGATAAGTAATCGAACGCAGAGCAAAATTCAGCAATTCGTTTTACCTTTTACAAAGTTTGATTAAAATATTTTCAACCGTTAAATGATTGACGTCAACGGAAATTGGAAAATTTGAGGTCGTACATACATATGTCCTATGATATTTATATTTAATATTTAATTTACGATTACTGATTTTCGGTTTCAATCGTATCGAGAACATTCATAAACTAAAACGTTACGTCACAAGTTTGTCTCTTACAGAAGTAGTAGTTGAATCCTGTAGTTTCCTTAAAAATTTAATCTAACCATATAATTTTTTACTATTTATTTTAAAAACTTTCCTTCATAGTCATATCGGAGGTTATTACTCTTTACTATAAATGTGGTAGAGCCATACTGTATTACAGTTGCAGCACGCTCGCAGCCAGCGCAAAACAGCTGGAAGAGAATAGAGCAGAATAATAATGTTGTGTTTTGTAGTGTCTGTTTTGAGTGTGAGGCTCTTTTACTGATCACGAGGCATTTCATCTTAGTCGTCAGGGGTAATAACGCATCTGCATTTTGATTTTTAATTGGGGATAGATGTAGATGTCTATGGGTTACAGGATCTGTTTATCATCTGGTAGACTGTATGCTCGCTTTTTCATCCTTATGGTATGAAATAAAAAATAAAAACTCTTTATACACTTTTGATATTTAAATGTTGTGTATAGCAATGATGATCTACGAACTTCATGCATCTCTAATATTATATTAAGGGAGTATTCAATGCCGGGCTCATTTTATAATTAATGTAGGTAAATCAAAATCAAATTATTTTACGTACACATAATACGTGTTACTAATAAAAATTACGATAACACTTTAAAAACAAACGTCCTGTATACAAGATCTGTGAGCAGTGGATCCTGTAATAGCCACGCAACAGTTAATAAGTGTATTTTTTACCTCACTTTCATATTCGTTATTATTGGCGTACCGTAATGTCTAACTACTTAATAAACGTTATGCCTGAAATTAATAAATAATGAACAAAATAAAATACCCATCCAGCGCTTTGGAGATGTAGCTAGAACACTGAGTCAGAAAGACCCACAAGGCCTGAAAAGCGTAGGCATTTCAGAGAAAATTGTATAAATATCTCCCTAAGATGATACGCAACTGAAAGCTAGTTTTGAAGCCCTGTATACAGCACAGATTTATCTTATTTAGTCTTGACGCTTTACATTTTTTTTACGCAATATTTATAAAAGGCCTACGTTCTTTATAGTGTATTTATAGTGTGTAGTGGCACATCCACACCACATATCACCCCGCAAATATCGTAAGAGGCATCATCAAAATAACAAACTAAAATAATTAAAGACTGCAACTTCCACGCCTGATCACCATGGTAAAATCTCGCCTTTAAAGCAATCTATGGGTGACACTTTTATAGGCTGTGATAGAATTAATGGATTTATAGTGAATTTGCAAGTAGAACATTATGTTCATATTTCAGAGTTTTTTATTGTATTGTAGGCCCTAAATTTAAGTACGATTTTCAACTTCAACAAGTGGTAAAATTAAAAATATCGTACAACTGATTTCAATATAATTAAATTGAATTGATATATATATATATATATATATATATATATATATATATATATATATATATATATATATATATATATATATATGAGACCACACGAGAAGAGATCAGATCAAGAGAAGAATCATCAAAGTCGGTTCACCTTGAGAATTATGAAGTAACACACATAAAGAAACAGTATCCGGATGACCGAGCTTTGCTCGGTTTTTTAAGTTACATTTATATACAAATTACATGAATAATAGTTTTTGATCTTATTGACATAATAGAAAAAAACTGAACTGGTTATTTGAATAAAAAATTATGAGTGCAATTAGTTTAATTAAAATTTTCGTATTTATAAAAGATTTATTGCCCCCGAAACTCCCTGGACACTAAATTTTGTGAAAATCGTTAGAGCTGTTTCCGAGATCCCGATTATATATATATATATATATGCAAGAGCTGCTCGTTTAAAGGTATAGGATACAGTCGAAATAAATAGGTATTTCTCCTATTTGAAGTCGGTAAAACGAAGTCGGTGTGTTACCTCAGAACTTTTTCCTAGATGAATTGATTTTGACGATTCTTTGTTTATTTGTAAGCTGGTGCTTTTCAAGTAGCCACATTTGAATTTAATCAAGATCTGACCAGTAGTAAATTTTACCAATTCTTTTCTTTTATAGAAGAACATCATTATTTTTGAAGGGCCTGGTATATGTTCGGGAGTGAACTCATGACGGACTGTAATGTTGATGCTAATAGAAGAGGAGACAAACAAGCATGCGGCTCACCTGATGGTCGAGCGACTTAGGAAGAAGTAAGTTTTTTCACGCATTTTCTTTGATTCTTAATGTTTTTTATCTTAGTTGACACTAATTTTATGAAAAATCAGGTGTTGGGAAGCAGCGTCTTTCTTTTACATACAAACATACATAAACACTCACGCCTGTCACCTAGAGGGGTAGGCAGAGACCATATACTTCCATTTGGCACGATCCTGACACACCTCTCTCGCCTCCTCCACATCCATATACCTACGCATATATGCTCGTGCAGGTAGAGGTACTACTAATTTGGCCCATTTTCAATATATCGCCAATTTGGTCGAAAAACTTTCGCCTAGTACGTCCCTTTCCGACTCTGCCGTCTTTCTATTAATGACAAGTAATTAAAACTACCATTCATTGAAGAGGTCACTGACCAGCAGTGAACTTTACAGGTTTAAAAAGAAAAAAAGAAGTAAATTAACTCAAATTTTCCACAAGCCGTGTACGATACGACACGGACATGTTAGAAAAGTGCATTCTGTCACGGTTCTTTGAACGATGCTGTCCAAAGCGCTCTTGTCCGCAAATATTTCCTTAGTTTCGGAGCCTAACCGACGAGACCAGACGGTTTGACTTTGGTCCCTTGAGCTAGAGGCCTCCTTATGTGAGCGTAGACACTTTGGCGCCCTCTCATCTGAGTCACTGAGAGATGACTACATATTTGTGCCATTTGCTATCAACCCGTGAGGTTCACGTGCGGTGAAGTTCCGAAAAGAACTGTAGCGCCGGCTTTTTATCGTCGCTTTTGGTAAGAAGGCTGGTCTTTCCTTGCTCAAAGGCTAAGTGTAATCATTCAGCAAGGAAACGCATCCAGCAGTCCCTGGCACTCCACTGCGTGTTATAAAATTTTCTTTCCTTTCTATTTAAAAAAAAAAGGTTCATCCACACTAGGGTTTTATACAAATACTTGTTCCGTGCGAGATTCGAACCCACGGCCATTAGCGCTGCAATTCATTTTATAAGCCACTGCGCCACTGAGCTGTCATTATATATAATTCTATGATAATTTAAATTTTTATTTTAATAATTTTCTTATTGTTATTATAAATATTGGAATTATATAATGTTAATAAATGAGTTTACTTAAATGTGGTAAACATTTCGTTAAATATGTTTCTATTGGATTACAATATAGTGACACCATAATAGCATCATAAAAGTGAATTAAGAATTAATTCTATCAATACATTAATACACCGCTTGTATTAAATAAGCACTAATAAATTTTAAGCAAAGATTGATTTGACTTTACATTTAAAAGTTTGATATTTACTTTAGATACGGTTCGCAAATCCACAGAGAAGAGTTGGTATTTACGACAGCAATTTGTTTGAAAAACGACCATTTCATATGTATCGTGAAAGACGCTGCAAGAATGAACAATTCTGGAAAATAATATATTTACACTAATTCCTCCACAAATCCATCAATTTGTTCTACCTAAAAGAAAATACTCAATAAACTTATTCATTTATTTGTTTCTTATCAATTAAGTATTAAAATAGCTCTATTTTTATATCATATCATCATCATCATCAAACAGTCTATCATTATTCCACTACTGATCATAGCTCCCTCATAGCATGTTTCGTAATATGTTTACAATAGATGTCACGCGGGTTGTTACCCGCAGTTCTTTCTTCATTATTAGTAAAAACGCTGCTGACAAACTATTTTCTTTACTCCTGTCATCTCTCTTCATCTTACGACGGCCACGGTAAGATATATAACACCTATATGAAATTCTCAATCAAATAAATAGACCGAGAGCTGCACACATTTGCAGTGAGAAAAACGATGCTCAAATGCCTGACTTGCTTATTTTTCTTTTTCTTTTTCTATAACAGTTAGTAAAAGTCATAGTAAACCACGGCTACCTACATATTATAATTATTAATTTTTGTTCCGATCCACACAGTATGAACTTATAGTATCTTGAAGTCTTGCAGTTGCGTGCTTGGGCTGGTATTTTATTTTATTAATTATAGGATCCAAAGCAAAAGCATTAGTTTTTTTTAAAGTAGCAAAAGAAATTAGTTTTTTTGGTGAAAAGAAGAGTTCTATAAGCAAGTGATCAGCTCACCTTTATCTCCCATTGTCACCAACATATTCATGGAAGATTTTGAAGAGAAAGCCCTGCTTACTTCTCCCGTAAATCCAAGATTCTACAAGCGGTACGTAGACGAAACTTTGACTACAATTGTCAAAGTTTCGTCTACGTACAGTTTTTCGTTTTTACCTTTAGATAAAGTAACTACATTTGTAGACCATTTTAACTCTATAAATTCTAAAATTCAGTTTACAACTTCACATGGCTGGGTGCTACCATCTGCTTTGGATCCTATAATTAATAAAATTAAATCCTAATCCAAGTATAAAACTGCAAGACTTCAAGATACTAAAGTTCATACTGTGTAGATCGGAGTAAAAATAAATAACTTTAATTTGGAGGTAGCCGTGGTTAAAAAGTTTATATACGCGATATAATCCGTAAAAACTAGTTTTATTTAAATATTTTGGCACGTGTACGTGACAAATCAGCATGTAATAATTGTATCAGTATAGAATAACTTTGTAACTCGGTTTGTTCGCGCACTGTAATTTCTTACATTTACACGATTACTACACATTGAATAAAACATTTATCGATTTTATAAAGTTTTATTTGATTTAATGTTACTTATTTTCATTTTTCGACGTCCATTAACTGGAAAGTATCCAGCCCGTGAAAATGTTTAAGATCATCCTGGACATTACATCAAAGATGTAAAAAGGACACAGAGTCCGGAATGGAATACACAACTTAGTCGTGTAGTGACTAGACTCAAAAAACTATAGATTCACAGCGCAGCGTAATGGTTAATTTATAATACTTACTTAATACTTGAAAACAAAAAAATAAATAAATTTGGATTGATTTTTTTTAATTTATACTTTGTCATGGCGAGGGGGCTTAGTAGCCGTGTCTTGGTTACCCACGGCGAACTAAAAGGAACCCATATGGCTGGCCCGAAGTGAAGGGCGAGTATGCGAAGGCGTTTCCATCCATGTAAAAGAGGTGCTACCATCTGCTTCATGATAAACATTATAAGATACAGTTCCTACAATTCTTACAACTTAGGACTCCCGCAATAACACAAAACACGGTCTTGAGCCATTTGATGCCATACATGAACTTCCTGAATCTCTTAACAGGTCGTCACGCTACTAGTAACGCCATCAGATGTACTTGGAATCCTTTTAATAATAAAACACAACTGCAAAACCCCAAGATACTGTGAGCTTTTTCTACGTAGATTGGGCCAAAAATTAATAATCACAGGCTTAAGATATCCGAAGCTTGGCAGGCGGGTTAGCAACTATTTATAATTTTGAGTTCTATAAGGAAAATGTTGTGCTCATCTCATTTTTCAGTTTCCCTCTGTCGCGCCTTACGACACCCATGGGAAGATATGGGGTGCTGGATATCCTTATACCGCCACTACGTTTTGCTAACCATAAATATAGTACTAAATAAATAAAAATAAAAAAGCCTTTTATTCCATGCTAAATAAGTTTTACAATATAACTTTTTTACAATGTAATTTGCATTTTATAAAGGAAATTGAAAATATAAATTTAGATTTTAATACATTAATTTATTTCTATATTGTTGAATGAATTTGATTGAGTTAATTTTTCATAATTTTGAGTATGATAATTATTTTTCATAATATTTGATTAAATTTTAAATATGCATTATTTAATGCACTAATATATTAGTAACATTAATATTTTCAATCTATGTAATTTATTTATAAACTTTAATTGACTATTTTAAATGGATTTGGTTTTTTTTATAACATAATGAATAGGATAAAATTTATTTAATTTAGTTACAAATTGACAAAATATTTTAATTTATAATTTATTAAAGATCTATATACATACCCATTTGTTTGTTTGCTTTGCATGAACCCCCTTAGGTGAAGGTCTCCTCCAAAGATTTCTATTTGTCGCTATTTTTTGCTATTATTTGTGTTCAACGTGGTCCCGCGATCTTTTATATGTCATCTTCCCAGCGCATGTATGGTCTGCCTGGACGTCTTTTTCCTGGAGAATATAGAATTAAAGAAATATAATTATTGATAACTATGGATATACTATTTTCATGAGCTTAATACAGAAAGACGGGCTAGTAATTTGTAACTTTGATTAGAACATCACAGTATATTAAAAGCTATCTTATGATATATTTCAGTCTTCATTTAAGTAGATAAGTTTTAATTGAATTACGATAAATGATGTATTCGCGACAGGCACAATATTCTATTCAATGTTTTGTTGGCTGCCTCGTTAGTCTAGTGGCTGCTGATCATGAGGGTCGCAATCAGTTTATGTGTTTTTAAGGTGTCAAGAAATGCTCAGTAGCAGCTCGAGTCAGGAACTCGGCGGTGTTTCAGCCATGTGTCTCGAAAGCACGTTCGCGGGTCTATTTTGATTTTGAGAGTGAATGGAGAACACTATAATGCTATCTTGCACAGTTGTCTAGTCTCCGCTGAGACTGGCTGCTGTGACAGAAATTCGGTCTGGAAAACATTATTAATTATTATTATGTAGATACAATGTTTTTGTTTGTTTTGAGTTGGAACCGGTTTTAACGCATCTTTTGCGGTACTTCTACTACCAAGGCGTAGTCCCAAATTCATGAAAGACGGCTTTGGTCCACCCGATCGCTAAAAAAGGCAACCGCTTAGACCCGTCCAAACATATATAGGCCTGCCTATCGCCATTAACTATTTGGTCTCTAAAATAATGGAAACAATTATTAGTGACTGCCAATATGGTTTTCGTCGTAGTCGATGAGCTGGTGAACTTCTTTCTGGCTTACCTGACTCATAGATGGACGGAGGTAGTAGAGTCCAAAGGTGAGGCACTTGCCGTTAGTTTGGAAAAAAGCGGAGGCCTTCAATCGGGTCTGACATAAAGCGCTTCTTTCGAAGCTCCTTTCCTAGTAGCTAGTTCCGGCCTCCCGAGTAATTGTGTGATTGGATCACCAATTTCCTTGCTGACCGGAGCATCAAGGTCATAGTAGACGGTGCATGCTCTGATCACAAGCCTATTAACATTGGTATTGCACAAGGCTTCGTGCTATCACCAACGTTTCTATTGCATATCAATGATATGTTGCAAACTGGCAATCGGCCGTTCCAATATTTTTCGGAAAAACGTTGCCGAGTACCGGGAAATTTGCGTATGAAATCGAGTTCACCAGACAGTTGTCTAATGTACCCAAAGGGGTTCATAGCCAAAGGGGTTCATAGTAAATATCAATTGGCTATGTGACCGTCTACATCGGGTACCCTAGTCGCTTCATTTACCAGCTGAGAAATACCTTGCGTCAAGACGAAATTTCCACGCTTCTCTTCCAGCATGGTCGTCCGTCTTCTCTTATGGGAACTGCCAGTCTTGGTGACAGGCGTTAAAGTACCCCAGAAAGACCGACTGTGAAGTAGGATACCGATTTAGGGCCACATGAGCATCCTCACTAACGTGATCAAATAATCATGTTATCTTTTAGTCACCGCTGTGCGATTGATAGACACGGACATAAAGGATCAATACCTGTTTCTAACATCACGCAGATTATCGAAAAACCGGGGGCCTTCAAGGTGACAGAGGCGCTGGAAGTAGATATCATTGCGGACGTACACACATACTTCGGCACGTAGATGGAATGTGTGATCCAGAGAGAATATAAGATAGTCAAGGTACGGCGCATTCAATGAACATACATCTGCGGTCGACCAGCAGAACACAGCAACAACTGACGCAGAACTGCTGTGGCTGCAGACTGTCTGACCTCCATGATGTCTTATATAACAACATAATAATATATTTCTATAAATTCCCTGCCTTTGGATGATTGAAGGCAACTTATTGGTGGGTGAGACAAACATGATCGGAAAATGCATATAATCAATGTCAGTTACACAAATCCTTTCTGAAGGTGAATTATTATTATTATCTTATAACCGCCTTTTGGCTATAGTTGCCGTTTTATTGGTAGGTGGAGCATACCTCGTGCGGGTGGTAGCTGCAGGGAGGAGAATAATTTTTAGGTAGATACTACCGTCAGCTTTCGATTACTCTTGTGAATATGCATAAATATAACAAACGACCTATAATTAAACCTTTTGAAAGATCCGTGAGAAAGATCAATATATATTTGTTTATCCTGGTCATGTAAATTTTATATAATTATAGACGGTTACAATTCGATATATATATATATATATATATATATATATATAGATGTATATGAGAGGGAGAGGGGAGTGTTACATAAGGAGGATTGTGTTGCTAAGGGGCTGACCTGCATTGTATTGAGATGAGTCGTGTTACTGTAGGTTTTGCATACTTTGATGTTATCACGTAAATTCATGTAAATTATGTTATTTGGTGTTATCTTCACGTTACACCAGTGTTTGATTGTGACAGGGTCATATTACGGTTGGTCGAACTGTATTTGCTCTATACTAAATGTGCAAGCACTAGAGCAAATTGAACAATCCGCTCTCATATTTTTATGATTTTTAACAGTTAACTTCCAGTTGACTAAATTGTTGTTAACAGTAAAGAAAGCTTATTAACGAGTAGTATTCTCCTATTTTAAATAATTCTAAGATTAATTTCTAACATCAGAAGTGGGATAAAGTCTATAGTTAGTATATTATAGTGTCGGTGAAAGACTTTGTTCTATGTTAAATGTCGTGGTGAAGTTTATTGTCCCATTTACGACATTGACGTACCATTAAAGTGTAGAGTAAAAGTTTAAAGTAAAATATTTTAAGCCAAAAGTTACTTTTTGTTAAAATTATATTAAAAGTCCGACCCCACAATTTGAATTATATTTCTGTATGACATTTGTATCAAATATACCTTTAAACGAGCAATTCTACATATATATATATATATATATATATATATATATATATATATATATATATATATATATATATATATATAATTGGAATCTCGGAAGCGGCTCCAACGATTTTCATAAAATTTAGTGTCCAGGGAGTTTCGGGGGCAATAAATCGATCTAGCTACGATTTATTTTTAGAAAATGACCTTCTGTCCGTGTTTTCAGGCAATAAAAAAACTGCTATAATATAAGAAGGTAAATTTTGACGAACTACCAACGATCGTAATAGCTCAGGCTGGTGGGATGTCGGTCGGGCGTGATATCGGAGTTCCGTGGTCCGCGTCCCATCTTGGGTACGACATTTTTCCTTTTTTTTTCAAATTCCCTCCTTTTGTGAGAAAATCTATTATTTTAACCCCTTTTTTTAGTAATTTTTAAAAATAAGAGAAATTTTAATTAAACTAATTGCACTCATGATTTTCATTCAAATAACCAGATCAGTTTTTTCTATTATGTCAATAAGATCAAAAAATATTATTCATGTAATTTGTATCTAAACGTAACTTAAAAAAAACCGAGCAAAGCTCGGTCATCCGGGTGATTTTTCCTTATTCATGTATAAATTATGTAGATGCTCTTTCGTTTCTCTTTTGAGTTCTAATTTATTTCACGGTCATTATCATCTCTTTATTTTCCAGTCCGTTAACATTCATAAAAACAGCGCTTGCTTCACAGAGCTCTTATTTGGGTTATGAAAATATTATGCAAGCGCATAAATAGTAAATATGTACATGCATGACTTGGTGGCGGAATAGCTGATTGCATTATCATAGTATTTAGAGGAGTACAACATACAACAAGCTACATTTTACACGTTTCTACTAATGCAACTAGCTTTTAGTCACTGGTATTACTCGCTTTAGTACGGTTCATGTTTTTCTCGTAAAATGAAAAAAAATCGTTTTTCATTTTTGTTTCGAGTAGTCGTATTCGACTTAACGATGTTCATTATATTGTATTTTTGAACTTAAGTACTTAGTACTAAAATATTGTAAGCTACTTAAGTACTAAATATGGCTAACAGAGTTTAGCTTATTGAGCCATGGTAGCTCAGATGGTTAACGCTCGCTGTAAATATAACAGAACGCGAGTAACCCGGGTTCGATCCCCGCCGGCACCAATGAAATTGTTAATTGCAATATTAAGTGCTGATTTACCACGTGCTCGGAGGTGAAGGCAAACATCGTGAGGAAACCTATATGTCTGAAGAATAAGAAAAATAATATTTCGAAGTCATGTGAAGTTTGCTAACACGCATTGGGGCACCGCGATGGACAGCTTTCTTGCCATAAAACCCTCTCAGAAATTTACTTTACTTTTTAGAGTTTAGCTTCGACTATAAGATACACCTTTACCCTTTTAAAATTATTTTGTTATTTCATCTTCAATTAGAGGAAATTTAAGTTACGCGATGTTACATTAATAAAAATATTCACGATTTATAAATACCGCGCAGTGACGGCCTTAAGCAATCTACCCACCTACGCAAGATGCTACCTCATTATCATCCCGTGCGGGCGACAAAGGGAAAAGAAATAGAAATTGGCCACCAGAATCTTCTGATAACAACTTTTTTTTAAATTATTCTAAGCCAGCACTTAGCTACAATCCCACCTGATGGTAAGTGGTGATGTAGCATAAGATGGTAAAGCGCATTGAATTAACAAAAACCTATTTGAATTGACATTTTTCGTATACGAAAATCATACGAAAAATGTCAATTCAAATAAAAAACAATTTAAAAAATGAAGATAATCCCGAAATATTTGAGCAAAGGGCCCATTAACAAAAACCTATTCACTCTTGACTTGAAGACACCCACATAGTCATCGGATGGAAAGTCGGATGCTGGCAACTTATTCCACTCCTTTACTGTACGCATGACGAACCCTCCTAGATTGAATAAAACTATTTGTACGGATTTTATCGCGTTTAATTAAATTTGATTTTATATCCAGACATTTCGGGTGCTTTACAGTACCTACGGTCACAGGGGCACTGAGATGTTTGACGTCCCAATGTCATAGTTAGCCTGGCCCTTTATGATTTTCTAGAGAAGATCGATGGGTGCTGCAATCTGTTTTCGATCTTATAACTAACAAAATTAAATCCAAACAGTTCTATAATATTAATTTTGGCCTGGTTTTGCACAGAACGAGCTTACAGTATCTTGAAATCTTGCAGTGGTATGCTTGGGTTCGGATTTATTTTTGTTAATTATAGGATCCCAAGTAGATGGCAGCACCTATCCGTCTTATCTATTGAAATTAGGATGCTTCTAATTTCAATAGCTTCGCGTATCGTCCTTGGTAGGCATTAGTGTACTTTTGTGAAGATTTGTGGTTTGTCAAACCTGATGTAATGGTGAGGACAATTTTGAAAATGTTCACAGACTGCAGAATTCAAATATCTCAAAACGTCGGGAATTAAAAATAAGTTAATTAAACGTGATAAAATCTGTGTACCGTTAAGTTGGTTCAGAAGCTATGTGGGTTCTTTAAAATAGTCAATATTTATAGTAAAATATTTTATTTATCTTACTTCCACACACATACAAGTCAGGTTCTAGGAAGGGGATCACTGGCCTGACGTAGGGAGGCGAAATCCGGGTGAAGTTTCTGAGGGTCGCAAATAGCCAGCTAGCGAACGGAGCCGATGATAACCCAGGTCCAACGGTGATGATGGCCGTTGACAGGATAGTAAGCCAACACTCAGTTAGCACACAGCTCGGCAGCAAGTAAGGACTTAGGTAGGTAGGTGGATTCTGGAATCCCAGACGGAGGCCAGCATTAGTGAACTTCCAATAGCACTATATGCGCCCTTGTCAAGCTCAGCGCCCCTTCTAGGAAGTAAAATATTCCTAAACACTAATTAGCCCGAGCAGAAGAGATAGGAATTAAGTAGAACAGTTACAATGTTTACTGTTGTTAAAATAAATACGAACTTACCCCAGCGGGATCAACTGCACTTTGATTAATTTAAATTTTGATGTAGCTAAGAACGGGGACTCGTGTGCGTCTCTGAATAGTCCGAGCATATACTTCCGATTTAGATATGGGTGAGCAACGGTTTAACGGTGCGGGGATTAAATTAACTATTTTAAGGTTCCGTAAAATAATATTTTAAATTAATAATATGTAATTATTGATTTGTAATTAATTTTAAAATTAGGATGTTTTTATTTAAGATTAATTAATAATTCTTATTTGTAATGGTGTATTCGGATTCACCGTTACATCTGTATAAATAGTTATATTCAATGTGTAGTGTTCACGTAAATATAAGAAAACTACTTAGATGTAAAAAAAAACTGTTTTTACCTTCTCGCCTGTTAATGGCAACTTTGGCGAATAGAGGGGGTCTTTGCTTAGGAGTCCACTATTGAACATAGACCTCCCCTAAAGAATGCTACAATGGTTCGAAGTTACCTGCATCCAGTGACTTCTTGCATGTCTTACCAGGTCGACACTCTTTCTAGTGGGGGATCACCATACACTACGCCTACAGATACGAGGCTGCCACTTGAGATTCTCTTTTCCACATCGATTGTCGGTTCTTCGAGCTATATAGCCGGCCCATTGCCACTTCAGCTTACTAATCTGTACTATTCGTGTTTCATAATATCACCTTTCAATAATCGCCATTTCATAATATCATCTTTCCGACGTTAGGTGTAGACGTCGGGCCCAACGTTAGATTAAGCAAACAGAGCGTAATAAATAAGTGTTTAACCCGTCTTAAGCTTTTATGTAATCCATTTGGTTATACTTAGTGAGGTTTCTTGGGAATTACGATTAAGCTAGCTTATATAAATTTAATAATCTTATGAAATACGGGACTATAAAAGATAATAAGTAGTAATGTATACAGAAAAAAACACCCACTCGAAGGACAAGTTAAATACAGTTCTAATTCAATAATGTAGTGTCTAATAAACGGAAGATGTTAGAATTTTTTTTATTCATTACATCCCTTCAAAAGTCTACTGAATATGGGCCTCCACCTAGAAATGCTACAAAGCAATGCCCAAGTTAGAAATAAGAACACTAAAAATAAAATTTATAAATAAACATCTTCTTATACGCATGACAGAAATTTTCGTTTCCCATCTAACTATAAAATTAGTTGCTTAGAACATTGTTGTTTGTAAATAATGTAAGTGTAAGTAATCTATATAATTAGATTTATAAGTTATAATATATGATTAAATTATAGTTTTCATTACAATATATTATTATTTTATGTTAATGTAATGTTTTGCTCAAAAAGAGAAGAAATGCACCGGTAAATGATCTGCTACACCAGAAGAATAGCAGTTGTTTCTTGGAAGGTCTGTAAGTCGTATCGATCCTTAAAAATCGCTGGCGATGGTAAATTACACAGCTCTAGGTGGAAAAACTCTTTTTCACCTAGAATTCCGTCTATGTAGGTAACGTCCTGTCCGATAGAGTAAGTCAGCTCAAATTCTAATTTCGTCCGCACTTGCCCGCGCGTCGTATGCTATGTACCGACATGTTTGTAATCACTAATACTGTAAGTAGAAAAGTCGTTAGACACTTATTTCATCAGGTTCATCATATTTATGCCTGTTTCTAAACGATAAGCCAGCCGCTTCTTATTTTTATCACGGTTATTTCCCATTTTAATTTTACGTCGTACTGTTGCGTAATGTATATTCTGATCGTAAGCGACACAACCTCCCCGTTCAAAGGCCGAGGCGAAGTGACCGTGCTGCAGGAATCACGCTTCAAAAGGCCGATAGTTTAGGTGATTTCTTTTTACAGTGAAAATAATGGTATTTTAAAAAAAGTAAATAACATAAGCACTGCTTTATAGTTAGTTCAGTTAGTATGCAAAGTTTCAAGATCTTATTTATGTATTTTATGAATAACAGCGGTTTATTGTTTATTTTGGAGGTAACTTTGGATTTTTTTTCTATCGAGAAAATTTTACGAAATCGTGTTTTCGTCTAACATAATCCTTAACATTAATCCTCAACTTTACCATATATTTATTTCAAAATTAATGCTGCAATATTTTCGGCATAACGAAGGATCTTGCTAAGCCATTTGAGATTATATTTCCCCTTAATCTAGACCCATCCGGGCATTACTCTCTGTTGATAAAGTTGCACGAAATTGGTTCAGGCACTAGGTGTTTTTTCATTCACCTGCACGGCACCGGCCCGGCCGCCGGGGAAGCAAACATGTAGGTATTAAATATATAACATGCCATGTGCTTCCACTTACCGTTGCCGGCACCGGCCCGGCCAGGCCTCTGTCACACTTGCTACCTGCGTGAAATAATTACCTAAAATCGCGATTCACCCAGGGTGTAATACGCACATACGCAGTCGGAGCTAGCGCGTTGTAGGCCATAGATTACTGCGTATGTACTAGAGATAGATGTGCGACTCAAGTTTTATTTTCGTTATTGATACGTGCTTAGAATAACAGATGGCGCTAAATAAAAAGTGCTTTAAGCTCGCCCTTTACTTGCACTTTACAATTTTTATTTTATATACAACCATCAATTACATTGCACAAGTGCTGCAATGTAATTAATAGTTGTTTATGTTTCTTGTGCTAATTATTAGTTTCTGATACAAAAATAAAAACCGGTTATTTTTAAAATGTTTATTGTTAAAAATTCTTGGCTTAATTATTGATTAACATTAGATGTGTTAAATTTACCAATATTTGCACAATATCAATTGATTTCTTTATACAATGTCCCTACTGGTTAGTTGATATATTACAGAGAATAGAATACATAGTATAATTTTTATTCAATATAGATTATTACATAAAACTTATTGAATGTCATGTTTTATTTACAACTGGTTCGACTCTTTTTAAAACATATTTCACTTTACAATAATTTTGTTTGTATTTTTTAAATAAATTTTAATAGAACAAGCATGGTAGCGATCACCTCATTCCCAGAAGTTATTTTTATTGATGTACTCTTTGATATTATAAAACACTTTTTGTACATTTTTCCTTTAATAAAACATTTAAACTTGTTAAACGACAAATTTTGTAACATTTTCTGGGATTTTGTTGTAAAAGCTTCTACATTCTATATTTCTGCATTTGATGATCTTACATTGCCCCGTAAAAGAACTACTGGTTCAATGGAGTCTAGTAACTGGTATTAAAAGCTATGTTTATTCCTAGTGTTTAAAGTATGAACATCTCTATTCTCATTATATATTATGAAAACTATTTATGTTTTTATGTACCTACATACATTACATTTTCATACATATCATAACATAATCATACATAATACAACTTTAAAAAGAATATTTGAATTTATAATCAATCTAATAAATTGTGGAAAAGACTACATAAAGCAACAAAAATAATACCAAGAAAAAAATTGAATAAAACTCTGATATCTTTGACTATGCACACCCACATATTCCTGAATATGCAGTTAGTACAGTGTAATGTGAATGTAGTGGAAGATAATACAATTTTTAAAGACAAATTGTTTAGCACTTTCAATATGTAAGCCTTAAAAGATATAGATTCTTAAGGAAATTGTCCACTTTGTCCTCAAGATGGACATTAAAAATGTCCTTAAATAAATACTAATTGAACCAAGTATAAACCCAATTATATTTAGGCAAATGAAAGAACTAAGCTTGAGTATGGCAGATTTTTTGTGTTTCTTAATGCTTGATGAAATGCTAGTGTTCACTATATTACAATGCAACTGTCATAGGTTTTGAACACTGAGGATGTTAAGAGTGAAAATATGACCATGTTTTGTCAATATGTTTTGGTTTGATGATGAAGGAGATAAAGGCCATAATAAGCTATCAATTTGTTATAGATTTTGCAAAAATGCTACTCTGGCAGTAATTAAAAAAATATATAATAAAAGATTTATAGCAAACATGATTAAATGGTGTTTATGATCAATTTACAATTAACACCAAGGTAAGCAATAATTAAGTTAATAAAACAAAGGCAGAAATAATGCTTTTGAAATTTAAAATAAGAAACAATTCTCTTTATTTGATCCTACACTTATGGAAGAATTAAGATTTACAGGCATGACATAGTAGACTGCTAAATGGGAGCATAAATAATAATTACAGTTAGATATTAATGCGGGAGAAAATGAACTACTGAATGATGGACACGCAAGCTGACAGATACCTCAGTGTAACCTGACAAAATACCTAAATTTAAGAGTAAAGCACGAATTTTAACCAACGTGTATCAGATGGTCTAAGATTTTGTGCAAGTAAGTCTTTACAATTGAAAAATTAATAATTAATGTTAAATAAATATTTGTCTGTAACAACTTTGTTTTGATTTTATTTTCAAAACATTATTAATTAACCCAAGAGAGCAAAGATGCTGCAGATATTACTGACTGACTGAAGTTAGTCACTTTTGTTTGATTTTATTTAATTCTTTTAATCAAATATTTTATAAAAAGTGTCTAAAACATTATTCAGAACATATATGCTGTGAAACGAAGTTTTACCTATTACAATGAGATTTAAGGAAGTTAAAAAAGATATGGAAACAATTTTTGTCTTCGCTATTTTCATTGCTGCTTTTATTTGAAATTTTTGTTTTTTAATTTTGCTTTTTAAAATCATGATTTTGTTAATTATTTTTTTTTTATTTTCACATCTGTACGCCTTCTTGTAATCAATGTACCTGAAAAAAGTACGACAATCAGGTATGCATATCGAAATCAAATGAAACAATGACAGCATAGATTAAATTGTATTCGATTCTCCTTTTTTAATGAATGATTTTGAATTGTAACTTCTGCCTTAGAATGATATAATATATATTATGCCATATGCTATTAGAATGCTTCTGGAGCTGGCGCAGTGCTGCAGTGTAAACAGTGCAAAAATGTAGCATTTCCACTGCATGGCTTGCGGCCTAGTGATAACAAAAGGAGGATGACCAAATCGTACCAGACAACGAAATTACAGCGTCCCAATATGAAATATTTATGTAAAATACCCTTATTGTTAAGATATAACTCTCTAAGTAGCCACAAAAAAAGTTATTCATTTATTTCTATTGTTGTAACTGTTCAAAATTATTTCAAATAATAGTTTCAGAACGCACCTAATGACGATTCATTTCATGTGTGAAAGGACTTGTTATTCAAAGACTATAATTACTCACGTTTTTATGAATAGTTGTTAATTTTAATTCAATTCAATTAATATGTAGACATCAAATCAACTACTATGCTGATTTATTATGTACTGGATTAATATCAATAATTATTAATCAGTTCCACGTCATTGACCATCTTATGTACCATGTTTTTAATTTAAGCAAATATATTTTCTATTCTAAGAATATGTATTTTTATAGAATAAGGGTGACAAAGGAGCACGCATTCCAATAGCAAAGTGCAATCGGCAAGTGTATGCTGAAGCTCATAGACACATAAATTAATAATATAATATATAAAGAATCAAAATGCAGACACCGCTTGTCACCCCTACCCCATGAAATTCCTTGTTTCCAGTAAAAAGGGTCTGATTCTCTACGCTCAGTGTAAGAAACAGAGCATCATTAAGCTGGTATTTTACGCTGTTAGTCTGTGAAAGCGTAATCCTTTCCCGTTCGAGCTGACTCATTCGTGCTACAACCATAACATAGTTGAAGCTTGGCTCGTAATAAGGTAAAAAATTAAAATATCAATTTCTTTGCAACTTTCCGCTAAACATATAAAATGATGTGTCTTACCCGCACCTCCCGCCCTCCCTCAATTGCATATACTAACTCCGTCACCACTAGACCAAGCACCACTACTCTCAACACCACTATTCCAGGCAAGACACACCATCGACGATAATACGACACGTGTTTCGCCTCTACACGAGGCATCCTCAGGTAATATAGACTCTACGGCGGCTGACCGCTAAGTGAGCGGCGAGTCGAAACAGTTGCTATTTATACACGCTGACACAATCGCTCCCTACCAAAGTAGCGAGTGACCGCGTCGTGCGATAACAAACCTGTCAACAGTTATTATTATTGTTATGATTATTTTTAAATACTATTATTATTATTGTTTTGAGTGACCGCGCCGTGCGATAACAAATCTGCTACTAATTATTATTATTGTTACGATTAATATTTTAAATACTATTATTATTATTGTTTTATTGATATTATTATAATTATTTATTATTATTAATCTTAAAATTATTATTAAAGATTGGCCTTAAAGATGTTTAACAAAGGTGAATTAGAAACATTTGTTTGTTCATTCAGCAGTGTATAATTACCATTATTACTTTTTAAAATCTCCAACTGCTCCAGTACACACAGTCGCAGCCCCTTATTACAGGTATGTAAGACTTCAAAGGAATGGTCGCTAGCTAGGTTGTGTCCAGTGTCCAAGAGATGTTTAGCAAAATGGGATTTATCAGGATTGCAATTTCTGTACGCGGTCATATGTTCTTTATAGCGCGTCCCGAAATTGCGACCAGTCTGACCCACGTAAACGGCGTGGCATTCGTCACAAACAAGTTTATAAACACCCGATTTTTGACTAATATTTAACTTATCTTTATTGTTACAAATATTCCTAAGCGAATTGTTTGTTTTGAATGCCACGTTAATGCCGTTTTTCTTAAGACTATTAGCTATTTTTTCCGATATGGGGCCTAAGTAGGTCAAACTACCCACATACCGCCGGACACTTTGAGATCGAACCGCGTACAAAGAATTGCGAACAACATGCTTTTGTTTCTTTTTAATAAGATTATCAATGAGACTTTTTGAAAAACCGTTAGAGACCGCAATTTGATAAATTATATTAAGTTCTTTTAAATAATTTTCTTTATTTAATGGAACAGTGGACAGACGGTTAATGTAACAATAAAAGGCGGCTAATTTATGTTGCCATGGATGACACGATGATGCGGGGATGACCGTGTCGGTATGAGTTGGCTTTCGATAAATTTGAAAAACATGTAACGACTCTTTTCTTGTTATTGTTAAATCAAGGAAATTAAGGGAGCCATCTTGTTCCAATTCAAGTTTAAATTTAATTTTTTCGTGGACTCTATTTATTTTATTAAGGAAAACATCCAGTTGTCTCCTTGTGCCTGTCCAGCAAATAATTATGTCGTCTACATATCGATAATAGTATAAGATATTTTGGTTAACAACTATATGTTGTTTTTCGAAATCATCCATGAAAATGTCCGCCATAAGTGGACTTAGAGGGGACCCCATAGCTAACCCTTCTTTTTGTAGATAGAAACGGTTATTAAACCGAAAATAATTTTGTTTCATACAGAGAGAGGTTAAATTAAGAAGATCATTTGTTTCCCCGGGATGCAGACGACGTTTTTTAAAGAGATTTGAGAGTATACGCAAACAGTCAGGGAATGGGACGTTTGTGAGAAGACTATCAACGTCTAAAGACAACAACATAGATTTAGGTGGAATACGAATATCTTTTATTTTGGAAATAAGTTCTAAACTATTTTTAAGGCTGTAAGTGGGGTTGAGAGTCTCTAACGATCGTTAGAGACTGTAGCCGTTGACGCGGAGGTGGCTGTTGTGATCGGGAGGAAAGATAACATCGTTAAAAGTTTGTTAGCTAAAGAAATTCAGGAGGCACCCGCATCTTCCCATTGCAATCCTGAGTTCCCCATTTTTATGTCACTAAAACATAGAATAAAAGACAATAACCTTATTGTTACTAAGGCCGACAAGGGAAATACTGTTGTCATTATGGAGAGTAGCGGGTATAGCCAGAAGGTTAACGATGTTATCCAAGGTGACGACTTTCAGCTGTTAGAGTCTGATCCAACCAAAAAGTTTACTTCGGATATTAAAGTATGTATACAAAAGTCGTCATATGTTTTTCCCGATCACAACTTGTCTCGGAGCAATCTTGTTCCAATGAATCCTCAAGCACCCACTTTATATGGGTTACCTAAATTACATAAAGAACATGTTCCTATTTGTCCAGTTGTCTCATATATAGGTGCATCAGCTTATCTCCTTGCTAAAAAATTAAACTTCCTCCTTCGGGAGAAATCTGGTTTCAACCCCACTTACAGCCTTAAAAATAGTTTAGAACTTATTTCCAAAATAAAAGATATTCGTATTCCACCTAAATCTATGTTGTTGTCTTTAGACGTTGATAGTCTTTTCACAAACGTCCCATTCCCTGACTGTTTGCGTATACTCTCAAATCTCTTTAAAAAACGTCGTCTGCATCCCGGGGAAACAAATGATCTTCTTAATTTAACCTCTCTCTGTATGAAACAAAATTATTTCCGGTTTAATAACCGTTTCTATCTACAAAAAGAAGGGTTAGCTATGGGGTCCCCTCTAAGTCCACTTATGGCGGACATTTTCATGGATGATTTCGAAAAACAACATATAGTTGTTAACCAAAATATCTTATACTATTATCGATATGTAGACGACATAATTATTTGCTGGACAGGCACAAGGAGACAACTGGATGTTTTCCTTAATAAAATAAATAGAGTCCACGAAAAAATTAAATTTAAACTTGAATTGGAACAAGATGGCTCCCTTAATTTCCTTGATTTAACACTAACAAGAAAAGAGTCGTTACATGTTTTTCAAATTTATCGAAAGCCAACTCATACCGACACGGTCATCCCCGCATCATCGTGTCATCCATGGCAACATAAATTAGCCGCTTTTTATTGTTACATTAACCGTCTGTCCACTGTTCCATTAAATAAAGAAAATTATTTAAAAGAACTTAATATAATTTATCAAATTGCGGTCTCTAACGGTTTTTCAAAAAGTCTCATTGATAATCTTATTAAAAAGAAACAAAAGCATGTTGTTCGCAATTCTTTGTACGCGGTTCGATCTCAAAGTGTCCGGCGGTATGTGGGTAGTTTGACCTACTTAGGCCCCATATCGGAAAAAATAGCTAATAGTCTTAAGAAAAACGGCATTAACGTGGCATTCAAAACAAACAATTCGCTTAGGAATATTTGTAACAATAAAGATAAGTTAAATATTAGTCAAAAATCGGGTGTTTATAAACTTGTTTGTGACGAATGCCACGCCGTTTACGTGGGTCAGACTGGTCGCAATTTCGGGACGCGCTATAAAGAACATATGGCCGCGTACAGAAATTGCAATCCTGATAAATCCCATTTTGCTAAACATCTCTTGGACACTGGACACAACCTAGCTAGCGACCATTCCTTTGAAGTCTTACATACCTGTAATAAGGGGCTGCGACTGTGTGTGCTGGAGCAGTTGGAGATTTTAAAAAGTAATAATGGTAATTATACACTGCTGAATGAACAAACAAATGTTTCTAATTCACCTTTGTTAAACATCTTTAAGGCCGATCTTTAATAATAATTTTAAGATTAATAATAATAAATAATTATAATAATATCAATAAAACAATAATAATAATAGTATTTAAAATATTAATCGTAACAATAATAATAATTAGTAGCAGATTTGTTATCGCACGGCGCGGTCACTCAAAACAATAATAATAATAGTACTTAAAAATAATCATAACAATAATAATAACTGTTGACAGGTTTGTTATCGCACGACGCGGTCACTCGCTACTTTGGTAGGGAGCGATTGTATCAGCGTGTATAAATAGCAACTGTTTCAACTCGCCGCTCACTTAGCGGTCAGCCGCCGTAGAGTCTATATTACCTGAGGATGCCTCGTGTAGAGGCGAAACACGTGTCGTATTATCGTCGATGGTGTGTCTTGCCTGGAATAGTGGTGTTGAGAGTAGTGGTGCTTGGTCTAGTGGTGACGGAGTTAGTATATGCAATTGAGGGAGGGCGGGAGGTGCGCTTCAATCCAGGTAAGACACATCATTTTATATGTTTAGCGGAAAGTTGCAAAGAAATTGATATTTTTATTTTTTATTATAATGGATTTCCGCAAAGTAACGCCTGATTCTATCAATTATCGTAATAAGGTATAATAGAATATAAGATATAATGAGTTAATATCGATACCTTTTCCGAAAAATTGGGTTAGTTTTACAGGAACATTACAGTGATGTATTTGATATTTAAGTCTAATTAAATAGTTTAATTAAATTAGACAGTTTCATGTATTTTTGTACTTAAGCTGTGCATAACTGCTTAAGTGCAACTGAATGTCTGTGGAAATTGTTTTCGCTAATGTAAAACTCACATTTAATTGTACACACATCATGTATTTTACTAAAAACTGTATGTTTTCCTTATATAAATAACTGAGTAATAATGTCCTCCAGACCGAATTTCGGCCACGGCGGCCTGCCTCAACGGAGGCTAGCCATCGGCGCAGGACAGGATTATAGTGCCCAAGTGTATGCGCAAACACAGGTGCACTCTCTATTCCCTCACTTTCATAATCCGATGGGATGGTAAACTGACACGACCGGAGAGAGATCAGGCGCAGGACCAACGGCTTTACGTGCTTTCCGAGGCACGGGGGTGAGGCACCGTCAACTCCCTGGCTCCGGGCAATTATTGAGAATTTTTCGATGGAAAACTCAATTAATTTTTTGGTCTGACCCGGGATTCGAACCCAGGATCTCATGATCAGCAGTCGCACTACTACAACCACTAGACCAACGAGGCAGTCTGAACTGAGTAATTAATTAATTAGTTAAATAATTAATCGACCATAATTTTAATATCAAAAATTTAAAATTAACAAGTAATCATCAGGTTACGTTATTTATAGGATTATTGAAAATACCAGGATTCAATTAATTTGAGTAACATCCACTTTAATTTAATTTAACATTCAACATGTTGAGCAGGAGTGCCGGTGTCACACAAACACTGACGTGAACCGAGGATGTTGTCATGAGGTGCAATTGCCATTTAAGGACGTGATTATGTTAATATTATTATCCCTCATGATAATGTATCCATATATGGGTAAATAACAATAAATAATAATATAAATTGTCATCATTTTTTTTAAAACCACTGCTAAACACTGATTAATAACGCTAATTACCTCCCTCACTTATCGCTTACACTTTTAGGCTACATCGCAGTCGGATAAAGCGGCCAAGCAAGGTTTTTCGTTATTAATTAAAATGTGCAATAAATTGCCTTTAGAAATAAAGACTTTCGATAATTGACAAAAAGATATTTTTTGAATCACGCTTTCTACAATATAGAAGCATATATGAAATGTTCATTTTTTGACTTGCTTGACATGTAAATGTAGATGTATTTTAATTTGTAATTTTAATAATCTAATTTAATGTAATATCATTTGCATTGATTGTAATTTTGACAAACCAATGTATTTTAACAAAATGGTCAAAAAATAAAAAAAGTAAGAGGTATTTGTTGATTCAGGTTTAAAAATATTGTTGACGTTATTATAAAAAATCGTGGCTATTTAGATATTATTTTTAAACGTGATTGTGTTTACAACATAAAAACAAACCAATCTAACTATAGTTTGTTTTGGGATATGAAAAAAAAGTCCAGCTCCTATAGAAATTTGGCCATCCTCCTTTTGAAGTTATAAATACAAGAGTTGTAACCGCTTTCTACATTTGAACCATTATTAGTCGTAGTTGTTACTATTATAGTAATCTTTAACTTATCACATGGAAAACTTACTGGTATAGTAATAGAATATAGTTACAGTAATTACTAATCATTAATGTATAACCACCAGAGAATTTACTGGATAGATACAACTTGATCTTTCAAGAAAAGAACCTACTCTTTTGTAAATGCCCCTGGGTGTTGTGGTTCTTCATGGGCGGTGATAGTTACTTACCATCAGGTGAGCTGCATGATCGTCCCCCCCCTCTCCTTTAAAAATAAATTAAATACCTCTTATAGGATTATCATGTGAACTTGGCAGAATCTTGTGAAGTACATTCAGTATATGTGGTGTGGGTTCCATTTCTAATCCTTCAGCATGTAAACCTGTAATAGTGGTGAAAGTATATGAGTAACACAAAACTATCTTTATTGGGCTTGCTTTATTCACTGCTACATACCACATATATAATGATAATAATAACAATGTCCTCCAGCCCAAATTTTATAGTGCCCAAAGTGTATGCGCAAGCATTGGTCATTATTATTATTTCCAATTTCTTAACTCTAACTTAAAAATTTTAAACCGCTGAGAATTTCCTGATAGAAATACCCAAAAACAGATTTTGGACCGACCTGGGATTCAAACCCGGGATCTCATGATCAAATTGCATTTATGACACTAGACCAATGAGGCAGTCAAGTGTTGTTATAGTATTAAGGAATAAATTAATGTATTTTCATTATAATCATTAAAACCTAAAAATTAAAAATGGTGCTCCTTGAAAAATGCCGATATGTGCGATTAATATGTGTGCATAAAGCAGTCAAATACTTAAAATTTGCAAAAAGATTAAGTTACACTCCACATGTATTTTTATTATGATATATGCTTTTTTCTATTAAAAATTGCTTAAAGTTATGTCATAAGTAATAATCGAAAACTATACCGATTAGGTAATCTACTACAACTGCCCTGATTTATCCTGAGGGTCACCCGCATAAACCAAGACTATTATGAATGAAACTGTATCAGGCTTTTTGATTTTATGAATACTTTGATTGAGAAAACAATATCTACGAACTAAAAAATAAACGAAAATAGTAAGATTTCTTCATAAAATGTTTATTTCTTACAGTTCACAATAACAATACAAAGTTATAATGCAGCTAGTTTTATATCATTTTCTATGGAGTTGTAACGAAATTTTTACCAATCCAAGTTCAATTAATAAGTTGGTATTTATTTTATTTATTTTATAGTATAGGGTGGCAAACGAGCACACAGTCCACCTGATGGTAAGTGGTTGCTGTGGCCCTTAGACATCTACATCTGTCCTCGATTACGAATCAAGGTGCAGATGCGTTGTCACCCATGAGGACTAAGATGGAATGCCTCGTTTCCAGTAAAAAGGGTCTCCGGATCTCATCATCATATACACTCACCGTACAAAATACAACAGCATTAAGCTACCATTTGACTGTATTCTTGTATTATATTCTTGTCTTGTATTCTGTAAGAACATGGTCCCTCCCCGGTCGAGCTGACCCATTCGTGCTATAACTGTACTACTAATATAACAGCAGCATGGCTCTACCACGTAAAAAATGGTAGACTATTACTCGTTAAAAATTCGTTAACTTGTTAATTCTAATTTGATGCGATAGTTTTCCTTTTAACTTAATTATATATGTTACTATTGAGTATACTTTCCACATTTCCAAAAATAGCAGTTTAGTTGGCAGAGGAGACACATGACTCTAATGAAAAATATGACTTTAAAGCTTAATATTTCGGAAACAAACCCCTGAATCGTAAAGGTGTTCTTCCATACTACCTGCATAGGAGGTGTACCCAAAATAAAAATGTTTTTAATATTTTATTTCAGTTTTGTAGACATGATTAATGCCTATAAACTATGCAAAATTACAAATTTGTAACACTTAGTGTCTCTGAGTAAAACTGCGTTAGGATGAACATGGAGAAACTATAAGGTTTCCTTGTTGTGTGTAAATATGGAACCCTAAAAATCTAAAATATTATTAATTTACTATTTTGGGCTTTATAACCATTTACCACCAGGTGGAGTTGTAGTAGTTGTTGTCAAGTTATACACTGACATACCATTGTCTTTAATTTAAAAGTGAATAAGCTTTTTTTCTTATTTTATTTAGGGATTTTTGTTAGTTAACATGTCAATCCTATTAAAATCTATATGTTGCTATTAATCTGCACATACTCAATGCAATATCCAAGGTGGGGGCATGTACGATGCCCTGCGTAATACCTATATTGTCCACATTTATCTTATATGTCCTTCCAAATAATTCCCTTTTCCCTAGTTTCCGTTCACATTCCATCAAAAAGTGATGTAAGTTTTCTATTACTCCACAAGTTTCACATTAGGTGGAATCAGTTTTTTTCATCAAATAAGAAATAAGAATTTTTCATGGAATGTGACCTGTTCTTATTCTAAATATTAATTTAATAGCATTTCTTTTTAATTTTGTATCTACAAACCAAGGTATTCGAGGTGGTTCACTCTGTATTGTTTTGTACCAAACACCTTTCGTTTTAGAGCGTTCATTGAAAAATTCTTTCAATTTGTTATGATATTAATTTTTGAATTTTGGTAGTACTTCTGAGTAGCAAGGGTCAATATTATATTCTACACCATTTATACAAGCAGAGTTCACTAATCTATCTGCCTTGTCATTACCCAATATTTGGTCTATGTGCTGGAATCCACTGTACTCTTGCACATATGTCGCGTAGACTGAACTGATATATTATTTGGGAAAGTATGAAATAGGCTTTCGAAACACCTACGATTCCAGAGGCAGATCGAGCCAAATGTTGGATAGCAGTTTTCCTGTCCGAGTATATAATAATTTAGTTTCAGTTATAGCTTGCAGCATACTTTAGGGCTTCGGATATAGCAATGAGTTAAAGGGTCATAATACAAATGTCATTAGTAACTTTATAAGATTTAGAAACTGCTTGATATGGGTCGAAAAAAGCTGCCCCTTGCAACTTTAGCACTCTTTGATCCGTCTGTGTAGATTATGTGCCAATCGTGATATTTATTTTCAAGTTCTTCAATAACATTTACTTTAACGGAATTTATTCCTACCCCTATCCTATCCAATCCTATCCTTTAGTTATTGATAAGACAGTGCTTTACTATCTATAGCTTTATAACCACTGACCATCAGGTGGGGTTGTAGTAGTTGTCGCAGTCAAGCTATACACTGATATACGTATAATAAGTAAAAACAAAAAGTTTGCTTGCTCACCTTTACTAATATTACAATCATGAAAGTGAGTTTCTTTAGTCTGCACTGCTAAAACAATTGCTAAGTAACATGACAATGAGAAAGTTTTTAATAGACTTACCAAGGTTAATACTGGGGTAAGCTGTTTTTGCAAGTCTTTTAGTTCGAGGATATAGAAAACGGTCCTCAAAGTGCCGATCGCAAATGCGGTAGTTATAGTAAAATTCACGATCGGTTTTATATTTTAGATGTTCCAGCTATCCTTTTCAACTGCTGAAACCTTTCTAGTGAGGTATTCTGGTTTCGGAAAATAGTGTAAAACATCTGGAATAATAAAATATAATCATTAATTCCGAGGCGAGAGAGCGAAACTGAAACAGGAGATGGGCAATAACCCGCCTATGCACTACAGCTATGGCAAATAGTACCTATGAGGCAATCCGTGGAGGTGCCTTGAACCTTCAATTTCTTAGATATTAGCCTTTTACAAGTGAATAAAAAATGAAAATTATGCCAATAGTAAAAAAGTCCTTACCAAATTGGTCACATTTAAAAACACATTGCCATTTTTCTTCTTCTTCACATTTATGACATTTTTGCACACATTAAAAAAACACTGGATCGCAAATATTTATTATAATACAAGAAAGCATATAAACAAACGAGAAATCAGAATAATTTCAAATTAATATTAATATCAAATTAACCTCAACTATCAGTGACCGCCATTAACTGCGTAGTGGCGTGGTGCGTCTAATTTAGTCCAGTGCTTTGGAATGTAGATGGCAGCACAAAAAAAATATCATTTTGTTCTCAAAATAATGTTCTAAGTTGCACGCCCATGTTGTAGGCGATTGATGTATGTTAACGCTGTTTACGCAAATAGTTTTTTTAAAACATTTGTTGTAATTTTTGTTTTGTATTTAATTGTAGGATAAAATAGTTCAAATTGTTTTAATGTGATTTAAAAATAATATATGTGTATATACAACACGTAACATAATTAACGCACTTTGAGGAAGTAGTTTGTTCAGAATCATTTACTTCTTCGATTCCTATCGTTTTAATATAGGTAATTTTTGTTAATGTATGCTTTGAAAAGGGTGTCTTTCCGAAGCTGCTGAAGCAATCAATTGTAATACCGATTTACAAAAGTGGAGATAAGAAAGAAGTTGGTAATTATCGGCCAATCCCCTTGCTGCCTGTGTTCTCAAAGATTTTGGAAAAGTTAGTTAACAATAGACTTATACAGTATCTCTCTAAATTTAAAATATTAGCAGACTCTCAATTCGGCTTTAGAAAGGGATGCTCTACAGAAGATGCAGTTGCCGCGTTGAGTTCTCAAATTGTAAATACCTTGGATAGCGGTAGAAAATGTCTTGCTGTCTTCCTGGATCTAAAAAAGGCCTTTGATACTGTATCAATCCCCATTCTTGTTAATAAATTAGAACAGATTGGTATCAGAGGTATACCTCTAAAACTTTTAAAGGATTACCTCTCTGATAGGACACAGATTGTAAGAATAGGTCAATACAGTAGTAGCTATACAAATGTTAATTATGGTGTACCGCAGGGAAGCGCACTCGGCCCTACGTTATTCCTAGTGTATATTAATAATCTGTGTAGTATGAGTGTGAATAGAGGAAGAGTTTTCTCATACGCAGATGACACTGCGATATTATTTTGGGGAGACACTTGGGAAGAAGTGCAATTGATAGCGGAAAAACAATTAGCTAAGGTTGCTCGTTGGCTTGATAATAACTTACTTACTTTGAATGTTAATAAAACTCAATTCATATGTTTTTCTATAACTAGCCGATCACAGCCAAAAGATGATTTTAGACTTAAAATACATAAATGTTACAATCCATCCAGCGGTAACTGTACGTGTACATCTATTGAAAAAGTTTCATACATAAAGTATCTGGGCGTTATGGTGGATCAACGACTTTCCTGGTACAAACATGTCGAATTAGTGTCTGCTAGAATTCGAAAACTCACTTGGATATTTAAAACTTTAAGATATGTTGCTTGTCCTGACCTTTTAAATCAAATTTATGTAGCGCTTGCTCAATCTATAATAATATATTGTATACCTATTTGGGGGGGGGGGGGTACTTATAAAAGTAAATTTATTGAAGTTGAGAGAGCTCAAAGATTTTTATTGAAAGTTATACATTTTAAGCCATATAGGTTCCCCACTAGCATTTTGTATTCATCTTGTGGGGTGATTTCGGTGAGGCAGTTGTACATATTACTCACTTTGTTAAAAAAACATAAGTCTTTGTCTTTTAATCCTACTTACAGTAGTAAAAGAAGAAATTATAGTGTAGTTCCTATATGCAGTACGAAAACCAACTTTGCGAAAAATCAATATGAAAAACGATCAGAACACTTATATAATCAAATTAATAAAATATTGCAAATATATCCTTTAAAGACATACGATTGTAAGAAAAAAAAATAATGCAGTGGCTTAAGACACTTAATTACGATCAAACTGAAGCCTTATTAGAATCTATCCTATAAATGCATTCACTCACTGTCTTTTTCTCATACGTACACATGTACATACCCACACAAACACACACACACACACACACACACACACACACACACACACACACACACACACATACACAGACACACACACACACACGCGCACACACACACACACTCACTCACACACACACACACACACACACACACACACACACACACACTCACTCACTCACACACACACACACACACACACACACACACACACACACACACACACACACACACACAGACTGTTTCTCTTATGTTAATTGTACTTAGTTAAGGGAGGGCGAGGGCCTTCTACCACAAGTATCTTTATACTTAAAAGAAGTCATCAAACTCGTACTAATTTTAAGAAAATGTTGGAAACAATAAACTTTCATTTCATTAAACTTTCATTTCATTTCATTTCATTTCATTTCAATTTTTTATCCCAAAAATAATTAAAACTACGTAAATTGCAGTCACACTAAATTTGTACAGTCAAAACAAACTGAAATGGATCGTAACTTAACGCAATAAGACTTTTAAGAGTGCAGTATTATTTGTATTATTACTAATTCTGTCATTCAATATAAATAAAGAAAAATGAACTTTATTTCAAGCACGTTAGTCTTTGCGTTCGTGGATTTGTACTGTGATCACAACATTTTTCCGGAATTAGTATAACTAATTTGATAATCAGTGAATAAAAATGTTTCACTAAAAATTCAGTGTATGTATTATGATTATAACATAATATACTAATTGGGGTGTCTGAGGGTGTGCGTTAATTACGTTACGTATTGTATATAACCTGTCTATATGATAAATTATAATGGCAAAATGGCGAATCTACTATAATTATTGCTTTAATGGATGCATAATGAGCAAAGAAAAAGATTCACATATATCATTTCTTAAGTTACCTAAGAGTAATTAAAGGTAAATTTATTTCTTTTTTTTGTTAAATAAATACTTATAGCAAAAAAGAATTACGTAATAATTTAAATACAGAAGCAATACCTAAGTACTTTATTACAAAACTTAGTTGGAATTTACAAAGGTAACTTACGAAATTTACGTAGGTAAATTGAAGTAGGTAACTTATGAAATTTACGTAGGTAAATTGAAGTAAGTTACTTACATGTCTTTTGTAATTAAAATATTTTAAGTTATCATAAAGCACTGAAATTAAAACTTTGTTTACAAGATTTTTAACTAATTAGAATACAATCACATTTCATTTAGGAATCGTATTTCAGGTTCATTTGTTGTTTACACTACCTATTTCTTCCGAGCGATTTATTAAATCGCGACGAGTGACCTTGCACGTTACATGCGTTATGCCCCATTTAAATTCAGCCCTGTTGGGCAGGGAAGTGAGCAGGGCAGTGGGCAAGGCAGTATATAAACAGGCTACTCACGCTGATACTGCCGCTGCCACTGCCACTGCCCTACGCTCCCTAAAATGTAGGTTTTTCGTGCGGAAGTCAAAGGACGGGCAGCACGAGCGGCAGTGAGTGTTCACATTCAGCTCAGTGGTACCAACTTAGGGTAATTTACCCTATATTTAGAGTAAAAGTAATCCAGTAAGGTAATTTCTAGGGTATGAATTTTCCTAGGGTATTTTTTGGGGTAACAGTCAATAACAGTAAAATAATTACTTTGAATGATATTGTTTTTCAACGCGCCCATTACAGATTCCGTGTCGTGAACGCACCGATTGCTTTTGTGTATCTCTCTAGTCTCCCTTATTTATTGTGTTGCTTGCTCTTTCTTTTCGTGAGTGTGTGTTGTTGTGAAAAATGGCGTCGTCTAGTGCTGGCGTTACGCGTTCAGGTGTGAAAAAGTATGCACAAAAATACTGTAAAGAATGGGAGTATGATCCAAATTTAAAAGGTAAGTCCAGTTTTCTTAAAGCTATAATATCCTATACCTTTAAACGAGCAATTCTTGTATATATGTATATATATAATCGGAATCTCGGAAAAGAATCCAACGATTTTCATAAAATTTTGTGTGCAGGGAGTTTCGGGGGCAATAAATCGATCTAGCTAGGATTTATTTTTAGAAAATGTCTTTTTGTCCGTGTTTTTAGGCGATGAAAAACTGCTACAATATCGTTAGAATAAGAAGGTAAATTTTGACAGTTTGTTAATGATTACAAATAGCTTAATTGGTATAATGGGCGGTCACAAAATCGTAATGCCATGGTTCGAGCCCAGACCGACCGACCGACTTTTTTTAATTTTTTTTTTCAAGTTCCTTTCTTTTTTGAGAAAATCTATTTTTTCGAGCCCTTTTTTAGTATTTTTTTAAAAACACGAAAATTTAAATTAAACTAATTGCACTCATGATTTTTTATTCAAATAACCAGTTCAGTTTTTTCTATTATGTCGCTAAGATCAAAAAATATTATTCGTATTTCATCAGTATGTAATTTGTATCTAAATATAATTTCCAAAACACGAATAAAAAAAAACTGAGCGAAAAATATCGAGCAAAGTTTGGTCAACCGGGTACTGTATTAATCTAATTGAGCAATGAGACTGAGGTTACACAAGCATTATTGTAACTGTTTTTCTTTGATGGTATTGTACTTTGTTTGGCAGTTTGGCTATGTATAAGAGTTGCCTGTTGCAAAATTTACCCACATCTGTAGGTATATTTTACGGGTGGTGGTGGTGATGGATAAAGATAAATGCATATTGTGGTGATGATGAAGATGAATGGTGGTGGCGGTGCAGTGGTGTTAACGCTTTGATTTTATTATTTTTAGATTGGATTTGTCCTGACCCCACTGGTGAAAGCTACGCAAGATGCAAATATTGTAAAGTCACATTAGTACCCCACAATAAAGAACTAATTATCACGCAAAGAGTAAAAAACACATAAAAGCTGTGTCATTAGATAAAGCGGCGAAGTCCTGTCAGCAATTGCCTTTTGTAAAAACAGTTACGAAGAATAACAAAACTGCGGAATTAAAAATAGCTGCTTATATAGCTGAACATAGTGCTATTCAAAATGTAGATCATTTAGGTGAAATTCTGGCATGTCTTGATCTGAAATCAGAAGTTTTGGGGACGTTAAAAATACACAGAACTAAATGCAGCATGCTAATAAAAAACGTTCTTGGTCCAGTAATGATGCAAGAAATGATATCAGATGTTGGTGATGCTGCATATTCACTTATTGTAGATGAAACTACGAACATATCAACAGATGAAATTCTGTGCATAATGATACGGTATTTTTCAAAAATTTAGCAGGATATCATTACAACATTTTACAGATACATAAAAATATCTAAATGCGATGCAACAACCATCTATGAAACCATAAAAAAATACTTTACTAGAGGACTTCTTATGTCTTGAAATGCTGGTAGGAATTGGGCTAGACGGTACTAATGTAATGATTGATTAGCACTACTCTGTCGCAGCACTGTTGAAAAGAGACTTACCGGATATTATCATCGTTAATTGTACCTGTCATTCGTTGCATTTTTGTACAGAGAAAGCTTCGGAAAGTATGCCACGTCAACTGGAATTTTTGATTCGGGAATGCCACAATTGGTTCTCGTATAGTTCAAAACGCCTTGAAGCCTACAGGGTACTGGTACTACTTATACGAAATTATGAACGAAAGTCGAGCTCCTAAAAAAATACCAGGATTTTGCGGAACACGCTGGTTAGCATGTTCTCATGCTATACGTACGTTACCCGAGCAATGGGAGGAATTAAAGCTTCTTTTCATGATAATAATAATAATAATAATAATAATAATAATAATAATAATAATTTATTTTTCTCTCCACATTAAATTAAATTAACAATATCGAATTTTAACAAAAAAAGGCACAAATTAATGTGAGAGACTGATGCCTAAACTAGGCGACGAACCTGTATTTCAGGTCATCAGGTCTCCCTCCCAGTTAAACAAATACAAAAGTATGTTATCTTGGAATACATATTTTTCCTACGCTCCCTAAAATGTAGGTTTTTCGTGCGGAAGTCAAAGGACGGGCAGCACGAGCGGCAGTGAGTGTTCACATTCAGCTCAGTGGTACCAACTTAGGGTAATTTACCCTATATTTAGAGTAAAAGTAATCCAGTAAGGTAATTTCTAGGGTATGAATTTTCCTAGGGTATTTTTTGGGGTAACAGTCAATAACAGTAAAATAATTACTTTGAATGATATTGTTTTTCAACGCGCCCATTACAGATTCCGTGTCGTGAACGCACCGATTGCTTTTGTGTATCTCTCTAGTCTCCCTTATTTATTGTGTTGCTTGCTCTTTCTTTTCGTGAGTGTGTGTTGTTGTGAAAAATGGCGTCGTCTAGTGCTGGCGTTACGCGTTCAGGTGTGAAAAAGTATGCACAAAAATACTGTAAAGAATGGGAGTATGATCCAAATTTAAAAGGTAAGTCCAGTTTTCTTAAAGCTATAATATCCTATACCTTTAAACGAGCAATTCTTGTATATATGTATATATATAATCGGAATCTCGGAAAAGAATCCAACGATTTTCATAAAATTTTGTGTGCAGGGAGTTTCGGGGGCAATAAATCGATCTAGCTAGGATTTATTTTTAGAAAATGTCTTTTTGTCCGTGTTTTTAGGCGATGAAAAACTGCTACAATATCGTTAGAATAAGAAGGTAAATTTTGACAGTTTGTTAATGATTACAAATAGCTTAATTGGTATAATGGGCGGTCACAAAATCGTAATGCCATGGTTCGAGCCCAGACCGACCGACAATAATTAAACAAAACAATAATTATACGTTATAATCCATTTGCGCGTATATACATAATTTAACAATAATGATACGCGCGCGTATGTGTGTGTGTGTGTGTGTGTGTGTGTGTGTGTGTGTGTGTGTGTGTGTGTGTGTGTGTGTGCGTGTGCTAAGTGAATGCAAAAATTACAACATTTACACATGTGATGTCAAAAGATCTTCCGTATATTTATAGTCCGTCTTCAGTAACCATTCATGGATACATTTTTTAGCTTTTGTTTTAGGTAGGACGTGAATATTAAGTTCCTTGTTAACTTTATTATACAGGTATCCGCCAAGATAGCAAAAAAATCTCCTAGAAAAGTAGGTACAATGGTCATAATGAGAAGTACACACTCGGTCTTTGCGTCTCGTGTGCTGTGTATTTTTTTGGTCATATTTTAATTGTGCATGTTTTTTCAGTACTGTGTATATAATAAACAATTGCCGGACTGTAAGAACTTTGGAAATTTTATAAAGTTGACTGGTTGGAAATTTAAATGGAAGAGAGTTACTTACTTTTAAGATTAACCTTTGTGATCTTTCGAGGGGCAGAAGAGATGATTTGGTAGCCCCACCCCAGCACGTAATACAATATATTATTAAAGATTGGCATAGAGCAAAATAGACAGATTTAATAGTGTTAGAATCTGCTACGCAACGGAGTTTTTTAAAAATATATGTTAATTTCCGTATCCTATTTGAAAGTGAATAAATATGCTCATGAAAAGTTAGCTTATCATCCAACAAAATGCCAAGGTATTTAATTGAATTCACTTTTTGCAAAGGTGTGCATGAACATGTCAGACAATAAGGAAAATTGCAAGAATGAGCAGTAATAACATGGTCCGTGCAGGTTGCATATTTATTATTATGTTTGGAGAAGGACAAGTACTTTGTTTTATCCACGTTGAGGGTTAACACATTATCGCGTAGCCATTTGGACACTCTGTTTAAGCCAATCTGAGCGAAGTTAAATACATCTGGCCATGAATCACCAGTAAATAGCAGTGCTGTGTCATCAGCAAACGTAACTATTTTACCGTTCACTAGTTTCAGTTTGCAGAGGTCATTAATGTAAAGAAGAAATAAGGTAGGGCCAAGAATACTTCCTTGGGGAACACCATAGCAGATGGGAAGCTCATCACTAACATGTTTATCAATTTTTACCAACTGTGTTCTATCTGTAAGATAATCTCTGAAAAGCTGCAACGGTACACCCCTTATACCAAGCTTCTCCATTTTATGCAACAATATGGGAACAGAGACCGTGTCAAAAGCTTTAGCCAAATCTAAAAATATTCCTATTGTTTTCTTTTTTTTCTCGAGGCTAAGTACGATAAACTCAATTAGTTCATGAACGGCATCCGCTGTAGATTTACCGGAACGAAAACCAAATTGATTTTGCGAAAGTATGGAATTCTTATTAAGAAAATTTTTCAACCTATTATTCATCACACGTTCTAGTATTTTAGATAGTGACGGTAATATAGATATTGGTCTATAGTTGCTTACACAGTCTCGGTCTCCATTTTTGTAAACAGGATGAATGAGGGATTTTTTAAAAGCTATTGGGAATATGCCATAAGTGAGGGCCAGGTTACATACGTAGGTAAGTGGAGGTACAATAAATCTTTTGTTTTGTTTTATGAAGCCACCGGATATTTTATTCCAGCCAACGGCACAGTCACTTCTAAGATTATTTATTTCAGATGTAATTTCAGCTTCATCAGTAGGCAAAAGAACCATGGAATGGGCTAAGCTATCAATAGTAGGAGAAAGATTCAGTTCAGAGTTCTCAAGTATTTTTTCGGCCAGTTGTCTACCAATATTAGCGAAATACGTGTTGACGTTATTAACTGATTCTTTTGGCGTGGTACATGTTGATAATAGTTGAGTGGAAGATGTTTTAGTGGCATTTCTGTTGGTTATGCCGTTTATTACCTCCCAAAGCTTTCTATTATTTGCACCTGCATTTCTAATTTGATTTTTTTCATATTCATTCTTGACTTTTTTTAGAAGTTTGTTGCAATAATTTCTATATCTCGTAAAAGATAACTTAAGTACTTCATTTTCCGGCTCTTTTTTAATTTTTTTATGTAAATTATCCCTATGCTTCATACAACGTAAGAGTCCTGGAGTAATCCACGGCTTTATAATCTTTTTACGACTAGATAAAACAATCTTCTTAGTATTAGCGTCTAAGACTTTTTGCAAGGACTGGACAAGACAATTAGCGGCAATATTCGGATTTTGTGTAGAGTAAACTAAATCAAAATTCATTTTAGCAAGATCAGTTGTAATTCCACTATAATTTGTACGAAATATTGTCGTTATTTTGTGTTGTTTTGGGACCTTCTTATCGAGAAAAAATGCTACAGTCTCATGATCAGTTAACGCAGAATTTACAACAAGAGTTTTAGCTGGGAGTTTGGTTTTTAGCATAACATGATCTAGGCAGCTATCTTTACGGGTAGGAAAAGTATGAGCAGGTAACAAGCCGTGTAAAGCAGTCACATTTAAGTAGTTAAGCTTATGTAGGTCTTGTTGAGAGTCAATAATATTGATGTTAATATCTCCTACAAGAACAACATTATTAACATTCGCTGTTTTTACAAGCAAAGAATCTAGTGAATTTATGAATTCAGTACAATCTCTAACCGCCGGAGAACGATATAAAGCTAAAATAACAATATCTTTATTTATCTTTAAAAGAAGACAATTTGCGTTACGAAAGCAAATTTCTTCAAAAGATACATTAAGATCACTGTTTATGTATGCGACAACGCCATCATTTTGTGTGTAGTTGTTTTCTGTACTAAATGTCTTATAACCATTAATAACAGGGAGTGTGCGAACACTTTGCAGCCAACACTCAGTTAAAATAATAACATCCCAGTGCACTTTCGTTCTCACAATTAATGAAAGAAACTCAGAGAAATTGTGTGATATACTCCTGATATTTTGACTTAAAATTTTAAAGGACGTTCTAGGGCTTGGATCTAAATGGAAACAGTCCTCAACATCGCAAAGAGCAGATTCAGAAACCGAATAGGAGTCCAACTCATTTACTATATTATCTAATTTATTTATCACTCAAATGTATATAAGAACATTTGTCCAAATCGATAATACACCAAAAAACCGCAACACCTACACCAATAAACCACAGGCTGTTAATATTTATCTTATCACATAATGAGACTATGTGAAATATTAGTAATGTTCTCCTACTGGCTAACCTATTTATAACATCCCGTAAAAAAATATATATAGTATAGAAAAGTTTTAATATGATGACGGTATAATATGAAACACTTATAATACATACAAAAGCGCGAGACATCGAGTGGCTTATTACGAAACTACCACTAAGACCATTCAGCAGTAGATTAAATGCCGGCTTACTATATTTAGCACTATACCCACTGTATTCATCACAAAATAGGGTGCGCTTAAAATTTGTGATAGTTGTTACGTTAAAAGACGCTGTGACGTAATGGATAACCACTATTACGTTTTTTCTTACTATTTCTAAGTAATAATTATGAAAATTTTGCTTATGTATTACGTAAATAAGTAATGTGTATATGTATGAAAAGATACCCAATAATAGTTTATGAAAATAAATGTGCTCAGTCACAATTTTGTAAATAAGATAACTTTGAAATGTGTATATTTTCGATGTGAAGTAATGTATGTATATAATTGAATATGATGGCTAACACTGAAGACAAATGTTTCATGGCGGAAAAATTGTATGACGTCATGAAATGCAGAGCTTACCATGCATATTTCACGTTCTTAGATGTTCATCTGCGACAAGTTACTAAAGTAAAATGCCTTTTCAAAGTGATAATGTCGATCCAGCGAAACTGTTAGAAGACTTGTTTTTGGTATTCAAAAATATCCTGCATATTATTGTCATACCTCGGAAGCTTGAAACTGTTACGGATGGAGAATATGCATTATTTGGTTTTCAGGAGCATTTGATGCATGTATCAGCAATGCATTTTAGCTACACGGTTGAAGAGGCGCTATCGAAATTAGACAGACGTGACAAAGAAGATTTCTTGTTATTTTGTGTTCCGAATTACAGATAGACAATAGAGATAGATAATAGAGACAATAGCCTGAGATTTGTAAATTATAATTTTATTGTAAGTAATTAAAATTATGAATTAATTCATAATATGTAATTATTAAAATAACGATAGCTTAACTAATCTCATACAATATTTAATATTATTTATGTAACAATAATGTAATAATTTATTAACAATTTAATGTATAAGAATTCAAATAGAGTAGAATTGTATAAGTATTTAATTGTACATAATATTTCAATTCAAAAAGAAAGTTTGTACTACCTAACTTTTAAGCAATGAAATAATTTTAAAATATAACATTGGGTTTGTGTAATTAGCTGTATTTCATATCATTTTTGCATACCAATTACGGCAAAACATGTCGGTTCCAAATCATTAATCATCTAATGTACCATGTTTTTAAGCAAATAAATTTTCTATCTTAGATAGACAGAAAATTTATTATCTTTTGAATTTTATATCTTTTTGAATTATTAACACAATTTTGTATTACAATAAGACGCAGCGCGGACGCTGTTATTATTTCGACGTCTGCCATAGTCGAAAGTTGAAAGTGATGTGAGTGGTAGGGCAGAATGTAAATACACACTTCTCTCGATCCTGCAACGGCAGTATTTAGCGAAGTATTGCCGGCAGCGAGAGGAGTAGTAGCAGGGGCTGAATGTAAATGAGGCTTTAGGCACAGAATTCGCATAGTAGCCAAAAAAAGGTTCATTCGATCAGTCAGAATAGGTACCTTACCTATTTTACTTACCATTTTGCAACGTTTAATTAATTAATTAATTTATACTTTTTATTGCACACAACATATAAATTTATGTACAATTAGGTGGCCTCATCGCTTAACAGTGATCTCTTCCAGGCAAACCTTGGTAACATACGAGTAGCAGCACTACGTATTATTTATTCTATGCCTTGGTGAAGGAGATCCGTAAATAGAAGTGTGCATAAATAGTAGATAAATGAGCATATATTAATACATATTATAAGCTTAATAAGTACCTACTTACATGAGTTTTTAATATATTTTTAATATATTCTTGACAGCCCTAAGTAACCACGGAAAAACAGCCGTGATGTGAGAATGGGAAAAGATGCAAAGTATTACGGACACTCGCGCGCAGCGATAAAGCCTGCGTGCGCAATTTATCTTATTAATAATAATTATGTAGGCTATTAAACGTCAGCAAGCAGTCGAAATCAAAAGAGTGAAACTTCTGTACGTAGTACTATTATTTATTTTGTGGCACGGCGATGACTCCCTCCAGTGCCGTCACTGATACCGGGACAACAAGTTTGCCGCTTGATGCCGACCGGTAAAACTGCATGTGTATTGTGTACGTATTGTACCAGTGTGCGTGTGTGTGTGCGCGGGCGTTGAGGTTGAGACGAATGCGGACTTATGTTCATGCAATTTTCAACTATAATAGGCATAATATGTTTTTTCTAAGTAGGAATCTTATTTTTAATTTTAGTCGAATTTAAAATTTGACTGTATTTGCGTCTTAAATGTAAGAGATATAACAAACGAATGCGACAATTGGATTAGACCATTTTTACGTATTCTAGAAATGAAGTCTGTGTTAGTACTGCCCAAAACTGAGCGTAGATCAGCACCGACACCAGCCCAGTGGAAACACGAAGCCGGGCGGGTGACGCGGTGTAATGGTAATTTATGTCTTAAATGAAAAAGACAAACACGTGTTAATATGAAAAAATGCTACTTTCGTACGAGGTACATAAGCGTGTCATTGCATATATTAAAATCATATGCTCAACGACTTATCTTACCGTATATATTCCAAAGAAGACTGCAAGATTGAAAAACATTGTTAATGCCTATACTCGTGTTCTATCTCCTTTGCAGAGTATGGTATACTTTGGATATATCATCATCTTCCCCATACATATCTCGTAAGAGGGATTTGCCACAGTTGCAACGCTTAGCATGCAGATTGTCAACAGCTGTAATTTTATTTCTAGTTTTAGTGGTAGTGGATATTCTATAAAAAAAGATAAAGGAAAAGGGTCGCAGCAGGACTGTAAAAACTACCGTGGCATCAGCCTTCTTAGCATTGTGGGAAAACTGTATGCTTAGGTTGATTGAAAGGGTCATGAAAGAAACTGATGGAAAAATTTGGGATGTGCAAGCGGGATTCAGAAAGGGAATGGGATGTACAGATCAAGTCTTTTCCATGCGCATCATTGCGGAGAAGTTTTTGGCCAAAAACCAAAAGGTTTTTTGTGCGTTCATGGACTTGGAAAAGGCCTATGACAGAGTGGATAGGGATATGCTATGGCAAACACTGAACTCATTTGGGTTGAGCGCTGGCTTGATACAGGCATTGGAGTCTCTTTATAGGGACTCTAGTGCTTGTGTTAGGATCAACTGGGTCTACTCGGACTGGTTTGACATCCATAAAGGTGTCAGACCGGGCTGTGTGGCTTCCCCGTGGCTGTTCAACCTATTTATGGACAGTTGTTTGCAAAATTTGAAAGTTGAAGAATGCGGATTAAGAATGGGTGAGTTAACCGTCAAATGCCTTTTGTACGCCGATGATCAAGTTATCCTTGCGTCGTCGGCGGCCGAGTTGCAAATGATGGTTACATTAATGAACAGATCATTAACAGAAAGGGGTATGAAAGTGAACGCAAGTAAGACGAAGGTTATGGTTTTTGAAAGAGAAGAAAGTAAAACGATTTGTGAAATAAGAATAGAAGGGGAGTTGATCGAGCAAGTAGATGAGTTTGTATATTTGGGCTGCGTATTTAGCAGGGATGGGAGATATGATAAGGATATAGAACGACGAGTGAATGCGGGAAATAGAGTAAATGGGGCCCTGCACTCTATTGTGAAGAGTCAAAATGTGTCAAAAAAGACACGTATGGCAATTTACAATGCTGTGTTGGTCCCTACTTTAACGTATGGTAGTGAAAGTTGGGTGTGGCAGAAGAAGCACGAGAGTAGAATCAACGTAGTAGAAATGCGGTCCTTAAGGAGTATGTTAGGGCTGAATCTGAACGACAGGCTAAGAAATTGTGTAATAAGAGAAGAGTGTGGTTTGCAAAATGATGTTGTGACCAGGAAAGGAATGCTTCGGTGGTTTGGTCATGTGGAAAGAATGAATGAGGAAAGAGTGACAAAGAAAATTTATGTTGCAGAAGTGAATGGCAGAGTCGGAAAGGGACGTCCTAGGCGAAAAATTATCGACCAAATTGGCGATTTATTGAAAACGGGCCAAATTAGGAGTACCCTTAACCGACGAGCATGTATGCGTAGGTGTATGGATGTGAAGGAGTTACCTCTTCACGATAGGTCAGCTCGATCAAGTAAGGACCATATTCACGTAGTATACGGGAGCAGGAGTTCCCAAACTTTTAAGGTAATGTAACACTCACCGAATTCCTTTATTTTATGGATTCCTACATGAAATTATTATATAAATCATAGACAGTGCAGTTGAATATTATAATATAATTATCACTAACCAACCTACGTATCTACATAACAGGGTTATTATTATATAACATGGGTTCTTCTTATCGCATATTTCGCGCCAATTCAAAATAATATTTGTACCATAGTCTGAAATTATTTAACAAGTGAAATAATTAATTTACTGGAACCCCGGTGACTTTTCCACAGAACACTTAGGTTCCGTGAAACACGCTTTAAGAATCTCTGTACTAGCGTAAAATATCAGCATAATGCTGCTGTGTTTCGTGAGGTGAGTGACAAGAAACGGGGAAACTTATTGTGTTATAAATAGTTTTGATATGTTAATAATGAATGTATTTTGTCTTGCAATATGTAATGTAAGGCGTGTAACTTGTAGTTATTATACTATACATTTATATCGGCAAAACTGATTTTAGAATCTATGGACTGTGTGTTTTCGGTGGATGTTTTTAATGTGTGGTACCTTTAGTAGTGTTTTTGATGATTGTCTTTATTAAGAAAAGTCATATTGTATAAAAGTGATTAATAAAACTATGAACATATAACAAAAATAAATTTCTTTATCCGATTACATTAACATTGTTTTAAATTCTTAATTGAAGAAGGATAGTAGTACTTATGAGCCACAGAATTCACTTAACATCGGTTAGATTTCTTTTGTTAACTCCACACTAGGATTTTCTCCTGTAACGTGGAGGCAGTATACATTCGTAAGTTAGACAACAACAAACATCGAGATCCAGAAAAATTATTTGTAGTCTAAAATTATAATAAGTCGTAAAATTATATGTTGTAGGGATTCGAACTTGCGCTCACAAGCGATGCAACTCATTGCTAAGCCTCTGCGGTACGGAGCCGTAGAAAACTGTGTGCTCGCTCGTAAAATTAAATATTTTTGACTCAGCTTTCTCCTGTTTATCGTTGCGCTTTATTGGACTAATTTTGTTTGTGTTTGGTAATTTTGTTGAAAATGCCGAAACGAGGAAAAACATTGAATAGTCAATGTCGTGAGCTTGTACTAAAGCTGCAGGATTACTTTGAGCGTGAGTCACAAATTGGCGGCCCTTTGATTCCTGTCACTCAAGTGAAAGATCGGGTTTTACAAGCTCTTGGAATAGGTGCAAAAACACTATATAATATAAATAAAGAAAAATTTGGTGCTTCTGGAAGTGAAGATAATGTTTTACGCACTCCTAAGAAAAAACGAAGACAAATGCCCGTGACAGGTGTTGATGTTTTTGATGCAGATGCAATAAGAAACCACATATATGGTTATTATACTAGGAACGAGTTTCCAACTAGACGTTTGCTTTTGGTCTCTTTAAAAGAAGCTGGCTTATTTAAAGGCGGTAAAACGGCGTTGTCAAAACTATTGCACGAAATTGGGTTTGAATATAAAAAAACGAATAAAAGGAAAATATTAATGGAAAGATTTGATTTAATAATTAAAAGGAGCGAGTTTTTAAGAGAAGCCAGAAAAATCGAGTCTTGGGACAACGTCGTTTTTGTTGACGAAACATGGTTAAATGCGAACCACACTGTGTCACGCTCTTGGACTGACGAAACAAAAGCATCAACCTCAAAGGTTCCAATTGGAAAAGGATCGCGACTGATAATTTGTCACGCCGGTTCTGCTGGAAGTGGTTTCTTTGAAAATGGACTGCTGGCTTTCGCGTCAAAAAGTACTTCCGATTACCACGAGGAGATGGATACAGACACTTTTACGAATTGGTTCGAAAATCAATTATTACCCAGCCTGCCAGAGCCTTCTATCATAATAATGGACAACGATTCATATCACTCGAAACAAGTGAATAAAGCGCCTACTCAAGCCGACAAGAAAGCTGATCTCGTAGCATGGCTACACCAAAATGGAATTGAAACTACTGCCGAAATGCTAAAGTCTGACTTAGTAAAGTTGGTACGCGAAAATAAAACATCAAGAGTCCGTTATGAAGTAGATGAGATAGCTCTAGCACATGGACATCGGGTACTTCGAATTCCGCCTTATCACTGCCAGTACAATGCCATTGAGCTAATATGGGCACAAATCAAAGGTATTGTTTTTTATCGCATAAGTTATGAATATGAATAATTTGTACTATTATAACATCCAATATTCAGCATATAAGTAAAAAGATACATAACTAAGAAATAAATATCTCATGTCCCTTACATGTAGGTAATTGTGTAACATTTCGTTTATTTAATGTAATAAATTAATGTTATTTAATGTTTACATTACAGGTTACGCAGCTCGTAATAATACGACTCCGCCATTCAGTACTAATAAAATGATGGGTCTATTAAAAGATGCTTGCAGCAAAATAACGAAAGAAGATTGGGTCAAGGTCGTCGAAAAGACTCGAAAACTAATAACAGAAGATTACGAACGCGATATAAGAGTGGACACCATTATAGAGAATGAAATTGTCATACAAGTGACTGATAGCGATGACAGCTCTGGCGAATCTGGTTCAGAGTCTGAATAATTGTTTTAATAAATGATAGGTAGTCATTTATTAAAACATCTTGTACCTACTCTATTCATTAAAATGTGTAACAGTGTTTACAAATTTGTTTTATCTTGATATGTCCTCGACCAATTATCTACGCCCATCAAGGATACTCCACCTAATAAAGAACCTGTGTCTTTAACTATTATTGTTTTGATTTTATTTAATTACACACTATACTAGAATATTTAAAAACAAACTGTTCCCAAATGATATTAGGGTTACTGGTTCAGTCACTTCACTAGTATTGTCAATTCGTTATGTGTCAAATCGGTAATAACTCAGCGGCCGGAGTATAGTTCTATTTTACAACATCCTGACAAAATGCAAGCGTAAAATAGCAGCATAATACTGCCGTGTTTCATGAAGTGAGTGTAAAGAAACAGATAGGTATCCTTTTTACTGGTATTCCATTGTAGTTTATAACTACGATGTTCGATATAACGATAAATATGTCTGAAACTATTTATATGGATGTAATCGCGTTTAGTTAACTTGTTTTTAATTCCCGACGTTTTCGGGTGCTTTACAGCACCCATGGTCACGGGGTGCTGTGGGGCGGGGGGGGGGGGGGGGGGGCGTACTGAGAAGTTTGACGTCGTAATGTCGTAGTTAGTCAACCTAGCTTCAGTTTTTGAATATTGACTTTTGGTTCGATCTACGCAGAACTAGCTTATAGTATTTTGCAGTATTGCAAGATAATTAAAACTGGAAAATAGGAGAATAGGAATCGGAAAGACTCCGATATTTTAAATGATAAATCTCACCATCAGAGTCACAGACAAGGTTGGCTACATTTTGAAGGGAGCTTCTATTAAATATACTACAAGCCGACTCATTTCCGGACCTAGTTTTCATTATATCTACAACATTCCAAAAATTTGCATTTTAAAAATTGAAAATTAGACTATGTTTACGGGAGGGAAAACGTTATCGCTTTTTGTATGAAAATTTACAGCTTCGCTATCCTCTTAAGGCAAGAAAAAATAATTTGAGGCTTACATCAACATCGGAGGATTTCGTATCGTCATAATAGTTTACATGCGCAGACATTTAATACACAAAATAGCATCACTTTCACGTAGGTATGAAAAACCACTTCCAACTATTATATGAACGGTAACGCAGCCAAAACTCCTTCGTTATCCTTAATTTTCACTATTATTATTTCCTTGTTTACCCTATTCTAGCAGTAGGTACTGGTATTTTGTTTTGTTTTTCAATTTGAGATATAAATAAGAAAAGGTATATGTTGAAATGTATAGTATGTCCTTAATAAGAAGAGATACGAGTATATTGAAAATTTTAAAAAGTTGATCACGTTTCATCAAACAGTAATCTGGGACAATAAGCGGGTTATGCAAATTTACAACCCCACAGTGTTTTCGAGCGAGCTTATGCAAACGTGAGAGTATAATATTTGTCGTGAACATACAACGTACATACTACGAGTATAAGCTTCGAGCGTAACTACGTAAATATACAAAATGTTAAAAAAGCTGTTCAATATTTATGTTATAATTGTAAAGATACTTGATAAAACGTATAGGAAGACGAAAGATGCATGTAGCTCAGGACCGTGCTTTATAGAATTCCTTGGACGAACAAAGCTATGATATCAATTTAAAAAATATGTAGTCCGTAATCTCTGCCTACCCCTCCGGATGTCAATCGTGAGAGTTTATACTAGTTTAAGAAAAGCTCTCTAATAAAATTTAAACTATTTATAAATTGTTGCTCCAAGAGCTATTATTAAAATGTTCGTTAATTAATAACTAATGGATCTTGTATTTAAGGTAAAAAGATAAGGCTTCATTGTATCATAATATGATACATAGCTTAAGAGGATAATATCGTAATATTACATTACAATTTATTAAAAGATCAAAATAGGGTTTTTGAAATATAAGGATTTAATGATACCTTAATAACTAAAACAATATGCATTGATCTTTTTGAGTTGTGACCGATCGTTATGAGCAGACAGGAACGAGAATCATAGGTTCATAATGCGTCTGCAAATGTATAGATGAGAAGTGGGTAAACACTAAGGCCAGCGCCACACTTGACGGAAATTCCGACGCGGAAATACCCAACGGACCGTCAATGCATGTTATTGCATGTATATTACAAATAGCGGGCACACTACGCCAAAGATCTGTCGTTCTATCTTCCATCGCGGACGATCGATCGCTCCGTGGCGGACCGCTCGCTCTCGCGTCTACTCCGTCCTCCGCGCACCGATCTTCCGTCAGCGTAAGATTGGCAACGTCGCATTCCAGGTATTTTTATGCATCGCGCCACATTCGACGGATAATTCGCGGTGACGGCGCACGCACAGGATGTCTGACATCGACTGTCATATAATATGATATTACTGAACTAAATAGATATTATTTCTACCCCTTATATGGAGTCCAAAGAGTGATGATTTCATTTAATATTCCAGTTATATTGCCTTGTCATAGTACCTACACCACAATAGTGTTATGTAAATACCTATTATACTAAATTAGCAGATATTCTAAATAAATGACAATTAAAAAATTGTACCCGATATAATAATGAACAAAACAGTTTTAATAAATAATTATTACATACTGATCATTCTACCCATGTATAATCTATGATGACAAAAACTGACCACGTAGGCGCTACGCGCGCTTATCAACTGCGCATCCATTAAGTGCTAAGATGGAATGCCTCATTTTTAATAAAATAGGTATGCGGTTATCTACACCAACGCAAACAAGCTACTGTACGCTGGTATTCTGCAAGAGCGTGTTCCTTGCTCAGTAGAGCTGACCTATTTATGCTACAACCACGATATAGGTACAGCGTGGCTCTACCACGAAAAGTTGCAACAAATTCAACAATAATTTCAAGACAATGACTTATCATTTTCGCTAGAATCATTACAACTAATATTATTATTTTATTATTTTGAAAGCTTGGCCTGTATATATATATATATATATATATATATATATATATATATATATATATATATATATATATATATATATATATATATTTGACGATGTAATTGAATTTTAATTTACGGAGCAGACGCGAGAGCAAGCAGTCCGCCACGGAGCGACTGATCGTCCGTGACGGAACGACCGATCTTCCGCGTAGTGTGCCCGCTATTTGTAATTTATATGCAATAACATGTATTGACGTTCCGCCGCGGAAGATCTGCGACGGAATTTCCGTCAAGTATGGCGCTGGCCTAAGAGAAATAAGTATCTACGACCTACAATAACCACTTACTATCTGATTAATTGTGTGCGTGATCGCTTGTATGCCTTCACACTATTAAAAAAAAGACAAAATGAAAGTGTTGAGTGGATAGTGTCATGAATGAACCAAAGTGAGAGTGGGACATGGGATGTAAGATATAAAGTAGACGACACACAAATATTTATGGGTTTTTTTTGATCAAATTCACGCCTGCGCTAGTATAGGTACTACTAGTATTAGGAAATTCCTGAAAGAATAGAAATGGATCGTGTTAAATAGGTTATATAAATATCAAATTCATCTTAAGAGTACTTGTGAAAAGTATATTTTTAACAAGCTCTCGATATAAATAAAAGCAACGAATAGTGAAACTAGTTGTTCCGTATTTCGGTCAGTCAAATACTTTTGTAATGGTTGGTTAGGTATATTAACTTGAACACTACAACATTTGAATGATGCTTATTTCTACAAATTATTTTGCGTTTATTATTTTATTTTATATTTCCGGCGTTTCGTGTACTTTGTGTATGATCACAGGGCTTACATCGAATATATTTATGTTTTTGAATTATTATAAGACAGCTCGACAACACCTGATGCAGCCGAAGATGGTAAAACGCACTAACTTATCATAAGAAAACATTTTCACTCTTTCCTTGAACAACCCCACCCAGTAGTCGAATGTAAAAACAGATGCTGGCAAATTATTTCAATCATTTGCTGTCACATTATAAACGACGAAACCAAATGTTTGATTCGAATGTGTTGTGTGTCGATAACAAAGGTCTGAAGACCGACCGAGAGTCTGGTGGTTTGATGATGGTATAAAGAGGGAGGAATTAAGATGCAATTTATTTTTTATTTTATTTTAATAAGAATAACAACAGCATATATCACTAAATACAATTTTCTAATTTACCTCAAGTATGCCAATATCAGTTATCCATATATTAAATATAAAGGTAAGCTAGGTAAAATTATAATGAATAAAAACGATGGAAATTAAACAATTTAAAACAGCTTAATAAAATAACAGTAATAAAATTAAAGTGCAATTCCTGCGCACACTCTCCGAAATAAAAGCTTTAAAATACAGTTACATAAACATAGCAAAAAACCGTAAAACTGTTGATAATACAAATTTTATAGAATAAAGGTGACCAACGAGCACACAGTCCACCTGGTGGTAGGTGGATGCTGTGGCAATCGATATATCGATTCCCACAGCATCCACCTACAACGACGTATGGTCACCCCTATTTCTATAGAATGACTAAGTAATAATTTTAGATTGCAATATATTTTTGCCATCATGAAACGAACTGTAATGGATTATAGATCAAAAAAACAAAATTACATTTAATTTACCTTACTATAAGTTCCTTGTTGAGTTGCTGAAGAGTAAAACCAAATAAAGCGTTCCTTTGAAGTTGTAGAACCAGCAAACAAATTTCCCCGGAGAAATAGTAAGCTTTGAGTATTGAAACAATAGCATTGTATTATTATGAGATTAGACCCATGTGTTGCTAATTTCCGGAAAACATAGGTATATTTCACATTGTTAAAATATGTTTAGTTTTTTTAAGAATAGTCTTCCTCTATATACTCGTACAAATCATAAATCTGGTTATATCTTCTTTTTATTTTTGTATATTTGTATTATTTTCATTGTTCTTTTCATTGTTTCTATATACTCATAAATTTTGGTTTTATCTTCTTTTTACTGTTTGTATGTCGTATTTTTATGCTTTATATTTATATTTATTTCCAGAACAGAAATTGTAAACAAAAAAAAAAACAGAAATACGGAACTGCAGTTGGCAACATGCCTGTCAAGTTTGGCGACTATGGCAAATATCACAACTATGAAGCAATCTACGAGGCAACCTCTTTTTATTAGTGGACATTAATTGATGGCCTAAATTGATAATATTATGATACCACTTTTCAAATTTAAATGATAGGTATTGTAGGAGATCTAAACCATATTATAATTTCACTAAGTATTAATAAATAGAATAAAAAATATTGTCTAGACAATATTTTCTAGACAATTTAAAAGCATTTGGTATTGTAACTGGTATTAAATGAAAACGTCCAAACCCCCTCGTTCGAAATATATTACCTTCTCTAAGGTTGGATTAGTTTTAATTACAGCTAATATTGGTAATGTTCCAGTATTAGTAGCGTATAAGAAGGCTTTGGACTGAAAATACGTTATGATTATTATAATTTTATTTATTTGTACTTACTGAACTCGTTGTCTAGAGTAAAATAAATAGAATGATAAATTTAGTTTTATCTTAAGTTTTTATAGCAACTGAAAACTCAATAAAAGAAATTTAAAGGAAAAAATTATAATATTGGGTCCTTACATATGAATTTAGCGTTTTGTTGACCATTTGATCTGAAATATCTTCTCTTCGGTTAGGAATTCCAAAATCAAATTTATAAACTCATTTAACTGGTACATTTGAGTTTTAAAAACTGTTCATTCATTATGCGTAATGGAAAACTTAAAATATTGGTATATTAACGAGTACGAGTTCTACCGTGGCACTAGTGCTGCAGAAAAAATTCAAAGGATTAATGATGTGTACTGTGCTGGTGTTGCAAAAGAAAGCACTGTACGTTTTTGATTTCAACGTTTTCGTTCTGGAAATTTCGACCTTCAGAACCAACCCCGTGGACGGTCAGAGACCAAAGTGGAAAATGAAGAATTAAAGGCTATTGTGGAAGCGGATCCATCACGAAGCACTTCAGAGATAGCGGTGGGCTTCGGGGTAGGTGATAAAACTGTATTAATCCACTTGAAGCAAACCGGGAAAGTAAAAAAAATTGAACGATGGGTACCTCATACATTGAGTGAATCGAACTTGCAAACACGCGTTGACTGCTGTGTTATTTTGCACAACCGACACAAAAATGAATAGATTTTAAATCGAATCATTACTTACTTTACGCTCGTCGCAATGGTTGAACCCTGGAGATCCAGCCAAATCCTGCCGTAAACGATAATTGACCCTGAAAAAGTTACTACTATATACTATAAAAAAAGTTACTTGTGAGTGTTTGGTGGACTAGCGCCGGTGTCGTTCACTACAGCTTTCTAAAAACTGGCCAAACGATTACGGCAGATATTTATTGTCAGAGACTGCAAACCATGAAGGAAGAACTACCGTCAAACCGTCCAATTTTGCCAATTTTGTATATTTTGCCCGCTATGCCAATTTCAACCTCAATCGCAAATTTAAAAATTACTATTTTTTTTTTTTTTTTTTATAGAAGAGGGGGCAAACGAGCATGCGGCTCACCTGATGTTAAGTGACTACCGCCGCCCATGATCAACCGCAACACCAGGAGAATTGCGGGTGCGTTGCCGGCCCTTTAGAAAGGAGTAAGCTCTTTTCTTGAAGGTCCCCAGGTCGTATCGGTCCGGAAAAATCGCCGATGATAAACTATTCCACAGAGAGGTTGTACGTGGAAGAAAACTCCTTGTGAAACGTACAGTGGTGGACCGCCAAGCATCCAGATGGTGTGGATGGTATTGGGACGTTTGCCGTGTCGTGCGTTCACGAAATTTGGCGGCTGGGATTAATCCGAACAATTCCTCAGAGCACTCCCCGTGATAGATGCGATAAAATACGCAAAGAGATGCAACATCTCTTCGCAACGCCAGTGAATCGAGCCGATCGGAAAGCACTCGGTCGTCGACGATTCGAGCCGCTCTGCGCTGGATGCGGTCAAGTGGAAGGAGCTGGTACTGGGGAGCCCCAGCCCAGAGATGGGAACAGTATTCCATGTGCGGCCGAACCTGCGCCTTGTAAAGTTGCAGGCGGTGTGCCGGCATGAAATACTGTCCCGCTCTGCTGAGCACGCCAAGCTTTTTAGAGGCCAATTTGGCCTTCCCTTCCAAGTGACCACGAAACTGCACGTCACTCGATATGTCGACGCCGAGGATTCCGATACTGGCTGAGGCAACAAGGGGAGTGCCTTGAAACTGAGGGGATACGACAAAGGGGTTCTTTTTAGCGGTTAACGCGCAAACTTGTGTCTTCTGGGTTTAATTTAATTTAGGTTGATTTTCTTTGCTTTAAATAAATGTAGACTATATTTCTGGCACCGCTGGGAATGGTTCTTACCTTTGATTACACTCAGTTGCTTGGCAAAATAAAAAAGAGATTTCGAAAATGCAAATCAAGAAGAAGACTAGGTACACAAGTTTTGATTTCTATAATATTACGAAAAAATATACCTACCTTAAAAATAGTGCCTAATGTTTTAGACAGGTTTAACTCAAGACTGTGGATATAGAAACTTACAACTATTTAATCAAATAAAAGGTTTTGCTAAGCATATTTTTATTTATTTTCCTCCCTGTGCCCACCAGATTTTGACAACCCTAACACCTACAAATTGCTTATATGAAAACAAATGGATATTGGAGGCTAAAATTGTCCAAATGTTTTATAGTGAATCTATTGTGCAAAAGCGTTCAGTACCGTGACAGAACGTCCACTTTGCCTTTTAACTTATATTAGTTCTCTGACAAGAATGTCATAGGAGTTATGCAAATAATGGATGCGGGCAAACATGGACGAAAATAAAGATATATTTGTCAGTCATCAAAATTTCAAATTACTTGAAATTTTATGTAAATAAAACTGAATTTACAATCGTAGCACAATTGTATAATCGGCTTAGCCATCCTTAGGAATTGAAAAGTATTACCTAACATACAATTTTTTAAAAAAAATCAACATAATTGTAAAAAACCGGGCAAAATTGGACGGGTTGACGGTAGCTGCTAAACAACCGATATTGGTCAATCGTTCTAGGTCACTGCTTCTTCACGACAACGCAAGACCACACACTGCATAACAAACAACCACTAAGTTAGATGAGCTACAATTGGAATGTCTTCGACATTCATAGTACCGTACGTAGGTCCGGGGAGGACCTTGCTCTAACAGATTACCATTTTTACAATTTTTAGACAACTTCTTACAAGGAAAAAAATTCAACTCTGATGTGACAGTCCAAACCGCCTTCAAAGAGTTTATTGATTCTCGCCCCATGCTTTTTTTAAAGGGATCAATGAACTACCTATGAGATGGCAAAAGTGCATAGATAACAACGGTGCATACTTTGATTATTTTTTTTATAGGATAGGGTGACAAACAAGCACACAGTTCACCTGATTGTAAGTGGTTGCTGTGGCCCATAGACAATCTACATCTATCCTCGATTACGAATCAAAAAATGCAGATGCGTTGTCACCCGTGAGGACTAAGATGGAATGCCTCGTTTACATTAAAAAAAGGTCTCCGGTTCTCTACACTCACCATACGAAACACAGCAGCATTAAGCTACTATTTGACGCTGGTATTCTGTGAGAGCGCGGTCCTTTCCCGGTCGAGCCGAACCATTCGTGCTACAACTATACTACTAATATAACTGCAGCATGGGTCTACCGCGTATAAGTACCACGTATATATTAAATATATTTTACAAAAAAAATTGACTTTATATTCCTCCCGTACAAAACGCCAATTTCATATGTAAGAACCTATTATATACATGGTAGAGTCACGTTGCATTGTAGTAGGGCGTGTAGTATGGTGAGTGTAGAGAGAGAGAGAGAGAATCTGGGTCCCTTTTTGTTGGAGATTGGGCATTCTCAGTTGTGACAACGTACTCGTATTCTGCGTTATGATTCTTAATCAAGGATAAATCTACCCATTCAAAAATAAACCAAAAAATTACCATCAGGTGAACAAGGCGGTTCACTGTCACTGTTGTTCTATAAAAAAAATAACGAATAGGTCAGCTCGAATAGGAAAGGACCATGATCGCGTATAAAACTAGCTTAAAATAGCGCGCATATGCTATTGTAATCCGTGATAACAAGATATTCCATCTTTGTCCTCCATCCTAACTAATTATTGACTTGATGTAAACAATAGCGCACATCATGATAGTAAGTACATACATGTAGCTTAATTTTTTTTACAAAGAAGGCTACAGAAGTACGTATGTTGTTAGCCCCTAAATACAGAATAAATAATAGCGCCAATAAAATATTACAAGGGAGTGGTGAGAATTTGACGCAGGTGTGTAATATAGAGTAAAAACTAAATGAAAATGATGATTAACTACGTAATATATACATTTTAACGATATATAAAATAAATAATCTATACAAATATCTCCTATATAAACATACACAATAATATATATATATATATATATATATATACAAATATGAATACGAATATATACGTCTGTTAGCAATATAAATGAAATGGATGATTCCTGTAAGAAGCGTTGTCTTTAAAAGATGATTACGCACCAACTTTTTTAATTAATAGAGAGTCTTGATATTGGGACAGTATAGTAAAAGTAAAAAAGTCTGCAAGTTTATAAAATAACTAATTAGTTTTCTTTCGCGTTTATAAATTGGTAAAACTCCATCAACTGAAGTTTTTCTATTTAAAATTTAAAGTATTTTAATTTGAATATTACAGCTCAGAATAAGTATTAAAGACAATAGCAGAGCAAGTTGCAAGCAGTAATGCTCCTAGTATGCAGATTTAATCCCATTGACTTTTAAATTGGATGGACATTGCGACGCTTTTAGACATCTAAAGCGTTTTTGAGAAGGTAATTTTTAATATAAAAGCATTAATAAAGCAGAATGAGTTAAGCATTTGTACTTCAATTGTATTGAATATTTCAAATGTTAATGTTATGGTAACCACAGTAATCTATTGAATCAAATCTCTATTTAAGCAAATATATACAATGAACAACAAAATTCTTGAATCAGGATATTCCTGATATTGAACTACCAGAAGAAAATTAAAAAAAATTTGAAAATCACCCTGACTGACAACTTCATAAAATGGCTACATTAGACGTATTAATATCTATATATCTTCTATGACCCGACTTAAAAGGCAAAAGATCACAATTAGCATGTAGCATAATTAAACAGGGTTTTTAAGAATAATTGGGATTACCACTTCCACTGACCTGTCATTTCATATATATATATATATATATATATATATATATATATATATATATATATATACGTACATATATATATTAATTTGAAGAACTTTCGGTACTAAAAATAAATAAATATATCAATTAAAAACTATCGACATTAAAATAATATGCACCCAATTAGTAGTATTTATTAATAGATCAATTTCATAATATGTTAATGTGAAAAAAAGTAAAATATCAGTGCCATAGGCTTCTATTCCGTTAACTATATAGTTGATGACATTTTATATAATAAGAGAGGGGGGGGGGGGAATTCGCCTGTTAAGGGTTAAAAAGGGAGAAATCCATGTAAAGGTAGCAGTGAATTTATAGAGGTCGATAAAGTAAGAAGAAAGAAAAATACAAAGTATGAACAAGGAACGCTTTTTAAGTTTATGTGGTAATTTATCGAAATATTCATTGTCTTGACAAAGACAATTTGCGGTACGACGATGCAATATTCAGTTGGCAAATAGTTATGTCGCTGTGTGGTTGCCACTTCCGTTGATTCCGTGTCAGGGTTGATTGTTATTAAAATGAAGAAAAAAAAACGATACTTTGTTGCTATCATCTATTTAGGATCCTATAAAAAATAAAATAAAATTCAAGACTTTTTGACATTAAAGCTAGCTGCGCTGCGTAGATCGAACAAAGAAAAACATATTTTCTAACTATTATAAGCAAGTACTTGACTAATATCCTACATAATTGTCAGTGGTAGCCAAAGATGGTAAAACGCACAAACTTAGCTTAAGATCAAGTGAAAAAATTAAAAAAAATTGTACAACCGACTTCAATATAAATAAAGATAATATAAGAATAAGAAGAGATAATAAAATAATATAAGAACATCATCAATGTAGTCGAAGTCAATTAAATACGCATTATTAAGAATAACTCAAAAACAGATCGACTAGCTTTTTTGATAATCATCAAAATCGGTTCACCTATAAAAAGTTCTGAGGTAACACACATAAAAAAAATCAGTCAAATTGCGTACCTCCTCCTTTTTAAAGTCGTTTAAAATCCAATTCATTCTTTTCTGCAAAACACGAAAAGGATGGCTATTTTGTAAGCTGAAGGTAGCCCGTCTTAACCGATATATATATATATATATATATATATATATATATATATATATATATATATATATATATATATATATATATATATATATATATATATATGTACCCACCTACCTATGACCACTAGGACCTAAGGCTATCAACAGAATGTTCAACTTCTTTTGAGTTCCTGAAATGTTTTGACTTTTTCAGGCTGTCACTTTTACGTACATGTGTTCAATTTCTGACTATTTGATTGCCTTTTTAAAAATTATTTCAAAGTAAACGTGACTAAAGTCCTGGAATTACTTTAATTAAAGGTAATATTTGCGTAAATATTAGAAATCGTTAATGGTGAAATGTAAAAAATAATCAAATTCAAAATTTCATTGGGATAAAGCGTATTTTAATGCAATTTCTTACGGATGCTTATCTTCACAACAGCCTTTGGCAGTTTACACGTACATATACATAGACTATTTCTAAGAATGTGCTTCTGCTTTTTCATCAGCTCGTAAAAGCTTAAGCTGGACACAGTTCTTTCTTATTATAGGGATTCGTTTAGTAGTCACGAGTGGCAGACGAATTCAGTACCGATCGCACGTATCGCGAGTCGATCTCATTACTGAACATTTCTCATCGTCTAAAATGCTGCCCATCGCTGGTCTGGGAATTAAACGTACGGTGTAAAGAAGATTATACCGCTATCTATGTGACAATATCGGTATATACCTGACAAGCGCGGTAACTATGGCAAAATCCATCCTAATAGGAAATCTCTGCGGGAGGCCCTAGTCGTCTCTTATGACACGGACAAATTGAGGTGATACATTCCCGTGCACCACTACCAAACATATCCAATGGTCAACGCAGGCCACAGCAGTGAGAAGAGGCAGCTTAAATAGAGCGTAGGAGAGTATTTATGCGAAAGCGGTTATATTGAAATCAATATAATAACCAACCTCCATCCCTGAGTAACTAAATTAATATTTTTTTAGTTTCTCACTTGTGGTTTTATGACTAAATAAAACGTAACGAATGGCGCCTGTGACAGAAAAGACTTTTGAATTAACGTAATGTGGTAGTTATACATACGAATTCAAAACAGAATTTAAAACATTAATATTTTAAGACATTGCTTGTCTAGTGCCGCTACTCGTTATTCAAAGAGACATATATAAGATTGTATCAAAGTCTCGAAAGCCAAGCCCTAAAATGTCGATATAGAGGATATTAGCTTCGGATATTCAACAAAAGCGATTACCTGCGAATCTCCGGGTATCAACAGCGCATGTGCTAGGTGAGAGCCGCGCATGTCTCCGAGACACGGCGGCTCACGTCTCGGACAAAATAAATACAAAAATACATTATTTTTGGTTTAGCAATAGAAGCTTGATTGATTTCGTTTACGTTTACAAAGTATTTTCTACCTATCAAATGATCTAAGTATTTTGGATAAGTTTACTAATCAATGGTACGTATAACCTTAAAATTTCGTGTGGCTTCAATGTGCTTTTATTCTATATTTTATTTTAGTAGCAAATAGTCGATTTAGTTATAAGAGTAGGCGCAGTTATAAAATACGTAAATTTATGTTTTTAAACTGTTATATTTGTTTCTTTAGATTGTTTAGCTTTGTATTAATTTCAATCAGTAAATTGAAGGTCAGATTAATATTAATAAAAGCTAAACTAGGCGTGCGTGTTGTGTGGAACACTTTGATTTTTTTACAAATAAATACTATAAATGCCAAGATATATTTGTATGGGTGTTTGCCTTCCAATCACACTTTAAATCGTGGAAGGATTAATGTTAAAAAGAACAGATTTGGAGAAGATACTCTTTATAGCCCCATGAAGTTTCCGCAAGGTTTTCTTTAAGAATAAGTGGCAAGTGAGAACACAGTCAACCTGATAGTAAATGTGAAGTGGATCATGTAGCCAACAGACATCTACATCTATTCTCGAATAAGAGTAACCCCTGAGGACTAAGATGGAATGCCTCGTTATCAATACGGTCTTCGATTCTCTACACTCACTATACTAAACAGGATTAAACTGCAGTTTCATGCTGGTATTCTGTGAGAAGGTCCTACCTTGGTAAAGCCGACTCATAACACAATGCAACTGCAGCGTGGCTCCAATCACGTAATAAGATTTTATATTATTTGTACGTACATACGTATCACATAAATTATGAGAAGGCAAAAGGTAAAGTAAGCCTACAAAATAGGCTAAGTAAAGTACTTCTGGGGACAGTTTCATTTCATTTTGGGAAGGTTTTGTGCAGTATCATTGAAGAAATAGGCCACGTATAAAGCAAGTTTTACATTTTCTTTTATATTTCCTATTAATTACCACAGTGCAAGAGGGCTGGTTCATAACTCGCTTAATGGTTAAGTAAAGCCATTAAGCGAGGAAACGCAGTCTGCTTTCTTTGCGTTGTACTGCGGGGAGTAGGACTGTATGATAATTTCTTTTGATTAAAACTACTTTTATGGATTTTCGCAGAATCCGATCTACGCAGAATGAACACAGTTAGTTCATTCTGCGTAGATCGGACCAAAGACAATAATTAAAAAGCTGAAGGTATTCCGGGTTAACTTTGACATAGGGACGTCAGTCACCTCAGTCCCCCGTGACCATGGGTGCTGGAAAGCACCCGAAACGTCGGGTATTAAAAATAAATAAAACGCGATAAAATCCGTAAAAGTAGTTTTAATCAATGTATAGTGTTCGCGTAAATATAAGAAATCATTATAATTTCTTTTTTTATTTTACAAAAAATATTGTTACGAGGGTGGATTGAAAAGTACTCGGCCTAACACAGATCCATTCAATTCTAAAAATCAAATCTACCCACATTATTTAGTTCAGTTCAGACTAGTTCATTGTGTGAAGTTCGAAACGTGTGCGATAATTAGTTGTGATTTTATAAATTTTTTAACAAAGTAATCGGACATAATTTCCGCGAATGGAGCAAATCGAGCAGCGTACCGTCATTAAGTACCTCCATAAGAAGGGGCTATCATCAAAAGCCATCCATGATGACATGGTCAGTACATTAGGCGATTGTGCTCTGTCATATTCATCCGTCAAAAAATGGATAGCAGAATTTAAGCGTGGTAGAGAGAGTGTGAAAGATGAACCCCGCTCTGGAAGGCCTTCGACGTCAACTACTGACGAAAATATTAAAAAAGTACTTGATTTAATAATGGGAGACCGCAGATTAAAAATTAGAGAGATAGCCGAGATTATAGGTATCTCTTATGAACGAACTCAAAATATCATTGTCAACGAGTTGGGTTTCCACAAGGTGTCTGCGAGGTGGGTTCCGCGACTGCTTTCAGTTGAACAAAAAAGGACGCGATTGACTATTTCACGCGACTGTTTGGAGTTATTTGAAGCCGATGCAGATGATTTTTTGAATCGTTTTGTTACTATTTACGAAACATGGGTTCATTACTGTACACCGGAAACAAAACAACAATCAAAACAGTGGAGAAGACCTGGTTCACCACCCCCTAAAAAGGCTAAGTCGATTTTGTCGTCAAATAAGGTGATGGCTTCGGTATTCTGGGACTCGAAAGGTGTGGTTATGATTGATTATCTTGAAAGGGGTCAGACTATAAACTCTGATTACTACTGCACCTTACTACGTCGTTTACGAGAGGAAATAAAAGAAAAACGTCGAGGAATGCTCAGAAGAAAAGTCCTGTTTCATCAAGATAACGCCCGTGTTCACACGTCAGTACAGTCAATGGCTGATATTCACAACTGTGGCTTTGAACTGTTACCGCATCCGCCGTATTCACCTGATCTGGCACCATCAGAATTCTTTCTGTTCCCTAACCTAAAAAAGCACTTGGGAGGTCAAAGATTTTTGACAAACGATGAGGTCAAAGCAGCTGTAGACGCATATTTTGACTCTAAGGAAGAATCATTTTTTTTTCAATTGTCTAAATGCTTGGAAGGGGAGGTGGCAAAAGTGTATTGAACTTGATGGTGATTATGTAGAAAAATAAAAATATAACTGATTTAGTATGTGTTTATTTTCTTGGTTAGGCCGAGTACTTTTCAATCCACCCTCGTAATTCTTAAGCACAATAAATAATTTTATTTATTTAATGAATTAATTATTACCTAATTATAAAATACAACCTTATTACTAATCGATATATTAGAACCTACTACCTTTCTATACTTACTGTAACATTATTCATATAACTTTAAAAAACCAGAACCTTTTTATTTTATTGAGAAATCGAAATCGAATTTGTCGCGGCGACATCGGCATTGCTGTTCCATTAGAGTGGCAATCATTTCGTGATAGCGATCGGCAATTGCGGTGTAGTACGAACATTGTCTGTCGTATCATCTATGGGTGGTAAAAATGAACATCGATTCTTGATTTACAATGTATTACAATATTATTTATACCGGTTATATAGTAATTATGTATAATAGTTAGAGGGCTGGTTCTTTTATCGGTGAAAGCCTGAATTATTTTTCAAAGAGTATCCAAATTTAAAATTCAAATTCAAATATATAGTTAAATAATGATATACCGTTATTGCAGTTATTGAAAATAAGATAATACGAGTAAATAAGACTTCTACTTTCACAACAGGGCCACCTACCGGGTCCTGAGTGATTTGAAGAACTTGAAGCTTTTGTTATAGTGTCTGTAATACAGAAGCTTATATATCGATGTTTATTTTAAACTTGTGTAGGAATTTAATTGCTTCATAACAACATAACTATAAGCTTACTTTTTACTTTACTTCCAAAACTATGAATATTAATGGTAAAAAAGTTATTTTGTGACATAAAAGTTATCGGCTTGTAATAAATCGCGTACATTAACCATAGAGCACTACGGGCTATCAGCGAATCGGAGGGGAATAGCCATAGAGTTTTTCCCCGATACAGAAATTGCCACTAAGAAACTCATACATAACAATTAAAATAATATACAGTACTCGTATGTAGTAACAATTTCGCACAGATACATTATAAGTTAATTGTCGCTACAGACTCGGATGCTGTCGGATTCGGATCAGTCGCTCGACCGATCTGCATATTGTATGACGGCGAGCGGCCTGTGTTGTAAACAAATCCAAAACAAGACGACCTTTATTGTTGTAATAATAATAGTGTGATTAAAAATACTTGTGTATATATACATACTTGTGGTAACTTTATCTTTTTGTAAATTTCACGTGGCAGCTCTCTTTTTGCAGCAAATCTATGAACAATTCGGCATTTCTGTAGGAAGTTGAATCAGCTGCGCAACTAGAGTTAGTCTATTAGGCAGTGCGACTACACATAGTTTTATACTACACATGGACCGCGTGGATTTATATTTCAACAGAGGAGAACACCTACGCCTGCGTATAATTACTCCCCTCCGATCCGCCGTTAGTTCGTGTTCCTTGAAACTAAACGTCAAACGTTAGAACAAAACCCACCACAGTGAGGGAATATACGCGGTCATCAGGCCACCAGGGCAACACCACTTAAAATGAGGTGAAATATTTGACAGATTTCAAAGTGGGGAAGTTAATTTGTTCGAAAATTGTGAATGTTCATGTTTCTTTCTGTACCATAACTTATATTTTACATTATTTAGATTAAAAATAAATAAAACAAACCACAAATATTGAAAAATAGAAAAATCAAAACAATTGTTAAAAATGTGCAAAAAAACCGCAGAGGCATTGTTTTGTGTATTAATATAATACTCTAGAAACTGATAAACTCTTATTTAAAACTAAATTATCAATATGTATATATTGTGTAACTAAAGCTTTACCTAATGGTCAATTACCAACATCTGGTGAGCGTAACATTATTAGCCCTAATTCCCATCAGAGTTTCGTGATCGCCCTACTGATCTACCTCCGAAAAAACTTACGCGAAGTTAGTACGAGTGAGCGCAGTAAAGTAAGACGCCTTACTGTAAAATCTATCGCGCTCTCTGTAGCTCCTTACAGTATTTTTCTTACATTATTATGCTTATTTTATGAATTTATACTTACTTTTATGCACATTCTATTTCTTTTTTTTCATTATGAGTTAATATGTTCCACCACTGGAAATTGACCTCTCTCCTTGCCAAAGAATATATTATAATCACCACGTTTACTCCCTGCAGTGTGAATTAAGCTTTTGTTTTAGTAATGGACTTACACGGTAGTATTTTGGCCAAGTGGTAAAACAATACAAAAGTGTATTTTATAATAACTTGTTTTCTAAAGTATGTTGATGCATTACATTGCGTTGATGAATTTTTGTAAGATATCGAAAACAGATTATGGCTCGGATTTGTTTCGCCGTTTCCATGAATAGTTTACAAGCAAAGACACAAACCGTACATCACTACGAGTATAACAGAAATTGCATCACTTCTACGTATAAAAATCCAACTCACGCAATTATTTAAACGTTGAAACAGGAGCAACAATCCACCAGCGATAAAGATCCTGTCGAAACTCACTAAATTTGTCTTAATCACTACGTTTGACAGGCAGTACCAGATATTAACGCACTTTTTCAAATACGATTGCACAACTATATGGGAATCATTTCAGAACGAGGGTACGTAGTGAGTACCATTTGAAAATTAAATTTAAATTTCAATAGATCAAAGGTTTTCTTAAAGTCCACGTACACAGAAAATTTTATTTTTCGGCCTTCTATACAATCCGCTGATGAGTTTATATGTGGTTTATGGGACTAAAGCCATTTCGGAAAACGGTTTGTTTTTTGAAGAGGATTTAGTCCCACAGACCACATACAAACTCAGCCGACAGCACGGGGCCTTGTCATTTTTAAGATGCTGAAGGGCCGTTTTAATTTCGCGCAGACTGATTTCTGTGTTATTGTCTAAATTGGATGAGACTTCTTCTCAGATGACAACTCACTTCGGTTTTTTGATTCGACACATATTTACCAGAGTAAAGACTTAAGATTCTTGGTTCTTGCTTCTTTAAAACGGACTGTACTGAAATCACATCACAACAAGTCACGTCTTTGTGTTAAGTTGTATGTACGCGTTCGTAAACCTGCTGAAGACTGCAGCTTTTGCTTTATTATTACGTTTAAAAATAATCAAAGTTAAATAAATTCAAAAATTAAATTTAAATTAAATTAAATCCTTAAAACATTCGTCACCATAAATAATAGGGAGCTAGGGTAGCTAGCTAAGGCAGTTCAGGTGCTAAGAACACGCTGCCAGTACACCGTAGTTCCATAACTTTTAGCACTATCGAAAATGTTAATTGCAATTTTAAGTACTGATTTGATACGTGACGGTGAAGAGAAATTTTGTGAGGAAACCTACGTGTCTAAGAAATAAAAAATAAATTTTCATTCAGAAGACATATCCTTGCCCCAAAACACTTTCAGAGTTAGAAGAGGCCTAAGCCCAACTGTGGGCGTATTAATTTTGTTACTTTACTTTTTTACTTTGTTAATGATATATCAATCAAAATTTTATTCAGGGAAGTTAAGGAAAGCCGTACCTATTTTCTGCATAAGAACTGGTAATTTAATTAATTCATATTTTGTTAAGTCAATTTATCACAAGCGTGCAAATGATTGCATTTTTTTTACATATATACAAACTTTTAATATCTTTTAAATTATATTGATAAACTTTTTACTCGGCAGTGAAGGAAAACATTATTGAAAAAAATATATCAAGTAAATTACACGTAAAATTTGGCGAACTTACGAGCTTAACTGGAGCAGCGTGATGAGTTATTTCCTGCTTTATAATCCCCATAGAAATGAGGTCAGTGAGGGAACGTGCGTAATATGTATAAACAAGCTATAACTTTACTATTTACTTGACTGATTCGTTGATCTAGTTGTAGCACAATCGACTGCTGATTATTAAGTCCCGGGTTCAATTCCCGCGTCGGACTAGAAACACTTATTGAGTTTTTCTGTCAAGTAATTCTCAGTAGTAGCTCGGAGTCAGGAATTTGGCGGTGTTTCATCACCGTGTCACGGAAAGCAGTTAATACCGTTGGTTTTTCGCCTGATTTCCCCGGTCGTGTCGAATTGCCGTCCCATCGGATTTTGAGAGTGTGGGAGTAAAGAGTGCACCTGGACTTTTGCACACACTTCGGCACTGTTCTGTACTGCGTTAATGGAAACTCTCTCTCTAGGACCAACCGCCGTGATCGAAATTCCGTCTGGAGGACATTATAATTATTATTTACCTACCTTTATTTTGTTTTTGAGAGCAACTGAAATATTAATGTTTGTTTTAAGCCTAATTACCTATTGGCTACTTCATTATTTCCAGTTAATATTTATGTTTATTTTGTAAATTTACGAAAGGAGGCCGTTAAATTTTAATTTATATTTTCTTACAGGTCCGACACTGAGTTTCACTGACGCTCGTAAAACTGAAAGTCTCAGAAGTTATTGTTTTCTATTACAACTGCGACTCGCGCATCAATTGAGAACGATGAACGTAGACAACATTTTAAGTTTTATAGCGATTGGTAACAAAACCGAAAAGTTTGTCAATTCTACTTATCCAAATGTAACGCTAGGCTACGAGAATATCATTGACAACAAATGGATCCAAGGTGTATTCTGTGTCTTATATACTATTATTTTTGTTCTTGGACTTTTAGGGAACATTTTAGTTTGCTTCGTTGTAATAAGAAACAAAGCGATGCAAACCGTCACAAATCTATTTATCACCAATTTAGCCCTTTCCGATATTTTACTTTGCATTTTTGCAGTTCCTTTCACGCCACTTTATTCTTTCCGTGGCTCATGGAATTGGGGTTCCTTGTTATGTCATATAATGCCTTTCGCACAAGGATGCAGCGTATACATATCTACATTGACATTAATGTCGATTGCTATCGACAGGTTTTTTGTAATTATTTATCCATTTAGACCTAGAATGAAATTAGAGACATGCATTACAGTCATTATTATGATATGGACATTTGCTATTATTGTGACATTGCCTTACGCGATTTATATGACGTATTACGACTTAGACATTGGGAGGTTTTGCGAGGAAACCTGGCCAACGGAGCAACTACGTCGCATTTATGGTTCAGTAACATCGGTACTACAGTTTGTTTTGCCTTTTATTGTAATTGCTTTTTGTTATACTTGTGTAAGTTTTAAATTGAATGACAGAGCTAAAGCAAAAGCTGCGAGCAAAAATTCACGTAAAGAAGAATTTGATAAAAACAGAAAGCGTAGGACGAACCAGATGTTGATTGCAATGGTGACAATTTTTGGTCTCTCTTGGCTCCCTTTGAACATTATTAATCTTTGCAATGACTATTATATTTATGCGATTCATCTGAAATATTACTTCCTCATATTTTTCATTGGTCACGTCATCGCTATGTCTTCTACATGTTATAATCCTTTCATATATGCATGGATGAATGAAAATTTCCGCAAGGAATTCAAACAATTGATACCCTGCATAGAAACTTCTGCGCAGTTCAGAGGCAACATACAGATGGAGCAATTAGGAGTTGGTCCATCTGAGAAGACGTTCAATGGAAATACTACAACTGACAGCTATCTATCTAGCTCGAATCGAGCTACATCATTTAGACATAAAAGAAAACCAAGCGCCGCGGCTGATGTTGAAAAAAGTGGGGTTGAATTAAACGAAGATCTTCTTAATGTTGACGTTAAGCATTGCCATATCTCGACTAGTTACAATTTGAGGCGAGAATCGGTGAAGTTGCGACTGATCAACGAGGAGTCATTTGATGGATCATCAACACAAAGTCAATTCTAACATTTGATATCATGGGTAAGAACTTAATGATTTTACCAGTATCGGCATGATATTTTATCATACTATATTTTTAATAACTTAATTAGACAATTTACAAAAGCGACCAGCCTCTTTCGATCTTGATATAACTTTGATATACCTATATATACGTTATAAGGTTTGCATGTAAAAATAATTAGCGACCTATTAGACAAGCTTCATCTTATTAATGATATAATATATATATATATATATATATATATATATATATATATATATATATATATATATATATATATATATATATATATATATATATATAAATTTATTGTAAAAGGAATAACTCTTTCTTATTTGTGTGTTACAGGTGCGGCCTGAAAAACGTTCCCAATTGTAAGATAAAGTACGATTGAAGAGCGTCCGATATTTTTGGATTCCATTTTTTATAGTGGTAATCCAGTTTGCTGCTGGAAATTTACTACTGTGGATTTTCTCAATACGCTTATAAATAGTAAATTGCTTTTAGATTATACATTTAAAGGAAATGTAATAACACTATTTTAAGATTTTAATGCACAAACTAATTACTTATCAAATCGGTATTAGCATTACTGTCACTAATGTATTTAGATTTTTCTCTTATACTAAAATAATACTTAGTAAGTTTAAAATTTCAAGGTGAATAAAATTTTAATAACACAAAAAAATGGATTAATAATAAAGAACTACTCCTTAATATTTACAGGTACGAAATAACAAAAATATAGTTTAGTGACTGAATTTTTTAGATAAGTAAGAGTGACAAAGGAGCACATAGTCCCTCCGTTGGCAAGTAAATGCTGAAGAGGTCCATAGATATTTATATATAGACTTGAATAGTGAATAGACCATAATTAGGAATGAAAATAGAGATGCATTGTA